>JALMGA010000004.1:24400000-25650000 GCA_023333525.1 Aspidoscelis tigris stejnegeri | reverse complement strand
GAGTTCATGGGGCACCTCCTTTTCTCTCCTCAGTTTATGTGTATGATTCCTCTATCTTGGGTTTTCCACAAATTTATTTAAAAAAAAAAAAAACTAGTTGCACAGAGAAGAAAAGCACATTAAAAAGGAAGTGGGGCATAGAGATGGGGGAGCAGGCTTTGTAAAGAACCACAAACACACACCCTCGCCTCCTTTGAGTGACAGAACGGCATCCAATAAGAAAGGAGATTTGACACAGCAAAAGGGGTGGAGAGCCAAGAGTTCCATAGAGGAGGCTCAGGTTGATCACCGAGAAGGGTGTGACCCGTGCGGCTCAAAGCGGGAATGGCCTGAGAACATTCTAGGTGTAACCAGCACTGGCACGACTTCAGTTCAAATGAATGAATAGGCTGTCCTGTCTTAGACTTGTGTGACCAGAGCCCAAGTCTGATCACCAGCACTGAATGCTCAGTGACCCACCCTGGATGCTCAAGTACAGCACAGCCAGATTGGTATGCCTGTGCCACCCCAATCCTGATCCCCTGCAGCGTTCACACCCAGAAGAGAGTGAGAACATTCTGCAGGGGAGCAATGCAGAGAATGGCAGCATTTCCCCCAGAATGTCCTGAACCACACTAGAAGGGTAGGTGCCTGGCAACCCTCAAGAGGGAGGCTGTTCCAGCATCTGGGGGCCACCACGGAAAAGGCTCTCCTGTATGACCTTACACTCCTGCACTTCTGGGAGAGGAGCAAAACAAAGGTCACCTGAAAGAGAAAAAAGTTGACCTGAGAAAATTGTCAAATTAAAACTAGATATGCGCGTACAATGTTTTAAAAGAAGCCTCCGCAAAAAGAAAGGGTGTGCTATTTGCCAAACTCACTTCCTTATCCAACCATTCTCAAATACCCAAAAAGTCTAAAGCCTATGTTTTAAGCGCCTCCTTGTCGTTCTGCTAGTCTCAGAACTGTGAAGGGTTATAGCGCATGGCAGAGACTTTTCTGTAGTGACTTCCCAGTGGAGGTATGCCAGGCACAAATTTTATGGTTTGGGGCATCTCATTAAAATGTTACCTCTTCATCCTGGCTTTTGAGGCAGAGTTTCTGCTGAATATAGTTCTACCAGACTGGGTGGGTTATCTTTCAAATATGTTTTTGTGTTTTTATTGTATGCTGTGACCCACCCTGGAACCTCTGGAGAGAAGGACAGGATACAAATATTATAAATAAAGAATTTGCAACCTTCATAACCAAACTGGCCTATTTTTATTCTTGAGCGTGAAATGTTTTAAAACAACATCTACAGAGGAATGCCTTTCTCATGTCAGCCTGCCAGATGCATTCAAATGCTTTACAAATTTCAGAGTTATTGTCTTCTGGTAATAAAATCCAAAGAGCATAGCGAGTTTTATTTTCTACATAAGATGGAATGACCAATGAATAGAAAAGTAAGAACTGGCAATGTAAGAACCCTTCCCTGCTGCCAGTATGTGAGAACAGCATACGGACTGCCCTGCTGTAGCTGCAAAAGAAACCTAACCTGAGACCATTTCCTGCAGCTGTTGACCTGCTGAACTTCCGTGACGGAAACATTAATGATGCATCTGGCTTAGCATCCAAAATAACAGTTCCCTATGTTGTCTAGTGCCTTCTACCCACTAACACTGGGGAAAGAGTTGAGATTCTAAGCTGAAGCTATGCAAATCAGTCCAGGGGGAAATTCACACTTTGCCATGTATCTATGGATGGCAAGGGGCAAAGTTCCCCATGCATGTACTAGTACACACAATTCCTCACTCCACTTATCAGCAGACTTACCTTAAGTGCAGATGGCCCATTTTGCACTGGCCCATTTTCTGGAATATACCCCAGAATAGGGACCTGCTATCTGCATGCTAGTGCAATCTATGGAAGGCCCCAGGTGAGGCCTGCCATAGTCTGCGTTAGCTTGTGGCCAGCAGACCGCTATCCTGAGATATATTCCAGAATAAGGCCAAGTGCAGAAATGGCCCTCATGCTGCCATCTTACATCCCAATGCCGGCCCAGACAACAATGACATAGCATGCATGTGGGATCACGCCCCAGGTGACATGACACTCCAGTGCACTTGTGCGGTGTCTCAGGTGACTCTCCAGCACACAGAAGAGGTGTGGATGTGCCTCGCCAGAGAAAGAAAAAGTACAGGTAAATTCACATGTGGAACACAATTGTGGTCAGAAATGGCTCCTTCAAGTGCAGATGCTCAGAGCATACTGGGAGCTGACTACTCTTGTGCAGAGTATGTGTTCTTAGAAGCTCTTTGATCCTTAGAATCCTAGAATTATAGAGTTGGAAAGGACCTCTAGGGTCATGGAGTCCAACCGCCTACTCAATTCAGGATTTCCAGCCTCTGCTTGAAGACCTCCATCAAAGGAAAGCTCACTATCACCAGGGCAACCTGTCCATTGATTGATCGCCCTCACTGTCAGAAAGTTTTTTTCTAATAACTAATCTGTATCGACTCCCTTGAAGTTTCATACCATTGTTTCTAGTCCTCCCATCTTGTGTAATTGAGAATAGAGACAATCTCTCTGCACTGTGACAGTCCTTCAGATACTTGAAGACCGCTATCATGTCTCCCCTCAGTCTTCTCTTCTGCATACTAAACATTCCTAAATCCTTCGACCGCTCTCCGTAGGGCATGGCTCCCAGACCACTAGCCATTTTGGTAGCCCTCCTTTGAACTTACTCTAGTTTGTTAGTGTCTTTTTTTAATTGGGGTGCTCAGAACTGGACACAGCACTCTAGACAACATGTAAGTGCAGAAAGGCCCTTTGCTTGGAATCCAAATTTCTGCCTTTGCCTAGGGTTAGGCTAAGTACACTTTTCATGGTAGTGGGCTGTTAGCACCAAATTGCACATAATCATTTTTTCACTATAGATCCCAACATTATGTAGGATGCAGACTATAGAAAGTACTGCACTGAATATGGCCAAACAGCCATGGAGATACAAATCCACATGAGTGTTAAAATGCTTGAGGAGTTTTTAACATTGCTAATGAAATAGCTTGTAATTTCCTGTGGTGCATTAATGAAAATGGCCCTTTTCTCCTAGGGTCTATGTTAGAGGTGACTGATCCTGTTCGTCACCACCATGCATTGAAAGTAACTCAGCTAAGTAATTCTCATTAGTATTATAAGGAAGCATTTGTATGGCCTGTAATTCAGAATTAGTCTAAGACAGTGTTTCCCAAACTTTTGACATATGTGTACCCCTTCTATAATTTTTGTAACGCTGAGTACCCCTCATAAAAAACACCTAAGCACAGTGCAGTGGATGAGAACTTTGCATGCTTTGAGGCGCTCCATGCGCACAGAGTACTTTATTCCAGAACTTCCAAATATAGTGGAATAAACAAGTGACATCTGGATGCAGTTGAAGTTTTCCTATGTTTTGCTTTTGGAAATGAAAGTTGCTGCTTAGGTTTTGCTCTACTTAAACAAAAAACCAATTGCATCAAAATCAGCTTTTTTTTCTTTTCCTTTTCTTGTGTCTCATCTTCTCCCCCATCATTGGTCAGGTAGCTTTGTCACTTTGGTTTTGCTGAGAAATTACATGGCACATTCTTACTAGGAGAAAAAGAAATCCATGCATTGAAAAACGAAGCACTTAACTAAAGCACAGTGTTTCCAATTAAGTATGCCAAGTTGAGCTTATTACAATGAATGTCATTTTCAACCGTGTCCCTGAAAGTGCCAGAACAAGGTCCCCAGTATCAGGCTGTTGCCATGTTTTAGTTCAAAGCAGTTTCCATTTGAAATATCAGTACAGGCCTGTGGCTGATGCACCATAAATTGGTGGGTCTCAATATCTGATCCAGAAACATAATATGACAGCAATGTTGCTAAATCTAAGTAGGAATGGGTCATACAGCACTTTGAGAAATCCAAATTGCCTAAAGAAGGTGAGGAAGTCCACCTCTCATGCTTGAGACTGATGGGAAGAAGGGCAAGCGAGCAAACAGTACAAGCAGGAGTGTGATGAAGTCAGAACACCTTCACCTGCTCTCACCAATATCCTTCTGGTCCTGGCATCTCTGTTCCAGCTGACCTTGCAGCCAAGAGCAAGTGAGACCATGAGATACCAGCAATAAGATCATCACATGGCCCACAACAACCCCATACACGTTGCCTTTTCCCTGGGCCCTGCCAAGCCCAAATGGGGCAGAAACTTCTAGGACTATCTCCATCTGTTTGTCTGAAGATGTAATCCTATATACAGGAGGCTTCATCTGCCTAAAGAGAGTGAGGATTTCATGCAATTCCACCCCTCACATTAGGAAGGCAGGGAGCAAGTGAAAAAAGGGATGCCCAGTGGTGTGTTAAAGTCACAGCCCTCTCCATGGCTTTCCCTACAGCTGGACTTTCTGTCTCAGATGATGTTCTAGCTAGAAGGGGGATAGGACCACATAGCTCTAGCACCAGAAAAGACATAATCACATGGTCTACAACAATCCTACTCCCTCTGCCCATTCCTTGGTTCTGCTAAGGCTCTGTTTGGGTTTAGCAGAGCCCAGGGAAAGGGCCAGGGGTGTAAGATCTTAGCAGACCATGGAAAGATGTTATCAACCCTGCAAGGCAGAATTGGAGACAGAACTCAGGACTGAAAACCGGTGAGTGATGCTTTTAAACTTTCCTTCACACATCTTTCACTCTCTGAATTATTCCCTTTCCCTTCTTTGTGTAGAGAGGCAGTGGATAAATTTGGATTCATTGACATATATATTGTGTTCCTAACCTGTTCTGGTCCAGTGATTCAGTCACTGTGATTCTGTTCTTGAGCTGACAAAGGGCCAATTCGCACTTACATTTGTGGAGAAGTCCCAGGATACTCCCACGCTTTAGATCTGGCATTATGTGGAGCTGCTTCTATACCAGAAGCAACTCTGTGCATGCAGGAGTGTCCCCAAGTGCCCATAAGGCAGTAGAGGGGTTTTAAGTGCTCTACAATTATACGAGCGGCAGGGTTGGGAAAGCTCTGCATGCTCCATCCATACTTCTTCTGGGTGAAAGAGGTGACATGGATCATGTACCTGGGCACCTTTTTGCACTTGGCCTTATTCTGGAATGTATCCCGGAACAGGGGCCTGCTATGGACATGCAAGTGAAGATTACAGCAGGCCCCAGGCAAGGCCTGTCATAGTCTACATTAGCATGCAGACAACAGACGCCTGATGTGAGTTATATCACAGAATAAGGCCCTATGAATATAGGGCCCAGGTGGTGCAGGTGGAATTATGCAGTGTGTTACCCAGTCACTGCAGCAATGGTGCCACACATTGTCACGACAATACAATCATGTCCTTCATGGAGGTGATTTGCACTTCGCCAGTGCATATTCAAGTGCTTGCTAAGCTTCGGATGGTTTGGGCAACCCAAAGTGCAGACACCCAAACTGTTTTATAAATTCACTTCTCTGAGATGTTTTCCCAGGACAGGTGAAGTGGGAAAAGGCCTAGAATGTACTATGTAGGGACAAATAAGGCAACCGACATTAGAAATGTGATCTAGGTGACCCTACAGTTCCACCAACTTCTGTTCATTCTTTCATTTTGATGCAGAAGTAAAATTGACTAAATAATTTCCTATATTCAAAGCTGGAATTTTTGAAAGCCCCTGAAGAAATAAAGCATCTGATCCCCTAAATCACTTCCACCCGGAAATAGCTAAGGAAGGGAGAAAAAAGGAACCGCACAGTGTGAAGAGGAATGTGCAATCATTGCCAAGAAATTCTAGTCGTGAGAAACCAAAAGTTACTTAGTTAAAGAGATTAAAAAAACTCAAGAACAGAATAGAAAACAAAATCTTATAGCAGAGTAGCTGAATGTCATGAAATACTGGTCTCAGTGGCTCAATATCTTCTATTTGAACATTGTACATTTTTAGGTACACATGATTTATGTACTTGGAAAATGATGCTTCCTGACTTCAAACACAAATATTAGATGGAATAACTATTGCACCCCAGGTAATACTACTCATATTTGAGCCACCATTCTCCAAAGACTTGTTTCCAATAAAGCAGAGATTTGTTCCTATATTTAGCTCTTTCTTAGGTCACATGGCTCTTTCTTCTACGGAATTGGACTAGAATTTATTATAAAGATCTCTGTGAGTTATTTGCTTCAGTACATATCAATCTGTTGGCAGTTAACAAAATGTCCATTAATAAGATGGATATGATATCTATAGGGAATTGCCCAGTATTGGAAGGATTAGTTGGTGCAGCTAAAACTTTTATACACATGGCTACAAATCAGTGGCAAAACCATCTTATTTTCAAGGAAAAGGTCACAGATACAATCCTTGCATTTGGGTTAGGGGGCACCAACATGACATCCAAGGACATAATTCAGCCCCAGCAAAGCTTCTGAGACCTTCTCTTGGAGTACAAAAACAATGGGAAAAAGTAGTATCCTTATTATGACTTCACAACTCAGTGCGTTCATTTGTTCAAAAAAGGCTTGTAGCTCCTACTGAAAACTGTACTAAACAACATGGAACAATATTATCCTATTGATTTTATTTATATTTTATATTGTTATTTTAGCACATATTGTGACCTGCCCTGAGATCATTTGGTGAAGAACAGGACAGAAATATTTTGAAAAAAATAAGTCAGTTTCCTTTGCCTGTCTTATCATTTTCTGTTGCGTTATTGTTTGTATATGACAAGTTGGTCCCCTTTAAAACATATTTTTATCTCTCCACTTCTAGGCCGAAACCCAGAAATATTTTTTTCCAGGGTAAAAAGCAAAAGGTTCACATGTACTGAAGATCAGATTTTTATTTCTTTGTGACATTTTCCTTCACAATTATTAATCACTCCAACCCAGAAATATAGAATTAATAATAACTAGAGAAAATGCCACAAAGTAATGAAAGTGACTTAAAGACTAGGGCTGTGATCACACTTGAGGTTTAATCCAGCTTCAATCCAGAGTGAAAGAATACATCAACAAAGTGACAAGCTGTTTTCTTTCAGTATTAAATAACTCAGAGCTGCTTACACAAAGGCTTACACATACAATGTTTGCCATTGGTCAGCCCTGTGAGCAAAACAAGTCATCAGCCAAAAAAGATGATATTGCATTGTGGACATCTTGTGTCAGAAGTTGGTCTAGGTGTCTTCTTGGGATCCCTCCCAGCTGTGTTATAAACAGCAAAACAAACCAGCAGCTAAAATAATGCAGTCGTATGTTTCCTTTAAGCCTTGACTGGATTCCATTACATCTCTTTGTAACGCAAGCTGAACTAGATGTTGCCAGGGAAACTATTCAGCTGGAAACACTAGAGAAAAGGGAAATTAAGGTTAGCCATAGCTTTTCTTCCCCTTGTCCTAGTTGGAGGTGATCTCTGTACCTTTATTCTCATGTGAATCTCATGGTATGATCTTTGAAAGATCTTACCACCTGTGACTGGAATTCATAACAATAGCTTCATCCTCTATGTACATTTTACAAGGACACCATTTACAACGGATTCACGAAAGCAGGAAGTATCAATAAGTTTGCTATTTCAACTAGTATCATACACATTCATATTTACAGACTACTGTGCATTTCTGAATATCAACATTCAACTATGTAAAATGTTTTCCAGTCTAGGGTATGATTTTTCCATTAAAGGGATAATTTTGAACTCAGGACATACAGAACTCGGGTTCATAAGGGGTTAATTACTTACAAGCTGCTCAGAGAGGCCCAGAGCCATCAGATGGTTTATCTCACAGCCCAGGCCTCTATTCTGCGGTCTATATTCTGGAATATATCTCACAATAAGGGTCTGTTGTCTGCTGTGAATACAGACTCTGGTAGGCCTCACTTGAGGCGTACTGTAGCCTGCACTAGCATCTGGACAGCAGCCCCCTATTCCAGGATATATTCCTGAATAAAACCAAGTACTCTACACCGTCCCCCAATTCGCATATGAGGAAGTGGAAGACGGACTGGAATTTCAAGCCAGCTTGAGTCCATGTCAATCCTGTAAAAGCAGGACTACATTTTAGGACGGTCTAATGGGGGTAGGCTGGCTTGGAATATGGCTTGGATAAAATCAATGTGAGTTACAGGAGCAGAAGCAGGGGTGACTCAGATTGACTTAAATCTTGTGTGTGACCATGGCCTATAACAGCACTGAAAAGAGCTGAGGGGAAACTGCTTCCTTAGCCAAAGGCCTAGGTAAATAGATGCCTCTTCACTGATCTCCTGAGCCTTTGAAGTGAAGGTGCCTGGTGGTATCCCAGGAGGGAAGCTATTCCGAATGTTCCAAACTTCCAACAATATCTGTCCAAAGAAAACGGCCTGGGTCCATGAAGAATGGTACTGAATAATAAAACCAATCAGAAAGTCATTAACATACTTTGATATTTATCACCCAGAATTTCAGAATGTCATACTTTTTATCTGTCTAGAAGAAACCATGAGCAGCTTCTTCAAAGCAACCCCAACATTTCCTCCAGCATTAAGGTACATTTGAATCAATGTCCACATTGTAATCTGTCCAGTTCTGCTTGACAGCAAAGGCTGCATCCAGGCAGGTTTTAAAACCTGGAATTACCCTGGGGCTATGGTGGGATTTGGCCACACGTGTCTGTAGCAATCCCAGCATAGCTCTGGGATATTGGACTGATATTCTGCAATAATATTATCATGGGATAAACAACTCCCAACTTGAGTTTTGCATAAAAAGTGAAAGGACTTACCTGATCTGCGTGCCTGCCTGCACATTCCAATCCACCATCTTAGGAATGGCTACCATGCACCTGTGGGGCCACAACCAGGCCTAAAATGTGCACTTTCAAGTATTTCATGCCACTGAAATACCCAGATGGACACATTGTACCATTGTGAAATCCAAACAGGTAAGGTCTTTCACTTTCTCCCGGGTTTTGCCTAGCTGTCTGGGCAACAAGTGATTATTCTAGAATAGCTTTATTCTGGAATGCCACTAAGTAATGGTAACTTCAGGTGCCGTCTAGAAGCAGCCAAAGACAAGTAAACAGAACAAGGAATTCCAGATTCATAATGGCATTAAAAGCTCAAGCTCAATTCATGCAAAACTCAGGCTGCAGTTACACCTCACCATTTTCATCCACATCAGGAAGGAAGCCGTATCCAAGCCATTGTCAGCCTGGAATGGCTTTGTTACACCTTCCTGATCCTGTACCTGGTAATCCTCAGCTGCTGAGGGAGTGGGGGGAATGCTCTGCTTGACGCGAGGGTAAAGCGGGGGTTGAGGTGACAGGTGGGGGCAGGAGGAGCGAGATTTGGGCAGTGGCAGTGGTGGTGGGGAGGGAAAGTTAGGGCAAGAGGGAGGGGGAGATTGCAATAACAGAGGAAGGGCTGTCATGGCAAGGAAGAGGGAGGGAGGACAAGACTCAGAGCAGCGGCTTGCTAAGGTGTCATCTTCTGAGCAGCCAGGGAGCCAGAATGGTGGCCTCCTGGAAACAGTTTAAAACTTTAATGCTATGTTGGCCCAAATGATGGAAAACCAGAATAGAGGGAGGAAAATCCAGGGGAAAATGGTTTAGCATTTAAAGATGCAACCAATCGGGCTGGGATTCAGGCTGAAGGAGGATTAAAGTAAAAGTGTAACTGCAGCCTCAATTACTAATTTGCAACTAAACAGCCCACTTTGAATTTCCAGAGATTCAGCACCCATGCTAAAACAAAATCAAATATTATTTTTGGTTCTTGTGAGATTCCAGCTGCCTGCACTGCAAAATGTCACCTTCATAAATATTCCTGTGCGAACCAGCAATGTTTGTTAAACTGATAAGTACGGCCATTGAGTCTGCTTTCTCTTCAGGCTATGTTTCCCTTTTGGTTTATTAGCACAAGATCCAGATTTGTGCCAAAATAGCAGAGATTAATTAAACCTACTGGGTAAAACAGCAGACACACTTTCCTATTAGTATGTCAGTTGTAGCTTAAGAAAAATAATTAACTTCATGCAATGATTTAAGAGGTATTAGAGACTGAAAAATATAATTGAATAATCTGTTATTTTAATTCAAAGATGCCAGACTCAAAGGTGCTTAATTACTTTGGGCTGTGTATTAGATTCAACCAGCACTCAGCAAGGCATCAGGTACATGCAGGGGTATTTTTGCACTTGACTTCCTGTCCACTAGATGGGAAAGGTGCAGAACCAACCTATGTGTACTAGCATTCGTACTTGGGAACACTATAAATACCAAACTAAGCCCCATGAGCCTGAAAATGTACCTGTATCCAGGTGCATGTCCACTCACTGCCATCTGCATTGCACCAGCCGGCGTGACTGCGCCAGTGCCTGCGCCATGGCGATGGTGACATTCTGTGCATGTGCAGTTGCATTCAGTGTCATATGAGGCACCAGCACGCTTGCGTGGCACCTCAGATGACCACTAGCACCAGAAATGGTGCAAATGGTCACGGCAAGGTTCTGTGCAATTTTGTGCAACACTGCTAGTAGATGATCGGGTAACATCTGGTAAGGCAGATGTTACCCAATCATGTACTACGAGATCAAGGATGTTTTTCCACTGTCAGTAGAAGTACCCATTAATAGGTACTTGCTATTAAGTACCCATTAATGGGTCCTTAATGGGTACTTCTAGTGACAGTGGAAAAACATCCTTGATCTCGTAGTACCTCCCAAATATCTAAATATAATGGAATAAGTAACCAACATCTGGATGCAGCCACAGTTTAACTAGAGCTACCATATAAATCCAATATGTTGAACATATATACCCTCTAAAATCTGAATTCTCTGGTCCCTTTTTGTTTTCTAATCATGCTTCCCTTTTGGCTACCAGACAATCTAGCTGCTACAGAATGTTGAGACAGCAAGACAACAACAACGATAGACATCATTTGAGTATCTGAAATCACTAAGCCCTTTTGGGTAGAGATTTCAGTACTAAGCAAATGCTATCCATTTGCTTTCCAGTCACAGATGGCAAATTGACATCTTTGAAACAGGGCCTTAAGGGTTTTGTTTTGCTTTTGTTGTTTCCTTGCTTGCATCTTCAAGCTCACTGAATAGAGCACAGGCCAGATTTAGGGGGAATTCAGTCACATTTCTTTTGCAGTGCCATGAAATGCTAGCACCTCAAAGAAATATTGACTTCCACGCAGTAGGATTTTCTTTGAAATAAGCTGGCCGTCACATTAGCCAATAAATCATTCTTGTGAACATTCTTGTGACTTTAAGCTGCTTTGCCCCTTGATTAAATCGTATAGACTCTACTGATGTGCTAGGGTATCCAGCTCATCATTGCAAAATGTCACAAGCAGTACAGATATTCACAATCCCTGATTCACATAACACTAGGAGATAGGGGAACCCCAACCCTGTACTTTCCTGCCATTGTTAGGAATGTTGCAACCATCCACATGTGTTATTTTATTCATATGTTCATGGAAATTAGGAAAAGAGTCATTATTATTGTGTGACACATAATTTGCAAGCCTAAATCACTTCTCCAGTTTCCCAAATGCAGTGTTTTTCTTTTTTTACCTTTATATTGTAAATAGCCATAAACTGTACAGATATACAAATCTACATTAGGCAAAGGACAAAGGATAATATGTATGAATGTATCTTAATAAATACTTTTGATTCCGAAATTATTCCATGTCTGCCTCAGGAGCGTCTCCATGCAAAGCCCTAATACGGGCTACATGCGAGACAATATGTGTTAAAAAAAAAACCACTTTATAACAACAGCAATCTTTGCTTAAAGGTCAATAGTTTGCTCCTTTAAACCTAAGCCTCTCTACTGCAACCCTACTGTACAGTAGATAGCTTCTCCCCCTTTACCCAGCTCTGCCTAAGCCCAAGCCCAGCTGAAGAACAACAACTAAATCCCAGTTTAAGCAAGGCTTAGCCCTTCCTTGCTAGGCTGTGGGTCCCCAGCCTCTGGTCAGTTCTTAGCCAAGTTCGTTCAGAGTAACAACCATTCATGGTTGCCTCTTTCAACTTCCCCCCAAAGAACAGACCCCTTGATCAGTTCTCATCCAGAGAAAAGACCAAGACAGCTCAGAGCTCAGCTTATTTTACCCTTCTGTCTCTAGTGCTCCGATTGGCTGTTGCCCCTGGCACCTGAGGGAAACTCTTGCCTGTCCATCAAGCCTCCAGGTCCCTGGGCAGGTTTTCCCTCCAATTTGCCAGCAGCCAATCAATGGAGAAGAGCCCAGGCAATGTTTCCTGCCTTTTCTGCTATTTGCAATACAGGCTTGCAAAGGCAGAAAGCAACACATTTTGCAAAGAGCCAAAGTAGTACTGCTGCCCTCTGCAGTCTGCAGCCTGAAACCGTCACAGGGACTAACACGTATTGTTCTACAGTCATGCGGACGCTCCCAGGTTATTTGGTCACAGAGCAGCTGTCAGGCAAGTATAGGGGCTGTAAAGAGCAGGGAAGATTTTTTAAAACAGACGCGAAATAGCATAGTTATCTTACTGGTGAAGTAAAAGTCATTAAGAGCAAAGATTCAAGAAACAGAAATGGCATCAAAAAATAAAGTTGAAAGATGGTTTCTTGTTTCCCTTTTGAGGCATTTTGGGAGAAAAAGAAGATTCTGCAGCTTTAAAGGACCCAGCAGAAATGGACACTTTAAAGACTATTTTCCTTCCAATGGACCAATTGACCTAAACTTTGCTTCATTCTCAGGTGCAGAAAGGAAGCTGGAATTTAATCACATTTCTCTCTGCACCTGCTGCTAATTTAAAATAAATGGAACTGATTGCCAGTGCCCTGTAAAGAGAGGAGACAGAAATGTTCAGTTGCGATTTCTTAAGCCTCGGATAACCAGCAAGATAATAGGGGATGATTTGGAAATTAAATCTGTGCACAATGACAACAATAAAAATCATTACAAAGACAAGATATTTGACAAGGTGCCATAACAGGACCTTTTCCTTATAAGCTTGTTATGGTATGTTTTTACTGCCATCTGCTGGACAAATCTATTATACTGTATTTGAATTGTCTATATCTTCTCAATTTCGGGCCTTGCTTTAGTTTGAAGTTAGGGTTTGGGAATAGGTTTTGGAAGCACCATGTTGGTGCTAGAAACCCACAGCCTGTTTAACATTGTACTAGTATGTGGGATAGCAGGGCTACATTTGCATTAGCATTTAGGCCACTAATTGCATACTAGAGGCCTAAGTGTGAATACACCCCTAATCTCTATTCCAGGTTATATCCCAGAATAAGGTCCAGTATGGTAAAGATTGCTGTCTTGCTTTACTGTGAGCCAACTGAACCTGCCTTCTTGCTTGGAAGAACAAGGACGAAGAAAATGTTTGTTCACACAAGGCGTGGAATTCATTACCTTGACCACCAGCTAGAATGGGTTAAAAAAAAGGAAGACAAGCTTATCAGTAACGGATAGCTATGTGACCTCCTCTGGTACAGGTGGTTTGGGGCACCAGCTGATGGGAAACTAAGCAAGGCAAGCTGTGGTACTCACGTCTCATTTGCAAGTGGTTGGCCACTGGGAGAAACACCTGCTGGATTAGATGGGTCATTGGTCAAATTCAGCAGGGCATTTTAATATTCTCTAGCTATCATCTTCAATACATTGTGGCAAACAATTGCGGTGTGATGCCCCAGTCTCCAAAACCATCCTTAGAGAAGCAAGATTCACAATTGCATTATTATGTTTAATTGAAACTAGCATGGACCTCTTTCAGCCTGATCTTACCTCTTTTCACAATCCCACTGTCAGCTTTCTAAACAACGGAAGGATTTCTCCTGATTTCATCAAAAGGCATGATGAACTTTTGGATTACAAGCTGATTAAAAGTGAATTGCAATCTACTCCACATTTAGCCACATTCAATCACAAACTGATACTTGCAGGTAGATTCAACAGCTGCCGACCATGCTCAAAAAGTTCTTATCAATGGCTCTTCATCCATCATATGAGTGTTGTGTGATAGGTCTTTGCCTAGGGTCCAGTACACCTCACTAATATTATCAATCATTACATTTGTTGTTTGTTTTATATATTTATTTTTAAACCTTTATCTCTAAAATCCTCTCTAGGGACTTCAGAAGTTAGAGGCTTGGGTAAAAAAAATCTGTTTTGAGCAGGTGTTAAAAGTTATGTGATTCTGGCACCTGGAAGACCTCAATGGGAGGATGATTCCATAACCTGGGGTCCACAACAATGAAAGCCTTCTCTGAATCACCACTCTAAGATATAAGAAGAGGGCCTAAGATATAAGAAGTGGCAGATACAGGAGGCTTTCCATCAGATGTTTTGGATCTAGCCACTAAAGTCCAGAGGAACACCTTCTGCCATATCAACCTGCCTGTGTCATAGGAGCAGCAGGTGAAACCATTCTGGTTGTACCACAACCTTCATTAGTTAAGGGATGGGGATCCAGGTAAGGGCATTCTCGGTGGTAGCTCCCAGACTATGGAATAGCCTACCCCCTTCAGATATGTCAAGCAAGGTGACAATATACATTTTGAAGATTGGTGAAGGCCTATTTATCTCAGCCTTTGGCTGAGGAAGCAGCTTTCCCTCCACATTTTCAGGCATCATTCTTGTTTTTAAGGGGTTCATTTTAAATGTTGGTTTTACTGCTGTAACCCATCCTGGGACCCTCAGGTGAAGGGTGGGTGGGATGGATGGATGGTTTTGCCATATGGCATCATCATTTTTTAGTTCTTCCTTCCTTATTGGCTCTGACTGTAGTTTGTTTAGTTCTGTTTGACCACCCTGGACACTGGTGAAAAGGCAGTATAAAAATCTTTTTAAATAAATAATTACTGTACATAGCTCCAGTTGCTCTCTCAGTATGTGTGATTATACTTGCTTGGTAAGGATTTAAATAATAGGCAGGTGAGATAATCTTAATGTAACATATGATTTGCAGACTAAGAGGTTGTTTTGTGGACAACATCTCTGAACAAGGAGAATTCCATGAAATACACCTAGCAGAACCTGGGTACTAAGGACGTTTAATCCAGCCTTGGAAAAAGCAATATGGTAGCTCCTGAAATTAAAGTTTAGATATGAGACCATTTGCCAGCTGGAAATAACTATTTCTTTATAGCAATGCAACCTAGCAAGGAAGATTTCTACTCTTGCATCGAGCCAGTTGTACCGGTGTTTGTGGGGTGGGAAATTCCACTGGACCATTTAGCTGATGGGCATCACTCCACTGCCCTGGCATCTCCACTGGAATAAGCTGCCCGTCACACAAATGTGATGTGTTTCATCATAGCAAGTGCCCAGCTAGTGCACAAGCAACAGACCCAGAGCTGCCTCCCACACAATGAACTATATTCGCCCCGGGGGTGATTGCAGCTCCTCCAAAGACTCATTTCTGGTGTTCTGGAGACAGATAAGACTTCAATGCTTTTCCAATGCAATTTATACGACATGTAGAGATGTGAAGAGTGACTTGACAGTAGTAGTAACAAACATCCTATTATGAGGGATAAGAACTACAATGCACAAACCAACTCTATTACTAATGTGTATTTATTTGTCTTCAAATTAACACTCCACTCTAATGACTAATGGCGCTCAATGGTTACAAAATAATAGCAGCACATAGAAGCAGGAATATATTTAGCATGGTATCTCCTGCCTTCAAAAATGGAGTTTTCTCTTCAAGCAAACTGATTTCAGTCCAACTTCTCCTCAGTGTCCTCCGAAGCATTTTGATCTCATTCTTTTTAGGGCCAATGAACTTCTGGCTTTTAATACTTACATGTCTGATGAAGAGAGTGCTAAAACCAAGCACCATAGTGGCAGTGAGAGGGCATTTCTGCCACATGCAATTGCTCACAATGTGCCCTTGACCCATTCTGGGGATCCAAAATGAGCAGGACAAAGAACTCTACTGGCACATCTATCACATGGAGTACAGTAGGGTTGGGATCTGATTAACAGTCGCTGGGCACCTCTTCACAAAGACAGATTTGCCTGCCCCTGCTAGGTGTGGCACATGATATCTCAAAGACCACAAGCACTCAAATATCTGATTTCTGCAGGAAAAGGCCAGAAAGAGCATGAATATTCTCTATCTGATTTGGGGGTTGGGGGTGGGGGTGGGGGGAAGAGTCAGAATCTCACATTTGGAAAATAGAGAGCAGGACTCTCAAGTAAGATATGACTTTGCAAGAAGCTAACCAATCACTGTTGTAACCTCAAGAAACAGGTCTAATGGAGGGCAGAAAGAAGAAGAAGAAGAAGAGTTAGCTTTTCTACCCTACTTTTCTCACCCATTTAAGGGAACTCAAAGCGGCCGACAAAGCTTTCGATTCTTCTCTCCACAACAGAACACTGTGAAGTGGGTGGGGCTGTAAGAGCTCAGAAGAGAGCTGTGACTAGCCCAAGGTCACCCAGCTGGCTTCGTGGAGGAGGGCGGAATCAAACCCAGTATTCTCAGATAAGAGTCTGGTTCCCTAACCACTAGACCAAACTAGTTCAGGGAGTAAGGCACAGGAGCAGAAAGACAGCAACATGTGGAATGGGCGAAGCAGCATATAGATTCTCTATCCAGAGGATGCGGGAACATCTGGCACCAAGAGGAACACCCATTTGACTTCCACATGAATACAGCTTAAGTCTGTATCAGAACTCCAACTAGAAATACTATAGACTACATAGGCAACCATATTGTACCTGCCTCATTCTGCCTTGCTCAACAGTAGATTCCACAAATAGATGAGCAAGGATATAGGCAAACACTGCTTCCCCTGACCCACCATATGGGAGGGACAACCCCACTTCTAAGAAACAAGAGCAATGACCTTAAAAGAAACCACTGAAGTCATCCATTCATACAATAGTCAATGCATTCTTTTGGAATACTCTTTTTCCTACATTAAGTACACTGAACTACACCTCTGTTTATTTGCAAAAGTACCTGAAACCAGAGCCTAGAAAACTTTCTTTTAGGATTAAAATTCCAGTAGTAATAACCATGGAAGCCTGAGCTCCCCGAAAACAGTTTTCCAAACTCTGCTTAAGACCACATCTTCTGTATCAGTAGCATTCACTGACTACATGCAGTTTTCTTGGCAATAGTATGCAAGTGGTTTGTCATTGCCTGCTTCCAGACAGATACCAAGGGACTGAACCTGGCATTTTCTGAAAGCATTTTCTTCATGCTTATCATCCTTGAAATTCTCAATATTCTTGCTGATCCTACTGCTTTGAAACCACTTATGCAACTAACAGAGAAAATACTTGTAATGCTAACTAGAGCATTTGTTAGAAACACAAGTCACCCTTAAATCTATTTTCCACACCAACATTTCCATAGGCTGCTGTATCATTAAGTTCTCTGAGAAGAATTTTTCTTCTGCAGATGTTTTGCTACTAGACTAGATAACACCATCAGTGTAAAGTTTTTTTGTCTGTTGGTAACACACCAAAGTGTATATGCTTATTTTGGTTTAATAAAGAGCAAAATTTGCCCTTTAATTCATTTGTATGGATTTAGAAGATTGGCAAAGACACACCTATTTACTCTGGCCTTTGGCTGAGGAAAGAGAATCCCCTCCCCACTTTCAGGCACTGGTATTGTTCTTAGTTGGTTCTTTTGTTTTACTGTTGTCACCCAACCTGGGACTTTCAGGAATAGGGCAAAATAAAAATAAAATAAAAGCTAGCTGAAGAATTGTGGATGGGACAGCTGAAGCAACGCTGTGGCATGGAAACCACCAAGTGCCGCCATTTTATGTTGGCCAACTGGAAGTGTGGGTGGAAAGCCTTTATCATTTTTGGTTCTTTAACTTTTCCACCTTCCCTTACTCTGACATTAAGCAACATTCACCTCTGCCATGGAGCAACAATTACGTGACAACCTAAGGCTGTGTCCAGGCATAACAAAAGAGGCGCCTCATAGGCATTAGTGGGTGGCCCTCGTGTTCCCAGCCATTCTCTAATCCACCTTTTCTAGAATGTTCATGAGAGGGGGAGGGGCTGTGTGAACAATCCCACCTCCAAGCCTCTTCTGAGGTGACCCAGAGGTACTTTTTTGGCTGCATCTGATCACAGCCTAAGTCCCCCTCAGAAAATCTTCAGACAACCTTAGAACCTTGTGGTCTTACTGGTCTTACATTCAGTAACTGAGGTGTACAAAAATCTACTATCATCTTATAAAAATAAAACATGTGTGATTTCATAGAAGATTTTACATCTTAAACAGCAATAAATATCTTGTATCAAAACCATTGACTAAATGCCAGCAGCTAGGGAGACATTTCTAGAACATCCTTTCAAGTAGAAGGACCTGACACCTTTCCATTAGCCATTGGTAGATGACAGTACATGGGTTTTCCAAAGAAAGCAGTCCTAGAAGTCAGCGTCCAAAGTAAAAACTTTATCATTTGTTTCAGCCATAACTGCGAAACGCTGGTACTCTGAGACCCTCTTCTCAAAGAAATTTGTTTTTCCTTCCAGTGAAATGTTCTCCATGAAGTCAAAAGGGTTTTCTGCTTGAAAGATCTGAAAAGCAAAACGAAACTTGCCATCAAATCACAGGTGCAGAACAAGAAATCGCTCGTTCAAAAAATTATCTGATGTCTGGTTGTTAAAACAATGGCTGCCTCCAGAGGGCAGTTGAATGTTAGACATTGTTAGGCTAGTGTTAGGCATTGCCGCGGTTGGTGCTGTCTTCACATGTTTTAAATTATGCACGCTTCTGGGTATCCAGACATCCAGACTGCCGGGATATGTTTGCCGTCACTTCTGCACATGCGCAGATATGTTTCAGCTCCGTGCATGTGTGCTGGATACAGCGATGGTGGCGACTCCGTCCAGAAGATAAGTGGGAAGCTCAAAAAGTGCTTTTGTTAGAAAACCCATAAGTGCTGTGTTCTCCAGGAATAGTAAAAAATGCTTTTTGGAGGGAAAACTGTGGTGCAAGCATATGCTGGCAGAGGAGCTGAGCCAGGCTGCTTTTAAGCCGCAAATTCCTAGATATTTTAAAAGTATAAGAATAAATTGTTTCTAAAGGGGAGATCTGAAGGGTACAAAGGAGAGTCTTTTTCTTTTGCTATAAACTTTCCATCGTCAATGGCCTACGGCATTTGCCATTCTTTTAATAATTCTTCTGCCCTCCAGTGAATACTCCTCTTCTGTAGTGGCCCTTTGTCTGGCTGGAGGTTCAGTGCTCTACTGCAAGCCCAGCAAAAAAAAATCCCTTCTGAAATTGCTGGGAACAGCCAAGGAGAATAAATCGCCACCCATTCTCTTGCATATGCTCAGAGCACGCAGGCAGGCAGCCTGTGGAGGAAAGGGGACGCCAGGGGTGGCTGGAGATTTCTGGCCCCATACTCGGTCCCAGAAACTCTTTCTCAGCCTACGATCTGGGTACATGAAGTGGAGGAGTGTGGCAGCAGGCACAGCTGTGCAAGGAAGAGATTCTGTCCATGCACTTGCTGTCATGCTAGCCATTCCACCAATGGATCCTGTTACAATGGTCTCTCAAACACGCACTCATGAGCCCGAAACCACTCCTTCAGCTTGGACTTCCCAATTCCTTCATTCTGTGCTTAACCCAGTGATGGCGAACCTTTTGAGCTTGGTGTGTCAAAATTCGCAAGAAAACCTAGCTTAACTCGGGTGCTGTGTCACTTCCAGAAATATCCATAATTTTGTGATATTTGTAGCTCTAGTAAGAAAGTTATATTTTTGATATATGTATTTTATTAAAAGCAAAAATGAATAATTCTTTACATTTGCTAAATCTTCAATTGAAAGTTGGTATTTCGTACACTTCAAGAACAAGCAAGCACTACATGCCCAGGCGCCAGGGTGACCAGGTGTGTCACCTAAAAGGGCTTGGTGTGTCACCTGTGACACGCGTGTCATAGGTTGGCCATCACTGGCTTAACCCATCCCCTGCTCTTTTACTTGCTTGCTTATTTAACTCTTGACAGCAAGCAATGGAGCAGGGGCAGGACTGAGAATGCAGGAAGGAGATTGGAAAAGCAGATGCCAGATAATCCTGGGAAAAGTACAAGCTGACTAGACCAACTTCTGGCTCACAAGCAGAGCTTTGCTTGTTCCACCTGTGTTCCCTTAGCAGGGATACTGATCTAGAGATTAGAATGACTCTGTACATATGCTAATAATAAGAGAAAATTCTTTTCTAAATTACTTTACCTTGGAGAAGCCCAATTCTAGAAGTAACCTATCTGCCACAAACTCAATATATTTTTTCATTAAAGTGCAGTTCATTCCAATCAAGCCAACAGGTAGGGCCTCTGTTAAAAATTCCTGCAAAAGAGAAAATAATGAAATATTTTACACTGTAAGCAATGTCGGTTTCTGGAAACATTATCCCACATCCACAGGTTACAGAGGTCACTTTTTACTATGCCATGCTGTTTCAGCACAGAAGATATGGAGGTGGGAGCCAATGGAGCGTAACAGCTTTTATGTTGGCCATTGCACATAGTATTGCTACGTGACCAAGTTCTAAATACAGTATTAGCAAGTTTTTCTGGAGGCTCAACTGGAAGAAAAGGGAAAGAGGGAAGAAGGGAGGGAGTGAATTGGCTGTGCAATTCTTTAATATTCAGCACAATATGCAGATTCTGAATGGTATTATAATAGTCTAGCCTGGAGGTTACCAAGGGACTAATTACTTTCAAAATACAAGCACCAGCCAAAGATGACAAGCTCATCACCCTTCAGAAGTTAACAGACTATAACTTCCCTGACTGCTGGCCACTCATACAGTCATCTCACCAAAAAATAACAAAACCTGCAATAGATGTGCATACATTATTGCACCTCAATTTATAAGGATGCCTACGACTTAAAGAGAAATGCACCTGTCTCTGTCACCCAGGAAGCGTTAATGGTAAAATCAAGTTAAAAGGAGCCAAAAAGGGCTCCAAAATGGTAACATGCGTAAGTCAGGAGGTGGCGGTCTCAGAAGAGGCATGCTCTAACCAGCGTGGGCTTGAACGCTATTTAGGTGCTTGTGGCCTCCCAGTCAAAGTCTTGCATATACAGTGTCCAATGCACCTAGGAAACTGGGTAGGGAAGAGCAGCAATGATGACTCTTATCACTTCTCTCAGAGATTTTATTTTCACTGCCAGCTTCAGTTTAACTGGCAAAGGAAAAAAAGGAGATGGGAAACATAATGTTCCATTCTATTTCTCTCTTCCCTCCTCCCTTAAATTCCACAGGTCATTAAGAACATAAATATTAGAGGAACCCTCCTGGGTCAGGCCACAGGCATGCAGGGGGCACTGTATAAAGCTAGCAGAAAAGCTAGCATGCTGTCTCACACAGTGGTCTACCAATTGCTTCTGGGCATTCTGAAGCAGAAGACAAAGGCAAAACTTTTGCCTGCTCTCAACCTCTACAAATGGCATTTACAGGCATCCTGCATGTCTTTCCAGCCCCGAGCCAGTATCTAGACATCAATTCTAGTAGCCATTGATACACCAGTCCTCCATGAATGTACCTATTCCTATGCAGGCTGGTTGCTGTCACCAGCTCTTCCACAGATCGATGGTCCTCAGGGTGAAAAACTACTTCCCCTTCTCGGTCCTAACTCTCTTGCCTATCATCTTCATAGAGTGCCCCTTGGTTCTATTGTTGTGTAATAAAGAATTGTTTCTCTATCCACCTTTTCCACACCATGCATGATTTTTTATATATAAATGAGATCCCTTAATAGAAACCGCCTTTCGAGGCTGAAGAGGCCTAGACCTTGCAGCCTAATTTCATAAGTAGCACACAAAATTGGAAACGGGACTGACAACCTGCAAATCTGTAGCTTCCCTTTCAAGACGCGTGCCTTGTGTCAATCTCAAAGGAGCCATTGAGATTGTGCCATAGAGTCTGTCAACCTGTGAAAGGTGATGAGCTTGTCACCCACTTCAATAGGCCAGAACGTCATACTGTGCATCTTAAAAAACTCAGTGACAAATCGTGGCTGATACGGGAGTGAAGTAAATCACACGTATGACTATTGAAGTTTGGTGTATAATCTTGGGGCACCAAAGGAATTTCTAAATCTCATTTCCTCACCTGTTCAATTTCAACTGCATTCACAATAATCTCTTGGACTCTTGCCTCTGAAGGTTTATTCACTAAATACCGAAACATTAGGCAAGCAAAGTCACAATGGAGACCCTGAAAAATGAGAACATTATAGAAACTTAGCAACTATGATCTTAGTTCTGAAAACCATCAACCGAAAGATCTTTACAGGCTTTTCCCACTTTGTTTATCTGAAGCTATTTAAATTTAAATAAACATTGTAACACAAAAGCATCCTGCCTCAAAAGATAACATTATACAAATTTGGGGGTCAGGTTAAGAGACTCATGCAATGAGTTGCAACACCAAAAACAGTGGGGGGATACAAACACGCAAGACATGTAATATTTCAAGCCCATTATTTTGGCCTCCTGCAGTCAGATAGGGAAGAAAACTACTTCATCCTAGTCCCATGAACCATCTAATGAAACTACACTTGGCCTTTTTTTTAAAAAAGGTGAGAGTCTATATCACGGAAGTTCATGTCTAGTTAAGACTTGGGCCCCATTTATCCACCAGCTACAGTAAAGCCCAGCCCAGACATCATTTAGTCACATTTTATTTATTTATTATTTGTATTTCTATCCCACCCTATGCCCAAAGGTCTCAGGGCAAGTAACAACGCTTAAAATTCACCACATTCATTAAACTGGGGAGGTGGGAAAGTGGCTGCGCCACACATCTGCAATGGATCCATATTGCATTTGACATGGATTGAGAGCGGATTAAAAGTGGATTCAGCTCGGACTTGACACTTTCAGAGCACGGATTTGTTACAGGATGTATTAGATAAGTATTCATCCGTATCGGATACATATTCATTTGTACGAAGTCGTACAAATACATTCATATCGAATAGAATCCTACAACATTCGAAGGGGATCTATTTGAAGGAATACGGATTTTCTAACATTCGATTCGTTACAAATCAAATATCAGAAAACCCATCCGCGCAACATCCCTATTCCCCTAAGTTAACTGAGCCATTTCAGACTGCAAACTCTGCAAGATTTACTTCCACTCCCAGCCTAGTTCTATCTTGAAGGCAAGGAAGAAGGTGAAATGCTCTTGGAAGGAAAGGCTCTGAGGGCCATATTACTGATAGGTTAACCACAGATCCATGCGACTTGGGAATCAGTTCACATGTATGGCTTCCCTCCATGTTAAACAGTCAACTTTCACTAAGCTAAAACAGTCATGGGGGCTCACTCATAATTATACAAACTGCCGATTTATAATTTTGGTCAGAAAAAAGGAATCTCTCCATTGAAGGAAACATTTGGCCTTCTAAGTGACACCCTGCTGTGTTTTTATTGTTTTACTATAAACTATGGGTGGGTGTTTCCTAGTATCTTCTCGAGCACCAGGCTTGACCTCAGTCTACACAATGTCCCACACACATTACCTCATCTCTGCTAATGAGTTCATTGGAGAAAGTGAGACCCGGCATGAGTCCTCTTTTCTTCAGCCAAAATATCGCTGCAAAAGATCCAGAGAAGAAAATCCCTTCCACAGCAGCAAAAGCAACCACTCTTTCCCCTGTATCAAAAAATCAGGGGAAAAAAATGGTTACTTAGCCAAAAAAGGCACAGACCTTCCTCAAATCAATAGCAGGATACATTTTAAACCAAAGTTCTGACAGGCAGAATAACATTCCCAGGGGACAGGGATCCAAGGCAGCTTCCCATGACCCTGTCAACTGTAATCCAGATAAGGGGAGCAATTTTGACTGTGCTTTTTGCTTGTAAGGAAAAGTAGCATCTGTTTTCTTATATATAAGTAAGGGAGGCTTGCAGAATCATGCTGTGCAGGGCAGCATAGAGGACTAAGGAAAGTTTAAAATGGTAATACAAAAGGAAAGAAAAATGTCTAAATGCAAAGGCAACTATGCCACACATCATCAGCTTTGCAACGTTCAATCACTACCTTTTTCTGTTCAAACCTGCACACTGCCCCTGTATACCTACTACCCAGAGATATGCAAGTGGGTTCTAATAGAACCAAAGTACAACTGGATTCAAACACCTTGTGATGCAACTCTTTACCCTGGCCTTTGGCTGAGGGAACAACAACCCCTTCCCATACAGGCACTGTCACTGTTTTAGTTAATACTTTTTATCCATTTTTACTGTGATGTTATTATAACCCACCCTGACTGGTCTTCTTTTGTGGCCTAGGTGACCTTCTGTAATGAAGAACCACAGTCCTCCCAGCAACCGTAGTGCCATGACGCTGGACATGTGGGTTAACTTGGCCAATCACGGTCGAGCCACGATTAGCCCACTGTAAGAACCAAGGTACTCCATTCCAGAAGGCAGCCAATCAACAATCCTGATCAAGAATACTAGCAGCAGTTTCCACAATAACAGAGGTGGCTCCGTAGTAGTAGTATGGGCCCTAGTAGTTGTATTTGTATGGGTCCTAGTAGTAGGACATGCATGAACCACCCCCTGGTTCTGTCAACTTTGAACTGAACCCTGAACCACCAGACCTGGTTCTACGACCTGATTCTCAGGGTTAATTCTGAGAATACAGTGAACAGTGATATAAAAATCCCCTAAATAAATAAATCCATAGGTCACAGAAGAACACCACGTAAAAGCAGAAGTCTGTGTAGCAGAACTATTGTTATCGAAAAGCTACCTACCAAAAGTAGCTTCCCTGTCTCTTATCCATCTCAGTGCCCAGTCTGCTTTCTTCTTGACACATGGCAGAGTTTCAATAGCATTAAATAGGAAGTCTCTAGGGGGAAAAAAGACCAGAACTTAGAACTACTGAAGCACCATGACAAAGTAAGATAAAGAAGCCAGATATGTGCAGTCTACTTGCACTGAAGAAGCTACCATTTAATGAAGAAAAGCCCACCTGGTTCAACAGGCCCACACCCATTACTCTGACCTCTCTCCACAAACAGAGATCAAACTATCTTCTAAAAAATACACATGACAAGGTGAAAAGAGGCTTGAATGCAAGCATATTTCAAAACCTACCATCAACAGAAAGGCAGAAAAATTATTCTTTATTGTCTCCTATTAGCATTGTCTTTTCAGACTCTGGCTTAATCCTCTGTTTATTGATATTCCGGAGTAAAGCACTTCTAGAACTACCACACTGCGCAGACAGCAGGATATCAGCACTATTAAGCCCCATATAGCTTTCTTTGGGGCTGTTTAGCTTAAAAGTATCCACAAGAATGTTACTTTCAGTTTCTGTAATCACATTTCTGATCCCCGTGGGCTAGAAAAGTCAGGTCTTGATACTAAATTTGTATGAGTCAAGAAACAGAGCGTCGGCTTAATGCATGCTCCAGTTATTTCAACCTGAAATTATGTAAATTACTCAAATGCACAAAAGTCAACGCTTTGTAATCTTTTTAAATTCACACTCTGGACCACATCAGTGTAGAATGTTACTTCTTAAATTTCAAAATAGCACAGTCCAAAACTGGGGGGCAGGGGGGATATAAGTTTGTGATGGTTTTATATGGAGTCCTGCGTGGAGCAGAAGGGTGAAATTTAATAGGCTGTCCCCTTTCAGCAATATGATTCTGTGATGTGATGTAACATCACTCATCATTTAACTATTTAAAAATACTATGATCAATTAGGACAGGACAGGACCCGAAACCACAAGATATGCCAAGCCCAAAGGCACCATGCCAAAACAGGGCCCAGAGCATCTTGAGAGCACCAGCAGTTTAATGAGGTGTGGGACTTCGTATGTCACCAGCATTCCTGTCCATGTCCAGAGGCTGAATCTGCTCCCAGGAGCATTCCTTCCACAGACGGATTTAAAAAACCTCTGCAAAAGGCAACACAGGCCTGGTTCACTCTAGCGGCCACCCTGTGGCTGCTGGCCAACTCACAAAATGCTGAAAATGGCCCACTTGCATGGCCATTTCCAGGACTTCAGGTGTTGGATCTGGACTAGCATTTGTGGCCTGTCTGGACAGTCCTCCGACATTCCTGGAACTAATCAATTTTCCCAGCCATAGAATAGATCCCACTGCATGCATCATGCCACACATGTGGATCTTGTTCAGTAAGTTGGTTCTCAAGAGAAAGTTACAGTTTACTGAAGATGAAAACATCAGCTTTCTATCTTCTCCTTGAAAGCATCCTTGTTTTTAATCTCTACTTTGAGATTCTTCAATGGGAAGCAACAACAACAACAACAACAACAACAATAAACAACTATTGTCTTCTATGATGTGACAATAATCACTGTTTCAGAAATCAACTATGGCCTCCTATTTTGTGGAATCAGGTCTGAAACATCCAATGTTGAAGAACATGTCACAAATGCTATACAAGTCACGTAAACCATGATTAATACTTACAGCGATTACCTTTTCTCAGGATCCTTGATATAAGTGTCTATCAACAAACTATACATCTCCGAATGAACGTTTTCTATTAATATCTGGAAACCATAAAAACAACGGGCCTCAGGAACCTGGACTTCTTGGCTAAATCTTTCCACCTGATAGTACAAAAAGAGTCAACTTACAAAAGCTCATTTCTCAGTGATTCACAGCTGGAGGCATACTTCATTATTATTGAGAAACATCACATTTGCCAAGATTTCCTTAACACTGGTAGTTTTGTGTTTGTATCCTACTACTTCAATAACACGCAGAACATGCACATGTGAACTGATCCTTAAAGATCCTAGATACTTAAAATGCACAAAATAAAAATAAAGCACAGTGTTATGAACAAAAGTCTCTTTTGATCTCTCCATAAAATATACTATATACAAAGAATTCCACCTTCAAAAGAGGCCTGGGTGCTTATTGTGCCACATCCTGAGACTTTTGTGTTTAGGGCAAAACAGAAATACAAATAAATAACATAAATGGCAAATCTTGTCTAAGGCTACATCTAGATGTCCGTTGTTAATTCCAGCAAATCTGGATATTCTGGAATAAAGCATGGATATTGAGGAATATTCATGCCTTAGTGCAAAATATTCAAAAATAGAACAATAAGGAACCAACATCTGTGTCAGGCAGGGCTAGCTGCCTGCCATGTTATTTGAATATAGGATCTCTACCACCTTTGTGATTCTGTATACATGTATATAGCAGCTTTCTGCTGTTTTGGGAAGTGACAGTTGACTCCCCCCTCCCTGCTAGGGTCAAGTGATACATTTTGGCTCCAAGTTTAAACTGGTTTTGAAAAAATAGTTATTGATCATTGGTTGAAGGCCAAACCCCACCCAGCTATGAAACATATAAATATGCTGGGCTTTCTGTTCTAAGTTGCTCCCAACAAAAAATGCCTTTAGGCTGAGCTGAAATAAATCACTGTTCATCTTTTTAAAGAAAGAGTCTCGTGGTTATTCTTTGCCAGCCTGACAATCTCGATGCAACCCAAGTAATGGTGTGGAATCTGATAGATCATGGCTGAAGGGGACCCGCATAGACTAGAGGCCTTTTCACACTATGGCTGGTAGTCAACAATTAGTGAACATCTGGGGAAGAGCATCCACACTTGGAGGAGGCTGCTACAGCCTCCAATCGTGCCCTGCCTTCCCAGAAGTTCACTAATTGTTGATTAGGTGTGGAGCAATCTTAACCCTAAGTTTACCTGGATCGTCCGGGCAGTGGCCGTTCGCACCTCTTCTGGAGCTCTAGGGTCGTCTAAGGTACCACACCAGTGCACTGGCATCTCACACAACTACAGACGCGAATGCACATGTGCAGAGCATCAGCATCATTATGGCAATGGTGCTGACACACACACAATCGTGGAGGGTGCAGCAGCAAAAATGGCAGCACCCTGAATAGGACTGGCCCACAATCAAATCAGGAAAGATCGCGGGGGGCACGGGGGGACAATGACAGCTAAAGTTGATTAGCACTCCAGGTGTGAGCACTAGTCAACACTGGTTAATCGCGCTGCTTTTTCCATCCAGCAGACGGGAAAGGGAAGTGTGAAATCACCTGTGGCCTGATCACAGCCCTGAAAGGCTCACCTTCACAAGCCTGAACTAAGTATCAGCATGCAGGCTACTGAAGTTCAATTTAGGTAGAAGACATGAAGCTTTTAACAGCTTCACCATCTTTCTTCTCTAACCTTTGGTCTTCGGATAAGGCCACTGCATAGGCACTGCATATGCTGGGAAAAGGAAGCAGAGCATATCAAATGAAGTTACATCTCATGAAGTATCCTACCAGGTTTTCATTCACTATTCCATCACTGGCTGCAAAAAAAGCCAGAATATGCGAAATAAAATATTTTTCTTCTGTTTTCAGTTTGTTCCAGTCGGGAAAATCCTTTGATAAGTCAACCTATGTATGAAAAAGAAGAATAGTTACTCATTCTAAAGTGATATAAGTAAATTTAAGCAGCACTTATGGATAATAAAAAGGCAGTGAAAATTAAACTGACAATAGTATCATGCTCTGATGTACTCTGATAGTACCTGGAACACTATATATACCTTAATCATGACCCCCATCTCAAGAAAGATTTTTAAAAAGGTAAAAGATCAACAGTATTTCCATGGATCAAGGAATCAGGGCTCTCCATGAAGAAAGGTTATAATGGTTGAGGTGCTTTAGTTTTGAAACATAGTCCACGATAGTTTTGTTTATTAATTTATTTGCATACCCAAAGATCTCGGGGTGGGTTACAGCATTAAAAACCAAATGTAAAATGAACATATTAAAACAATAACAGTGCCTGACAGTGAAGATGAGAAGCTCTTTCCTTAGTCAAAGGTCAGGGCCAACAGGTGCACCTTCACTGTTCTCTTAAACATGTGAAGATATCTGAAACACCTGGGTGGGAGGTATTATTCCATAATCTGGGGGCCATCACTGACAAGGTCCTATCCCAGGTGACCACTGCTTCTGCTGCTAAGGGTGACAGCATTATGTATAATTATGCATAGCAAAGAACATGTAAGAAGGAAAAGACACAACAAAAGCTTCCAGCTATGGTGGCACGCTGCCCCATGGTCCCAGTCCATATGTTGTGCTTCACACACAACCCAAAACCTTCACAGCCCTGCCGGTTACCTCTTCTGCTGTCCAAAAGGAAGCCTGGGCTTTCTTGTACATTTTCCACATGTCTGGATACTGGATTGGGAAGATGACAAATCGGCGAGGGTTCTTCCTTAAGAGAGGTTCTTCATTTGCTTTTGAACTATTTTCAGTGTCATCTAAAGAAAACAATCTCTGCAGGAAGAGTAGCAAATCATATAGCATACGCAAGTTCTAAGTCATCCCATTCATTCTTTTAACTTCTGGATAAATGCTGTCAGTAAGGCCATTTTAGCTTTGTGTGCAAAAGATGCAAGATTCAAATCTTGTCCTCTTCAACTAGGGCTGGAAAAGACCTCCGCCAGTCCATAATAATATGTACACTGATAGATCAATAGCAACTTCCAACATAGTTATTCCTCAGACAACACCAACCTCTCTGGTAAATCAAATCACAATGTACTGTACTGACATCTCGTGGTCATGGCAGGCAGTTACTTCTGAATCTTTGAAAAGCAAGGAACAGACAAAAGGGATTTTTTTTCATGTACAGTGTGGAATTCTGCATCACAGTCATCAGCTTGGAAAGCATCAGAAAGGGACTGAGTCACTTTGTGATGGACAGAGCTGTCAACAGGTATTGCTCCAAATGGTTATGCAATTTCCTCTGACTTAGAGAGATATGCCTCTCAAGGCCAGCTGTTGGGGGACTATGAGCAGAACGTGTTCTTACAACTCACCTGTGGGCCTCCATTTCCAACTGGTTGCCACTGTGGGAGCAGGCTCCTAAACTAGATGGGCCCCCAGCCTGATTCATAAAGTCATTCTCACATGCTGTGCTGTATAGTGTAATTCTGCTCAGAACAGTCAACATCATACAAGAGGACTCAAGTTTTATTAGATTATGGGAAAACACTGTAGAAAGCCATAATGTGAGAGGAATATCTTAGGTCTGTGTCTCTACTCTTCAGTTAGGGCAGCTTAAATCAGGCTCTCAAGGCAGATGGTCTCCATTGGGAATAATGGAAATTAGCCTCACTTAAGGTGCTTTTGCTGGGTAATGGAGACACAGGCTCATGCAGGCGGGGGAATACAGTGCCATTATAGTGCCACTATGATGGGGCTACCTCACATATGAGAGGCAACCCCCCCCCCAAAAAAAAAGAAATTCTAAAAACTGGTCACAGGTTTTCCAACAATAGCATGTTTTCTTATCTTCTAGATGGAGTCACCATGACTGCTCCATCCAGCACACACATGTGGAGGCCAAAATAGGCATCCGCACATGCAACGAGGCAGCACATCCAGATATTCCAGATCCCCAAATGTGTACATAACTTAGATCGTGAAAAGACAGTGCCACGGCTGGTGCTGTCTAGTGAGCAAGGGATAATGGTGAAGGATCAATATCCCATGCTAGTGGATTATTTGACCACCACCTGGAACAGCCACACAATACTTCAGTCCAAGCAAATGTCTACAAAACAAAACACAGTTTGTTTTCATATTCTTTCCTCAGTCTCAATGTGACCCTGCAATGCAGAAGGGGTAACAATCTAGCAGGAGTAGAAGGCCCAATTCCTGCAAAAATCTCCTGAACCACAATGTGAATGGCAGTGCAACGAAGCAATGAGCAGCAGCATGGAAGTCTTAACTAACCATTGTTGTTTCCACACAGATAGGGCCATCTGGACTCAGATAGCCCATCCTGTCCTAGGCTCCAGCACCGCCCTCAAAGGCCGCACCTTGCCCTCAAAGCAAGTGTTGAGGTTTCAAAGGCTGGGAGTGAAAGTTCTCAGCCTTCACAGTTGCCAAAACAGCCCATTTCAGCCCTGCACTTGTTAGGTCCCCAATGATTTCCCACACCAATTCCAGCAAAGCTTCCTGGAGCACTACCAAAACAGTGCCTCTGGACCCACTAGTACACTAGTAGACCTCATAATCGAGGTCTATAGGTGCCACAAAATAGGGCACTATTTTCCATGCCCTATCTATTCTATTGCTCCATCTCAGTCAATAACAGTAAGCTGGCCAAAATAAAGTCCAAAGAGGGTGGCTCCAGGCTGAGAGGGCAGCTCACACTCATAGTGGAGAAAAGGTTCCTTGGTAGGAGGAGCAATGGAGGCAGCAAGGGAGTCTTCATGGGAGAGGCAACTATGCCGTGTGCTGTTCTGGGGCTATTTTACTACCCGAGCTGCGTGGGGGCAATGGCCCAACCTCTGGCCTTCACACGGGGGCGAGTTTTCCTAATGCGGTTCAATGGCTGGACAGCGATAAGACAATGGGGTAGCCCACAAGACAGTGAACTAATCAGTCACCCAAATTCCATCCTTCCTGCAGTGTTGCCCAAATTGCTGTAGGAAGCATTCCAGAGCTTTACACTTTAACAGTTTAAACAATAAAGTTGGCCTAAGTGACAAAAAAAGTCTGGACTTCAATTACTGATATTTTGGGGTGTCATCAGGACATATCAAAACGCCAGATTAAGTGCAGAGTTCCCCTCCACTTAATGACATTCTTGACTGAACCTAAAGAGCTAATTGTTCTGCCCTGCCTGGCAGGAGTACAGGGGGAAGGCGAAGGATCAGGAAAACAAACAGGGCCAGGCTCGTCTTTTTGAACAGAATGGTGTTTGCTTGACCAAAATCCCAAGATTCCAAGGTCCTCTTTGGCCTTGCCCTGTTAATGTCAATTATAATCATACAAAATAATACCTCCTTGCATACAGAGATAGCTAATTAATTTTGTATAAAAGGGGAGGCTGTCACTACCAGGCTTGACTGCTCTGGCACTTCCCCTTATTTTAACTAAATTTGGTTCATCCTGATCTTTACATGCCTAAGATCCAGTGTTGTGCTCTGTAAATTTACTGTAACGGATAAACATGGAATAAACAGATTCACACAACATGTGTGGAGGCCAATTCAGATGTCCACACATGTGTGGAGGAGCCAACACATCAATCTGGGGGCCTGCTTACACTTGGTCATATTCTGGAATCTATCTTGGGATAGGAGTTAATGCAGACTCTGGCAGGTCTCACTCAGGACAACCTATACCCTGCACTAGCCTAAGGACAGCAGGACCGTATTCCAGGATGTATTCCAGAATGAGTCCAAGCGTGAACAAGCCCTATTCAATGCGTTAAGACAGCAATGTCTAGTTATCTAGTGAGAATGGTGGGGGGCCAAAATGTCACATTATCCTTTGAATGCGGATTATTCAGCCACCATCTGGAAGCTGCCTCAGACATAATAAAGGGGCACCTCAGGGTCCTCAGAGGCAGTATGCGGCCCTGGTATTCCCAAGCCTTCTCTAATCCACCTCCTCTAGCACAGAATATTCATGAGAGGGAAAGAAGACAAGTTGACTTTTCTACCCCACTTTTCTCACCCATTTAAGGGAACTCAAAGTGGCTGACAAACCTTCTGTTCTTCTCTCCACAACAGAAGAACACCCTGTGAGGTAGGGGAGGCTGAGAGAGCTCAGAAGAGAGCTGTGGCTAGCCCAGGGTCACCCAGCTGGTTTCGTGGTGGAGTGTGGAATCAAGCCTGGTATTCCCAGATAAGAGTCTGGCCATTTGTGAACAATTCCACCTGAGAGCCTTCTCAGAGGTGCTTTCTTCTTTTGCCTACCAGACTCAAGGGGCTGCTGTCCATCCACTTTTTAAACCCCAGCACAGCTCCATGCTTCCTCTAGCCTCCTGGGTTCTTCCCTCTCCTGTCTTTTTTCCCCTGTTTCAACCGAGGAAAGCACACCGAAGAAGGTAACGAGGCTAATATCCCAAGGCAGCAAGGGGACCAGGTGCACAATGCTATAGGGGAGGGCGGAGAATTGCTTCGGATCCTCTGTAAGCTCCTCCTTGATCTAGTTTGGTCTAGTGGTTAGAGAGCCGGACTCTTATCTGGGAATACCGGTTCGATTCCACCCTCCCCCATGAAGCCAGCTGGGTGACCCTGGGCTAGTCACAACTCTCTTCTGAGCTCTCACAGCTCCATCTACCTCACAGGGTGTTTGTTGTGAGGAGAAGAACAGAAAAGCTTTTGTCAGCTTTTGAGTCCCCTTAAATGGGTGAGAAGAGCGGGGTAGAAAAGCCAACTCTTCTTCCTCCATGAAGCCAGCTGGGTGACCTTGGTCTAGTCACAGCTCTCTTCTGAGCTCTCACAGCCCCACTCACCTTACAGGGTCTCTGTTGGGAGAATAGAAGGTTTGTCAGCCGCTGTGAGTCACTTAAATGGGTGAGAAGAGCGGGGCAGAAAAGCCAACTCTTCTCCTCCTCACCGCCTTCACTCGCGCAGCACGCAAGGGACGTTCAGGGTGGAACCACAAGCCCCAGGTACACCCCAAACCGAAGTGCGTTTGCAAGGGCGAGTGACCGTACACACAGGGCGCCCTTGCTACGCGTTTGCTTCCTACGCGTCCCTCCGAAAGACGCCTGCAGCCAAAACCCGCGTCTGTCCCCATCGCGCGCCCTTGGCCCGGGACGGCGGCGGCGGCGGCGCGGCCTTGGCTCACCTGTCCTGCAGCCTCCGGCCTGGCCGCCGTCTCACGGCATGAGCCCAGCCTCTCGCTCATGGCGCACACGGACGCACGAAGCGGCGGCGGCGGCGACGACAACAAGCGGGCGGGACTACAGCAGGGCCGGCACCCAGGGCAGCCTCTGAAAAGGGCCTTGGGGCGGCTCCTCCCCTCGGGAGGCCGGGACTGCAACCGCTGTGGACTGACTTTCCATTGCCTGCCGGGTAGGCCAAGGCAAGCCTGAGAGTTCTTCTCCCCCGCCGCCGGGTAAAAAACCACCCCCGCCTGTTCCTTATCTTGAGTAAAGGCGGAAACCTGGGCAAAAAATTAGCTGCAGCGGCGGGGGCGGCCGAAGCTGAGGGCGCACTGAGCCAAGGCGGCCTTTTGGTATGTCAGACCAAAAGGCCGCCTTGGCTCAGTGCGCCCTCAGCTTCGGCCGCCCCCGCCGCTGCAGCTAACTTTTGCTTGCTTGCTTGCTTGTCTGGCGCTGGTCCCACTGCCCACCAAATGTGGTCACCGAAGGGCTTGGCCCTTTGTTAATTCGAAACCTAACCAAAGATTAATTCCCTTTCCACACTGACCCTTAATTTTGATTATATCCTGGTATATTGAATCCAGAGTTGGATTCTCCTTCCTTATATGCAGTTTGTTAGAAGAAGAAGAAGAAGAAGAGTTGGCTTTATTACCCCACTCTTCTCATCCATTTAAGGGGACTCAAAGCAGCTGACAAAGCTTCTATTCTTCTCCCCACAACAGAACACCCTGTGAGGTAGGTGGGGCTCTGAGAGCTCAGAAGAGAGCTGTGACTAGCCCAAGGTCACCCAGCTGGCTTCATGGGGGAGGGCAGAATCAAACCCGGTATTCCCAGATAAGAGTCCGGCTCCCTAACCACTAGACCAAACTGGCTCACATAGGAAGCCTGGTTTCCAGAAACCCCATCAAGACAAACTTCAGAACTTTCCACATTCCAGCCTGAACTTTATACCTAACCCTGCCGGAAGTTACAATATTCCCAGTAACGTCTTCCAAGTAAGGAGGAAAAGTACATATCAGATTTCTCTGACATGTGCAGTAGAGGCAAAATAAAAACAGTTCAGTGTAATTCAAGTTGGCCGCCTCAGGCTAGTTATTCCTTATCAGTCTCTAATGTTTTTGCAAACACTGTCCTCATTCATTCCTTACAGAGCCAAAGCAGCTGGGTTAGAGGGCAACCCAAGGTATCGTGGGAAATCATTTCTGCCTTATAAGACCCATTTTTCCCACAAGGAAGATCATTTGCAAGTTGGAGGGGAAGAGTGGCTTCTACGCGTGGTTTTGCGTGATTTGGTAAATAGACTGTTTCAGAATGTGTGTTAAAAGTAAGACACACTTTTCTTCTTATTGTTCTGATATATGGTACAGCACTTCATGAGAGGTATTACCTGGGGCGGCTATTATCGGCTTAAGGTCATATCAGTGTTGATTCTGTGTTATGTCTCTGGATGTTATGGGAGAAGTTGACTGAGGCAGCTGTGATGTGGCACTTTGGTACCACCCAGCTTTCCTCCATTGACTTGAGTTTGGGAAAGGCCAAATTCACCATTTAAGTCGATGTGACTGAATCCCAGTCTGCCCAATAACTCTCCTAACCCAATTTTACGCCTTATATATGGTTTCATTATACATACGGTAGCATGCTATATATAGGAAGCAAACTTCAGAGTAGGAATTCTATCAGTTATATTTTTGATGGTGGGGGACAGGTAGCAGAAACAAATCTGGCAACTGGCACTGTCAAATAAATTGCCTCTTCGTAGTTGGTGGGTTAGAGGACTAATTTCACAGGGTGATTTATGGTATTTTGAATCCAGATGGCTTTTCCTCCATTGACTTGCTTCACCAGAAATATTTACCTGAATCTTAAAAGAGGCTTTAACACTATGTTGACCTATGCTTGGTTCCAAAGTTTTTCTTTGCTCTGTGTCTGGCCAGTCAAGAAAACCTTTGAATTCTTCCTTGTTCTTCCATCAAAGCATTTTTCTGGTGATATACAGGTCTTTAATCAGGAATGCCTACAAGAGACTATCATTTTCTTTCAAGGAACTTGCCTGTTATATATTGTAAGCCTTGAGACAGCAAGGAGAAACACCTGATATAAAGAGGTAGCCCAGCATCACCCTTCGCCATGGATCACCAGGCTTGCACAGAGCTCCCCCAACATGATTTCATGCGTGGCACAGGTGACACACCAAGCCCTTTTGGGTGACACACCTGGTCACCCTGGCACCTGGGCATGTAGGGCATGTAGTGCTTGCTTGTTCTTGAAGTGTACAAAATACCAACTTTCAATTGAAGATTTAGCAAACAAAATTCAGCAACAAAAGTCACTAATGTAAAGAATTATTTGTTTTTGCTTTTAATAAAATACATATATCAAAAATATAACTTTTTTACTAGAGCTACAAATATCACAGAATTATGGATATTTGTAGATGTGACACAGCACCCGAGTTAAGCTAGGTTTTCTTGCAAATTTTGACACACAGAGCTCAAAAGGTTCGCCATCACTGGTATAGGGAATCTTTTTATGCTGGTCTTAAGTCAGAAGACTCTCAGGCTGCTACCAGACATGGCAGCTTGCTGGGAGTGCAGCCAGAAACCCAAACAGCCTCAAAGGCATGTCTAAGCTGTTGTAGTTTAATTCACAGTAAAAGTAATGCTGGATCTCCGGCACCATTTTTCCTTGCTGGACAGTTTTTGCCAGGGGTGTCTTGGCAAAACCTTGCAACATTACCGTGCTAGCAACTTGAGGAAGATTGCCGCATACCTGCACCTTTTGTTCTTTTTTGGGTTTTTTAACCACCCTTGAGAAGCTGCAGTAATGTTGCAGGAGGTTTGCCGGTCACCACTGGTAAGCAAAACTCTACAGGAATTTCCCCAGCAATTATTGGACACTGTACTAAAGTTTATGGAACAAAACTGTAACATTAATAAAAGCATCATAAGGATTAAATGAAAAGAACGTCTGTGAAGTTCTGTGATCAAGTTTGGCCTAGTGGTTAGGGAGCCAGACTCTTTATCTGGGAATACCAAGTTTGATTCCACACTCCTCTATAAAGCCAGCTGGATGACCTTGGGCAAGTCATAGCTCTCTTTCTGAGCTCTCACAGCCCCACCTACCTCACAGGGTGTCTGGTGTAGGGAGAAGTACAGGTTTGTCAGCTGCTTTGAGTCCCCTTAAATAGGTGAGAAAAGTGGGATACAAAAGCCAACTCTTATCAGTGATAATATAAATTGCCAAGATGCTTGATTTCTGAAGCAGAAATCTTGTGCCAGAACCATAACAGCGCTTGACTGCATTCTTAGAGCTCAATCTGAGTCTAATTCCAGACAAAATATTTTTCAGGCCTGAAGAGTGAGCAGGAAAGTCTTCTGTAGGGTGAAGACAGCAGCAGTACAGAATGGGGGAGGCTTTTAGCTAGAAACATGACACTTGAAGCTAAGCAGTTTAGGAATAAGAAGAGACTTAAAACTGATTTATGCAGGGGATGTTTGAACACCTGGGATTTCTTGCTGTAAGAAAATGGAAGATTTTGCTTGGGTTTTCACGCTTAGCTGAAAATACGCTTGTAAGTTGGGCTCACCTCCTGATAACAGCTTCTAGTTTTTTAAAATGGAAGCAATTTGTTCTTCCTGTCTGCTGGTAGATGCCAGGGATTAACCTGAGACCTTCTGCACAGAAAGGAGATGCCCCATCATCAAGTACCCTTTTCAGGTTTGCCTCCCCAAAATTCTGAACATTCCTCCTTATGCTACTGGCTTTGAAACCACTTAAATAGCAGTGGTTGAGCACATTGAGCAGTTTGAATAGGTAAATACACCTTGTTGCAATGTGTTATATATGGATCAGCCTTCATGTACTGTACTTAAGTTACAAAGGAACAAAGCAATTACCACCATAATTCACACTTAGATGGCCCGTAGTCAAATCCAGCACCCCTAAGTGTGGCCACGCAAACCATTCCAATGTTAACTGGCCATCATGCCCCATCAAAGTACAAATTGGTCTGTAGTTTTATTCTATTATTTCAAGTCACACCCAGAGCTGCTTTCTCAGGCAGCTTCCCCCTGGAAGGTGTGATGATCTCCCTAGTACAATAAGAATAAAGAGTTACCTTTTACCCAGCAGGGTTTAATTTATAATAACCAACCAATTTGACAGGTAGAAAGGTAAGAAGTGCACTAATAAAATATCAAAACATGCCATGGTGCTTAATCATTTCAGACAATTCTAGTTTGCATAAATGCCAAGCAGTGGTAGCTTATTACCTGTCTACTGACTTAGATATCATACAAGATGGAAGGCAAAGGAACCATGAATCAAGCAGTGAAAAGGAGTTCGGAATATTATTAAATGCAAGTATTTGGTGGGACAGCATAACTACTGTACCTTAATAAGCCACTGGGCTCAATAGCACCCTTGGAATAAAGTCTTAAGTTTTCAAAACCCTAAAGAGTTTGAAGTGAACTTTGTATCTTAGCAAATGTAATTATTTTAAAAAAAACGCCTATGCTACCTTTGTCTGAAAGGCCTCACTCAAGTTTGTACTACTAAAGCTTTCCATATTTAAAAGAAACTAATTTAAGTCAGACAGTAATGCGGTGTACAATTTTAATAGACATTTCTTATTAAAAGCTTGATATTGTTCAAATATACAGAGAAAAGCTATTTATATAGCTACATATACATCTTGAATCAATGACTACAGCATATATCATTCTAGCTTTCCCCTCAGGTTAGAGTATCAGCAAAGTACTGTCTACGTGTATATAATGTTATTGTTAAGCTACTTATATAGGGATTGTTGACTGTGTAGTTATCCAGCTGTGATTGTTGTAAAACAGCTATGTTATATACAGAATTATACATATAACATATGTCTATGCTATATATACACAGGTTATATATAACAATACTTTACAATATACACAGCTTTTTTTCAATAACAGGGCTCCAGAAAAGATTAAACTTATTAAGCCTCAACACCTTAGTGAGGTAGGTAGCTATCATTATTTTACAGAATGTGAGTAAGAGGCTTAGAGATACTAAGTAACTAGCTATAAGCCAATGACAGATTCAAGAACAGAATCCAAAATTCTGTATCTGAGTACATCACCAGAAACTCCCATCTTTTTTCCCTAAAGGGGTGTTCACTGGGAAAATTTATAATTTCATCAGTACATGCAGAAGAAAAACCTCTTATTTTTTTAAAAAGCACCTGTAGTTTTAGACCTCTCATTTTATACTGTACAAGTCTGTTACAGTCAGCTGTAAGAGAACAGTTTTTTGTCTACTATATGGAGGTCAGAATTGTACTCTAGAGAGCTTCTCCAAGGCCTACTATAAAAGTTGGTGTTCAAAAGGAGACCACTTTGTTTTTAAGCTAAGGCAGGAAGGGCTTGAGTACTTTTGGGCTGGGGGGAAGAGGAGAGAAATGGTCCACTCGGGCAGAAATTCAGGCAAGTTCCCAGTCATGTTCAATTCTCTCCATGCCCAGAACCCCAAGGGGGGGGGGGATCTGATGCCTAATATAAGTCAATGGATGAGCCTCTTCTTTCATAAAAAAAGTAGCAAATAAAATGGGTCCTAGCAAACTGAAATACAGTGCTCTCTCCAAAAATAAACCACAAGTGTTGTAAAAAAGTGAGCACACTGTATGTACACTCCAGAGCATTTGGCAACCATTTTGTGTCTGTGCATGCACACTGATTGTTCGCAGACTACACTGGTCCTCCATCCACTGAGACTGATGAGAACAGAAGAATTTTTCTGGAGTAAGGCAATGCAGGGTGCTCTGCTAACTGTAAAATGTGGGCCAAACTGCTGCTTTGAACTGACGTACAAAATTTAGAGTAACCTAAGTGGACAGCTGTAGTGCATGTTGATAACTAAGTTTATACAAGCTATATAAATAAAAACTATTGTTTCTTCAGTATGACTTTGTACTTTGTTTGTAATTTATTAAAAACTGTAACAAGATACTTAAAAAAGGCTAGATACAAAAGTAGTTAAGCTGCTCACGAACATTAAATTTTTTTTTTCAAAATGTACCTTCAAATAATCATGATCTTTTATAAACATTTTACAGTTACCAGGTAGTGCCTAGGGCTGAAAATTTAAACAGCTACAGACACGGCAGAACAAGTGTCCAGGTTTGAGTTGGAAGTGGAACAACTCACTGACTGCTCAAGGAAAGGGGGGATACAAAAGTGTTGATTGTGAACGATTAAATACTGTGCATTGGCTTTCTTGTTATTTACAAAAAGATCCTCACTAGGGTATACAGATTACATGCAAAACATTAGTGGTGGGATTTAGTGTGCCAGAGTCCAATGCAAAAAGACGAAACTTGCAAATGGCAGTGGTTTTTGTAAGCAAACATGAATGATTTCAACTTTTTAGCTCTAACTGGCAAGAACTTTTTACAAGTTCAATATACATGATGAACAACTGCAGCCAACCACAAAGATTAAACACCATTTTAAAAAAAGTTAAAATAAAACACAGAACGTACTTCATCTTTTATTTTGAAATTCCCTACTCCCTCTATACAAGAACCTTTGCTGAAGCACTTTCCACAAAGGCAGCAGTGAATTTTTTTTAAAGAACATTTTACATATTCTCCCCCTTCCACAGAAAGCTAAATCACAGTGTAATTTGTATCATTCTGCTGTCATCTTTGGCTGGGGTTTGGCCAGGAAGCTTATCACTAGCAAATGGTTACAGTCTAACAGTGCTAGGGCTACCTCAGCCCTTCAATTGCAACCTTATTACAGGAATGTTTCCTTCAGTCATTGCAGTACCAGCAGGGAGAGTATGACAGCATTAACTTTCATAAACTTTTTATAGACAAATGAAAAATCTACAAAAAAAACCCTAACTAGTAATATTACACAGCAATACACTTTTTTTATACTCTACACAAAACCAAAATTTTTGGTCTTAATGGCGAGTAGCAATTTCTGCTTGAGAATCTGTTTAGACGAATAAAGTGGGACATAAAGCCGAGAAATACAAGTGTTTGCAGTAGGAAGATGCTGGTCATCTGGTGGTCGTATTGTGATGGAAGGCATAGGCTGAAATCCTTCTTCGCTTGCAGGCAAGGATGGGCTTGATGTCCAGAAGTAAACCTAAAGGGCAAGAAGGTACTTGTTTGTACTTAGGGCAAGAAATCTGTAGGCAGATTTAATGAATGCAGTATTAACATTCCTTTATGCCCAACCCGCACATCTTCCATGTTATCACAGCATTTCTGTTTTCACTCATATGTACTAGAAGGCAAAGAATACAAGGCTTGTACAAATTAATAATAAGGATGTAAATGATTGTGCCTCCATTTTTTACCTGCTCTTTTTAAGTTAGTGATGGAATTTAAAGAAAATGACAATCTGCTTTTGAAGCTCACTTGGGTTGATATGAATTATGAGCTCAAGAATCCGAGGTGGAACAAATGGAAATTGAAAGTTGCCTTGGGGCCCATTCCAACATGGCATGGAAAATCCGTATTGTGGGGGAACAGGGACTGAGCACATGTTCCCGTCATTCTCACATTTGCTTTGTAACATGGACTCAAAATGAACTTGATTATTCTCACTCTTCATTTTTCCTGTGCTTGGCATGGAGAAACCTTTCTTTCTTTCTTTCCCTCATCAAATACCCCTCCCCATGCAGTCAGTAATTGGATACTGTTTCACACTTCATATCAGAACTTCATTGGGACAGGAAAGTCAAACTCCACCCCTCTATTTTTCCCAGTTGCTGCATCAGAACAGACTCACGGCAGCAGTAGTACTCATTTACTAAAGCACAACCGCACTTCCACATTTCCAACATGATGGATTCTTTAAAGCTCAGCCTCACTTCCTTTTCCTTGGAATAGCAGTTTTGTGCCATTTGGTGATTTCAAAAATCATCCAGTGGCAAAGCACTTGCATGCAGGCCTCCATTCCCATTTCAAAGCAGAGTGCAAGGGGGATGTTGCTTGTTCTCATTCACTATTTTTCTCTTCTCTCCCTCCAACATGTACCCACTCCAGTAACTTCAGTTCCACAATGATAACACTATACCGCTTCTATAAAGCCCAACCTCACTTTCTTTTCCTTTGTAACAGCTGTTTTGCACTACCTTACAATTCCAATTTTTCTCTATAATAGCAGTGCAGAAATCTGTTATTTCAAAGCACCGTGCAAACAGCTCAGTATAAAGGGGGAAACGTGAGGGGAACAATATTCATGGTAGTAAAGCCAGTGGTCAGCAACTCACCTCTGTCCTGCCTGCCCCCACTAAGGAATCGACAGAGGCATGTGTACCACACTGAAGCTGTGTGGTGCTGATAGAAAACTCAATGGTAACACAGGATACCATGGGGGCAAGGGGACTGTGCCCCCAAACAGCTGCAGCTGTGGCATACCCCAATCCCAACCCCACAACCCCCAGCCAATCCTGAAGAAAAATAAGACTAGACTCTACTGCTTGCCCTAAGACTGCTGCAGCAGAGTTCTCCTTTTCTGTGAAAGTCCCCTTTTAATGGAAGAAAACATTGTTTCCCTTGCATGCTACCAAGGGGAAATGGAGAATGATACACTGTACTCCTTGCAGGCACTGAAGAGAAAGGAAGAGGCAGATGAAGCACAACTTCCACTGTGTATTCTCTTGTTCTCTGGCGCCATTCTAACAGTGACATTCTCAGTCTCCTGCCTACAGTGCCCACACAATGAAGTCCGTCATTGGACAGAAGGAAATGGGGAGCATAGACCTAAACATATGGTTCCCTCCCAAAATGGACTACTTTCTCATTCTCACTTTCCAAAATAAAATGGCTACTGCTCTAAGCTGGACCGAGAACTCATTTAATCCAAATATTCTCTGGCTTGGATTTTGGAACTTGGGTTCACAAAATGTCTGGAACACAAATAATTGTTGGTATGGACCACTCAGAAGATGGACTCTAAGCTGATTATTTGCCATGTCAGAATAAGCCCTGGGTTACTAAACTAGTTATTTGATCTAGACAAAAATGAGACAGTCATGAACAGAAAGGTTTTTCTTCCCCATTTTCAAAACTTGTACCCCAACCGGGACACCACAACCCAATGAACTGACTTAGAAAAATGATACTTACTAAATCTTGCCTTTCAGTCATGCTCATCTTTTCAACTATGGACCAAAACCAACGTTTGAACTGCAGAAGTTTCTCAGCATTTTCTCCTGTTCAAAAATGAAATAAATTAATGCTAGATGATTGTCTTTGTCATTAAACTGTCATACAAACAAGTGTATTCTGAGGGAAATTTTTGGTTGTACAGAAGGTACAAAATTTGATTTTAAAAAATACATTGTTTCAGGAAGTCCAATCTGGCCCTGAGGCACACACAGTGGAGACACATCTATTGTTGTTAAGTGTCAGATATTCTTTTGACTGAAGTGAGAAAATATTGATATTGAAGACACCAGGTGACACCAGAGATGCCAATGTGTCTGCCAATAGGAAAGCTTCCTAAAATATAAGGGATAAACACATAGTTATGTATACCTGATTCATCATTGAAAGAAGTAAAGCTGATCAGCATTTGCACATTTACTTCACCACAGCCATTTACTAAAAGCCTGAAATCCTCTGCCGTCAAGTCTTCTAATGAATTCTTTGGAAGCACATCCAGCAGGCCTTTTCTCATTGCCTGAAAAAGTCAAGACAATCACTTCACTGCTAAACAAATACATACTGGCTAGTTATAGTGCCAATGAGAACTACTACCACTAAAAGGGAACCAACCTCTTACCTAAATCCGATAACGAGGGAGGGAATAAAGGACAGCTGGGCTGCTGACTCCTTGCCGGGGACGGGAGAGCTCGGCTATAATCCGAAACAGGGGAAGACTCCAAATGGTCAAACCCCTCAAATACTGAAGCATCCCCTTCAGAGCCCCACAGGAGGTTATCCGGGGCCATGAGGGGAAAGACACGCCCTGAAATTCACCCCTCCGAGGAGGATGTTCATCCTCAGATGCAGACAAAGCCGAAGACATTAGGCAACAAGCGATTAAAGTAAAATAAAAGGCTGTAAGACTCCGTCCGGGAAGCGGTGAACTGCCTTGGAACACGACCGCTGAAGACTGACTCTGGTCACCCCTTGTGAGTATTTATACTGAAAACAGCCACCTAGCGGTCGACTGCCAGTAATGCAAGTATAATGAGAAGGTGCCACTATATCCCAAGAGCAGCATTGCTCTTTTGAAGATAGCTAATAAAAGGTAAGAGATATAGAATGGACTGTCCTTGCAGTATTACTGAGCCTTTGCACTGATATTAAAAAAGGGAGAAAAACTTCACTCCAGTGGGACACACAATTTTACTGTCAAGTTTTGGTTTGGTTATCAAGGCTAGCCATCATGCAGGAACAAGTTTATAGTATTTTGAACTGTATCAGGAAAAAAATAACACTTTGCTAGCTGGGACAAAACTTCAACTTGATGGCTTTCACTGCTCTAAAATTTATCCTCCAAACAAGCAGTGTAACGATTTGTGTCCCTGCTCTGGGCCTAAGTAACAATTCAACTGCACAAACTTTAGAGAAGAATTGTATTCTACTTACATGTAGAGGCTGTTCGGCAACTACTAACATTCTGTGCTCTGCATATTTCCGGACATATTCATAGACATTTTGTGGAGTGACTGGAATATTTACACCATTGGATATAAGTTCAACCTAGGAAAATATTTTACAAACTGTTAACTTCATTAAGGAGACATTTACTCTACAAAAAAACAGTTCATTCTCAGATCTTTTAAGAATTTGTATCCTGCCCTTTACTCAAAGGTCACAGGGCAGATCCCAACAACAAAAACGTAGAATAAAAAAATATGTAAAGCATATTTAAAATATAAACCTCCTACTTAAATTACTGAAGATCTATTTGTTTAAAATGCAGTAAAAGTATTCATTTTTTAAATCATAAGCCTTGTACTTGCCTGTCCCCCTCCTTCCTCTTTGCATAGATCTATTGCAAATGCTAAATCCATTGCAGCAAAGACTGCATCAGCGTCTGTACTCTGGGAAGCAAGGATAAGTTGCCGCAAACTCTCGTACATAACAGGATCAAAAAAAGCAAAATCATGCCAGTTAACCTGAAAAATAAAATGCACATTTGACAGACTACTCTTAGTTCCACCATGAGCGTAGAACAGCTTAACCTTTATATAATAATCACTATATCTGATGTGCTCTTGTGCCCAATATTTCTGTTTTTTGATAAAAGACAAAAGCACAGATTAGTCTAGACAACCATCTAAGATTGATGAACTACTACTTTATCTATCCAGGAATGAGCTGTGCATGTACATACTTTCTCTAGTCCCTTCCTTTCCTGGAAGACGAAGCAGGGGAGAATACACTATTGTCCGGTGTCCTTGTTCAGGCAAATGACAGGTGGAGCCAACACACTATAAATACACTTTCACACCACTAGCTTTACATTTCCTCTGTTGCTTCACCTCAGGAGGGATTTCAGAGCCTTGCCTCTACCTTTTTAACAACAACAACAACAAAACCTATACGGACGCATCTATAAATCTCAGCATCTGATAATCTGGACAAAACTGGCATTATTCTTACAGGTTCAATCCTTTCCCAAAGTAACTGATCTCATGCAGTCAGAATTTACAGCCGCTCCACAAAAGAGTAATGCTCAATAGGGGGTCCAGAATTTTTAAATAAAGCAGCACCATTTCATTGAACTAAAAATGCACCCTTGTAATTGTTACTTTAATGTAGTACTGAGTTTACCTTTCTGCCAAGAAGAACTTTTATTACGTGTCGATTTAGCGTGATGGGACAAAGTTCATTCTGCAGCAAGCACAAGCCTAATATTCTGGAGGGGAAAGCAATACAAATGCTTGTTAAAATCTTTAAAGAAAATAAGTAATACATTCAAAGATGACTTCAAAAAATTATTTCAAAGTTCTTTATTAAAATTAAAACCTTATATGGACTACTAATTTTATTTAGGAACATTACTTAACAAAACGAACAAGAGCAATAGCATACCAGGCATAATAACTAGAGATCCCAATATTTTTACTCCCCCCCCCCCCCAAAAAAAAAAATTTTACCTGCCAATATTTCTGAAGCAATTTAGCCTGGCTTCTGTGTTTTTGCCAGGCCTCGGTGTATAAAACCCACGTTTCCCAGGTTGATAGAACAAGGGTGCATTATCATCACCATCATCTGTGTCATCTAACTCCATGTCCACCACACTGCGACTGGAACCATGCCGTTTTCTGTTTTCCTTTTTCAAAATAATCAGAAGTAAAAATAAACAACCTTGCTAAAGTCCTATTAAAGACTGCTTCTTAAAACAACACTAAAGAATTAAGAATTGTTAAAATTTACAACAAATTTGTCAGTTAAGAGTGACTTCTAAAATGCAGGCTTGGGCACCTAGTTCCAATTTTATATTAACCACTGTAGCTTTTTCGGGGAAATCTTTTTCATTTACAATCATGGTATCCCATTTGCCAGGTAATACTGTGATTCTCTGCCACATCCAACAATCTTCTTGATTTTCAAGTCATATTACACTGCCATTCCTGTTTGGTACCGGTTAGCATTCAGATCAACCTGCTTACTCTATGCAAAATAACAATCTCAAGAGGGTTCACTGCAAGGTCTTTCTTTCCTTTAGTATCACAACCTTGGCAAGCAACAGTCTCTTGTGGTGAATAAATCCCCACTGCCTTAACAATATGGCTGTTTCCTGGACATTCAAAAAGGGTGAAATGGTGAGAACATGAGATGTCAGCACTTGGGGGAAGATGTAGAAACCAGTGGGGAAAGTGGGGAATACCACCCACTACACTTCTCTTTCATATCCCAAATTGGAATGTCTTTTAAGTATGATCATTATATGTGAACAGCTTTACGGCTGGATTAAACGCCCATACAGCAGGGTTTTATTTGTCTATATCCTGCCCTTCACTGAAAGGTCACAGGGCACATCACAATGACTAAAAAGGTAAAATATCTACAATGTTCTTAAAACATATTTAAAATATAACCCTCGTTCCCTGGCAGAATAATGCCCAGAGGAAGCTAAACATCAACGGTGTGGGTGACAAACACTCAGGCACTGTTTCTCTTTCTAAGTCTGTCCATCTTCTCATTTATGAATAAGGAAGCTAAAGTTAACGGAATGCCTTACTTGTACTTTATCTGAAGAATCCAACAGACCAAGATCTAGGATACTATCAGCTCCGTTTTCCCTTTTTGAGGAGAATAAAATAAAAAGGATAATGATTAAAAACACAATATTATTTAAATAATAAGAGATAATCTGCCATTGCTGACACTGTGGAATCAATAGATACTATTCATTATATATCCTCCTGAGTGTGGATCCAGCTCACTGGACTCTAGTCCAATTTAAGGAGTAGAGGACGCATTGCCACTGAAACTACTCATGCCTCAAATAAGATGGGCACCAATGGGTGTTTTTCCACTGTCAGTAAGTACCCATTTTAGCACCCATTAAGGACCCATTTGGCTGAGAGCCAGATGACCCCATTTCCACTACGGACCCCATTAGGGACACAGCTAGAGAAATCCGGATCATATGGGTCCTTCAGGACCTATAATCTGGATTTTGTGTAGACCCCATTAAAGGGGTCTACAATGGAGTCTTCAGCCATAAAATCCGGATTATAGGGAGCCTGTTTCCACTGCAATTGGGCAATGGGGTCTAGAGGAGGCTCGGGGGAGAGAGCACCCATGGGGGGTGCCCCAAAATCAAAACTCCGAAGTCCCTCCGAAGTCATTCTGAACTTGTCTTTGGAGATTAGCAAAGGCCTAATGTCGCAATATAACGGCACCTCAAACACCCTTGTAGTCAAAACATACATTACTCGTACACTGCAATAGTGTACCTCAGCAATTTTAAGCAAAAGTGTTGACTAAGAAGGGAGTGGCATTGAGGTCAGTACTTGCCTTCCTTTCCAGATATTCTGAATCTACAGGGAACAGTTTCCCATTATTTCCTGAAATACTGAATTCTGTGGATGACCTAATCCCTTTAAGCAGTCAAAAACCAAGGAAGATAAATGTTAAATTACCTTCCATGAGCAATTATTAGTTCCATGGCCTCATCCACTCTTGCTCGAAGGGAATCCTCACTGGCTAGCAAGAGAAGCAGCTGAGCTGGTGACAATTCTAACAGCATGCCTGTGATCTTACTTGCAAATGCCTTGAAAAGAAAATTAGTATTTATTTTCTCCATCATTTTTAAAGCTGCTTTGAATGTATAGATTTTGGGGGGATCACAACCGCCCTGGATCACTAGCCCTGCTAAGCACTCAGTGGCTTTGTCACATATGGATCTTTAATGGATCCTTTAAATTGATCCTTCCACATACCATTCCACATCTGTCATAGCACAAGTGTCCCTCAATATTTACAGTAGGGAATTGCAAAATGTTTCAATACAAAATATTCTGCACTTGAAACAAAGAACATAAGAAGAGCCCTGCTGGATCAGGCCACAACCCAGCATCCTGTCTCATGGAGTGGCCCCACCAATTGCTTCTGGAAATTCTCAAGCAGAAGACAAAGGGAAAAACCTCCATCTGCTCTTGACTTCATGCAAAAGGCCTTTAGAGGCATCCTGCCTGTCTCTCCAACCTGGAGATGATACCTAGGCATCCACTCTAATAGCCAATTGATACACCTATTCTCCATGGATTTGTCTAACCTTTCTTAACGCTGCCCAGACTGATTACTATCACCACCTCCTTCTGGTAGTAAATTCCATAGACCAATGATCCTCTGAGTTAAAAAGGACTTCCAGTGTTATGAACTGGGAACAAAATACCCTTCACCAGTGATCGGTGGACGTGGGAGAGGAACGCAAAAAGCCTATAGGATTCAGGCTGTTCTCCCTTTGCTTTACTTCCCACAAAATAAATCATTCTGAATAAACAGGTTCCCTTTCTACACCAATGACTTAAGCGTAAGGGCGTAATGCAAAAGGTTTTGTATCACAGCATATTAACCAATCAGAATGAACAGGAAGCGTATATTTAAACACACCCAAATTTTCAATTACAACAGAAAGAAGAGTAAAATCTTACAGGCTGCATTGCTTGTACTCGAGGATAAAGTCTTTCACCCAAGGCCTGTCGATGTGCTGGAAGAGGATCAGGATCATCACTAGGATTTCCTTCTGATGCTGGTCGAAAAGGTCTTGTGTCAATAGAAAGCTGTCTTCTGAAGTCCCTTAAAAACAACAACAATCTATTAATCCCTGCCCCTGTTCTGCAAAGACGGCTTCAATGTGAGCACACAGAGTGCAGCTATATTCTAGGACCAAAAATCTGTTGCTTCAAAAACCTGTGAGACCATTTGGCCCCCAATTTGTACTTTTAGTCCATTGCCACAGCAGCTGATCCTTAGTTTTGTTAATAAATCATCCTCATTTCTATTTAAAAAAGTAATTTAGAAATTTACCTTCAATTACTTGGCCTATTTAAAAAAAAGCTATTTAAGACTGCAAAGCCTCTTCTAATTAAAGGTGAACCACAAAGAAACTACCTACCTATCCCTGTCTCTCCGAGAACCAGTTCGTAGGCCACTACTGTTTCTCCTCATTTCTCGTTCACGTTCCCTTTCTCGATCTCTCTCCCCTCTGTTCCGTAATCTCTGCATTAAACCTGGACGTGACAAGAAAAATTACAACATAAAATACAAATTTCCGCAGCCACACTAATTTGCAAAGAATATGGTGATTTTGCTGTGGGAGATAACCATGAGGTAGCAGAACAACAGTCACCATGGAATCTGAGTTTGGAATTGAAATCCTATGTTGATAAAATCCACTTTTATTAAAAATTATTCCCATTATCCAAATCCTATGTGATAAAATACACTCTTCATTAAGACTTATTCTCATCCATTCCTCTTGGAAATTCACTTCATGGATAAAACTAGAGAAAAATATTACATGAGCCAGTCTTTAGGTCAGTGATGGTGAACCTTTTGAGCTCAGTGTGTCAAAATTTGCAAGAAAACCTAGCTTAACTCGGGTGCTGTGTCACATCTAGAAATATGCATAATTCTGTGATATTTGTAGCACTAGTAAAAAAGTTATATTTTTGATATATGTATTTTATTAAAAGCAAAAACAAATAATTCTTTACATTAGTGACTTTTGTTGCTGAATTTCGTTTGCTAAATCTTCAATTGAAAGTTGCTATTTCGTACAATTCAAGAACAAGCAAGCACTACACGCCCCGGTGCCAAGGTGACCATGTGTGTCACCCAAAAGGGCTTGGCGTGTCACTTGTGACACGCGTGTCATAGGTTGGCCATCACTGCTTTAGGTAATGCTACAGTCACCACGGTATACAAAGGCAACTGAATGCAGCTGAAATAAAATGCACAATTTCCTCCCATTTTATATTGGTCTGTCCTACGTCATATTCTTGAGGTAAGGTTCTGTCCTTTTGCTCATAAACAATGATATACCATTCTAAGATGGCATGAAAAAGATACAGAAGATACTGGCTGCCTACATTTATGACTGTGTGCATTCAGCAATCACAATGCAGGGATATAGAGTTCTAGCAACATGAAAATGTTGGTTTTGCTGTTTAAAAATATCTATAAACTTTATACACCGAACAGGGTGAAAAATATAAATCCCCTACCAAAAGGTTTACCATCTCTCTACATAACTGCTCAAATTCCTAATACTATGAAAAACACATTAATAATACCTACTTGTATGTGTTCCCTTGTTGGCATTTTGAATACAGTCTAGATTTGGCAGTTTCTCATTTGACAAAAAGGCTTGTGCAATAGCAGTATAAAAGCTTCGAGCTACACCGCTGCCTTCTCCTGGTTCATCCTTAAATGTAACCTTTACCCTGTGGACAGCCATTGGAGTTGTAGCACATCTGCGGCCAAAATGATTGTTGAGCTGCCTCATAGTTTGCTGAATTAGAAGATCTCTGTCTCGATCAACCTAGTACACAAATTTAAACATTGTAAGTTTCTGAAGAAAATCAAAAACTGGCATCCTAATTTCAGGCAATTAATACCAATACTGATCACACTGAATGCTGATAAAGCCACTATAACCAATATGAACAAGCGGTTCTACGATCTTCTGATGAGATCACTTAAGATTTAAGACTCCAAGATGTTACTGGAGCTCAGAAACTTTCCAGCTTTGAAAGCTGATAAAAATTGCTGCCTTAAAAATGCTATTCAGAAGAGGATGAATTTAAGAATGATTTATACTTTACCCCTTTAATATTGCATTTAGGAGTTCCAAATCGCTATTCCAAATTAATCTAAAGTCCTATTAGCTGTGGCTTCTTTGTAGATGCTGTGAATAGGGACTGAGATTCTTTCCTGAAAGCAAGTTTCATGAAGATCCATCGTTTAAATTACACTAGTCAAACACATAAAACGAGGTGTGTTTTTACCTCTAATGTTAAATCTCTAGATTGTTGGTTTCTCAATTTTTCCATTTCTCGTCGGAATTTTGATTCTTTTACTTCAAAGCCACCTAACTCAGTAAGGATCTACAAAACAAAACTTGTGCATTAGTTAAAGAAAAAAATCTGCAAGGCTATCTAGGAGTCTTAAATAAATTACGTACCGATCCAGGTTCTGCTCCTACATCTTCCATGAATACTCTGCCAAACAGCTCCAGAGAAAGACGCCAACGCCCAAGCAGCATATCATGAGAAATAACCATTCCCATAAAACTACACTGTGGCCTGGACAAAAAAAATATGTGTGCATGGAAGAGATTACTTTTACACTATTAGTAAACCATGGTTTGCTCAAATAACTCAAAGTAATTCTATTGCTAGCTCACAGATTAGATGACGAGAAGAATATAAGAAATAAATTAGAAGTTTGTCATCACAATTCATATACCAGACAGGTCCTAAAAAATGGATGACAACAAGAAAAAACTTTTCTGTCTGCAACTTAGCCACCTCCTTGCTGCATTTCTTTTCTGTGCTGCGTATCCATAGGAAATTCCATAGGTGGTAGTACCTGAAGGATGTTAGAGGTGGACCTTCACTTTCTGTCAGGCCAATTTCTGCTAGTAAACTGCTCTTCAGCTGTGCTGCAAGATCATGAGCTGATGGACCTGGCTTTGCACCCTCTGATTCTTCTGATGGCACATTTTGCTCTTCTTCCTTTTTCTGCCGGTTCTGCATGCTCATTACGTTTTTCAAATTAGCCGCATAAGACATTTTGGTTGGAAGAACCTAGATAAAGAGTCAACAAAATATCTTCAAGTCACGACATCTGTAATAATGACCAGGATTGCAAGAATGATCTTTGGTTATATTTGGCAGGGTTGTTGGTTTTTTTAAAAAAGAACCGTTTTTCTCAACCAGGGCACATGTACCCCTAGCAGTACCTCAAGATGTACTATAGATTCCCTCAGGGATTCCATCCAAAATGGCATTTTAACATGTTTGCATGCTTGCACACATATATGGAAAAAAAAGATGCTCCTTATCATGCTATTATCATTCGATACCTATGATAATCCTCAAGGTACCTGAGGACTTAGTCAGCTCAACAAGGACGTCATTTGCCAAAAAGGTTAAGAAAACCGGTCTAGAACAAAATTAACCATAAACCCATTTGAGACACTCTGCTTTGCCAGAAACTGTGGTTTGCTTTGCCCAGAAGACAGTGAGAAGGAACAATGAAGTCCAAAAATGCAAGTTCAGAGTAAACCTTTAATCCTGGTTTATTTTAGCATGCCAATGAAGCTCTGAAACCAATTCAGCAAGGATACTGAGAGTCAAGTGCATAAGCCCATAGATGCTAGGGAAATGTCAAACTGCAGCTTATCAAATGCTAACTGCTCAGTGACAGGAAGGTGTTGTAAGGAAATCAACCCTGCAAATCTATTTCTGTAAGGCAAAAGGGGTAGTGTGCAAGTGAGTGTCAGGGGCATGTGTAAAAGCTTAAAGGCAGCACTCAGGGCCTCCCCCAGCCTCCTTCCATATTCTCTCTCCCAGCCAGGAGGGGGAGGGGGGATCTGGAGCACCTGTGATAACATCACTGCATAGATCAAGAGGTCTCACTCAGAGCATGAAAAAATTATCAAAATGTTTCAGGAGAGAATGATAAACAGACTTTTAAGAGAAGCCAAATTATTCTCTAGTATGTCACAGGCTTCTGTAGTGAAAGCTGAACTTCTTGAGACTTTATTGACAATGAACAGAGCATGCATACAGCAAATTGTGCAGAGGCAACATATGGTCCCTAGAATTCACATACTGGAGCAGACAGGAACTTGGTTGCATTCCAAGAAGGAAGGTTTTATTGCTTTATAGTTGAAGAGTAAGTACTGAATAATATGCATGGATAAATGCTGAATAGATGCATGAGTATATGAAAATAATATAGGTTAACAACCTAATTACAAGTATGATAAAGCCTCTACATGATTGCTAAGAAGCAGAGCAGATACACAGGATATACCTCTCAATATGGATTACACAGTTAGGCAGCTATACTTGTGGAAGCCTGGTGATGTCACAGAGAGAGACAGATGCCATGTGTGCACACTTGGCCTATCCCGGTTGAGACCAGCTCGGTGTTGCAATGGTCTGAGTTCTCATAACATCACACTAGCTTCCCAAGGGAAAGACACCTTGTTATGGCTAGTAATACAGAGATTATGGCACAGCTGTAGAGCTGTTTTTCTGCAGGACCTGATATTTTCTCAGAAAACAATAGCATTCTATTTATAGTTCCCTTGGCAATCACAAAATCTCATTTCCAGACTATTAAGGAGATGATGCTTAGAATTCTGTCCCTTAAAATGGCTTTTTGGCAACTACAGCTTTTAACAGGAAGAACTAGTGGCTTTGTGAGTTAACCCAAACATATGTCACTCTGGCTCAGATGTGTCATTCTAAGTTGGATTCCCCCTTCCACTTATCAATTGTATTCCACCTTTTTGCCCAAAACGCTCCCAAAAGCTGGACGGGTTTTGGTACTGTCCAGATGTGAAAAATGCTTTGCACACTTACATGTGTCAGACTGGAGTTGTTCAGAGAATGGACACATTATCTTTCTACTATCAAATAACTAAAAGTGGGCAGAAGGCATGTACCCATGTTATAGCCTGATGGATAAAGGTCTGCATTTCCTTTGTATATCAGGGATCAGGTCAGATACATTATGTGGTTTCTCAACACATTCACTAGATCATCAGGTATTTCACCACTCATTGCAACCAATGCTTTCATTTAGATTAGCCAGGCTGCCAAAATGAAGTTCATCAACACACTATGAACTTCAACTGCTGTTGAAAGATCGACTACTATTACTTTGAAGAGAGTGTTCTGCAAATTTGGCCAGCTCTCCATAGTATCCTAGCCTACTGTTTGTCATTACAGCACGAAATATTCTTTTCATGGAACAGAGACCTCCAGTGGTCAGTCCAACAGGGGGGAAAAAATTCCTTGGTCTCTTGAGTTTGGCCAAAATCCTTAGAATGCCTGTTGTTGTTGTTTTAAAGATATTTACAATTTTACTGAGGTTTTTGGCACAGAAAGAAAGTGGCGAAGAAAAACTAGAAAGATGGAGGGCGTTACAGATTTTTTTTTTACATATAATAAATACAGTCATACCTCAAGACAGTTTCTATCCACAGTCACTTCCATTAAACATTTTCCACTGTTGGCAGAGGATGAATAAAGACCCTGACTTGGCCGACCAAAGAGATCTTCTTTCCTAGCATTTGGCTGAAAAAGAGAAATAATTCAATAGTAATCACATGTGAGTAAACAATGGAGCCAGTGTTATATTTCACTCCTTTTTTCAGAGTGAAGTTCTTTATTAGATTTTTGAAAGAATGCATCTCGGATCTGTTATTGAAAGAGGTCAGTAATTCCATATAGTCTTAAAATAATGTAACAGAAGCTTATCTACTGTAAATTAATATTAAAACACAAAGGATTGAAACAAGATTAAAATACATTTTTTTATGGAAAAAGAGAAAGTCCAGGGACAAAGCCAAATTTTGGATCCAATTCAACATTCCCTGATCACATGTCTGCAGCAAGAATTTATCTTGCACTACTTAGCTCCACACCAAATTAAGACAAATGAGCAAATCATTCATCTTCTTTCAGAAGAGTTCAAGAACAGATTTAAATCTCTTACATAAAAGTTGACAACTCCTAACGGCCAAATTGGACCACCTTTATGAGAAGAGCAGCAAACTTGTATTTAGTATTTTTATTGAGCAAGGCATCTACCTGATCTTACTGTTACAGGCTTCAACAAGCATAATATTGAAACACAGGAAAAATAATCTGAATTTCAGCACTCTCTACCAGCAGCACAATCTAATTCTGACCCATTAATAATGACTAAATAATTACTTAGATAATATCACCTGTAACAGATGTGGCTGATCTGCTAGGGGAATAGCCTCTGCTAGAGGAACCTCAAAAGGATTGGGTGGAATACAACCAAGAAATGTCATTGAATCAGATCTTCGGAAGAATGGATGATTTTGGCCTGTTTCAGCTGGGAGGGAGTCATCATCTTTATCATTCAGTGTAGCACCTAGAAAGCAAAGATAGGTTGGGTAAACGTATCACAGAACTACCTTTTCAAATAAACATCACATTTGTATTATATCCCATGACCATCAACATGAGATGTTTGGGAAAATGTAAGGTTGCATTTTTGCCAATTCCATAATAGACCCAGGATATAGGGATGAAAACTCAGAATAACACTTTTCCAGGAAAAAAACAACTCCCAACCTTGTGCAGACACTTGGTCCCAGGACCCTTCTTGAGGAAAATGCCCACTGAGCATGTGTGGGAGGGAAACTGGGGCAAAAATACCTGCTATGCAAGTGTGGGGGATAGTACTTCCACACTTCCAAGTATTTTGCACCACTGGAATACTTTGCACCACTGTGGAAGCAAGCACCAGAAAGTGCCCAGATCTGCCCTGCCATCTGGAAGGGACAGTGAGAAGCAATTGTGGGATCTAAACAAGATCTCACATTTTCCTCTCATCATCAGAGGCAGCCTTACTGTCTGCATATCAAGATGTCCTTTTCAGGCATTAAGGGTGGTAATCGGCAAGAGCTCTAGGAAGCAGAGCATGAGCTATAAGCAAAGTAGACCCTAGCAAATTATGCATTTGATTTTTGTTCACTTCACAGATTGTTGATGAACCAGATGTATTTAGCGAACGCCTCCAAAGAACCCATTGTCTTTCACACAGCCTAGCAACGTTAGCTGAGTGAAGGACAATCTTGGTCACTGTCACATAAATCCAAATGCCAGAAAGTTGACTATAATTGCTTAATGCTGAAAAAAACACTGTATCCATACTCAAAGGCATATTTTATGCATGCCCAGACCACCCGTAAAAATAGATAGCTACAGAAATACCAACTTTGATTTGTGTCATCATCATTTTCATGTTCAGAGTCTTCATTGTCCAGACCAAGTTCCAAAAGCTCCCGAGTCCTTAAAAGAATAAATGGCAAATCATTTTAGATGTACAGTGAATTTCACAAATCCCACTGTGCTAGTTAAAGTAATTTAACTCAACTTGAAAAAATAGTTTTTGAATATTTACAAAGAACAGGACAAGTTATAAATATAATCCAGAAGTACAGTTTTAATAGTTTGGAACCTAATAGTGACTGATAAAAAAAGAAATCAACAAAACCCAAACCCATGAATTATGAGGAAATTCTGAAGTCATTTTCTCAGTCTCATCCTTTTGAAACCTATAATGCAGGAAATCCCAGAGCCATTGCAATGAGGTACCACAAAACTAAGCTCAGGATGAACGCCATAGCCCTTCATTTCCTTCCCAGTTAAAATTATACATCTGGGTAACCATAAATTACAGCTGAAGTGCTGAATCTTAAAACAGAAATACTTTATTATTATTATTATAGTTTATTTATAAAGCGCTATTCATGTACTTATAAACTCAAAAGTAAACTTAATGATTTCACATTTGTCTTTAGAGTAACTTATAAGCAAAACTTTCACACTACAGAATCTGTTTTCTCATAATGATGCTGGCATTCTGGCAGCCATTTTAACTGTCACGTTCTATTCTGTTTGGCTAACAGAATAGCATTATCATCCAAAGTTATCAACTAGTCGCATCAGTACAGAAGATATTGAACAAATATTTTTATGTTATGAATCATATGCATCAGTTGTGTAAACATCTAGCTATCTTTTGTGATGTAACTGGCATTTTTATACCTTTTTCGTTCCAGTTGAGGTGTTTCCAAGGTTGTCTGCTGATTCATTGCTTTAATCCAGTAGATGAGAGCTTGGAAAACATACGCCACATGTTTCAAGGAGCAGACATCCAAAACCGGTAGCACATCAGAATGTTCATCGTTGTGAGAACGCATCAAGGAGAGGGCATAGTTTAAGAAGTCTCCCCTTGCAGACATCATCCCTTGACGAGCACTAAGGAGTGTTGCACGCCTAGAATAATAAAAACAAAAATGCAATTTATAAGCAAGCAAAAAGGTGCATGGCTGAAAACAGGGTAAGCTTGTTAATTGGATTATTAATATTATTGCACATTTATTAGGACATTATGTTCATACCTTCGACCCTCCAAAGTTCTTAAGCTTGCTTCTTCCCTTGCTGTCATCCTCTCTCTCCTGGTTGAGTTCTGTGATGCATGGAGTGGGTGGTTTGGATGGCCTGGATCCCCAGCAGAGGCAAGAGCAGAGCCATAGCGCAACTGGGCTTCAGTAGAATCCATAATGCTCACCATCCAATTCCAAGTGGGGATCAGTTTTTCCTCCACATAATTCTGAATAAAATACAGTAATCCATTACCTCCTTGAATGTATGCATCAATCTAGTGCCATAACAACTCTTGTAAAGTTTATTTCTTATGATTTCCCATGTTTCTCAAAGCACAGTATAGTCACACTCCGGTTCATATGTCATCCTTTTAATTTCCTGTTTGCCATTTGCAGCTTCTTGAACAAATCACCCATATTCTTCCTGATGGATGATACAGGCACAAATGACAAAAGGGTGCTTGATCTAGCACAGTTATCGCATTTGTCTCACTCTGCCTCGGCAAACAGAGCTGTTCAGTAGCTAAATAAGGAGAAGGTTTAATTAAGGGATGTGCTGAACAGCTATAGATGGAGTGGACTGTAAGAGTCGTTATGCCGCATTCTCAGCTCTCTCTCAAAGCTTTACGTGACTCCTGAATATAGAAACATGTCCAAGTTGTGAGGGAACTTACCTCTTCTGTGTAGCTTGGCCTGGCAGCTATTTTAGCCCCTTTTATGAACAGGGCTGCAGCAAGTGTGAGTACATGCACTTGCGTGATGATGTATGCAAAAGTATGCTGCAGCTTCAAACACTGAGGTGGCTAAAATGGACACCAGATCACTGCTACACAAAGCCGTGAGTTCTCTACCTATTCAGCACATCCCTATATTTAACTAGTCAGATCAGAGCAACAAAAGTTGTATAAAGAGCAAAGCCACAAAGAAAAAATAATAACGATCCTTTAATGTGACAATACCAGTAGATTCCTCTTTAGAAATGGTCCATTATGAATATGGAAACATGTATATTTTCACTGCATCATACCTGCAAATTGACTGCATCTTGGTACGTCAGTTTCACTGCAGCTGGAATCTGGGAGTACACCAGATGATTATATTTTGGAATCAGGCCCATCAGATCCGATATCTGCCGAATCACAATGCTGTACGCCCTCGCCAAACTGCTAGCTGATGTTAGATAGCTGCTAGCATTGCTAGCTTCAAGGGCTGCAGCTGCCGCAGCAGCACTTGTACTGATGGTTCCGCTCCGACGCAAATTTGATGGGTCAATGTAAATCAAGCCTGCTGAACTTGCTAGGGACAGAAAGAGACAGGGGCATTTAAACAATGAACAGATAAACAAAGAAGTCTAGTACTTGATGCAAGTGTCAGTCCGAAAGTGGCTCCAGAACAAAATAAAAATTACTATATGAAAGTCTGCATGCATCATTATTAGATTCGAATAAACAAAACTAAAATACCTGCTGGAGCAGAGGTGCTAGAAGGGGCAGTGCTGGTAGTCCTCTGATTCTGGGTGTTGCGTACAGCCCACTGCATGGAACGAGGTGCCTGAGCAGCACCATTGGCATGAGAGCTGTTGGTTGTCCGCTCCAGAGGCTCATCTAACATAAAGGTCTCCTGCTCTATGTCATCACTTTGACTACTGCTGCTATCTGAATCACTAGTGTCATTTGACTGAGAGTCATCCTCTGAAAAAAATGCTGGCACGCTGCTAGCACCTATGGAAAAAAACCATACATTTGAAATAAATCACTTCAAGTTCTATCTCAGAAACAAATCTCTTTGGGGCTGAATTTAGCAGGATTAGCCTGGTTTTAGTAAACCAGAAAGGTGTAACCCTAGAGTGTACAGTGGGCCTGAATGCCATCTTCTGGCAGAAAAGGAAGAGGTAAATTTAATAATTAAAAATATATAAAATCCTGTAGATTTTTGCATCAGCATTGCTTTCAATAAACCCAAGACAAAAAACTACATTCTACAATAATGAAATTCAAACAAAATATTAATAAGAACATATAACATTACAGGGCACAAATGGCAATGTCATACTTAATTTTAAACAGGCAACCCCAAGACTGGCGAGAGTGCAATGTGACTCCCTAACGAATCCTTCTTCCCCATGATCTAATTCCAATCTCATACTCAGCCTTCACAAGAAGATACTAAAATACAATGAGTAGCACTGGCCATCCAAAGATCTTAAAACCTCTCCTCTTTTGGCAGAAATAACCATCTTGTAACAAAAGATTAGACTATGAGTCTTTTCGCACCTTTGCTTTTGGGGGAGATCCACCCTCAGAACCGCCTCTCCCTCTAACCTCACCAGCATTTCTCTGAACGCCACTAGCAGCAGTGATTCGCAGAACGTACCAACGGTGCCAGTACACTTGCATAATGCCTTTGCCACAATGACAGGGCGACACATCACTTGTGTCACCCTGTGTGCTTGTGTCGCCCTGCCCCCGGCTCCCTTCACACCTCTCCCAATAGGGAGGAGCCTGAAGGGGGCTGCCCCTTGCAGTATGGCGTACAGATGTAGAATTGCTCTATATCTACGTGCTCCAGGCACGCTGGTGCACGTGTGCAGCCACCCTTGAAACAGGAAATGTGAATGCTGCACGCAGCATGCAGCAGCCCTCCGTGAGTTCTCTTCATAAGTACCGTATATTCCGGCGTATAAGACGACCCCCAACTTTTCCAGTAAAAATACAGAGTTTGGGATATACTCGCCATATAAGAAGACAACCCCCAAGATAACCTCTGACTTTTGCGAAGATTTTCCTGGGTTAAAAAGTAGTGTTATACGCCAGAATATACAGGAAATGCAAATTCGCTCTATGCATATAACATTCTACCCATCCACCCACCAAAAGCCATTAAAATAAAAAGTTATAAAACAATCAACACTAACAACCAAACCAAATTTGTGGATCTGAATCTCAGTCTGAGCCTTGGAAGAAGAGCCCTTCTTACAGAGTAAGAACAGCTTGAAAAGTAGTACCTTTGCCCACATAACTACTTTCCATCTTGTAAAAAGGTATGAGTCACAGTAAAGCCCTTCCTTACATATTCTCTAGTGTTGTGCTGAGAAAAAATATTTTAAATATAAATGTTTTGCTTTTTCTGCTATAAAACAGTCATAGTAGCTTAACATTTTCTGCCTACGGCCTCCCTTTAGGACTGGAAGATCTTCACTGAAAGTTTTGTACACTGCTGTAATATCCTGGTATCAAAATTTAGGTAAAATAAAAATGATGGTTGTTATAAAGACTGACATGCATTACCTGCTTCTGATCCTGCTGTAGCGGCAGTGACGACGCTTCTGCGTCCACTAGCATTGTCCTGGTTGCTATGGTTACTCTCACTATCACTCTCAGTCTCTGCTGCTGCTAGTAGATCCAACTCCATATCACTTCCTAATTTGAAGTGTATTAAATTTACAGAAGGATATTAATAGGGCATAATGTAGCATTTCAGATTTTTTTTTTTTACAAAGCTGCCTTCCCTTTTAATCTCCACCATACAAAACTGTATTTAGCAATAAGTGTTGTTTGCCATTATACTCCACAACAATCTCATGGATACATAGAGAAATAAGCTGTTCTGGTAACAACACAGGAGTATTATTTTCTAAAATTAAAAACAAGACAAAAGATATACATTATCCTCTTCTATAAAGTGAAAATCAGTAGGCTAGATCACATTATTTATTATAAAGATTAGTAATAAATACGTTATTTCAATGGGATTTAAATAAGAAGCACGAAGAAGCACTGAAATAAGTACAACACTAATATGGATCTAGACTTTAAAGGACAGAAGGCTGTATTTTCACTTTGCCTAGCCATAAGCAACTGCATGTCAATAATAAATGTGGCCACACCATTCTTGCACCTTTACACACAAACATACAGGAAGGTAGACAGCATGTATCCTTATTTTAGGGTGCAGCAAAAGAATAGAAATGTTTGCTTGGAGGGCCACTTGGAAAGACTAACCATGCCAGCTATAAAAGTTTGTCATATCTGACTCCAAGTTATTTAGGCATCTCTGAAGCCTTGCCCTTTCACTCCGGCTTCTCTTGGTGGATGTTCGGTTGCTCTTTGCTTTTGTTATCTAATCTAGTCTTCCAATAACATTTTAGGTTTGCTTTCACCCCAAAACTGCATGGGAAGCAGCAAACATATGTTTTAAATAAAGAAATAAACTTGTCCATTTTAAAGTAACAAGGACATGTATCCAAACATACCATCTTCATCATGCTCATCATGCTGTCCTTCTGCCTCAGCATTTTCCTCGCCATGTTCCTCTTGCTCATCATGATGATCCTCTTCCCCAGCCACTCCTTCAACTACTTCAACCTAGAAAAAAACACCAATTTTACACCTTCGATTATGCTTTATGGCTGTGGAAAAAAACATTTTGCAAACTTGAAGCCTGATTTTTAGCAGCGCTGCTTTTTCCAAACTTAACTGCAGATTAAAATTCTTTTTCTATAACGCAAAGAAAAATACAAATAAAGATTTCTGCTGCAGGCCAACATGATTTCATCTGAGGTATTTTATAGCACAAAGTAGCAAAGAGAAATCTCCAAAATTCTGGCATGCATTTGCTGCAGTAGAGTTCAAACCTCACATGTGAGTCTTATATTAATTCTTACATTAAAGTAATTTCAAATCTATATTAACATCTACTATAAACACAACATTGTTATTGAAAACAAAAAATATCAAACAATAACCTCTTCCACATCTGCTGACACAATGTCATCTTGTTCTTCATCTCTGCCACGAACCGGCTGAGACTGACTGATCCGCCTTTGCTGTGGATTTCTAATTATATAGGAAGACTGAGATTGACTGGAACTATGAAAGAAAAGAAATATTCTTTCACAATACGAAGATACAGAACTACAAAAATTAATAGAATTTTTGCCTCTTCATGCAGGCGAATTTAAAATCTAGTGTTTAGAAGAATTTCCATAACTACATACATTTGCAAATATGAGCATTAAGGTTAAAACTAATTTGTGTAATCTAAGCTTTCTTTTCCTTTTAGTTTAAAAAGCTGCTTAATTTAGAATTCTTTTCAACTATCTTCTACGATAGTTGACTCTTCAGATCGATGAAAGTGGATACAGAATATCTATTATCGTGATAACTCCCTAAAAACATATACATATTACATAAGTAGTAGTCTCATATGTATAATTGATTTTTTTTATTTTCATCTCCCTGAGAGCTCACTTTTGAGCTCTCCAAGGATCAATCTTGTTTTGCTTGCTTTTGAACATCTATATCAGTGATGGCGAACCTTTTGAGCTCAGTGTGTCAAAATTCGCAAGAAAACCTAGCTTAACTTGGGTGCTGTGTCACCTCTAGAATTATCCATAATTCTGTGATATTTGTAGCTCTAGTAAAAAAGTTGTATTTTTGATATATGTATTTTATTAAAAGCAAAAACAAGTAATTCTTTTCATTAGTGACTTCTGTTGCTAAATCTTCAATTGAAAGTTGGTATTTCGTACACTTCAAGAAGAAGCAAGCACTACACGCCCAGGTGCCAGGGTGACCATGTGTGTCACCCAAAAGGGCTTGGCGTGTCACCTGTGGCACGCGTGTCATAGGTTGGCCATCACCAATCTATATGAATCTGTTAGGTATGGTCATCAGGAAGTCTGGAATACAGTGTCACCAATACATGGATGACACCCAGCTCTATATCCCTGTTCTATCCCTATCAAGTGAGGCAACCCAAGTACTAGAGAAGTGCTTGGAGACAGTGAATGACAGGATGTGGTCCAAACATACTGAAACTCGCTACTATTACAGAAATCTGCAGGCAACTACTGTAATGCATTTTACGTGGAATTGGTCTTGAAGACTGTGTGGCAACTAAAGCTAGTACTAAAATATGACTGCTAGGGTTGTGACAAGCATTTCTAGACACAGCCATGTTATTACTTTTCTTAAAGAGCTGCACTGGCATCCTATTGGTTTCTAAGTAGTAGTGTGCCAAACTGCAGTTCGTCAAAGCCCAAACTACAATTAGAGGCCTAGGACTACCAGGTGCTGTTCCTGACAGGCTTTCCTCAGCACTTTTACACTATACATAGGCAGGTGAACTGCATTCAAATGGTGTGGGGAACTCACCCATTTTGTGAAACACAGCTACCAGTAGAGCCCTCTCTGTGGCTGAGGCCACAAGAGACACCACGGAGTATTAGGTATGTGCACAAATATTCGTAACATTTGTCATTTGTACAAATTTGTACAAATTCGAACATTCATACATGAATCGATTGTTACAACATTCATACACTAACATTCATACGGAAAAAAACCAGACATCTCCTTCCCTGGCCTTAAGAAAGGGACAATTACCAAAGAAAAGGCAATAAAAAAGACAAAAAATAGAGAAATTTCTCCTCAGAACTCAGAGAGCTGAAATCCTTGCCTGTTCACGCTCAGCCAAGTGAACGATATAGGCTGGGGATGACAGCTCTGACTGGCCTGGTGGCGAAAGTTTGACTCATTCGGCCAAGCAGTAGATCAAAATAAGACCCATCGTGATCCGATCTGAACCCATGAGGAATGATTGTTACAACATTAGTACATTATCATTCATATGGATATTAATGTTTTAGAATATTCATATGAATAGTTTGGACATTTGTTAAACTGGGGGAAAAAACTGAGGGGGAAGTCCCATTGGAGAAACAAAGAGAGAGACGGAGGGGTTTGTGTTTAAGACAGGAGGGGAAACTGTAGAAGTAGTGTAGTATAAAAATCTAATAAATAAATTAACCTTTAACAATTTTCCTACTACTACACAATTCTTATTTATTACTGAGATTTCCAACAGGAGAAGCAGAGCACAGAATACAATTTAAAAGCATGCAAAACTATATAAATAAACCGCCCACTGAACATTACCTGCTGGACTGATCAGACGATGGTCGTGGAGGTAGAGGTTCCACTGAAAATAATTCTTCACTGCCTTGCATAGCATCTATGCTGGTGCTTGCCAAAGTAAAAGGTGCTGTAGGACGGGCAATTCCCATCCTTACTGGGATAATGAGAGATTCTGCGACATTGCACAATTCCTCTACAGCATAAGGTAGTAAAGCTTGGAATACACGCTTACATTTTCCAATTGGCTGTGGAATGAAGTTGCTGGAAAAGAAACAGAGGAAGGGCATCCATCACTAACATAAAATATATCAGAAAAACATATCAAAATCAGAAACAGAAAGGTGCTGGAGGGGTTAGTGACCATTGAGGGACTGTGGGCTTGGTCTTAGGCTCCAGAGACTGGCTTTGCTACCCAAGGAAATCATGATAAGGAAACACCTTCAACTAGTCATCAATTCTTATCAAGTCTTGGAGACTCCGTTTCACTAACAGCAAGAGGGTGTGATATTCAAATGCACATTGCAGTTTTAATTAATGCCTTTTATTTGCCTTCCAGAGTGAACTGAAGGGCAAACAAGTCTCTGCTCTAGGATATAAGAAGGTTTAGATCACGTATATGTTCCACACCAGAAAATTTGGCTGAGTAAAGGATTTGAATTCTTAGATTCAAACCCAAGCATTCTAGCTAACCCAAACCATACAGGTAGCTATCCCGTCCTGCAAACAATCAAGGTTAAAAGAGAGCTTACTTTTTCTTTTTTGAAGATGCCATTTCCACACTAAGGATGACAAAAACTCTTGCCACAGAACGTAGAAACCGCATTGTAACAGAAACAGCTTCTTCTCTACGCCCTGGAGTATATTTATTCTGTAATTCTTTTACAAGAGTACCCAACAAGGTATCTAAAAGCTGTAAAAAAAAAAAAGCATTTACTGAAGCAACCATATTTTTTACACGAAGGAATCCAGGTAGAATTTGTTCTCTCGCCCTATGCCCAGGTAATCTGTTGCCCTCCAAGTAGATTTAAGTTGAGAGTAAATGTAGCAATTTAAGAGCTTAATAAGATTCACAACTTACCAAAATGTCTGCAGTACATTTCACAATAAGGCAGTGTGTAAAACAGTCCAGCCGAATAGTGCCACTTTGCTGATTCAAATAAACTTGTTCTTCTGGAAGAAGATGGCCAATCCTACTGCTTGCACTAAGACTTGGAAAAAAGGGAGGGAAAACAAGAGAAGAGAAAAATACAATGTAAGCTCCAAGTTTACCATGCAAGGTCATTTTTTCAATAGTCTAAGTAAAACAAATGAAGTTAATACACACGGGTCTTTATTTTCTTGAGAGCCAAACATGATCATAGATTTCAGCGCATTCCAGTCTTGCAGAACACGTTCCAAGGCAAGCTGTGCAAAACGTGGCGGTTCTAAATCATGATCAGGCATATCTGAATCTAAGATAAACATACAAATAATTGCTGCAGTGGGAAGTCTTGCTAAAAAAAGAAGATATTTGAAAGTAAGACAAATTCTTACCTTCTGGATTTGCTGTTTTACGATTGCGATCCTCCCTAATTCTTGGTGGCCTATACTGACAATGCTCCACTGTTTGTCGTGCAACTGTCTGTACTAAGAACAACAGCAGATGTTCACCCCTGCAAAACATACACAGCACAATGAGAAAAACACTATGGACCTTGTCATTTAAAAAAGGCTTGTTCTGCGCTGAATGCACACTTGCCTGCTATTTGGCATGGTAACAAGATTTGTGGTGGTAAGCAACCGGAAAAGCAGATCAAGACGAGCAGATTTCTGTCCTGCAATTAATGTTTTACACTTGCATTTCTCCCAGCAGTCACAGTATGCTGTTGGGGATGTACGTTTTAGTCTGGAAAAAAGAGATAGTGTATAATAAACATTACTTGACTGTAATGTAACCAGCCTTAGAAATATGAAACTATAACAGTGATGGCCAACCTATGACACGGGTGTCACAGGTGACACGCCAAGCCCTTTTGGGTGACACACCTGGTCACCCTGGCACCTGGGCGTGTAGTGCTTGCTTGTTCCTGAAGTGTACGAAATACCAACTTTCAATTGAAGATTTAGCAAACGAAATTCAGCAACAAAAGTCACTAATGTAAAGAATTATTTGTTTTTGCTTTTAATAAAATACATATATCAAAAATATAACTTTTTTACTAGAGCTACAAATATCACAAAATTATGGATATTTCTAGATGTGACAGCACCTGAGTTAAGCTAGGTTTTCTTGAGAATTTTAACACACGGAGCTCAAAAGGTTCGCCATCACTGAACTATAACTTTTCTTATCTATTTGTACTGAAGGACTTTTATTTCATATAAACGCTGTCAGAGCCTTTTGCTTGGAATAGTCAAACCAAGTTAGATCTTCTTTTGAAGGATGCTTTGTTAGTCATTTGTTCAAGAAAGAGTTGACCTTCTGGGCAGCAAGGCAGCATACCCCGTGGATGGCAAACAATGCCAGGCTACTCTGTTGCAAAGATATAGCTTCCACTTCAGCTCCACCCAGACCCAGGAGGTTCTCAGCTTCTTTCCCATGAGAAGGCATGCCTTACACCTGGACCACTTTCTCATAGATTAATATTATACACAAGGGCTTTCCCAAAGCTTCTCAGTGCTAACTTAGATATAAGAATTCCATATCAACACACCAAGCTGTAACTTCACACATAAATATGAGAGACTGGTATAAAAGAATAAAACTCAAAGAATAAATTAATATCTAAAAATCTAACCAAATGTATATATAAATATATAAATGCAAATTTAATATACGGGTTCATGCATACTAGATATTCCCATTCTGCAATACTTTGAAAAAAAAAAGCTACCTTACATATCATCAGCACTAACCGCCTTTCCAGAATATACATTGGAGAGAAAGCTCCCATACTAATTCCACATCCCTGCATTGGAAAGCTGATCCTGTATCTTTTATTTTATCCCCCTTCAGGAACACCCACCTGTTGGCTAAGAAGCAACAGGTTCATGATAGCATTTCCGAGAAATAAAATTCTACTTTATTGCCAAACAACATGAAACAAAATAATACGATGTAGAATACAATACAGCCTAATAAGTCTTATGGATGGATACATACTTGCAATCATGACCTTTATGACACACCCTTGCACACTCAGTGCAACAGCACAAGGATTCCAGTAAGCCACACGTTCGGCATTCAAATATATCCTAAAATGGGGTAGGGTGAAAAACATTTCAAGATCAACAAAAGATTTGGTAGAAATGACAGTTTTGTTTGCTTTTTTCTAAAGTCTACCCCCTAAAAGCACCTAAAGAGCATTTAAAATGGAAAGCACATTAAGAGTTGGCATGGTTTCCATTTCATTTCTAGTCATAATAAGTAAAATTATGCTCCTACGTTTCAGTAGTGCTTAATTTCCCAACATCCACCCAAGCGAGAGCTTCACTGACACTTGGCATGTGTGACTGTTACAGCCCTCCACCTTCACAATTACACATATACAATGAAATTCACACAATTCCAGTTAGATTCAGACACAATCCTATCTCCCACTCCCATGAGCAGCCACCACTGAGACTTTATCCTGAGCAATCGAGATTAGGGTTGTACTGTAAGAGCACAAATTTCTCAAATAAAAAAAGCAGAGAGAGGCTTAATGTGAACATCTGGCAAGGGTTATGCCTGCCCTGCCTGTTTCTTCCATCTGCTGCTGCCTGAACTCTAATAACTTCCTGTAAAAGGCAACTGCTGCTGACAGCCAAAGGCTTCTTGCCCTGAGGTTCTTAATTCAGGCTGGATATGGCCAAAAAGAGTTCCTTAAATATACCTGATTTATGTGTTCTGCACCAGTCCATGTAAAGCTGCAGGTATCATTGCAACATAAAACATATAAAGGAGAATCATCTGGATTGGTGCCAGTTGGACAAACCATTCCCATGAACACATCTTCCTCTTTTTCACTCGATGTTGCCTCAGCTTTAAAAACAAGGGGTAGAAGTAAAACGGCATTCAAAATAAAAATTTAAGTCTTGAAGAAAATAACACTTTATTCCCAGACACTCAGTACAAGTGTTTAAAACTACATTACTTTCTGGACTCACGATCCCTTGAAACACAGTACCTCCACTTTGTCTGGATTCAGTTTCAATGTACTGATCCACATCCAGCGCATTACTATTTCCAGGCAGCTGTCAAGAACCTTCACTGCCTCCCCTGACACAGAAGGAATGTAAAGACACAGCTGAGAGCCCTCAGCATACTAATAGTACCTTACATCGTATCTCCTGATGACCTCTTCCAGCTCTGCTGGATGCCCCCTTGAGGATACAATGGAGGTGGAAAAGTAGGCTTTCTTTGCCAACATCACTGCCACAAGGTAGGCATAACAATGCATTCTTACCTGGGTTCAGTCACATTCACATTGGAATTTTCACCACTTGAACTCTACCTGTCAGCTCTCCTGCTTCATTGCACTCGGCTCCTCACAAAACCAGGGTGCCTTGTGAGCTCTGCAGGGTCACCGAGGGAACTTTGGAGCAATCGTGTCAACAGATCTACTCATCTCACAATTCCAAAGTGAAACAGAGCCTCAACAGGAGCACCTGCCATGTCAACTGGAAATTCCCAGGGAGCTGTCAAGAATCCATCAGATTCCATAAGCCTCTGAGATAGACCATCACAATGGGTCCTTCCCCCTGCAATAAGGAACAGACACCGTAAGTGCAAATTTCACCATAATGGACTTACTACAAGTCCACCAACCAATGGATCCTCCTTCTGCTGCTATATGGGAAAGACCAGGCTGAGAGTAGATTGGCCTACAACATATTGAGACATCCCCATGACTTTCATGGAGACCATGAAATCCTGAGCTGGTCTACTGAAGGTGTTTTCAACATGGAGATTCCCAATACCACTCTGTAGGGGCTTCCAACACCACACCTGAGACAACCTGCTATTGGGCAGTGAGGTGAATGCTATAGCAACAGCAACCCACTCCCTCTCTCTGGCCCAAGATCAGGGACAACCCTTTAATCCAAATCACAGAGTGGACAGGGTATCTGATGAGAAAAAATAGTTCTTTACAGACTATGGTGGTTTTCCTGTCCATCTTACAAGCCTAGACTGTACTGCACTGTGATGCCCATGGCTGGCAGCCACCAGTTACTAGGCCCCAGCCAGACGTCCAGCTCTCATTAGTCTGGACACTTTAGCCACAGACTTCAAGTTCTCTTTTTAAGTAGGCCTCTGAGCCTTCAGCACTGAGCTTCTAACTTTTGTTACACTATTGCTGTTACGTTACTATGGTAACACTTCCCCCCTCCCTTGAGTGTCTGAGCCAGAATCAGGCCTCAAGCAGAGTGTATTTGAAACAAATGTAACTTTATTTGTTTGCAACTCTTATGTTAGTTCAACTTCAGCACAAGCAGTTCACAATGACTTATTTTCTTAACCCAGGACCCTGACTAATCCCTATCTAGATTCTCCTCAGGACCCAGATCTGCACTGTCTAACTTCTTCCTAAGTCTAGCCCCAGTCACAGAACAACAGCTCTGACTGGAAGGCCCTTTTTATAGTCTCTGCAGGGTTCCATCCCTTCTGATTGGCCAGTTTCTCTCTGGGCTGCCCCCCCCTTTCTTCAATACGCTAATTGAGCTGGGCTTAGCCCCTACTTCTCTGTTTACCAACCCTCCTGGTCAGTGCCATTTACCTTCAACACATTATATAGTATTTACACATAAGCAATTAAAGCTACAACAGGTGCATTAATCAAGCTTGGGCTCCACATGCACCAAGCAACCTGGGGGACAAATCCAAATGAGCACAGAGCCTACCAACCCACCAACTCAGGTTTCACCAGGTCACCCCTTTCATTCACAATCAAATCATGAACAGATAATGACTTATTTTGCACTGATCGGGCATTCAGCAACAGCACCACCAAGCTGGAAGGGAGGCTGTTGGGCATCTTTAAATTCTGAAGGTTCAGAAGCCATAACATGTCAAACACTTGTTGTCTAAACTGTTTGACACCCATCATCATATCTCCCCCTGCCTATACCTACTACAATGGGGGCCCCATGGCTCTCCTCCCTTCTCTCACCCAGACACACGACTCCCTCTAGATCTCTTCTGGCAAGAATGGTCTAGGCTATAAGACAGAAACCTTCATTAGGATCATGCGTGGCAAATGTTAATATTAATAATAACAACTACAATGTTTTAACATACCTTTGGCAACTTTCTGTGCAGTTTCTAAAATAGTAATTGCAGCAGGATATGCTCTGCCACTCACAGCAGACATAAATGGCGTCATGCCTCTTGCATCCCTAAAAACAGTATTTTTTCACATAACTTTTTATCAAACTAAAATAATATTCACAAGAAAATGGGTGATTTACATTTCTCCTGACTGCACTGCTTCCATAAAAGTAGCAAAATCAAGAACATAAAAAACGATCAACTTTCATTCATATAAACATTCATGAACTACTACAAAACGGAGAATAAAAAAGTGAAAAGGCTCAGTTTGCTTTAAAGTGCAGAATACACATTTCTGTAGCTCTCAGGAAAATCAAAAGTAGCCACAAGGTACATGTTCAATACAACAATTTCTGTTAATTAAAGCTGCTTTAAAAGAACAAGGAAACATTTCAACTGTTTTCCTGTGAGCACCATTTTTTAATGAATTTGAGTGATGCACTAAGGGCAGTTTCATTTTAATTGGTTGCTTTGGTAACAATAAGCCATTTCTACAAAGAAACGACTTCCAAAGCAGCGAGGCTGGAATTGATAAAACTGTCCATCCCCAACTCCAAGACAGACAAAGAAAAAAAACCATACATCTTTCTACTTGTTTCTTAGGACAATAAAAACAACATAAGATTTTTACTGAAAGTAGTCTTACTTGGCTGATAGCAGCTCCCGAAGATAAGGCTGTAAGATGACACTATCACATAACAATTTCAGTATGAAGTGAGCATTTGCCTTCCGATCCTTTGATTCTACTACAGAGGGCTCTGTAGAGGGACCTACAAATTAGAAAAACCTCTGTCAAACACAGCTGTTGTAAAAGGAGACTACTTTCTGAAAACGTTCTAACCAACATAGACAACTGTATTATGCTTATGGTTAGCTAACTCTTAGGCCACTTCCAGGCAGTGCCTAGATACCCTGCTAATGCAGAATATTGTCCCTCTGGCATTATCATTGAATAGCCAGTGCTGCACATATTTGTGACACTCACATTAGGGTATTCAGCCAGCGCCAAATTCCTGGAGGTGCCCGTTCCCACCACTGCACGTGCACAGTAGGGGTGTGCACAAATGCAATTTGACATTCAATTCAATTTGAATCAAATATTCGAATGTCTGAATTTGTACGAGTACAGAAAAAACAAATGTATTCAAACTTGAAATGATTTGAATACATTTGTACCTATTCGTACAGATATTTGATTCGTATTTGATGATATGAATGTCGACAACATTCGTATGTGTCTGTACACATCTTATCCCGTATGCATCCTGGTTTTGTTCCACACATATCTGTACAAACGCTTATGGATACAAATAAGATACATACACATTACATACGTATCCGTATGCATCAGCACACATACAAATATCAAAATAATTTATACGAATAATTCAAAACATTCAAATGAATTTGAATGTTAAAAAATGAATGTACAGACATTCGATTTGAATGTGAATGTCTGAATTCAAACTAATTCGATGGAATTTCGAATGTTTTGAATATTCTTGCACATCCCTAGTGCACCTTGTACGGAAAACACTAGTAGCTCAATCCAGAAGATGAGTAAACACATTATTGCTAGAAAAGCCACCACCAGCACTGAGTTTTCCAGCAACAGTTTTTCATGCTTTTTAGCCCCGATATAGTAAAGCTATAGTGAGGTTGTCATAAATATATGTGGCAATTTCACCACAGTGGGGCCATAATGGTGCTATGTTCCCACCGTCTGGATGGGGCCTTACACTGATTTAAACAACTGACATGGCAATTGTAAATTTCTGTTAGTGTAAGTCTGGACATTTTACATTTTGAAACAAAATAATACTAGGAAACTTCTGACTCCATAAAAACTGTTGTCAAAGTGATTACGATCTTCTACAGAAAAGAAAGATTGCATTTTTTACAATCATGAAGTTTCTGGCAGCAGAAACTAGAATTCTAAGATAGAGAAAGGTTTTACTGATGCCCAGGAAAATCTAATAAAATTATTTTTTAAAAAAACACTTATACTAGTACTTTAGACAATTCAAGACCTTTAGCAGCATTGAAATCAGTGCCCCAGCCAATTGTGCTTCCAATTTATCTCATAGAGGGAAACCAGCTGCAGCAATGGCTGTGTGTGAAAATTAGTAGCACTTTAAAAGCCACAGAACTGCTAAATGAATAAATATGGTCTTTAACTGAACATTGGCTCTACTCTCAGAAATCCTGTTAGGTTCTTACCTGGTATGGTGGAGGTGCTTGGTCCTTGGCCAGTGCCAGTCGTTGCTGTGGTGAGAGATCCCACAGCAGGGGCCAGGATAAAATCAATGTCACCATCTTTTAGTAAACAGAATAGCAGGATGTACATCAATATATAAAACACATCCCTGGCAATATGCGCACTCCGTAGTACCTAACCATTCTACATTTTTAAAATGTTCTCTCCAGCTAAGGTTATTTCACTGGACCACGGTGCAGCTAAATTGTAGCAGACAGCAAGTGACAGTTTTGAAATAAGCAACACTTGCTCTTGCCTACAAGCTCCTAATCGCTAGATATTAATAGTGAATTTCTTCATTTAAGAACCACAGTGACGTTAACATAAGAACATAAGAGAAGCCCTGCTGGATCAGGCCACAGCCCATCTAGTCCAGTATCCTGTTGCACGCAGTGGCCCACCAAACGCTCATGGGCATCTCAAGCACAGACAAGGACAAACCTTCTCCTGTTCTTGAGTCCCAGCCAATGGCCTTAGAAGCACCCCGGTTCTCCCCCCCCCCCCCAGCCTGAAAGATGCACCTAGGCATTCTTTCTAGTAGCCATTGATACACCTGTCATCCATAAATTTGTCTAACCCTACCTTAAAGCCATCTAGACTGGTAGCTGTCACCACCTCTTCCGGCAGCACATTCCATAAGCCGATGACCCTCTGGGTGAAGAAATACTTCCCCCTGTCAGACCTGACTCTCTTACCCATCAGCTTCATAGAGTGCCCCCTGGTTCTAATATTGTGTGATAGAGAAAAAATTTTTTCTCTATCCACCTTTTCTATACTACCTATGCTTTCAATTCACTGAAAGTTATAACAGGTATCTAGGCATGCTTTGCACAAACTACTCCTTTTACAAGTTCCCATGGAACTTACATTTATACTTCAACATAGTTTCTTCCGAAGGACTTACCAGGGTCCATTGCAGGAGGATCAGGAACCCAACTTGGAGGAGCTATTGGGGGCGAAACTGGGTCCTGATGATCGCTAGATGATGCTCCAGCTTCGTGTCTTCCCAAGCCTGCTGCTCTCAAAGACCTTCTCATCATTTCCCTCAGCCTCAAACTAAAAAGAAACAGAATATTGTAATATGATTTTAAACCACTATTTACAAAAAAGGAACAATGAAATCTGCATATATTTTAGATATTTGATGTTGTTAAGAATGTCAATTCAACTGAAACAATCACTTCTTTGCTAGAGCTGGATATAGATTAAATATGATGGCAATCTAGGGACAAAAACTTAAAAGAAAAGCAATTCCTCTCTCACTTTCTTCTAGTGTGGCAAAAACTGCCCTTTTCAAGTCTAGAGGAAACCTTTTCTGTTTCCTAAAGTTGCTGGGGACAAAGTCTCATTACTTGTGGAGACTTGAGGCCTCCCGCAGCCTTGTCCACCAAAAAAGCTGCTCTCCATAGTGTTGATCAAAAATGGTTTTGAGGTTTTAAGCTAAGTTTCTACAGTTCTCTTTTGGTGTTTTTTTCCCTTACCTTCTCTGAGAATTTAAGGTGCAAATGATTAGAAATCATTGGATGATTTATCATCCAAATGTCAGAAATCATTGGATGATCTATCATCCAATAATTAGAAATCATTGGATGATCTATCATCCAATCCTGGCTTGTACAAATTCATGATGTCTTAATGATAACTGACTTTATAAAGCAGACTGAGAGGACTGTTACTACAAGCTTACCTTCTGCTACTTGAGGATCCTGCACGGCTTCCTGGTCCATTGCTGGATACGACAGAAATAGCATTTGCAATAGCTTCAACTGCAGATAATCTCTCCGCAAAAGTGTTCCTTTCTGAGCGCTCTGCTTCTGAAACATAAAGAAAAAACTTGCCATCTGTTTACTATTAAGACATTTAAAAACTAAATTATTTTAAGTTTCTCTTCTTTTTATTCATCACTTTTGTGTATGTGGGAGATCCCAACAGGGTCTTTACACTCTAATTAAAATATACATAATAGACAAACACTGGAAAAGATGAATTTGATTAAACGAACTTCACACAAATATGAATGTTAGGACCATTTACATTAAAAAAAACCCCACAACATACACAACCAATTTCTGTATTCAGTAGTCAACAGGATCACTTAGATATTTTTGCTATAATATTTACAAACATACAAACCTTGTAACATATTCATTTACCAGACTTCATGTTTAGACATCCAAAAATTTAGTGTTTACAATGGTTGTTCCCCTCCCCAAAAGCAGTGATTAACAGCATTACAATGAAGAATTATCAGCTAGTGGTCCCTGATGGTGCTGAATGGCACTAAAAGTCCAGCTCTCATGACAATCTGAACCAACAGGTTCTGATAGGGAAAGAGCTGGTCTGGGTCATCAGGACCACAGTGTTTGTTAGTGCCATTTAACACTGTCAGGATCACTGGCTAGTATTTGATCTCTTCCTCTCATTTTATTTTCCTTTCGGCCTAGTAATACTGGTAATCAATTCTGTTTTTTGAAGACGGAAAGAGCAAACCTCTGTGCATACTGGAGTAGATAAAAGAAGTAATAGATCAACTAAAATAGTTACTGAAAACATTCATAGATCACGTCCTCATTCAAAAAAATCCAAAAACATTTTATAACATAAAAACAAGGTTAAAACCATTTAAAAACAATATTATTAAAATATTTAAAAACTGGGTAGGAGATGAAACAAGTACCCATCACTCAGGATATATTTTCCTCTTTTATACTTCTGAAAGATTTCTGAGCTCTGCCTATGACTTTTGTCATAGTATTGCATTTTGTTCTTGTTCAATAGGTTCCTCTTTCTTCTGGCAGTTCATATTGAAAATATTGCTTTAAATTTACCTTTATATTATAATGGTGATAATGATGATTAACTCAAATATAATTTGATAAGCATGTAATTAATTATACATAGAACACTTTTGGCTGTTTTTTGAAGGAAAAAAATTCTCCATTTTGCTTTATTGTGCTTCAGTTGTCTTTACACTTCAATTTTCTCTTAAACATTATATATATTAGCTACCAGTGCACCCTTGTATACCCTACAGGAAAGAACTATAATTGAGATATAAACAGACTCCACCATAAGCAGAAAGTAGTTCCGAAATTGCTAGAAGCACCATGTGCTTATCTTTCAATCATAGGCTCATATTCTGTTTTGACTCCTGTTCAGTAAGATCCACAAGAAGGGAGGAGGAGGAGGAGGAGTAGGAGGAGGAGGAGGAGGAGTTGGCTTTTCTCCCCTGCTCTTCTCGCCCATTTTAGGGGACTCAAAGTGGCTGACAAAGCTCTTCTATTCTTCTCCCCACAACAGAACACCCTGTGAGGTAGATGGGGCTGTGAGAGCTCAGAAGAAAGCTGTGACTAGCCCAAGGTCACCCAGCTGGCTTCATGGGGAAGGGCAGAATCAAACCCGTTATTCCCAGAGAAGAGTCTCACTCCTTAACCACTAGACCAGGGATGTCAAAGATGTGGCCCGCGGGCTGTATGAATACGACCCGCCGCGGCCCCCCCGCCCGCTGCCGCAGCCGCCCGCCACCACTGTCCTCCTTGGGCACGAAGAAGGCGAGGCGAGGGCGAGCGAGCACATGGCGGGACCCTCCAGTCCCGAGTCCGCGGGCGCCGCCATGGACAGCCAGCCCCTCCTGAGCCCTGGCCACGCTCCGGCCACGCCCCCAGCCCCTCCTCAGAGCCTTAGCCATGCCCCTGACCACACCCCAGCCCCTCCTCTGTGCCCTGGTCACGCCCCCTGGTCACACCCCCGGCCACACCCCCTGGCCCTGACAGGTTTTTTTTTAATCCGGCCCTCGGCAAGATTGAGTTTGACACCTCTGCACTAGACAAAACTGGCTATGATTAACCTCCAGCAGAAGTTGTCTGGGGAGTGTGGGGATGGCTCAGAATGATCTGAAACATGCTCAGATCATCTAATACACTTCAGCTGTGTTTAGGCGTAACAAAAGGGGCGCCTCAGAGAGATAGTGTGTGGCCCTTGTGTTCCCAGCTCTTCTCTAATCTACTTTTCCTAGCTCAGAATGTTCAGGAGAGAAAGAAGAGGCAGACTGGTGTGTGAGAGTCTTACCTCAAGGCTTTTTCTAAGGCACCTCAAAAATGCTTTTTTTTTCTTTTTTGCTATGTCTGATCACCGCCTTCAAATCTTAGCATTACTTCTTAGTGACAAGTTTTATACTTAACTAATGTCTGCTGCCACTTCAGACTTTCACCTCTTGACATACTTTCTCCATTTTTAAACCATATTTCATGATTAAGAATACAGTACTCTTCCAGGAAAAGTCTCACCATTCACTGGCTTGTCATGTATGAATATGCAAGACTAACTTAAAAACAAGCCTTGGACACTTACCCTCCTCTTCTTTAGTTTCTTTATTACTGGTTGGAAAACACACAGAAACACAAGCATGCAGAATATTTCGATTTCCATCACATCTGTGGCCAAGGAACGTCTGCAGCATTTGTGGGTTCTGGTCCAAGACAACAGCTTGCTCAAGATTCATTAGATACTGCCTACAGGCCTCATAATCACATCGAAGAATATGCTGCATTAAAGTTTGTTTCTGTGCCACAAAAAATACAGATTTTAATACAAAGGAATTCACTGTCTAGTTCTATGCTACAATTCAGAACTTGCTTTTAGACCAACAATATTTAAAAAGAGAAGACAAGAAGTCCTGCTGAATGCGACAAATAACACATCTACTCCAGCAGACCTTTTCACAGAGGCCAACCCAGCTGCATATGTAAGTCCCTAAGGAGAACACAGGCACATAACTTATATTACTCAGTCTTACTATAGAAACTACACCCCATGTTAGTTAATTCCAGTTTTTAAATTATGTGTTAGGTGATGAAATATTTCCTTTGTCACTTCTAATTTCTTCCAGGATTTAATTTCACTGGGTGAGTCTTTGTCCAAGAGAACAGGAGAAAACCTTCTCCTTTGTGACTTTATTCCACACCATACAGCTCTATCATGCTTCTAACATACTTTTTCCTACTTGACTCCTTTCCAGACTAAACAGTTTGGAATGTTCTTTCCTCGTAAGGCAGATCCTTTAGCTGTTTAACACTCTGCTACTTATTTTTCATAGTTATTAATCAATTGATAAACTAACTGGAGAATAGATGGGTCAGGATATTCCAAAGAACTCATCATTGAGTATGCCCAATGTATGCTTTTTACGCGGGGGAAGAAAGTAAAAAAAAAAGAATGGCATTTTCAACACAAGTCTTAAGTAAAAGCCAGAGATTTACCTTACGAGGGGAAACAAAGGATTTAGTGGCACATTACCTACAGAAATCTTTGGTACAGGTTCAGAAGGGATATAAGCTATATAATTTCCTTATTAGCAGTGTTAGAGAAAGTGATACTTATAACCATTCTGTAGATAGAAACATACTGTATGTTTGCTTCCACAAGAGATTATAAACTTTTCTGATGTGATGCAGATGTGCTCTTAATTCCGGCCTTTACCAATTAGAGAGGAGAAAAGCAGAAATGTGGCACAAAGTTATTTTCAAAATGGTTTTATCCTCGTTCTGAATAAAACCAAATATATCTACTACGTTTACTGAAAAGGTCAACAAGCCTCTCAACAAGACACAGATGATGAACAGTTATAATAGAAGACATTTAGGTAAATATTTTTTAAAAAATGAAATCTCTGAAGTATTGCATGAATGAAATTACCTCAACAGCCATGATGATGATAGCAGCTTTCTTTTTTATTGTAGAATTAGCAGGTAGGTTTGTCAAGGAATGAACTCCCATTCCCAGACTGCTAATAGGGGGAAGATCAAGCCAATCAGGATCCCTTATTCCACCCATACAGTCTTTTGCCATCGGATATATAGTGCCATTTCCATCTCTAAGTATAATTGGAGATTCCTAAGTAAAAAGATTTTTTATTAACTTAAACTTGACATACCTTTGCATTTATATCAATCATTAATCCACTAAGACACGTGATTCCATATTTCTAAAAAATGTATTTCTCACTGGAGCTATCCTGCCCTGCATGATCCCCACTTAGTTAGGAAAGCTCATAGGAGTGTCCTGGGCCTGTCACTGTCCCTTCAGCTTAGCCTAATTCATAACTAAATGGGAGTAGAAGAACATTTGGTACCTCCAACTCTTTGGAAAGAAAGTTGGGTGTAAGTCAAAAATAAAGTGAGAAATAAGTAGCATGTTCTCTGTGGATGGCAGTAGCTTACTGATGGGATATCCTAGCATGCCAGCATGCCTAATGACAAAGGAAGGTGGCCCCTCCCAATGAAAAACCATTAATTTTCCATTCTATCCCCAGTCTTCCTCGGTCACTCTGCCAGACAACTGCAGGGTGCATCAGCTGAGGGATCCCCTCAAAGAAAATAAACTATAGGCTCTTGGCAGTACTGATATATACTCTGCATGACCAGAATTATGTGTGAGTAGACCGGCTCTGCCCATGACTGGGTCCTGGGCCTCTGGCTTACTTTTCTTTCCTTAAAAATCCTACCATAGCCTTCTTGGGCTGCCTGGTACTGAAGTTACTCCCATTGCTCCCAGAACAGGGATTTGGGTTCCCCCCCCCATATGGGTGGAAATCGCAGGTAAGCACCAGGTGGTGGAGTCTACCAAAGACACTGCAGATGCTCCAAGGGGGTAGCTTGCCTCACCTCATGCCATGAGAACTCAGCTCGAGGCTGACCCGGTTGCCATTTTGAGAAGGGAGGCAGCCTAACAGTATACACCATTTTGCTTTTGGGCAGATCGATGAGTTCTGCCTGGCCAACCACAGTGACTGTTGGGAAAAGCAGCTGCCTGCCATTCCTTAGCCAAACAGTTATGTCATTTAGAGCTGCCAGACTGGACAGTTCAAGCTCATCCTTAGTACACTTGCTGCGCAATAAGGCGTAGGCGGATGGCTACTGAAGAGGCTCAAATGAGCTAAATAGTCATGGCAACCAGGGATGATGAAGATGCAGGTCCTTCATGGGCAAAACTAGTATCTGAGACTTCATCCTCAGATTTTGAGGGCTTTCTACCCTCCCCCGAGGGGCAGGTGCTGCAGCACAAGACCAAAAAGATTGGGTTGTCAGGACAAGGTAAGTTTGTGTTCGGGGGGGGGGGGCGCGGAAAAAATACAGAGATTTTCCATTGGGGGCTACACATACTCCATCTGCTTTGCTTCTAGGTGATAGAGGAGTATGTCATGAGGAAGCGATTAGAGAAGCAAGCTACAGAGTCTCACTGTAAGAGAAGCAGGAAAAGCAAATCAGGTTCAAGTCATAAGAAATGTAAGAGACATCATAGCAGCTCTCCTGACTCCAGATTAGTAACTGAAACTGTGGAGTCTATGGCCAAGGTTGGATTACCATAAAACAGTGGTTCTCAACCTGTGGGTCACGACCCCTCTGGGGGTCGATCTACTCTTTCACAGGGGTCATTATGAAGTAGCAATGAAAATAATTTTTATGGTTGAGGGTTAGGTAAATAAATAACATGAGGAACTGTATTAAAGGGTCGCAGCATTAGGAAGGTTGAGAACCACTACTGTAAAAGAGAAGGAGGCATAGGTCTCCATCCTCCTCCTCCTCTGAATATGATTCTAGTCCAGAGTACCCAAGACATAAGTGTAGAGGATGAAGTTCTATAAGGCTTATTACAAGCAAAAGTATTTCATGATACACACAAGCTCACTTCAAAATGGTGGTAAGAAGTCAGAGGTCTGCCTGAGGGCAGGTAACCTGTCTATGGAGAGATTTCCATCTCTCAAAGGAGATTTGTTAAAAGTCACAAAAATCAGAGTCATCTAGGGTAGCTGTGGGACATGACCAAATGGTCTCACAAAAACAGCAAGCTGAGGAGGAAAATGGAGAAAGTCCCAGCCTCAATGAGCCAATGGGACCTTCAACCTCAGCTAAACTTTTGAGTATGGAGCTGCTCTCAACAGTACTCCAAGCTGTGACCACTACCCTCCTTATTCTCTTTGAAGCAATACTGAGGACAACGTGAAGCAGGCACAAGACTTAGTGATGCCGACTCCCAAAGAGACATTGTATTGCCAATACAGGATATGATGCAAAAGGCATTGTTGAATGAGTGGGCAGAACCAATGTCCAGAAGAGTACCTAATGTAATTAGAAAAATCCTCAACAGAGCAGAGCATGATTCTACAATATAAGTAGTCCCTATGGTTGACCCCCCAGTGTTAAACTTTATATCAAATCAGTGGGTTCCGAAGGACTTTGAAACATTATTCTGAGATTCCACAGACAAGAAACTGGAATCACTTCTTAAATGGTATTTTGAAGCACATCCACTAGCAGCAAGTCGTTCAGTGAATGTTTCCATAGCCGCAAGGGCTTCAGTGAAATGGATAGAGGAACTTCTTACTAACCCATCATTAAATTAATACCTTAAGCCTAGGGTGTTGGAATTAAAAAAAGACACTGGCTTTCACAGCAGACCTGGGCATGCCAGGTCTTCCACTGCCACAACAGCCACAAGAAGGGCTCTGTGGTAAAGGGGTTGGCCTGTGGACTTCTCATCTAAGATGCAAGTTTTGGAGGCACCATTCCTTGGCAAACAATTGTTTGGTGAGGAAAATCTCGAAGACATTGTGTAAAAGAACAAGAAAAAGGTGATGCCTACACCTCAAAGTGGTCCACTGGCCGCTAAATCTAGGGTTCAGCAATTCCACAAACAACAGAAACAATCTGTATAAAAACTGCTCTTTCACGCCAAGCCCTCTAGAGGTTGTGGTCCTGGGGGCATTTCTCATGTTAATGGAGTACCAACCGGTAGATGTAGAGGCCATCAGGCCACTTACTCTTCCCAAAAACATCAGGGAGTCTATTAGTGTGGGAGCACAGCTATTGGACTATTTTGATTAGTGGGCATCATTTATTACAGATAAATGGATGTTAAGCATTATTAGTCAAGGCTATAGGTTAGAGTTTGCCCAAGTTCCACCAGATAGCTTTGTAACTGTTCCTATCCCAGTGTCTATAGTTAGTGCTGGAGTCCAGGATTTCAAAATTGTTAGAGTTAAATGCAATCGAATTGGTAAGTGGACTGTATTTAATCCTCTTTCTAGTTCCAAGGAAGGAGGGAACATGGAGACCTATTTTAGACTTAAAGTTTTTGAATAAATACATGTTAAAACATTATTTTAAGATGGAGACATTAAATTTCATTTGGGGGGGTTTCATTAGACTTTTCTTCTGCATATCTCCATGTTCCCATACATCCTGAGTTTGGACGATTTCTGAGGTTTAGGCGGTCAACATTACTAATATAGAGTACTTCTGTCTGGATTGTCCTCAGCCCTGAGGATCTTTTCTAAGATCCTAATTACCCTCACACAGACATAAATTAAGAGAAGAGTTCTCTGCTACCATAAAAATGCATCATTCACTTTGGAGCATTGTGGGTCACAGAGGTATACACTAGTTCTCCATCTCCAGAAGGGGTTCAAGATCTGTTTACACTAGCATATAAGACCAAGGAGGAAAGGTCTTCTAGTCTCAAACACTTACCATCTTTACTTGGAAAGATGGTGTCTGTTACAGATATAAATGCATGGGCAAAGATTCACTTGACACCATTTCAGTGGGAGCTGTTTCCTTTTGCTAAGGAGATTGCGGAAGTTAGCTCTAAAAAGACTACTGGAGAAGACAAAAATATCCCTGTAATGGTGGTCAGATCCAAGTGTTGTGGCATTGGGGGTACTGATTATAAAGCCTAAGAGTGTAGTGATTCAAACACATGGCAGTCTGAGGAGGCAGATCAGCCCAGAGCACCTGGAATTCAGAGGACAGACATCATCACATTAACTGGGTAGAACTAAAGAGTAGTCTCATTTTGAGATCCTTTTCAGGTTTGATTAAAAGGGCTCATGTACTAGTGATGGCAGGCAATATCACGGCTAAGGTGCATGTCAACAGACAGGGAGGTAAGAGATCTATGGCTTTGATGTCCTTGTCATTTGAAATTTTTGACTGGGCTGCAGCTCATATTTCCTCTTTCCTTGGTCCACATACAGGGAACGTCAAATGTGCAGGTGAACCTCCTCAGCTGTGGTCAGTAGATGTAATCCTAGTGCATCTCAACCCACAAACATTCTCCCAACTATGCAAAAGATGGATGCGCCCTGTAATAGATCTGTTTGCATCAAGAAGGAACAGGCTCCTACAGCTACCCATTGCCATGGACCAGGAATTCAGAGGCTGTGGACGTCAGCACCGTGGCCATGTCTGTTGTACACCTTTCCTCCAAGCAGGAGTCAAGCAGGAGAAGGCCAGCATGATCATAATAGCTCCATATTGGTCACAGAGGCCCTGGTTTCTGGCATTGTACAACATCACAGTCAGCCACCATGGAAACTGCCCTTGAGGGAGGATCTTCTATCACAGGAGGGGATCTTCCATCAGAGGTTACCATGGTTAGCATTAGTGGCATGGAAAATAGAAGGAGGCTGCTCCATCAAGCTGGGTTACCACAGGATGTAGTTAATACCATGTTAGCGGCAAGGAGACCCTCCATGTGGAGAATTTATAATTCCATGGGGAAGGCCTCTGAAGTCTCTAACTTGGTGTTTCTCTAACTCTGTGAATCCTGAGTTGGGAGACATTCTGAGTTTTCTACAGCTGGGCTTAGATAAGGGTCTGTCACTGAATAGTGTGAGAAAGTAGTTGTTTGCACTAGCGGCTATTACTCAGGTCAAAGGGGAGGTATCGTTAGCAGAAAATGATTTGATTAGGTAGTTTCAGTCAGGAGCAAAAGCAGTATCAGCTCAGTAATGCCTAGATTCCCCTCACGGGACCCTCATCTTGTTTTGGGTGCTTTGATGGGTCATCCCTTTGAACCTATTTTACAGATCCCCTTGATATTGTTCTCTTTGAAGATGTTATTTTTAGTAGCTATAATATTGGCTAAAGGGTTTCAGATACGGCAGCTCTGTCAGTAGCTGAACATTTGTGTGAGTAAACCACATACGGTGATCCTACGCTTAGATCCAAAGTTTAGGCCATGTTTTCATAGAATGCAGGAAATTTGTAGAGCTCATTGTTTGGATGTTAAAAGGGATTTGGAAGTGTATCTGATAAGAACAAAGGACATTAGGAAATTTTCACCGCTGTTTGTCGCTTCCACTCCTCACATTTGGGGCAACAGCAACATTGGTTGCATTTACCTATTTGGCTTTGATTCATGAAATTTGCACAGTGGTAGCCTAACCAGACATTACAACCTCCCATTAGTAAGCTACAGCCGTCCACAGAGAACGGTAAATTATTTCTTCTGGGATGGCAGTAGATTACAGGCCTCCCTATATTAATGTTGTTTATGATTCATTCATAGGACACAGTCTTGCAAGATTATAGCTCCCATCAGAAGACTGGGGATGGAATGGAAGGATAACAGATTTTCATTGGGAGGGGCCACCTCCCTCAGACATCTGTCATGCTGTCATGCTAGGATCTCCCATCAGTAATCACTCAGTTATTCTGAGAAAATAATGTAGGTTTGAAAACAAAAACACATTTAATACTTTTTTTAATGTTACAATGGCTATTTTGCCACTGACTAATGGGAAAAATTGTTAGATGAGGTGGAAAAGTGCCAAATATAAGCTGATCTTAAGAATAATTAGCAGCATCAAAGACAAACTTCTTAATATCTTCAATAAGGGGATACCTTACAACTTTAGACTTAGTCAGTGACATTATCACAGAAACAGGCCATCTTCCCAACATAATTAAATCATATTAATGTTTAAAACGTGTTTGGATTAAAAATTTAATTTTGAATACTTATACTGACGTATGTTTCTTTCACAGGCTGACTAAACCACTGGTCATGAGGGTAACTCACAAAGCTAACATAGATAACCACTGAAAAAATATTAAGAACCACTGGGTAGGATTCCTTTGGGTCCTGAAAGATTAGGTTTCAAATCCTCATAGTAATGATACTCGTGGATACCTTGGGTTGCTGTGAGGAATAAACAAGGTTCAAAACTATACTGTTTTGAACTCCAGAAAATAAACATGGAGTGTAACTACAAGGAATACTGAAAGCTTCCAAACCAATTCTACAGTGCTGTTGGAAAAGATGTGAGAAGTAAAACATCCATTTCAGGATGCATTAACACCCATCAATAATACATATCGTCTAAATCCTCTCTGTATTGCTGGGCTCCTTTTCCTTTCTGTGGTCTCTCCTCATGTATGGATCAACTGTACTATGGACTCGTATTAACTATTCATAAAGAAGTATGTGACTACACTTTTTTAATGAGAGGAAGTCTTTCAACCTTAAACAAATGTATTATAAAAGTAACTACAGAAAAATATTTTCAAAGTGCATGACGTAAAATAGAAACAGACCTGTCCAGCTGTAAAAATAGCAACACTTCTCTCATTCTGTCCAAGGAAAGCAATACTGCTAGTGGGAAAATTATTTTCTTGTTCTGCTTTTCCAGTTGCAAGATCAAAAATGCAGTATCTCACCCAGTTTGCAGTCTTCAGGACAGCATGTACTCCTAAAATGTAGGGGGGAATATGAGTAGAACTCATTTCTCTTCAACATTATTTCAAACAACTGAATAAGCAAATACAGAGCGATGAAATTCCAATCACTTTGCATGACTGAAAAAGCACTGTTCTTTGTTCCTGAAGAAAGCAAAGGAAAAAAAATGGTACCTTTTGAATCTACATTCACTGCTAGGATTTCTGTTTTTTCAGGAATACATAGCTTTTTGGGTGTCCTCTGAAAACAGTCTGGAACTTTTGGTGTTCCACCAGTTTTTACCACCTGTAACAAAAGATTTTCCTAAATTCAAGTCAATTCAATTTGCTCTGAATACAGTACTTACAATTAACATTTATTAACCATGGCAGCAAGAAGTATATCATACAGGTTAAGAATCCATAATAAGTCACAGAACAATTCTGAGGCAGCAGCACTTAAGAGGTTGGGAAATGCTGCTACACTCATGCCCTGTTCATGTCAAGATTGTCACATTATCTTGGAATCACTGATCACAGATGAAAGATGGATCACTCATCCTGGATGGGCTGCCCCCTGTTCCTCCTGACATTCCCCTTTTGTCTGCCTTATCACCAGGTAGCAGTGTCTGCCACAGAAGGAAAATGCAAGTGGGGGCATTTTCACACTATGCTGCTGGGAAACACATCTATATCTGTGGCGCCAACAGGTCTGATATTGATCTCTCTACTAAAGGGACCAACCATATCCTAACTTCTGTCACTTCACTAGATCCCTTCAAGACTATTCAGTAATTTTAAGTAAATAACTTCCTTTTGCCTAGTGATTTCAAATTGTTTTTTTAAAAAATCACTGTATAGTACATATTTTAAAAGCCTTGATTATAGATCCTCTTAACTGATTTTGATACATTCTCAAAGCTTGACATCCTTTCTGAAAGCTACGGAAAAAGTAAAGGTGTTTTTCCACTTAGCACTCGAGTACCCATTAAGGACCCATTAAGAGTCCTTAATGGGTCTTTAATGGGTACTCTAGTGCTAGTGGAAAAAAACACCCTAGATGTAATTTACAATGTAGATACAGCAAAGATTAGTTAGCAAATTAACTTAGTGGGTATTGCTAAATACACATACCTGGAGTTCATCTATTCTGAGCAATCGGCAATCTTGGAGAAGAGAAGATGGGTCAGGATCCGAACTAGAACTGCTAGTACAATTTGCATTAGTAGATGTTCCTGGAAATTTTACAGCAACATAAGCACCATCCACTTTTAGCACCTATAAAGAGAAGTACCTTATCAGTATTGCTGATATAAATGAAACCCTTGAGCTGAACTAAAACCACATATTTTCAAACAATATTTAGGACTTTCATTAAAGATTATTATACATCTTAATATCACTTGTTGGTTAGATTACTGTGTTCTCATTTCAAATAACTGCAAGACTTTTTTTCCGCTTCCACAGATTTGTTTCTATTACTACAGTGTCCCAAAAATCCAGCACAACCCATGTACAAAAATCCAGTGTGTCAGTAGACTTTGAAGATGTTGAGTACAGTAGATGTTGAAGAGCACAGTTCCATCAGATCACACACCTTGTAGCTATGCCAACAAGATACCCTGCAATGCATTTCCACACCACCAACAAAATAGCAATGACATTACTACATCACAGCAGTATATAAGACAGCACCTAGAACAATAATTTTATATGCTTTGACCACAGCTAAAACTATAAATCTACTGCCAATTATTCACTAGGACTTCTATAAATCTATTGCCTATTTTATGTGGCACAAAATACCAAAAAAGAGCTCCAAAACTTCAATATATTTATTTCTGTACTTGCATTCCCCCTATATCTTGACATAGATACTGGCAACACAAACGCAAGATGACCATTAGGAAAGCAAAGAAAGATTTTGAGGAGCACATTGCTAAAAACATCAAAAGAAATAACAAGAACTTCTATATCAGAAGTTGGAATCCAACCAGGAAAGCAATTGGACCATTAGATGGTAAAGGACAGAAAGAGATAATTAAAGAAGTCACAGAGATTGCAGAGAAACTAAATGAATTCTTTGCCTCTGTATTCATGGAGGAAGACAGAGGACACATGCCAGTAGCTGAGCCTGTCTTTTCTGAACAGTTAAACTAGACAGAGATAACCAAGGAAGAGGTCCTTGCATGTCTTAACAAACTAAACATTAACAAGTCACCAGGACCAGATGGTATTCATCTAAGAGTCCTTAAGGAACTCAAATGTGAAATTGCCAACCTTCTAGCAAAAATATATAATCTTTTCCCCTAATATCAGGCTCTGTACCTGAGGACTGGAGGTTAGCAAATATAATACCAATCTGCAAAAAAAGGATCCAGGAGTGATCCAGGCAATTACAGAGCAGTTAGTTTAACACTGGTTCCATGTAAGGTGATGGAAACCATCATAAAAGACAAAATTAATGTGGACATGGAGGAGCAAGCATTACTGAGCAAAAGCCAGCATGGCTTCTACAAAGGTAAATCATGCCTTACAGACTTGTTGGAATTCTCTGAGAGTGTCAATAAACACGTGGATAAAGGTGAACCAGTAGACATTGTCTATCTGGACTTTCAGAAGGCTTTTGACAAAGTTCCACATCAAAGGCTACTGAGTAAACTCATCAGCCATGGAATAAAAGGACAGGTTCTGTCCTGGATTTGTGACTGGCTTAAGGGCAGGAAGCAGAGAGTAGTAATAAATGGCAAATTCTCAGAGTGGAAAGAGGTAAAAAGTGGGGTCCCTCAAGGCTCAGTGTTGGGACCAATGCGTTTTAATTTATTCATCAATGATCTAGAAGAAGGTATACGTAGTAAAATAACAAAGTTTGCTAATGATACTAAATTATTTAGGGTAGTAACACCGAAAGGGATTATCAAGAGCTCCAAAGGAATCTCTTAGCATTGGGTGATTGGGTGACTGGGTAACCAAGTGGCAAATGTGCTTTAATCTTAACAAGTGCAAAGTAATGCACATCGGGGTCAAAAATCCAATTTATGTCTATAAACTGATGGGGTCTGAGCTTTCTGCAACACACTAGGAAAGGGAACTCAGGGTTTTGGTGGACAGTTCAATGAAGGTGTCAACCCAGTGCGCAGCAGCAGTGAAAAAAGCTGAGTCAATGCTGGGAATATTAGAAAGGGAATAGAAAATAAGTCAGCAAGGGTCATTTTGCCTCTTTATAAATCTATAGTGAGGCCACATTTGGAATATTGTGTACAATTTTGGTCACCACACCTAAAAAAGGATATTGTGGAACTAGAGAGGGTGCAGAAAAGGGCAACCAGAATGATTAAGGGTCTGGAACACCTCCCTTACGAAACCAGGCTGCAACGTCTAGGCTTCTTCAGTCTGGAGAGACGGCGTTTAAGAGGGGACCTGATTGACGTATACAAAATTATGCATGGCATAGAAAAGGAGGATAGAGAATATTTCTTTTTCTCAATCCACAACACTAGAACCAGGGGACACTCTATGAAGCTGATGGCTAGGAGAGTCGGATCCAAAAAGGGAAGTGTTTTTTCACCCAGAAGGTCATCGGTTTATGGAATTTGCTGCTGGAAGAGGTGGTGACAGCTACCAGTCTAGATGGCTTTAAGGCAGGGTTAGACAAATTTATGGACGACAGACATACCAATGGCTAGTAGAATGAATGCCTAGGTGAATCTTTCAGGCTGTGGGGTAGGGGGAAGTGGTGCGCTTCTAATGCCATTTGCTGGGATTCGAGAGCAGGGAAAGGTTTGACCTTGTGTCTGCTTGAGACGCCCATGAGCATTTGGTGGGCCACTGTGTGCGACGGGATGCTGGACTAGACGGGCTGTGGCCTGATCCAGCAGGGCTTCTCTTATGTTCTTATCTTACCAATTCCAAGTGGTTAACAAGAGTCAATAAAAAGACTAAAAGGGGGGAGGGGGAGGCCAGAGGCATAAATTGAAATCAAAACAATAACAGCCGTAGTATGCTGGAATCCGTCCAAGAACGGGAGGTTGATTACCTCGTGAAGTATCCGTTCTGGACGGATGAAAGCATACTACGCACCCACCCAGATCAGGTCATGCTCTAATTGCTTATGTGTTTTCTTCACAGATACCTACGTCCACGGCATTATCACTTTGAAATACACTCCCTTCGGAAGACTGGCTCGGAATCCCTAACGGGGGTATATATATGCACACGGAAAAGGGCCACCTAGCGGTCAACTGCCAGACATGTGCCCTGGATATACCCAGCCGTAGTATGCTTTCATCCGTCCAGAACGGATACTTTACGAGGTAATCAACCTCCCGTTCTTATCTTACCAATTCCAAGTGGTTAACAAGAGTCAATAAAAAGACTAAAAGGGGGGAGGGGGAGGCCAGAGGCATAAATTGAAATCAAAACAATAACAGAAAGATGAAATTAAAAATAGGCCAGATGAAAGAGGTGGGTATCAAGTTGCTTCTTAAACTGTGATAATGATGTTATCACCATTAAGACAGGTGGTAATGCATTCCACAGACAGCAATGTGCCATTTAACCAAATTCTAAGATAACTGGTAAATTTATAACCAGCAAATTGATGAACATCCCTTTCCTTTTCTGCCCAAGTCTTTTTTCCTTGTATGTTATGTTTCTTTACAGTATCATCCTGAAGGCAGAGATGTCTCTAGTAATACATTCTGAAGTGTAGGAGCCTTTTGTAGATTTAAAGAGGTAATAGATAAAAATTTGCTAACAAAATATATATAAGGAAGGGGCATGACGCACCTCAAGGGGGAGGCTATTCCATAGTCTGGGGCCCATCACGGAAAAGGCTCTCTCCCGAGTGCCCACCAACCTCACTATTGAAGGTGGTGGGACAACCAGGAGGGCCTCACCACTTGATCTTAAGGCACCAGCAGGTCGATATGGGAGAAGGCATTCCTTTAGATATTTTTCACACATCACATAGTTAAACTATGGAATTCAGTAGCACAAGGTGTGGTATTGACAACTAGATTGAAAGAGCTTTGAACAAATTCATGAAAAACATGATCAGAGATTACCATCTCTGATGGCTGCATGAATTCAGGGAATTCATAGGAGGCAATGTGCTTCTGAGGGCCGAGTTCTGGGAGACCTGTGAACAGGGCGTATACTTATGCTCTCCTTTTTGGTCACCGTATATAACTGGTTATCACTGTAAGAGAAGATTGGTGAGGCTAGATGGGTCAAAGGTCTGATATAGCAAAGCATTTCTCATGTTCTTCTGGCATGAGAACTGGGACAGAGGTGCTTCCTAGGTTCCATGGCATTTTTAGATGCTCTTTCCTGGATTCAAATAGCTAAAGATTTTTATTTTTTAATCTATAAATGCAGTCTGGTGAGAGAACTCAAGGGAAGTTCATTTAAAACAAAGAAAATCAAATTTGCAGTAATAGAAATCAATTTCAAAGTGAAATAAATTAAATCAACATCCTTATATCTGATGGTCTCCCAAGTGTTCTTGTCTACAAATCTTATTAGCCCTAGCCAGGTTCTTGTTTGCCTGATGGGAAGCTTAATATAAAACTTCTGGCAGGAGCCAGGTTAGCAAAGACGAAGTTAAACAGTAACAGCTATGGCAACAACAAAAAAGAAGTTAACACAATGCTTATTCTACACAAACCTTGCCAACAGGGACATTTTTAACATCTTCCACGAACACAACTTCTCTGAGAGACCACTGCTCCTCATTCACTTTTTCTTCTTCTTTTGGAGCAGGTGTGGATCGCCGTCGTTCTAAAATTAGAAAAAAAGAGTTCTGTAAAATGAGCAGCCTTTCTGTATAAAAATAAACATCTAGCAGCTGACAAACTTCTCCATAAACTATTTCCATGAATCACATTTTGTTAAACTATAAGTACAGGTTTGACGCTATTCATTTCAATATTCCGTAAATGTAATATAAATATGATATTTATATAATATTTAACATTACTGTATTTTCTGGCGTATAAGACTACTTTTTAACCCAGGAAAATCTTCTCAAGTCAAGGATCGTCTTATACTCCGGGTGTCATCTTCTTATATGGTGAGTATATCCCAAACTCTATATTTTTACTGGAATGTTGGGGGTCGTCTTATACAGACGGTCGTCTTATATGCCGGAAAATACGGGGTATATAAATGGCAGGTTTAACACCAATTTGGTTTTCAACAGGAAGCAATCACATCCTCTCCCCCAAAAAACTTACTATATGGCATAGATGCACTACTTGCTATTGAAGATGCATCACTACATGTAGAAGCCGGAGAAGGAGGCGGACCCATTTCAGTTTTCACTGGTTCTTGCTTGCTTTCAGGCCTAGAATTGTTTTAACATAAGAAATTTGGGGTGATCTATATTATTCCATAAACACAACATGAACATGCAGCATTTCTATAGAGTGTTTAACTTTATTGGTCTTCTGAATAAAAGAAAAGAGCTAACATGTCATTTTGAGCCCCCAAATCTATTTGCCTCAGAAATGTGAACACTCAGATGGTGTTTTGCCAGTAATTCGACAGTGATTTTTTTCTTGTACAAAAATGCTTTCTCCAGTTTCCCTCAATTATTCACAGAACAATATTTAAGGAAATATTAGGCAGAGAGGCACATACTATATTGTTTCACTTGAGGAACAATCTCCATTACAAAATTTTAAAACACTCACTTTGCCTCAGTAGTTTTACTAGCTTTTTCCATGTTTTTTAAACTCTCTGGAGACCGGAGCTGAAACCTACAGCTGTCATTCATATTCCAAACAGATTCCATTAAGACACCAACTTTAGGAATTCCAGCACTAATTGAAAAGGCCACTGCTCCAGCATGATAGAGAGGATTATTTCTCAAACACACCTATAATCAAGAAAGGGCATTATTTAGGCCAAGGAACAATCAAAACTAAGAAAGAAAAGCCCCACTTCATGGAACCCAACCAAACAGAGAGCTAATTAATCAGAATCTCTGTGACCTGAGTCCCTTTTCATTTTGCTTGCTCACTCTCTGGACAACTTAGAAGAGGGCAGTTTTACTCCTTTAATTATAAGCTTTGAGAAGACAGATACCATCCCAAAGGGCTCTTGAAAGATAGGCTTTATCATCTCTAAGTGTCTCCCACTTCCAGAAGGCCATTATGGCCATCTACAGAAGATGTCCATGCAGTGACACAAAATGACTGAGAAAATTAGCTAACGAGCTACCTGTACTCTCTTTAGATGCCAGATAACAAGGCTTTTACTAAATATTGAAGAAGTTAAAAAAAAACCCTGTGTTCTTCAGTGATGGCACACTGAAATCTGGACATACATGAGCAACGCAAGCCTTAATGTAGGGGGTTTTCTCATTAGCAGTAAGTACCCATTAAGTACCCATTAGGGACCCAGAGCAAGAAGACCCCGTTTCCACTGCAGACCCCATTAAAGCCACATTTGTTTCTACCTGTTCTAGGGAAATCCAGATTAAATAAGTCCTTCAGGACTGATAATCCAGATTTCCTGTAGACCCCATTAAAGGGGTCTACAATGAGGTCTTCGGGCATCAAATCCAGATTATACAGAGCATGTTTCCACCGTGATTGGGCAATGGGGTTTGGGGGGGGAGGTCCGAGGGGGCACCCAATTGAGGGGTGCCCCAAAAACCAAAACTCTGAAGCCTGTGCATAATCTCTGAAGACGGCTCCGAAGGAAACTCTGGAGAATGGCATAGGCTTCGAAGATGACCCATCAGAGCAATGCCATTGAATCTCCGAAGCAATTTGCCACAAACTTCTAAGATTCCCTGGAGCTGTTCTGGAGGATTTTTGAAGGATCTCCGGAGTGTCTTCGGAGTTTGCACACACACCGTGGCACCCCCTAAAAAACATGGGGTGACAAGCAAGCCTCATGTGGGTAGATCCGGATTCACCACATGGGTGCTCCGGCATTTCCACTGTGAGCATGCTAGCACCCATTGCTATTGGGTGCTACACCTCCCGTGAAGACGCATCAGGTACCTCCTTAGATCTGGATCTACAAAATCTGGATTAGTTGAAGGACCCATTCCTTAGATCCAGATTTAGGGAGGTAAGAGGAAAAACCCCTGTAGTTTTCCCTAAGGCACCTGGTTTGAAGAACAGCAATGGAAAAGCCACTAGCATAGTTCCAGATTAAGAATGGAAATACAAATAACAGGCAGGAAGAACAGCATGATTCCTGTGCTGAGTTGGGGCAGGAACAGGGACAACAAAATTATATCCAAGGTCACTTCCAACTCACACTCCATGTTGCTGTATATAGAAAATTACAACACAGAGAACAGCAAATTGCTTTGACAGAGACTAGTTCAGTATACGAGATCCGAGTAACTTTAAGGAACATTTGTGTACCTATGAAACTATCCTTGAAGGATCATACAGCATATTCGAAGTCCACGTCATATACTATATCAAAGCTTTAAAACATTCTATGTGAGCTGCTACATACCTGAGTACCCACAGTGATATTTGGCATTGAGGAGATACCAGCACTCGACTTAGGTTTTTTATTTTTGGCCCTGGCCTTTTCCAGCATCTTCTTCCTTTGGCTAAAAGGAACTACACCCCTAGGAGGAAAAAAAACCCTCTGATCTTCAACAGATGCTCATTATGGCTTTATAATATGCAGATATGACTAACAAGCCTCCAATAAAAGATACTAATTACAAGCAGTTAATACATTTTAAATGTCCTTAGAGTCATCATTATCAAGGAACAACTTACACTCCATTAAGTTAAATTTCATGTGTGAGTTCTTTAAGGGTGTTTTTCCACTGTCACTAAAAGTACCCATTAAGTACCCATTAATGGGTATGTAATGGCATTTTTGTACCCATTAATGGGTATGTAATGGGTACTTCTAGTGACAGTGGAAAAACTCCCTAAAAAGCCCTTCTTCCTCCTAACATTCCCCTATATAAGCATTTGTGCATCTGCACATATGAATCTATACCTTAGCAGGGTTTCAGATCATTCTTGCAAGAGAGCTTGGAAAGATGTATCATATATCCTAACTGTGCTTTTCCTGCATTCACTTTCAGCCACCACTATCAATGTCATAACTAAGGATGGCCATCAAAATATTATTATTACACATCTTTTATCTCCACAGTGCCCAGAAGAGCACATTAAAGTTATAAAAAACTAACCAAAAATAAATATAGTACATGTCAAAAAATACAATACAGTATAGGAAAACTTCATAATAAAACCTTTAGAGGCAGCTAAAATAAAACAAATAAAACAAAACAAAAATCATAAGGTTCTGTTGTTATATGAAACCAGAAACCAAAAAAGAATTAAAAACTCTTTCTATAATTTGCACAATATAAAGGTTTATGGAGCAAAGAAAGGGAATTATGACCCTTTTTATTCTAGGACTTTCTACAAGGTTTCTCCGCAACTGCAGAGAACCCATAAAATAGAACTCATAGCTAAGTCATTCAAACAGTGCAAAGCAATCTATCTTTTTATGAATTATTAAAAGCATATTAAAGCCACTGTTTTGAAAAAAAATCTTCAAGATGATGTACAATACAGAGCACAAAACTATAACAGCCATATTAAAACTGTAAAAATGAATTTTTTGAATCATCTTAATTAATCTTTTTTCAATATTTGAACAAATTAGAAATACATTACAGAATTACCTTATCTAAAACAAAATTGTCTGGCAGTAGATGTGCAAAAGCATCTCTTCAGATAGTTTCAGATTAAAAACACAACTAGCAAGGACATTAGCCACATCATACAGAATACGTGTTTCCCAATTAAAGGAAGCATTTTTAATACAATTGGGCAAAAACAACATGAATATATGAGTGATCTGATTCAGTATAAAGCATTAATGTTCTGTGTTCAACATCTACTGCAAAATCCATTTACAATTCTATTGCTTAAATAAATTTAATGTGTTAAGTATGCAAACATCAATATTCAGTTGCAAAAATATAAAGTCTTCCTCAAAATACAAATCCATTTTTAAAAGTGTGATAAGGCTGCATACCTGTAAGCATGGTTAGTATATCAAATTCTTAATTTTGAAGGGGAAAAGTAGGTAACAGGGAACGAAAATAATATACATGCTCAAATGTGTACTTACCACCAATATAAGTTATTCTCCAACTGAGCACAAGTGTAGAGGGCACAACAATGCAGTGAGACTATCCGTTCTCCTTGAAGTTCTGAATAAGTCTGGGCGGTATGCTCAAGTTTAGAAGCTACAGAACTCAAAGTTTCATCTACCCAAGTTGCTACCTAAAAGGAAAAGAATGCAAATATGCATACGATCTTGACATACATACAATTTTGCATCTGTACAGAGAAAAAAGCCGCAATAGATTGATTCAGGTGAAAACCTTGCTAAAAATGTTTTGAAATACTGTTCTAACCTTTTGTGGGCCTAATTCTATATGTAAATTAACTATTTTTAAAGTCCAAAAGCATTACAAATGTTAAAATATCATTCCATCTACAACCATTTCTCTTTTAAGCAGGTAATCTATGCCTTCATAAACATAAGGTCAAGTTACTCTAAATGGGCCCATATAAAAGATAATTAGGAAATTCTTCCATTATACAATGCTCCTTTTCCAATATTTCAGTTTAATATGATTGTGTATACAGACCAAATCCTTTTCAGTTCTAATAATAAACAGAATTTCAGAATCCACAAAACCCAGTTATTGTCTGATGCATACCTTCTATCACACTCTTACCAGTACATCCTCAACTGTTTTTTAAGGAAATATTCCATCTATTTCCTAACATGATTCATCTGTCCAAATAATTTCTTGTTCAATTGGTTCATACCTTATTGTTTTCTGTAGCAACAGTTGCTCTGATGCTATTTGCCGAAAGGAGGACTATCTTTTCATTGATCAATCCAAGGGAAACCGCACGTGGATGATGTATTGAAGGATTCTTTAAAAGCAAAATAAAGCAAGAAACATTTTACTAATTTTACCATATTTGGTAAGAAAGGAGAAGTATTCCTCCTACTTCTAAATCTAACAAGAAAACAGGTTGTAGCCCAATCCCAAAACATTCTAAGTCACGAAACCTGTCTGGTTTTTTTTTTTTTGGGGGGGGGGGAGGTTCTGATGAGATTTAGTTGCTTTTATTTTATCTATAGTACTGTATAATGTTCCAAGTTGGGCTCAAAGAGCCATGAAATACAGCAGGACTACAGAACTTTGATACTGTTACTCCTTTCCAGTTGCGGTAGCTCTCCTATGGGGGATTTCAAACAGACTTCCTGCCTGGAAGGGACAGGTGCGTAACTTGGGGGTACTCCTGGACTCCAGTCTGACGCTTGAAGCTCAGGTGGACGCCATGGCCAGGAGTGCCTACACCCAGCTACAGCCAGTGCATCAACTGAAGCCTTTTTTGGACAGAGATGATTTGGCCACAGTTATCCATGTTCTGGTAACCTCTAGGTTGGACTATTGTAATGCACACTATATGGGGATGCCCATCAAGATGGTTTGGAAGTTGCAGCTAGTGCAAAATGCAGCTGCCAGGGTGCTGACCGAGACAGCTAGTCGGATGCACATCACACGGGTTTTAGAAGGGTTGCATTGGCTGCCAATTTACTACTGAGCCCAATTTAAAGTGTTACCTCTGATTTATAAGGCCCTAAATGGCTTGGGCCCAAATATCTAAAGGAACGCCTTCTCCCATACCGGCCTACCCATGCCCTAAGATCTACAGGGGAGGCCCTCTTGTTTGTCCCACCACCTTCAGTAGTGAAGTGAGTGGGCACCCGGAAGAGGGTCTTCTCAGTAATGGCCCCCAGGCTATGCAACAGTCTCCCCCTTGAGGTGTGTTGGGCTCCTTCTCTGTTTATTTTCAGGAAGGCGGTGAAGACGCACCTCTTTGCTCAGGCCTTTGACTAAATGTCAGTCATGTTTCTCCCACTGTAAAAACTACTGTTTTAATGGACATTTTTTTGTTTTTAATATGTTGGATTTTAAATGCTGTGATGGTTTTTATTTTTTTAATATATATTATTTTGTTTGATATGGTGGATCCTAAAGGTTGTTACCTGCCCTGAGACCTTTAGGGATAGGGCAGGATAGAAATAGAAATAATAAATAAAGTCTTGGTAATATTTTCAGTTAAAAGTGTGAAGCAAGCAAGAGAAAGCCACATTGGCTTTACACTATGCTTAGAGATTTCCACTACAACAACTATCTACAGAGTTCTTGGGCAGGTTTCATAACACTCTACAAGACACTTTTTAACAAGACACTTTGAAATACAATACCTGTGTATTTCTGTAAGGTTCAGATTCACTCCATTTCCATTGATAAAGCTCCCCTTTACTGCTTACTGCCACCAGTTCAGAATACAGAGCACCAATAGAAATAAACTTCATTCCGTCCTGTTAAAAAAGTGCAGATGAAAACTTTAGGACGATAGTCTTCAAGCCATCAGAAATACTACATAGTAATTACAAAGCTAAAAAGAAAACCAACTGCAGACAGAGTGGATAGTTTAGCCAACTACAACAAAATGAGCTTTTGATATGGAACACCTAAATTTACTAATTTTAATACCTTAATTATTCCTATAGACGCTAAGCTCTTATTAGTTTTTTCTAAACAAGGAAATAAAACATTCCAGCATTTAAAAATGATTAAACTTCATTTTTTCAAGAAAATTTAAATATGCCTATGCTATAGTAAGAGACAAGTCATAACTCAGTAAGACAGTAACCAGGGGAACAGGTTGAATCCTCAGCATTTCCCTAAAAAAACTAAAGTCAAATCTCTTTTATACTTGTTAAGTGAATTCATAGATATGTCCATGTGGTAACCAGAAGTCCAATCTAATTCAATGGTACCATACAGCATATAGTGAATGCTTGCTACCTGTGAATTTTTTACTTGCAATTTCACGTACTATATTCCTGACAGTGTGCCTAGAAAGCGTCATTATTTTTCACACAAAAATAAAAAAATTGTATACTAGTAAGCCAGGATCCAGAAGGAGCTATTTGATTTCTTCAGGTATGCAGAAATGTTTTAAATGGCCTCTTTAGAACGCCTTGTTATTTGCAAGTAGTAGTAGAAGAGTTGGCTTTTATACTCCACTCTTCTCACCCATTTAAGGGGATTCAAAACGGCTGACAAACCTTCTGTTCTTCTCCCCACAACAGACATCCTGTGAGGTAACCGGGGCTGTGAGAGCGCAGAAAGAGAGCTGTGACTAGCCCAAGGTCACCTAGCTGGCTTTGTGAAGGAGTGCAGAATCACACCCAGTGACTACGAGATATGAAGCTGGCACTCTAACCACAAGATGAAGCTGCCTCACACAGATTACTCTTATTTCAGGAACTCCAAACAACAATAGTTCTATACTTGCAGTAATGGAATTAACACTCAAATCTCCCATTAAAAATGCTGAGTTGCCTAGTTTAGACAAAACTATCATTGCTTCAAATGTATGAAAATAACTACAGTGGAGCAGTAAAGGAAGAAGAAAGGAACAGAAGTGTGTGATGCTTACAAGGTCCTAAATTACTGAACTGTGACAGGATCATCCACATTAGGTCATAATCTTACTTTCCAGTTTCAAATTGTTATAGTATCCCATCTTAGAATGGTGCAATTACAGAACTCTCCATTTTGTATTCTGGACCTAATTTACCTCAAGGCCTACAACGCTGAAGTTACTGTATGTCTCCTAGCTATATACTAAAATACTTAATGACTTGAGCTATTACAGCTTACAGTGTGCCTATAATCTAAAACACTGCTTCAAGAAGACTGAATTAAAGGATAAAAAGTTTATAAAGTCTAGCCTCACTGCTTTCTGCTGGCTACATTATGTGTTTACTAATATGGTTGACAAGACAAGTCTTTCAGTAATGTGCCAAAACATTCTGATACAAACACTGTCTCTTTCCTGAATTAGTGAAGTATTATACAGTGTTAATCCAGAAATTTCAAACGAACTTCAGACACTGCATTTGTATCTTCTCTAAAAAAAGATACTTAAAGCAAATACAATGTTTGGCACACATAAAGATGTAGCCAGCCCCCTCATTTAAGCACTTATTTATCCTGTTTTAGTCAGGGCACCAAGACTCCTGGAATCTGACAGAACCTTTGACTTCCTGCCAGGGACCAGTACAGAAAAAGACTGAAAAATTCTACAAAGACGTTAGAAGGACCAAGCTGTTCTGTCAGAGACAGAAGTTCCCAAAACAGCATTCAGATCCTGGCTGATCTTAAGGCAAGGAAAAAGGTAAGCACCCAGATGTGGGATTCTAAGATAACTGAGACCATATTTGGAAAATGCTGGATGTGGCTGTCCAATCAGTGTCTAGGACAGACAGATTTCACAGGCTTATCAAACACCCACATGGGGTGGATCGTGTTGCTAATAAATGGTATTAGTAAAAATATGAGAGAAGAGAAAGCTAGGGTGTAGACACCAGTGCTAGGTGTTACATTTTTAGTCCAGTAATATCCTCTTTTCCATAATAAGAAAATGACAGTTACAACTATGTTGTCAATTCAAAGCACGAGCAAACCATATTTTCTAGGAATCAAGCTGTTCAAAAAACCTTGATTGGTGGTGTATTTATGCTGTAAAACCAAGAGAAAGAAAACCCAATAGATGTGAGAAATCAATTAATGATCAAAGTGCAGAGCTGAATATGCCTCTGTGAGAGATCCCAAAATAAAAACCAGTGTTTGGATCATCTGCATGACCATGAAATTATTTTAATCCACGAGGGCTGCTCTTCACTCATGTTCTAGCTTCACCTGCCAGTTTCAAAGCACAGAAGAAAAGATTTATGCTTGAAACTCTACAGTCTCATGTGTCACATGTTTTCAAGAGTCAAGTGCAACCGTTAATTATCTTCTACATTTTGAAGATTATTCTTCCATTAGGGATATATACTTACAGTCATGGGAAAAACAAAGTACATCCCCTCTGAATTCTATGGTCTTATGCATCGGGACATAATTTTAAAAAACTGGTCTGTAGAAGGGATTAAAATTGGGTAACACAACCTCAGATGAAAAACCACACAACAGATTCTACTGTTCCATTATTCAACAAAAATGCAGCCAAAATGGAAAAGCCATGTGTGAAAAACTAAACACACCCAATGAATCAACAGCTTATAAAATCACCTTTAGCAGCAATAACACGAATTAATTTTTTCTTTATGACTTTATCAGTCTCTCGCATTGTTACAGAGGAATTTTACCCCTCTCTTCTTTACAACATTGCTTTAGTACATTGAGGTTTGTGGGCATTCGTTTATGCACAACTCTCTTAAGGTCCCATCACAGGAGCTCTGTGATGGCTGCTGCCTGGGTGGCTATTAGCAATCTGGGTAAGATTCAAATGCTTTAGACAAACAGCATTCAAGCACTTTATCTCCTATTGCATGGAGTCAAAGTGAGAATTTCCCCTCAGCGGTAGTTCTTGTTTTTTTTTACAGTTTCTCTGAGCATCACACAGTCTGACCTTGGGGTGAATTTAATGGGATGTCCACTCTTGAGAAGATCATGAATTGCCTCGAATGTTTTCCACTTGTGAATAGTCTTTCTCACTGTTGAATGATGGACTTCAAATGACTTGGAAATGGCCTTATAACCCTTCCCAGATTGGTGGGCAGCAACCATTGCTTCTCTGAGATCACTGCTAATGTCTTTCCTCCTTGTCATTGTGGTAACACACACTGGAATGCTCCAGACTAGCATTTTATAATGCTTTTATAAAGGAGGTCACACTTGCTGATGATCAAATTGATCAAGGGCATTTGATCAGCAGCACCTAGCTACTACTTACCCTCTTAATTCCTATGGAAGCAGTAAAGGTGTACTTAATTTTACGCACACTGCTTCTGCATTTTGGCCTAGTTTTTGTTAAATAAATAATAACAGAGTAAGAACCAGAGTAAGGGTCTACATATTGCCACTTACGTTCATTGCTCTACACAAAGGCGGTAAGGAGAAGCAGTTCAATATTTTACTTAAAAATTCAAGCCAGTCCAAGTTTATATTTTTAAAAAAAGAAAAGATAGATAATCAGAGCAAAAGGAAATGATTTTAGTAGTAACTATATTTTTCAGTTAACAGTACTTGTGCTATTTTCTTGCTTAAGTTGAATATTTCCTTAGTTAGACAACAGCACAAAAAATCTGGACAAAAGGAACAGGTAAGATTGCCATAAAATAAACAGAAAAATGCTGGCAAGAAGAAATTAAACGTGATGTGAAAGATAAATGTGTCTTCAGATTCAAAATGGCAAAACTTGGCAAAACTGATGCAAAACCAATGGCAAAACCAATGCAAAATAATTGTAAAGATGCAGGCGGTTGCACAATGACCACCCCTTATGTAAATAAGAGTACTTATTTACAAGTGAATGAGTTTGACTATTGTTCAGAACCAGGAAAGAACAAAAATGGCATGCTCGCACATGGTGCACCTCTATTCATAAAAGGAGAACCGCTACTACAAGTATTTGTACAGAATGGAAGAAAAAGTAAAAGATCAACTATTAGAAATAATTTTAAAATCTAAAGTATATTTTTAAAAAAGCAATACCTTGTCTGGCCACCATTGTAGGTCTTCTCCTAGTGATACAGGGCTTTGGACAGGTGTGTTCTTCTTGTCGAGATTTGGCTCCCCTTCTTTGCTTGTAGAGCCTCTTTCATTATCAAATGAGGCTCCATCAAGCCACCTCCTTTCACGCAAACGTAAAACGGACTCACGTTCACGCAACAGCTCAGAGTCTCTCTCTAAGGGAAGAAGGAGAACTGGTATGCAATTGGGTCACACCAGTGGGATAAAAGTAAGCCACTCTCTAGTAAAGACCCTTCAGGATGCAACTAACAGCAGTTACAATCTAAGTATAAATATAAAAGTGACATGCAACACTCAAAATATTAACCCTTTCAAGCATATGTACTTCAATATTGCCAAAACAATTTGAAATGCAAGAATGGGACAAGAAATAAAGTTCAACGTTTGGGATGTTCAAGCCATCCCAAAAAGGAATTAAAATGAAAGAAAAAAAATCCTCATTGTTTATTTAGCATGAAATAAAAAGATGATTCAGGATTTTTACAGTACCATATGCAAAGGATATATTATATATATCAAAGAACCACAAGAGAAGGGTCACCAAAAAAGGTAACCTCTCTTAAAAGACTTATAAAGCGACCAAAAAAGAGTGTTTATTAGAGAGTCTCAGAATTACCCCAAACTCCACTACCATCACTTGAAAAGGTTAAAAACACTAATCTTGACCTTTTGAAAAGTTTGCTAATCCAACCCCTTAGTTTACACAAACATTTAGGATTTCTTAAAAGTTTATAGTAACACTGGATAACTGAGAAATTTGAAGTCAAGCAAGTTCCAGAAAAGATTTTTGAAGGAGCATGTTCCTTACCAAAATGCCTTCCCTTCAATTGGCCTACATATTGACTAAATCCAACACTCTCAATTCTCTCATAAAATTAACATTTTAAAGCCAGGTAAACAAGCTAAATATCCGAGAGTCAAACATGCATGGAAAATAATGGCTTTTCATTTTAACAAAGAAATAACCTTAGAAAGGAAAAGGGGAATTTAAGTCAGAGATCGAATGCATTTAAATTACTAGCCCACATTTGTGTTAATACAATTCTGAAAACAGTTCTGTATTTTCTTGCCTTATCTCCTTGCTTCTGGTACACGTTCATTCCTCTCCTTTCTTCTAAAAGCCCCCTAAGACCACATCTGCATGAAAAATTCCTCTCCTGACATTTTCTGTTCCTTGCCTTTTCTGTTCTAAGGACAGTCTTTGATAATTTTTTTCTATGTCTCCTAGTCAGATTAATACTGGGTCAAAAGCCTCCCCGCACCCTCATAATACCTTCTGTGACCCCTGAAAGAGGGGGATTTTCTTCCATTTTCAGAGGTGGTGACAAATTCAATACTTTGGGCAAGGAGACAAAGAGCTTACCTATATGAAGAAAGGGTTTCCTTAAGATTTATTTCTTTTTTAAACAAAACCAAACCACCAGAATAACAACAACAACAGCCTCCATTTGAAACTCTGACAGATTTAGTCCTACAGAATGCCAGAAAAGGAATACACTATAAACATTATGATGGGCCACTGACTGCAGCTCTCCAGACAGTAGCAAAAGAAATTTTAATCGAAAGATCTTTCACCTCAAGTCCCAACCTCTAAAATTTATTGATTCTGCCTCCCCTACCGCCACCAAGAAGAATCTTGTGGCAGACTTCTCCATCCATTCCCACAACATCACTCCCCAACCAGTCTTCAACACTTCAGCCTGCCTCTAATTCAAACTGGCCATACTCAAATTAAAAAGCTGAAAGATGCATTAGAGATACGTAGCAGGCCATAAGTTCATGTCAACTTCCCTTCTTCCCCCTTTCCTCATTCCAGCTCATTTTTGGCACTGCGTGTTACCATTGCCAACCCGGGTTAAATTCCTAAAAATATATGAAAGCTATTATTCCTCCATCAGAACATTCTAGAAGAATGTTCAATAGAAGGAGCAAAGAATAAGCCTTTAATAAGAAGCCTCTTCAACATCTCAACACTATTTTTAACAGTACAGCTGAAGCATTTCTAAGCACAGTGGAAAGATGTTCTGTCCTATTCCTCTAAAGTACTTAACATCTACTAACACTTCATGATTATGAAGATAGATCTGATAAATCTGATTCAAATTATGCTTTAGGTATATACAGTGTATAGCACCTATCTTGAACGCTTGAATGAAAACCCATACTGAAACATTAAATTGACAGGATGGTACTCAAAAGTTTTGCAGCAGAGGTTGGATTAACAATTGGTCCCATTTTCTGGATACCTACCAAGTATAGTTTCTCAACTATGAAAGAATAACCAAATTTCAGATCCAATATAACGTTTTATACACTTTCCAAGCTTGCTTAGAACTTGGCACTGCACAAAATATTCAGTCTCATGCTTGCAATGGGTTGTTTCCAACCCAAATACAAACAACAATTGTTGAGATTCAAATAAAGCACTGCAAGTCCTTCCAAAATCCAGTTCAAAACCAACTCTTCTTATCTAAATTGAAGAAGTATCACTAGTTCTATACCTCGCCAATAGAGTGGTATATTATAAATAATGGAGGAGCATTCGATACTACTATCAGAACAGGTAACAGATGTCTATACTAAAAAAGCATGCCTCCATAGTCAGGAAAACATACCATCCCCTGTGTTAACCACTACCAATACACTTGCTGTAACATGGCTACTTAGCAAGCTAAACAAACTATCTTTCAGAATATTGCATGACAAACAACTACGTTATTAATCTGCACTATATAAGCAGCTATATTTTAGGAAAAATTGGCTTTTGATGTGTACTTTTTCAAAGCCTCATGCACATTCTGTCTGAAAGACATTCAAGCATGCTGCTAGCAATTATTTCACAAGCTTACTAAGAAATCATACAATTGTAGTGCTTCATACAAATTATTTAAAATAGCTATATTTCAAACAGAAAAAAAGAGTACACATAGAACTAAAACAAAAATCAGCATCATGTGCTATAACTAGTGTACTGCACAGGATATGCTACTTATTTACAAAGAAAAAAAGGTGCACAATTACCTCGGGACGAGCTTAGCCTGGAAAGTGATGAGCGCCGAAAGGATGGATAACCAAAGTAACTAATATCTTCTGAAAACATAGCATCAGCATCAATAATGACACTTGGGTGAGCAGAATGTATGTCAGCATCCAGAAGAGACATAAGATCCTCTATAAGAGGAGACAAGGATCTCAGGTGAATTTTCAGCTACTAGAAATATCATCTTGAAAGACCATCACCAAACAAGACAAATCCACCAACAAAACCAATTGTTTCTAATCTTTGGATCCCTTAGTGCATGAACAAACTGACTGCTGCTCACATTTTCAATCAAGCAAAATATACTAATAAAAGAACAATGTTATCTATATCAACTGCTTGGCTACTTGCTGGTTCTAGCTATTGAATCTATCAACTGCTTGGCTACTTGCTGGTTCTAGCTATTGAATCTAACATGATCCTTAACAACCCAGAAATTAGAAAAAGCTGGCAACAGTTACACAATGTAGAAGAGAGAGAGACTGTAGGTTTTTACATTCCAACAGCAGATAAATACTTTCTCCAAAGAAATTAGAAACATCTCGTGTTACCAAAAGAAGTTTCCTAAGCTGATTTTTAATGGGATCTGCTGACAGCTATGCAGAAATCTGTAAGAATGGCTCTCAGAGAAAACGTTTTGGGCACTAATAAATTGTGTTATATGAAAGAACATTTAAAAGTAGAGTGCTACCCTATCTTGCAAGGGAGATCTGAGTTACCTGTGAGAATAACAAGAGCATACCTTCCCTAGTAGTTATAGTTTCCTAAGCTTCTTTCCTGGAAGGAATTCTGTCCACATGAAAGGAGATTTTAATTTTTTGATTGACTTATTTTTGAATGACCATATTTCTCAAACGCTATAAAATCAGACAGCTACCTGTAAACTTACTAGACCTTAATCTTTACTGTATGAAGTAATCCAAATCTAATAATATCTTACCCTTGCTCAGCTAATTCTTAAATCCCACTACTTCCCTTATGACTTGGCACTTTTACACTCCTTTTCCCCATTTCATTTCTTGCCTATTGTAACAGCATCTTCAAGCCAACATCTTTTTTAGGTCAACCCAGCAAGACTGCAACTCTTACTTTAAGGAATTCTCATCTTTACTATGCATCATTCAACAAAACATGCAAAATTTATATTGTCTGCCCCAATAACTTACATATTCCCTTCTAACCCAAATCCTAATTTGAGGTGAGACAGGTTTATGCAATCCTTTCAGCGTCCATCCCAAGAATTACAATGTAATGGAACATAACTTCAATAGCAGTTATTTTTGGTCTATTACATGGGAATGATCTTGAAAAGTTTCAAATTCTGAGTTACAATTTAATAAGGGAAGAATTTTGCATCAATGATATCAAACCTTAGAAACACATCTCTTACCAAAGTCACTTTTTAGAGAAGTTAGGTGCATGGGGCTTCCTAAGAAGAACTCCAGTCCATTTCTCTTACTCCTGAAGGCCCTCTTCATGCTTCCTATTACCCTCATTTGCCACTATTCCATTTACAAGGTATATTTAGATATGCCATTTTCTCTCTAAAAGCCACTTTCTGGAAATGGGGAAAAGGGAAACCCTGGAAGACATACTGCTCCTTTCTGCCTGCTCCAAAGGCTAGATTCTGGATGGAGGAGATATAATGTGGCATTTTGAAGCATCTCAGAAAACTTCCTGCATACTGTATACAGATAATTCTGAATCTCTGTATCCAAGGTACACTACATGTAACTTGCACAATATTCCATAGCTAGTAACTTCCATACAGTGCTCACTAGATAAGGATCATACTTCTCTTACAACTGAAGAAAGGTCAAACCTGTATCAGCTGAAACTGTTAACTTCTGTTAGATCATCCAAACAGGATGATATAGAAAGTCATTTCCCAATCCTTTTGGATATCCCCAAAGGCAACCTAATCAAAATGCTTTAAATCAGCAATAGGCTGATCAGTATCCAGAAAGTAACACAAATCACACACACACAGCCAAAAGCTAGTACATACCCATATTAGTGCATATCAAAATATGACTGAGCTAACTATTAATTCTTTTGCATCTTTAAGGTAATGCAACAGAACACAAAGAAATGTGCCTAAAGTTTCTTTGCCAACTTTGGGACTTCACAAGGCTTGGTATCAGATCAAATGGTGCTTAAGCTTTGGGGTTTGATCCAACAGCGAACCAAATCTTCAGATGTTCACAAAGAACCAGCTTCCTGCCTTTTCTCATAGCTCCTTCCAAATCACTACCAGACCACTACCACCAGCCACATGTTCCTCTAAGGCTCTGCTTGGACAACAGGAAAACACTTCATACTTGCCTACAGGCGAGATAGAGGTTTAAAGAACCACACAGGTGGTGCCAGCAGGTTGGCCTAACCCAGCAGGTAGGTACAGCAGGCTTTTTATAATACTGGAAGTAGGCATAAGGGAGAAGGGAGGCAGCAGACACAAGGAGAGAAGGGAAAGGCTGCAAACACAAGGGGAGGGTTTTCATCAAACACAAACCACCCAGATGGTTATACATTGGAGGGTGAATTGTTCTACCTGTGCCCACAACGTTAGTTATGAACCAAATTAGAAAGAACCTGGTTCAGCAAATCTCTAGCACAACATCTTTTTCTTACCTAGCAAGGATATTGTTGATTATAATTCTACCCAGGGCACCAAATAAAACCAAAAGAAAAAAAGCCCTACTATTCCAGCAGATACCTACAGATTCCACCCAGGCAAATCTAAGGGGGGAAACCCACAAGGCATTAAAAGGCATCTCAATATCACTACTTCCTTCTAGATCATGAAAAGCAGCAAAAAGATTCCTTCTTATGAAATCACTCTGATAATTACTTCAACCACTCTACTGTATTAAAATGCCCTGAAATAAATGTTTTATGGGAGGAAAATACTGAATAATACAACAACTCAAAACAGGAGTGCTGAGTGTTAATACTTTTTGCATTAGTTGTCCATGTACCGGCAGTATTCAAACATTAAACTATAGCTCTGCACGATAAGAACAAGCCTTCACAACTTTACTTGGACTCCTATAATCCTCTTTCTCCGACAACTTCTTGCAGAACATCTGAAACACCTGGTTGTATTTTTGTGTATAACATCCAAACTGACAACCACTACAAATTCAACTGTTGTAGTTCAGTTGTTAAGTCATAGCCGGCTCTTCATAGCTTTCCTCCCAAGAAGCAAGCACCCTTTAATTTCATTTATGGCTGTATTCACTGTCTGCAATGATCTTTGAGCCTAGAAAATAAAAGCTGACACTGTTTGCATTTCTTCCCCTTCCATTTGTCAGGAAGTGATGGGACCAGATGCCTTGATCTAGTTTTTTGTAACGTTCAGCTTCAAGTACAGCTTTTACACCCTCCTCTTTCACAAGCATCAAGAGGCTCCTTAATTCTTCTTCGCTTTCTGCCATCAGAGTGGTATCATCTACATATCTGTGGTGGTTAATATTTCTTCAGCAACTGGCTTTGGATTCATCCAGTGTTACATTTTAAATAAATAGGGTGACAATATGCAGCCTTGTCAAACTCCTTTCCCAATTCTATGCTTGGTTACATTGCTTCTTGACCTGCATATAGGCTCCTTGGGAGGCAGATAAAGTGGTGTAGTACTCTTATCTCTTAAAGAAGTTGCTATAATTTGTTGCAATCCACACAGTCTAAGGTTTTGGCATAATCAATGTGATATGAAAAAGTGGAATAAACTGGCTGCATTGGGAGAATTACTCAGGCCCAGTTTTTCTGGCAGTATCTGAAGCTAATAAGTAGGTTTAACAAAATGCTCAAAGACAGGTTGCAACTGGCTGGTGCGCACTGCCAAATGGAGTGGGGAAAAAAAGGAGTTCCAAGGCAAAAATCAATGCAAAACAAAACAAAACAATGTTTAATAAAAACACAATAACAGAAGGGCAATTTATTCCAAGACTTCAATAGCCTACAACATCAAGCAATGGGTTATGGTATTCAATGCAGCATACAAGCAAGCACAAGTAAGGAACTGTAACAGGGTCTAGCTGCAGCAGTAAAGCTGTGCTGAAGTGTAGAGGCAGAGCCTCCCAATGTTTGTGTTGTGAAATCTAATCCAAGGGTCTCTGTTCTGAACAAGTGTCTCCTGTTTCCTGGTGATGCCCACCTCCCAAAATGACCAATAAATAGCTCCACTAGTTTTTTTTAATATCTCAGTATCAGGTCCTAGGTAAAGCTACCTATCACCCAATCTGGGCCAGTCTTTCCCAAGCTGGAAAGGAAAAATGGAGAGAGGAGAATGCTCTTGCTCTCAGACCTCTACATGCACCGAGATCAGGCACCAAATGCACAGGTTCAGAAGCCAAATGGAGGGAATGGGAAACTGGAACAATCCATGAGACATGGGGAGAGGGATAAAATGAGACTCAGGGATTTCAGCTACTGTGGTGCTGCAGAGCACTGTAAAAGTGATTTCGCCCAGAGCTCAGTTGGTAAACAGCGGTAAAGTATTCTCTGGAGAAGCTCAAGGCCTTATCTAGCTTTGGGAAAAGGCAACAATCTTCAGAGAAGCCAGGGATCCTCTCTCTCTTCAGTTGCAGGAGGTGACCGGAGGCAACAAGTTGCCTAAGCTCTGAACTGCTCAGACAGCAATGAAGAGAGGCTCCATGATGGATGAATGATCTCACAGCAAAATTTTCTCCCTTCTTCAATGATTTTAGCAAGCTTAAGGAGAAGTTGGAAGGAAAAAAAACACACAGAGGCCTCTGTCTTCTTCTACCACAGCACTTGCTCAACTGAGCAAAGACTTAGGCATTTTTATATATTTTGGGCTAAGGTAAAACAGGGCAGGCTAGAGGACTGGTGGAAAGACAGGTTGGTGAACTGAGATTTTTGAAATTAATGATTATTACAATACAGAGGTGTGATGAGCAAAGGTGGGGTGTACAGTGGACCAAGATCACAGACACAGAGCTGTTTACAGATAAAACGGAAATCAAAGGAGGGATGGCTCATATGATTGACTGGATAACACAATGCTATGCTAGTTATGAAAAGATGCTAAAAACAGCAAGCTCAAGATGTAATCAGGTCTTTCAAATCCAACAGGGTGTCTGTTTACAGAGAACTACTTCTTTGTGAATAAAGTCTAGGCAAGAGGGTTGATTAAGAAACCTCATTCCAAAATGAAACTTTTCTTTCCATATTTTTTCCCAAGATGGCTTCTAGGTGTCCTCCATAACTAACTATGGGTACAGCACCCATACAGCTTTTCAGCCCATAATCCATGGTTATGTGTTCTTGCTTGTAGGCAGTTCTGCTATACACACATCTGGATGTAACATATGTAACAGATAAAGTAGATGCTTTTCTGGAAGTCCCCTACTTTGTCCATTATACAGCAAATGTTGGTGCTTTGATCTCTAGTTCCTCTGTCTCTTCAGAAAACGGCTTGCACTTCTGTTAGTACTTGGCTCACTTGTTGCTGAGTCCTAGCATGTAGAATCTTGAACATAACCTTGCTAGTATGTGAAATGAGGCCAATACTTTGGTAGTTTGAACATTCTTTGGCATTGCACTTCTTCAGTATTTGGTATTGGAATGTAAACTGATCTTTTCCAACCCAGTACCCACTACTGAACTTTCCAAATTTGCTAGAATATCATGTATAGCACTTCAGCAGCATAATCTTTTAGGATTTTAAATAGTAAAGATGAATTCCACCAACTTTGCTAGCCTTGTTGTTAGCAATGCTTCCTAAAATGCCCACTTGACTTCACTCTCAAGGAAGTCTAGCTCTAGTTCAATAAACACACCACTGTGGTTATCAGTGATGTTCAGATCATTTTTGTATAAAACTTCTGTGTATTCTTGCCACTTAATTCTTCTACTTGTGCTAGGTCCCTACCATTGTCTTTTATCATGCCCATTTTTGCATGAATAATTCCACATAAAAAGGCAATGCAAAAGAGTACAACACCATTATATCAGTTTTATCATGAGATAGAACTAATAGTTTACTATTCTCTTTGACTAGCAAAACAAATTCCAACAGATCAAACCAGAACTCCTTCAGAAAGCAAGTCACTTATTTCAAAGTGATGAAGCAATCAGAACACAAAGTTTTGCCCTAAATAATCAGTATGGTGAACACTAGAAAAGCCTCCACACAGAGAAAGGGGATGGGGAGGGACTCAAAACATTAAACAGTAATCTTCAAACAGAAAGATAGAGTGTTTTTCCACTGTCACTAGAAGTACCCATTAAGTACCCATTAATGGGTACTTAATGCGTACTTCTAGTGACAGTGGAAAAACACCCATAGAAAGCCCTTATCCTCTTTCATACAGCCTTATGGTCATTCACTATGAAACAACTTCAACATTTACTTCTGCTTCAACATGTATTTAGAACATGTATCTCAAAAACATAGACACACTAGGAAAGTACTAAATCTAGTCAGAAAAGACATGACGTACGTTCAACACAAGGTGTGTTTCACTTTGCAGGCTATCTTGAGTATTAAAAGCTTCACTATATAAGCTTTTCTACACACTTACAATCCCTATCCTCCATCTACCCAATAACCTAGTTGCCAAAAGACAGCAAAGAGACCCCTAGTTCAAGAGTCTTGTAAAGAGATGCAGGAGACTGTTAAATAACTCCACTCTCTTCCCCTACAAAAGAATCTCAAGGCTAGATGTATGTGATTATGAAATGCATGAACCAACAGGGAGCACATTAGCTGAAAGTAAGCAAAAAGTATATTAATGCTATAAATATGCCACCCATAGAAGAAATTAGTTTCAGTGACTTGGTTTAGAAACTTAACTTATTATAAAGAAGAAGCATAATCCAAAAAGCTGCACATTTGCAGAGTTTCTCATTTGTAGCAGTTTCGAGGCAGTTATGCTGTGTTTTGACTCTCTCAAGAACAAAATCCTATGAAGGTGGATATAACGATATTCAAAACCTTAGGTTCACAGAAGAAACCTGGAACAAAGCATAACAGCCCAAAAACTGCTAAAAATGAGATTGAATCTGGCCATGAAAACCTACACACAACCATATGCAGAGTGGGAAACACAGGAGATGAATGTACAATTCCAACACTAGGCAAGGCCCAATGAGTAGCAATTTAAGCAAAGGCCTTCCTAACTGCCAACATTAGCCACACACAGCACATAATCCTAACATCAACTAAGCAAATTCTTTATTTACAAAAAACAAAACGTAAAAATTGCTTGCAGTCTTCACACACTAATGGTTTTGTCCTAGAAAATTATCCTGAAGAACAGTATACAAAGACCCATGTGTATGCATTTGTGTGCATAACATGTGCTTCGGGGTTGTTTTTTAATTGCTCCTATATGATATGGGAAAACTTGGCTCTTAATAAAAACATCGAGCAAATGTGTAAGGCCTCAAGCCTACTTCACTAAAAAATTAAACATTTAAACTTCTCTCTCATGTAGCACATCTATCTCATGTTTTTTTCTACTAGAAGCTCCTTACACTTTTTCATGCAATTCAGAACTTTGTCATGTAAGTCTACTGAACTGTTAATTTATTGGCTTTTAAATAATTCAAGAACAGCTCAAGCATATATTCACTCCACTAGCCTTAGGCTTGTCCTAATATTTTTGTTCTAATCTAACAGCACTGACACAGCAATGTATCTACGGTAGATTCTATTCATTTTCACTCACAGAAGAGTGCTGTATTACAAACAGCAAGCCTCTACTGTGTTTCAACAGCAAAGTTTAGCATTATTTTACCGTAAGCAAAAGGAAACAGTTTCCAACACAAACCTCCAGGAAGATAAGATTCACTCGCTGTATCATCACCATCGTCTCCATCTTCATCATCACGGCTCAGCAGGTTGTTTACCGCAAGGTTTACATCAAGATTAGTTCGCTGGAGCTCTCTTATAATTACACTTCTAGATTTTCCTTGTAAAACGACTTGTGCCTGTGCAACACAGAATACATACCCTAAACTTAACAATTATTCCCAGCAGTGATTCTCACCCAGAAAAAAAGTGCAGGAATAAAATATATGGTACTCAAATATGATACTCAACATGCCACAAAGTAAATACTAAGGCCTTTTCTGCATTTACCTGTTTCTGCACTGATGGTGCTGATCATGCCCACGGTTCCTGTATGGCTGCAAAGCTCTGCAGCACATCCCTCCAACAGCTAGGACCTGAAGTTCCTAGCCTCAGGGCATGGGCTGATGTCTTTCCGTGGCATACTATTGCATGCCACTGAAAAGTATCCCCCGCCCCCGGGTACCTCTGCATCATGGAAGCATGCCATCTGTATAAGAGATCTGGATCTAGCTCCATCTTGAATAGACAAAGCAGGACTAATTGGGGGGGGGGGGAAAGCCTCCTTGATTCACATCAACATGCAGGTGGGTGGCCCATGATCCAGACTAAGAGGTTCCTTAATGTGGATCTAAAATGAGTGCAGAAGGGGGGAGGTAAATCTTTTTAGAGAGATCAGTATATTTGTGAGATTTAATTTATCAGAAAAGGTCTGCAAGTTATAGTTAACAATTTTGGATTATTGTTAAATACACCATAAGAGACCTATCTGGTCATGAACTAGGATATTTCCACTGACACAAAACTGAATTGGGACAGTACTTCTTTTCACCAACATTACCCTTAAAGAGTCTAACAATGGCACAGTCCAGTCTTATTTCATATACGCAAACACCTTCTAACTTGCTTAACTTTCAAAAAGCTCTCACTTCTTTAAAATCCATCTATCTGCTACTTACTTTTTCCACCTCTTCCACAAAAAGTAACTTTCAGCTTCAAACTCTTATTCTACATTACTAGAACTCTTCCCCATAATATTTTATTGGCCACTTTAATACATATTACCAATATTCCTCTTCGGAACATTCTTAAAAGTATGAAATCTACTATATTATAACTTACACAGTATAAAGATACTGCCCACCCACAGAAGATATTAGCAAAGAGATGGAGGATTCACGTCATCAATATATCAGTGTTATCTCAAGGAAATCTACAGATACTTTGAAGACCAACTTCTGCCACAGAACTGCCCACTTAAGAGATCCTTTTGCAACTATAACATCAGAAGCAAGACAAGGATGACCTGAATGCATAATACAGACTTCAGCTTCTGCTATTTATTTTTTTGTCACTGTATGTCTGACCAATCCTCTTTTAAGTACTCCCATTTGAGGCAGATGCATGGAAAACTTGCAGGAGAAATTAAGCGCAATGGAGGAGGCAGCAATCCAACAGAAGGAAGTAGGAGGGAAGAAACAACAGAAGGAAGCTCAATAACCAAATGCTTGCTGGTGAGCTGCTGATTTAATCTGAACAAGGACCCTTCAGACCCTTCTGAAGGATCCTCACTCATATCCAGTCAGCAGCTCACAAAGAGGCATTCAGTGAGCGAGCTGCCTTCTCCTGTTGCCCACAGCTTCTCTAACAGTTGGATCACCATCTCCTCCATTGTCTCTGCTTCCTCTCATGATTTTCCTAAGGATTAGATAACCCTTGGGGCAGATCCCCAACCAACAGATCATCCTCCTCCACTCCTCCTGTGGCCTCAAGTACACAAATGGAGGAGCAAAAAGCATTCCAGCTGGGGCTATACTCTCTCTTCCGGCCAGGGAGTCTGAGGTAACTTCCTCTAAACCCCACTTCACATTGCTTCTTAACTGATGGATTTGTGTTCATTCTGTTTTCACACCATTTCTGTGGCACTGCACCCTCACAATGATCAAAGTGAAACTGTGTGAAATTTTTGCTTTCTGATCTAGCAGGTGCTCTGATGTCATTTATGAACTATTTGAAAAATCTTCTATTTAAAACTTTCTATACAGGAAGCATCTGTAGGCACTTCATGACACATACAAATACTCCTTTTTCAAAGTCATTTTAAATATTCATCAAGCACTCTATACCTGTGAAATGAGTTCTTCTGGAATAACAGAAGCTGGGATCACTGGCTGGGGTTGACTACCCAATAATCCAGATCCTCTGTCACGTCCTGTGCGAATTACTCGTGTCTGCCTCCGTGAATCTCTAGCTCCAGCTGAAGATCTACCTGAGGATCCTCCTCCACTTCCTCCAACACCTGAGCTCCAGCGGCTTCTGTGGATTTTTTTGAAAACGACAAACAGTTTAACATGGACGCAAGTTCAAGTACAATTTTTTATTTCATTGTCCACAGCATACTTAGCTATTCAGCTAAAAACTGGTAGATGACAGAACAGCATCTGTTCTGCAAATATTTACAAGCATGTTTTCCAGCAGACTCCTTTAAAATTTGAAAATACAATTTACACAACTAATGTTCATGAATTAATGCAAAAGTTTAAAAACATTTTGATTTTTCCCTCTTGCTTTGGACTCTTGCTTTCAGTATGTTATTCCAGCAGAAGTCTGGGACTGTTCAACCCAACATTAAGCCACATGAAAATGCATAAAAAGACCATATTTTTAAGTTTCCACTTCTGCAAGACATATGTTCCTGAGAATTACAAAATCTGACTGCTCTCATGTAAGCAGTTTACTACATAGATCTTATGTAGTAATAAACACTAAGAACTCAGAAGTTTTCAATACTCTTGTAAACTTAGCGACAATTAATAATTTCTTGCCTTAAAATGTTTTGATTATTGGAAACACAGGATATTCCATATGCTGGAATACTCTATTAGGATTTTTTTATTCAGTTACTTATCAATACAATTCAAATATGAATCTGTTTCAGATTCACTAACTCCAGCATGTTGCCATGTATCACTTGGAGAAGGTCAGTTCAAAGCAAGGAGCCTTTTGTACCCTAGAAACATATTACAGAGCCTGCACAATCAGAATTTAAAACATGCAAAGAATCTCCAGATATAAAAAGCTCCTTATTTCAGACCCTTACCTCCTTAAATCTGTAAGATCACCAACTGCAACAAAGATGGCAGAACAGAAGATTGTTCTTACCACCCCACCAAGAGTTTACTTTAACACCTGAAGCTTTTATGTTGGACGTAAAATAATGGAATATCCCAAAACATAGCAACAGCTATTGCAAACGTTTTCAAAATATAATTAGCTATACAATTGGAAATCCTGTAATGGTTCAGGTTTAAATCACATCAGTTTTATTCAACCAAGGTAAAAGAACACAGCTTTTTTTCATCTGAAGTTCTAATATTAGTGCCAAACTATGAAAAAGTGATTTATCAAGGAGTGTGATAATTTAATTCAACTGTGTTCCCCTAAAATATCAGTGTACATAAAAAGTACTACCCATAATAGCAGCAGTTTTGTATAATTGCCAAAATAAAATAGCTTAAACTTCTGTGCTTAATTAAGATCTTGTTTAAAATTTAGTTTTCCCACAAACTAGCTAAACTGCTGCAGCATTCCAATGGTCCTTAAGCATACTGGAGACAATGTTATGTGTATTCACACATAACCAAGTAAGGTACAAACAGGTTGCAGCCTCAACCCTATCAAAACTTACCCAAGGGTGTTGCCTGCCAGTCTGCCCAGAGTTTCAGAACCAGACAGAAACCATGGGGAATCACTAGTTCTGCCTGGCCTGGATGTCCTTCCTGCCCCTGAGCCACTGCTCAACTTTGAACTGAAAGTAAAAAATGGTAGATCAGTCACAATACAATCCCAAAATGGGTTAAGAACAAAGCCTGGAGTCCAGGTTTAAATTCTCAGGGACTTAGTCTGTAACACACCAGCTAAAGCAACACCCTTGGGGAATCTTCGAAACTTAGCTGCAGGATATAATGATCCACTATGAAAAAAGAAAAAGCATGCAAAGCATGCCTAACACATTAGACTGACAACAAAATTATTTCGTATTTTAAAAAACCCTTCACCACCAGCAATCATGGTGAAATTGTGAAGTGTGTATCTAAATGAAGAAATATGCATTAGACTGTAAACATATTTGAGGGCTCACGTGAAGCCAAAATCCTATTTAAACCAAGACTTAATCTGATAATCTAGGTTAAAGAGCGATCTAGAACAATTCGTAGGATTGTAAAGGAAAATATTCTAATTGTAATAGAAATAAACTTTCTCTATACTAGTACTTCTTTCAATATCCTAAAATCCAGTCATTAATTATGTAATACAGTGGCTAACATCAATGACACCTAGCTCCCCATATTTGTCTTTAAAGGTAGAAACCCACCTGGTAACAGTCATAATTATTTAAAATAAATTACTTTACACTGCCCAATTTAAGATATTTATATGCCTATTTAGTATAGAACAAAAATAATCCTTACCCATCATTATTATCAGGTTTACCCAATTCCAGTCTGTCTGGCTGAACTAAGAAGCCAATCCTGCAGACTCTGCCATCCTAGATTTAAAAGAAAGGGTGACCAAAACTGAAATAATACTAAACTTGAATTACAGAAAAATGAAACATCCAACAATGAACAACCGCTCTAATGAGGTTGGGGAATGTCGATTTTAACCTTATAATTGCAATCGCAAGGACACATTGAGCAATTTACCTCAAGAAGAAATGCAGCATGATTTGGTCCCACCACACACTGTTTAATGGTAGCTTGTTCCAATACATTCAAAGGCGGGTGGCTGTAAACAAAAAAGGGAGCATATGTAACATTTTCAAAGATCATCTCCTCTGAGAAATAAATAATTGTCATATGGAATACATAACAGCTACAAACTCAGCAGTTAAAATACTGAAAACGTGCATTAGTTGAAACAAAAACACTTATAATCAGTAAACAGAAAGAACAAAAATTAGAATAGAGTGATATACAGTTACATATAGTATTTCCAAAATACATTATACAGTATTCCCCAATGCTACTTACCTATGGTCACTGTTTGATTTTGCTGTATACATGTAACTCAAAAAAGGAAAATTGAGGTAACCAAAAATTTTATTATTTTCCACATACTAAACAAAAGTCATCCAAAGACAGGGGAGTATTTATTCCTGCTCTCTAGAATCACAGTACTAATGTTTCCCATAATAACACAGCAAAGAGTCTAACACAGAATCACACCACATGACAGTGTAGCCATAAAAGGTATATCTGTTTCCTTCTAGAAACCCTGGCAACATAGGAGGCGACAAAGCAAGTGTTGAACTTTAGATACATCATATGACCAGTAGGAAAATGTCAAATAATTGTTCTCAGTGGATGGCAGTAGGCTGTCACTGTAGGGTTACGACAGCCTGCCACTTGCCAGACGACCAAGGGAGGGCTCCCCTCCTAATATAAAAGAAAACTCCTCCTCCTCTCTCCCAGTCTACCTCGGTCGCTATAGCCAGGCAACCGTCGAAGATGTCATCAGACCAAGAGGCCGGTCAGATAGATATGGATACCGGTAGGCCTCAAGCGGGGAACTGGCTCCGCCGGGTGCCTTGTCCCTCGGCTTTATGTAACTCCTGAGTCCAGTGGCCATTTTAGATCCCTTCATCGGTGGAACTGCAACACATGTCAATAAATATCACTGTACATGTGCATGCAACCTCACAACAGCCATGCTCATGTGCAATGGCATCAGCACAGCTACGCACGGATGCAGCTGCACATGTGGCCATGCACAATGATGCATGCCAACAACATTCACTTGCAATCCCACTGATGAAGAGGACTAAAATGGATACCACACAACGATAAACAAAAGATGTGAGTTTCCTCATCTCCCAGTCAGGATTCCCTATTCAAGAGTTGTGTAAAACTTTCAGAGTTGAGCCTATGGAATAAAAGCTCTTACAGTTCCCCAACTTTACAGTCATTAGCTGAACAGCCATTCACCACATCCTTAATGAATGCTGAACATTGCTCCCAGCACAGTATTTATCAAATTTCAGCCACGGATAATCACTTCAACATCTTATCTTGATAGCACATAAAAGCACCTGTGCCATTATTAATTTATTTCTTTATATTCAGCCTATACTTGACGGTCTCAGGGCAGGTCACAAAAAAATGATTATAAAAGAGGCATTAACTAAAGCACTGGTATTTCAATCAAGTCACTTTTTTCACCTAAATTTATTAAAAAGCAAAACATTTCATTAGCATACCACCTAAAATTATCTTGTGTACCATCAGTGGAATTCCCTTTGGGAAGTACTGCCTCGATAACTTTACCAAAACCTGTTACCCAAATGCTGTTATAAACTCCACAATTGGACTGACGATTTTAACCATTAACCGCCATTAAGGCCATGGCAGGGTAAATGATTCCTATCCTAAAGTTGCATTGTCCATGAAATCACACCATCTCACCTGTTTAAGTTGTACTTGTTGAGCTTCTCAGAAACCTCTCTTAACCTGTGAAAGAAAACAAAGGATAATTTAGCATTAGCAAGCTTGAAATAAACATTTCATTTCTCCAGCAATTTTCAGTCTGTAGTCAATGTATCTATGTATAACAATATAACCAAAAGTTCAGAGCCAGCGAAATCTCAGAAACCACAGTGGTAAGCAAGCATGGCTTGGAACATCAAGGAACAGCCATTAACGAATATTTCAATTCAAGGTATAGATTTGCATCTTCCACTATCTATTACACTGATTATTCTTTGTGTTCAACTTTTCAGTGGTGTCTATTTAGGACATTGTCAGCAACCCACTACCCCCAGCAAAATCCGCAAATTACCACACATGGTTTAGTCTGCAAAGGGAAAATGATGTTTGGGGTGGAAATCTACCCTCAGTGCAAATTTATGGGCAATTTAAAAATCACACTTATTTTGACATATTTTTCTGATAATTTTCATAAGCTCACTATGTTTCATTTGCCAGAATAGGGTATCCAATGTTCAGGCACCTCATTTAACCTTTCAACAGATAGTGTCCTCACAGTCCTACCAGGGGGTACTGTATTTTATAATTAATTACAGTATGTTTAACATTTATCTATTTTATCTTCTTTTTTTCTGTTGAGACCTGCCTTGGGTGAAGGGCATGATAAAACCAACCTACCTACCAGGCTGATAGCAAACAAGCTCCACATCTGAGCAACTGCTTACTTATATGTAGCTAAGACAACTTTTATTTAAGCGTTGCAGCTAGTTAACCCTGCAAGAGCAATTTAAGTCTTTCATAGCATTTTAGTCTTATGCCATAGAAATAAATATTGTCAAAATTAAAGGTTAAATTTGCAAAGGATTAATGCATTTCTTGCTGAGTTAGTTTGCAGACAATTTTCCAGTGCAAATCAACACTAAAACCAAGAAAAAATGATACAGTTTCAGCAGTTTGTAAGGGGTGGTGATCTGCCCTCAGCTGACAAATTAAAATTAAAATATTGTATATTCATAGCAGTTTGTAGGGGAGGGGGGTATCTATCCTCAGCTGGGAAATTAAAGAATGTATACAAAGATTACATTGAGGAAATAACAACTGTAAACTGCAAGGAGGAAGATACGTAAGTCAATTACCACGTGGATCAAAGTAAAAAGGGAATAAACATTCATCTATTCACTTGGCAAAATGTGAAACCACCTTCTGAAATTAATACATAAAAATGGTTTTCTTTATATGGCGCACTAAGATACAAAATAAACTACTCCTCCTTCACTGACCAACATTCTTTGCTGCACATCATCAGTTTCTCACTCTCCTTCATGTCTAGAAACAACTAAAGTCATTATAACTATATAAAAGCATGATTAAAATCAAGAATGGTAAAACAAACATTCCCTCTAGAGTAGCCAGGCCAAAAAAAGTTCTCAATCAGCGCCTAAAAATAAAAAGTGTAGGTGTCCAATGAACATCAGGGGAGAGGGTAATCTGGCAGGTGGGCTCTACGACAAAGAAGGCATGATTGTGTGTTGTCATGATTAATTAATTAAACCCATGCACATGATTTCCTGCTAAAGTAATATCCGGTACATCTTCTTGTATTGTAAGCTATCAGAGAATGATATTTACCACTAGGAAATCAGGACCAACAACAGATAATCTACGAAGAACATGAAGCTCATACCCAGCCCTCATCTTGATTTGATCCAATTCCCTAAATAACTATCCACGTTAAGCTTACTGTGACAGGTGCTCCTTGAAAAATGAGACGCCTAGAAGCCTCCTCATCAGCCCAATCCTGTCAAAAAGTATTCTCAGAAGACCACCCTGGCAGACAAGGCATGCTACTGCTGATACAAAGGCTCCTCTAGGAGACAGGAAGGCAATGATCTAAGCTATAGGTGTTCAAACCATTCTGAATTCAAGAATGTGCCAAGCTGCAGCAAGACACTTGTTCAAATTGATATATTCCAAATTAGAACATTCCAAATGTTCTGTGTCTTATTTAAGCCAACTGGGGAAACTACAAAAAATCTTCCAAATGGCCAATTCCTTCAAAAGTTAGGTATGTTGTGTCCTTATACCCTACCAACCAACTCACTTAGAAGTCCCTGGGAAACACAGGACTCAGGAAGAGCCCTCCCCCATTTTCCCCTCTGACCAAAACACTACCTAGAGCACTATGTCCTTCTGTAATGGGGACTAAATTTCTCATTTACGTTGTTTTAACTCCACCATAAATTGGATGAGCTCAAATATAATGGACATTGAAAAAGCAAAGATATTTCTGACGACAGGGAAACTTATTTTTGAGTAACTGATATAAATATGTTTTAGAACACAGCTGTACAGTGTTTCAATTTACATGGGTGTTCCATTCTGAACAAAATGGCAAGCTAAGAGAAATTACACAAACAGAGCAATAGACTTCACTGTAAATCTAGAAAAGATGTCCCTAGAAAATTAAATCCATTTAAATAGGGAATTGCTCTCTCAATGCAAGGCAATGGAGATTTCCCTTCTCCAATCAAATTAATGTAAATTCTCAGGTGTTTTGGTGAACTCGGTAGAAGTCAATGGATGTTTTAGTTTGCCTCAACTGATCTCTATAAATATCTTAAAATGAATTTCCCTAACTTTTACAAAAGTTGAATTCATTGACTTTCTGTGCCACACTGAAAGTCATAAAATTATAGCTAGAAAAACACTTTATTCCCAAGTGATAAGAACAAAATAACATAAGAGAGGCCCTGCTGGATCAGGCCACAGCCCATCTAGTCCAGCATCCCGTCACACACAGTGACCCACCAAATGCTCATGGGCATCTCAAGCAGAGACAAGAACAAACCTATTCCTGCTCTCGAAAACAGGCAAAATGACATTTGCTGACTTATTTTCTATTCCCTTCCTAATTATTCCCAGCACTGAATTAGCTTTTTTCGCTGCTGCTGCTGCTGCTGCTGCTGCACACTGGGTTGACACCTTCATGGAACTGTTCATCAGAACTCCGAGAACCCTTTCCTGTTGTGTTGCAGAAAGCTCAAACCCCATCAATTTATAGACATAATTTGGAATTTTGGCCCCGATGTGCATTACTTTACACTTGTTAAGATTAAAGCACATTTGCCACTTGGTTGCCCACTCACCCAATGCTAAGAGAACCCTCTGAAGCTCTTGGCAATCCCTTTCGGTTTTTACTACCCCAAATAATTTAGTATTATCAGCAAACTTTGCTATTTTACTATGTATCCCTTCTTCTAGATCATTGATGAATAAATTAAAACGCATTGGTCCCAACACTGAGCCTTGAGGGACCCCATTTTTTACCTCTTTCCACCCTGAGAATTGGTGTTTTATTACTACTCTCTGCTTCCTGCCCTTAAGCCAGTCACAAATCCAGGACAGAACCTGTCCTTTTATTCCATGGCTGATGAACTTACTCAGTAGCCTTTCATGTGGGACTTTGTCAAAAGCTTTCCGAAAGTCCAGATAGACAATGCCTACTGGTTCTCCTTTATCCATGTGTTTACTGACACTCTCAAAGAATTCCAGCAAGTTTGTAAGACATGATGTACCTTTGCAGAAGCCATGCTGGCTTGTGCTCAGCAATGCTTGCTCCTCCATGTCCACATTAATTTTGTCTTTAATGATGGTTTCCGTCACCTTACATGGAACCAATGTTAAGCTAACTGGTCTTTAATTGCCTAGATCACCCCTGGATCCTTTTTTGAAGATTGGTGTTACATTTGCTACCCTCCAGTCCTCAGGTACAAAGTCTGATGTTAGGGAAAGATATATTTTTTCTAGAAGGTCGGCAGTTTCGCATTTGAGTTCCTTAAGGACTCTTGGTTGAATACCATCTGGCCCCGGTGACTTGTTAATATTTAGTTTATTAAGAATATAAACCTTTTACCACAACACTGATTGTTTAGTTGTCTTTATCATAAAAATGATGATGGTAAAATAAGAAAGATTGCAAAGGCAACAGATATGGAGTTAATTTAGTAGCCCATATTTTCCAAACTTCAAACATGTTCAGAAAAAATGGCTTTTCATATTTAACTCTTTATAGATATTCTTTGCAATCAGAAGTGATCGGATTTTATAGTGTTATCTATATATTCCACATTAAGCCACAGAGTTAATTGTTTTCATTCTAAAAGGCTGAAAATACTATTAAAATGACTGGCACCATGATAATATTGAGGGTTTGATACTCTTAAGGTCTGTATTATTAGTAATTTAAAAATGTATTCTTTTTTCCTGTATGAATAAATTTAGTATGTTTCTAGATATGAACAAAGGAATTGTTTGGGATGAAAAGAGAATGACTTTGAGTACAAATGAAGGTGCTTATCAAATGCAGTGAGTAGATGTCCACTTGTCTAACAAACCCCAGAGCAATCCTAAAATATATCCTCAGGGACAGCAACAGGAAGGAGGCCTGATGCAAACTCTCTTCAGCCAGGAAAGAATCAAAATATTTCCAGATGAGGGGAAGTCAATTTGTCCACTACCCTACCCTACAGGAAATGTAATTATCCAGCACCCATTTTCTATATTTGTGATTTATGAGAAGAGTGTTGCAGCAGTCTTTCAAAACACAGAGACTCTGAGCTGCTTAACTCTTTCTCCTTTACTCCACGCCCGCTCAACTGCATTTTCTTGTCTCTCCATCTTTTTAAGCTGTTCACTGTTTGATATGAGGTGCAATATAGAGACACTGTTCCTCTAACCCCAATTCCACAGGAATCAATACCTCTGTAATCACAAAACTGTCATTTAAAATGGTCCGGCAGAATCTAACAGTATGGACATAGACGGATAACTGATAACTGTCTCAAACTACAACTGAAGTTGCATCACAAACAACAATAATAACAGAAGTTAAACAAATCACAAGAAACACCTCTTTGGAGGATGTAAGTTGCCTCGGCAAAGAGGATCTGTCATTGCAGCCTGATACATTATTCTCCTACTGATTCAGACCTCATTTGACTAACAGAAATCAAGGATTTAATTGTATTTGTAAATGTAGTACATTTTTAATCGTATTTTTTAATTTAGATTTCTATCCCACCCTACAACCTAGAGACCTCAGAGTGGGTCATAATAAAATCACTTTTCCCTTTCCACTTGCAGATGCTATTGGTTTAATACATACTGTTATTGTTTTAATAATGTTTCATTTTAAAAGTTGTTACCCACCAACAGACCTCCGGGTATAGGGCAGGATAAAAATATAAATAAATAAATAAATAAAGCAGATAAAATATATTAGTTAAACAGTTACAGTGCTTACATTGGAAGGGGAAATTGTACTTATAAAGATAAGTGTCTGAAATGAATGCAATAATCATTTGTACACAATAATAAGAAATATACAACGCTTAAAAATTAATTGGTAAAAGCTCTATAGTAATTAAAATTCTGTATTTTACTGTAAAAATCTGTTGACTCCTCAGTTTCAGAATTCACATATTAAACTTCACTTCAGACACAGACTGATATAAACACTGACATATGTGGTCAAAGTATCTAAGATACAGTTGATATAACGGCAATGCAATGCACTTTACTGTTGGATATTTAGACCGCTTCATCTTTATTGCCCAGTAAAATAATACAGAATCAAAGAAACACGTTTAATTCCACTTTCTTTCACTGCACAATAAGGAGAGGCCTAAGTATCCAACAAGATTTTATGAAAACAACCATTTAAAAATCTTTCATACTCTTGCCTTACACTGTTTATAGGAGCTTGTAGTGTAATGTTAACATTTAACATGGGGCAATAACATCCTATTCATAAGGAAACCTGACAGGAGTTTTGTGTCTAAGCACTATTCAGCTTGAATGAATTAACAGTGGGAAATTCAAAAGGATGTCCACACTTCTCCCTACTGAAGCCACTACGCTGGGCATTATCTGTGGAATAAAACTGGGATGTAGCAGATTCTTAGAATGCAGCCCTTATTGTAATGCAACAAAGCCCAACTCCTATATTGTCTAAACCTCAATAAATCAGTGAGTCTCGGGATTTTGGATGACTGCATGGTCAGAAAACTGATAAACTATTAATTTTAATTTTACTAAACTGTTCTGTTCAAAACTGAACACCTTTTGAGAAGACCTCACTTGAAAAATGATGATTATAGCACATCACAAAAGTAATACTGTAATTCATTCATTCTTAATAATTTTGTATTTCATCAAAAGGCACACATCTAACACCGTAATTCAATAGTACTTGGGATCCCATCTGAGGTGTCAACAAATGTTCTGGATCACTCCCCTTTGGGTGGGCCTCTGTTAGTGAGGTAGCTAGGGTCACAAGACCCCTTCCTAGAAATCTCTGCAGCTCCTCACTTACTAATACTGGATCTCTGTTGTTGGCAGGAAACGAAAAAGGAAGGCAGAGGCACAAATAATCCACACTGCAGTTTAATAGTTTTCTAACATGCCCTGGAAACTGAAGTGGAGACGGACACATATGTACATCAATTCTAAGACTAGTATATTTTCCTCACCACTGGCAACAATCAGGTAGACCTTGTTAATAACAAAAAAGCCACTGCTACTGGGTAGAATCAGAAATGAAGAGCAGTTCTGCTAATAAGAGTACAGGTATGACGGATCCGCTATTATGAGTTCCACCTGTATCACCCACAGCACTGGTAGTCTGTTATACACAAGCAAAAAGAGATTCTTTAAAATATACAGCCAAAAAATTCAGTTTCAGGAAGAAAAAAAAACCCAGCATAATTATTCTATCTCACATGACTGTTTCGAAGAATTTATCAATTCCTCCTGAGAAAGTACATGCTTTTCAGAACATCTTGAACTAGTAGGAAAAACATTTCACTTATTATATCATACTACAACATATAATAAAGACTCCCAAAACAGAGAACTCAAATGACAATTGGCTTTATTTCTCTATTCAAACACCTACTGCGACACAATAGTTTACTTAGGAAGATACAACAATGAGAAGCAATCTTTAAATGATTCTGGTATTACAGTTTTGAAACCAGACAGCATTGCCCAACCTGTGTCCCGAGCACTGGCAGCAATGGCAAAGCGCTGAGATGAAAAACAAATCCTTCTCCATACACATCTTCAAAGGCCTCTCTGTATTATAACTGATAAGCAAAATAACTAGATGCTGGGAACAAAGAATCATCTTAACCTTTATCAACTCATGTTGATTAGGAAGTATATTGACTTTTTTACACAACTTAAAACAACGTATAAAGATTGGGAAGACAGGTGAGAATGAAGCCATTCTTGTACATCAAACTCATCCATGAGGTTTTAAGGTAGAATGATCACGTTATACAAGACTAAAATATTTAAGAAAGTTGACTTTTTACTCTTATTTTGAGGAATTTTTCAGGCTAGAACTTACACAGAACAGTAAATTAAACAGTTCAGGAAAAGCAGTTTGAAAAATGGAAACTTGTACTTGACCCATATTTGACACATCTGGACCAGCTGTGGGAATTACAAAGCTATGGTACCCCAGCAATATTTGACTAAAGAGAGGTGTGTTTTTTAAGAATTTGAAACAATGAATTAGATCCAATAATGGCTTACAGAGATTTTTTTTTTGCTTGCTTGTTTTCGGTGATATGACCCATTCAGAAAAATAAGAACATCAACAAGTGGCCTGTAACTTTTACTACATAAACAAAATGAAATACCAGATACCAGTTTACCTCTTAGCCTTCCTGTAATAGAGGCATCACATTTATTTCTATTGTTTTTATACCACTAACATATGCCTTTCCACACAGCTACAGGCTATCAAAGCAAAATTTGTGAGACAACCTAATGATAGAATTGGAAGCTATATCTCCCATATATATATATATATAGGTGCATTTTTTTTAATCCAATGAGTAAAAATATGGGACAGATCCAAAGGAACAATACATTTAATGCACCTGACATATTGTTTATACAAGAGAGAATAAAAATATATAAGAAGACACTAATATTTATTAGTATATTTTATGCTATAGTATCAGATCACAGCACAAGTTTGCAAAAACAAATTTTGAAAGATGCCCTCATAATACGTGATTCGAGTGTACAAGCACACTACAATCAGCACCAGGAAAAAAAAACCACTGCCTTATTGCAAAAGGCAGCAAAGGATCATTCTCAAGAATGTGATGGAGTTTCATAGCATAGAACATTATTTTTCCCCTTGTTCTGTACATCTGTGGAATGCACAAAGGTAAACACATCCTCCAGCAAAACCCAACTCCTGGTATCTACCAGAATGCATGCAGAGTTTTCAAAACATCATTATTTGTCATTATTTTCAGGAGAATAAACAGATTCAGTGTGGGAATTTTGGCACGCAGCCTTTTTTTAGTAATTCATTTATTGGCTGTCATATGTTTTATACTGTTGAATTGTTTTCTGTGTATCCTTCTGACTTGATTTATCTTAATCTTGCTTTTTGTGTTTTCTTTTGAATCACACCGGACCTTCAAAAATGGGCAGAATATAAATATGCAAATAAACAAGCGCTGACCTACACTCTTTACATTTAGGATCAAATCATGTCAAAGATCAGACCACGGTCCAAACAGACTAACAGCTGCCCTACAGGACATAAAAAGAAAAGTACAACTACAACTGTAACAGTTAAAATGAATGATTGTAATAAGGTGATTTTTTAAAAAAAATACTACAACATTAAATTTCAATATGCATTTGCCTCAAAAAGACCATCTCATGAGAAGGTGAAAATCTAGTAATGTTAAACCTTTGATAATAATTTAGAAGAGCCTTGAAAATAATTTAGAAGAGCCCAAGCTCATCAGACCACATTTCCAGATCAGCCACCTGCAGGGCATTGATGGCAAAATGTCTGGGGCTGGGGAGAAGCAAAAGGAAGTAAAAAGCCAATTATTTTCACAATGTTTAAACCCTTTTGTGCCTAGTCATAATTCTTAACATGCTGATTTTACTGCAGCACTGGATACAAGGGACATCTCACAAGTAAGTCTGTGCCATTTATACTCCTGCAAGAGAAACACTGCCACCAGCCTTTAATTCTACACAGATCACAAAATGTTCCTTTGCCAAGTACGACGTGCTCCAAGCAGCTGGGATCAACACTGAAGCTTATTTTTGTGCTGCAGTTCTTTTCAGTTCAATTTCAACAATAATCTCTTACTGGGACATTGCAAGGAACTGTCCCAAACCTCTAATTTTGAGAGGCAGGACATGGTTAGGTGCAAAATCTTGGCCCTTGTAGAAGGATTAACTTCTGGCAACTTCAAGCCTTGACTGAACTAAGGCCAGCTAAAGTCCACAGGCTATGATCACATATTTAAGGGCTTTAAAAATGCCTCAATAACGCTAACACATTGTTTTAAAGTACTGCGCTTCATTCTGAATGTCGCAATTAAACAAAAAATGTTGGCAAACTAGAAAATGGTCAGAAGGGAACTGAGTAAAAGTTGCAAATTAATCTTAAGGTAGGCTTGAAGAGTAGGAAATTTCCAGGCCAGAGATCATCGGGAATTTTAAAGAATTAAAGGTTATACAAATGATACACAAAAGCCCACAAATACTGATCTCTCATATGTATGTTTTTATCAGGACACCGGATGTCACCTAAAGCTTCACAAGGAATCTACTTTTTCTATTCCCCTCTCAGCCCACCCATGTTCCAGCAAAAGCTGCTCCAAACAACTAGGAGATTCTGCCAAGCAGAATGAGAAGGGGCATAAAGCAAATGAAAGAAACAAAAACAGTACTGTTTCAGAATGCTGGTTTTAAAAGAAACAGATTTTTAAAAGAGGAATCTTTTCACTTTTAATAAACTTACAGTTTCATCAAATTAGTGGCACAAAGTACAAACCAGATCTTGGATTTATCTGCCTGGATACAAAAGATGCGGAGGGGCCATAAGTTCCATAGGCTCCTCTATTGCTGTTTGCTAAATATGACAAAAGCAACTAAGGAGTTATTTCCTTCCCTGCCACAGTCATCAGCAGCAGAAAGGAATTCCTATTATTTAGTACCTCCTTTTTTTTAGGAGTATCAAAATATTTTTCCATAAACTTAAAAATTCTAGTCCCACACAGAGATCCTATATTAAGCATCTCTTTTGGTCCTTATCTTACCCGAAAAAGGCTGTAATGAGAGTGCCAAGGGGTTGGCATGAGAGAAGCTCACCTTACCTAACTGCAAATCTGCATAAATTTTAATATCTGAGATTTCAAAATACATATAATTAGATATATACTTCAATAGTCTGTGTCAACCTCCTATAATCATTATATAAATTTATTAATCACCTTTCTACAACACTAAAAATAAGTCATTATTTGTTCTATTCTATATTAACTATGGCCCAATGTGTAATCTTCAAATATTCTGAACAACATAAAGATAACGGAAATACCAGAAAATTCTCCAAGGATAGATACACTAGCTTTATTAGGCTGGGCACTTAAATTGTGACATTTAAAGAATATGGAAGAATATTATTTTACACCGAACCAATAGCCTAACTAATCCAGTAGTATGTTCCTAACAGTTGCATCTGAAAGTCCACAAGCAGGATACAAGCATGAGTAACACATTTTGCTCACAGACACTGGGGCTCACCAAGTGACCTTTACAGTCTAACTGCCTCCTACCTCAGAGCTAATTGTTTAGTGCTTCTCTGCCCCTCCTAAAACTGGTAGAAGAAAAAAAAATACTTATACCAGAATGGCAGGGAAATGACACTGTTTCTTACAAGAGAAACAGCTACTTGACACAGCAATGCAGCTGCTGACAGATGTAATTTGCTTTTCAAGGAGAACAAAAAAATTAACATTACAAGTGAAAAGCTTATACATAACAGCAAAGCATAACTAACCACATTTACATTCTGATTTCATCACTAAAAACATTTTTAATTTTAACAGCTCAATCCTAGCACTGAACCAACAAACTGATGCCTCTTCATAACACATATTATACCAATGACACAGGAAACAACATACTTGAGAACTATACGACAATAAGCATTCAAGGATAAATTATCAGTTTTTATTACTTAAAATATTGTAGACAATTCTCAAGCAGCAATGCCACACAAAGGAATGTGTCAGGTTTATCTAATGCAAATTATACTGCATTCAGCAGTCACCTCAACACTCAATCTTATAATAGAATTGATATCTTACTTACTGCAACAAGAAAGAGATCACAAAGCCCAAACTCTCTTTGAATGGATTCAAAAGATCATGAATATAGACACACTTTTCAAGTACTTTTAAGCACAATATAGATTCCAGTTTTTCAAATCAGAGATACTTTTGCTTTGGATTCAAATAGTGCACAGTATTAAGCATTTTTATGCTTCCAAGAACAAATATACCAAAAGGTATATTTAGATCTGCAAAGAATCATTAAGCAATGGAAGTTACTGTCTGACCTTGAGATGATCACTACCTGTCAGATATTTTACAGTGTTGTCTGTTGTAAAAAGAGTAAGAGAGAAACAGCAAGACCAAAACACTGTTTCAAATAATTTAGAACAGCAACATCTCCTTGGTGGAGCCAAGCAACCAGCAAACAAGCTTTCAAAACACAAAGTATCTCCTAATTTCACGGTAAAGCAATCCACATTCATAACCAAATTATCAAAATGGATTCAGAACAAAAATAAATCTAACTATACCCACAATTCACAGAAAATAATATTTCTTAGAGTACCAATTATACTGTGGTACAAGAGAAAAACATCTGATCAATAAATCATACTGGGACCTAAAAATATAATTCCATTTTTACTACTGTATAAATGGGAACCTAATTTGTAATCCACAGAGTCACTTGATATGTGTTGAGGGCTTCCTGACTAAGAGCATCATATCTCAGTAGCATTGGGGCTCCTTCTGCAGGTGATAATGTAATTTAAGTCTCATTTTGCTACTCTGAATATTGTTTCTTCTTTTAAACTTGTTTTTAATCTTTTGATATTGTCATGTTGACTATTCGGCAAATATGATCAACTGAATTGTTAAGAATTTAGAAAATAATGGGATACTCTAGATATCTGTCACTGCTAACCTTCTGTAAAGTGCTAATGTTTTAAATTAAATGTAACTATTTAAGTAGCATTTCAGATAGATCTTATTTATCTGATGGAAAGATATATCCAGTATACCCCTGAGCAAGTTGTAAATATAAAAGGTATACCATGGCTAGTGATTAATATAAAAACGAAAACAAATTTTAATCCTAAAACAAACTTAAAACACTACAGTTATAATCCTAATCGCATTTACGAAGGAGAAAATCCTACAAAGCTAACTGGCATTCATATCTTATTGAACACATTTAATATATAAACATCACATCAAGATACTGATATACTGTAACTCCATACAATCAAATTGCCATGTGCTGCCTACGAGCCTCTGATGTGGTAGTCCGTTTAGCACATGACATTCACTGCAGCGTAAAATGTGTCACCAGGTCATTCAAGAAGAAGAAGCCACACCCAATGAACACGTTTTAAACTGCAGCACAGCACATCTGTCTACTGTAGGGTCAGGAGTAGAACAATTTAGAAGAGGTGTAATCCTCAAAATGAACTGCACAGCCCACTGAATGCCTGTAGGTTTCTTTTTCTCTCTCACTGAAACCTCTTCCAATCAAAACAAATTAAAGGTGCAATCTTATTCAGGCTCTAGAGGCAATAAACCATACTGGATATAGAGGCATTCAGTTCTGAGCAACATACACCCATCTACATCAGCACAAAGATGGATCACAATCAAGTAAAATAACACAGTGAATTAAAAACAGAAACAATGGCTTTACTTTCTGTAGCTATTTACTAAAGACCGATGCACAGTCTGTGTAAAGAAACCTGAACGTTAAAATAGAATTCACTAAATGTCACCTCATCACTAATTTTTATTAATATTTCCATCTTGAATTCGCGTTTTATTTGCAATATACTCTTGGTCTGTTTCTTTCTTGGCCAACACTTGTCAGAATTAATGCTCTTCGAGTGACAATTTTGATAAGTTTCCTTCAAAATCTCGACCACGACATTATTGGATTGCGGTGAAGATTCTCGTATTAACCGATTTGAAAGGTACAAAGCCGGGACACAAACGAGGTGAGGTTTAACACGTCCATCTGCGTCTCTACCATCCCCGAACAGCCACCGAAGTTTTATTTCATCCCCACGACAGGGGCTGGAGAACCACCTTCTCCCCCCCCCCCAAAACCCGGCTTTCTTTTCTATAAATTGCAGAAACCCACAGCAATCAATGCGTTAACAGCTCATTTATCCTAGAGTGTTAAGGGATTAAGGGATTTCTGCAGCCGAGCACAAAGAATTACGCCGAGGCGGCTAAAATGTTTAAAATAAAGTTAATGCAAAGCGACGCGGCCTTGCAACTCACGCAGAGCTACCCCGTTGCGGCTCGCCGCGTGGGAGGAATATCAGGCTTGAAGCCCCACGGATTTCTTCGATCCCTCTTCCCACATCCCCCCTTCCGCCCCTTCCCTGCCCACCCAAACACTCGCGGCTCCTCCCCGCACCAGCCCGGGCTCCTCCCCCTCCTCTGCCCCCCGGGGGGGCGCTGCCCTGCCGAGTGGCCTCCCCTCTCCTCCTCTCCCTCTCACCGGTCATTCAGCTGGTCCTCGGTGCCCGGCAGCGGGTGCACCACGAAGTGGATCGATGTCATATTTCGCTCCCCCTCCCTGGCGGGAGGCGGGCACGGGCCAGCCGGGCGCACAAGGGGGAAATGGAGGGGAAGCTGGAGGAGGGAGGAAGGACGGACGGACGGACGGACGGGCGGAGGGAAACTTGGCGTCTCCTTCGGAGTGTCTCGGTCGCCCTCGGGAGGAGCTCTTGTCCCGCGCGGGGGAAGAAGTGAAAGGCCGCGCAGCCCCAGCGCGGGGAGCTCGCGGCAGCGGGGAAAGGTTCGGTCAGCGCCCCACTCTCACATACGCCGCCATCTTAACTTCCAGTGGCCCCTCTCTCTCTCTTCCTTCCTCCCTCCCTCTCTCCTTGCGCCGCTCTGGGGAAAGAGAGAGAGCGAGGCAACGGCGCAGGACCGGATACGTGGGTGGGACGTTTCTCAGAAAACAGCCAATTGCGGGGCGCCGCTCACTCGTCGTTCGTCGAAACCCGTGTAAAGTCGGCGGCGGTTGGCCCGTCGCGACGATCGGCGTCCTTGCGTCAGACGTGAGGGTTGTGGGGTGGGTTGGCTTTTCTTGAGGGATGAGAGAGAGTGTGTGGGCTGCGCCCGCGCGCGCTCCTTTTATCCCTGGTGGTGCGGCGGCGGCGGGCTTCCCGCCTTCCCTCCGATCACCCTTGCAGGGCCTGGGAGGGCAGGCGGGTGGCGTCTGGTGCCTTAGGAAGGCAGGCAGGCAGGCCTGAGAGAAAAAGACAAGGAATGCAGGATTTTACTGTCCACGGAAGAGCTGAGCTGTTCATTGGGGGAAGAAGGGGGCTCGGTGCTGCCTGGAGGGTAAAATAAGCCTTCGACTAGGAAGCAGTCTGGCTTTATCTATGTATTAGAATTTTTATCCCGCCCTAAGCCCAAAGGTCTCAGGGCGGGTTACAATAAAAACCAGAGAACATATAAAATGAACATATTAAAACCATATCAGTTCCTGAATGTGGGGAGGAAAAAAGTCATTCCTGGTTTAGCCACAGGCCAGGGTGAAGAGGTGCGTCTTCACTTCCCTCCTGAATGCATAAAGTGAAAGTATCTTGAGACTGTTCCACACTCTGGGAGCCACCATTGAAAAGGCCCAGTCCTGGACTCTCACACCTTTTGCTGATGAGTGGTGGTACAACCAGAAGGGCCTCCCCTGTGGATCTTACGAATTAACTCGTCTAAAAGTGTGATTCGCCTTTACAGCTGGGTTCATTACTGAGGATTTTATTATTTATTTATTTATTTATTTGTATTTCTATCCCACCGTATACCCAAAGGTGTCGGGGCGGGTTACAATATTATATTAATCTTAAACAGGTCCCTGCCCTCAGGCTTACAATCTAAAGAGTCAAGAAACAAAAGGAAAATGGTGTGGGAGGGAACACGGAACAGCAAAAAGCAAGCATGTGAGGTTTTTGCTGGTATTTGCTGGCTTGGGTTTTTTCCCACCTTACATCAAATCAAGAAATACTATGTGCTTACCATTTTAAACAGACAATTCCATGTGGAGGGCAGCCAAAAATAATAGATGTAGTTTGATGAAGACCATATCCCATGGAAGGTGCTGAAATCTTGCAGATTTAAGTTATACTAAAATCTGAATATCTTGGGTCCGAGTGCAGTGTGAGTAGAGCTCTGTACTCACAGAACCTTTGATGTAGTTGTTTCTCTGTGAAATGGTTCTTGTATATAATAGGCAAGAACCTATATATAATAGGTGAAGTGGTTGAAATTGGTTGGGAAGTTCTGCTGAAAGTCCATTTCACAGTAGTGTTGGAGGATTTCCACATGCATACTCTGGCTACCACCAGTGAGTTAACTTAGGCCTTTGCTGTCTCCATGACAAACATGTGACTGTGTGACAGGCCCAGCAAATGCAGGTGGATAGACCTTCAACTTGGTCTTTGCTACTAAGCTGAATGGTAATGATCCATTGATGGGAGAGGTTGCTAATATAAGCCCATTGTTATGGACAGATCATCAGCTGGTGAGATTTGGACCTGTAGTGGCATGGACCTCTCAGTGGGAATGGAGGAGCCATTGAGGTGGTCTGTCCTCAAGACTTAATGAAATCAGAGTGATTCCTGAATTTTCTGGGAAATCTTCCATTTGACATGTATGGTGCTCCTGCCAAGGCTCTAGTGTCCGAAATCAAAAGATGGGCAGGATCATAGACCCAATCAGTCTCATGTTCCTTTGATATAACTATGGGACCTTGAACTATGAACTAAGAGTGCCATTGCCTAGAGATCGTGTATAAATCCCACCATAAGTCTGACTGAACATGGGTTAGAACACTTTATTGTGCCTCCCACATGGCATGGCAGCAGTGAAAAGAAGCCATTTCACCACCCTTGTGTCCTCAAAAGTAGCCAATTCAGCAGGGAAAATTTTAGTAGTGAAGGGCTTAGTAAGATCAGACCTAAAAAAAAGAAGGGCAATTGGTATCCAAAATCTGGTGTAGCTAATTTGCAGTGCAATTTAGGAACAAAATGGCTGAGATTTGTTAGGGATTCAATGCTGCAGTTGAAAATAGTCTAGTTGGAAGTATCCAGAGAACCATCTAATGCATTTATTTTGGATCATTTTCAGTTATTGCAACCCAAGGAAGTGGAACAAACTGCTTACTGAGATTAAAATGAATACACGCTCTTTGGATCCTTGCCTTTCTTGGCTGGTAAAAAGCTAGCTGGCATGGCCTAGTGCGGTGATGGCCAACCTATGACACGCGTGTCACAGGTGACACGCCAAGCCCTTTTGGGTGACACACATGGTCACCCTGGCACCTGGGCATGTAGTGCTTGCTTGTTCTTGAAGTGTACGAAATACCAACTTTCAATTGAAGATTTAGCAACAAAAGTCACTAATGTAAATAATTATTTGGTTTTGTTTTTAATAAAATACATATATCAAAATATAACTTTTTTACTAGAGCTACAAATACCACAGAATTATGAATATTTCTAGATGTGACACAGCACCCGAGTTAAGCTAGGTTTTCTTGCGAAGTTTGACACACCGAGCTCAAAAGGTTCGCCATCACTGGCCTAGTGGGTCCATGGGGTGATGAATGTCTCCTTGAGGAATATAGAATAGTGCCACTGGCCTTAAAGAAGTGGTGGTGATGTGTTTCCTTCTCAAGAGTTCTTCCTTGGATCCAGAAGTGTCAAACAACTACTGGGTAACTAACATGCTTTTTCTGAGCAAAGTATTAGAGATGGTGGTGGGTGTTCAACTGCATGCATGCTTGAAGACAGCAGCGCAAGATAGGGATGTGCCCAAATATTCATAACATTCAAAATTCGGCTGAATTCAGACATTCAGACTCGAATGTATCAAATGTGTATGTCACATTCAAAGGGGATCTATTCAAATTAATACACACTGAATGCAAAACAACAGCATTCATGCCCATCCCTGGTTCCTTCACTTTAGAGATTCCTTGCCTCTTCCTTCTTGCACAAGAACAAGTCACATTGGTGTGATAATATCATCAGCCAGAAATATTTTGTTCACAGCTGATTCTAAAAACACATTTGAGCCTTATGCTGGAATTAGAAACTGTGTGCATGTACACACACAATTTTTGAAAATTTTCTTTTCAAAATGGAAATTTTTTCCTCTGAAAATTCAGTGCGCTTGCTGCTCTAGTTGCTTTTCCCTCTAGATGGTTCAAGCAACATAGAACATTTGAAAGAAAGATTACTAGTCTTATGTACATTCTAATATGTACACTACCAGAATATCTCAATCAACCACTTAAGACTAGTCACAAAATTGTCAAAGCCTGTAAAAACAGGTAACTATGTTGGGAAAATATCCTGCAGAATAAGAGAACAACTCCACCTCTGTACTGTAATCTCTGTTTCTAGCCATAACAAGAGTATCTTTCCCATGGGAAGCACAAAGGTGTTTTGAGTACTACAGGCCATTGCAACACCAAGCCTGTGTCCACCAGGATAGGCCAAGCGTATGCACATGGCTCTATCTCTCTCTATGACATCACCAGCTGTCCATGAGTATAATTGCTTAGTTATGGGGTGTTTTTCCACTGTCACTAAAAGTACCCATTAAGTACCCATTAATGACAGTGGAAAAACACCCATGATGTACTATATACAAGAAAATGAGATTTCTTGTTGTAGTAGTACATCCAGCATTCTGATTCCTGAGGATCGCATATGGATGGTCCCAGCCAGGAGATCCAAAAACAGCACGAAAGCAGCTGGTATTCAAAAGCTGATTTTCCTTTACATTTGGAGATCTTATTTTATTTCTAATAGCCAAAAGAGTTCTGCTTTCTGAGAATTTGTCTAGCCCACTTTAAACAAAATTTAAGTTTGTGATGATCATTGTACATTCCTGCAATGGAACTTACTGCTTGTCAGTTTCGCTAGACATCCCTTATTCTGATTTACAGTTGAATAATCTTAGTTGGATTTTAGTTTCATGAGGGTGACAAAGCTAGATGTCACAGAGAGGAAGTACGCACATTCAGAGCCCACTTTTGGCCAAATTCTGTTCTGTTCTTCTCTCCCCATCAGAATGCCCAGGAGAAGAAGAGTTGGTTTTTCTACTCTGCTTCTCTTGCTCATATTTAGGAGACTCAAAGAGCCTGACAACAAGGTTTTTCTGTTGAATTTAAGTTTTTAAAGAAGCTGTTTGAATGAGGAATGTATTATTGTGCTTTGGTTTTCTGTGGTTGGTTCTGGAATCTGGAGGGGGTCTGGGCAGTTGCAGGACACTGCTGTATATTTAAGAAGCTCTTTCTAGAAGTTATTTTTGTTACTTGTTGCTTATATGCGAGCCAGTTTGGTCTAGTGGTTAGGGAGCCGGACTCTTATCTGGGAATACCGGGTTCGATTCTGCCCTCCCCCACAAAGCCATCTGGGTGACCTTGGGCTCTCTTCTGAGCTCTCACAGCCTCACCTACCTCAAAGGGTGTTCTGTTGTGGGGAGAAGAATAGAAAAGCTTTGTCAGCTGCTTTGAGTCCCCTTAAATGGGTGAGAAAAGTGGGATAGAAAAGCCAACTCTTCTTCTATATGAATCTGGGGTTGCGTTCACACTTAAGTTTTAATCCAGCTTCAGCGCACTTTCAGAGTGAGATAATACATCAGCAAAGTCTCAAGCTGTTTTCTTTCAGCATTCTCTAACTCAGAAAAGCCATCTTTGGATTAGATAAAGAGGACAGAAAATCATTATTCGCTTTGCTGACCACTGTCTGAGACAGGATGCTGGACTAGATGGGCTATTGCTTGATCCAGCAGGGCTCCTCTTATTTTATTACTCTTTTGTGACGCTTTCACTAGCAATTTTTCAGCTACAAATCCTATTGCACTTAGATAAGACATTATGTAACTCTGGACATGCATACAGAAAAAGCAGGTTTACCTTGTTGTTCATTCCATGTGTTCAGTTCTACACATAAATAAGTTATACTTTTCTCTTTGTTATTTGTTCATCAGGAAAAACTAGATTAGAATACTTAGGATTTGAGAAAGATCTGTCTTCATCTGGATTTCTTCCCAAGTATGCTCCTTGCAATTTTAGCATTAGTAGATCTATTCAGATGTAATCATTAATGCACATGTTGACAATACTGCATGTTCCTGGATTTCTGTTCTAGCATAAAGACTCCACTGTGTTGCTTCTTTGGAATCAAGGAATCTACAATGAACACGGTGGAAGCTCTTATTCAGACTCCTTTTTCCACCTTGCCGCTGGGAAACAAACTGAGGATTAAAGAAATGGGTCCACATACCTCAAGACTGAACATTCAAGTGGCAGCAAGAGACAGAGGAAGAACGGTATCGTAGAAAGGCATGGTTATGTGAAAGCATCCCTAAAGATGCGTTGTTTTGCTTCTCGTGTCTGCTCTTTGGTGGAGAGAACCTGTGGACCTGGATAGGAATGAGAGACCTATTGCATCTTACACAGAAGTTGACCAAACATGAAGAATCAAAGAAACACATCTACAACGTGATGAAACTCTGTGTACTGGGCAGGATTAACATCACTTCTCAGTTGAATGAAGGGTACCATGCATCTGTAAGACAGCACAATCAGGAAGTGGATAACAACAGATACATTCTCTTCAGGATAATAGACTGCATACGATTCTGTGGGGTGTTTGAACTGGCTCTTCAGGGGCACGATGAGACTGAAGATTCTGACAGTCCTGGAATATTCAGAAGGCCAAATGATTTGTTGGCATCCATTGATGCAGCTGTGCAGGTACACCTTCAGCAAGCCACAGAATGAACTGCTGGAATGCATGTGACTGTGGCTAGAGATATTAAGCAGGAGTTAAAGTGCGCTTCATTTGTGGCTGTGGAATCTGACAATACTACAGATGTGGTATTTCATGGAATGTCTTAATTTTCCGCTACATACTTGCAGATGGCTCTCCAGTGGAACCTTTCTAAGGATTCACCCAACTGAAGGATGGTCGAGCTGAAACCATAGCCACTGTCTTGCTGCAGCGTTTGAGATGACAGCCTATCAAAGCAGAAGATATATTGAAATAGAATTCACCGTTTCCTAACATTTTCTGCCTGTACTGCCGACTCACAGCTTAAGGAATTTTCTTGCACCAGATGGTGAGTGAGAAGCAATGAGAAGGGGAAAAAAGTAACTACAGTGATAAAACTGAATAAAGGCTAAAGGGTGTGTGAGTTTTTTAAAAATACTTTCTTAACAACCCTGGAACCACTTAATTAAGGGTGATTTGTAAATCACCCTGGAACCACTTAATTAAGGGTGATTTGTAAATCAATTAAACATAGGAGGGAAGAATTTCCAGACAGAGCTTCAGATAGAGGTGGCATTGCATTAGAAAATTGTTATCAAGAATCATAAGCTGTAATTTTTTATCTATGAGATAAAAAGCCATCTTTCACCTTAGCTGGGTTAGATCTAGGAACTGTTAAGAACAGCCTATTAAACTTACAGCTGCTCCATCAGCCTTAGTTCTCTGAGTTGAGCTTCTTACCAAAGGTGGACCATTGAAGCTACTCAGCAGTCCTCAAGCTGGTCAAAGTGGACTGCTGGGTAACATGACTAAAGGCCTTGGGAAGTGAGAAGGCTTAGGTCTGAAAGAGAAGGGGGGGCATATTTGTTTTGGAAGAGAGGTCAGGGTAAGTCATTGCTAGGACAGCTTTATTTTGCAAGAGCAAAACAATATGAGAATGACTGAATGAAAATATTGTTTTAAGAAACACAGAAGTAATGTCAAGGCCGTATGAAAGACTGAACTGCACTCCTAGCATAGGAACGCCAATGGGGACAGCCGCGCATGCTCAAAGCTACTCTGAGACTGGCCCCATGGGATGTGTGTGCTCCATGCCAGAGCATCTGCAGCTGTTCCCATCTTTGAAGTGCAGAAAGGCCAAGTTACCATAACCAACCTAAATTTAATATACTTTTGTGTTCATTTTATCTTGTTCAAAATAAAACTTGTTTGCTAAAACGTGCTCCTGTTACTAATTTTGGAGACCTGGATCTCAAAGCCAACAGTTACCAATTTGTTAGTCATGGGAAAGGGGGGGATGTTTATAAAATAAGAAAAGACCAAGTTTCCCTTCTGCAAATGATTGGTGCAGCTGAGCACCATGGTGTGCCAGCTTTATTTGAAACTCACCTGGACTCCATGGGATAACAGAGAAATGTCTTTCTCCCACCTTCATGCTCGCCAGGTTGAACTGCTGCTAACCATCAACTAGGGGTCTATCCAGTAACTGTCAGGTCATACAAGCTTATTGTCATACAAAATTTACAACAAACTCATTCAGAAGCTGAATGTTAATGGCCTTGGTCACCCTGACTGATAACCTTCTCCGGGCGAGAGACAGAGGGAGTGCAACCTTGTTGGTTCTCCTGGACCTCTCAGCAGCTTTTGATACCATTGACCATGGTATCCTTCTGGAAAGGCTACAGAGCTTGGGAGTTGGAGGCAGTGCATTGCATTGGTTTAACTTCTATCTCCATGGCCAATTCCAGACAGTATTTGTGGGAGATTCTGGTTTGATACTCTGGGAACTCCCATGATCTTTAACATCTATATGAAGCCGCTAGGAGAGGCCTTCAGGAGATATGGAGTGAGGGTCTATCAATATGCAGATGACACCCAGCTCTATCTCTCTGTACCATCTGAATCAGAGAGGTGGTTGAAGTGCTTGATTGGTACCTGGCGGAGGTAATGGGCTGGATGAGGGCCAATAAATTGAAGCTGAGTCCAGACAAGACAGAGGTGCTGTGTGGCACTGGGTCTCATATCCGTGAAATTGGGAGGCATCCTGCCCTGGATGGGGTTGAAATACCCTGGCCTCAAAGAGACAGGTGCAAAATTTGGGGGTGCCCATAGACTCTGTACTAACACTTGAAGCCCAGGTGGAGGTTGTGGCCAAGAGTTCCTACTCCCAACTACGGCTGGTTCAGCAGCTAAGGCCCCTTCTGGACAGGGATGATTTGGCCACAGTTATCCATGCTCTGGTAACTTCCAGACTGGTCTACTGTAATACATTCTACATGCGACTGCTCCTGAAGACGTTTCAGAAGCTGTAGCTGGTGCAGAATGCAGCTGCTAGACTGCTGACAGGAACAGCTGGCCAGATGCACATCACACCAGTCTTAAAAGAGTTGCACTGGCTGCCAATTTGTTACCAGGCCCAATTCAAGGTACTAACTTTAACTTATAAGACCCTAAATGACATGGACCCCAAATATCTAAAGGACCCCCTCCCATATCAACCTGCCCATGCCCTAAGATCTGGTTGTACCACCATCCTCAGCAGTAAAAGGGATGGGCACCAGGACCAGGCCTTTTCAGTGATGGCTCCCATACTGTGAAATAGTCTCCCTCCTGAAGTGTATCAGGCACCTTCGCTCTGTGTTCAGACGAGCTGTGAAGATGCAGCTCTTTGCTCTAGCCTTTGGCTAAGTAAAGCAACAGCCTTTTCCTCTCCTTATTCAGGCATGCCATGGTTTTCAAATGTTTAATATGTTATGGTTTTAATATGTTTATTGCAACCCTCCCTGAGACCCTTGGGTATGGGGCAGGATAAAAATGTAAATAAAATAAATATTAGTTCTTGAGTAACAGGGTTCAGAGTAGAACTCAAGCTGGGTCTGAACTGGGTTGGTAGACCAACTGAAGGGACTGGTTTCAGCAGTGCATTCAAATCAATTTTAGTTTTTTTAAATAGTACTCATTGCTGCCTAAATTGCCTCTTGCTGAGCTTTGCTGCCACCTTTTGGATGGTTCAGAAATAGTAAGAAAGTTCTGCCAGCTTAAGAATTTAACCTAGGAAGACTGAGGCTGCCTCCGGACTGCAAGAGGTAATATAGGATCTATCTAAACATGGCTGCACAGTTGCCTCTTACAGGCTGCCACCAGATATGAGCAGCAAAACCCTCCGGCAGCATATGTGATCACCCTGAGACGGACTGCTAGAAGCCAGCAAGCTGATCACATATGCTGCTTGCCAGACACATGGGTAAGAGGTGCTATTATAGGAAGCAAATTTCCAGTGAAGCAAAGATTAGGCATAGAGGGGCCCATCCACACTTCGAGTGCTGGTGCAATCCCCAGCTGAACCACCAGCACTTGAAATGCAGATGGCCCAGTCCAGTTCATCCAGCTAGCTCCACTTACAGTGTTCATACCTGGAAGAGTGTATAAATGCTGCACCTAACAATGGTTGGGGCAGCTGGAGGGAGCTCCCAGACAGCGACAACAGTGGCAATGCAGCATGTAGGCACACTGCCCCAGGAGTACCTAGAGCTGCTCCTTGAAGATAAACATGGACAAGCTTTCTATTTGTAATGATACACATTTGAAGACATATTAGATGCAAATCTTCTATATAAGTGACATAATTATTGGGTATTCTTGAGCAAAACTTGGAAGATTTTATTTTGGAGCTATATGCCAGAGGAAGAAAAATATAAAGATCATGACTTTATTCAGGCTGTGCTTGTGGGAGCAGAGATCCATGTTTCTAAACTAGGAAATGCCATGTACTATATATCGGATTGGTTGAAAAGTCTGGCGTAGATGAATAGAGGGCTATGTTCAGTTTAACATTGTTAGGAATCAGTTGATCTGAAGAACAGCGACATGCCTTGTACAGCTGCAGAAGTGGGAAGTATTTTGATACGATCATGTTACAGGTTTTATGATTTTGGAGTTGTATTGGAAATAAAATAAATGTTCCCTACCTCCAAATTATATCAGGCAAAGTATAATTGCCTCTGGAAGGCCACAGAATTATTTCAAAAACTAAAGTGAACAAAAAAAATAAATTTAAGTATATTTTGTGGAATTCAGTAGTCATACTGTGCAAAGAACAAGTAACACAGAATAGCTGGGAATTCTTGCAAAATCATCTAAAAGAAAATCATCAAGAAGTGACCAGTAAAATCTTCTTCTAAGGCCATCCAAACTAGGTGTGAAAGGGAAGGGGTACAAAAAGATCTAACAAGCAAATCAAAGTCCTAGCCGAAGTCTTTTAAGGAGTTTTCCATTTATAAAGGAGTTTAAAGTGTAGTCTTCAGTCTTGCAAACTAGTGAATGCAAACCATTGTGGGAAACAGAACATAGTTTCTGAGCCGAAGTTTGAGTTAAACCAAATAGCAATTTCCTGACACGATTGATCATCTTAATTGGCTTGTCAAGATGGTACTTATAGGCAGCATATACAGATTTGAATATCTGTTTTTTTTTAGTGAGTGCCTTAGGCTCAACCAGATTATAATGCTATTTTGTAGGTTTTCATTTCAGTTGCTGTTTAATTCCAAAATTAGGGTAACCACACTTAAATTAGTTCATTGCAAGTCTGTCCTCCTTTTATCCTATCACAGTGTATCTCTTTCTTCCTGAATGCGCTGCAATGGATAGCCTGCACTGTCCAAGGAAGTAATGCAACCAACTCTGTCCCTTGCTCTGATTGGTTACTGCTCTCTGCCACTCCTTTGCTGAATTTACACCTACGTTTTAATCAAGTTCCATCAGCAAAGTGACTAGTCAATTTATGTCCACTTTATCTAAGTTAAAGGTAGATTTTCTGAGTTAGATAGTGCTGAAAGAAAACAACTTGACACTTAGTTCTCACACTCTGAAAGCAAACTAACACTGGATTAAAACCTAGGTGTGAACACAGTCTTTATAATGTTAACCTTATGTTTGGTTTTGCAAACAACTGCAAAAGCAGCTTACGAAAGACATTGCTTGCTTATTCTATTTGGATATTCCAGAATACCCATGCTTTATTCTGGAATAAACAAATATAGTGGAATAACTAAATGACGTCTTGATGCAGCCTATATCTATTTTGACTTTTGCAAAAGAGTATATTTTATGCTAAATTACATGTGATTTTCTACCATATTTTCATGTTTGTGGGTCATTCCAAAGTCTATGCCACTGCACAGGAGGGCAGAGAGGTTTCAGCCATCATACGTTCTTGTTCTGTCATAGAAATGACTGTTGATTTTATTGACCTTTTCCCATTGGCTGCAATTGTGATCTGACTGCTCATTGGTGGTTTCTTCCCCTCCAAATATCTCCTCCACACTAGTCCCATTGACGCATTGCTGCTCAATTTCCCTCTTCGTAACTGCAAAAGATGTGCCCGTGCTCCTTGATTGGACTGGAGGGAAAAAGACATGCCTTCCAGTCCTTCCCCATAAAGCCTCAGCAGACAGGCAGGCAGTTGCAGAGTGATGCATCCTCGCCAAATCACTAATCGCAACGGTAAGGGAAGTGTGCATTCAGAGTGGTTAGAAACAGAAGTTCCAGAATAAAGGCTTTTAAAAGAGGACAATGATGGCATAATGGAAGTTTTTCATCAGTCCCTACAAAAATGATAACACAATGCTTGCACTATATTTATCCAGTGCAGCGAGGCCCTTAATGGGTTACTTGCACAATATTAAAGTATTTCACCTAAATCAAGTCTTCCACTTTACATCCACTCGACACCAAGGGAACGCAGCACAACACGCTGAGAAAATGGAAATGTGTGGTAGGGGCTCCTAATAGCTTTTAATGGATACCACAGGGTCAATGAACCTGGACTTGTTTCTACCCAGGATAATGGCTTTCATGCTCCCTTTGCACTGTACAGCTTCCTGGGCTTACAGTTCCCATGGCAATTGCCGCACTGTGACCTATTTGAAAAGTCATGATGTCACAAACAGCATGCTGGAATACCACTAAACCCCCAAGAGTTTGCTCTTTAACGCAAACTTCTGGCCAGGGCTTGCCAGGTCCAATTTTTTTCCTTCACGAGTGCCCTTTATCAAAGGCTGTACTCGTATGCGAATATGGTTTAATGCCTCATAATGGCATCCCTCTGTCAAGCTCTGGAAGCTGTGAGGCGAGATTTAAGGCGAACCGACAGGGAAATAAAGAGGCGCATAAGGATGGCCGATCTGCACTGCTGCCCTAGGCTGTGTGATGTGCACACCAGTTGCCTCTGTGACATAAGTCTCCACCCCCACTGTTGCTGTCTTCTTCACCCTTATCCACACTGCCTGTGTGACATACTATGCTGTCGGCCCTGTCGGCCGCTCTGCCTCACAGCTTTGGAGCGAAAAGCGATTCGAGCTAAAATAGAAGCTGAGCAGGAACTGGCCAGGTAAGTGGTCCAAAGGAGGGGCGTGATGGCAGAGTCGCGCAGAAAACAGGGAACGCATGTCTGCCTTCGAAGGCAGGCAATTGCTTATTCATTCGTTTCATTTCATTCCTGTGCAGCTTTTGATATGAAATGTCTCAGAGCAAGATACAGAAATTCAAAAACAGGTTAAAAACAAAACAGCAATGTATAAAAAGTGTTAAAAATATGAAGCAAACATTCTTCGCACCAGAAATGCCTGGGGAAACAAGTTTTCAACAGGCACCTAAAAGATATAACGGTAGGTGCCCCAGGAACTTCTGAAGGAAGAGCATTCCAGGCAGCTGCAAGTGGCTAGGCCACATTCTCAGGCAAAGTGAAAGCTGCCCCATAAAACTGGACCAGACAGCTCCCTGGACACTCTACCAGGTACTGTTTCAAGAGCAGCGTTCAGCTGGTAATTGAGGTTGCAAAATAAACCTTTTTGCAGCCTTCACTGCCTCACATTAGACATGAAGATTTTGCAACAGAGTTATGTACTGTCATGCATGTTCTGTCATCTTCCTGATGAGTAGTATACCACTTGTGCTCCAGCCACGCCCAGAGGACTTTTCGCACTACAGCTATTAGGCTGTAGTGCCCTAAGCCTGGTACACTCTGGGTACAGGTGAACCATATGCATTTCTGGTCGATGAGGACACTTGTCAATGGCCAGAAATGTAAATGGTCTTCCTGTATCAGGAGCATACCAGCCTGCACTGCTGCCGAGCCCCACCCCCCGGCTGGCACAATTGGCCACCACCGCTGGCATCAGGCATTCCGTGACATTCTGGTTGCTGGCAGGCGGCCGATGGGGGGAGAGATTGATCTGACCAGGTGGCGTGCCTCCCCACCCCTGGATTGCCTCCCCCATGCTACCCTCTTGTGGCAGCATTGCCTGGGGTGGGTGCTTGGATGCCACCCTGCCATCCTCCTTCCCCCCCCTCTGCAATCACGAGCCATTTCGTCCCCCCTCAGCAGTGTGGAGAGGAGGAAGTAGGGAAGGTAACAACATGTAACCACCCACCCCTCCTGATAGAGTGTTTCTTCCTTCTAGTCCCATTGGGATGGAGGCATCTCTCCTCCCTTTCATTCCTCTATCTTAGGAACATTGCATATGCACACACACACCAAGAAGATATTATATATATAAGATCACCTTCCCAACAACCCTACCCACCACACACCAGGATAAAATACAAGACTGGAAGACCCAGGACAAAGACGAGTGAACCCTGCCCTCATTTTGCTCAAACAAAATATCTTCCCTGGCCAATATGCAGCCATTTTGACTGATTGCCAAGATCGATTTTCACAAGGTCCTTCTCAGGGGATGCATTCTTCTTACCCCTCACCACCAGGGTGGGAGGTGGGAGACCACTGCAAGTCAGTACTGGAGCAGAAGAAACGGGGGGTGGGGGGTGGGATGACATGCTCCTTGCAGCAACTCCCAGGCTCCAGAAATCTTGCTGCTCTAGAGAACTCTTCTTGCAGGATCAGTGCTGGATGTACAGGTTCAGGAACCCCAAGGCAAGATGGGGCAGGGTATCAGAGGCAGGCTGAGCACAAAGAGGGTGTCCAGCCCTGCAGGGAAGAAGGAACTGACATAGAACTGGGTGGGAGATATTGGTGGAGTAATCTGAACTAGCTGTGCCCACCTGGGTTTTCAGCAGCCACTTCAGGTGCATAACATCACATATCCCACTCAAATGCTACCTGGAGAGGTAGAAAACAGGTGCCTCTTCCATCCCCATCTTCTTTCCCACCCCGAGAACGTCTCTCTGCCTGACAGCAGTTCCCGCTTGGCTTGATGTCATGTGTATCTTTTGGACATGCCCTGTTTCCATCACCTTCTTCACCACTCCCACTAGCCACAGTGAGCTGCAACACATGCCCAGTTCTTCCAACCTGGCTCTGTCACTCACATATGTTAGGGTAGGGCAATGCTTTGTGATATCCTGTGTCCCTTCAAGCTTCCCAACACAACAAGCAACACCAGAAGATCCAGCACCACCCTTCTATCAACCTGAGCCTTCTTCAGTGGCAGCAGCCACCCTTGAACCTTTGCACACCCCAGGCTGCTAATTCAGCTGGTCCATCGTGGCTGAGACTGTGTGCAGCAGTGAGGTTTCCATGTAGGCCACTTCTATACAGGACCAAAGTCAGTCACTTTCAGTGCTTCATAAAAGTGGCTGCGGCAGAATTCAACCCCTAAGGCGCTATTTTTCTTCCCTTCATGCAGGAAAAGGGAAGGGTGAATAGGCCACTACAGTTTCCCTAGCAGTTCTTCAAACAGGATTGCCTGAAAGTCACCTTGCAGGGCTGTGGCAGCAACTCATGGGCCAGTTGGAGATAGAACTATGTGCCCACCCAGGCCCATAGGTACCCAGATATTTGTTCAATATGGCCGTGGGTCAAATGGGAGTGATGCATAGAGCACCCATGTGAATACAGCCTGAATAAAAGTGGGATTTAGGCCCTTTCTGCACTTATCTCCTGTTAATCCTGGACCGGTGGGTCCAGTAGAATAGTCATGCCCACTGATCCAGAAAACAGGTTGGTGCGGCTGAGATCTGTGTCTTCATGTGGTTCCAGATTAACTCATGCCTTGACTGCAAAGCTCACATGGCCTTCACAGCTGCACCTTTGCACTTCCAAAGGCTAGGAACAAAAATTCCTGCCCTTGGGGCCTGTGGGGGTGCTTTTCAACAGCATGCTGTGGCACATCATTGAAAAGCACTCCTTCCAGTAATCCCAAATGGAGGAGGTAGCCTTCTGCATGCTTCCAGTGATCCAGATCAGGGGCCGTATTTTGGGACCTTTAATCCACAGAAATGGGGAGTCCCTTGCAAACTGTCAGAACAGGGAGAACTTGAACCGACTTCTAGCCTGATTATATCCTGTGTTAGAACGCAGCCTTGGTACCACTTTTTCCTCTGCCATACAGCCATGAAAGGAAGTCACAGCTTCATCTTCATCTCTGGCTGCACCCACATCCATTTAAAAAGGAGCTCAAAGGCGACTCAGAACATGTCCCTGACAGTGAGGGCAATCAGTCAATGGAATATGTAGCCATGGGAGGTAGTGAGTTCTCCTTCACTGGAGGTCTTCAAGCAGAGGCTGGACCTACATCTGTCTGGGATGGTTTAGAAAATCCTGCATAGAGCAGGGGGTTAAAGCTGATGACCCTAGAGGTCCTTCCAACTCCATGATTCTATGATTCTATAAGCCAGAACTCAGTTTATCCATCTTTCTCCATCTTCCCCACCTGTTTCCTTCATGACCACATTCTTATGTTCCTTGCCTTGTAAAAATATTTTCCCTAACTCCTTTCCATATCATTTCAGAAATATGAGAAGGGACAATCCATGGAATTATAGGAACATCTCTATGTGCTGTAGAACCCAGAAAGAATCATGAGAGGATGCTGGCTTGAGGAGCATCTCCAGAGTTTGCAGATGTTTCTTCTTGGGCTATAAAATGACCTTCGGCCTTTCTGCACTTACCTTGCTTAATCTGGATTAGCTAAACCCAGATTAGCTAGATCCAGATCAACCACAGGCAGAGGCATTGAGCAGGCTTTAGAATGGCAAATGTGTGCTAGAAAAGCAATGCAACGCAGTTGTTTAAGACATGTTCTGCATCAGTAGATGCAAACAACTGCTGTACAAACCTCCCACATGGTGATGCAATTGGCCAATAGCACCTCCAACACCTGATGCAATTGGTCGCATGCCTGCCCATTGAACATTACAGCCAGATAGCATGGCAGGGGGATCCTTTGGAGGCAATGTGGAAACACTTTTGCCATGGATGTGAGGTGTTTTCCCAGGTTCTTTGAAAGACACCATTACTGTCAATGTGGCTGCTATTGTGGGGGAGCTCTGAAGGTGTCTTCACAGTTGTGTTGGAACTGCACATGTCACTCAACACCACACCCACCTTCTTCCTAGATCTGCCCTATGCGTGGATGCCCCTTCCTTGAACTAGACCTGAGACTGCTAGGATTTATCTGGTCTACCACTAATCCAGATTAGTGAGCCCTTAGCACAGTGTGTACTAAACAGCTCCTTCATCCACACTGCCATGCAGATGACACGTTCTTAGTAGCTTCTTGATCCGGATTAACGTAAGTTTAGAAAGGACCCTTAACTAAGGATCGATCTCTAGAAAATAGTTTGACCAATTTACTTATTATTTCCTTCATCCTAGTTATCTGTGGTTTCTCACTTTAAACGCATGAGTGAGATTTGAATTGCACATGTCCCATCAAAATAGAAAGGGCAAAATCTTGAAACTAGCAATGGCAGCAGCAGCACTTATATATAAGTACTATAATGCTGAAGTGACCATCTCAAGGAAATGAGAAAACACTGTTTCAGCAGGTAAAAGTCGAAGGTCAGTCTGAGAGACTCAAATAGCCTGAATGTGCTCAGGAACAAGCAAAACAGCCATCTTGGCCAATCTACACGTCCATGCATCTCCCATGTGCACTGTTTGTTATTGCCTGTCTGTTCTCCCAATGGGAATGGAGCGCTCTGTGGTGCAGAATAGGGACTTCTGCGTCGCCTCTACATGTAGAGAAACTCTGAAATGGAAGCTCTGCAGAATCTAAGCTTCCTAACCCACTCAGCCTAATGTATTTTGGCTCAAGATGTCACAGTGTGTTGTTGCTGCTGTTGTTTGGTCCCATCAAATGTGTGGTCAACTTCTAGTGACTTCAAACAACCATGCAGCAGTTGGACACAGTTGTGGTCTCCATTACCTTCTCCCAAAGAGATGCTGGAGAACAAACCTGTGACCTTCTGCCTTCCGGGCGGTTGCTCTATCTCTGAGCGAAGATATTAGAGATGTGTGAAATACTCTTCTGGGACCTAGGCAGAGTAATGCCCTCCATTGGGCTTCTTACCTGGGCCCACTTACTCTTCTCCTAGCCTTCTCTCAGCCTGATGGCATCCATGTGTGTCATTGTGCGTTAAAGTTGAATGACATCATCACACAGTGCCATGGACATTCAGCCCTGAAGGGGTTTCCCCAGACTCACACTGCACATTCAGGGGGAAAATAATGCCAAACTGATACATTATTTGTAAAGCTGGCATAGACCGCAAAGGAATTTCTTACAGGCCTGAAAATACACAGCATGGCACAATGATCTTGAGCTCAGATAAGGTGAGGAAAAAGGCAGAAACAAGAAGATGTGGCCAGGTAGTTCCTTAATTTAACTACTAGAGGTCACTGTGGACTTGCTAGTGTGCTTAAACACCAACCCCACTTAGTACTCAGAGTACTCAGTACAGCTCGTTGCATATCTCTAAAAATAATTACACAAGTATGCAGTAATGACTCCTGTGTCAATATTGCTCATGCTCCAATTCTTAAAATCCCATAGTCTGCCAGACTATGGGATTTTAAGAATTGGAGCATGAGCAATATTGACACAGGAGTCATTTCTTGCAGCTTGGAGAGGAATTATTTTCTTCTGGTATCTAGAACAGGGGGTTGGACTTGATGACCCTAGAAGTCCCTTCCAACTCTATGATTCTATGAAAAATTGAAATAGAGGGATCCTTATAAGGTTTATTGTCTTGATTGAGAAATAAATTTGATTTCAAAATGCAGAAAGTTAAAGTGATGTGGTCCCCTCCCCTCCCCATTATGGAAATGGTAATTCAAGAACATCTACAGAATGACGTGTTGCAGATTCCTACAAGACACAGAATGGCAATACGGCCATGTCTCCATACACAGTAAGTTGGGGACAGGCAGCTCAACAGAATTGTCTGCCCTACTGTGCCACTTGGGTAGGAACAAAATATGAAGAGGTGTTCATCTGTGGAGCACATTTTCACAGTCTCAGGTGGGTGCAGAAGTGAAGATGAGACACCACAAACAATGCCTATGGCAACCCTAAAAGATAAGGGTGATACAGCCTATATAGAAATTAAGAACAAGCATTCTCCATGGGATATTCTGCATTCATACTGAAGCTTAATCCGGCTTCAGTCCTCATTCAGAATGAGAGAAGACATCAGAAGTGTAACTGGTTGTTTCCTTTCTATGTTATTTAACCCAAAGGTAGATTTTCTGAGTTATATACTATCAAAAGAAAACTGCTTGTCATGTTGATGATGCATTCCAAAGTAAGGCTGCTTGCAGATGCATGGTAAAACCTACAAACTCCTTAGTAGAACATTGGAAACGCTAAACATTCCCCTGGAAATTCTGATATAAAGTGCCTCCAGACAGGGGTGGAAGCACCTAAGCAAGTTTGCTGCTTCCGTGCCCCACATTTGGAGTGCAGCATCGCCTCCTCCCCCCCCCCCCGTGAACTAAAAAGATGCATCTTTTTACTATATGCTAAGGGGTACTTGCCGCATTCCAACTGCCACTGATGGAGCTTCCCGTTTGGTGAACAGGAAGCAGTTCCACCAGAAATGTGAAGCTTCTGATCCTCCAGTTTGGAGGACCTGAAGGAGCTATGCATTTAAGGCAGAGCAAGGGGGTGTGTCTGGAGACACCTATAATTTTGATTTAGGTAGGTAGTTGAAAACCTGATAAATCACCATTCATTCATTCATTTATTCATTTATTTACATTTCTATCCCGCTCCATACCTGAAGGCCTCTGGGTGGGCAACAACCATTAAAACATCAGATTAAAAACAAGAAACATATTAAAAACACTTTAAAAATTGAACAAATTTTAAAACAGTACCCTCCGTATTTAAAATAATAGTGTCTGTACTGGGGGGGAAATATAATCACCTCAGCCAAAGGCCAGGACAAAGTGATGCGTCTTCAAAGAAGAGGCGTGATGCACCTTGAGGGGGAGACTATTCCATAGTCTGGGGGCCATCACCAAAAAGGCCCTCTTCCAGGTGCCCACCAGCCTCACTACTGAAGGCAGTGGGATAACCAGGAGGGCCTCACCACTAGATCTTAAGGCACAGGCAGGTCAGTATGGGAGAAGGCGTTCCTTTAGACCATGGTCACGCCTCACCGCCATCACACTGTTCCCCTCACCTGGTAAAAAGTAAGCTTCACTATGGTGGCGGGGGGGGGGGAATGTACTCCCACTACTGAACCTCTCACCCTCTCACCCCCTCACCTTTTCACCCCACTTCCTTTCCCTATTGCATTGCTCTACCACCACCAATGTTGCCACTGACCCCCACATCCCCCTCACCCTCCTGCAACACTCCCCATTACGTCACCCTCCCACTGTCTCTATAAATACCCTCACCAGCTCTCTCACCCTCCTGCAACACCCTCCCTTCACTTCACTCTCCCACCACCGCTGGCACTGTCCCCTGCTGGCTCCCTTGTCCTCCTGCAACAACCTCCCACCGTGTCCCCCCAACACTGCTGTCACTTCCACACCACCATCTCCCACCCTCCTGCAACATTGCCACCATTTTCATCACCCCCCCCATACTGCCTCTTCAGCCTTCTTCTACACCCCATCACATCGCCCTCCTACTGCCACCAGCTGCCACCAGCTTCCTCATCCTCCTGCAGAAACCTCCCATTGCATCACTCGCAACCCTCACTGTCCCCCTTGGACCTCACCCTTCTGAAGCGCCCCCCATTTTGCTGAGCAGGCCCCTCTACCGCTGCCAGCTGAAGTTTACCTTTTAGCATGAAGGCTTTGCGGGGGACAGGGGTGGCGGCAGCAGGAAGGTGTACACAGGCCATTCCAGGCCAAAAATTGCCTGGCTACAGCCGTTTGACGTACTGTAATCGTTGTCTGTCCCTTAAACGATGTCACTATCTCCAGCGACCCCGATACGGTTGTAGAGCATTCTGACTGTTGAAAGTAAAATCTCTTCCTGTCATACGCTTCTTTGCAGAATTCGAAGAAGGATTACTAAGATGCTGGCAACATGTAGTCGCCCAAAGCTTTTGGCTTTAATGGACGTCAAGGGATTTGAGCCAGAGGACATCACAGTGAAAGTACAAGATGGGAAGGTGAAGGTCTCGGCTGAGCATGAAGAAGAAGTTAAGACATGTCGAGGGAAGGAGTACAACTACTCAACCGTCACCAAGGAGATCTGTTTACCACCAGGCGTGTGTGAGAGTGATGTCACCTACACCATAGGACCCTGTGGTCTCGTGAAGATAGAATCGCCAGGCACTGTGCCCCCTTGTCTCCTTACTCTTCTTGAAAACTCCAACGGCTGTTAGCATCAGGATGCAACGCCAGTGAATCCCTGAGGGAATGACTGCTTTCTGAACATCACCCTCGAACCATGTGTTAGCAACTTTGTTAACCTTCTTCCAATAATGACAACGCTGCACAACTGCTAGCTTGATTGCAATGTGCTCCTGCTTCTTTTCCTCAGTTGTCCTTTCAAGTGGCCTTTGCTTACCTAATGCTTTCCAGATATGATGGACTCCTAGGCCTTTTCCACATTTGCTGTTCTAGTGACCCATGGAGCAAACTGGTCCATTCTAGACCTCTGCTATTTGCATGCTATTGCAGACTAGCAGAGGCCTCATCCCACCTCTTAGTACAACCTGTCTATACTAGGCTAGGCCCCAGACTGTAATATGGCACCAAACAATGCCCATGTATATTAAAACCGTAACAGTCTCTGAAAAGTGAGGAGAGAGAGGATATTCCTATTTAACCAAAGGCCAGGGCAAATAGTTGATTTAAGACTCCATACTACCATTACAATCAGCAGAATTATAATCATTTCATTACAGTCATAGTCTGTCAATTTTAACTCCCTCCCTAACCTGAGAAAGCAGAAATCTTATTAACAATATTACATGGACAACTATTTAGTTATACATAGTATTTCATCCTTCAATCTCAAAGGAGCTTCTGGCCTGCTTATACAAGTATTTTCCAGTCATTTTGCAATTTATTTCTGTTCTGTATTCCTATATATTATAGTACCGTAATTGTTGCCTGGAAAGATCAAGTTTACATTGGTCAATACTGTGTCAAAAACTAGGATGTTTTTCCACCGTGCTCCTTTAATCTGGATCTAAGAAGATCCGGCTCTAAGGAATGGGTACGTTCCTTAATCCAGATCTAGTAGACCCAATGTGTTTCCATGGGTGGTCTAGCACCCAATAGCAATGGGTGCTAGCCTCCCTGCTGTGGAAACACCGGAGGACCCATTTGGAAATCTGGATCTACCCATGAGGGGTCTGATGTCACCCTAGGTGTTTAGGGGGACAGGGGGTGCAATCTCCGAAGTGGCTTCAAAGTCTGTGTGAAACAGCTCCATTGAAATCTGTGCTGATCTTTGGAGTGAACTTTGAAGTGACCTCGGAGTCACTTCAGAGTCACTTCGAAGTTCACTCTGAAGATCAGCACAGACTTCAAAGATGCTCCGGAGCTATTTTGCACAGACTTCGAAGTGACTTCGAAATGACTTCGAAATGACTTCAAAGCTTAGGTTTTGGGGCTCCCCCCACATGGGTGCCCCCTCCCCCTAACCTCCAGACCCCATTGCCACACAAGCGTGGAAACAGGCTCCCTTTAATCCGGATTTTCTGCCTGAAGACCCCATTGTAGACCCCATTAATGGGGTCTACAGCAAATCCGGATTAAAGGCCAGAAAGTACCCATTTGATCCGGATTTCCCCAGCAACAGTCAAAACAATCGGGTCCCAAATGGGTGCCGTGGTGGAAATGGGATCATCCGGCTCACAACCAAATGGGTCCTTAATGGGTGCAAAAATGGGTACTTTCCGACAGTGGAAAAACACCCCAAATCTCCATAGTCCATTTTGTCTCATCCCTCCATCCATACAACAATTGTGGCTAATGCTGCTATTAATAATTGATGAATCATATATTTTTGATTTTCTCTAATATTTTGTCTTTCATATATACATAATTCTGAAGAGAGTAAAATTCTCACATTCATATCTTCATACATTTTTAACAAAATTGCATTCCAGAATTGCTTCACCTTTGGGCATAGCCTCCATGAATGTATATACATTTCACTGGAACCATATGAATACCAGCACCCTGAGGGAAGTGTTTTAATAATACTGGGTAATTAAGCAGGTGTTCCATACCACTTATGTACCAATTTCATTATTAGCTACCTTATTCTATTATGTTTAATTAACTCTATTTACTTTATTCCCTTTTCCTATCCTCATTCAAAATATTAATATCCTCCTGCCAACTACCAGCCAAATCATTAAGTATATTAACTTTGTTATCTACTTTCAAATTATATACCTTATCATTTATTCTTTATTCCCCAACCAAAACTTAATTATTTCTTCCATCTTAGCAAGAGGTAATTTAATTATCTTCTTAATTTTTTAAAAAACCCTTCTATTGCATTTATCTGTAAACAACTGCTAATATCAAATACTTCCCTCCAAAATAACAAAATCCCTTTTGTTTTATTTTTTAAAATGTATTCTATATTTCTCCTTTATTATTTATTTGCTCAGTCAAACTATATTTGAATATTCTCTAACCATGACCTCCTGCCATTTCTTCTATATAGTAATTGTGGGTTTTAAAGGGGGAAGCCTTCCAGCAAACACCATAAGATCTTGTAGAAGTGTACCCTGTGACTGCATTTTTTAAAATATCAAACAAAAAGACTACCCAACTTTTAAGATTTCCTGGGGTCCAAAATCCTAGCAAGGAGTAATGGATGGCTTTAAAAGGGTGTTTTCCACTGCGCTCCTTTAATCCGGATCTAAGAAGATCCAGACCTAAGGAATGGGTACTTCCCTTAATCTAAGAAGACACACCCCTTGGGAGAGCAATGCAAGAGAGGTGCATATTAATTAGCTCCTTGTGAGTACCTATAAGTAAGTCTCATTAATATGCACCTCTTTCCATGCCTGAAGGTAACAGGCAGCTCCCAGCTGCATTGCTCTGGCATGGGGTTTCTCTGCAGAGCCTTTGCTTTGGAGGGACTTCGGAGCCTTTGCTAATCTCTGAAGGCAACTTCAGAGGGATTTCAGAGCTGCCCTTGGAGGGACTCCGAAGTCTTGACTTTGGGGCACCCCCATGGGTGCCTCCCCCCCCCCGAGCCTCCTCTAGACCCCTTTGCCAGATTGTAGTGGAAACAGGCTCCATACAGTCTGGATTTTCAGGCTGAAGACCCCATTGTAGACCCCTTTAATGGGGTCTACACAAAATCCGGATTATAGGTCCTGAAGGACCCATTATGATCCAGATTTCCCGAGCTGTGGTGAAAACAAATGTGTCCCTAATGGGGTCTGTGGTGGAAATGGGGTCATCCGGCTCTCAGCCAAATGGGTCCTTAATGGGTGCTAAAATGGGTACTTAGTGACAGTGGAAAAATACCCAAAATCTGCTTAGTGAAATCTGCTTAGTTTCCTCTCTTGTTACACAATTGCTGGGTGTGTGGAGCTCAGATACCAAAGTGCATGTTTTTGCCTGTCCAGTTAAATAGGCATCATGTTGCAAGGGGTGAAGAAACTGAAGATCCTGGACACCACCAACATTTGAAGTAGATGGCACTGGTTTAAAAGAAAAAGATTGGCTTGACTAATCTCTGGCAGCTACCTGTCCCTTTAGCTCATAGTCAGTAGTGTGTAGAATAAGCTTTCTCCAGAACAACATACATTTCAAAAAACAAAAAGATGCAAACATTGCTGCAACTACTGTTATACCAATTCTTGTATCTTTGTATTTATTGTATGATGTCTCCCCATAACTATCAATATAAAAGGATCCTGTGGCCATTATCTGCAAGCACGGCATCTGCTCAAGCGCTTGTGTCTGTGATGTAGATCCCATCCAGATGTGGTGAATATAATGCCATTACAGGGCTACTATGGTGGGATCCCCTCACATATGGTGAGATCCTCTGAAGACAGGTATCGTAGCTATATCCGAAAGGTCAGTTTCACAGAAGAACTATGGAACACGGCATAGCAACCCCAAAACTGCAACAAGTGAGAAACAACTTGGGTATAAATTAGTTACATAGGCTGTGTTCGCACCTAAGTATTTTTATATGTAGTTAAAGTTTTTATTTATCCGAACGACAACAGTGCACAAAGCATAATAGATAGTAGAGCAATACATGAATAATCAAACAATAAGAATAAATAGCATACAACAACAAAATAATATCAATAATCATTCAAACAGGTGAGAGTAACAAATACCAGATGTGGGAATATAGAAAGAAGTTTGGAATTCAAAAATGGAGGCAGAAAGGAAGAATTAAGTCACACTAAAGTTTTAACCCAGCTTCAATCCACCTTCAGAGCAAGAGAACACACCAGTAACATTAACACTGAAGGAAATCAGCTTGTCATTTTGCTGATGTATTTTCTCACTTTGAAAGTAGACTGAAACTGGATGAAACTTTTAAGTGTGAGCATAGACTTACACATGAATGCAGCCATAATGCAAGACAGATGTGTGTCCATGTTTTTTACTCAGAGATGCTGAATGTGCCACTGGTGTACTCTACTCCTTCCTTTTTCTGAAGAGGTGCTTTGTTGTGTACCACCATTGAAGTTTGGTGTCTGCTGAAAAAATATTTGCCCATTCCTATCGGTGTTACGTGCAAACTAATGGGCTATGTTCACCCACAGTATTAAAACAAAAAACTTCTGAGATAGAGGTGGTTCACAGGTGGGATCGTTCACAGGTCAGACTGTCCCTCCCCCCCCCCCGCCCTCAACATCCTTGGCTACAAAATATGGATTAAAGAGGGGTGGGAACATAGGGGGCACAAACTAGTGCCTCTAAGGTTCCTTTGAGCCACTTCCTTTGCTTTGGGTCCTTTCTGCACTTGGCATTCTGGAATATATCTTGGAATTGGGGCCTGCTGTCTGCCTGCTAGTGCAGACTGTGGCAGGCCCCAGGTAAGGCCTGCCATAGTCTACATTAGTATGTGGACAACAGGCCCCCTATCCCACATATTCCAGAATAAGACCAAGTGCCAGGGATGAAAACCCTTGTTCACAAATGTGGAACCTCTGCCAAATGCTATATTTTGACACCTTTCCGCCCCAACCAGCATGGCTAGTGGTGAAGAATAATGGAATGTGACATCTACAACTTCTGAAGGAACACAAACCCTCAATCCCCAGTGTTAGTCATTTTGGAGGGAAAGCAAAGAAATGAAAATGTGCCACTAAGTGGCTTATATTTGAGTAGTGAAAGGCTCCACTGCACCTATTTATATTCACTAGCAGGTGAAATTACATGGGCTGAAATAAGCATGACCTGAAGCGACCTAAGCGACCTTCCATATCAGGCTAATGTTGGCACTGGAGATTGATCATCTCTAAATAGGCCACAGACATTTTTGAAACATAAACCCACAAATGCTACTGTGAAACACCCACCTTTCCTCATATGCGTAACGGGTAATAATAATACTATGGATAAACTTTATGAATATACCATCTCTTTTGGCAGTGCTCTCGTGAACATCAGCCGAAAGAAAGCAAAAGACCTATGGCATTATTTTTGTTGCCTAATGGGGAGCTTTATGGAACCAAAATGGCACCTTCCACACACAAACAGAAGATGCATCTGGCCTGAGGAGCCCTCAAGTTTTACTGTAGGACAATGAATATCTTCCACAATGAAGGGGGAAATTTTCACACAGCCCACTGTGTGGGCTGGGCATGATTAGCAACAACACTACTCACTGTGGCATTTAATGGAGTCACCTGTTAAACACCATAGCTGCCCGGAGTCCTGAATCCATACTACAACACTTTGTTTCAAGAAATATAGACTATTATTAATAATACTAGTAGTTTCTTTGCACTTCAGGGGTGTTTCTGCACTTGCCTTCCTGTCCGCTGGATGGGAAGAGTGCATCCACACTAGGGAACTCCAGTACACGGTAGCCTAAGCCCTGCGCACCAGGACACTTACCTCCATCAAGTAGTGTGAACACTCCCCCACAGTGTGCTGCCATTTTGATAGTGGAGCCCTGCATGGGCTCCATCGCCATCGCTATGGTGACATGACGCTCTGCGCATGTGCAGTCATGTCAGGGGGTCATCTGAGGTGCCAATGTACTTGCACAGTTCCTCAGATGACCCCTCACACTGGAAATGGTCGGAATGGTCATTATGTGGACAAGGCCGATAAGGTTTTGGTCAGGATTGGGTAGGGTTTTTGTGCTTGTGGTGCAGGATTTTGTGGATCACAGTTTGCAATAGGCTAACATCTGGGCAGACAGGGGGCTGTAAATGCCTCCTGCAAGTGCAGATGCACCTGCCCAGATGTTAACCTATTGCAAACTAAGAGGCCAAGTGCAAATTGGCCTCAGGTTCCAACATAAGTTCTAGTATCTCCACGTTTTGTACTTACCCTGTTTTTAGTTCCATTTTAATGCCTGATTCTGCCCAACCCTCAGCTTTTTATAATAGAAAGGCAAACTTCTTCACAAGCCTGAAGAATAGTGTGCTGGCTTGCTACTGAGAGCAACATGTCCACAAAGCATTTGGCAAGCAGTTGCCCACAATCAAAACTGACTAACCATCCCACATTCACACTGATATACTTAAAATGACAATTTTCGTATAATTGTGGTTGCATGCAAAATGGCATAAAATGCCAAGTTATTCACATCAAAGTGATTTATTCAAACACATGAGATCTGTTATGTAAAATCAGAATTACAGCATGGATCCAGAAGTGTCTAAAAGTAGCCAAAATAACTTTCAAGTGCTCTAACATTTTTGAATCTAGGCCTGCTCATTAATAACAATTTTCAGGCTCCAAATTGGCTTAGTTCTGCATCAAATAATTATTTTGTGACTTTTTTTCAAAGTTGTGTGAGTGGCACTCTCTTTAACATCAGCTAAAGAAAAGGAAAAGACCTACAAGGAAGGAAAACATTCATTGTAAAATTATGAAGTTACAACTCATCTAAAAAGCAAGTACTTGAAATGTTATCAACAAGGATCATAATTACATTTCAAACAACTTATGACTAAGGTCATATAGGGATACACACTTAGCTCATTCCCCAGCATGACTCCAATTTCATACAGGAGCTTTGAGAATATTTATCTGTTGCCTTTGGGATGACAGCAATGGCAACAATTTGATGTGTGGGTATCTCTCTTGGGTTTGCGTTTTTAAAAAAGCAGTGTAAGGATAAGTTATGTATGCCATGCAAGATTTGTGCCATATAATTTAATGTTATAGCAATTGACCTACTTTGCTGTTTAAACGTTGATCGAAGAGAAGTTTATCCAAGGGAAATAATATAACTTGGGAGATAAAAGGTGATCTAGGGGAGTGGCAGAGGGCACTCTATGAAGCGGATGGGAAGGAGAGTCAGATTAGACAAAGGGAAGTATTTCTTCACCCAGAGGGTCATCGGTCTATGGAATTTGCTGCCAGAAGAGGTGGTAATGTAACCAGCCTAGATGGCTTTAAGGAAGGATTAGACAAATTTATGGATGGCAGATGTATCAATGGCTACTGTGTGAGACAGGATGCTGGACTAGATGGGCTGTGGCCTGATCTAGCAGGGCTCCTCTTATGTTCCTAAATTAGAGACTTCAGACCACTTGAGGGAGATCAAGTGGTCCAACTGGTAAGTGCCGGTTATGCACTGTTGGGTGAATGCAGCCTTAGAGGAGACTCATTAGCTGATTGCAGTGCATGAGGTGCCAGATGTTAATAGAAGCACATCATTAAACTCCTTAAAGTTTCTACAGGTTTTTACCAACAAACTGATTTCAATTGGGTGTGGTAGCTAGAAGATCAGAGTGTTCCATAAAAAGTCAAAGGGCTTGTGAAATTAAGGCCTTGACTGTTATGGTACTGAGGCAACCCACCATAGACCCACATTGTCTCCCAGAAAAGCACTAAGAACTGCTTGTGAGTTTTCCAACAATAGCACATATGCCTACCTAATGGATGGAGCCACCATGAGCGTTTTGACCAGTATGCATATGTGGAGGCCAAAACAGGTGTCTGCACATGTATGGGAGTGACAGCAAGCACTCCTGGGCATTCCAGATACCTGGATGTATGCATAACATAAAACACACATGGGGTGTTTTTCCACTGTCACTAGAAGTACCCATTAAGTACCCATTAATGGGTACAAAAATGCCATTTCATACCCATTAATGGGTACTTAATGGGTACTTTTAGTGACAGTGGAAAAACAACCATAGACAGCACCATAGCCAGTGCTGTCTAGCTAGCAAGGGATAATGGCAAGGGATCAATATTGTTGTTGTTGTTGTTGTTGTTATCATTATTATTATTAAAGTTTATTTCTTGAGTGCTATAAATGTACATAGCACTGTACAAACTACAAATATTTAAAAGACAGTACAGTAAAAGGATACAGATAAAGTTAAAATTAAAATAACAGTAAAATTAAAATAACACATAATATAATCATAAACAGATTAGAATAAAACAAGTGAAAAGGAAGTTCAGTCATCGGGGCCAAAGGGCAAAGAGCAATTAGAAAGATAATATCCTGCGTTATCCATTGCTAGAGGGTAATTTGGCAGTCATCTGGAGGCGGCCTTGGTGTTCTTAATTTTAATCTTGTTTATTACGTCAACACAATCATGTAAATAACTATAAAATGGCTATATTCGCTCAGTAGGCAGGGGCTTCTCAAACCTACTCAATATGCATTATTTTAAAAATCAAGTTATCAGTATAAACCAGGGTAGGATAAAATTTTAAAAGTACTGTACAATAAAAGACAGAAGACAGAAACCATGAAACCGACTAAAAATGTTCTAATATCCACAAACTGTAAAGTAATGGTACACTGTCAAACCCCAAATGTGCAAAGGAACGTGCAGCAAAACCAGTTATAAAACACAGCAGACCGGCCAGCCAAAACCGTCTTCACTTGGCACTGAAAAACGTCAGATTGAATGCAACTGTAAATCCACCCTTTATCCCTGAGGCAAACTGTTACTCTAATAGATAACACATTCTGAATACCATTAATGTTTTTAATTTGGGCTGACGGAATAAGCTGGCCTGGTTAAAGGACTACAGAAGACCAGCAGTGTCCCTTGAGAGCTGGGAATCTCCCCAGAGATGAGTGCAGCTCTGATCAGAATTTGTAACTATGACCTCATCTAGATAGTTGCAGCAACAAGCATGAGCTTGGGCAAACTCTGAGAGACAGCAGAGGATAGAAGGGCCTGGTGTGTTAGTCCATGGGATTACAAAGAGTCATGCCTGACTAAGACTGCCTCCAAATGGCGACAAGATGTCCTGCTAGGAAGCGATAATGTAGGGCATTGGCTCCCCAGCCTTTTTGTGATGCGCACATCTGGGGATTTGGCCAGCTGTGAATAACTGGAAACTCACATCCCCACTCCTGCACATGGGCAACAATCTGTTTTGGGCTCCATGCATGCATGGTGGACAGAGAGCTATGATGGCTGCTCTGTCCCCAAGGTAGGTAAACACACTATTGCTGGGAAACCTGTGACCAGAACTAGGATTTCCAGCAATGGGGTTTTTTTTTTTTGTGCATTTGCTGCCCCACACCTGGATACGCAACCTGATTCCTGAACTGATTGTTCCTGGTATGGAATAAGGCCACCTTCGTTGCAGTGACACCAGGATGCCCCTAGAAGCCATTTGCAGGGATCTGAGATGAAGGTTTTGACATGGTCTTCTGTTTGAGAATGCCCAGAAGCAATTGGTGGCCTAATGTGCGAGACAGGAGCTGGACTAGATGAGCAGCTGGTCTCCATCTAAATGCTTACGTTCTGCACCAGTCCCATACTCTCCATGGCTCACACCAATTCCTGTCCTTCAGAGCTCCCTGGGGGGGGGGGGGGTATTTAAGTGGTACACCTCGTTGCTGCTGCATGCCTCCATGGTCTGGTGTAGCCCCCTAGTATGCCAGTAGAACTTGACAATAAAGTCTGCAGGTAAACCAGACTAGGATGGACGTATCTACTTTATACGTCACCAGTGTGTGGGAGACCCATAATCTACTCCTTGCTCTGGACCTGTAAGTGTAGAAAGGCCCCATGGGTTAGGATCATGCCCTGATCTCATAATCTAGGCGAAACCTCACATGGGTGCCTTGGTGGGGCTACTATTTGTGACAGGATGTTGGATTAAATGGGCTGTGGCCCAATTCAGTGGGCTCCTCTTATACTTTTATGTTCCATTTCCTGTCTGGCATGAAAACATGCCAAGTGGAATCTTAGAGGCTACAGAAATTTCATTCCACAATTTAGAAGTCACCAAGGCCAGGGGGTGTTGACCATGTAAGCATCCCCTACCTCTGGCCCCTCAGACAGCTTTTTCTTTGGCTGTGATGTCACAACATGGTTTTAAGTTTGTTGAATTTTTAAGGTGTTTTTAAAACATGCATTTTGTTTTAATCTGTATTTCATTTTAATTGGTATCTGTTTTAATTTGTATCCTGTTTTAATCTGGGTTAATCTGTTGCTACCCGCCCAGAGACCTTCGGGTATGGGGCGGGATAGAAATGTAAATAAATAAATAAATAAACATTAGATACACACCCTCCATCACTAGGGATCGTTAGCCCAGTCTTCCATTAATTTGGTTAGTAGCTTTTGTGGCTGTCAATGGCTGTTAGCCTTGATGGGTATGTACCTCACATATAGGAAGTAGAGCCACATCTAAGAGCCAGATGCTGGGAGGCTAGACAAGTTGTTATATCCACATCCTAACTGTCTGCTTCCTTATGCAATGGATTGGCCACTAAGAACAGGTGGTTGCCATAAAAGAGCTCCTGATCCAGTCTAGCAGGGCACCTCTTATATATTTATTTTTTCAACCTTATGGTAGATAAGAAATGCAGGGAACAGGGTTGCAAAACTATGAATATAAAATCTCTGCTCATGCTCAGAATTCACAAAACCCTACATTCATAACAGAACTAAACAAAATTAGAGAAAGGATGTTTTCACACTTAATTGCCATGGGAAAGATCAAGGAGGGTGGCCAGCATTTGCACTGTGAGCACCAGCAGGTCCCAAACTTCACCCAGACCTACCATCTAGGACCATCTGCCTCATTGTAGCAGTGGCCATGTGTGCTAGGTTATTGCTATGGGATCACCAATGCAGCACATTACTGCACAGCCGCAGCTGCCCCACCTGCATGTAGCCTTTGCATACAGAGGCCCTCTTAGTAAAGAGGCCCACAGAGAGAGCAAAACTCTCACACTAATTGATATACTTACCTCATGACCCTGGTGTGAAGAAAATTATTGTGAGGAGGATAATAATGCTCACCATTAGAAAAGCAAGACATAAAATTGCAAACCTGAATAATGGAAGCACACTTACAATAGCTTTGCAGGGCCTACTAAGGCTGCGTCCCCATGCACACCGTTTGGTGCGGAATGGGCACGCATGGGACCAGGAGAGGATCCAAGATCAATCCCAGCCTGTCCCCATGCCATTCCCTGTGATGTGGGCTGGGTGTGGGTTGGGCACGGGTGCAGCTGTCCCCATGAAAACTGTGCCAAAACCTGGCACAGGGGAGCAGCGCTCCCTCCTCTCTGCCCCCTCTCTCCCCATTGGAAGCCAGATTCATGTCAGCCGACTCCTGTGCCGCCAGCTGCAAATGCTGCATCCCTTAGTGGCACAGAAAGCCAGGACTGGGCTGGGAGGCACAGAAAAAAGTTGAAATAAGGCTTAATAATAAAAAAATTATAAATAATGTTAAAAGACCGAAAGCCGCTATGAGGTTTAGTGGCAGTTAGGCACTTGCTAACTATTAGGCACTATTAGGAGCAGTTTTGTGCACCTCCGCTCCACCGGGAACCGCGAGAACACCCATCAAGTTTAAAAGGGAGGAAATCAAGCCATTATCATGGTTGCCTTGGCATTTGGGAAATGGGGGGTTGAAAATTTTTGGAATTGGAACAAAAATCAAGTTATCCTACCTGCCTTGGCGATCGGGAAATGGGGATGGAATTTTTGCCATGGAAAATGTACAAAAATTAAGCCATTATCCTGCCTGCCTTGGCGATCAAGATTTTTCCACTCCCCAAAAATGTCAGCGGCTGCGATCTCCAATGCACAGGGTAGGAATGGCAAGCACACCCCATCTCCAAATGACATGAGCGTCAATCTCCTTCCCAAATAGCCCAGGGCCATCCCAATGCGCAGTCTCAGCTCACTAACCAATGCATGCCAGGACCCAAAACTGTCCCCAGACTTGTTTTTTCGGGAACCAAATTTGGTCCTGGTCTGGCACAGTTTTGGGGGATTTGGTCTGCAGAAACTGGACCAAATAGAAAATGCATGGGGACACCCCATGCCAAGCCCAGTTTCTGTACCGGACCAAACATGCATGGGGACGCACCCTAAGAGGATAGCAATCAGACCAGCAATTAATCCATCCATCACAGCAGCTGCAAAAACTCATAGCAATTGAGGAGAGGCTGTTACAATTGTTAAACACACCAGTCACACAAATACCCTGCTCATCCTCCTTGACTACCCTTCTAGAAAAAGTATTATTCTGAAATGATTCACAGGATTTTCAACTTTGATTCCAAGAACTACAATCTTTGAGCAGACACTTCAGCTGGCTGGATCACTTGTGATTCTTGCCAGTGCTCTATGACCTGTGAACTTCATGGTAGCAATAAATGTAGAACTAGGACTGTGGAGTATTTACACTTGCCATGTTGTATGTCAACATGTCTGTAGAATTTAAAAATAGCCATAGGGCTGGCTGACCCAGTTGATCTCGGAGCCTTCTAGCTTGGCAGTCTGCTTCTGTTTGGGATATTTCAATCATGTGGCCTCCGATTTAGAAGCAGACTGTTGGTTTGCTTCTAGAAAGAGCTTGTTATTTTCAGAGTTAAGATGCTTGTGGTTAGTTCATCAGGAAAATAAACATTAAGGAAGTTTTAAATACTGTAGTCTGCAAGGTTTTATGTTTTTGTTATCTTTGTGAGGTTTGGTTTGTAAGTCTGGCTATACAATAGAACCTCATGGAACGTGAGGGTTCTTTCCCAGGAAAATGTCACTTAATGTGAAAATGTGTTTTTTGAATTACAGATATAAATGTAAATCCAAGGATTAAGCAAGTGAACTCCATTGCTTTACACTGCAGTTGACCAGCCATTTTCAAAAGTAATTGACTTAAATGGGGAAGGGGTTTCCAATGATACTCAAATGGAGGAAAAGCAGCAGCACTGAAAGCAGCACAACATGGGTCAACGCTGCAAAAGCTCCTTCCTCTGGCTCACAAGAGTAGTGAAATCCTAGAAAGGAATATTTGCTAAAGCTGTGCCAAGTTTACAATGCTTGCCTGTTCAGAAAATTAAAGAGAAAATGATGTGATATATTTTAACAAACAGAGCGACGCCAGTTTAAATCCAAGCAAAACTGTATGCCCGGGATGATTTGGAAAGTACTGCTTTAGAAATTAAAGCTGAAGTTCTTGGTCTATATACTGAAGAATCAATTCTGGCTCCTATATGGAGCTTGGGGGCCCATTCTGGGTCACCTTCAAGGAGAACCATCCAAATACTTAGGCAATCCCAAGCTGCAAATTAGGGACTCTAAATACATCTGCTCACAGGAAGTGTCTGCAAGTAATGAGAAGGGAATGGACTTCCCCCCCCCCTTCATTTACTTTTGCAGAGGGTGAGGAAGCAGTGCAAACTGCCTACCGTGCCTTGATCCCCATTTTAAGCCATTTTTAAAAATTGGCCAAGAGAAGGAGGGGAATGGGTTAAAGAAGAGAACAAAACATTATAATCCTTCTCATTTTCCCCTCTCAAACCACTCTCGGCAGAGAAAATGTAGAAAGCTTAATGAACGAAGCCTTTTTTGGACTGAGGGCACGTAAGTGCAGCACTCAGGTCGAATTTCCTAGAGAAATGTACATCTGTCATGCATCCAGGATTTCACCATGAGCCTACATTTGAAGCTTCTTCCCAAGCTTAATCATTTTCCCTGCAATGTTTCATACAATGCTGATTAATTTTGGGCCTCTTTCTACACATTCCATGTTAAACAATGCTTCTAAAAAACAAACAAACAGGATGAAAGTAGAAGGACCAATGTATTGAACATTAAGACGTCAGCACTGTTTTAGTTTGGAGAAAACGTGGTTGAGGTAGATGCTTGAACAAAAGAGGGCTAATGACTTGGTCTAACGACCTGTTCTCTATCATATAAAACAAAAAGTAAAAGATAATGGACTGGAGTCTGATTCCATTGAATCTCAGAATAAAACCTTCCTAACAATAAGAACAGTTGTGTTCAAGCAGACCCAGAGACCCATCCGTGTGGAAGGATTTAAGCTTGGGTTGATACTTGTAGCAGAGGCTTCAATTTGATTGAGTAAGGCTGCATCTAAATATCCCATTTGGGCTGGAGAGTGGGCAGGCAAACGGTTACAGTCCATTTCCCACCCCAAGGATGGCTGGAAATCCCATTCTCATTATGTTTGATCAAAAAAGACTTCACCTGACATGGAGCACCAGACCAAGAGCATCTCAGAAGAATGGGATTAGGCATGTCCTATTCACTTCATGGTAGCAAAAGACCACTCTTGAACTGTGGTGGGTGGTCAGCTCCTCTAAAGCTGCCTGGACAAAAGGCAAAGTCTTCAACTAGGTGAGTATGGAAGCAGCCTAAGCAACCTTTTTTAAATCTGTACTATTGTAGGCTATTTGTACATAGCTTTTAAAACATAAAGGACAAGAGTCTATTTACTAGATTCTGCTCTAATGGAGATGTTATTTACCCTCCCCCCTTAGTAAAAAAAAAACCCAGACTATTATATGTACCATTGACCCAAAACCATGAGACACAAATTAGATAGGTCTAAACAAAATCCTTTGTGAATAAAATCAGTCCTCTTTGATTTGAAGAGAATCAAAACAAATTAAAAGTAGGCACAAATATTAGAATGAGGGATGAAGGGAATAAAACGCTAGGAACAAAAATGAGAGGAACAGCAAAGTTATTTCCCTCTGGAAATTAATGTGTGATACAATGTTAGGTCAGTTCTTGAAGCAATAATTGTAGATCACAGGCCCATACTATGTATTCAAATTTACAATACTATTCTTTAAAAATCAGCTTTTAGGTAATCAACAATTGTGTGTCCACTACTTTTGGAAAAGTCTACCACATAAGAAATATGTTACACATGGTGGCATTTTTTCAAGCATATTTTTTCAAGTGACAGAACTACAGGTATTATGTAAAAGAAAACTGTATCTTTATTGTAAACAAGGTATAAAGTATACTATAAGAAATACTGTGCAAATATTTTAAAGTAGTCACAAAATAGATATATTACACGATTCTCCACCATTCCATCTTTTTCTAGTGTGGTACACAGAGCACAAAAATAAAGGAAAATGCTGCATATGTTGAGGTTGGTATTGTGAACCTTTACTTCTTACACCCCTCTCTACCCATTTTAATTGAATGTAGCTTAAACTATTTTTTCAACTTATAAAGATAACGTACATCTCTATTAAAAACTTCCTTCTAGAATAACTTTTCAGAAAGTAGCCTACTTCTGTCTTTCTTACAAACAAAACATAAAAACTTCATATTCTTCTCTTAATATGATATTTTAAACAAAGTGCATTGTATCAAGATTTGAAAATTGAATGGTACTGTATAGAACTTCCACTGTATAAAATGAAACCACAAGTTGCTTAGAAGCAGAAATATCAAAAGATGCTTAAGTATGGCAAATAGTCATGATGTTTTCAAAATGGATAGCTAAAATACTAGTACTGTACTGTGGAGACTTTTGTGTTTAAGATTAAATGATCACGTCTCTACAATCTTATGACATTTCACACAGGATTATACTTAATGAGTGTTTAGAGTTGCTATAGATTGCTACACATAATATGCTAAGGGATGAAGATCAAACAGCCCTAATCTCAAGAGTGTTCAGTTAACTGAAGTTCTATCATCATTCAAAATTGGGCCTTAAAGAGCCATTTAGATTATCTCCTACTTAAAAAGGAAGTTACAGCATTCTGCTATAAACACAAGGTTATCCTCAGTTCTATCCATAAATATTCTCTTCAGCTTTGACACCATTCAAAAAGATCCTTAAGCCTAAATACAGCCATCTCTGACTTAGCCCTGACTGATTAAACTTATGCATAATAATCATAAATACTTTGCTTGCATTGACAGTCTCTCCCAGTACAAGGCAACATTTTCAATTCTCTCCCAGTACAAGGGGCACATGATGTCTCATAGGTGACTCTTGCTCAGAGGACCACAGCCAGCAACTGTATGCCTTTTCTTCTGCCTCAGGATGACTGTAGAACCACAGGCATTTTTTTCTGCAAACTGTTTGCAGCACTGCCGATGCTGTCACAGTAAGAATAAACAGTATTGTCAGCTAAGTTTACTTCACTGTGCAGAAGCAGAAGTTGGTGGTACAATAATATCATTTAACTTGCTCACTTCCATTTGCCAGTTTGGTAACTTCTTGGCTGACAAGTGTCGACGAGCGTGTTTTGTTAAATGGTCACTTCTCATGAATCGTCTATTGCACATCGGACAAGCAAATTTCTTCTCCCCGGTATGCGTTCTTCGATGACGAGATAGTTCATCAGAACGAGCAAATCTCCTTTCACAGCCTTTCCAGCTACAGCTGAATGGTTTCTCTCCTAGAAGACAAAATATCAAGCACAGCACTTCTTTAACAACACACATACAAATATACAAAACAAGCCAAGAATAACCACCTCCATTGTGCAAGGGCAACATTCATTCTCCAGATTACACAATCTCACTGTTACGCAAACTTCAGTCATTCTATAACACCTTCACAATTTCATATCAGTGTATCCCTCACCTTACTATTCACTACTTTATATTTACACTGAGTCACCTTGAATAAAGGGTTCTTTTTAAAAAAAATAGGTTTGCTTGCATTCCAACTAAAATCCCCTTTTGTACCACTTGTGGTATGTGCAACACGCTTTGGGAACCAATGGTCTTATAACTAAACCCCTACAGCATCTACCAGAATCTCCAGAATAAACTGTCAGGTGTCTTCCTCATGTTAAGCAGCAGTTATTTTCATCTCAAAGTTTTATTCAGGAAACTAGGCAAGTCTGCATAAATGTTGCATCCCACCAGAACACAGCAAGGGACAAGACACTGCTTATATTGGAATCCCAAAACTTTTTCTTAAGCTGGAATGGTCTGAAGAACTGGTTCATCTACTATCTTTCTTTGGCTTTCACATGGTTCTTTTCAGTAGGGCCCAGAAGTACAAATACTTCCTTACTCATGGAATTCAGGATCTTCATAGGGCTTGGCTAACTACAGCTCTCCAAATGTTCTTGAACTATAACCCCCATCATCCCCTGCCACTGGCCAAACAGGATGAGGTTTGTGGAAACCGTAAATAACATATCTCATTTCTGAAAGGTGTCAGCCAGCATTTCAACGAGTGTTCCCTTCTTTGCCTGTGGTAGGTAGATTCACCTCAAAATGAAGTCGAGTATAGCTACTACTTCTGACATGAAGTTGAATATAGCTACTACTTCTGACAAAAGGAATTGTCATATGTTCTCAATTCCCAAGACTCTGAACAAGTATTATGGTCACAAGTTAACATACGTTAATTCCACCGATCCTCCTTTTTACTGTTTCTAGTGATGGTAAACTAACCATTCCTTCTCCAGGAGGAAAACAGTGATGAAATGCCACATGCAAGCATGATTCTCACAGTGAAAAATATACAAGTTGCTTTGCATACCCAGAAGGTAATCCCAATGGATTCACTGGGGTTTATTTTGGATAAGGAATATGTAGAATAAACCTGTTAATGAAAAATTCCTGTGTAAATGAAATAACAGACACAAACCACAAAAAAGCAGAGAACTTAGTATTTCCGGCAACATTTTTTCACAAAAATTCCAAAGCCAATTCTGTAAAACAGACCTCTCACTATCACAAGAAAACACACACACACAGAGGGTTTGATTTTGTGATCCTCAGACATCTCATAGCAGCTCACCTGTGTGTGTTCTCACATGGGCCTTCAAATGAGAACTCTTGAAATATGTTTTTCCACACCCTGGATAGTTACATACATGGCTTCTTATTCTCAAAGAGTCAATAGGTGGAGTGATCTTTGTTGGAGCAGGAGCAAAGCCTGGAGCAGGGGCAATGGGGGAGAGTCTGGTGCCATTAGGACTGACCACTTGGGTCTTTCGATTCTGAACGACTGTCTGTGGCACAACAAACATTACAGTTCCCTTTGGTACTTGGGGTCCCATAAATACCACTGGCTGGCAAACATTTGGTGAGATCTGACTACAGGGAGTGTTGGGTACTATTGGCAGTGGAAGCATCTGGCAAACCAGCGGCACAGAAGAGGCTCCCCCAGCTTGGAGAGGAGATGCGGGAACCACTAGTGAAGACTGCTGCCCTGGTCCATGAGTTGGCAGAGGGTTACTGACTGTGGTCGGCATGAAAGGCACTGGACTGATGGTCAGCACTGAACCTTTTTCTTCTTTCGCATCTGGCAACTTATCTCTAGGAACTGCAGTATCTAAATTTTGCTTGGATCCTGTGTTGTCCTGTTGACTTCTTTCCCTCATGCTATCATCCTGATACTTCAAAACACTGGCTGTTCTTGCTGGACAGGTTCTGTGACTGCAAAACTGAGCATCAGCTGTATGACGAATGACGCTTGTTGCTTGTGCTTTCGGCATTCTTGCTGCTGGCACTTCATCAGCCTCTTTAAGGGCTGCTGGAGTTTTTTGTTCAACGGACTCAGCAGACAACTTGCTTGGTACGACAGATGGTGCTGGTGTTACTGGATGAGACATTTCAAGGTCAGAAGGACTGTTGGGTGGAGTCAAACACTGAAAAAAAAGCATTCTATAGTGAGCAATCTAAGCTATGTAACTTTTTAGTGCAATAAAAAGCTGCAAACATCTGCTGCAGGGCTCTTTCTACACTTTGCCTCCTGTGACTTGGAAGCAAAGGCTGGAATGGCTCAGTATGCACTAAGCATCTGCATTGGCGGATGCTCAGTGTATACGTAACCTTCCCCAACCTGTCTGCAACTTAACTGAAGTGCAGATGGGTGCCCAAGGGCACCCATCACCAATCCCTGGTGCCAATACACCTGTGAAGCGCCATCACTGGGGCAAGTGCGCCTATGTGCTGCATCATATGCCCCTCCTGAGCCTCTTCCAAACCGTCTGGAGCCCAACCAGCTCCAGTGCTAATGCACATGTGATGCAATTAAATGCGGTAAGCGCCTGCACAGAAGGAGCTGGGCCAAGTACAAACTGGGTTTCAGGATAAGCAGGATGACTCTCTGATCAACACGTAACAAAAACAGAGTACGACTTACAAAAGCTGATATCGTACGAAAGTCAGGTGCAGGTTGCAAGTTCTCCTCAAGTTCCTCAGAGGTATCTGAGGCTGGTGTTACTGGTCTCAGTTCAACATACTTCTTGAAGTCACATTTCCAACTACAGCTCATGGACATCAGAGCTTCCACAGCTTCAAAATCACTTTTTTCAGTGGTGGTATTCCAAGAATTCCTTCTCATGTGCTGCTTTTCAGTTATCAGCTCCATTCCTTCCTGCTAAGACAGAAGGGTATTTTATTTACTTCACTATGAAGTAACAAACATACTTTGAAAATGCTCAGGTTTATTAAACTGGACTATGTATAACCAGTGGAAAATGTGTCAGAAGCAGTTCTAATACTTCTAAAAGCTTCTTTCAACTATCCCCCCCTTTTTTTACAGGATTTCTTCCCAGAAGCACCAACATCAAAACAATAGAAACTCAAACTGTAACATAATCCTATAGCAATTAAACTACCTGAAGAAAACAGTTCAGTTTCATTGATGTCTACAGATCCAGGAGATTGTTACCTAAAGCAAATGGTTTAAATTCTTATTTTTGACAAACCTTGGCTCATCATGTAAAGCTTCATAAGACTGTCCATCCAAATTCTAACTAGGTTCAACTTCTATAGAAAATTTGATAGCAACAAAAAATATCCTGGAAAAAGGAAACTGTAAGCCACTCCTGTACCACTGCCAAAAACATATATTTAAGGACATATCTAGGGAGTCAGAGAGTCAAGAACAGGTTTACTTATACTTCAGTCTAATCGGATTGAAATCAGACCGCAAGGTTATGTGGCAAACTTAATGACATTACAAAAGAAAGTATAATTTGAAGCATCCAGTGTGGGCTCCCAGTGCCAAAAAATTAAGGCTTTTTCATTTGTGCTAGTGCATGTCAAACGCCACCTTATTTAGTCCCTTCTCCTAAAATGTCAGGAATCCCATATTTTTCTCAGATGTTCCCTGCGATATATGACACAGGGATTAAAATTATAGCCAATCTTTATTCTGTATGTATCACAATTTGGCTGTCTTCTACAATCTTGTTATTCCTAAGGAGTATGTTGGCAACTTTTGGAGAGGACTCTGTGGACACAATTAAAATTTTGATGGTATGAAGTGAACACAACCCCTATGGGTATCTTTTCCACTGGCAATCAATAAAGGCTTTGAATGTTTTATGGATGCCAGGGGCCTTCCGATCCTACCCTGACAATTCCTGCCTTAAAAGAATTTCAGTAAAATCAGTCAGGTTCAGATAGTGATTTATCTCAGCATTTATGCTGCTCTTAGCTGCTGCTGTTTGTGCTTGAAAGCTAAACAAGGCTGCTTCATCCTTGGCTGGGAGAAAACAGGGTGTTGCAAGCTGATCTTGGACGTCAAAAACATAAAACAAAAAAACCCAGAAGGCAGAAATGGTGATCCACTTCTTTCCATGTAATTATCAGGGGTCAAGAGGTTTAATCAAGCACAGGTTTCAGGGAAAATTTACTGTCAGCTTTCTACAACAAACAGGATTCCACCCACGCTCTCTCTCATGTATATCTTGTAGATGTGGCCACTGTCCTAGCAGATTAAGGTTTGATTATGTTCAACTATCTCTTCCTTCTTGGAGGACAGTGGCCACTGTTGAGTTCTATAGTATCTGATCCACATAAGAAAGATGCTGAGTTTAACAATAAATGGCATTTAAATCCCACCTTTCTTCCAGAAAGGTCAAGGTGGCACAAATTATGCCTCCCTTTCATTTTATCCAGGCAACATCCCTAAGCTGTAATTGGCCCAAGATCACTAACCCTAACGCTTTGTGCTTTCATGGCTAGGTCATAGCTCAACACTAATTTGCAGCTTCTTTGGGACTTAGGTGACATCCTCTTAACATACTACTAGACCTGGAAACCTCTCATCAGCCTCCTTCCAGATCAGCCCTTAAGAGGGATTCGCCTCTCGGCAATTTTTTTAAAGAATGGTTCCCCAACCTCTGGGTGCTTTACAAAACACCTTCAGAAAATATATTTACATTGGTTATAACCTAACTCCTGCCACCCAGAAGTGTAACATTTTGAAATATATATTCTGTTTGATACAGTTCTATATAATGTCTCAAAAAATAAAATATTGCTACAGTGCATCATATTTGTCACAAATCTGGAAAAAAATTTCAATAACAAAAAATAAAAAAACCGAGACAGCCGCTAATTCCCAGGATCAGACTGAATGAAGTCTAGGAAGCTTCATCTTTTTAAAATGTCTCTCCCACATACACACAAGGTCTGGCTCCTTGCCCCACAATGGCCTGAGATAGCCTCCATTCCAGGAACTACCTGGCACAGCAATGTCCAGCTTCTGCCAAGGCACTGCATGACACGGCCATGAAGCGACCCGTTTTCCCCACCCAAATCCTAAAAGGTCCTACAAAGAAGGTGTTAACTTTGGGTGTTTTTCCACTTAGCACTACAGTACCCTTTACGGACCCATTAAGGACCCTTAACGGGTCCTTAAGTGCTAAGTGGAAAAACACCCACAGACTTAAAAGGGCTTAAATGACTTGGGCCCCAAATATCTAAAGGAATGGCTTCCACATTGACCTGCCAGTGCCCTAAGATCTGGAGGGGAGGCCCTCCTGGTTGTACAGCCACTCAGAACAGCAAAACAGTGGGCACCCTGGATAGGACCTTTTCAGTAGTGGCTCCCAGTCTCAGACTGCGTCGGGCACCTTCCCTCAATGTGTTTAGATGAGTTGTGAAGATGCACCTCTTTGCCCTGGCCTTTGGCCAAGTCAAGGAACAGCCTTTTCCTCCCCACATTCAGACACTGCCACGGTTTTAACATGTTTAATGTGTTGTTGGTTTTCATGTGTTCATTCTATATGTTGTGTAACCCACCCTGAGAACCTTGAGAACAGGGAGGGACAACGATGCAAATAAATAAACAGACTCGAAGGACCATCATTCTTGAACCCCAGGGTAGGCAGCAGGCAGATACAGAAGGAGGAACTAATGGCGAGCAGAGGCAGAGCGGAAGCAAACCGCCGCCGCCCTCTTCTCTTCTCAGCAGCTGCAGCAGCAGCAGCATCGGGCTGGAAGCGAAACTGAGGGCGGGAGGCAGGGAGATCCTCGGCGGCGGCCGGATCTTGGAGCGGCGCCACGTTCACCTCAGAGGGCCTCTGCCGTGACTCACACTCCCTCCAGCACGCACCCTTTCACGGGACAGCCCTCGCCCTTCGCCCATTGGCCACCAAGGTCAAGCTCCGCGGGAGCCGATTGGCTGGCGCGGCCCGAGAAAGTATGCCGGGGGGGGGGCATGTGAACAAAGCGTGATCAGCGGCTGCTCTCCGGCGCTCGGAATACATGAACTGGGAACTGCCGCGCCGCGACCTTTCCCCCACTTTCTGCTGCGCGCGCCCGCCCAGCTCGCTCCCCCTGCTTCCCGTCAGCCGCTGCTAAGGGCCGCCTCTTTCCACTCCCACGCCTCGAGGAGAGGCACGAAAACAACGTGAAAAGTGACGAGGCAGGAGGCGAGGAGAGCGGCAAGGCGCGCGCGGTTACCAGGCAGGCCGGAAAGGGGTTCAGTAGTTCAACCCAGCGCTGCCGGGAAAGGCGGTGGCGCTACTGATGCTGCTGCTGCGCGCCACTAGCACCGTGGTAAAACGTTGCAAGAACAAACTAGGCTGTGGCCACACCTGAGGTTTAACCCAGCTTCAGTCCACTTTCAGAGCGAGCCAGCACATCAGCAAAGTGGCCAGTATTTTTCTCCACATTATCCATCCCAAAGGATAGTTTTCTGAGTTATTTAGCACGGAAAGGAAACAGCTTGTCCCCTCGCTGATGTGTGAGCCAGTACGTCTAGTGGTTAGGGAGCCGGACTCTTATCTGGGAATACCGGATTCGATTATGCCCTCCTCCACGAAGCCAGCTGGGTGACCTTGGGCTAGTCACAGCCTTCTTCTGAGCTCTCACAGCCCCACCCACCTCACAGGGTCTTCTGTTGGGAGAACAGAAGGTTTGTCAGCCGCTTTGAGTCCCCTTAGATGGGTGAGGAAAGCGGGGTAGAAAAGCCAACGCTTCTTCCTCTTCCTCCATGAAGCAAGCCTGGTGACCTTGGGCTAGTCACAGCTCTTCTGAGCTCTCACAGCCCCACAGGGTGTCTGGTGTAGAGAGAACAGAAGGTTTGTCAGCCGCTTTGAGTCCCCTTAAATGGGTGAGAAAAGCGGGGTGGAAAAGCCAACTCTTCTTCTGAAATTGGACTGCAGCTGGAGTAAACCTTAAATGCGACCGGAGCCCCAGAGGCCTAGTTTCACTGCACTTAACTCGGGCGTGCCCCGGCATTCAACCCCGCCACACGTATTACACGCTGGACTGGGTGACTGGGAGCGAGGGAAAGAGTGTGTGTGCAGATGCACGTTTCATTGCCGCGAATGCAAACTACCTTAGAGGGGAGGGCGCTCCTCCAGGCCAGCCACCCGTTTCGCGCTCGAGCTTCTGGCCCAGGGAACGGTCGCGCGGTCCCCGAGCCTCTCGCCGCCGTGGCGTGCGTGGGCAGAGCTAGCACAGCGAGCAGCCTTCCTCCCACTCGCTGCTTCCCGGAAACCAAGGCCTCTCTCAGCCTGGGTGCGGATGGGTGCGAGGCCTACCCAAGGCGCCCTCCCCAGACGCACGCGGCGCAGCGCGCCACCGCCAGCCAGGCAGCAGCTCCGCTTAAGCCGTCGCCCTTCCTTCCGGGGCCGAGCGGTGGGTCGGGCTGCGGCTCCCAGCCGGCCGCTGAAATGATTATCACCGCTTCTGGGCAGCTGGAGCTTGGCGGCCCGAGTCCCTTGAGGCCTCGAGTGGAAATCACCCTCACTGTCTGGCCACAGAAACCGCCTTGGCCAGTCACCCCGAGGGCCGTCGGAGGGGGCAGGGACGGGGCGACACTGAGGCGAAAAACAGCAACGTTCGGCGCCTCGAGGCTTCGGGAGGAAACCGGCACGAGGGCGGAATTCCCTCCCTGCTTCTCCTCTGCCGGTTCACAGCGTGTGGCGTAGAACTGTCGCCCTTTCCCGCCGGCACGCAACGAGAGCGCGAGGCTCCCCGCCGCGACGACGCCCATGTGCGGGACACAGCAAGGCGCGCGAGGGGCGCGCGGACAAGCCCGGGGGGCTTTCCTTTCCTTGCTTTGCCGCCAAAGGTTCCTAGGCGGCGGCTGCCGCGTCAGGAAAAAGAAGGGTGGGGCAGGCAAACAGGCGGGCGCGCCGCTCCTCCTCCTCCGGAAAGGCCTCAGTCTCTCGCTCCCCCCGGGCTCAGCTCCTGCGCCCACGCACGCGGCCTCGGCCCGCTCGGCGCCTCTCCAAGCCGCGGCCTCGCTGACCTCGCCCAACCTAAGCCTCTTCGCCGCCCGCCCCTTCCTTCCCTGTCCTCTCTCCGAGGCTGAGGCGCCGCTTGATCTCGGGGTGCGCCCTTAGCCGCCGAGGGGGGCCCGCGCTGGGCTGCTCCCGCCTCTTTCCCCCTGCCTCGCCTCCCCAAGTGTGCAACCCCAAGGCTTCCTACAGGGGCACCTGCCTGCCTGCCTGCGCCTCCGCAGAAAATCAGCCTTATTTATCCCCTCGAGGACTGGAGCCACTCGGGGTCTCCCTGTTTCTCTTGCCTCTCCGTCGCCCCCCTCTCCGCCTCGCAGAATAATGTCCCGAAGGCCCCTCCCGCCCTGTTTTCGTTTGCAATTCGAAGTCACGACGCTTGTTTATGCCAGTCCTGAAGTCCTTCTTTCTTACCCAGCAAGACACCCGTCCTTGCTCTCTGCGCGCTTTTCCGCGCCACAGCCTCTTATTTCCTTCCTACCCTTCAGCGAGCCTTTCGGAGTACGCACGAGCACCACCTCTCCCCCCCCCCGCCGCCGCATCCACACGCACCGCCGCCCCCGATTCAATTTTTTTGCAAACTTTTAAAAAATCGCCTTTCTCCTAATCCTACTGCGTTGCCTAGCAACGTCTACGCCTTTGCGCCCGGGTCCCCTCTCGCGCCGCTTCCACCGACCGACGGCGCCGTTTCCGCACCGCCACCCGACGCTCCTTTGGCTTGCTTCGCAACTGTCCGGCGAGACCCCCCCCCCCGCGGCCGCTCCGCCCGCCTTGGCTTCTCCCCGGGAGTCCAAGAACTCCCCGCGTCACCATCGACGCCCGGCGATCCCTCGCTCTCCGCGTTGCCTCCTTCCTGACCGGCGGATCGCGCGCCTCTCTTCCAGCACCCGCAGCGATAAGTTTCTTGGGGGGGAGGGGGGTTTGCTGCTGAAATCTGCTCCCCGCCGCCCTGCTGCCACTAAGGACTGGAGCAACAGATCGCTGTACTTACGCTGAACTGGAGAGGAGACGCTCCGAAATTGAGCATGGCCCCGGCGGGAGACGATTCCCTGCCGCCCGCCCGGCTAGCAGAGAGGCAGCCGATGCAGCCCGATGCCGCCGCCCTGCGCGCCCTTCCCAAGCGCCTCCTTCCTTCCCCTTCCCCGCCCCGGGCAGTTGCTGCGCTGCCGCTTGGCTGCCTTGTTTTCCGCTTTGTGTTGGCGCGGCGGCGGCAGTGGCGGCTCCCCATTCAGCTGGCGGCTTCCCCCGGGGCGGGCGTAGGGGAAGGAGGCGGGCGCGTGGCCCGGCCAATCGCCGACAAAGGTGTGTGAAGCGCCGGCCAATGGGCGGAGGGCGGCCACGCGTGATCGGCGGCTGCCCGGCGGCGTGGAGCGAGAGTCACCGCTGCGTGTCCGTAGACGCGGGCGGCGGGCGTCCCGGCTCAGCCTTCGGGTGAGTCCCTGGGGCGGGCTGAGTCAGTGTGGCGTCCCCATCGGCGCCCTTCTCCTCCCGGCCAGGCGTTCTTTGGATCCTAATAGGACAGGCGAGGTGGGCCCGAACCTGGAGGCATGTTTTGCTTCGTAGCTGAAGCAGCTGGCTCCTGCCTGGGGCGCCCAGCGCAATCCGTGGGGTCACCATCGCCTGCATTGATATAAAGTAGTGTCCACATTTTTATAAAACAGTATCCGTAGCCCCGGTTGAAACTATTGTGTAGCAGGGGACGAGGTAGCAGGGGACGAGTGAGTGTGCAAGCAACTTACTGCAGCTTTTAATCGGTGTTGAACGGGGGGGGGGGAGGGGGCGGAGTAAGATCCGTGGTACTTAAAAGCATTATACCAAAGTTGTAGTATATGCCCTGTGATAAATTGGTTGCCCCTTAAGTGTCAGGACTATTTGTTTCTAGATATAATTGTATAATTGAATATATATATAAAGACTGAATATAATTGTATAATTGAATATATATATTTAAAGACTGCTTGTTTCTTTTCAGAAATAGGTTAACTCTTCCCCCAAAGTCCTGGGGTCGTGCAGATGACATGCCTCCTGCGTTCCAGAACAAGGCCCTCGCCCCTCTGGTGGACCTGATTAAGGGCCTCCTAATCTGGATCAGGCTCTCTCTAATGCAGATGGAGCTGGATCAGCAGGGAGGAGGCGCCTTTATCCACATTAACATGCAGATGGGAGGCCCAGACTGTGGGCTACACGGATCCTTAATCAAGATTAAGGGTCCATGGAGAAAGGGCCTTCATGCAATATCAAAAGTGCCTGCCTCGCACTGGCCTCTCTATAAATTGGTTGCCGGAAACCTGCCTCATCACCAAACTCTGAAAAGAAAAGAGATAAGGAGGCCTGCATCTGGATCTGGAATGAAAAGGCTTTTATTACAATTGGACTGAAGGGACAGAAAGCTATTCAGGCTTTTTGTAATTTTACTAGCACACAAGCAGTTCCTTTTATCCCAGTTCTTACCCTTATCTTTATTCTTTCTGGTGGTTGATAAGCTGATTTTAACTTTCCCTCCCTGCTTTCATCATCTCATGATTCTGATTTTGGACAAATAAAATTATTTCCAAAAGGAGGCATATTGGAGATGTGTTTTTATTTCTCTATCATAGGCTGCTTTCGCACTTGGCCTTATTCTGGGATATATCTCAGGATAAGGGTCTCTTGTCCACATGCTAATACAGGGTATGGCAAGTCTCACTAGGACCTGCTGTAGTCTGCAATAACATGCAGATAAGAGACCCTGATCCTGAGATATATTCCAGAATAAGGCCAAGTGTGGAAAGGGCCATAAGGGCAAATAAAGTTCACTTTTTCCACGCATGTCAAAGGAACTTTCCCAGCTTATCTTCACCTTCACATCCTTTTTGCAGCTGGTTTTTCTGAGGGTCTGTCCACCCTCCATATGTCCCTTATAGCTGATCTCTAGTATATAGTTGGTGGGCTTGGTCTTTTATCTAGGGACCCTTCTGTGACAGCTTCTCTTGACAGGCTAAGCAAGAGAAAGGCTTTTTGCTTTCCAAAATGGCTCCTCTTATGTCAAGCTGAATAATTGAGCCTTTCCCTAAAACCAAGTGTGAATACAGAAGCAAAAGTAAAAATTATTATACTAAGACCACAGCCACACATTTACATCACGAAGAAGAGTTGGCTTTTATACCCTGCTTTTCTCACCCATTTAAGGCAACTCAAAGTGCTTGACAAACTTTCCGTTCTTCTCCCCACAACAGACACCCTGTGAGGTAGGTGGGGTTGGGAGAGCTCAGAAAGAGAGCTGTGACTGGCACAAGGTCACCCAGCTGGCTTCATGGAGGAGTGCGGAATCAAACCTAGTGACTACGAGATATGACTCCGGCAGTCTAACCACAAAACCAAACTGACTCACTGGTTCTCAGACCTAAGCAGGGTAAGAGATTTGCCTAGTGATATTTCCCACCAAAACTCTTCCCACCCATAGGAAGGGGTCAACCATAGTTCATAGCAGGGCCTGACACACCTTATTTGGGGTGGTGGGGAAATACAGACTGAGTGATTTGCTCCTCTGGTCTTATACAGTTAACATGCAGGTGCAGACAGGTCACTTCCAGAGCTACTGAGAGTGTCTCTAGCATGGAATTAGGCCTCTGTAAAAGGACTCATGATAAATGCCTCTAGGATGCAGACATAAGAACATAAGAGAAGCCTTGCTGGATCAGGCCACAGCCCATCTAGTCCAGCATCCTGTCGCACACAGTGGCCCACCAAATGCTCATGGGCATCTCAAGCAGAGACGAGGACAAACCTCCTGCTCTTGAGTCCCAGCAGATGGCCTTAGAAGCGCCCCAGTTCCTCCCCCCGCCAGCCTGAAAGATGCACCTAGGCATTCTTTCTAGTAGTCATTGATACATCTGTCTTCCATAAATTTGTCTAACCCTACCTTAAAGCCATCTAGACTGGTAGCTGTCACCACCTCTTCCAGCAGCACATTCCATAAGCCGATGACCCTCTGGGTGAAGAAATACTTCCCCCTGTCAGACCTTATTCTCCTACCCATCAGCTTCATAGAGTGCCCCCTGGTTCTAGTGCTGTGCGATAGAGAAAAGAAATTTTCTCTATCCACCCTTTCTATACCGTGCATAATTTTATATACTTCAATCAGGTCCCCTCTTAAACGCCGTCTCTCCAGACTGAAGAGGCCTAGACGTTGCAGCCTGGTTTCGTAAGGGAGGTGTTCCAGACCCTTCCTGCTTTGGGCCTTATTCCAGATTTAAATTTCATTCATTTTTAATCTAGCAGTCTAATGTATCAAGAGGATTTTGGATTTTAAGTTTGTTACTAGGGGATTTGCTGTTTGTCATCGTCCATTAATAAAATATATTGAAGAGTAATATGAGGGCCATGACCCAGCTGGCTCACCTCTAGGACCTGTTCCTCCAGCTGCTACAAACTGATCCAAAATCTCAAATTCTCATGAATCTTAGTGATTTTTTATGTACGAGAATTACAAAGCCACCAAAAATTTGCAGAACCCATGCATGCATAAGGAGCAATCTGTAATAGATTTATGAATTGATGGGTTTTTGAGATAATCCCTTTTACACTGCTGCAGCACAGTAAAGAATTAAAACTAGTGGTTTTTTTAATAGAGACAGGTGTGATTTAATGGTTATAGGAAGCTGTGGAGCAATCCTCAACTTTCAAGGGAATCTTCTTTACTGAATCTGACATGTGGGGCATGAGCTTTCTCTTTGCACTTCCATTTTCTCTCTCATGTTCAGCTTGGCTGATTCCATCACTCCAGTTCATTATTCTCTTTCTCCTAACTGCTTCAGCAGCCCTCTTCTGCCCTCTGTCTCTTCACTAGCCTCTTCACTTTCATCCGTATAGTTTCCCAGGTTGTTCTTGTTCTCCTCATGTCTCTTTAGTCAAGTTCTGTTTCACTTCTTATGTACAGATCTGAGCCTGAATTGCTTTGAGGGCTTAAAAGATCCAGTGAAAACAAAGGTTCTTGTCCTTGTTCATCTCCCTTCTGCTTTCCACAGATCTGATTTACAGTTTAGGGGTGAGTCAGAGCACTGGAAATTTCATAAATCTGAGAGTAAAACTAGATGAGAACTCCTCTCTCCCTTGCTGCTTTAGCTGTCCTTGGTGCTTTGTGATGAAAAGGGCAGTGAAGTGGTGGCAATGGCTCACAGCCCTAATTAGATGCATTACTCTGACAGTGCTGGACTTCCTCTTACATACATGGTATCTGTGGCTAGCTTGAATTCTTGCACATAGTGAGTTCATAAAATGAGGATTACTGTCAGTAGTAGCTCATAACGTTAAGCGTGTGTGATCACAAGCCATGGAAACATGTGCTGCCCTCTGGGCAGGTCTTGCATGGGTGCACCAAGGAAAAACACATGTCTCCATGGCCAGCAATCATCAGGACTGTGCTTGCAGTTGCCTACGATAAAAGCTACGAGATGCTGCTGGTTGAAGTATTAGAGACAAAATGTCCAACTTCTTCCATCCAAGACTTGTGTTCCTCACACATTGAGACTGCACTTCTCTGAAAAGACTAGAAAGAAAGTACAGTGTTTTACCTTCTTTTAACCTGGATTGCGTACGTTGGTATGGATGCCATTCCTCAATCCACATAGATATCTCCAGGTTCAGGAATACCCGTCTTTAGGTATTTGCACTGTTATTTTAGAGATAGGATCTGTTGTAACTCTAATACCTTCTTAAACAGGTTTCTTGAGTGATCCACCTATTTCTCAATTTTTTTTCACAAATGGTTGTGTGTGAGTTTAATTCATTGCTGTTCCATATGTTTGCAGAAAGGAATCATTCTTTTACTGTTTCTGCTGCCTGATTCCTAGGAGTGTTGTGTCTGGCTGAGAAACCTTCACTTTCAAAATAGGTATTTCATTTTGTGGCTGTCATATTATTCCACCTTGAGTATGTGCAACCTCTCTTAGAGATGTACTTAAAAAATAATTTCAAATATTTTCCCCACTGCCCTCCATATTTGAGGCTTTTTTTAAATAGTCAAAATTAATTTGAATTTGAGTTGCAGCTGAGCTACTTAGCAGCAGCAGCAGCACTTAACAGACTTCGTAAGCATCAGCATATCCCAAGCACCATTATGACTGGGAATAAAGTTCTCACCACTAGAAAAAAATATTCTCCATTATATGTGTAAATTACTTGTGCCAACCTTTTTGCTGCTGCAAGTTGTTCAGCAGCTGTTGTCTTCCAGCCAAAAGAGACTTAGAATGCAATACGTTTTGGCAAGATATACCTCTGACAATCTGCCCCAATAAATCTATATGGTAACTGCAGATAGCACTGCCTGCCCTTGAAAGGTAATTAGGAGTGGGGTCTGCCCATCATGAAATAAGGTTTCCACCTCAATACAGAACTGACAAAGCTAATACAGAACCCTTTAACTAGTGGGTTCTTCAATGTTCTAAACTCCATTCCAGCAGTTCTCTGAGCTGAATTTTTGTTCCAACAGACAGTAACCATAAGTTTAAACTGAGGAAATGTAAAAATCCTACAAGACAAATCAAAGAAGACCATATAATTTCTAGAAGCCTGGCATTCAGCTAAATTAGCTATCACAGGCATAGATTTAGACCCCATTTGTGCACCATTCCAGTTCACACTGGAAATTGCTTCTGGAATGGAAGAAGGCTGTCCACATTAGGACAACCTGTTGTCCACCAGTCTCCTCACCGGTTCCAAAGCTCACACCAGCACTGGAGCTGGCACAAGATGTCTCCGAATGCTCTGAAGGCCAGGAACAAAAAATCCTGGTCTTCAGAGTTCTCAGCATACCTTGTTGCACCACCAAAATAGGTCCCCATGGTATACTGGACCATGGAGACATGTCATCTGCATGCCTTCATGGTTTAGTATTCCACCCCCAGTATTCTGGTAGTCCTCGAAAAAGAGGTCTACTGGTAGGCCAGACCAGGATGCTGTTTTGGGTAACCTGGTCTGGCCTACACTCCATCCTGTGCAAACAGAGCATGCTAGAAGGGAACGGGGTCTCCTTTAGATCACACCAGTGTGCAGAAGAGAAGCTCATGGACCACTTCTTGGTCTGGTCTGGTCTGGTCTGGCTTACTTGCAAGTAAATTCCACAACTTGAAACAACTTGAACTTGAACAAAGAAAAAGTCAACCAAAAATCCAACAAAAAGAAGACTTACTCCACATCATCTGAAGCCTCCTCTGATCCCCCTATTGTCTGTCAGCGCTTAGGCAGAGAGGAAGTTGCTGAACACCACAGTGGCCTGGAAAGATTAGTGCTACAATTTTTTAAATATATAAAAATTATCCAGGAAAGGATGGACATATCAAAAGGAGACTCACAAGGGAAAAGCTCATGCCAAGGAAAAGCCGCTGTCCAAGGAAATAAGGAGAAGCCACTAACAATCGCAAGCAAGAGCAAATTCTGTAATGTAGCTCTTTAGCTTGTTTGTAATTGTACTTAGGCATCCACATTTTCAATCTATTGACTGTAAGATCAATTGATTTTAAGTAATTTTTATTTGCTCAACACACAGGAAGTATAAAAGGAGGATGTCCCGGTCACTTGCTTGCTCTGTAGCCTCCATGTGCCATGGTTAGTCATATAATACACTTTGAGCACCTCACTGGTTTACCTGTTGTTAAGTACTTCCTCATGGAATTGCTAGAAATAAATGGTTTTGTGGGGGATGCTGGCTACATCTCAGTGTGCCCCTTTTCCAGTAGTACGATTGAAATTGTTTTCAAGTCATTGGAGGGCTGGAAAAAAAGTAAACAGCAAATTCTAAAACATCTAAAACATTTTGCTATAGAACGCAAAAACTGAAAGCAACTACATTTGATTTTGTTCTTTTGTGGCATATTCCCAAGCAAGTCTTTTCTCAAATCCTGTTTCACATATATTCATGAAAAGATAGAAACAGAGATACAATACAGTACTGTAAATATATGTATGGGCAGCAGTGGTGAAAGTTAACTTCATAGGATGTATTATAAATGAATCATGTTGGTGTACTTTTCAAAATTATTATTCTTAGAAAATGTAGACAATATTCAATCCTCACAAATCCATAAAAAGTGATAATTTTCTTTGCATGTCCTGCTTTTTGGCTATGAGATTCACCTATATAAAAGTGCCAATTTTGTCATTACTAAGTCTCATACTTAGTAGAGTGAATGATAATTTCCAACATTTATTGATTTCTTTCTTTACATTATCCTCTCACTCTTCATCTGAGATACCACAGTATTTTGCACCACAGATATATATACCGTCGGACCCCCATATCCACTTATTAGGTAACCATGGTTTCAGTTAACCACGGTTACCAGATAAGCCCCAGCCCACCCCCTGTGGGTGCCATAATGGAAAAGCACCCAGAACCAGAAGGCCTGTTTTGGCCTCCATAGACCATTGGAATAGGCGCATGAGGCCACCAGAGCCCATCCCAAAATGTAAGTGGGTGCACGGGAGGTGGGTGGGAGGCATCCAGTGGCATCGCATGCCTATTCCAACGCTCTTTGGAGGACCAAATAGGCCTTCCGGAAGCCAGAAAATTACTTCCGGTTCTGGGTTTGCATGAGCCCAGAACCGGAAGGTCTGTTCGTGATTATCCGTGGTTTCAGGTAACCACAGTAGGATCTGGAACGTATCCCAAGCGGATACAGGGGTCCGACTATATTACAAAAGCTACACAATGAAAACAAATTCAATGGCATTCAGGGAGGCATCATAGCTGGGAACTGATAGAAGAACTTCCCAGCTTGTTCTTTCTCCTTCACTTCTTTCAGGCAATATGAATCTTCTTGCAGCACAAACTTGTTAGTCAGCCATTAAAATATAATGACATAGCTACCCTCACACTTCTGTCTGCAATCTTTATAAAAAGTGTAGTGTTTTTTGTTTTTTTTAACAAAAACAGGAAGTATAGTATGTCTAATAGGAGTATAATATTTTTGTCTATGAATTTTTATCTTCTTTTCGTTACAGATGGCTGCATCAATCGGACAGACACTTATAGATCTGGCTTTATTAACTGAGAGCCCAGGTGGTCTCAGTGACACAAAATTGCTTTTTACCGGCCAACTGTGACCCAGCTGGATAGCAGTTGTTATCCATCCCCTGGTTAACCACTACCCTGCATTATTGCAATTTTTTATATGCAGGAGATAGCAGTATGAACTTGAACAATAAGGTGGCTGAATAAGTTTTGTGATTTTGAAGATACTGTGCCAGTAAGGTGTTAACTGCACCAGTTACCAATCAATTTCTGGGCCTAGTGACAAATGTTTGTGGTAACCTTTAAGTCCTAAACAGCTCAGAACCAGCCTGCTGAGAGAGGCTCCTTTCTTTGCATGTTCCTGTTCATCCTCTTGAGGACATCTTAAGGCTTTTCTAAGGCAGCTGCTGACCAGAGTGTTGCAGTGGGTGATTTGACCAAGAAAAGAACTGCTCTAGAAGTAGTTCTTGTCTGTGGAATGACTTTCTATCTTGCAGTGCTCAGTTGCAGCCCTCTGGAAGTTACTGAATGACAATCTCCATAATTCCTGCTCCTGTTGGCATGGAATGCTGGCATCTATAGTTAGGAGCATCTGTGGGGCTACAGTTGAGCATCCCTCTTCTATCTAAAACGTGCTGCCCTTGACAAATGTTTGTCTTTCGTTTTGAACTCAGTGGCATGCTGGCTTGTTCTTGCTATTACGTAGTTGCATTCTTTGGCATTTTAATGTTTTGTGTTGTTACTACTGTCCACAGCCCAAAGTGGGTGGAATAAAATAAAGAAGGTGCAAATCTTTTCAATTTACGATGAGACTGAAGAATAGAAAAAGGTGTAATCCATGTAAGCCCAGTAACACATTGTCACAGTGATTAGTTGGATTAGACAAATTTATGGAGGATAGGTGTATCAGTGGCTGCTAGAAGTGATTAGATAACATCTCCAGATTGGAGAGACAGCCAGGATGCCTCCAAAGGCCAACTGCAGGGAGCTGGAACCAAGTAAATCTTTCACTTGAGATGCCTAGAAGCAATTCGTGGGCCGCTGTGTGAGATAGGTTGTGGCCTGATCTAGCAGGGCTCCTCTTATGTTCTTATGAATATCTGTTAAAACCCCAAAACAGCATTCTCTCTTCTATGTTCCCTTGTAAATAATCTCTGATACCGGAAGTACTTTGAAATCGTCTGACTGTAAGCAACTGAGTGCCCCATGGTGGCCCAGTGCAGGTATCATTGGCTGAGTTTGTAGCTGTAAAGGTCTGTATCAGCTGTAAAATAATGCAAAGGGCTGCCATGGGGCAGGCCACATTGATGGCCTTCCAGGTGGCTGCAGTGGGGGAAACACCAGCTTCTTGAAAAGAGTTGGCATTTCCCTTTGCCGTTTGGAGAGTCTCTTACTACTTTGCTGGTAAAGATAAAGATGCTGTTGAGTCAAATCCTAGAGAGCAGGGCTGTGGAATTAGGACTGTGGAATCAGAGTCAGAAGCAATTGTTTGCTTACCAGAGTCGTAAAAAAGTACCATCTTGGAGAAGTTGGAGTTGAAGGTTTTGTGTACCAACTCTAGAGCCCTGAGAAGAAGAAGAAGAGTTGGCTTTTCTACCCCACTTTTCTCACCCACTTAAAGGGACTCAAACTAGCTGACAAAGCTTTCTATTCTTCCCCAACACCAGACACCCTGTGAGGTAGTGAGAGCTCGGAAGAGAGCTGTGACTAGCCCAAAGTCACCCAGCTGGCTTTGTGGGGGAGTGTGGAATCAAACCTGGTATTCCCAGATAAAAGTTTGGCTCCCTAACCAGTAGACCAAACTGATTCTACATGGATACATCCATGCAGCTTTATAGACAAAGATATAGAATAAGTTTTCCATTACCTTTTCTGGGGACTTACCTTAGATTGTAATGCCAGTCATATTCCCATTTAGCATTCCTTACACTCTTGTGATCCTCTGTCCTACAACACCCCTAGTCCTTCTGTCTTCTCCTGCCTCTCAAAATTTGCTTAAGCTCATGTTTGCTGCTTCCATGACACCATCTCTCCACCTCATTCTCTGCTGTCCCCTTCTCCTTTTGCCCTCAACCTTTCCCATCATCCTGTCTTCGCATTATGCCCGAGTATTTGAGCTTGAGCTTCAGTATTTGTCTTTCCAACGAATAGGTAAAAGAACTGAAGATTGGTGCCTGCTGTTCCTTTTCAATATATACAAGTTGCACACCAAAGATAAACTAGGAGTTGCTTATGTTCGTTCTTTGGTGTTCTGATACTCAGCTGAAAGCAGAAGATTGGCTACAAAGCCAGAAGTAACAAGGCGCGAGTAACCACAAATTATGTTCCAACTGTTTAGAGCATCTTTTGTAGAGCAAACGTGTCTGGTGAAATCTGCTTGGGCTCAACATGACACGGCAGTATGAAGTGGGTGCACTATATATACTAGGTACGCATCGAATTAGTCATGAGCGTGCTTTCAATCAATAAGAACGCCAAATGAGAATATGACTAATGTTGCAACCCAAGGTTATCCCAGAGCTTACTGGGTGGCATTATACCATACCTCCATAGAGACTCTAGCTTATTCTGGACCACCCAGACCTGGCCTTTATAAAACTCTAACTGATTCTGCATCTGATTACCACTTTTATTTATTATGACTTTTTATTGGCTGGCTGCCATCAGTTCTAAGGAAACTACTTTAGCAAATGTCTTTCTGTTTTGAATAGGCTTAGTTCTCACTGCTGCATGCTCCCAAATTAGGTGATAATGAGGGCTAAAAGAAGAATAGCTTTTGAAAGTTATATGCACAAACAAGTAGTACTGTGGCTTTCTTTAACCTGGTGAGTATCTAATTGTGGGTTATCTAATTCAATTTTGGGACTTCCTTACTCAGTTATCCAGACTGTCACAGGTTCTACCTAAAGGGCCCATCTCTTCCATGCAATACTCCTGAAATATCTTGGAATGTCAACTTTAGTATATTATTAAGTATATTATTACACTGAATATCTTATTTAATAATACGAACATATATTATTTTAAATTCTTCTATTTTTTGCTTGTGGTACATCAGTCCAGTCAAGTTCTACAATGTACATTTACTCAAGGTTATCTCTACAATACCCCTTCCCCCTCCCGCCTCTGAGCCTAGAGCAGCACTTCTTAGCAAGGATATCAATGTATGGGCAGTTTCCAGGACTAGCAGCTTTTCCAAGTGTATTTGCTAAGATTTAGATTGTAAATACTGCTCCCTTGTCATACCATGTTTCTTGTCATAAGAACATAAGGGGAGCCCTGCTGGATCAGGCCACAGTCCATCTAGTCCAGCATCTCAAGCAGAAAACAAAGGCAAAACCTTCACCTGCTCTCAAAGAACTGCAAATAGCCTTTAGAGGCATGCATCCTGCCTGTCTCCCTAGCCTTGTAGGATGGAGCTAGGCATCCACTCTAGTAGCCATTGAGATACCTGTCCATGAATTTGTCTAATCCTTTCTTAAAGCCCTCTAGACTGGTTGCTGTTACCACCTCTTCTGGCAGCAAATGTATAGACTGATGACCTTCTGGGTGAAGAAATACTTCAGCTTGTCTGATCTGACTCTCCTACCCATCATCTTCTTAGAGTGCCCCCTGGTTTTACTGTTGTGCCATAAGATTCAAAGGGAATTGGAGTTTGCCCTAACTTTTAAACTAAGTGTTGCTGCTAATCTGTTCTCAGTTCAGCTCTTTAACATATCAAGAATTCTGAATCTGTCCTCAAAAGTATTTGTTATCCAACCCAGTTTTGCATCCTTTCGCAAATCTGATTTTAAAATTCCGTCCTCTTTGTTGTCCATGTCATTTACACATATGTCGAAGATAATCACCTCCAGGACCGAATACAATGATACCTATTCAAAATCATCCCCCCAATTGGATAAACCACTGATGGGAACTCAAACTGTGTATGATTTTTCAACCAGTTTGTGAATTCTCCTGCCTAGCAGAACCATCCAACATATAATTAGCTTGCTCGCACTTTGCCTAATATAAACTGTCTGAATATGAAACTGGGTTCACTGACGGGAATATAAAATGGGAACTAAATTATCAGATCTTCTCATGTTCGTACTTTATGCAGGAGATCACTGAAATATTGTTACAAAAACACTATTTCTCATATTACTAAAAGCAGACTTTTGGTGTAAATTCCAGAGTCAGCTATGATTATTAAGTTGCCTGGAGTCCTTAATAAGTGAGCCAGTTTGGACTAGTGGTTAGGGAGCTGGCTAGTCACAGCTCTCTTCTGAGCTCTCACAGCCCCACCTACCCCACAGGGTGTTCTGTTGTGGGGAGAAGAACCGGAGTGAGACCTGTTGAGTGTTTACATTTACAACGCTTTGGGGCGATTTAACATGCAGAAAGCGTGTTAAGCCAACCTGATGTGGGGACTGCAAGGATCGAAACCGTTTCGAAACCGTTTTAAGCTTGTAATGGGAATGGCCCCTTATAGTGATAGTAATACTGCAGAACCAGGCAGAACAATGTAAGAAGGGAAACATTGTTTTCCTCTATGCAGAGCATCTGTGCTCCATTATATGGGTTTGTAGTTTGAATGTGATCTTAAAAGTCACTAGTGAGCACTAGAAAGTAAACACAAAAATTATCAAGACAGCTTACAATTATTTTAAAAAGGAAACAGACATTTGCACAGGAATATTACTTTAAATATTTAGGGATATGGAAAAGGCTTTGTCTGGCATTGGAACTTCAACAAAGTAAATTTTATGCAATCTTTATATAGGACAGAAATCTGAAGTTATGATGCCACCACTGAAAAGTTTCTTTCCCAGTTACTATATTATTAAATCTCAGAATATTGATGTGCATTAAGAAGGCCACTATTTAACATCTTAGGCCCCATCCACACAGGGGCAGTATTACGCCATTATGGCACTGCTATGGTAGGATTGCCATATCTATCTCTGGCAGCGCCACCATAGCTCCACTTCCCTCCCTCCTAAAAAGTGTAAAGAACTGTTGCTGGAAGACCCAGCATTGGTGGCAGGTTCTCCAGCAACTGTGTTTACTCACCTTGTGGACAGAGTGTGCATTGTCCCTCTGTCCACGCATGCATTCACACACTTTTGGGTATTTGGTGCTGGCTGAATACCCAGCTGCATGAGTCACAAAAGACATTGCTGGCCAGGTTGCTCACAGGGAAGCAAGCGATAATATTGGAGAGACAATTTTCTGCATTTTTGCTTGCTGGTGGGATATTTCAGGCACTGCTGTGGTTTTAGTATGTTTGTTTATATATTTGGTTTATATTTTAATCTTGTACATCAAACTGAGACCTTCAGGTATAGGGCAAGATAAAAATGCAAAGCTGAGGAATAGGACTTCTCCAAAAGCTCATCTAAGACAGTAGCAAGTGTGAGCCTCTACCCCCAGGCCATAAGCTGCTGCCCCCAAAGTGAGGCACCTAGATCAGTGCAAAATCATCCTCCGATGGCAAAATTAACAAAAAGTCTACAGCGTCTTCAAATTTGGCAACAAATGAATACATACTGTCAAATGGGATCACATGATGAGCTGTGGAGGGGCTTGAAAAAAAGATTTAATGGGCTCTATCAATTAAGAAAATGTGTTTTTTTGTTTAGTTTTTATTTGTGACAAAATGTTCACCACATGGCTATTTCATGCTATAGGCTGAAACTAAATAATTATTTTCTGAAAACACACACTGATTGATTAGTCTTTGGGAGTTATTATATTTCTGTCTCCTGTCTGATCCATACTTGGTTAGAAATGTAATGTTTCAGGTAAGATTTGATTTTGTTCCTGCCCAGCACTGTTTAGTAAGACGTCTCTTGCTTTTTATCAAACCAGTCATCTTTCCAATGGGCTTCTTGCTGACTGTAGACGCAGTTCTTCAGTGGATTTTGTCTGTGGTTTGTCCAGCCAGAATCATTCTGCACGCAGCATTGGTGAATTGCATTTAATACTTCCTGCCAAGTTAAAGCAGCCGTAGGTTGACGTCTGTCTTTTTAAAATTACCTCCACCCTGTCCTTTTTAAAATTATGGATAGTCAACTATCTGCGGACAAAACAATTGTATCTGACCCTCTTTAGATGTTGTAAAAGTGTGCCTTGGATTTCGCGTAAGAAAATAATTTCAAAGATGTTTATATTAGAAATATTTTGCAGAAGATCCTCATACATTCAAATGTAAGCCCTGAAAGTTTGTATTTTCCATTGTTTCCCTTCTATGGCAAGCATGTTTGCTTTATGGGCAAATATGAACCTGACTCAAGTTGCCAAGATTAACACACACATGGAGGTCGAGATGATTATGAAAAGGAGAGAGAATAAGCAGAGATATTTATACTGGGTGAAGTAGGTGAAAGGCTACCAGTCCATTAAATCAGTTGGTCCCATGTGTTCTTCTGAGATGAGGTAGCTGAGGGCAACAGCAAACCTTGGCCAACCTTGGCATGTCTATGAGACTATAGCACAAGAAATTGAAAAATAGGCAAGCCTGAGGCATTAAACAAAACAAAGACAGGGTTGCCAAAGTATCAATATTAAAATAAATGTGTAAACTATTTGTAAAAATTCAAGGGTAGGACAGTTTTGTTAGGTAAGAGATAACAATAAGAGAATAATCCAATTATTGATACGAATTAAAAATAAGAAATTTGGTAGCTAATAATAGCAGTGGAGGATTCTCAAAAGTGGTATAAAAATGAACGTGATAAAAAGAGAACCTAAATATTTTGTTTTATTTTCTGTATACAATAATCAAAACTGTTTTAAAATTCTAAGGGCGGGATCTCCCTTAAAATGCACCACTGTACAGAAGGGAGGCTCTTAGAATAATTGACGATCCATCATACTGACCAGTGTGGAATCACCCAGGGACCCTGACGGTTTCCAGAATAACTGGTCTGAGAGGGTACAGATGGAAACTTTCTCAGTTTGGAGACTTTGTTTGAAGTCCAGATCACCATACTGGACTTCAAATGACCTCTGCAAACTAGTGTATAGAGGAAAAGGAGGAGAAGGAGCATTTATTTGTACTCTTGTGTATCAGCCCCTCTCGATTTTTACACTAATAATAGTAAATAGCTGTGGAGTCACCCTGACTTCCTTTAGTTTGAAAGAAATGCAGATACAAACAGTCTAAATAGCTAGAGGTGTATATACTTTAGAGAAGATTGAAACCTGAGAGAAAAACATGAATGTGAATGTAGCCCCAAAAGAAACATAAACTCAACCTGTTCCACAATTTGACTGTCAAATGATCCACGTACACTAGATGAAGTTCTTGAAATTGGGGAGCTCTGATTGCTCTCTAGAGAGTTTTCTTACAATAAGAAAACCATTTTAGAGCTTTTTCTAAAAGAGAAATTGCAATACTAAGAGCAGATGTTATCAGGTTGTGGCAGAGGAACTTCGTGAAAGACTAATATCCTTAGGCTCCTTCCTGAGATGACAGTCAAGCGGCCATTTTATTAGCCTGAAGGTGATAGAAGGAAGGTTTTCTCCAAAAACCCAGTCAAAAGGACCATGATTGACATCTTTCTACCTTTGCAATCAAGTTTATTTGCTCACTTCAAGAGTGCTGTTAAGTAATGGTTCTTGAGGGTTTCCCTCCTCCTCCTCTCCAGTTCCTTTCCTCTTCTGCCATGTTTATTAGACTCTAGGACTGAAGGCAGGTGTTTGTGTTATATTGCTGTCATTTTGTATAAAATATTCACATATCAGGTGATATGGTTGACATGATCTAGACTTCTAGAAGGCTTTTCGCAAAGTCCCCCATGAAAGGCCATTGAATAAACTAACCAATCATGGAACAAGAGAACAGGTTGTGTCGCAGATTGGTAACTGGCCAGAGGACAATGGACAATGGCAGTTGGTCAGATAAATGGGCAATGGAGGGGACCTGTACTGTACTTTTAAATTTATTCATAAGTTATCCTAAAGAAGGGGAAAGCAGCAAGATAGCAAAGTTTCTAACATTAAACTATTTAGGATTATGAAAACTGATAAGGTTTGTGAAGAGCTCCAGAGAGACCTCTTGATATTAGGCAAGTGCAAACAAGTGGCAGATGAGTAAAGCGATCTTGAAGTTCTGGTGGAGAGCTCAATGAAGGTGTTGACCCAGTTCACAGCAGCAGTGAAAAAAGCAAACCAAATGCTAGAGATAGTTAGGAAGGGACTAGAAAATAAATCTACAAGCATTATTGTGCTTCCTCATCAATCCATGGTGAAGTCACAATTCAAATATTTTGTACAGTTCAGGTCACAACACTTCAGGAAGAATATTGTGGAACTGGAAAAATGCAGAAAAGGGCAACCATATTTTGTTTAAGGGGGAATCTGATGGCTTTATATGAGATCATGTATGGTGTGGAAAAGGTGGATAAAAAAAAGATTCTGTTGCACAGCACCAGAACCAGAGGGTATACTGTGCAGTTGGTGGGCAGGAAAGTTTGGACTAACCAGGACAAATATTTTTCCACAGAGTGTTGTATGGATTTTACTACTACGTTGTATGTCAGCAGAGAAGCTAAAAGGCAGCAACCACTCATCCTGATTTTAATGATTAGTCTCTGTGATCACATTTCTAGTGTAACTCAAATCATATTATGCAAAAGTTGGGCTCCAGGGGATTCAGGGGCGTTTACTTCTTAACGCGTTCAGAATTATAGCTTTATATCATGTCACTTTATTATTGTTTACCCCTGTGTGCAGAAAAGCAAGGTCTGCTGGCATTAATGGCTAGATCATTCTTCTTGATAGCTCTCTCCTCCCCTGCTCTTTAATTTTGTGAGTCATCGTGCACGTGCTTTTTTCTGTAAGCAAAAACAATTGATAGCTGACCTTTACAGCTAAAATCAAGCCTTGAAATCGCTTGCAGAACAATTTGCACTAAATGATCCAATCTGACCTCTGATTGTTATGAATATTACTAGGCAGCAAGCGTGTGATTCTCTTTCCTTCTGTGTGCGATCAGGACAAATCAGAACTGGAATACAATACATTGCCTTTTAAATGCATGATGGTTGTTTTTCTGGTTTTCCTGCCAGGAACTATTTTGATTTACTCTTCTGTACTTTGAGTCTTGTGGTCTCTTGGCCTTCCCCTTCATTCATGGATAAAAGTCAAGGTCCATAAGAATTTTATGACTTTAAAGCTGATAGCTTCTAAGTGAAAAGAAGGCAGCAGTGTTCTGAGCAGTTAAAGCCATTTCAATCAACTCCTGTCATCCTTATCTGAAGTGATAGGGACTGAGTGGCAAAAAAATCAATAAAAATCAATGGGAACTCCAAGGTTGCCTCTCCAGATGGCAAGAGAGTCACGAGATCTAAAGAAGATTCTGCAGTTGCTTCTTTTTGCTCCCGCTAAACATGGGTAGAATCATGGGCTTTTACCTGCGTTTGATGAGTACTTTAATTATCAATGGTCTTGGGGTGGTGGCTCTAGGCTTGGTGGCTCCTAGTTAGTAAAGCAGTGACAGGTAAGGAGCATTGCTCTTACAGGAAATATAGTATAATTGCTGGATTACCTGTAATAGCATTATTAAGACTTTGATAGCTCAGGACTATATTGGAAGTGCCGCAATTATGTGTGGCATTCTCAGTGTTGTCTCAAGAAGAATCACAGCTTTTAGCTTATGTCAGGAAGCACCTCAAAGCTTGTATTGAGAAAGATGATAACATGGAAAAACTATACCAGATGAGGAAGACCAAAGTCAACTAGGGTTGGGCAGCCACACAGGTGAATAATTGCATTTAGCCGTCAGCACACAAATTCAGTTTCTTGTAAGAGGGAGTGGCTGTACTTCAGTGGTAGAGTGAACTGCTTGGACAGCAAGGGTTGTAATCGGCAAACTTCGCTATCTCACTTTTTATCCCTATTTCTAGATCATTTATGAATAAATTAAAAAGCACAGGTCCTTCAGGACCTACATTTTGCTACCTTCCACTCTGAAGATTGTTCATTTATTACTACTTGCTGTTTCTTGTTCCTTAGACAGTTATCAATCAGGGACAGGACCTGCCTGCTTATTTCATAACTGATTAGTTTATTCAGTTTGACAGGGACTTTGTCAAAAGCCTTCTGGAAATCCAGATAGATAATGTCAACTGGGTCACCTTCATCCATATGCTTATTAACACTCTCAAAGAATTCTTAACAAGTTTGCATTACCTGACCTACCTTTGTAGAAGTCATGTTGATTTTCCTTCAGCAATGCTTGATCATTTTACCTAGAACTGATGTTCACCTCAGTGGTAATTAATTTCCTGGATCATCCCTAGATCCTTTTTGAAGATGTTACATTTTTGGTGTTACATTTACTACCCTCCAGTCTTCAGGCACAGAGCCTGATCTTTGGCTACAAACTCAGCCCTTTCACATTTAAGAACTCTTAGATTAATGCCATCTGGCCCACGTGATTTGTTAGCATTTTATTTATTAAGACACACAAGGACTTCCTCCCTATATACTTCTATCCAGTTTAACTCATCTGATTTCTTCCCTGAAAAGATTGATTCAGCTGCAGGCATGAAGTTTTTAGCAATGTGTTCCTCAAAATTAAGAACGTAAGAGGAGCCCAGCTGGATCAGGCCACAGCCCATCTAGTCCACCATCCTGTCTCACACAGTGGTCCAATTGCTTCTGGGCATTTTGAGCAGAAAAAAAAGGCAAATTTTTACTTGCTCTCAAATCCCTGCAAATAGCTTATAGAGGCATTTGTGTTTGATTGCTGTGAACTAAACCAACCAGTTTGGTCCAGTTCCAATTGGGCCAAACTACCCCATGTTCAAAAGAGGGCTGAATCTATTCAAGCTGAACCAGAGATGTTCATTTTAATTAGGACAAGCCAAACGGTTTGATTCAAATAGTTCAAAACTCAACCCCTATCTAGTCCAATGGTGGAGCTTGTGGGTATTAAAGAGGGATGGTGCCGTACCCCCCACCACCTTCCTGTACAGCTTTTTTTTTTAAATGAAGATCTGCACAAGTGTGAAATTCTGCACCTTCTCAGGTAAGGTATGCCTTTTCAAAGGTCAGTCTAGAACCCACTGAGCTTGTTCAACCTGGTTCTAGATCAAATTGAACAGAACCTCCAAGTTTCAGTTAGTATACATCTCTAGTAGCTTTCCCTATACTTTATATTTTCCCTTTATACTGGTTTATAATTTTTTCCTCCTGAGAGCAAACAGTGCAAGCTGACCTCAGAAAAGGTTAAATACTATTCTCCCTATTGCACTGAGATAAATCTGTAGTTTGAGACAAGATTCCTAAATAGAATGGGTAAGTAGAATACGACCTCTAGTGGTCATTTTGATGAAATTCTTTCCACTTCAGACACAAAATTCTATTATTATTTTTGTTTGTAAAATGTATAGTTATGTGTGCTGAATGAAATAAAGTATACATTTCTCATTTTATTACTTAGCTACCAAGTTTGGCTGTCTCTGTATACAGCCAACTGTATACAGCTAACTGTAGGCATTAGAAAGTACACCCTCAAACTAAGTGGATAAACGCTTGAGTGAAACAATGTGAGCAAAACTCCCCCCCCCCGGAACAAAACGGAACAAATGGATACTAACTATAAATTGACACTTTGTGTTCGTGTGGGCAGCCAGCTCAGTTCTGCATTCTGTTTCAGAACAGTCTTCAAGACCTGTCAGCCTCTGATCTCTCCCACCCGCTCCCTCATCTATGAAGAATGATTCTGGATTCACGATGGGGCCAAGATCTATTCTGGGAAGAAGAGGGAATAAAGCAGAACAGACAGAAGAATGTATGTTTTAAATATGATTTTTAAACTACTGAAACTGAAAAAAAACCCACATAGGAAGGGAGCCAAAAAAGTGTCCGAGAGCATCTCAGTAGTAAGCTAATGCCATTATCCTCCTCTCAAATTTCTACATGCAAATGCAGGAAAGAAGACATGAACACTGAGATGCAGTGGAGGAAAGCCCTCTCTGTCTCAACTTCCTTAAATGAAGTTGTGTTTTAAATCGATGCCTGGACTCAGTGACAGATTGGTACTCTCCATTCCTAGGAGCAGGCCTGAAGTCTTACAGCTTGGAACCAAAAAGTGTCACTGGAAGTACACATCAGGAACCTTGTCAGACCAAACAATTCCTATCCTTGCTGGGCAAAGATTGCTGTGTTGCTATCTGGCCATTAGATTACTGCAATATGCTAAACCCAAGTCTTCATTTAGAAAGTACAGTTAATCTAAAATAAAGTAAGGTAAACATATGCCTTAGGTCAAAGCTCAGTTGCTGGAAACAGCCTAGGCAACAGTCGAAAAATGGCTTGTCCTTCATGTCTTCCCTATATCACTGTTCCTTTCCACCGTGGCTGAGATCTTTTGCTCAGTTTTGATATCAGCCAAGATAAGGGAGAGTGAAAAAAGCAAGCTTTAACAGGCTTAGCTGAATAAACTGTGAGTCTACTTCTGGAACTGAGGTCAATTAAAATTGCTGGGACCAATTTTAAATGGCGTAAGAATGGCTTTTCTCAAAGACCAGCTTCTTTTGTATCCACACAGACTTCTGGGGGTCCTCTTCCTGGGTGCTCTCACAGCAGTAAGACCACACAGAATGCACCTACAGGGTAGTATTTTCCATTTCAAACCTTTTAGTGTAGAGCTCACTGCTCCACACGTCTGTCTGTAACTTTGTGGGCACCATCTCCTCTGGTTGCTTCTTTGTCCCCAACAAGGAAACATACAAAAATACTTGGGCCTTTCTGGGATGATCACATGAAAGTCAGATTCAATGGACACAGATTTAAAAATGTACCTTCTTGCTGCCCGCCTTGCTACATGACAAAGTAAAGTGGCTCAGAATCTATGGGTGCTTGGATGATCCTCAAGGTCATCGCCACTTCTTCAGGTCCCATACTGACAATTATGGTGCTTTTCAGTCTTTGGCCCTTTCTGCACATTTTGGATCATGTCCTGGATTAGGGACCTGCTATCCACATGCTAGTGCAAATTAGGGCTCATACCAGGGGGAGCCTAGCATAGTTTGAACCAGCGTATGAATGGTAGGTCCCTATTCCAGGATATAATCCAAAATAAGGCCCAGTGCAAAAAGGGCCTTTGACTCGGGTTCTGTTCTACATCTTGTACATTTATTCAAGTTATTTCACTACATCACCTATTTAATCTTATTTTTATCAAAAGAAGGTGGCTTCTTTCCTGTTCTTCCTATGAAAGAATATTCTGCAAAATGGTAGAACATACTAAATGAGGAGGAAGTAATCTTTTCACCATAAATCTTCTATCCACAGGACAAAATCCCAACATTAATTTGCTGTATAGAAATCATTCAGTTTTATATTTGAATTATTCAAAAACTGATATTACAATATTGTAAACAGAGAAGATAGGTTTTAGCATATAAATTCAAATACCTACTAAGTTCAAACCAGTTTTTATGGCAGACTGTCAAATACAATACAGATATTTCCAAGGTGATTGTACCATTTACAACAGAGCTGATTAACTCACAACAGTTCTAAAAACTTTACAGCAGAACCCTGGACATTTTTAAAAAGAGGCTTAGGAGTAGAACAGCTGTTGCATTTTTCTTTTCTATCCAAGTCTTGACAGAAACTGATCAAAACAAAGTATTTCTCCTGAATTGAAAAACTAAAAGATCTTGTGGTTTTTCATTTGTGCTATCTCATTGCAATCTTCCATGCTCAGAATCATTAGATGTAGCTGTAAAACCATTCACAACAGTAAAAGCATTAAAAAAAATAGTACCTATCATTTTGGAATATTCCCTGTCCTCTTCACCATTTAGCAAAGATGCATCTAGGCTCCGCTGAACTGAGAAGGGAAAGATCCTGCCAGTTGGCACGTGTATAAAATGTATGTGCCCCTTGGCAGCCACTGAACATTGCCAAGTTAGTTAGAAATACTATTCTCCATTTTCAAATTTACTCTGCTTGGTGTATTTGAAAAATCACACCCAAGGCTACTAGATTAGCAAAATAAATTAAAACAAGAAATTAAAGGATGGGAGAAGTCTAAGTAACAATGAGTAGAAGCTCTAATATTTCCACTGCCATGTCTAGCGTAGTGGAAGTGTAGTCTTGCCGCATATCTAGAACCAAACATTTGGTTTCTACAGGCAGATGTTGTATCTTGTCAAAGACTGAATGCCAATCAGAATTACTTTTTTTGGAATGTTGCACACTTGCATCTCAATTCTGTGAAAGATTATCTGGACATCCAAGTCTTTCCAAAATCAGAAAGTCTTTCAGTAATGCATAGGAACCATTCTTGCTTTTTACAGGAAAAAGACTGAACCTTTCCATCAAATGAATACAGCCATTTTGCATCATGAGGATTGTCTCCTGGTACTTGTTGGCTTCAAATAAGTTCAATGTTTTGGTGCAATTCAGCTTAAGTTTTAGACATGATTTAAATTCTGCCAATTGAAACAGTCTCTGAATAGTTGCCTCATGCTTTTTGTATTTACAGATATCATTGTTGCTTAGACCTTTTCCCTGTGTGGGTTTGTTGCCTGGGTACAGGACAGTAAAGTCTACACAATTTTATTGCAATCATACGAGGGTAGGTACAGCAAAGGTGAAGTGTACAACAAATACTATGATGCAATTTTACATTTATTAAACTACAGTTCAAAGCACAAATTTACACATTCTAAATACACTAGACATAGCTAATGAGTCACACACTTCCCACCGACATGTTATATATCTGGGGAAAGACAACTTTACAAGACTTTCTAACAGAAATCCTTAGTATAAAAACTGTACTTGTATGTAAACTGTTTGACAGAGAACCCAAGTGATGGGTTTCCATCTCAACTAAGTCATCCATTTTGTTGCATATTATTTAAATGCTGAGGGACTAAGTAATCTGACATGTTGAAATCTGTATATTATTTAACCTTTACTTCCTCAGTGAATTGTAGTTGTAGCTGGTTTTGCCTGGTCCCAAGTTATTTCAAGTTTCATTAATTCATTCAAGATTTTTCCATTTTCTTTCAAACTGGAATGTTGTGACCAGACAAGACTACAGACATGCAACTGCAAGGCTAAATAAAGCATTAATGCCTGTTTAAGCTGCAATAGAAAAACTGTCTTCAGGACTCAGCTGGATGCAAGAAGGCACAAAGAAGAAATTCTTCATCAGTGTGTCAGAGGTGAATCCAGCATCTTGCATCTTACACCTGGAATGGAAAGCACATAAAGATACTGAGGGTAGAATATTTTCATACAGTTTGGATTTAAGCAACAAAAATACCTCTTTCACGGCATTCTGAATGCTAAAAATTAAAGCAAGTTTTCTTCTATATAATCTTTATGGTATCTAAGATTCAAAATTTACAACACTGTTAAAATTCTTCTTATTCAAAGAATTTTCAGTCTTCAAGACCAAACTTCTGTTGAAATACTATCCGCAGTTACTTAGTAAAGCATATTCCCTCCCATAAAAAAATACACACGATTGTCCCCCTCCCCAAAGAATTCAAGTTTCCTGGCCCCCTCTGGGCAGTTCATATGCTTCAAACTAGCATAGGAACATGCTCACATACATCTCTACTACATGCAAATTTAACTATTGTTGTAGTGGGGTTGAGGAGGTCAACAGCATCTGAAGAGCTGCAGATTTCCCATCACAACGTTTACTACCTGTAGGTCAAGAGAGCAGCACACAGCAAGCAGAGTACATCATCACTTACAGCAGACCTCCCCGAAAAGAGAGCTTCGTAGAACAATTTGTGCTATACTGTAGCAACTTACACATTCAGTTTTGTTAAGTTTGGCACTGCAGGCAATTTAAAAAACAACAACTGCCTAGATCAAGAAGAACTGAACCATTACTGTAAATATTCTTTATGAACTTCATCTTCTGACTATCTGAACCAGCCTTTCTCAAAGTTGGTACCCAAGATAATTTTAGATCATGGGGGCCAAATACCTTAGTACTTAATTCAGTTCACATTTTTAAGTAATAATTAACAGTACAAGTGGGATACAGAAATGGCAAAAATTGAGGAGGAATGTGAATGACAATTTGGGAAGCACTGATGTAAACTACTGATAATTAAGCATTTAAAAAAAATGGGAAGGTCAGTTGGACATGGCTGAGAGGGCATAGGGTAAAATAGAAACAAAGGAAAGAAATCTCTTGAGAAGTTTCCATACAGTTAGATCTATGGGTGTACTTTTTAAATATGCTTAACATTTGCATAGAATCATAATCACCAAGAAAATATACTACTTAAAATATACATAAATCCATTTTTTTAAAAAAAGCGTTCTTATATTTCACCTACTTCATAACAGCTTGAAGCAGTACCAGGGTTCAGCCCCCCTGACACTTTTCTCCTACTTCTCTATCAGCACATGATGGCACTAGAAATGAACACTGCTGAGAAAAGGATCCCGAGCCAGGCACAACATCCCAAACCATCTCAGATCCAATTTGGTTTGGATCCTTGCCTTGGTGTTCATCAATGATGCCAGAAAGGATCAGTTGCAGGAGATTTGTACTCTTTGTGAATGCAAGTAGTTTCAGTTTCCTCACATTTCTTCAAAGGAGAACAGCCTTTGTTAAGTGTTTCCACATCCCTAGGAACAGGACACCTGCTCAAGTGCTGCATCAGACAGTAAAGTGAGCATGGAACAAGAGTTGTTTCAACCCTTCTGCTGATGGAGGGCTTATCCTTCAAGTCACTGTAACCTCTCTTGCTTCCAATATACCTCTCTTGAATGTGACTGAGTGTTTGGAGGTATGCGAAGGGAAGTACCTGAGGAAGTCGACAAACACATTCATTCTCTACCATTTAGGGATAATTTAAAGAAGTAAATTTAATACAAGGATGCCTTTGCTCTTAGCTAACAATACGTTATCTTCTTTAGCGTGGTGCTAAACTGGATACAGCATTTTGTTAATTCAGGCATTACAACAGAATACAACTCAAACTTACCAGTTACTTATTGACATTATGTAGTACACTGGGGGCCTTTGGAAATCATTAAAAGCAGACTGTTCACCCAAAGCACCAGAACCCATATTGTCAAAGAGCAGCCAGTCTCCTACATTCAGCTCAGGAAGAAGACAGTTTTCCACAATTTGATCAAGCTCATCACAGGATGGACCCCAAAGGCTGCTTGCAAAGAGAGGCTCATCTTCCTTGTATTTCTACAAAAGAACGATTCTAATCATTAGATAAGTGTGGAGGTATACACACAAGAGCAGCTATCAATAAACAGAACTAAATGTAAGACAGTATATAAAGGTGGTTCTACCTTGTGAACCTCTGGAACAGTAGTCAAATTGTCAGATAACTTTCTTGCAAAAGAACCATAAACACCATCATTCATGTAGTACACAAAGACTGGTTCATCGTTTGCTTGTTCCACTGTAAAAGAAACGTGGTGTTTTAACAGTTCCACAAGTACATACACAAGCATGAAATATAGTGGACGGATAATGAGGCACGTCAGATAAAGCTATGACAAACCTTTTGTGAGAAAAAACCTTTTAGCGTGAAAGTGCATTGATTAATACAGTCTGAACACCAACATAATGCACATTTGCTTTTGATACGAGGACTGCAATACAGAGAAAGTAATATTCTTTCTAAAAAATTAAAATATATGCTATAGTCAAAACTCCAACCAGTTATCTTCTAGGGAAACTAAAATAACTTCAAATACAAAATAATCAATGTTCCTTCTCTGCAAACTGATTCAAAAAAGAAAAAAATATTCCAAATAGGAACAAACTTAAATACTGAAAGATAACAGATGAAGAAGAGAGCCTGCTGAGATGTCACTGCCTAGTTCTAGGTTCTCTAGTTGAAGGTGACCTTGAATTGCCCAAAAGGAAGAATTTTAAGAAAAACAAGCAACTGAAAAGCTTCTGGGCGTGTTAAAAGTAAGAACAAACCTAACGTAGCCTTTCAGTAGAAAGAAGTGTGCAGTTGATTTGGCTTACTTTTAGATAGAAGAGGTTTCTCATCTTGAACAGCTTTCTTGGCAATAATATTAACTGCTAGAGTAAAAGCAGAAGAAACATAGTAGCATCCAGGCTCTGCAATTACATTGACACCGGTTTCTTCGGGAAAGTAGATCTCAAGCAATGGACTGACAATATGTTTAACCTAGAAAAGAGAAGGTGAACTTCTTGTTGACACCTGTCTCTATGTTTCTCCAACAGCTTCAGAATTTATACTTTGAAACACTTATTGGCATTCTAAATCTTCAATATAAATACATTCTTGTCAAGTGAAAGAAGAATTAACGGCAGCATATCATCTTAAAATTTGATCCAGCTATTTCTGAGATTTGTCCACATTTTATTCTTATAGTAAAAGGCACAAATTATGTATTTTTGCTGGAATAAGCTCCAATCAAGCTAGTTCCCTATTTATTTATTTGTTTGTTTATTAAAGAATTTATATCCTGTTCTTCACCAGAAGGTCCCATGGCAGGTCACAACAACAATAATAAAAAAAACCATATTCTTAAAATGTTTAAAATGTAATCCTCCCTCCCTGGTAGCACAGCATTTAGAGGAAGCTAAACATCAAAGTTCTGGGTAAAGAGGTAAGTTTCAACCAGGTACAGAAAACTATATAATACAGGTGCCTAGTGAACCTCCAGAGGGAGGCTGTTCCAATGTCTGGGGACCACCACAGAAAAGGCCCTCTTGCATGACCCTGTCACATCCATCTCTCTGAGAAGGGCTTCACTTTAATGATCTTAAGGCATGGGCAGGTCTATATGGGAAATAGTAGATATCACACGACTAAAAAAAGTTGAATTGCTGAATTAACTGGACAAGTGTTCTGCAGACTTTCTTATTTTAAAAATTCAACTCTGTAAAGTTCCCAAGGGGCTTTTTAAATGCACCACCAAATTGAGTGCACAGTTATCAAGTTCAGGCTAGTACATATATTTATCCATCCCCTTTGATGTAGCCATGAGAATTAATTCTAATTACAATTTTCTGTCATTTCCTGATTGAGAGAACACTGGTTAAACTATTATTTAACCAAGGTTACCAAGGAGTAAATCATACTACTGGCCTCACACTTTTTATTTTCTGTAAAGTTGCAAAGGGACAGAGAAAATATTCTACAACTACTTTCCTGCCCCCACAATTTTGCATGCTGCTGCACTAAGTCAACCTAGGCTGAATCACCATGCTCTTCACAACCTGGTTCCTTAAAAGTGTTTTTAATTGCAATTTCCAATGCCTCCAGCAAGCACAGTGATTGGAGGGAGGGAGAGAGGATTTGTGGGTTATATCTTAAATATGTACTGATATTTTTTATCATATGTAGTGACTCACCTGGGACCTTTGGATGAAGGGTGAGATACAAATGTCATTAAAAAAATTTAAAATAAATCTGGAAGAAGATAGATTAGGCAGAGCTCCTTATGCCCATACAGAATAGTTTCAATAGCTGTCTAAAGCACACAATGAATTCTTTCCAAGTTTAATATCTAATCCTAAAATTAGTTATGTTTATATTTACTTTAGATCCACTGTACATAACAAGAATCAGTTAACTGAAAATAACAGGATGTGAGCATCCATTCAATAGGAAAACAATAAAAGTTTTCATACCTCTTCTAGATCAAATTCATAATCCGTAAAGCCACCACCAATGTTCAACATGTTCATGGTAAAGCCAAATTCTTCCTAAAATAAATTAAGTTTTTCATTTAATATATTAAGCTATAGTAGAGAGAAAGGATTTTGTTTTAATTCAGGCATTGCTATAATAAAAATAGTGCAGCAATATTTTGCATTTTATGTCAAAAAATATCTACCTACAACTGCAGGATAAAAAAAAAAAGTTTAATGTTTGGATTTAAATAACCAGAGTAGAATTTAATTCACCGATTTCTACATCACCACCACCTATCCTACCACAGTCCCTCTGGCTTCCAGAGGAACTTCTCGATATCAAAATACTCAATATGTTATGTGTTTTGGTGAATTACAAAAGGAAGAACTGTGTATAGATTTCTTCATTTTGAAATCAGAAAACACTTTTCAGACATGCTATGGATACAAATTTATCATTCTCTCACGCACATACCGTCATGGGTTTTTCCACTAGCACTAGAGTACCCAGTAAGGATCCAGTAAGGACCCTTAATGGGTTCTATAGTGCTAAGTGGAAAAACACCCATACACAGTGTGGCCTTCTATAGTCGGCACCAGCATAAAGGTAGCTGGTCTATATCCTTAGATATAATCCGGAATAAGGCCCAGTGCACAAACAGCCACAGAGAATGTGTTTTTTCCTTTGAAGATCTAAGGACAAACGTTACCTTAGTTCTCAAGCAGTTCAGAAAGAAAGCTTTTTTCATTTATGATTGCTAATTAGTTTTCAAATATGTGTCATGAACTTTAAACTGGGAGCATAATCACTCTACTTTATTGGTCTTAATAAACTGAGCCATAGATTATGTTACAAAACCTTTTTGCTACTATCCCACAAAATTCAACCGATGAATTGCCATTTATGCAGGTGCAATAATTCACTTACAGCCATATCGAATACACAGCGAGCATCGGAAATAGCATGTTTGTATACTTGGGGTTCCTTACAAGAGTTTGACACATGAAATCTGAAACAGAAAGAACAAGAGAGACTAATTTGTAACATGAGCAAAATTACTCTATGATAAGTTATTCCTGATTGGAGCAATACTGCTGCTTTCAAGTGTGGCAACATTCCCAAAAACATCTAGGGTGTTTTTCCACTGTCACTAGAAGTACCCATTAAGTACCCATTAATGGATACAAAAATGCCATTATGTACCCATTAATGGGTACTTAATGGGTACTTCTAGTGACAGTAGAAAAACATCCCTAGTGAATAACATCGCAAGACACAATTTGACTTCTTTACTCCCCTCATCTCAGAAGACAGCTTTTGGCAAGTTTGGGTCTGTATTCAGTCCTTCCCCAGGAAGGACTATCAACTAAAACAGGCCTAAAGATTTAGTTATACCTACTTCTTACATAAGACCCCTATGGGACAAAAAATTGCTACAGAACTTCAGTTTCCAAGTTTGTTAGTCTTGCCATACTAAAATTCTGCAGTCTTATTTTAAGTAACAATGCCAGAATTTAAAGAGGTTCATTTTATCATGCGTTAAATATAAAACTGACTCAGCAAATGCACCTCTTATTCCCAAATATAAGGTGAATTTAAGCTTCTACATCACAAACAAACAACATCCCTGAAGAATCAGTTTCCTCTTCCAACGTTACACGGAATACAGTCATACATAAGAAAGGCTATGCATTTAGCAGCATTTGTAAAAAAGATCTAGTTATAATGTATTATAGTTGATTTTATAGCTATTCCGAATGTCTTGCTGCAGAAATTTCAATAGTAAATTGCAGCATATATAGTTTAAGTTTCTGAGTATTTTATTTCACCCACAAGAAGAGTACCATTAGGGAGGAAAAAATGACAGGAGTATCAGGCTCACTCACTTAACACCAACTACTTGGACATCCAGCTCCTTAGCACATTCCATGAGATGACGACAGTTCTTCAGAGTGGTGCCAAACTTCATGCTCATCTCTTCACCTCCATTAAAGTCTTCTGTAGCAATTTGAAGCAAGAGCCTAAGAGAAGGGGAAGATGATTGGGGCACAGTTGGTTTACACCAGCATCAGCACATGTGAAGCCTGAAGACTGTCAGAAGTATGTTGATTATGTTGCCAATACTCCAGTTCTGTCGATGGGCGAGTCAAGTGAACCTAATAAAAACAATCCTGTACAGAGAGAAAACTAGCAATTAGGGCCTAAAACATGGAGTCAAAAAGGATAAAGGATTTGGAAAGCAGCAGCTAATGACTCTGTTGTAGCAGAAAGTTTGTTGATTGCTGGAATAAAAATACATTACCTTGGATATATAGTCACGTTCACTTTACATTAACCAGTGATATGTAATTTTCTATAAGCTGATTTGAAGTGGAGTGTACCACACTTCTCTAAAAATACTGTTTCTGAAGTAAGCTCCTGTGCTTACTTCTTCTAATAGCAAGAAGGGACTGATGAACATTTTCTTTGAAGATAACTGGTCTCTTCTGCCATGATAAGAAACTGGAATCCAAATGCTTCCAGAACAATCAATCACTTCTTGCCTGTCTCACAGAAACTCTGCTGGATGCATATCACTCCTGAAATGCCAACATGATATTCACAAAAATAATTTGTGAAGTAAATGCACTGATGTTTCTGAACTTACACACTCTACTATTCTGCATTGTATCGCATTATGCTAATATACTGACATCACACATTTGACAAGCATAACTGCACTGTCAGAACTGAAGACTGTAAATGTGTGGATCTTTATCACTTTTATTTTTAATACCATCTGCATTCCTGGTATTAGAGGCAAAAATTAGCCAGCAACTGACAAGTAGATGTACCTCAGAAATACAGCCAAGTAATTGACTAATAGTAATTGAAAATAGGAAAGGTATGCCAAACTGCATTACTCACTTTCTAACTATTCTTCTCTCAAAGTGAAGAAAATATGCCAGATTAGCAAGCAATTGAGCAAGCCAGGGCATGCAGCCTTTGTATTCTACCTGTTCAGAGGAACATGTACTTACCACTAACTGGCTTATCTGCTTTAGATAATCCACCGCCATACTTTTGTTCCTCCTTCACGCTGATGCTACCCCAGTAAACTAGAAGAATTTTTGATGTGCACTTCTGGTGCAGCACCAAGTCTGACACGGAGCATATAGCAGACTGTCCAAGACTTTTTTTTTCACCTTGAAACATTCTGGATCAGTTCAAGGGATCTTGAGACAATTCTCATAAGATGATGATGATGTGAATAAGCATGTAATATATTCCATCACAAGACAAGAGTCCAGGCAGAAAGAGATATGTTTGTGTGTTAAATACATTCTTTTATTTGCTAATTGTTTCTGTTTACATAACCTTGTCAGATGCAGTTTTCTACTTCTTGATAAAATAAATGTTAAGTTATCTTGGTAAAACAAAGTAAGCGAAAGTTAGTGGGACCTTCAAATGTAACATTAAGACTACAATGTCAAATACAATTTCTATTGAGGTTGCAACATCCAGGCCTGCAGTCTCAAGTTTAAGAAAGGAACATAAAAAAATCGATGAAAAATACAAAATGGAACGTTGTCTACTTATGTGAGCATTCATTCTCTTGGGTTCAGACGACTCACGCTGGGTTTTATCTCTTCACCACTGCTTGGTCAAACAAAAAGATTTTTGCCACTAGGTGGCACTCGCCCCTCTTCTAGACCTTGCTGTGAGCTGTCATTCCCAGTCTGTCGAGGAGCCTCCAGAGGAACATCAGCCAAATCAACCTGTCAGAAGGGCAAATAAGAAAGAACACAAACAAACAATAGGGTGGGTTGTGAGTCCGTCTGAACCCAAGAGAATGAACACTCATGTAAGTAGATAACATTCCATTCTCCCTGGGTTCAGACGCCTCACGCTGGGATGTACCAGAGCCTAACATGAAACATAGGGAGGGAAAATATAAAGCTAAGGAAGTGTGGTACATTCCTACTGTATTGTAGATGATGTGCTAGAGCACCCTTCTTCTGAACACTGCCTCAGCAGATCTGTATTAATCAAGACAATAATGCTTGGTGAAAGTAAAAGGGGTCGACCAGGCTGCTGCCCTGCAGATTTCTGCCAACTGAGCATTGAGAGCCAAGGCTGCTGATGCTGATGCAGACCTCGTCGAATGTGCCTTGATCCCTTGAGGTACTGGCTTACACTTGACCTGGTACTCGAATGCTATACAGGCCCTCACTCAGCCTGCATTGGCCTTCATCCCCATATTAGAGGGGTGGAAATGCATGAACAAAGAAGAGGACTTTCTGAAGGACCTAGACCTATCTCAGTAAAAAAAGGATCATTCTGCAGACATCCAAAGTGTGCCACCTTCTTTCCAAATCATGCTGAGGATCTGGACAGAAGGTGGGCAGATGGATTTCCAGAGTCCTGTGAAATAAGGACTCCACTTTTGGAAGGAACTTGGGGTCCAAGCACAAGACTACCAAATCAGGAGTGAACCCACAGTATGTTTCATCTATTAGAAGAGCCAAAATGTCAGACATCCTGCGCTGAGGTGATGGCTACTAAGAAGGCAACCTTAAAGGACAAGTCTCACTGAAGCCATCGCCAGTGGCTCAAAGGGTTTTCCCATCAACGGTGACAGCACTAAACTCAGGTCCCAGGATGGAAATCTGTGGACTACCAGGGAACACTTGACCTTCATACCTGCTAGGAAAATTTGAACAAAGCTATTCTGTACAGTTTACTGTTCAAGGACAGAACTGCAGCTAGGTCATGAACCTGCTTCTGCAGGGTATTAAACTGGAGACCCCTACGGGCTCCTTCCTGGAGGAAAGAGAGGACCTGAGATACTGAAAGATTCATAGGCAAAAATTGTCTAGGTCTACACCATCTAATGAAGGCCTTCCAGGTTGCATTATAATTGTGCTTAGAGGAAGGTCTCCAAGCTTCCAGCATGGTATCTATGGCATCATCCTCAAACCCAGTGGACCTTAAACAGGCCTGTTGAGCAAGAATGCTGTCAGAGACAACCAGCCTGGATTCTGGTGGAAGACTCTGTTCTGTGATAGGAGCATCAGAGAAACCGGCAGTGTGTATGGAGGCTGGCTCCACATGCTCTGGAGCATCAGGAACCAGCTCCTCCTGGGCCAAAAGGGGGCCACCAGGATAACTGTGGCTCTGTCACGATTCACTCTCTGTAGAAACTGCGAGAGATGAGGAAAGACTGAAAAGGCATACACAAGGCATATCTTGGGCCATGGAGCCGATATGTCGACTGCCCACACCCGAGGGTCTCTGAACCTTGATGTATAGCAGGCTAGCTGGGCACTGTCCACTGAAGCGAAGCACTCTATTATTGGCCATCCCCACTTTCCTGTCAGTAAAGTGACAACCTCTGGATCCAGGCACCACTCCAACTGAGGTAGGTCGTGTCAGCTCAGGGAGTCCACTCAAGAATTCAGGGATCCCTGTATGTGAACGACAGAAATTGAGGGAGAGACTGCCCAGGAGAAGTTGATCAGACAAGAACATCAGAGAACGGGATCTAGAGCAACCCTGCCTAACAACATGGGCCTTAGCCATGATGGTATCAGTTAGAACCAGGACATGCCTTCCCCTTACCAGGAGAAGGAAGTTTATCAGAGCCAGAATGGCCTTGAGCTCTAACCAATTAATTTGTTGGGCAGCCTCATCTGGTGACCAAACACCTTGAACTGTCCTACCCAAACAGTGGGCACCTCACCCTGTTATTGGCATCGCAAGTAACCCTGATTCTGTCTACCAAGCTCATTGGTCACCCCTTCGTCAAATTACTCCTGTCCATCCACAAAAGGAGAGAGGAACGTGCCTTCAGGGCCAGGGTGCCAAGTCAATGACGGAGACAATTTTGCCCAAAAGGGAGGTCAAACATCTCACTTTTATCCTGGGCGCCATCCAAACTTCCCTAGCTAGGGAGACTAAGGACCCTCTCCTGGCTAGGGGCAATAGAAAAGGAACCCGAGTCAAAACAGGCCCCCAAGTGCATAATGGCATGATTAGGAGAGCTCTTTTCACAGTTAATCAGGAACATGCCACTATCTCTTGAACAGCTTGAACTGCCAATGAGTGTGAGCGAGCTTTACACAAAATGTCATTGAGGTATGCAAAGACCTTGATCCCCTGAATCCTTAGGTTCAAAATGACTGGTGAGAGAACCTTGCTAAAGACCCTCGGAGCCGCACAAAGCCCAAAGGATAATGCACGATATTGGAAATGCGGACCTAAGGAAACGTCTAGCCCGGTGATGGCCAACCTATGACACGCGTGTCACAAGTGACACACCAAGCCCATTTGGGTGACACACATGGTCACCCTGGCACCTGGGCGTGTAGTGCTTGCTTGTTCTTGAAGTGTACGAAATAACAACTTTCAACTGAAGATTTAGCAAGTGTAAAGAATTATTTGTTTTTGCTTTTAATAAAATACATATATCAAAAATATAACTTTTTTACTAGAGCCACAAATATCACAAAATTATGGATATTTCTAGATGTGACACAGCACCCGAGTTAAGCTAGGTTTTCTTGCGAATTTTGACACACTGAGCTCAAAAGGTCTAGCCGATGGTGCCATGAGAATATGGAAATAGGTGTGACGGATTTAGGCTGCAGGCTGCAGAGGGCAGTAATATTTCTTTGCTCCTTTGCAAGCCTTCGTGCAAAGTGCTTAAACAAGCCTTTGTTGCATATAGCAAAAGGGGTGGGCAACATTGCCCAGGCCCTTTTGCACTGATTGGCTGCAGGCGGAACTGGAGGGAAAACCTGCCCAGGGGCTAGGAGGCTTGACTGGCAGGCAGGAGGGGTTTCCCTTGGTATCCACTAGCAACAGCCAATCAGAGTGCTAGGGTCTGTTTGGTATTTATAGCAGAAACTAGACCTCTCTGGGACTTTTCTCTTAGGGGAACTGATCAGAAGGGTCTTTCGCTGAGCAAGATTAGAAGGAGACTAATCGGGGGGATTTTTCTCTGAGGGAAATTTGCTAGAGACTGACCAGGGCCGGCAAGGAAAGACTAGGTCTTGTAATCACCCAGGGTAAAGTTGTTATTCTTTGGTGGGGTTTGAGCTCAGGCAAAGCTAGTGAAAGGGGAAGGCTGATAGGATTGAACTATTTCAAGGCAACTATTTTCCTTTGAGAAGAGAAAGCTATATTATAGGAAGCCTGTGTTATTAAAAGACCTTTTGAACTTAGACCATCAATACCTGCACTTAATATTCCTTTTTACTATTACCTTATTGCTTGTTCCTCAATAAACCTGTTTTGGTTTATTGTTTTAAGTGCTTGCTACCAACTTATTGAATCCAAAATGCAGTACTCACTTGGTCATTGCACATTCCCATCAACCCACTGGTGCCCAGCTACTCTTAGGAGGGGAGGCACTGGTTGGATTGTTGGAAATCATGACAATAGGCATGTCTCAAATCCAGGGAGGAAAGAAAGTCCCCTGGCCTAATTGCCCCCCTGATGGAAGCCAAAGTCTCCATTTTAAAATGGTCAGTCAGAAGAAATTTATTAAGAAACTTAAGGTCCAAAATTGACCTCTATTTTCAGGCTTTTTGGGAACAAGAAACAGAACAGAATAAACCCCAAGCCTTTCCTCATTCACAGGGACAGGCTCAATGGCTCCCAGTTGCAACAGCTCTCGTATCACTTGCTTGAGGGCTGCCCTCTTATCAGGCTCTGGATGGAACACTGGCAACAAATTCTAAGGAATAATCATAACAAATGATTTGTAACACCCAAGGGTCTGAACAACTAGATTCCCACTGGGGCAAGAAACTTGACAATCTTCTCCCACCTTAACAGTTTCCACTTCAGCAGGAGGCATTGGAAAACTTATTAAACCTTCCTCCACTTCTTCCAAGCAGTTCTTTATTGGCAGCAGATGGGCACCCCCAGGTCACTTGACCCCTAGGGGAGCTTGATCGAAAGGGCTGCCTAAAGTGGGCATCCCTTTGAGGCTTCCTAAAGAATTGGAAAGAGGACCTGCCCCTGGAAGAGAAGGGTGAGGAACTCAGAGCTGACACAGGCATGACTTTTTTCTTGTCCTTTGCTTCAATGAGGGTGTCCTTAAGGCAGTCCTCACCAAAACGGCTTTTGCCCTTGAGTGGTGCAGCAATAACTTGGTTTTTTGATGCGAGGTCAACATTCCAATTATTCTGCCATAGGGCATGATGGTCGCAGTCGACAAACCAGATGCTCTAGCTGCCAGCTGCAATGAGTCCACAGTCAAATCAGCAGTGAGGGTGACATTACATCATATGGCCAACAGCTGCTCTCAAATTGCATCGTATAAACAACAGATCCTCCAGAAGCTCACCCAACCATTCAAAGCAGCTCTGGCGGCCAGAAAACCAGCTGAAGTTGCTCTGAGAATAAGTGCCTCCGCATCAAAATTCTTCTGCAGCATCAACTCCATTTTACGATCCAAATGGTCTCGTAAAATCGATTCTGAGTTCCTGGGGACCACCTGTTTCAAAACAAGCTGCATAATCAGGGCATCAACTTCTGGCACCGCCCACTTGCTCTCCACGTGGTCTTGAGGAAGGAGCATTCTCTTCAAAACCAGTGGAAACCTCCTAGCTGTTGCAGGCTCCCACCATTCCTTAAGGTTCAGGGACTTGAAAATAGACGGGATCGGTAGGACCTTGTCCTCCAAAGATGGAGTCCACATAAGATTGGCAGCCTCCAGAGAAATCTCTTTGACCTGAGAAGACAAGGAAAGGAGCCTAGGAGTCACAGGCCCCTGCAAAGCTGAGTCCATTTGGTCGTCCACAGGCTCTTCCAAGGTTTGGAGGTCCGCCCTGAAAGCCTCTGACTCATCGGACCATATTGATGCCAACTCCGACAAACCGATAGATGTAACCTGGTACTGAGCAGAAGCCTTCCAGGTCCCATTGCTGGCTTGGAGAAAGAGACCCCCTTTGCGCAACCTGTCACCACCACTCACATTGTGTATGGAAATAGGAGTAGAAGTAACAACCCTCTCCTCCGAAGCATCAGGAAGGACCGTACCAGGTCTCTCCACCTTAGACTCCTTGGACTGCCTCTTTTTACTTTACTTCCTCCTCTTCTTGGGGGACTCTTCAGAAGAAGAGCAGGAAGAGGACTGCCTCCTGCTCTTCTTGGACTTTTCTGAAGCTTGATTCAGCATGCCTGTGGCCTCAAATGATGTAAGGAGGTCCACCATTATGGATTCCTTTAATGAGCTTGCCAGGCTGGCAATATCCAGCATAACTTAAACAGGGGGGGGGAGGGACACATAACCCATCTGTGCCCCCAAACCCCCTGGCAAGGCCCCAGCCATGGAGGATGTTGCTGGATTAAGTTTGGCTGTGGGCTGGCAGACGGAAGAAGCAACACCTGACTGGGCCTGAGACTTCAAGGACATTCCTTTTGGCACTGTTGCATGGTCTCCAGAGGAAAGGGCAATCTTTTAGTCTTGGATGGCCCTGCTTTTACTTAGGCAGAGTAGGGGCCTCCAACGCTGACTGCACAGACCCACCCTCAGAAATAGCCTCCATCTCAGATATACTCCCAATCTGAGGAAAAAAGGAGGGAGAAACACAGCCAGGGCCCAATCATCAAAGAGAAAGCACTATGACCAGCAGTCCCAATAGCAAAGTCAATGGAGGCCTATAAGGCCTTACCAGCCTGCTGCAAATGTCACAGTCTAGTGGAACCCAGACGGCCTAAGCATGGGAGACCACTACTCTCAAAAACAGGCCGCACAGCCTCTCAGGCCCACCAAAATGGTGGGTGCAACTCTAATGGGCTTCAAAATGGCTGGCACAACTAAAAACGGTGGGTGAAACAATTCCAGCCTGCACTTTCGTGCCCTGCACCTTCCAAAAGCCCCAAAATAATCGCCATTAACACAGGCAGCCCATGAAGGGAGTTTTGAAAACCCCAAGGAGCTGGTGCTGTATGTTCCGTTGCCGCAATTTACAGTAAGGTGAGAAGGAGGGAAGATCACCCATTCTTCCAGATAACTTAGGGTGCCTGGGGCTTCAGCCCCCAGAACAGCAAATTTCAAGACATGATGGGACCCCAGTCCATGGGTCTGATCGGCTGACAGAGACTGGGCGGCAAGCAAGACGATGAAAACAGAGGCAGGACGCCTATACAGACATCGTGCTCCCCCAGTGGCCACTTGAAGCCTTTACGGTTTTAAATCAGTATAGCAGTCTCCAAATTAAACACAAGGGAAGGCCCCCTGATGATAAAAGGGGGAAAACCCACCAAGCAAAGTCTTAAAACTCACCAGAAATAAAGAGATTGAAAACTTTTCTCCACTCCCTCAGCCTGCTGTTGCTCAACCAAGCAAACGAGATAGACTGGGAATGACAGCTCACAGCAAGGCCTAGAAGAGGGGCAAGCACCACCTAGTGGCAAAAATCTTTTCATTGGACCAAGCAGTGGTGAAGAGATAAAACCCAGTGTGAGGCATCTGAATCCAGGGAGAACACTGAATTTCAAAAACTATGCAGAGATAAAGTTAAACTATATTTATACAGGAGGCATATCTATATGTATGATCCCTGAAAGCTTTTTTAAATCTTAAAATCTTACTGTAATCCAGTTAAATACTGTAATCCATGTAAAATTCTCTAAATAGTAAAGAAATACATTTTATTTGCTTACTTTGCATTTGGATGGTTTCTAGCAATTTTCTTTAATTCTAGTTCACTGTCGCATGTCAACAAATTTACTCCAATTTTTGCTGCGTATTTTATCTGAGAAGACTGCTTGCAAGGATTTGTGAATATAATATTTTCAGCAGATACACCCAAATCTTGAACTAGTGCCATTTCCATCTGGATAAAGTTAAAGAGAAAAATAAAAAGGGTCAAGTAAACCTACAGGCTATGTAACACTGAGTTTTTAAAGTGCAAATATTTATTAAAAAGTTTCCCCAGATATGTTATGAAACAGTCAGTATATTTTTTTTAAATGGTAAGCATAATCACACTACAGACTTAAAAGTTATTCAGATTATCATAATACCTTAGGCTTGCCTCTACTCAATTTATGAAGCAAAAGACAAACTGAAAACTGATACACAAAAACTTTATATGTAGCAGAACTGCGGGGGAGCACAGAACAGTGAAGCAATACATGCTTTATACGTAGAAAGTGTTTGGTGTCCCAAATGCCAATTCAGATTGCAGTTGCATATATTTTGAACTAATATTAATATGCCTGGACCATCAAAGATACTGTGTCCAAGGACAGTGTAAGGTTTAATGGTTTGATTTAGCCAAAGAAAGTTTTATCTCATTATTTTAAATGACATGCCTTTGGTTTTATACAGTACAAATAAAGTGTGCATATTCTACCTACAACATGGTACTATAATTAAGAATCCATAAAGGATTTCTTTTAATTACATACATTTACACCCCACCTATTATGAACATTGAAAACAATTTAGAAGTTAAAGCTCAACTTATCAGAATGTCAGATTAAGAAATCAACTACAGAAAGTACTAATAATAACAGTTCATAAATCAACCATCACAAACAGACAAAAGCAAAACTTGTTGTTACTCTTCTTTAAAAAGTCAATAAAACCAGGAAAGCCAGCCAGGCCCCAGCCACTGGGCAGAGAATGAGCAACTAAAGAGATCCTGCTCTGCTCTTATCTTCTATAAACACTACTCAGCTTCAACTGCTCATTGCTCTGGAACTAAAGTAATGAGAAGGTCACTATGACCTTAGTTACTAAACAAAGTGATAATGGCTGGCAGCATGTACTGTTCTAATATTTTATAAAACACCCTAGGAATCATATCACTGGAAAGCAATATGCACTTATTACACAAGTACAAGCAAGAGTGTTGCATGGACAGCATCATCAAAGAAAAGATGCTACCCACCAATCACTTAAACTCTGCAAGAAAAAAAATACCAAGAACCTTTGAACCTAGGTGTGTTCATAAAGTCACTAGGGAACTTTAGATTACAAACAGATACACAAATACTTACTTTATTTGAACATGCAAACCCTGTTCCAAGAGCTGCCAGTACCTCAAGTACACCTACAGTGGAATTACATTTCACATTGTAAAATGGCTTTATTGGTGTCATCACATTTTGCCAGTGGATATGCTGTTTGATCAACTTTCCCAGATCACCAACAAAAAAAGTATTTTTTTCAGCCTAAAAGGGAAATAGATAGTTCATCAATAATAAACCACAAAAGTTATTATGAAAATCTGATATGTAAGGGTACAGCTCCCCTATAACAAAAATACTGGCCCAGATATGTGAATCCCAGACTTCCACAACTATACCATGAAAATGATGGCTGGTTTCAATAATGAATTTATGATTAAACACACGTAAGGATGAAAATGAGCCATTAACATATTGGAAATAGAGAGCACTTACAAGAGTATGTTCATAAATGCAGTTGTCAATGACATCTCCAAGATTTACTCCTTCATCCAGTAAGCCAATGGAGTAGTTTGCATCCTCAAGAAATCCTTTCATCTCAGCCGTATTCCGCAAAGCCGACAGTCATAAACCAAGAAACACAAGGGGCAGGCCACAAAGCCTTAAAGCCGGGTCCTTAAATTATGCAACAAACTATATAACACAAGATAAAAACAACAAAAGTTACAAAAGCCAGCATGTCCCAGGAACATATTTTTCCATATAATGATGCACACTTGACCAAACCAGGAAAATTTCAGTAATGTAAGTACTCTACTGTATATTACTAGTTTAATTCTGAAGTCAAATTTGAAGGTCAAGCAAAACTGTACTCTAATTTTTTAAGTCCTGTTCCATTTTAGAATGATAGGACATGGGAAAGAAGGTGAGAAAAAAGGGAAAGCCATGAGTAGAAAGTTGACTTGGGGAAAAAAAAGTGGGGGGGGGGGGGAGCAAGCCATTCAGACTTCTTTAATACAAATTTGGTTCCGGTTTCTTCCACAGAAACCACCTTCTTTCCCCATCCTTTTTTAAAAACAGTCTCTGCATACAACTTATTAGCAGGATTCTTCACCTGATTCTAAAAGCAATTTTAAGCCAGTGTCTTTGATAAGGTTATAAGAACGTAAGAATGTAAGAGAAGCCCTGCTGGATCAGGCCACAGCCCATCTAATCCAGGGTCCCATTGCACACAGTGGCCCACCAAATGCTCATGGGCATCTCTTGTTGTTTTTAATGACTTCATCTACTGCCCTTGTGAGCCACATTGGTTTCTTCCTGGACCTAGAAGTCCCCTTTATTTATTATGCTATATTTAGGTAGCATATCTGACATTTTAAAGATTTTTGATATTGTAAATATGAAAAGATGAATATTAATCAAATTTTCATTCACTCTCATCAAACGATTTCCTAATGAGTGTTAGATATAATATATACAACACATATTTAAAACAAAATAAAAAAGAACCCAGAGTTAGTATGTCTCCTGTCCTGTGACCCTTTCCCCTCAGGTGTTTAATACAAACTGCTTGTCTTGTAAGGCAGCATTTAAGAGGGGAAATGCCTTTCATAAAATCATGCATAATGTGGAAAAGGTAGATACAGAAGAATTATTTTCCCTATTGCACTGAAATCAGGGAACACTCTATGAAGTTGAACAGCATGAGTATTTTTTCACCTAGTAGGTCATTGGTTTATGGAATTCACTGCAAGAAGAGGTGGTGATAGCCACTGGCTTTAAGAAGGAGTCAGGCAAATTCATAGAGGACAAGTGTATCAACAGCTACTAGAATGGATGCCTAAGTACCACCTGGACATCCACTCTTTAAAATCTCTAAAGGCCAGCTGTAGGAACTCAAGTATTTAACTCTTGTCTTCTGTTTGACAATGCCCAGAGGGAAATGGTGAGTGGCTGTGCAAGACAGGATGGACTATGGCCTGCTTCACTAGGGTTCATCTCATTTTCTAAAAAAACTGCCTGACATTGTACACCGAAAATAGTGAACCAGAGTGGCAAAAGGGAGAGATGGTGCTTTATACTTCTGGGACAAGCCTTCTTTGTTCCCAGAACTGCATCATTTTCAGCTTTGTAATGAGAAGAAAATAAATTGATTGCGCTTCAGATTTCAGCCTTGAAGTAGGAAAACGGCTTCTTATTCCAGCTTTGTAATATGGAGCCATTTTTGTTTCCATCTGTGGATTACACATTTATCTCCAATTGCTCCTAGTTTATACCCCACACATCCAGAGGCAATAGACAGGATAGTAGTATCCTGGCAGCCAGCATTTCTAAATAATTGCTTTAATGGTGATCTCTTATCCAAACAAGTCTAAATTCAGAATCCTTTAGAATCCTTTTCAAGGTTTGTCACCTAATTCTGTAACTAGTAAGTATCAATCATAATCAATGTCCACTATAAGGGTATAATTCATGCTGGTGCCCCTGTAAATATTTGTATAGTGCCTAGCCACTCTTATTGCACTAAAGATTTTCTTGCATATGTTCTGTGTGTTTCGGATTAGTCATCACCAGGTTAACTAAACAGCTTCACAGAAGCGTTCAACACAGTTATGCTGGCATCCTGGGCGTGCCTCAGCTCATAAAAGCCTCAACGCCTTGTTTGTGTGTGTGTGTGGGCTGACTAATAGGTACCCTGGAGTTCTTCAATAAAATTTATTGAGGAAAAAGTCAATTAAATTTTAAACATAACAAGCTCACTAGGAATCAAGTATTAATTAAAATTGGCTTGACTGCGTGTATATTTAAATCCCCATTAAAATCTCATGTCTCCATCTTCTATGATTTTTGAAGAAAAATCCTTGAACTGTTGTCCTCTGAGACCATTATGCCCTTTGTTTTACCTTGCTCTTCCAAGTACAGCTTTCTGGGTCAACCAGCTCTTCAAATAACCTGACTTTTTGTGTGTGTTCTATCTTTTGACAAACATATAGTTTTAAACAAGAGACGATTGCACTTCCCTAATCCATGTTCTTAGCCTAATGAGGCCAATTGGGAAAGAGGTAGCTGAGAGTTGAGGGACATTTTATCCCACCCCACTCCTTCTGAATACAGCACTTACCAGTAGATTATTGTCTTAGTATAAAAATGGACAAGTTAACAGGCGAACAGGTTAAAAACTACCTTGAATAGTAAGCTGCCAGCTAAACATTCAGTATTAAGCAACTGAACTATTACTGGACGTCATTAAACAGCCTATTTCTCAAGACAGCCTATTTCTGTACTTTTTTTCACCAAGTGACTCTGATGTGTATCTTAAAACAACAACTAAGGACTGGGAAACGGAGATGTTTAGAGACTATTAGACTACAATCCTATTACCCTAAGGATTTCTGCTTATGCTAGCAGTCTTCTAATGTACTTGTTCAAGCAGCTGAGCCCAGCAAAATTCAAGGTGCCATGTAACCTAGCAGTAGCCTCTGATAAGGCGACCAGGTTTAGTGAAAGTAGCAGCAGCAGAAAGCACTCCCAGTGATCAGCTCCTTCAAGCCAGAAAGCTGCTGCGGAGTCAGTGGAGAGAAGGCAGAACACAAATGATGTATAGATGGTACTTAATGCCACACAAATTAGGAAAAGTTTATCAAAATGTATCAACCAAATGTTGGAAATGTAAGAAAGAAGAAGGAACATTCTATCATATGTGGTGGACATGTAAAAAAGCAAAGAAATACTGGGCTCAAATCTATAAGAGTATGAAATTAATTTTAAAGAAGCATTTTTTATTTAAACCAGAACTGTTTTTGTTGGGTATAATAGATAACTCTTTGGATGATATTAATGTATTGGTATCATATATGGTGACTGCAGCAAGACTACTATACGCACAAAAATGGAAGGAGAAGGAGATTCCTACGGAATATGAATGGTTAATTAAACTGGTTGATCTGGCAGAAATGGATAAATTGACAAACTTGTTAAATGATAGAACAATTGGTAATTTTGTAGAAGACTGGCACCCTTTTATTAACTATCTACATGAAATACAAGTGTCGACAGAAGGTTTCGACTAAAAATGAAGAAGGCAGTCAGAAGATGACAAGAACGAATAAAGAAGCAAAGAAACAAGCGATATTAAGAAGGGAAGTCGGAGAAACGGGGGAAGTCATACAGAATAACAAAGCAATACACACCAAGAGAAGATACAAGAAATTGTATGACAGATATTGTCTAATTGTTTTTTTATGTCATATTGCTTTTAAACTTGTCCATATATATATATATATAAAAAAAAAACAAATATTCCTGAGATTTGCCAGGATTCAATAACCTTTGCATTTAAGGAGCATACCAATACATTTCACTACTTTGAGGAATTAAATCCTATGTGATTTTTAAAAAAGTTATCTCTCACCTTTGCAAAATAAGCAAAAAGCTGATAGATACAGATTTGGCATCTATGTAATGGCTAAAATCTTTGTTTTTGTGGACTCGTGCAGATCATCCCCTCCTGCTATATACAGCTTCTCTCACAGCTTCCAGTTTACTATGGAACTACCATACTTATATCGTGCTCTGTGGACTGCAGTATTAATAAGATGTTGGTAATGGAGGTACTCTATTAACATTGAGTCTGTTCTACTGAATGTTTCTGTTAACAGAAACAGCAACAACCACAGTTTGCTGTGAATCCCAAAGAGGCAAACTATTGTAGTCACAAACTACAATCTCATTTCTAAATCAGAACAAAAATATTCAGAGTGATCATATTTTGATTTGGGGACCTGAGCATGATTTATGAATGGTTTGGCCAACACACAAACTATACTATCTCAAACCATGAAGGGGATAACAAAAGGCTAAGCATAAATGAAGTAGTTATCAAATGAAGCGAGAAGAAATTTAAAAGTTTGAAAATCACGGTTCACATATGAAGTGTAATATACATCTTCCAATTAGTCTTTCCTTTCTCACAGGAGATTAGAAAAATCATGTTGACTACATTAAGCTTTTTGAAGGAAAGGCAGCATATAAATGCAAAAATAAAAATATCAGTGCGCAGAAATTAGGGCTTTTGCTGTAACATTGTGATTACCTAATAAGACACACTCTAACTAGTCTTTTTTAAAAAAAGCCTAAATGTTTAGATTTTAATAACAAAAATGGGACCCAGAGTATATTATTGGCAGTCGCCTGATAAAATCTGCCAAACCTGATTTCTTGCAGTATACAAGATGCACATTATAATGAAAACCTCCAGTGCTCCTCCCCCTACAATTTTGTATTTAACTGGCACATATGTTTGGTTCAACAAAAATCCTGTAATCTGCAGTAGTTAAATGTATCGTTCCTATTTATAAATTCAAGTGGCAGATAATGCAGACATGCCTTCAGGGCTAGGCTCTGTAAGCAAAGTATTCAGTGATTTAGCAACATTTATTTAGGCAACATGTCTCTATGATGATTCAAGTCCTTAAACAACCATTAACTCCGAAATTAACATACTAACAGTTAAAAGTGAACACAGGAGATTTACGAAGACTATCTCTTTCAATTATGTGACAGCAGCTAAGGTGCTGCTGTATGGTTGACATAGGAGGTCTATGATGTTCATATGATGCGAAAAACTAGGAGCAGCACACAGGAATGAGTAAAGCAACAGAATATTTCACAAAAGAGTGACTGTAATTTTGTGCAATTGCCAAGTCTCTTTAGTGCATAGCTATAATTAAAAAAAAAGTTTACATACATGGACAAGTTAGGAGATGGAACCCTACTATCATCAGCTAGGTTCCCAAGGTGGCTCAGCGTTAAAGTCGAACTGTTCTCGATAAAGCACTTCTCCTAAACCCTCTGGATAGTTGTAAACCTGGTCAGAGAGCTTGCCCTGTAAGAAATATACAAAGACATGATGTTATAAAATATTACATCAGTTAGTAATGAAGCAAATTCAGTCTTTATCTCAGCACCTCAACTAAAAGGAGTTATCATCAGTACCCAGCACAAGACCTAGTTTTCAGCAATAAATACTCTATTCAATTAAAATCTCATACTCAGCACCATACATCGACACACATTTTATTTTTCTCCTGGAACAACAGCTCAAGGCATATACATTTTCCACTTCTGCCAGCACTTCATGCCACAAGAAATAATGAATAAGTAACATACATATCAACACAGACACAAACTCTCTCTCTCAGAGTTAAGTCGTTGGGCAGGATGAAAAGACAGTCTAAATATGTTATAAAATATTTGTTTAAATCTTTTGATAACAAATTAAGTTTGGAAAGCTAAGCATCTATGCCTCTCATTTTTGTGTTGAATGTTTAATGAGACTTTTAATAATATTTTATTACTTGAATACAGACTGGAGAAAAGAACTGCCCAAAAATTTAAGAGCCACATAAGTGTACAAATTCTGGTTAACAGTAACAATAAAGTTCTGCCAGTAGACTCATTTCCAGTTTTTTGTCTACAATCTACATTTGCAGATTGTAACTGTGGAATCTTAGTTTTAAAAGACAGAAAAAGCAATATTCATGAAGGATAAATGCTATATGCACTTGTATGCTATCTAATGTTCAATAAAAACAATGAAGTTGGATTAAAAATGGAGAGACAGCTAACTATTCGAAACAGAGAACTGCAACAAGCACCTAATTCTTCCCAAAGGATTTCATATCTTCTCCCATGGACCACACTGTAGTGAGCAGTATCTGAAATGTCATTCTATAACAACAACACTTCAGTATGCAGATAAACGAGCAAGCTCTCGGTTGTTGTAGCCTTCAGTTCTTTAGACAAGCAGAACACACACAACTCGACCAAAAAACTATATTGGACTGAGATTAATTTACTTTTTATTCTTTAGAATATGCTGCTGAAACGAAGAGCTACCCTTTAATTATTTAATCAAAGCTCCTTTCACCAGAAACCTCAAACAATAGTGGGAATTGCATGGATGTTTAGATAAACAATGTTATTAGCCTGAATTTTGAAACATTAAAACCTTCTAACTTCTATAAGGATCAAAATCAGTTTAGAAACAAACTTCTTGCTACATTTGGAGCAGCAAGATATTCCATTAATAGCAAGAGGAGTAGTGTTCACCCCACAATAGTCAAGTATAGGAATGCCTGGGTTGTCCTCCTATCCTTGCTACTATGAAGACACACTGCTAGAACAGATGGATGATGCAGTAGCCAATGCAACAGGGTCACTTCCATGCTTCAGAAGACTGCAAGGCCAAGATATCAAGAGTTACCAGACACTGCCAGCATCAAAACCCCACAGGAAAATTAGACCAGAGAAGATTATGTTGTGATTGTGATAGGTAGTTTGATGACAGCACTGAGCTGATGCGCAGCAGCTGTGAAAAAGAAAATAAATCTGTATAAAACTGCCAATATTGTAATACTGCAGTACAAATCTTTTGTGCTACTATGAACCCTATGCATAGCTCTGGTCATGACACATCAGCATATAGCAGAGTTGGGTGAAGTACAAGAAAGTGTATCCATCCAAAATGATCAAGGGGCTAGAGTACCTATGAAGAAAGACTGTGGAGTTTGGAGCTTTTAGTGTAGAAAAATCTGACCATGAGGGAGTACAATATTGTATAAAACTATAGACAAGAAAAAAGTAAAAGGGAAAGTTTCACAAAGTTCTAGAACGTGAAGTTATCTAATGAAGCTTAATGCTGGACATCTCAGGACAGTCGAAGCAAATTTATCTTCATATAATATAGTTAACTTCACAGTTTGTTATAAATGGCCACCAATTTGCATAATTCTGAAAGGGGATTTTAAAAACCTACTCAAGGTAACAATGCCATATCTCACAGAGGTGATGTGCCTGTGTACATCAGCTAATGGGAAGAAGGCATGGGAGGAGCATGGCTCTTTTCTAGGAAACCTTCCCATTTGCCTCCAATTGAGTTACTGTGATAATAGGCTGCTAGACTAAATGAATTACTGGTCTTCAGCCTGTCTTTCTATCCCTTCCTCTCTCACTGTTGGCCAGACAGGATGACACAGAATGTATATGAGGTGAACTGAACTGGCAATTCAGGCACAGGGATGCATAAAAAGCAGAAGGTAATGCTTCGAATAGTAGGACAAAGCCACAAGACCTCTTTATTTCAAAGATACAAGCAAAAGAAGAAATATTCCCTGTTCAGCTGCATTAGCAACCAAGAAGAAAGATCTTTTCCCCCCTCTTTCTCTTCATGAAAGAAAGAAGTAGAAAGTGCTCATGTAGGCTCCATAGAAACCAATTGGCTTTCTCTTCTTGAGAACAAAAACCAGATTGGGAGTACGTCTCTAACCCTACAGTAGGTTTGATTTGTGAATCCATTCTTGGCTCCCTTCATGACCATCCTTTAACTAGATGTTTTGAGAGAGGATTTCTGTGCAGGAAAAGATCACAAAATATATGGTTTGGATTATGCCAAGGGTGTCAGGCAATCTGTAATGAGAGTTATGGACTCAAAGCACAAATCCTTGTCATTCATTATAAGGAAGCCTGCTGCACATAGCTTCTAAATTAAAACCAATTTTGGCATCTAAAGACTTCCCTGAAAAAAAATCACCAATCCAGCATTTGGTGGACATGAGTATTTCTTCCCCAACACCAACTTTTCTCTTTCTCATGTTCATTTTCCCTACAAGTCCAGTGCTTTCTGTTCTGTGCAAACAACTACTACAAAGATTCAGTGTGCCACGCTCGTTCAGCCTATAATTCCATTTGTCACTGTCTTCATATATGCCTCTTTGATTTTGGGAGAAGACAGATAGTCTCAAAAACTTTGAAGAGCTCTGAACCAAAGTTTTTATGACATGGCAATACTGGCAACTTCTAAATAAATTACTCTTTTAAAAGTTCAAGTCATGGACCAAGAACAGATATCCTCATAAGTTTTACAAAGCACAACTAAATTAAAGGAATCAGTGTGAAGTATACTGTAAAAGTCACCCTTTCATGCTTATCAAAGCTACAAGCCAACACAAGTGATCTAAGAATAGACCCATGATTTTTACATGAATGTCCCAGAAACCACCACCTGATCACAGATTACTTCCATATCAAAGAAAAAAACATTTAAAATCCATGTTTCATTTCCTAGCTATATTAGTTCTATAAAGTCCTGGATTGGTAACTTTTAAAGTGCAGTCCATGGACAGCATTATCAGCTTTAAAAGTTGGTTGTAAAAATGGTGAGTGCCTATGACGACTAAAAGTGGAACTTTAATTTTTATGCAAGTTGAACCCCATGTGAATATCATGCCAATGCAAAAGACTCCTTTTATGATCCAACCTAAGGACAATCGCATTTATCAGAAGGTAAACCATTTTCCTCCTAGATTATTTATTAATAAGACTGGCAGAAGTTACAGGCAGGGAAGATCTCAAAATCATATAGGAAAATAGTGGTAGAACCCACTTTTCTAATGGTAATGTTTATTATGTTAAGGGAGAACAACCCTACATTTTGAACAGCCAAGAAATTATTATTCCTTGTTCTCCAGGTTACTGTACTTTTCAGTCCACTAGATAGCTGAAAGAAAGCTGTGACTATTATGAATGTCTTGCAATAGTGAAAGCTAGCTATGCTCTCTTTAGAGACAGATCTCAAGAATTAAGACCTGAAATGCCAGCATCTCAGCGGATCTAGCAGCAAGGCCCAATGCCACGTCAGATCACTGCTGGTGTACTGCTGCTGCACAATCTTTTAAGGTGCCAGCCACTATGTAAAAAAGCCAATGTAATTTAACAGCTAGAATGCCAAACCAAGACTCAGGAATCACGGCTAGTCCCTACTAAGCCACAGAAACACACAAGGTGACCTTGGACCTGTAACTGCCCCTCAGCCTCACCTACCTCTCTGGGTATTGGTCAAGTTAAAACAGAAGGGAAGAGAATGGTGTGTTACCTTGGCCCCTTTGAATGAAAAGTAGACTATAAAAGCCATAAGAAAAAAGTAGAAGTTTCCAAGGAAAAGAGTGAGCCATCACAATTTGTAACAGCCACCATAGGTACAAAAACATTTTGTGGCAGTACTATAAAATAATCTGAACCAGAAAAAAGTAATGTTTAATTCCCCAATATACTTGCTGGTATATTGGGGAATTAGCACACTTGCCATCTGGACTGCAAGATAAAACTGATGCAAGCTTTGCATATGTAATGGGGGGCAAGTCCCATTAAACTCAGTTGAATCTAGACTTCTAATTATGCACACAATCCATCTTTATCAAAAGTGATTTACATCACAGTATAAGCTTCCTCTGTACAGCAATCTTTTGAAAAGCATTGCTTCAGGTCTTGAGTACAAGCAGCATTAAAAAAAAATCAGAGTAAGCCAAGAACTGAAACCTCTGAATCAAATGTTTATTTCCAAGTGCAATTCAAGAATCATATATTTGTTTTTAAGTACAGTTGCTCCTCAAATTAGATTAACCTAAACACAATTTAAGTTAAACATATGTTCCCCAGTCCTATTTTAGCAAAGAGTTTTCAAACTCTAAACACTGAAGTTTTACTTAATAACAAAATGGTTTATATAGTAATTGTATCCTTCAGTACTTACTAAAATAAGGAAGAATCACAAGGACATTATACTCTATCCTCTTTAACTTATTTTTACAATTGACAGCAAGAAATCAGTCCCTCCCCTAAGCATACTCCTCCTTAAAACTCCATAACCTATTGTTACAAAACCCACATTTCGTTCACAATTTTCTATGAAATCAGCTCCTTCAACATGAACAACTGTGCCGGATATCTCATGCAGCAGTTTCTTAGCCACAGATAAAACTGTTAGCATTTTCAAACCAAGAAACGAAGAAAAATTAAACCATCCACTCATTTTCCCTTCATGGCTGAACTGGTTTGAGGTCATCAGAATCCCAAAGTAATGAAGCATCTATTATCTGCCACCAACGAGCCCTCCAGTCTATTTCAAGCACATAGCTCTCTCCCTGCCTTCCTTCCCATGTTTGCTGGAGAAGATTCAGAGGCGACCAGTGGATAGGAGATTCGAGTGCGCCTGCTGTGAGCGACAGAAGCTTTCTTACTATGCAGTAACTGGGCAGACAAGGGAGGGGAGGAGATGCAGCACTTGTCTCCCTCAAGAGGAGCAAAGGGTGGGGGATGCCATGTTACAAGCTGCGGCCGCAACAGCAGCATTGTTCATACTGTGACAGGAAGCAAAGAACTAGACAGGACCAGTCCAGACTGGAACAGACCCTCCTCCCTTTCCACCACCATTCTTCCCTACAGAACTCTGTTAAGATGCCACCGCCCACAGTGCAGAGCTGGAGGAGAGCGCTTGCAGCTGGTAACAAGCATGCATGGAGGGAGGGAGGGAGCAATGATCACCTCAATGCTACCATATAAGATTGTGAAGCTGAAACTTCAGCTAGCCCTTCAAATGATAGTACTTCCTCCAGATGAACACCAGCAAAAACAAGTCAGATCATTTGACAAAAGACTGGGACAGAGACGACCCTTAAGCTGGCCTCCTGTAGCTCTCAAACTGAAGACCACTGAGGGGGTGTACACACACACAGACACAAACACAGAGACACAAACACACTTTGGACTCCAGGAAGTGACAACCTCTTCTGGAAAACTACACTAGACTGAAGTAAGAAGTGACAAGCATTCCACATTAAGAAAATTAACCAGAATCCTGGTTTTGTCACATTAAATAACTTCACTATTCTTCTGTCACATTTTACCCCATGAAAGAAAAGTTATTTGTCACATCTGTATGACATTCAAGGGGCACAAAGAACAAGTCATGTAATTCTCATTTTATTCCCTAAGGCAGGAAAAGCAGCAACAATTCAAGATGAGCCAGAATGATAAGCTTGCTTCCCGGAACGAAAATCTCTAACATCATGTCTTTCCCCATGTGTTGCCCTCTAGTTATTTTGCACCACCATGACTAATAATTAAGATACAAGAGAAATTGTATTCCAACATCTGGAGGATAGCATGTTGGGGAAGTCAACTGTACACAGCACTCGCTATTACAAATCAAACCAGCTCCACAAGTGTTATGTCGCTAACTAAGCCAATCTGTTAAGTGTAGAGTTAGCATGTTTTTTGGCATTAACAACTCTCTTTTAGTTTCTTAAAAACTGCACACTCCCCTCCAAATCTAATTAAAAAGCAGTCTAAACAAATCAAAGAGAATCTTACAGCCCTGTCTGCAAAGACTGGGATGAGATATTTGTTCCAGAGTAACTAAAACAGAACTCACTGACAGCTAGGGAACAGGCATGCACACTTCAAAGGTCATGAAAACTGTCAAGAAGCAGATCTTGTTTTCCTGTGTTCCTCAGTAAACTAGCATTGAGACAAATCTCAGTATCAAAGAAAGGGATAGCTGCATGAATCTAACCATAATAAGAGTAATGGGCACAAGACCCTTGGAAGCAAATCATGGCAAAACTGTAATTTCTAAATTAGGTGACACTCTTCTCCCCTCTATCTCTTGGCTGACAATGGGTGTTTTTCCACTGACACTAGAAGTACCCTTAAGTACCCATTAATGGGTACTTCTAGTGACAGCGGAAAAACACCCATTGTTACAGACTTCATTTCCATGGGCTTTCCTGATGTATACAGGCATATAAGAGCTATTAATTGCAATTTAGAGATATGCTAAGGAAAACATGGCAGAATTATCAACCATTCCTTGTTGGCACCCTCTGAAGGGCATAAAAGTGGTCTTCAAAACACATGAACCGGTAAGTAGCAGTTCAGGATTAGTGCAAAACAGAATCATCCAGACCAACTGGTCAGGAGCTTAGACACCACATACACACACAGCTAGAGCACGTCTGTGGGAAGCTCTGCCATGTCATCAGCCCTTGTCTTCCTTCATGGAAGCCTGGCCACTCTGAACCAAATTTTCTCCGGCATGGGGAAGTGTTCCCTTAACAGGTAACCGCCCATCACTTTCCGAGGGTGGCGGGGCACAAGCATAAGGGAGGACTAAGTGACTCTTCCAAGGAGGTTTCTCCTGGGGGCCCAAAAAGGTGTCTTCCTTTCCCACCGCCAAGGAGACAAGCTTCTACCGCAAGTCTTCGGCCTTCTTAACAACCTCCGCTGTCCCCCCTGCCTGCCCCGCGTTCAACGACAACGCGTTAACTGGCTGTTGCTTCCCACGGCTTATCACCCCCAACTGACCCAATTCTGAGGCAGCAGCCACCCAGGCAGGAGCCTCCCACTCCCCTCCACAGGAATCCGCCATGTTGGAACAGCCGCCGAGCCCCTTTGGCTACGTTCTCCATGGGGCCTTAAGTCTCCCTTGCCCCCTTCGACTTCTTCTCCCCCCGTCCAACGCGGCTTCCACTCCCCCACAAAACGGCCGGCCTGGCCAGGCACGCGAAAGGCGAGGCGAGGCGCCAGGCTCCCAGACGGCAGCCCCCTTCCTCGCCCACGCGAGCCGTCCGCCATGTTAGAACAGAAGCCACTGCTCGGCTAGCCCCTAGACCGCTCCTCCTTCCCTCTTTCCACACACACGTACACATATATATATACCCGCACACACGGGACATCCCATGGACGGGAGCTCGGAGGCAATTCTCCCCATCCCAAGCTGAAGATAGAAAAAGGAGGGAGGCCACAGGGCTGCCCCAAGGAGCCGGCCAAGAAGCGCCCCATTCAGATGGAAGCGTTAGGCGCTGAGGTAGTCGGAGCGGGTCTGTGCGGCAGGCGGGCGGGCAGGCAGCCTCCTTCTCCAGCCCGCCACTGGGACGATGAGACCGGCGGCGGCCCGTGTCTCGCCGCGACTGAAGGAATGGGAGGCAAGCGTTACACTCCAGTACATCTCGTCCAGCTTTGGCCGGCGGCTTCCAACGGATTCGGACCGTCTGCCTGCCTGACAGCCGCTCTGGGCTTCCTACAATCGGCCTCCTTTCAACACAGATCTGAGCTGGAACCCCGGGAGCCCATTTGCGGAGCCCCCGAAATCCCGCCCGGAGACTCACTCGGCAGCTCTGAGAGGAACAAGGGCTCCAGCCTTGGCCCCCGCGCATCCATTTGGAGAGCGCCGGGGCGCCCGAGCCCCATCACCCCTTTCCCCCACGGCGGGTGCAGGCAGGAGGTTTATTTGGGAAGAAAGCAGCGCCCTTCCCTCAAACGCCGCCCGCGCCGCGCAGACCGCGACTGCCCCGTACGGCCGGGAGCAGCCGCGGGAACAGACGGGAGTACTTACGTGGGACAACGGCCCGAAAGATTTGGTAAATCGTCTTCTCTTTTTAGGCGGAATTTTTAAAGAGGGATGTGGGAACCTACAGCAGAAATACGGGAGGCGGCAAGGGCGCCTTCCAGGGCCATAGGCTGCGGGGGCGACCAGCGAAAGAGCGCAGAGTTGCGCTGCTGAGCCTGCGGGATGGCAGCGCAGGAGGAGGAGGAGAACGGAGAAGCGGCGTGAAAGAGGACAGGAGGAGAAGACGACGAAGCCGGACGGAGAGAGAAAGGGCGAGAGACGCGGTAATAAGCAGCAGCTCAGAGCCGTGAGAAGAAATGGTGAAAAAAGAGGAAGAAGGGCGGCCGGCCGGGCATTTATAAGAAGAACCGCGCTATAGGCGGGACCGGCGCCACGCGTCACAAGCGTGCAAGGAAGGAGGTGCCTCTCTGGCTTCCCCTTCGCCGAGGGACTGACTGAGTGGCGGCGGCCGCGGCGCCGCCTTCTGCTTTGCGCCGCGTTTCCTTCCGAACGTGAGGGCCGGTCGTGCCTGGGGGCCGGCGAGGGAGTGCGCATGAGCAGCTGGGACCAGACAGCCCGCACACATGGGCGACTGGCGGCGGAGGCGAAGAGGCGGCGCGCTCCGAGCCCCCGAGCTGCTTGCAGAGTCCAGGGGAAACGCGCTTGTTGCGGTCGGCGCCCTTAAAAGCCGCGTTTGTGTACTTCTGCAGTCCTGTCACATACGCGATTAGACATCGTGGGCCCTGGGTAGCTGAGGGAGCGCCTTCTCCCATATAGACTTGCCCGTGCACTGAGATCTCAAGGAGAGGGCCTTCTTGTAGTTCCTTCCCTTTGAGAGCTATGAGGCATAGGGCCTTTTCTGTGGTGGCCCCTAGACTTGGGAACAGCCTCCTTTTGACGTTCGCCAGGCACCTACGCTATATAGTTTTCGGGGCCTGGCGAAAACGTATTTAAATGGCTTCAGAGTGCTTTCCTGTCAGGGAGGGTGTGGGTGATCTTTTTAATTACGTTTAATTATTTTATTTATTTACATTTTTAGCCTACTATATACCCGAAGGTCTCTGGGAGGGTAACAACATCTAAAATGAAACATTAAAACAACAGTGTATTAAAACAGTAGCATCTGCAAGTGGGAAGGAAAAGTGCATCCCCATTTAAGCAAAGGCCAGGGCAAAGAGGTGCGTCTTCACTGCCTTCCTAAATGTGTACAGTGAAGAAGACATCCCTCAAGGGGGAGACTATTCCGTAGCCTAGGGGCCATCACTGAGAAGGCCCTCTCCTGGGTGCCCACCCCTTTTGCTGCTGAGGGTGGTGGACAATGTTTGATATGTTTTGATATGTTTGATATATTTTTTTTCTTATATATTTTTTTCTTATTGTAACCTGCTCTGGGACCATCTGGTGAAGGGTAGGTTATAAGTTTATTGAATAAATAATATTAATACCACTCTTGTTAAAAGCGTTGTCAGATCCTTAAATAGAGCATTTGATTATGCCCCTGAAAAATACCTGCCCCAAAATTTTTCTTTCCTTTCTAGATGTGTGAATTCAACATTGCCTCTGAGTTGTGGCTGCTGATCTCTTCTTCCTGGGAGTGTGCAACAATCTTCAAAAGAAGGGAAGGCTAAAACAAGGTCAATGTGTTAGTATCCTTTCCTTCTCCACAGAGCTACATCGCTCACTGTGTTTTCTGAAACTCTGTACTGTACACCAACATGTGCTTTTTTTACAGTATGGCATCCCCTTGTTAGGAAATGTCTTTACCTGTTCAGTGTACAACAGCAGATATTTTTCACATCTCTTTTTTTATATATAAAAGAGAAAGTACTGACCTCAGGCGGATAGTGAATATAAATATCTTTATATTTAGAGCCTGCCTTTTTCCCAAGGAGTGCAAGGCAGTAAATTTACTATATTCCCTATTTTATCCTTAAAGCAATCAGTTTGAGGTAGGTCTGAGAAGCAGTGACCTAATAAAATTTGAACTCAGTTCCCTGAAACTTTGATCCAGACCACTACAATTTCTGTCCTCCTATTTAGACCAGAAAATAAATATTCAGCAGAAGCTATGTAAAAAAGTTATCTAGTTTCTGCATGTACATGTATTATTTATTTATTTGTATTTCTATTCCACCCTATACCCGAAGGTCTCAGGGCAGGTTACAATATTATATTAATAGTAGACAGGTCTCTGCTCTGTATAAACCACATGTATAAAAGCATTGTTAACATAGAAACTAGCAAAAGAACCAATGTCCCATATTTCTATAAGTGTTTATGGAGAAACAAGAGTTTGTGCCACAGTTTGCAGGGCAATTTAATTGACTTCATGTCTACAAGTTGACTCCTGGTTACTATGCAGAATTTTTAAATGGCAACCAAATGGAAGTGGTTTGCTATTGCCTTCTGGACATAGTACATAGAGGCCACAACCCTTCTAGTCCAGCATCCCATCTTGTACAGTGCCCTACCGTTTGCTTCTGAGAACTCTCAATCAGAAGACATGGGTGAACCTGTTATCACCTCCCTGCAATGGCCTTTTGAGGCAGATGGTACTTAGACATCCATCTTAGTAGCTTCTTCCATGATTTTGCCTAACCCTTTCTTCAAGCCACCCAAGCTAAAGGAGGTCACCACATTGTCTGGGATATGCCTGAGGCCATTGAGTCTCTTGGTGAAAAAACATACTCCTTGTCAGTCCTAACTTTCCTGCCCATCAGCCACCAGGTTACGGTTAGGAGAAAATAATTTTTCCCAATTCACCTTTTCTCCACCATGCATAATTTTATAAATTTTAGGTCACCTCTTAAATGACATCTTTCAATACTGAAGAGGCCTGGGTGTTCTCATTTCTTGCTATACAACTGACATACAGTTGCTCAGGCCTGCATTATTTAAATGGCTTTGGTACTGGTTCTCAGTGCATGTTTAATTATTTTTTTCCTCCAGTGGCACTGTGTCAAAATACATACTTGTATCTAAGGCCATATATCTAAGAACATTTTCTAGGGAGTAAATTCCATTGGACACAGTAAGTAATTATTCATTAGATTGCCCTGCCTGTTTATCATGCTAGAACAAATGGGGAGAACTTAACTTGCTTGCTTTCTGCCAAGTAGTTATCTTGTTATCATTTTAATCTGTGGAAAGGATTGCATAATTTTGCCTCCTTCTTTGTATTTTCTTTTCTTTTTCTCAGAGTCTGCTGGGAATGAACTGAGGTATAATTACTCTTTCAAAACAACAAAGTCAAATGAGAATTATGGATAGTATATGACTTCTCAAAATCATGTCGATTTGTGTTCTAGAAGAGGCAACATGCCTACAGGTCAGCTAACCTATATTCCTGGCTCTGAGCTAAGAGTGTGTGGCAAGAACTTGCAAGCATATCTCTCTCCATAAACTCACAGGAACGTATGCAAATATTAGAATTTAAAAAACCCATGAGTTTTAAAACCTGTTAGAAAACCTGCGTTGTAATTTATCCATTTTTTAATCTCTTCAGTCAAAGGAGCCATCACAGTTCAGATATCCATCTTCTTCATCACAGTTTCAGACATCTGTCTTCTTCAGGTTAGTTTTAACTTTTTGCCTTCCAGCCATTTGTTTCTTCATAACTACAGTAGTTCTCAGCTTTCCCATCCATGTGGGGAAATGACAGAGGGTTTCTGTGGGGAAAAACATACAGACTGTCCAGTGTGCTGCAAAAAATCGAATTTTGCAGCAGAGAAGGATGGACCTAAATTAGAAGTCATGGATCCAGTTCGTTGGTTGTGGTGACACATTAAAAAGAGTTCTGAGTCTAATGCACAAGGGGATGCTGAAACTTCTTCCTATTACTGAAGAAACGTTTGTCTCTTAGCCTGTCAATCCATGGCAGCTCCAACAAAAATAAGAGAAAAACTTCACTCCTGGGCAAATTCTGCCCCTTTTTCACTGCCTTTAGAACTCCTACCTTTGGCAGAGTTTCATTCCTGCAAAATCTACTTCTCTAATCCACAAGAAGTTGCTTTGCCCCCCACAACATACCCCTGAAACTTCTTATTATTTATGGCCACTCCATATGTGAACTTCAGCTCACAAACCTTCATTTAGTTGTTGCCTGGCCCATAGATGTAAGTAAAATCTGTTTCCTTACTTTGTTCTTATGTGGTGATTGAGACAAAACATTTTTCTTGTATTCTGTAAAGTGCTTCAAGATTTTCTTAATGAGAAGCAGTATGGAAATGCTTTATAAATAAAATATAAATAAAAAATAAAAAATCTAAATTATTGGCCTCTTAAGGGGGACTAAACTTTACAAAACAAGAATGGTATTGTATCCTAGCCTCCAGCAGTTGGAATCCTGCACAGTTGTGTATGATAGGTTGCCAAAGAGTCATTTTTTATAAATGTCTTTACTTATGATGCTTACAGAGGCACACAGATATACTTTGTCTTGCTCACCTGCACAATCTTCCTGGCCCCCTTTTAAAAACGCAGGTGGTGTTGCATCCAGATCTCCAGGAGCTATAATCCTACATGGACATACTGTATACACCAGGTTGCAAAATATTTCTTTTTTCACAGGCAAATGCTACTTATGATCCTTGCAGGATTGAACGATTATACTTTCTCTTGCATACCCACATTCCTGTGCAAATCTGCCTAATGACTCTTTTTTAAAGCATGGGAGTTGGGAGTGAAAGAATCCACCACAGTGGAGAATAACTGATTGACTGGAAAAACAAAGAAAGAGAAACAACACCCTATGATCTGTCTTTTAAAGAAGGTCCAAGTTCTCAAAAATGTGCAATATGGGTACACTTCAAGAAAAAAAAAAAGCACATGGGAGCAAGGAATGCACTTTCCCTTAAAAACACACACTGGCAAAACACAGCGGATTAGAAAGAAAACACTTCAGAATGGTGATGAGATCTAATATATTGGTGTGTCTTAACCTGCAGTGAAAACTGACTTAGTACAACTTGAATCTTGTGTGTAGCTACTCTCTATATGTCTTTTCCCCTGTGCAAACAAAAGCAACCAGGGACATCAGATTTTGGCAGAAAACAGCAGGAAAGGATTAAATGGTTTTTTTCTCACCTACCATCCTGCTCTCTGCATGCTGGGATAGACTGTGATGCATCAGCATGAGGATATGATGCAGAGTAAGACCCAATGCAGAAAGGGCCAGGGGTAAAAACAAAGTATAAACAGAAGTTAAAACACATTAAAAACTGGGTGGCAGGCCAGGGAATGCCTAAGTAAAAAGATCTTTAAGGCTGTGATTCCACTTGAGTTATTTAAATCAGAATTACCAGACATATAATCAGTGCATTAAGATTATTTTTTTCTGTAGGTTATGCAGTACTCCACTTTTCACATTATCAGCAATGTAAGATATTTGAAGAGTAATAAAGCAAGGATCGACAGTGAGGAATAGGGGGAGAAGGAAAAGCACCTTTTTTCCTATTTGCTTTCAGATCAAAGCGAATGAGACGGCAATTCACATCTGTGCAAATGGAGCCACTTTGAATGTGCTAGGCTTTGAATTTGCTTTGAATGTTTGTCAACCCCTGCCACCACCAGTCGTGCCTACAAATCCAATCTGAATCTGCTGTGGGGGTGACTGGGCAGCCATTTTGAATGTAATAAGAGTTTTGAATGAAGGCACAAAAGCTTTTGCTTCCCCTGGAAAGGTCAGTCTTTGAATATAGCCAATATTCGATTTGAGTGCAAAGTTTTGAATATTTGCAATTTGTATGAATTAGAAGGTGATGAACATTTTTCGCCCATCCCTAGTAAATTATCAAAAGACTATGGATATCCCTTACTGTAAACAGGCCTAAGAAAATTTTTAAAAATGTTACCTTACACTATAAAGAAAGGTCCCTATGGCTTTCCAAAAGGAGAGGCCATTCCACAATTGAGCAGAATGGTGTTTATGCTGTAGTCATCAAAACTTTGAAAGAGAGGGGACTTTGAAAAAGATCAGAATAAGCTTTGGAGGCTCTTCATACGAAAAATACTGGAGATATACTTGAAAGTAGAGCTGGATTGTACAGTATGAGGACAGACACTGAAGGCAAGAGAACAGAAGTCCTGTTACCCTTGGATATATAAAGCACTATGTTCCTCCCTTGGCATAATAGTAACCCACCTCGTGTAGAAGCCAGTGGCCATGTCTCTTTGTAACTCCACATGCTATTCCCAGGATGGTCTCAGGTGTCATATTTCTTGAGAATAACTGCTGGAGAGCATCACACCTGCTGAAGTGAGCCAGTTTGGTCTAGTGGTTAGGGAGCCAAACTCTTATCTGGAAATATTGGGTTCAATTCTGCCCTCCCCCATGAAGCCATCTGGGTGACCTTCGGCTAGCCACAGCTCTCTTCTGAGCTCTCACAGCCCCACCTACCTCACAGGGTGTTCTGTTGTGGGGAGCAGAATAGAAAAGCTTTGTCAGCTGCTTTGAGTCCCCTTAAATGGGTGAGAAAAGCAGGGTAGAAAAGCCAACTCTTCTTCTTCTTCATGCTGTAATGACAAACATCTTGTTCTCTGTTTCTTCGGGCACCAAAGTTAATTCGAAGAAGTAGCCAGAACTTTTGGGAGCACCTGCCCTTAGGTACCTCCTCACATAGCAGATACAGCATTTAACATTGACGCTTCAGTATGTGTAGGCAGAAGCTCCATCCAAACAAAGCCCGGCTGAACAGCGGCTGAACCAAGGCACCATTCTGTCCTTCTGTGGCTTCTAGAACATTTCTAATCCCATGCAAGCAATGATACCATCAGCGTTCTCTCCATCAGTCATCTGAGAGAGCTGCAGATAATTTTAAAGATTGTATATTTTATACTGTATTTTAATATACTGTGGCCCTTTCTGCACCAACCAGGGATGTGCACAAGTGGTTTTTTTGCCATTCAATAATCAAATGCTAGAAAATTTGTATTTGTTTGAATAGATCCCCTTCAAATGTGGTAGGATTCTATCTGATACGAATGTATTCGTGCAAATTCATATGAATATCCAATACAAACAAATATGTACCCAATACATATCACGTAACATATCTGCTCTGTAAGGATCAAATCCAACCCGGATCCACTTTCAATGTGCTCTCGATCCATGTCGAATGTACTCTAGATCCACTGCATATGTGACTGGCCCTGCCACTTTCCCACCTTGCCAGTTTCACGAATTTCTGAACTATTCGTACAAATGACCGGAAACATTCATATTCTTATGAATGTTAATATGCAAATGTCATAACATTTGATTCGTGTACGAATGTCCAAATTTGGCCAAATAAATGTTACGAATATTTGTACACATTCCTAGCACAGACCCTTAATACAGATTAAAGGCTACATAGTACATATGTAGGCCTGATAGATATGTACCTTAATGCAGATCTAGGTGTCCACATCCCCCTATTAGTCTGTTCTCTCTGTATTTAGACACAGTGCAATACTGAACAGGGAGGCCCTGTTCAGTATTGCCGATAGACACAATCATGCTTACCAGTATACAAGGGAGTCTGATCTGGAACATGAGAGGCATGCAGTCAGCACACCCACCATGTTCTGGATTAATGTGGAATGCATGTCAGTGGCTCACCACAGCACACCACAGAAATGCATCCCCCAGAAGCAATGAGGTCAGGAACATTTATTCCTAGCCCTTGGACACACTTCAAAGCTATGGCACGGGTAGTCTGGACCAGCACCATCTCACCCATGTCTTCCCATTTTTGGAATCAGTGGGCCCGCCTGATCCAGACCCACTAATTCCAAATCAGAGTCTTTCTGTGCAGAAAGGCCCTTTGTTCCCTTTATGGAGGAAACTATAAAGATAACGTATTTCTTTAAAAAAGGGGAAAGACAATGTTTTTTCAACACCATCCAATCTCTGCAGAGCAAGAAGGGAGTAAAGATTATGAATTATTGCCTGCTGGCGAAGCTCTGTTCCACAGTGGGTGGAAATAAAGCAGCTGCAATATATTTATATTGTCAGCAGTGACTGCATCTCACTGGTAGAACAACTGCCTGGAAAGAAGAAGGTCACAGGTTCAATGCTCAGCATCCCTCCAAAAGAAGGTAACTTCTGCATCTACCATGAAAACAGTATAGGGGAGCCCATGTAGTCACCAAGGTCCTTTCTGCCCTTGGTCAATAGATCTGACTAAGAGACTTCCTAGTATGTTTATACTCCATTGGACTGGTGCTCTCTCAGCCCAGAACTGTCCCAAGGAGTCACTATCTCAGGCTGCCTCCAGACAGCAGCTGAACAACGGCTAGCAAGGGATAACACAGAACATTGATCCCTCACAATTATGACTTGCTATCTAGACAGTGCCATGCATGGATGGACACTGTTTTGGTCTCCACACACATGCACTGGGCAGAGCTATGGTGGTGACTCCATCCAGAAAATAAGCAGGCAGCCTAAAAGGTGCTATTGTTGGAAAACCCACAACCAGCACTAGATTTTCCAGGAATAGCAGAAAGTGCTTTTTTTTTGGGGGGGGGAGGCAGGGATATAGTGGGGGTGCCTACAATATGTGAGGCAACCCCACCATGTGGATGTAGCTCCAGTTTACTGAAAAGGTCTACAATCCTCCTACACTGGCTGTTCTGTTCCAATCACTAGTCTAGAACAAGGTTCTCTGAAACCTAAGCACCTCCTCCAAAGATCATTATTGGAATACCAGGACAGAGGTATACATACTGCCTTTGAAGAGTGTTTTGTTTAGTGCTGTCCTTATGTGCTGGAAGCAACACAGGGGCAGCATCCACACCTTCCCACTGTAAATAGTGCCTCACATCTTATCCCAAAACAGAATGGACTGAGATAAATGGACTGCTCCAAGTAAGGTCAACAAGCCCAGGAATCTGCTCTGATTCAATAGTACTTACCAACCACCAACATTTGTATCAGGGAGCTACAGGATCATGCCCCTAAGAACGGGGAAAACCCTAAAACTGAGTTGGAAACTTAGTGCCGTTGGACTGCTCATAACCTCATAAGAAATTCTGTCCAACCTAAGACAAAAGGAGCTCTGTTCTAGCTTTCATGTAGAAATGCACAGAGACCAAATCATGTGGGAGCTTTTCCATAAGACGGAGCTTTAAAAACAAAGTTTTGCCTTGCAACTGCCCTTGAAGTAACACTTGTTATGAGTCTTATAGACCTTTGTTTGAACTCTAAAGAGAGTGCAGACCTTCCTTCTGAAACTAATAAGCCATTTAAGGAACAAGCAACCTAAATGGTATTAGCTCTCTATTTATTTGACTGACATGGTAACTTATTTACTACAGAGGCATCATTCATTCAAAGATGAGAACTAATTTTCCTGCCTTTAGCAAATCTAATGGGCTTTAAACCAAGACAAATTAATAATTGGGTAGATACAATTTTCCCGAGGATAATTTCAGACAAAATTTCAAGAATATTGATCTTTTATACAGAGCACATTTGAAATACTGTATTAACTCTGCTATGAATTTTGTGTACTCTTAGCTAATAGTATATTGGGGCTTATGAGTTACACTGGAAGCTTTCACATGGTCCCACATGCAAAGTCAACTCAGCACTGTGTGCCAAAGAAGGGCCAGGCCTTCAATGATTCGTGGTGTCTTCCTGGACACACTGCCCCGTTCCTGGGCATGTAAAATCGACTCAGTATTGTTTGCCAAAGAAGGATCAGGCCTTCACTTGTGCATGGTGTCTTCCTGGACCCAATGCCCCCTCTTGGGCATGAAAACCACATCTGGGAATGTGCCAGAGGAAGTCTACATTAAAGCATTCCTGGCCATTATTCAGTTCCAGCAATACAGACAGGCAACTGGAGTGGACTACGTGGTGCTCTGGAGCCCAGCACCATTTTGTGGGCTCCAGAAATGGTCTACTTCCAAAGCCACTTCTAAGCATGCTGCAGAATTTCCCCCAGCTTGCAACTTTGGATCTGGGATGCTTTCATTCCTTTACTCCAAAGGCAGGATGGGATGGAGCAACCATATTGTGAATGGTGGTCACCAAGCTCCATAGCACCTCACCACATTCCAAGCCTGATTGATCTGGAGTGGGCTCCACAGTACTTGCCACAGAACACAGTACGAAAACTGTCCTTGTTTCCACCATAATCAGCAAATACAAGTTCTGAATAGCTGGGTTGTGTTTCTAGCTCCCTTTTTTGTTGTTTAATGCCATTCCATAAGGAGATGCCGAACATATATCAATAAGCTGGGATCATGAGTCCTTTTCCAGATGTTGGTGCTTATTATTTGAAGGGTTACCACACTCCAACATGCCCATCATTTTCAATTGTCTTTGGTAATCTTCTGTAACTGTTCCAAGAACAATCCAGAAATCTCTTCAATTCCACAGTCCATCTGGTCTGCTTCCCTCAATCCTGACAAGCATAATTATTTTTCAAGTCCATTATCTGCCTGCATTCCAAGCCCAAAATATGGGGAAATTCACACTTCACTTCCCTAAAACAGGGTCCCAAGAAGTGAAGATCAGGGGTGAAGGAGGGATTTAGCATTTCGAACACCAGCCCTGTCTCAAAGTTCCCTGGGACTTTACCTAAAGTGTGAATACTGGCCTTCCAGGGTATCACATTCACTGTAGCAATAGCCATGCATACTGGCCACTGCAACAGCCACTGGGTAGCGCAGTGCCTGACTGTGGCAGTGCCATCTTGCCCCCATGCACCCTTCACAAGGAAGCTGTGCAAAGGGTGAGTACCAGAGAACTCAGGTGCCAATTGGGGGCAGCACTGTTTGCCTGGCACAGCCATAAGATGGCCAGAAATGGCCATGTAGATGATACCTTAGTTCCTGACCCAAGAGCCATAATTCAAGGGCATCTATGTTCTTTCAGTCTTATTTAGTAAACAGTTTTCATCAACTTTACATTACCAAAGGAAAAAACATTGCTTTAAACAATTCCAATATTTGCTGTAGGTGAAATGATCTTATCATTCATGATCTTGCTTATGTTGAATTAGTCTCCTTGTTAAATCTCCTGTACTTCACCTCTATGTTGTATTTTAGCCTTACTTTAGCTAGACATTATGTAATTTGCTGAACAGGTTACTTGTCCTGCTTGGTAGATAGTTAGAATGGATAAGGTAAGTCATTGGGGCTCATTTCCTGAATTTGTTGTTTATGTATGGCTGTGGTCATACCCTAACCAGGTAGCCCATCCCAGGGACAGACAGCTACATGGGTCTCTGCTGCTGCAACTATGACACAATGAGCTTTCATAGATGTCCTTGACCTGGCAAAAGGTAAAGCTTCAGCATGGCAGCAGGGGGGCAGAGAGGGGCAGGGGCAATGATGGGGGGAGGATACAGTGAAGCTTAGCTTTTGCCAGGCAAAGAGAATTCACAAAGGCCCAGCATGGCATGATGGTAGGGTAGCAGCAGCAGCAATAGGGTACTGGCCTTTAATAGTGTCATTGTTGGTGGGGGGTATCAGGGTATCATCGCAGTTGGGATTGGAATGGCAGGGTCAAGCCTTTCCCTGCTGGTTGCCCTCCAAGCTGCTACTGAGCTGGATGGCAGCCCTTTGCCTTGGTCAGTTTCTAGCTGAAACGGCCTCACCGCTGGGATTATCCAATTGCAGGATAGTCCCACACCAGCCAAGAAAGCCCTCGGAAAAAAACAAAAGCACACTTTGGTGTCTGTTCTCTGAGGACTGAAGACAGACTCAGTCCTTCTTAGACTGGGGCCTAAGATTTGTTTGTTTGTTTGTTTCACTTCATGGCTTCAAATCCTGTTTTCCTTCTAAAGAGAGCTCAAGGTGAGGCACGTTATTATCGTCTTCCCTTTTATTTTGCCTTCATAACAATTCTGGGAGACAGAATTGTCTCAAAGCCTCCCAGTTCATTTATGGCCCTGTCCCCATGCAATTGAAAGTCTGCTGGAACTCTTCTTTTGCCTCTGAGCAGCCCCATTCCAGGCTTTACAAGGCGCTTAGGGAGCTTAGGAAAGTGAGACACCCGCGATAAAATACGTGCACTTTAAAGAAGAGTTCCAGCGCTCTTTCGGCGATTCGCGGGTTTTGCTCGCTATATCTGCCTTGAGGACGCTCCGTGGCAAAAGGGGCGGGGATTGCTTGCCTGCACACACAGCCAAAAAGCATTCACACATCTGAGAAATGCGGCAGGTTCGCTTCCTTTCCTTTGTAAAAAGAGCCAGAATTGCTCAGAATTGCAACATTGTTATCAGTGATCTGTGAAAGCCTTAAAAGAGAATGAGCGAAGGATCGCGCTGCCGATGCCTGCAGCTGCTGACTTTGCCGGGGCAGAAAGCCTTTTCTAACAGAGAACTGAGTGAAAGTAAGTGCTGAAAGTGAATGAATGAGCGATCATCTGCCTTTGCTAGGGACGGGAAGCCGTTTCAGGAGACGGAGATCTGCCTATTTTTCCTTTTAACAAGACGGGGCAGGGGGGGAAGATGCGGGGAAAGGAAACAGACTTCCTTGGGGACGGAAAGTCCGTTTAGATCGCGGCTACCATGGGGGCGCTTATTCCGGAAGTGGAGGGGACTTTTAAAGTCAGCTATAACAGAGTGACAGCAGAGGAAACGGAGAGGGGCTAATAAGTCTTTTGGGAAAGGGCCTTAATGGCTGTATGAGGATTTGAACCCAGAGACTACACAATGATTCAAGATTCAGCCAATGGCAGACTCGTGATTACCCTACTAGTATTATGATTTATGCTTACTTTATAATAGAATTCCAGCTATTATATAAGTAATGGAGATTTTGCAATGGTTTAAGCAAACGTAGATCAAAAACTTGCATAAGATCCAGGGCCAAAGCACATAAAACCACAATCTTACTTAAGTCAAACAGATATAATCATTTGCCCAAGTAGAAACCTTTCTGGGAACATATGTATACTGCTATGGATGACCGTAGAAAGACAAGACTACAAATTGAAGAAAATACATGCAGAGAAGCTATGGAAAATGCATCTACCACAGTCAAGGTTAGGATGATAGCTTGTACCGGCCAGGCAAATCTCTTGCCTCTCAGGGGGCCTATTTGTTTTGGACTGAGCTGCTGATGGGGCATGATTATAAATCAAATCAAATAAATAATATAAATAAGCAGCAAGAGAAGATATGGCCAGGGGACAATGCTTGAATCTAAAGGGAAAGCTGCTGTTCCATATGGTCTGCCAAACATATATGGCAAGACTCCTGAGGCACAGATTACAACAGGGATGTCTAGGAAGCTGTGCTGGCATTAAATCAAAGGGACTTGCTGGAAGTCATACTACGCATGAAAATACCTTAAAAAGAAAAAGAAAAAGGAGCAGAACGGCAAACTCACTTTTGATTCAGTGCCCTCCTGATGAATGCCTCTGTGCTGGAAAAGTAAAAATAGAGCAGGATTTCCTAAACTATTTTTACTTTATATTATGTGGCCAGGAACAAGAACTGTTACAAAGCCAAAGGTTGCTGCGCAGCCAACAACCTGTTGGCATTTTAAGCATGTGCAGAGGAAGACGAGGTTATCTTGCCCTTCCAAACACCAATCCTGCCCGCTTAAATTGTTGTGAAGCAAAATTAAAATCTTGCTTTTTACAACAGTTGAATACAGAAATTGGTGCCTCCTTGGGTTAGGCAAAGGTCTGCAGCATGCCTATTGTCCAGTCTCTTTCCTGGGACTAGTTCTTTAGTACATTTTGTCCACACTGTCACAAGACTGAAGGCCAACTGTGCCCAGGAATTTCACACTGCTTTTCACATGAGCTCAGATGGAAGATCTTTTTAAAAAGTTACTTATTGTTTTCAATTACTTACTGGTGGCTTACTGTGAGGCTGTACCAGTGTAAGACAATTACATAACCTGATCTGCAGTAGGGAAGAATTCATCACACAATTAGTTTTCCAGCTGGAAGACAAACATCTTTTTAAAATGAATAATTTCATGTGGAACAATTTATTAAGTAACAACAGGAAACACCCTCTGGCAGCAGTAAATTGTCCTGAACGTTTTCTTGCCAATACATGTTAAAGCTTAGTACTTGTTCTACTAGTTATCTTTTGCTTATGTTGTGTTCATGCTGTTGTCATTGTGCTGTTTCCAGACCCAAGTTGTTGCCACACCAGCAATTTCCTTTGAAACTAACACAATTTGTTTATTCGGTTATTCTGAGAAACCTCAAATTCTTTTGATCTCAAGTTATTGCTTACCTTTTAAATTGCTCACTTGTAAACAGTGTTTTAGAGTCTGACAAATACAGGCTGGCATAATACAATTGCCTGTTTTGTTATTTCAAGACGATTATATATACAATAACGGATTAATGACTAGGGATGTGCATGAATATTCATAACATTTGAAATTTGGCTGAATTTGGCTGAATTCGGAAATTCAAACTCAAATTGTGGGCATCCCTATTAGTGACAGTGTACTTCCTCCACGTATCTTGCTCCCATGTTGCATTACCTGCCTCTACCTCCCTTGATCAACAAGCTTTTTCATATTTTTAAATCAAGTTTTCAAGCCGGTCAACAGCACACAATAACTACACATTTATGGTCTGGATATTAAGATCTTTTGGCAAGACCCTCTTGATAATCCCATATGCTATCTCAGTGATGCTAAAGCAGTGATGATGCACAAGAGGTCTTTTCTGCGTCGCTTCTGAGGTACATCATAACTGTACTGTACTATTTCTAACTTTGTTTTATATGTTAGGCTCTAGTAGTCTGACCTGGTGTCTTAGAGCTGCAGTTCTTAACCTGGGGATAGCAGATCCCCAGGGGTCCACAAAGGCCTCATAGGGGGTCTGTGGTCGGCTGGCCTATCCATGTAGCCACTTCACTGCTGTTGCTGCCCAGCCTTGAGGACCAGTGGGCGGCAAAGCCTGGCGAGTGGGATGGGATGATGGAACCCAACCCATGCCACCACTTCACTATTGCTCACTGGCCCTCCAGCTGCTCCAGCTGGCCTGGCCAGTGAGGGCTGGCAGTGGGTGGCAAATGGTGGGCAGTGGCATTGGGCAGTGACACAAAGCAGGGGGGCAGGCAAGAGATGCGGGGTGCTGGGGCTGATGTGTAGGGGGGAAAAGATTGGCTAGGTGGGTGGAAGAATGCGAAGTGGGGGGTGAATGGGGGATGTGAGGCAGGGGTCCACAGCAACAAATGGTATGTAAAGGGAGTACACAGTGAAGAAAAGGTTACAAACTGCTGCCTCAGATTATAGGGCGGGGTATAAGTACAATCAGTCAATATTCATACGTCCCAATAGGACTAATAAACTCTGCATATATTTACTTAATCCAATTATACCTCATTTCCTCCCCAAAGCAGCTTACAAAAATACTAAAAAAAAATGCAAATGTATTTAAGAACAACCTAAAAATATGTTGAATTTGTACAGGAATGGGAAGGTACTTAAAGGAAAGTGCTTTCCTGTTGCCTTAAAGAGAAGCAATTTGCTTGGCAATCTGAAGGTCTTTCACATGGCAGGTGGGCTGTCTTTGCCCCTATTTGACAGGCAAAGGAATCATGCTGCTCCCCCACCCGTGGACTGGATAGTCCATTCATTCATTCATTCATTCATTCATTCATTCATTCAATCCACTCCTATATTCATGGGTCTCAGCATGGGTCACAATAAAATCACCATAAAAAGAGATAAATTAGACAGGCTTGAACAATGACAATGCCCACATGGGAAGGACATGCTTGGTTAGGGAGCCGGACTCTTATCTGGGAATACTGGGTTTGAGTCTGCACTCCCCCACAAAGCCAGCTGGGTGACCTTGGGCTAGTCACATCTCTCTTTCTGAGCTCTCACAGCCCCACCTACCTCACAGGGTGTTCTGTTGTGGGGAGAAGAACAGAAGGTTTGTGAGTTGCTTTGAGTCACCTTAAATGGGTGAAAAAAGGGGGAGAAGCCAACTCTTCTTCTTCTTCCCTCAGCCAGTCATGCAAGGAGGGGGTTTCCCCTACCACCCCTACCGAATCAGAGGAATCTTCCTTTGTCTGTCATTATGGTGGCAAAGAAAGCCTTAACACTTCTCCCTCCCTGTCAAATGGTGGTATGTCAAGATGAAGCCCCAGTATGAGATGCACTGTGCTATTTTGCAAGCTTCTGCTCTTTTTACTATATAATTTAGTATCAGTATGAAATCATTGGGAAGAATTATTTAAGGTTGTAGAGTTTATTGCCATTGATATGCCAGGAACATTCAGTTTTGGTCTTGGTATAGGTGAGCATCTGTGCTGAATCTTGGAGATATATCCAACCTGGCCATGGTGTCCTCCTGCTTGGAAAGCTTCACTGGACCAAAAGGCTGGTCCAACTCATCTTCAGTAAACTTGACTGTCATTTACCTGTTTCTAGGCACAACTCAAAAGTGCCCTGAGGAATACACTAAGCTGCATACCCTGGTGAAACTGTATGTCCTGATGTTCCTGCCCCCATCAGTCTCCAAGCCACAGCAACTACTAAATGAAGCAACCTACTGACAATTCACTTTGGAGAACTCCAAGGTCTCTTCATTCAGGGAAATCATCCCCTCCTCCCCTAGAGGATACATGGGGGAAAGGTGACTATAGAGCTGAGGATCCCATCCAGATCCCTTCTGCACCATTTCTGATCCTCTGAGTCCTGGCAGGATCCTTGCTGCTGTGAATGGAATTCCCACTTGGACAGCCTTCTGGGCGCTGCAGGAGGGTACCTGGCATATGTTCACTGCCCTTAATGCTCTTTCTTTGGATTCCCCTCTTTCAGTGACCATAAGCATGGAGTCTCAGGGTCCTCTAAAGACTACTTGCAGGGATTTTAGAGCAGGTGAAGGTTTTGCCTTTGTCTTTTGCTTGAGAATGTATTTACTGAAGCTGGCTTTTGCACCTTGCTGATATTTCTCTGGTATGATTGTTTCATCATAGCATCTTGACATGCAGCACTGAGCCCTAATGAGTGGCAACTGAGCTTCTCTGATATGGTGCACATGTTCGTGCTTGTGCTGTATCTGGACAAAGGTTGTTGAAAGGCGGAATCTAGACTGAACTTAGACTAGATATTTAGCTTTGCCTGGAAACTCCTGCGGCTCAGTTTAGGGGACCCAGGGAGATTGTTTCAAATAAAAGTGACTGCTGTTGGCTCCTTTAGATGGTATTCCACACCTTCCATATGTATTCAGCCAGTTTATTCCCAAGTTGTGCATCTTAGGCCCTGTCCCCAAGCAATTTAAAGTCTTCTAAAACTCTTCTTTTGCCTCTGAGTGCCCCCATGCCAGGGTTTTTAACGAACTTCCAGAGCCACAAAATGAGGAAAACCCGCAACAAAAAAAAGTGCCCTTTAAATAAGACTTTCAGAGCTCTTTTTGGAAGTTGCGGGTTTTCCTCGCAACATTTACCTTGGGGATGCTTCATGGCAAAAGGGGCAGGGATTGCCGCCTGCACACACAGCAGTAACACAAGCAGCTTCCCTTTCTAAAGCTCAGAACTAAGCAGCCAGAATCACATAGAATTGCAACATTGTTGAAATCACTATGAGGTGTGAAATGGGTGGATTATTGCTAGGGGTGGATTTTGACAGCAGTAACAGGGAAAGTGGTGAGAGTGAATGTTTGCCGGCACGAGAAGCCATTTCGGGGGGGCGGAAGATCTGGGAGACGAACAGAGAACCGATGGCTATTTTTCCTTTGGACTTGTCAGGGATTGTCTTCCTGGTTGTGGCCGCACCGAGCACAGTCCCTCCCCATTCCCACTGGCACCCTATCAACAAGAACAGGGGCGGGGAGAAAAAGATGCGCGCAAAGAAAACATGGCTCCCATGGGGACGGAAGGTGCGTTAAAAACACACATTTTGCTGAGCCTCATGCGGACGCTTATTCCTGATTTGCATGGCACTTTTAAAGTCCACTTCAATAGAGTGACAGTAGAGAAGTAAATAAGTCTTTTGGGGACGCAGCCTTACATCTCCAACAGGGATGTGCACAAATGTGTTTTTGGACATTCAATTTGTAACAAATCGAATGTTAGAAAATTTGTATCCGTAACTTGACCAGAAGACGGCTTGAAGACATCTTAAACTGAAGGTGTAACCATGGCCATGGTGCAACCTCCAACAGGATTGTGTATCACCCTAACCGCCTTGTAGGTCAATTCACTGGAAATCCTTGTGAAATTACTCCTGGGGTAGTTTACAGCCACTCAGTTACCTCTCCTTCCCAGGTGGGGAAGCATCTAGACTGCTTTTGTGTCATACAGAAAATTCCCAGCTTCTGGGGCCATTGCTAGTCTTGTGCAAAAGTGGCCAGGGCAGAAACCTTACTGCTGCAAGAGATGTTTTTGACAACAGCAGGGTTTTGGGGGCCAGGAACCACTGTGAGGTGCAAGTTGTTGGTTCTCCACACCTCCCTCCCCAGTGGCTCCTCATGCTTGTACAAGCTGCCCAGATTGTGGATGCATGCCACCACCATGGAGATGAAACCTAAGATTCATTTGATCTGGATTGGTGCAATCTACTAAATTTTCCATTAAAATGTGACATTTAAAGAAGTACTTTTTAGCAGCAACATCTAAGACCTATGATCTTCATATAATCCTGCCTTTGATGATAGCCTCACTGAACTGAAAATGCTAGAACATCTACTCTGCCAAAATCCATAGCAATTTTAAAGGGAGGGAGTAAAAGGTAAAGGGGAGATAAAGGGTGATATTTGAGGCCGTAAAGCACTCACTAAAATTATTCTGTGATGCTGTGGGCAACATGCACAGCAATGTGCCCGAGTTACTCCTGGAAGACAAATCAACTAATTGTCTGCACTTTGCACTTGCCATTACGGTAGCAAAAATGTTAGGTCTATCAGTTGGCTGCTATTGATGCTTAGCTTCCTCTGAATGTAGTCCAGCCAGGGGGATTATATTCCAATGTATTTTTATCCTGGTTTTATTTTATTTTTTTTAAACTAAATGCTGTAACATGTCCTGGGACCTTCAAGTGAAGGGCAGGATGCAAATACAATAGATAGATAGAGCTGTATTTGCTAATTTACAGAATGTTGATTTAGAACAGTGAACTTGATTTATTAAGAAAGGATGATTTTAAAATGAAACATTACTTTTCCTAAATGGATAACTTGCCCCCGTTCTCATGATATCTGAGATGCAAAGGTGAATATGTTGCTTCTTCCAACAAGGGGTGGGGTTTTTTTTAGGTGTACCCATAATGAGCATTTATGGAGGCTGGATGTAGCTGTTCCAGGAGAAGGTAAGAGGACATTACCCCAATTTCTCTCTTGTGGAGGAAACCAAGCATTTACATTGCTATGAGAGGCCTGTAAGAATGTGACCAGTGTACACAGAACTTTGGCTGAAACAACTGGTGTAAAAAATGGGGAAGCTGCAACCTGCTTAACAAACAGAACACAAGGCAATTGCCAGCTGGTAGCCATTAGTGCAGTGGAGCCCCAGTGAAGGCTTCGAGACTGAACAAGCCTTTTAGTTCTGCCTTTTAGTTGTTCTATTTGCACAGTTGCACAAAAGTGGATTTTGTATTCATTTTAGGCTTCCTAGCAGTGGCGGCTGGTGGGCTTCAGGGCTGGGTGTTCACAGCCCTAAGTCCCAGGGAGGCGGGGCTGCTGAGTTCGCTGGGTGGAGCCTAAGAGGTCGCTGGGCGGAGTCTAAGAGGTCGCTGGGCGGAGTCTAAGAGGTTGCTGGGCGGAGCCTAAGAGGTCACTGGGTGGAGCTTAAGAGGTCACTGGGTGGAGCCTAAGAGGTCGCTGGGCGGAGCCACAGGTCAGAAATTCTCAGAACCAGATAGGTGGGACCACAGCCAATCTGATGTGTTCCCTGGCTGAGTCTTAAAGTGCACTGAAGCTGGATTAAACCTCAGGCGTGACTGATTAAACCTCAGGCGTGACTGCCGCCAATGAGAAAAGACAATTACTGTTCACACTTGGCTAATTAGAAACAATGGGGTGTTCACACTTGGCTAATTAGAAACAATGGGGTGAAACTGCAGGGGAAAAGATTTAGTTTAGATGTTAGGAAAAAATTTCTAACAGTAAGAGTGATCAACCAGTGGAACAGGCTGCCACGGGAGGTGGTTGGTTCCCCTTCGTTGGAGGTCTTCAAGCAGAGACTGGACGGCCATCTGTCTGAGATGGTTTAGGAGATCCTGCCTTGAGCAGGGGGTTGGACTCGATGACCCAGGAGGTCCCCTCCAACTCTACCATTCTATGATTCTATGATTCTATGATTCTAATGTCTTCTCTGGCTGTGAAAGTGGATTAAAGCTGGATAAATCCTTCTTAGGTGGGACCTAAGAAGTGGACTAAAGCCAAGGTGGAAAGAAAATTGCTGGTCACTTGGGCTCAAGGAAGGTACTTTTCAACCCAGGTTATCCCCTTGTCAAAACATTATAGTGAAAATTGAAAACCATCCTTTTAGGCACATTTAATCAGGCAGATCAAAAATGTTTAGACTGCTTCATTTTCTCAAAGCACACAAGATGCATTTTTTTTTCCATGTGCTGCAACTACCATGAAAAGAAACATCAGGTAGGAAGGCTGACTGGGGAGGAGAGAGGAATTAAGAAAGGGAAGGAAGGTGAGAAGAAGAAAAGTTGGCACTCAGCAAAGCAAGAAGAAACTCTTTAAGCCTCAGTCATATGGTTTCTGCCTTAAAACTGCCAGGGTTCAGACTGCCTCCAACAAGACCCAAGTCTCCTTAATGGGTACTCTAGTGCTAAGTGGAAAAACAGCCCTAGTCCCATTGATTTCCTAGGATTTAGTTTATTAAGACCTGCAAATACCTCCTTGATTACCTCTACCACCGCGATCCAGCTTCAGTCCACTTTCAGAGTGAGAGAATACTGTTTTGTTTCAGGGTTAAGTAACTCATAAAATTCACCTTTGGGAGGGATAGTATGGAAAGAAAATTACTGGTCACTTGGCTGATGTGTTCTCTCACTCTGAAGTGGTCTGAAGCTGGATTAAACCTTAAGTGTGAGTACATGTCATCTTTAATCACCCCGTTCTGATAAGAATATAAGAATAAATAAGAGATAAGAATTTAAGTGCATTAGAAAATTGGATGTTATGTCTTCTATTCTAACTACTCCTGTCCTTCAGAAGCACTTTACATGAGAAGGCAAAACAAAATCTGTTGTTCAGTTTATTTTATCTAGACTGACCCCCCCCCAAAAAAAACACTCCTAGAGACCTCCATTATCACAGATCGTAGTAATCTTCCACACATTTTTTGACATCAGGTTTCAATTTCATAAAAGCACCCTTAAAACCTTCAGGAAGGTGGCAGTGGTTAAACTATTACTCTAATAAAAAAATGCTTCAATACTAGTTGCCAAAAATACATCAAACAGTGTGAAGCCCAACAGAAGCAACATCACACATTCTGAAATAGCAGGAGGACCACTTCTGTTGTAAGAACTTCAGAAGAGACTGTCACTGTCATGTTAGCTTTATCCGCTGAGGATGAGTTTGAAAGACAGGCCCCTGAGTTAAAGGACGATGCATAGATGAGACTGAATTTCAGGATGAAGGAGGGAGAGTTGGCTTTTCTACCCCACTTTTCTCACCCATTTAAGGGGACTCAAAGTGACTGACAAACCTTCTGTTCTTCTCTTCACACAAAATGCAGGGAGGTAGGTGGGCTCAGAGTCAGCTCAGAAGAGAGTGACTAGCCTATGACGCTGGCTTCAGGAAAGCAGGCAGGCAAGAGTGAGCTTTTCTACCCCACTTTTCTCACCCATTTAAGGGGACCCAAACCTGGCTTTGGGAAGGAAGAAGGAAGGAGTGGGCTTTTCTACCCTGCTTTTCTCACCAATTTAAGGGGACTCAAAGAGGCTGACAAAACTTCTGTTCGTCTCTCCACACAACATGCAGGGAAGTAGGTCAGCTCAGCTCAGAAGAGAGCTGTGACTAGCCTAGGAACAGTAATCCACGCTCCTATTTCACAAGCCTATCATGCCTTTTGTATTTCTCAGTTTAGCTGTGTTGGGGAATGTGGTGTTAAAAACTTATGAATGCACATGATTCAGTTTGCCCCTTCTCCTCTGAGTTAAAGATCTTACACGCCAGACAAAATTAGAATTGGTCCAACAACAAAGAAGACTTTTTTCACTCATTTAAGGGGACTCAAAGCATCTGACAAAGCTTCTGTTCATCTCCCCAACAGAACATCCTGTGAGATTAGTGGGGCTGTGAAAGCTGTGAAGGAAGGAAGGAAGGAAGGAAGGAAGGAGGGGGAGGGAAAGAACAGAGGGAAAGGGAAGGAGTGAAAGAGAGAAGGGAGGGAGGGAGAAAGGAAAGAAAGGAAAACCCTGTGGCTCAACCATAACCAACCGATGCCTCGTGAAAAAGGGAAGGAAAGTTAGAGGGGGGAGGGGAGGGAAGGGAGATGAAGAGAAAAGATAAAAAGCAAAGGAAAGGAGTAAGAAAAAAAGGAGGGATAGAGGAAGGAATGAAGGAAATAAAAGAAGAAAGAGGCAAGGGGAGGGGAAGGAGGATGAGAGAGAAAAGGAAGAGGAGAAGGGAGGGAGAAAGCGGTTTGAAAGAGAATCCACTCTGCTTCCACAGAGGCAACACAGCTGGGGGCGGGGGGGGGGAGGGAAGCCCCACCGGCCTTCAGATTACCGTGGGCCCGATTTCTCTCTCTCCCAGCCATCCCAGGTCTCTTCCCGCCCTGGACGGCTCGGAGGGAGCAAAATCGGGCCCACGGTGGCCTGTCCGAGCGCCCGGCAGCCTCGCTTCTCAGCAAAAGGCTTTTCTTCGCAGGTCTGGCCGGCAAAGAAAAACCTCTCACCGGGAAGCGACGGCGCTGGGGGCGGGGGGGGGGGAGGGAAGTCCCACTGGCCTTCAGACTACCGTGGGCCGATTTCTCTCTCTCCCAGCCATCCCAGGTCTCTTCCCGCCCTGGACGGCTCGGAGGGAGCAAAATCGGGCCCACGGTGGCCTGTGTGAGCACCCGGCAGCGTCGCTTCCCAGCAGGCAAGCCAGCCCGAAGCGAAGAATGAGCTGCTGCCGCCACCGCCGCCGCCCCGTGCTCTTGCGGCCTAGTCGGTTGGGACGGAGCCATGGAGGGGAGAGCAAAAGCAGGGAAATGGCGAAGACCACGCGGCGCATTGTGGTGTGGCAGCGGCGGGCGGCAGCTCCCACAGGCAAGGCAGCCCGAAGGGGAAAAGTAAGCCGCGCCAACATAGCCTCCCTCCCTGCCCGAGGGGGTGGTGAACAAACCGTGCCTGCCTGGAGGAGGGCAGGCGGCGGCGGCAATGGGACCCGTGTGCTCAACAGGGGCACACGCTGGCCCGTGGCTGAAAGAAATAAAGTTCAATCATGGCTGGGCATTGTGCTAATGAATCAAAAAATGCCCAGTAGCCAGCCAGTCCTACCTCTATCTCCTCCCGCCGAAACCGAAAATGGCGCCGCTGAAATGCGCCAACTCTGAATTTGGAAGGAGGGGAGGGAGGAGAGAGGGGGCGTGTCTATTTACATTTCAGACCTCCTTATTGGCTAGGTGCGGCGCACCCAAATAGGCTATAAATCTCCCGGTTCTTCCAATGAAGAATCGGGATATTTTTTTGGATTTTTCCTATTGGCCAGAAAAATTGTCTTTCTGGCTATCTTTTCTTTAAAAAAATAATTTTCTTTCCCTAGCAATGGGTGAGCGGCGCACACTGCGCTACCATTGGCCAGCCTCCTCTGCTTCCTAGTTATAGTTTTGTGCAGCAATGCACTTGAGCACTGAAACTCTAGAGGAGAGCTAAGGGCAATTGACAGACTGTATTAGCCAATCAGTTACATTGTGCGAAAGGAAGTTGGTGGGGTTTGTTAGGGGGTAGAGCTCTTCTTCCAATAGTGTGCTTCCACTATTCAGGTCTGTCCTTTCTCTAATCCGGAACTCATGTGATTTCATGTAGAATTCATTTTGCAGGGAGGGGTAAAGCTTGTACGTAGGTATATGGAAAACAATTTTTGGATGTTTTTCCACTGTCACTAGAAGTTCCCATTAAGTACCCATTAATGGGTACAAAAATGCCATTTAGTACCCATTAATGGGTACTTCTAGTACAGTGGAAGAACACCCTTTTTCTATGTTGGGGACAGAAACAGAAAAGGTCTTTTACCAAAAGCCTTTCTAAAAAACTTGAAAATACCTGTGTCTCATTACTTTAGAGACATAAGAACATAAGAGGAGCCCTGCTGGATCAGGCCACAGGCCATCTAGCCCAGCATACTGCCTCACACAGTGGCCCCCCAATTGCCCATGGGCATTTCAAGCAGAAACAAGGGCAAACCTCCTGTTCTCCAATCCCAGCAAATGGCCTTAGAGCAGTGATGGCGAACCTTTCGAGCTCGGTGTGTCAAAATTTGCAAGAAAACCTAGCTTAACTCGGGTGCTGTGTCACATCTAGAAATATCCATAATTCTGTGATATTTGTAGCTCTAGTAAAAAAGTTATTGATATATGTATTTTATTAAAAGCAAAAACAAATAATTCTTTCCATTAGTGACTTTTGTTGTTGAATTTTGTTTGCGAAATCTTCAATTGAAAGTTGGTATTTCATACATTCAAGAACAAGCAAGCACTACATGCCCAGGTGCCAGGGTGACCATGTGTGTCAGCCAAAAGGGCTTGGAGTGTCACCTGTGACACACACGTCATAGGTTGGCCATCACTGCCTTAGAGCATCTGTACATGTGAATCAGCTCAGTTAACTTCCCCTTTTTAAAGAGGTCCATATCAGGACCAGGATATTTTGTCCACCACTTTGTCTAATGTTGATAAAATATAACAAGGAGGGTGGGGCATGCTGTAGACCATGCTAGTAGGATTTGTCCCAAAATGGTCAATAGAACCTCAGGGAACAAATCACACTATGGAAAATCTCAAGGATTGCATTAAACAAATGAAGTAATGCTTCACTAACAGTATAAAAGCAAAGCCCTTTAGTAAAAAAGCTTTTATACAAGAGAATTAATATCTTAGTACCTGTATAAATGTGAAACCATGCAGTACTACATACAAAATTAAAATAGTAATTAGTAGATGATAAGAAAAAGAGAAGGTGACAGAAAATCCAAATAAGTCGTCAAAAATATCAGATTTCTCCCAGCTGAGTTTTCATGGTTCTGGTTTCACTTTTTGCTTACAGATTTTATTAGTTTATCTGTGTTTGAGGAGAAGGTACCTTACATTAGTAACATATTTATGGAGAATAACTGTTTTCTGAATTCAAACACTTAATACTGCTCAGATGTTATTCAAAAATTCCATAGAACTAACTCCAGGAGGAATGAGTGTAGGACTGCTACCTTGATCTTGTTGATTGAGAATTTCAGCATTAACAATGGTCCAGCTCAACACATGGCATACTTGAGAAACTCCATCTGCCTTGTCATTCACTGCAGATCATATTTTAGGAATTATCTAGGTAGAATAGAATGTCCTTCCAGGCATGTGGTGCTTTGAAACTTTAGTCTGCTTATGTCATTTGAAACCCGGTTTGGCTGCAGTTGAAAAGGGAGCTAGATCCCACAGCTGCTGTGTCTGCATTAGGATTCTTTAAGAATGGATTTTGCTAGGATTGAAAATGGAATTTCAGAAGCCATATCTTTTTGCACTAATTCATTCATTGCAGCTTTCTTCTCCCTTCCCCCCCCCCAAAAAAAGAAAGACAAATAAATCTTGAATGGTTAGTTCCCTAGCAAAACTAGGCTTACGAGCCTCCACATTTAGATTATTCTGATATTTGAACTTAGGAAGAATTGGTGAGACAGCTCCAAGATATTTGCCATGGACTGCTGCAATTTAAACTATGTACATACTTCTCGTTACTTCCTTGAGCAGAGATGGAAAACAGCAGTAGCTGTGCTTACACAATCACAGACCAATCCTGGATTACTGGAGTTCCATTTGCAAACTCTAATTTTTTACAGAAAGGCAGTGAGTAAATAAATGGCACTATACTGGTGTCAGATCTATATAAAAAGATTACTCTGATCCTAGGCCTGTTTCTGTCCCTCCACAATTACTCAGCAGAGGAGAAAGTAATCCTTAGTTTTTTTCTTCAGATACACTTGACTAGATGTCTTGTGACAAATGCTAGGGACTCATGGCATGCTATGATTATGACTCCACCAGGTGCTTTCTCTCCCTCGGGCACTGAGTAGGTCTCACCCAGAAATTTTGCAGGTTCCAGGATAAACCTTTGAGGGTACTACTCTGTCCACAGCCATCCTTGGCATGCCTTGCTTACATTATTAAACATTTGTACAAGTTAAAGCTGTCTGTTCTTCGTGTTCTTCCCACCTATATGGTTTTCTACAAACTTGAGAAAAGACTTTCGATCACAAAGAAGACTTTCAACTAATGGGGCTATGCAATTAATGAAGTATTAACTTCCCAGTTATTAAGAATGCAAGGTAAGGCTGTGGTCACACTCATGTAGAAACTGTTCCTGTTATCCAGGCTGAAGGCGGCAAGGTGTCAGGCAGGGCTAGCTGCCTGCCATAATATTTGAATGTAAGATCTCTGCCACCTATGTGATTCTGTATATATGTATATAGTAGCTGCCTGTTTTGGAAGTGACAGGTGACTCCCCCCCTCCCTGCTGGGGTCAAGCGATACATTTTGGCTCCAAGTTTAAATTGGGTTTGAAAAATAGTTACTGCTCATTGGTTGAAGGCCAAACCCCGCCCAGCTATGAAACATATAAATATGCTGGGCTTTCTGTTCCAAGTTGCTCCCAACAAGAAATGCCTTATCGATGAGCTGAAATAAATCACCGTTCATCTTTTTAAACAAAAGAGTCTCGTGGTCTTTCTTTGCCAGCCTGACACAAGGGACACTTAGGGCATGATCACATCCATAGTTCAAGATGTCTTCTGGCCCTCTTCTCTTTGCATCACTCACATTTTTCCCCCTGGGACTGTCTTGGGGGTGGACTGTGCTTCCTCAAGGTGACTTCTCCGGAGCCTACTTTTACACAGGACCCAATCTGTCTTGGGGAGCCAGTCCATTTTCTCTTGTCATGTGTAAGCAGGGAACCAGGCTAGAGGGTGCTGAATCATGCTGGGGTGGATGGATCCAGCCTTCCTTCCTACCCAATGCCCTCTCCAAATTCCCCTTCGTTCCAATCACAAGCTTGCAGACTCTGTCTATCATTTTTTAAATATATAATCTATTTGTGCCAGTCTGATAATGCAGTGGATCCTATTTCTTTAATTGCTCTTTAGTGGTTTTGCAAAAAATAGGGATTTAAAAAATAAATAGCCAGAAAAGCACTGTTGGGAGTGAGGGAAGAGTGGAGCCAGGGAATCAATGATACAATTCTAAGGACAATGTATCTTCCATTTTCATTCAGCAATGTGCAAGGGAAGCAATGTTTTGTTTCAGTAAAAAGTAAAACTGGGAAGTGAAAACCGAGAAGTGAAAGTGCTTGAGCACCTTGGGGGGGAAATTGGCATTTTTCTACAGGAAAGGCTGCAGAGGTGGAGGTGTATGCTGGTTGGGATATGCCTCAGCTGCATCTGTTTGGCAAAACAGTCCCCTTACCCCAACAGTACCCTGTGTTAGCATTGAGTTTGCCATCAGCACTACACAACTCCAAACACACCCCATTCTCGCTATTGGTTGACAGAACTTTATCCTATCAGAATACCGGGGTGAAGAACTAAAGAGTCATGTAAAGGAGACTCGGGGAAATAACATAAAAGGTGTGAGCATAGCAGCCCAAGCTGAAGACTGATTACCAGGAACTGGGTGTGAACAGGATTAGGATGGCTTCAGTTCAGTTTCTTAACGGGATGGACTATTTCAACCAGGTGTGATCACAGCCTTACAGACCATGGGACTTGCCCTCAGAGTGGAATTGTCTTAGTTACAGAACCAACACTGTCACACACCCCACATGCACAACTTTCTTCCTGACTCTATTGTTCAATGCTGTTTCCCACCAAAAACATCTCTTTATGGTGACTTAATTCCATTAGCTTGCAACAGGAAGACCCAGCTTGTACAGAGCAATGATCTTGTCAAGTGACTTGCACGCAGCAAGGATATACTAATGTAAGTACCCAAGCTGTTTGTTTAATTGATCTGAAATACCTGAGTGTTTAGAAATATTTTATTTAGCCCTGCTTCCACTCACATATCCAGCCCCACAGTTGGGAGGCTCTGTCAGCAAGTGCCTTTTTCTATTCTGCCTTTGACAGTCGTTGGCTTCCCCAAAGCCCCGTTACTGCAAGAGCTGCACTAAGGGAACTTGGCTTACACATGCCCATTGCTGTGGACAGCGGATCCCATTGATCAAACTTACCCAGTACTAGGGGAAGTGCGGAGTAAGTTCTGAATGCATCAGGTGTTACAAGGTGCAAATGCCCAATGCATCCCAGAACATCACTGACCTGTCCACCTAAGAAGAAGAAGAGTTGACTTTTCTACCCTGCTGTTTTCATCCATTTAAAGGGACTCAAAGTGGCTGACAAAGCTTTCTATTCTTCCCCCCACAACAGACACCCTGGGAGGTAGGTGGGGCTGTGAGAGCTCAGAAGAGAGCTGTGACTAGCCCAACGTCACCTAGCTGGGTTCATGTAGGAGAGCAGAATCAAATCCAGTATTCCCAAATAAGAGTCCAGCTCCTTAACCACTAGACCAAAGTCACCATAATCTTATTGACTGCATAACAAACCAGGCATCCTACAGTATTCACTTATATTGACTGATCCCTCACATGCCTCAATCCAGTTTTCTTATGAAGTTACACAGACCAAGCCAGGCTTAACTCGCTTGCCCTATGATAGAATCTGACCCCTGGGCTCCCAATGCCATGGTGAAAGCCCAGCATGGGGTTTACATTTCCATTATACTTGAACATTTGCTATTCCGGGCATGGCTGATGGGAGCTGTAACCCAACACCATTTGAAGTACACCAAGACTGTGTTCATGTGTAACAACAACAAAAAAGCAGCTCAGAAGTGTGTAGCATGTGGCCCTTGTGTTCTCATCCCATCTCTAATCTAATCTATCTTTTCTAGCCTGGAATGTTCATGAAACTGAGGAGGGGTAAATTGGCATGTGAACAATTCCATCTTGGAACAATCTCTAAGCCATCTTTGAGCTTCTACACCAAAAAATTAGATTCTTTCCCCTCAAATCTGCATTATTCTCAGCCTTTGGCCTTATTGTAACCCAGTCTGTGTTCCCTCTCCAAACCAGATTTAAAACCCTGCCTCTACCTTGAGGTGTGTGATTCTATTTTGTAATGGTCATAAGACTAGTCAAATAAAATTATTATTATTGATTCAACTCAAAACTGCAGCCAAATTGAGCAGAGACTCCAAGGTCAAAAACAGTAAAGCAATGCTGCTAACAACCTCCGGCCAGCAGTTGGTTAAATAATCTCTTCATGAGAGCAGATGTGTGCCTGTTGCACCTCCCTTCCAAGTGTATATAAACAGGCATTTTTTTCCACTATGTTCAAATGATAATACATTTTTTGCACCTGCTACATGTTCTGAATTGCTCACCAGCCTTTCCTGTTTTCCTGACTTGGTTTCCCTTTGCCAGATTCTGTTCGTTATTTCCCTGATCTCATAACTTTGCTTTCTCCGTAAATAACATTTCGGAGCCACGCACGTGGGTTTGGGAACAGTGCAGAGAGAGGAAACAACACAAGCAATGCTGAATTCACTCTCAGTCCACTTTTTGACACCTGTGCTTGAGGAGTCTCCCATTGCGACCCTCTGATCACCAGTCTGAGTCTTTAAACTGCTGAAAGAAGGAGCATTTCAGAATTTGCAGATCTCCCTTCAAAGTTAAAATGTCTTTTTCTTACCATAGTAAAAAAAAATCTGGATTCAGAGTTGTTGAAAGAAGCTTCAAAAGAAACATTATTTATTTCCATCTCTTAACACTGGGAATTAAGGCTGGCACTGGCATATATCACCTTTGCAGCCTGATCCAACCAACACTATTTCTGCTATGTAGACTGTTCCTTAATTTTTGATCGTTAGTTTTGCTTTCACAGATGTCTAGATGTGCTGCAAAACTGGCAGACTAGATCCAGATTTATAGGGTAAACCTACCATTATTAACAGTGGCACTCTTGCTGCCCCTGCCCACAAAATTAAAATTCATCTCCATGCCACAACTGTTTTGCTGGTAGAAATCTCCTTATGACACTACAGAATGACTCCGGACCAAATGAAGTTTGAATCACACAACTCCCTGCAGTCACTGACAGTCCTGATTATTAGTTTTTTTGTTTTTTCCCCCCGGATTTCTGCAGGATAGTCCTCATAAAATCCAGGAATAAGAAATTTGGATGCCGAGTTTGGATTAATTACATAAGTAATGGATACCAAATTTGGATTCAGGAACACATCCGTAGCCTGCTTTTGGGGAGCTTTAGTCCACAAAAAGTACTGATTCTTTAAAAACTGTGGGGATGCTGAGGTCTCAAAATGGTCTCTAAACTTAGTATATTCTATTTGGGAACAGATCTTTAGATATAAGTTATTTACCAAATAACATCACAGCTTAATTTATGCCTTTTTCTTCTGTTTGATGGTTCAAAAGGCACTGAAACAATCTGCTGAAAAATGCAATAAAATAACAATGTTATATTTTAAAAAGTATATGAAAATCAACCTGCTTGCCTGGAGAAATAAACAACACATCACAAAAAACACCCCACACTGCACAACAGTAATTCTCTGAAGTCACCCCTCTGTCTTAAGACTTTCACCCTGTCACTGGATTGAACTTTGTGACATCACCAGCATTCTAACAACTAGAATTCTAGATGGCAACTGCTCTTGTTAATATAGCTGCTTGCAGGCAGTATGGATTTTTTTAAAGCCAATTTGCAAATTATTAAGCATAATCCACCATTCATGTGAGACACCACTCTATGTATACTAGGTGCTAAGTCCAGCTGTGAAAGTAGGAACTGCATAGCTTCAGACTGCTGTATTTTTCTCCTCTTCTTTCCCAAGCCCCATATGTTGTAGGTTTTTAGTTTTCTCCCAACTCCTAACTTTCCCCAGCTTTTAAAGCTATGTCTTACTTACAGCTTACGCACTGCCATTATTTCCTTGTAACAAAGCCCTCTACTTTCCGGCTTCCAAACCTTCACTTTCTCCCTCTTAGCCTGCAAACCTCCATTTTGTTCCATTTCTTCTTTGTGGTCTACAGGCAAGCACACAGTTGGGGGCTTCATTCTCCCTCCCTATTATGCTTATTTCTAGGCATGCCCAAACCAGTTGAGAGACCTAGAACACAGACGAATTTCTAGGAGCAGGTTCCCACCTACTGCTCTTTATTATTCCTATTATGCCTTTCATACAAGTCCGAACATAAATTAAGATGGTCCAACTTCTTCTCTACATGCTGTAATAGGCTCAATTGTGGCAATTTTGTATCTCTGGCCTGGTATTTAAGCTTTTATTTATGCCATATATTTAAAAACGACTACATTATTAATATGGATGTCCGATTTTGTAGGCCAGCTCCCAAGAAAATGTTGCTTGTTGATGTATCTGCTTAGTTTAAAGTGTTTGTTTTATGGCTACTTACAGAGGCCAGGAAGGAATTTTCCATCAGGTTAGATTGGCCAATGTTCTTCTCAGTAGCACGGTATGCTCCCGAGGATATAGCCCTGTAATAAGCTTTTTGTTTTTTACTGAGTCTGTGGTACTGCAGATACTGCATTTTTGCCAGACAAGATCACAATTTTTTCCCAAAATAATTTCTTCCAAAATCAGTCTGCAACCTATTTATTGATTTATCTTTCCCAAATATTCCTTACTAAATTATAGGTGCATCTCATATGCCAGTGCTACTTATATGGCACAAAATACAGGTAAAATTTTACACACAGAATTTAACAGTCTTTCCTGTTGGCTCTTTAGGCAACCATGAACACACAACTGAAGACCAGTTGTGAAGAAGCTTTCACTAACCAGGTGAGTCAGTTCCCCTACAGAACATCTGGAGTCCATTGGAGTGGTGGAGAGTGTTTTAAAGCAACAAATGGAAAAAGTTAACCTTAACTATAAAAAGCTAAGCATCTGAGTATGTGAATTTTTGTATTATATGATCACTAAGAACCATTGAACCTTCTGGCTACTTGCCCCAACTATAAATTTCTTGTTTGCTTGTTTTAATATTTGGAAAAAAAACCCATGCTGGGTTTCAAAACATCCATTTGTTTGTTTTAATATCTGAAGAAATCCTGCTGGGTTTCAAAGTGTCCATGTTTGAGTATGTGCTATTGCAAAGTTTGTTTGCCACTGTGATATCATCTGTTGCCTACAGACACTGAAATGAATGCAGAAGGATTCAATATTGTCTAGCAATGCACATCGCCCTTGATGTCCAATAACTGGCACAGTATGGATGGGATTATGTTCATTTGTCTTGTGAATGGAAAATCCCCAGGGTTTTTTCCTTCAAAAATTCCTTTTTCTGGATGACAACTTAGCCATAATGCTCATGAAAGTGTTAGGACAGGAATGATAATACTTGGACAAAAATATCTGCACAGTTATAATTTGTGGCTAATGTTTAGGATAGTCTCTCATTATTCACAAGTTTACCTATGATTTACAAGAAAGCATCTGCATCATTTGCCTTGTTATGAGTAAACTAAGACTTTAAAAATGTCTGCTTCCTGGTCTCTTGTTATTTGCAAGTTTTGCGCTTGGAGATTTTTCCCCCCAGAACTTAACCCTGGTTTGGAAAAGATAATGGTCTTAGATACTTTCCAAACCCACTTTCTGTAAAAAAGCAGATCCTGCTGTTCAACATTAGCATGATCATTATTTGAAAATAAGAAAGATTATTGATATTGCCTTAAACATTTGATAAAGATTAAAGCAACTTTTCTCTGTCAGTTAACTGGAAGTAAACAACACTACGGTCCCATTCCCACTGGGGTTTTATTGAGCTTTGAAAATGATTTGAAAATTCTTTGGCCCAATTAAAAGATTGGCTTCCTGCAGTTTCCGAGGAGTAAATCTCCCAAAGACTCACTGAAAGCCCTTGAAAAAACAGTTCTCGCTCCCGTTTTTGCTGCTAACACGCTTTATCTTTTTTGCTTTGGGAACGGTACTGCAGTATTGGGGGGAGATTGTGTCTTTAGGATTGTTCCCCCCGCATAGCCTTCTGTCCAATGTCTGTCGCTTTTGTGGGTGCGTCAGTAAATGGGTGGCATTTCATTCTCAGTAGGACAGTCCCTTGCCTTCCCTCCCAAGAAGCAGAGAGAACTTGCATTAACAACAGAAAAAAAAGCATCACACTGGCTGAGTGCGACACGCAGCCTATGGGATGCAATTGAGAAAATGTATGGCTTTCTCATGTCTGAGGGGAGCCCCTCTGCTTGCTTCCCAAAATAGCATCACATTATGCTTGCCTGGTGGGTGGGTGGGTGGGTGGGTGAGAAGCGAGGAGGGGATGGGTAGGTGCAAGGAGAAAGACGGCTTGACTGGCTCCTTTTTTACCTGCATGAACCAACCTCCACTCACACTTGGGAACTAGCCTTTACATAGTCATCCAGCATCCATTTAGACATTGGAAATGGATGGAGAATTTACAAGAGAGAGGGTGAGAGAAAAATCGCCCTCCTAAGCCATGTTTTGTGCCCAGCGGTGGGGGCACATTATGGTTGATAAATTTCTCTCTCGCCCACCACTGGGCGCAAAGCATGGGCTAGATCTTGGCTTAGGTGATTTTGCGCAAGACTGAAGCATCATGGAATCGATCCCCGTGGTTGTGGGGGATTGCTAATCTGAAATTACACAGTTGCACAAAAGAGGCTCGGTAAGCGATCAAAGGAAGGAGCTGGAATTTCCCACCCTCAGCCATGTAATCATCATGTTAACTGCTGGAGCGACCCAATCAAGAGAGAGGGGTGGGAACCTCCACTGGCAAAGTGCAGGGAGGAAAAGGTGTGCTTTACCCAGTGCATTTTTTTGGAGCATTTTCAGTGGGAACTGCAAGAATCAGGCTTGACTGCAATTTATAAGCAAAAAAATGAGGACAGGCAGAATGCATGTTCGCATCAGTTTTAGGTTAATTTCATTTTTAAAAAGTCAAGTGGCAATGCAGCCTATGGGTCTTAGTTTTGAATAAGCATGCTAAGGGATCTTCTGCACCTGCCATTTGTAGCAATATAGCTGTCAGATCCCTTGCTGTGCACTCACAGTGCAAGCCCAGCAATGTCTCCCATGCTACTTCAGAAAGCAATTTGCAGAATGTTCTGTGAAAGTGGAAAAATACGAGAATTCATAGAATTCACAGGAGCTGCCATTATGCTGAAACATTAAATGGAAGCTGCCGATGACACCTGGATCCAGTTGCACGCCAATACAAACATACTGGCATTTGGCCAGCTGAAGAAATCACAGGTAGATTTACCCAGCTTTCTTGCCTTATCCCACCCTTGCTCTATTAGGACATTAGAATTAAGCAGGTAGCAGAGGGTTAGTCGTGATAACCTAAATTGCTCCTTCTGTTTGCATAATTCTAATCCAACTGCACATGTAATACAGACTCCTGCGGCGCTACTTTTGAGGCTGCGGCTGCAGCTACGTGCAAGCAAGGTGGAGGACCCACTTTCAAGCAGAAGTAAGGTTCATAAATAGTCCACATTGAGTGCAGAATTTCCTGAGGAAGCAGCTAGTTTTTTTCATCATGTACCCAACACAGAAAGTCGGTCCATTCCTAACCAGGATTCCCAACTCTTCTGCTGTTTTGAAAGCCAGTGACAGATAAATAGGACAAGCCAATCGAAGTTCAAAGCCCTGATTGCAGCTATATTGCTACAAACAGACGCACACACACAGTTTCTTATAGAGCTTCTGTGCCTTTTAATGAAAAGGAAGTCCTAGGGGTGAAGGATGGAAAAGGGGGCAGATCCACCCAGCAAAAAATGGGAAAGTTTGCAAGGTAGTGCTGCCAGGGAGAGTCTGAGAAGCAGAATCACTGTAGCAGAGAATAGCTAGAGGAGGGATGAACCTCACAGGGGTTAGTTGATGAATTAAGTGCCAGAGGCTGAGAGGCAGCATTGGGCAAACCAAAGTGACAGAGCAAGACAGAGTAGGCTGAGAAACCATGCTGACTAAAGCTCAGACTACAGGGTTTACTTATTTTATTATTATTATTATTATTTGTATTTCTATCCTGCCCTGTACCCAAAGATCTCTGGGCAGGTAACAACATTTAAAATCAGACATATACTAGAACAGTAACAGTATCTATAAGGTGGGAAGAGATAGTATATTCCCATTTAACCAAAGGCCAGGGCAAAGACATGCATCTTCACTGCCTTCCTAAACATATACAGCGAAGGAGCCTGTTGCATCTCAAGGGGGAGACTATTCCATAACCTAGAGGTCATCACTGAGAAGACCTTCTCCTGGGTTAACCTCTGAAGGGTGAGACTGAGGCCCAGACGTTCAAGGGCTGAAAAACACTGGAATTAACCTTTTAAAAAACCTTTTCTTTACCAAGTGGGAAGGTCTGCACTCTAGTGAAAGTTCAGAAAAAGAAAAAAAACAGATTCCAAAAGGATTATCTAAGTAGCAGAAAGCACCACACCACTGGCTGGGTCCAGGTAATGGAGCAGTCATGCTCAGAGGAAAGGAGGAAGCAAGACTCAGTTGGAGGGACAGAGCAAGCAAGCAAGCACTTGTCACGGCAGAGCAGTAGCACAGCTTCATGAGAGACCCCAGATGGTAGAGAACAAAAGATGTGATACCACCCCCACACAAACATGGCCTCTGCCTTCTCCAGAGAAAGAAGAAATACTTCCCTGTGTTCCATAAGGGGATCGCTAGGGTGGGGATTACAGATATGTCCCCCTTCCGCTCATCTGACACACATTACACACTCATATACAAACACTTCTCTTTCTTCAGAGGCAGAGAAACAAGGCTGCCCCATGATCCAGCAAAGCCCTTCTTGGCTGGGAGAGAAAGTGAGCAAATGTGCCTGTGTGAGAGTGGAAGAAGCTCACAGTAAAGTTTAGCAAATTCACTCATTCACTTGCTCCAGCTGCCTGTTGCCTCTTCCTCTCCTTTCCCAGTCCAACTGACTGTTCAGCCCATTCTCTATAAACTTTTACTGGAGTACAGGATCTCAGCTCCAGTAACGGAGCCTAAGAAGCAAACAGAACAGAAACAGGGCACTTTTTGCAGCAAGCCAAGAGCAAGCCCTGGAGGGTACTTTTCTGACTGAGGAACAAGGAGGAGGCAAGAGGCAGTTGCAACACTCCTTATTCCTGGGAACGCCTAGGCCCCACATCCCATAATCCAGAAAAGAATAGACACCAATGTAAGAAACCACTTAGACTTGCAGAAAGTCCAGACTGCAGTATGGACTCTACAGAACCTGCATGGATCTGATTTTTTAATGTGATCTCCTAATGTCCCCAGCATATCACTCGTATAGTTATGCCCATGCTGCCATCCGATTTAATTTTAATGCAGAATATTTGAGTACACTGTAGACAGACTTCCATTGACTTATAATAACTTTGTTTTGTAACTCTTATCAACACAGGTCTAAAAATAACCTAAGTGGCAACTGTGTTAAAATTTATTTTTCACTATACAGATGAACCTGATGTGACAGATCTGATAACTATGCATGTAAGTACTGAAAAATGTAGTAGTTGCATACTGTTAAGATGCTACAGAACTAATTAAGCAAGGATGTTTCTCAAAATTAATATTTATATAATCAGAATGGCCTTTTCCAGTTGCAGCCAGATGCACAGACACACAGTCGCGGGAACCTGTGCATGGTAGCTCTGGACCCTTCTAGCTGAGTCCCCGTGTTACAGCAGCAACTGCTAGGCCCAGCAACAGTATTCTTCATATTTATATTCCACCACATCAGCTTCTGTTTTGAGATCTTCTACAAACAGTTTCCTCTGTCTGAAATTTTGCTAAGGCAGTGTTTGTTGGTTTGGTTTTCTCTATTCTTACAAAATGAACCTCTTATTTGATTTCAGGCAGGCATTTTCCTTGGGCAGTTTCAAAAAGCAAATAAAAACTTTCCTGCTCACCTGGATGTTCTCCTGCTGAATGTCTCCCCTCCCCATTTAAGATTTTGAAAGGTGTTTAAAAGCATGTATTGTTATGTTTGTGATGTTTCTCTGTCATCCTATGATGTTTTTAAACTACACATGCTACCCTGAATGCTCTGCAGATAGTTTGAATTCCAGGTTCTGCTCTTACTCCAGTGGCCAATGTTCTTGTGTCTTGAATTAGGCACAGCATATTAAGGATGTGAGCTGCCTCTCATCTAGTTTAGTAGTCAATACTGACACTGGGAGTTAACTGCAAATGGAAGCCAACAGGAAAAGGCATAAGTACAAACCGTGCTCTGTTCACAGGTTTCCCAGAAGCTGGCCTTTGGAAGCACACTACCTCCCAAAGGTCTCCTTTGAAGTCACCCAGCTCGCAAAGCTAGTAACCCAGAATGGCCCTGTTTTCCATGAATTTGTCCAAAATGAATCTGGCAACTGGTGCAGCACTCACAGCCCAAGGGTAAGGTGAGCCTGTCCTTCAAGGCCACATAACAGCCTAGCTACAGCATCTTATACTTAACTGCAGTCTCCAGGTCATTTTCAAGTCATGAATTCTGGAAACATAGCAAAACCAATACATTCATACAAGAGATCCCCAATACTCCTTCAGGCTTCCTACAGTTATAGTCAACTGTGGAGAGTAACTGGCCAACAGATTCATAACCCCCCTGTCAGACTACTTCACAGATAACTAAATGTGCTGTGGCCATGCTATACATTTTTACTTTGTTTTGTAGGGACATCCCTGTACTTAACAATACCAAAGAAACAATTAATGACATTTACTAGAGTAGGGCTGCATCCAGATAGGGCAAATATAGACCCATTATGGCACTGTTATGTTGAAATCACCTCATGTATCATAGGCAATCCCACCACAAACCTGCTTTTTCACCCCTAAAACCCACTTCTAATGTTGCTGGAAAACCTATCACTGATCACGGGTTTTCTAGTTGTAGCACTTTTTAGGAAACCACTAACCTTTCTGGGTGGAGCAGCGATCGTAACGCTGGCCAATGCGCATGCGTGGAGGTTAAAACAGCTGACTCACTGCTCCAGGAATCTGATAGTAACCAAAACATGCAAAGACAGTGCTGTGGACAGCATTGCCTATGCAAGAAGTAAACATAGTGGGGGAGCAATATCCCACATACGTTCCTCACTCTATATTTGGCTGTCATCCAGGAGCAGCCTAGGTAGAATTTCAAATCCAGTATAGATGTAAAGAATTGACCTATATGACAGCTACATATATTGTTTAGTTGGTAATTAATTATTCCAATCAAATTCAAGTCACTTGCAATCCCTACAAGGATCTGGTTATGCTGATCACAGCTTGCACTAATCAAGTTGTGGGCTCATTGACTTCGTTTCTCTTCACTAGTGGAACAATTTATTTGTGTCTTATATTTGACTTGGGACCTGTATAACACACCCTTTGTGCTCTTTGATCCTGTTGTTTATAATGATGTAACCCTACAGATAATTGCTACAATTTAAAAATGGACATTGGACAACCTTTATTGGCATATCATTTGTTTTGCCTCTAATTGCCTTAATTCGTTTCATTTCTGAATACTGCTCTGGAAAAACACTATATTCAGTATTTTTTTCCATAAGTTTTATTCATAGCAGGCCATCAGAAAACAACTTTTATTTCAGTGATTTCAATGTACAGTAATTATTTTTAATCTTATTGCTGTTGCTGTTCAGAACTAGCTCTATATGGGGACAATGTTAGGGTTGTATATATAGGTAATCCAAATATTAAAACAATTACAATGATTTTGAATATGTTTCAGTGTTTTATGGTTTTCTACCTCCCCTACATGTCCACATCTCCAATTATTTCTTCTGTTTCCTTTGAGAAGTCTCTGATTCTCTCCAGTCCGGTTTTCCTTTCCTTGGCCTCTATATGGTATTATAACCATATTCTCCATGTTTGTCCTGTTTCCTTTTTCACTCTGTTCCTTTCTGTTCTTATTCTTTTATTCTTAATCATATCAAATATGAATACTTCTAATTCTAATTATGTATTTGCATTTTCTGTATGTGCTCAGAATTGTTATAGTTACATAAGAACTTAAGAACACAAGAGGAGCCCTACTGGATCTGGCTGCAGCCCACTTAGTCCAGCATCCTGTCTCACATAGTGGCCCACCAATTGCTTCTGGGTATTTTCAAGCAGAAGAAAATGGCAAAAACTCCACCTGCTCTCAGATCTCTGCAGATCTTTAGAGGCATCCTGCCTGTCTCCCCAGCCTGGAGGAGGTACCTAGGCATCCACTGTAGTAGCTACACACATCTCCTCCATGAATTTATCTGATTCTTTCTTAAAGCTATCCAAACTGGTTGCTGTCAACATGATTAGTGCACAGTGCTGGTGCTTAAGCACTCTTCTCCTGCATTGCAAGTTGAAAACAAGTTAACTTCCCTAGAAAAGTTAACAATTTCAAGTCATCCTAATCCCCTGCTAAGACTTAAGTTCAAATATTGTGTTCAAAAGCTGTCACAATTGTGTTTCCTACATACAGGTAGAAGGAAGAAAGAATTTCCAATGCCTCACTCCTGCCACCTTGTGGTCTCAGTCTTATAGGCATTTAAAAAACGGGCCATGGTTGGATGGACTACAGTCAGTTCCAACTCTAGAGAAAGACTAGACTGTAGAAGTTCAAATTGATGTAATGGCTCTGGCTACGGTCTGCTTACTGCACTTACAATTGCCACTTCAAAAAGAATGAAAAGCTAAAAAGCCCTAGTTCACTTAGCAAACTAAGCACAGAATCTTTCAGGCTACAAAAGCATGCCACATGATCTCAGCAAACTAGTCAAACTAGTCTGTGGCTGAATCCAAAAAAGGTGAGACCCCCTAGACCTGGCAACCACATCTTGCTGCCTGCATTGGTGGGAGATCTGTCCTCAGAAGCATCCTATGCGTAACCTTCATAAAACTAAAGATGGATTTTGCCATATTCCACCCCATGGTTGCTATGTAGCCCTGGACAGAAAATGCCTGATTTCTGGAGCTATTTCCTGTCCAATACTAAATCGTGCCAACTGGAAATTTCAAAGCTACAATTGTGGGGACAGGAAGCACCAACTGTGTGGAAAGAACATCTCTTGCTTCAGCCAGTGGGACCTCACTCCTGCTGCAGAAACAGCCCTTTGCTGTGTTACCTGGTTGTTGCCTAAGCTTACTAGTGGTCAACTGATCTATAGAATCATGTCTTGCCAAATCATGCCTGGGTGCACTAAACATATACAGTAATATTTAAAAAACCCAGGAAAAGAGCCACATCTGACTTTGTATGCATGCTGTCCTTCTGGCACTGTTTTAAATGGATCATTAAAGGTTTCTGGCAAGAAGTGGTCCATGAAGTATAGGGACCCCAGCTGAGATTATGAGATGCAAAATTGGTTGCCCCAAAGCAAAAGAGCATTAGTGGGGAAACAACCCAACAGCTTTTGGTGCAACTTAAAATGTTTTTCATCCATCACATTTTGAGCTAAACAATAGAATCCAGTACTTGTTTACTTTGGAGTAAACCTAACTGGGCATAAGGAAATGCAAGCCTACTGTTCTTTTTGGCAAAAGAAAAGTAGGCTTGCATTTTAAGGCTGTAGAGTACTTTCAGCAAACCATACTATAAGTTTGTATTTTCTATAAGACCAAGGACCTTCCTGCACTTTTCTCCTTTTAATCCAGATCAGTGGATCCGGAATAACCCGGCCACTGATCTGGATCACAGCTTGTGTGAGTTTCATTGCTGCTGCACCCCCACACCTCTGAAGGCTAGGGACAGAAAACACCCCTTTGGAGCATGGAGTTATGCCTTCTGCATGCTTCCCATTTCCCTCTGGTGGTAGTACCGACTAAACAGTGCTACCAGAGATCTGGATTAAAGGCCTCTTAAGGCCCTTTCTGTGTGGACCTTTAATTCAGATTAAGGGGCTATATTGTACATGTGCATATCAAGGCGCTTTGCCCCCATTGGTCCAGTTCTATATGCATTTGATGGAGCTTGATCTGCCACCTTGTGGTCTCAGTCTTATAGGCATTTAAAAAGCAGGGGGGTATGGTTGGATGGACTACAGTCAGTTCCAACTCTAGAGACTATAGAAGTTCAAATTGATGTAATGGCTCTGGCTACGGTCTGCTTACTGCACTTACAATTGCCACTTCAAAAAGAATGAAAAGCTAAAAAGCCCTAGTTCACTTAGCAAACTAAGCACAGAATCTTTCAGGCTACAAAAGCATGCCACATCATCAGTACTCTACTAGAAGGACCAAGGCCATGTTCTAGGATTACTAGGAGAGGGGCTTTTGTTGCCAGCCTTTAGAGGGGTGCAGCTTTGAAGCTCACGCAAGCTCCGCAGACACAGTGTGGTTAATCTTGATCAGCACCACCAGTGCAAATAGCTCTATTCCCATTCCCACCTCTCTGCAGTCCAGGTCACTGAGCCGGGCTATTCCAGATGGTCTGATTCAGATTAACTTCAGGTAAGTGCTGAAAGGGCCCAAGTCCCTCTCTGTCATTCATCCAGAAGAGTTAGTAAATACTCTAAAAGCTGCTTAATAATTTTTATCTTAGATGGTCACAGAAATGTAGAAAAGTCCTTTACACTAACCAGCATATCTGAATCAGTAAACATACAGGCCAGCAGTAGTTCTGAAGGATCCAGTCTGGATGCATTCTTAGCTCTGTCTAGAGATTTGCATGTTATCTCCCTGCATAGATATCACAGTGGTCCAAATTAAGGCACTGCCCCACTTCCTGTTAGGAAAAAAAAGCCATACAAATTAATGCACCAGCATGCTCCCTGCAACTTTGTATATACTGTTTATATGTCAACACTGCCTGAACAATGTTCCTCATCAATTGACAATTTTTCTTGATTTAGTATTTATTTCCCCTTAATGGAAGAAATATAGTCTCTTCCACACTGGGCTTTTTTTCAGGATATATCGTGGAATAGAGACCTGTTGGCCACATGTTAGTACATTCCATGGTAGGTCCTGCTGTAGTCTGCAGTAGCATGTGGACAGCAGGTCCCTATTCTGAGATATATCCTGGAAAAAGGCCGGGTGCACAAAGGTAAAGTAAAAATTATTCATTTCCAATCCAGATCCACTCAACAGCAACCACAATGGGTGTTTTTCCACTGTCACTAGAAGTACCCATTAAGTACCCATTAAGTACTTAATGGCATTTTTGTACCCATTAATGGGTACTTCTAGTGACAGTGGAAAAACACCCAATGTTTATTTCTAGTGCCCTTTCCACCAAAGAGGGCAGTACAAAAATGCAAAAAAGAAAGCTTAAATATAAAACATAATAAAACAACCTTAATACGTAATCATTTAAAATACATATAAGGGAACATAAACATAGCTTTCTGTTTTCATTTATCCTAATGCCAACTGTTGACATTAAAACCAAGTGTTTTAACAAAAGCATATAGTACTCATCATATTTGATATTTAGATTCTTCCGAGTGCTGTCCTGAGAGAGAGGGAGGATTATATTTTAATTATGTTTTAGTGTATTTTTATTTTTTATTGTTGTAACCTACCCTGGGATCTTCTAATGAGGGCTGTTAATGTACATTGTCATGTAAAATATTTTATTTTCTATTATCACTTGTTATATGTTATATGCATTATAGAAAAATATAGCATGTAAAATTATATACAGTAATTATATGTTCCATAATACTTACTGTACCACATGCTCACATTCTTCCCAATTTCCATTATTCAAAGACATAGCTGTGTTAGTCTGGATTAATAAGAAAGTGGATTTAGTAGCACATTAGAGACTAACAGAGAAGGGGTGTTTTCCACTTAGCACTAAAGGACCCATTAAGGGTTCTTAATGGGTCCTTAATGGGTACTTTAGTGCTAAGTGGAAAAACACCCAAGGAAGTTGGTAGCATGACTAAGGCCTTTCTGCACAGACCGTTAATTCATGTTTAGGATCCGTGTGGTACACTTCTATGAGGCCACGCCCCCACTTATCTTCTCTGTCTAGGCAAGACAAAGCATGGTTCAGATTAAGGGAGGTCTTAATCTGGATCGCTGATTAATTGGGTCTACCAGCGAACAAGTGGCCCCATCCAGAACATGTTCCAGGACTACTGGGGGGATGCATTCTGCAGCATGTCATAGCACACCACAGAAATGCACTCCCTTGAGGCCCAAAGCTAATGGCTCTCTTTCCTAGCCCACAGGGGCACAAGGGTGCAGCCTTCAAGCTCACGCAATCTGCAAGACGATGCACAAGGGCAATCCGGATCAGGTCCATCAGTGTAGGTGGCACTGATCCAGACCACCCCACTCCACGATCCAGATCAGTGGACTAACTGGGCCAATCTGTACCCACTGATATAAAATATTATGGATTATTTTATATAGAGAACTATTGTACATATGTAGATCTTGTGTATATTATTTTTGTCTTAGTTATTTCCTCTTCCAGCCTCCTCACCTTTCACTGTCACCACACCCTCTGCCCAGGTACCCTTAAACAACCAGCTCCACACGGTGTCACCCACCGAGCCGAGCTATGGTACTGGTGGTGGTGCCCCCCCGCTCCGCCGGCCTCCTCCTCTCCCCCGCCCTGGTCCCTCGCCTCGACCAACCACCACCCTCCCTTCAACCCAGACCCCTCCCGCCCGGGCACTCCTCGCCCCGCCCTTCCGCGAACTCCCCACTCACCATGAGTTGCCCCTCCCCGTTGCATCCGGGTAGCTGCGACCGCCTCTCGGGGTTCGAAGGGGAAGAGCCGCGGTCAGCTGATTTCTGCCGCTCGCCGTCGCTCGTCACGTGACTCGTTTTTTGAGCGCCGCCGCCGCCGCCGCTGTCACTGCGAAGGGAATGGAGGAGGAGTGAAGGAGAGACCCCCTTCGGCGCCCGCTGCCGCTGCCGCTCTCCGCACCTCGCTCCCTTCTCCCGCCCGGGCGCTGCATTGAGCCACGCGTGCCGGTAGGTCTGCCGGGGGCGAGGACGGCGGGGGCGACCTTGCCGAGAGACTAGGCTGCTAGGCCCTCAGTTCCTCTTCAGGGCGAGGAGGGGAGAGGGCGAGGGGGCCCCCCCGCTCCCCTCAGCCCTGCCCTGCGCTGCCCTCGGTCTCTCCTCACGAAGAGGGAGCACTTCGCCCGATTCTCCTCACGCCGGTTCCCTTCAGGGCCCCTCCTGGGGCTTTGTGGACCAGGGGGCGCATCCGGGGTCGACGTGTTGGCTTCTGCTATTTTATGCAGGACTAATTCGCTCCCGTTATTTAGGGATCTGGAGAACCAGGGCCGGCAAGGCATGTATATCCAGTGGTGAAAGGTAATTTAACCGAAATTTGAACCAACCCCACTGGGCTTAAGGCTGCCTGTTACGTATTGCAGGGCAAAACCGTGTGTCCCCCCCCCCGCCCCCCTGTGACCATGTTACTTCCTGGCGCTGTAATAGGTGAAATCTAGAGGGTGAGATTATTTTTGCTGTCCTGATCATCTGCTTGTGCTTCCTACCAATGCACAGAACACATCGGTGGCAGTGCAGTTTGGGTGCTTCGTTTCCTGCCTCCTTTGCATTTTTTAAGGTTGTGCCAAGCGAACCTAGGAACCATCTCGCAACAGTTTTGCGCTCTTTTCCTCAAATGTCTGCTCCCTTGGGAAAAAAATGTGATTTGTTGATCGGTAGGAGTGTCCAAAGTTCTTTCACTGAGGCCTTTGAATAAGGAATCTAATCCAATTATACTTATGTCTTTGCTGCTGAAGTATCAAATGCTTTTAATAATTTGATCTGATGTCTTAACTTGATTATGGGTTTTTCCCCACTTGCACTAGAGTACCCATTAAGGACCCATTAAGGACCCAGTGAGCCAGTTTGGCCTAGTGGTTAGGGAGCCGGACTCTTATCTGGGAATATCGGGTTCAGTTTCTCCTCCCCCCCACCCCCATGAAGCCAGCTGGGTGACCTTGGGCTAGTCACAGCTCTCTTCTGAGGTCTCACAGCCCCACTGACCTCACAGGGTGTTCTGTTGTGGGGAGAAGAACAGAAGCTCTGTCAGCCACTTTGAGTTCCCTTAAATGGGTGAGAAAAGTGGGATAGAAAAGCCAACTCTTCTTCTTAATGGGTGCTCTAGTGCTAAGTGGAAAAACACCCTATTTGTTTGGTTCTTCCATAGTACTGAGTTCCATCAGTACAGCAACACTGAAAACAGAAATAATAAATTGTGTTATTGCATCCATGGCGGTGCAGCTGCTGCTTCCTTTTAAATAGCTCACCACCACCCAGTCTGTTAGTTCTGGAGGATTATTACTGTAGTCCTCATTTAGAATTAATCCAGTTGCATTTGCAGTATGTGTGGATGCCTGCATCTGGTTCATTTAAATTCAGAGCTATCAGTACCAAAATTAAGAGGATACATATAATTAGGAAGATTTAACATGTCTTCAAATTTCTTTGGAAAGCAGGGCCCCAAAGGTTGCAGCTTCCTGTTCTTCAGGATAAAAAATAGGTAGTAGATTCTGTATCATCTTAAGACTGAAAGATCAGCTTCAGCCACTACAGATAAGTGAACTGGCTGCTTACTTAATTCTAAACTCCCTCTCCAAGATGTCATATGGAGTACTTGCATTTTTGTAAGCCATTCAAGCCTTTTAAATTATAATTGTTATATTTTAAACAATACAACCAAAATGAAAGGGAAGGGTAAGTACATATCCTATACAAAATTTTTGGGAATTCTCTTTTAATTAATCCCAGTACCGTACTTCCTTATTTTGGCTGAACGTCTTTATTCTTACATTTTGTATAATTGTAAATAGTGATTTAAAAAAACAACAGATTCCAGTAAAGGAGAAATAATACATTGCAGAGAAAATGTAGATGGCATAATACTGAGAGAAATACTAAAGTTTAGTTATCCTTTGTATAATATGCTTTTGTTCTTATATAGTTGGTAAAGCATAACTTCTCTCTTTCAATGCAATGCTGGAAACTTGGAGGCTTTTTGCACCTTTGCTTCCCAGGGAGAATCTCCCCAGGAAGTGAAAACAGGGAATAGTTCCAGCATCCCTCCTTAACCTCACTAGTACTTTGCTATTTAGAAGGTTTCCATACTCGTTCAGCTAAAAATTCACAATGCAGTAAAGGGGATGCAAGGTGGCTTGTAAAGTAGCACCCTGTATTGTGTCTGAATTGACTTCCATAAATGGATTTTCATCCTAAAATAAAGAAATGTATTCTTTCACATTGTATCTCATTTCAGTGCAGGTTCTGAGTATCAATCCTGTTGAATCCTGGCAGTGTATTCCATTTGTTATTCACATACCTCGTATGAACAAATTAGTATGCAGTGCCTAAGATTATATGGTCTTCCTACCACCAAATTTCACGTGTTTCCGTTTTTCATGAATACAGCTATAAGCACATGAAAATCAGTTTTGAGAACCACAGATTTCAAGTGATTGTCACATCTCCTGTTGCTTCATAAAAGATTCTATTTATAATTTTCTTACATATGCATTTGATCTCTTTATTATGTTCAAATGGAAGATGAATGACATTAAATTTTCAAATGTTTAGATTTTATGTCCCCCATTTCATTTACCATTGTTTAGTTTTTATTGTAGGAAAAACAATAAAATGGGTTTTTTATATATAGAGAAAATATTTATTATTGTAATTTGTTATGAAAAACAAAAGCAGCCATAGATGGGACAAAATAGTAGTAGCAGTTCCACCTGTTATGTATAGGGGCTGGAACACCTTCCTTATGAAAGCAGGTTGCAATGTCTAGGCCTTTTCAGCCTTGCAAGGTGGCACGTAAGAGGTGACCTGAGTGAAGTATATGAAATCATCCGTGGTGTGGAAAAGTTGGATAGAGAAAAATCCTGTTCTCTGTCACAGAACATTAGAATCTGAGGGCAGTCCGTGAAGCTGATGGGCAGGAGAATTGGGACTGACATGAGGAAGTAATTTTTTCTTCTAGATTAGAAGGTCATCAGTCTGTGGAATTTACTACCAAAAGAAATGGTGGTAGCAACCAGACTGAATAGCTTTAAGAAAGGATTAGGTACTGCCTCTGGCCTGGAAAGAGAAGCATGATGTCTTCCAAGGCCATTTGCAGGGAATTGAGCAAGTAGAACACTTTGTCTTCTGCTTGAGGTGCCCAGAAGCAATTGATAGGCTATTCTGTGAGACATGATGCTGGACTAAATGAGCTGTGGCCTGATCCAGCAAGGTTCTTCTTATGTACAGGAATGAATTAAATTACTTTACGAACAGTTGGGCATGTGCTTTATCAAGAGTAAGGATCATGTCTTTTGCTTCAGAACTCTTTAGCCATGATTTCCTATCCTGCCTCTAGCATAGTGACTAAACTTGAAAAAACAAGATTCAGCTAACATACTTGGTTATGAAGTTTGGACCAGTCATTCCTTGGTTTAATTTGTCACATAGGTTTAGTTCCTTGTTTAATGCTTACGCTTAGCAAGCTTGAGGTAGCTCCATACGGAATGGTCCATAATAATGTTGTCTAAATACAGCTGTATCATATGTTGCTGAGACAGTCAGGTAGAGAGGCAGATGAAATGAGGGCCAGTTACTGACTTCTTAGGGGGAATGCAACTCTGTGCAGAACCAATGGCAGATCTGCAACCCCATCGACCTAATTATTAATTTTGCAACACTTCTGCTTGTTTGGATTAAATTTCAGGTTATTTGATTTTACCCAGTTATTGTTCCTGAAATATTTTTGTTTCTAATTTGAATTCTAGTATACATTACCAGTTCCCACTCCAACTGATAATGATTAATATACACAGAGTGAAAATATGTTGTGTAGAGAGCAACAGAAGACATCCTGACTTTCATTGAGTACAAGACAATTGTGTTGTGATCTGTGCTGTGAAAATTTGCTAATGAGCCCCTGAGTTGTAATTGTCTTATAAGTATAGAAAAGTCTGTAAAGCTGTCATTACATTTCTATAATTACATTGTTCTATTAAGCAAATAAGTGTCATAACCAGGAGAAATTTCAAATAATAAACCTTCCAATATTCACAATTAGCCTTTACAGTTAAATGTTTTACTATGGGTTATATACTTGATTTTGAAATATTCTTGTATTCATAAACACCAGCTTCTTCCAGGCCTATATTTTAATGAAATATTTTAATCAAGGTATCATCTCTGTATTGTATTAACTAGAGCCTAATTAGAAAAGGATTAAGTATTGATACATTTAACATTTCAGCGCAAACATTGCACTCAATCTTAATAAGATTATTTTAGTACTGAAACAGAAAATTTACTACATGAGGATTCTGTTGCAGGAAAACATTGCATAATGTAAGCATGTGATGCAAGCAGTGGGCTTCAATGTAAATCCAGGAATAAGGTGAACCACAGCAATTGACTAGTGTTGTTAACAATTACATTGACATTGGATAATTGGGCTCCCTGTGCAAGTCAATGGAGAAAAGGAACCTGTATTGAAAGGGCCACAGCATAGCTACCCAAGAGTATCAAATACACAAATGCCATGTCTGAAACCTGCACTACACTAATACTAGCCAAGATGCCAGCAGCAGTGTCTGTCCACACACCCAGACAAAGGTTTTTCATGGACTACAATGCCGAAACCCGCAGATGCCATGTAGAATGCCAATCCACACACACTCACAAATACCTACACAAGGGTTTTTCACAGACTGTAGTCCTGAACACACAAATTCCAGGCAAAATATCTGCAGCAATTTTCACCAGCAAATATGAGTTTTCTAATGACTGCAGTGCAGAGCACACAGATGTCAAGCATGATACCAGTTGTTCAAAGCAAGGCATAGATTTGGGGTTTTTTTAAAATTTTTTCACAAAATGCAGTGCTGAAATAGTCTAGTGCCACCTTCTTTCCCACATCAAAAGATGGATTGTCCAGATGCTGCATTTGTGAAACACACTGGTGCCAGCTTCCTCCAGATCAAAGTAGGCTGCAGTGCTGAAACTAAACAAAATGCCTTCATGGTCCCTGCACATTGCAAATAGGATTTAGTGCCACAATCTGGTAGGATTGCCTTTGGTATTTTATGGACAAGATAGTGCATAGGTAGAATGGGATGGCAGAAGAACCCTAGGATATGAAGTGAGGTTTCCCTTGAAGCTGCCAAAAAGATAAGTGCATAACAAAAGAGATGCATGCAGGAAAATGTAAACCACAACATGTATACCCCCCAAAAAACACTATTCACAGAAGTGTGTACACTCACACACACTTGATTCAGGAACTCCATTATTCAGTCACTGGCCGCACTTCAGATACACTATAGCACACAAGCAAAAGCACAGATACGTGCACAGAAGCCCCACCAGAACAGACACATTGAATCTGCACACCAATGACCCACTCCATTCCACATCCCCACAGTCCATATTCAGAAGCACTCAGAGTCCCACAGAAGCAATCACAAAGGCTCAAAATTCACCCAAACATGCAAATAAACTCATAGAATTAACTTTTTAAAAACTGCCAAGCATATTCTTCACTGTACAGAGACAAGTGGGAAGATGGCTGCTGGATGAGCAAGAAGGTCCCAGCATGCTGCAGGATTGACCTCAGGCAGGAAAATGTGCAATAATAAGAGAAAAAAGTGCATTATGGAAGACATGGTGTTAGTTTAGTACTTTTTCTGTTACCCTGTAGTCCAGTGCAGATTATCGTACAATTCTGGTACAGAGCGAGCTGCCCTGTACTTGGTTATGTAGTCTGTCACAGTCCTGTCCACATCCTGCCCATGAAATGGTTTGCTGATGTAAGTAAATAAAATAAAATGTATTCCAGCATTACAGGAATAAAAATTACAATATCAATTAAAAGCAATTACATATAAAAGATCTGACATATGAAAAGAAAAAGACCTTGGAATATTCTCACATGAATTATGCACTATAGCAGTGGTTCTCAACCTGTGGGTCGCGACCCCATTGGGGGTCAAACTACCCTTTCAGAGGGTTCATGATGAGTCTCCAGCTGCCCCTCTCTCTCCCCCCTCCCAGCTGCCCTGCCCCCATGGTTGGGGGTCTCCACAACATGAGGAACTGCATTAAGGGGTCGCAGCATTAGGAAGGTTGTGAACTGGTGGACTATAGGGTTTACCAAAATAGTCCATTTGTGGACTACTTTGAAAAGGTCTCTACGTGGTGTGGAATAAAGTACAACTTCCATGCTGTATCCTGCACCATAGCTCCATCCTTTGTAGATGGAGCTAACCGGTAAGGGACACATCCTTTGTTAGGGCACTCCAGTATACGGACACAGCAGCCTAATAGGTCTTGCAAGTTGTTCCACCAGTCCCCTTTGGAAAGATCCTTGTTCTATCTTTTCTTTAACCATTCCAGAAACACAATCAGGATAAAATTTTACTGTATCTTAAAGAAACCTCAATCCAGACTTAATCCAAGCATTACTGGGGAGATTATACTCCCATAACTAAGAGGTAAAATGAAAGCTATGTTCTGAATCGATTTTGGTCTTTAGCTAAATGTTTTTGTTTGTTCTTTTTTCTTCCAGTGTTTTACTTCTTTCTTCCATAATCATCAGAGTCACAATAAAGTGACAAAAATGACAGAATTCTGGCTGATTTCTGCTCCTGGTGAGAAAACGTGTCAACAGACATGGGAAAAGCTGTGTGCTGCAACTATAAAAAACAACAACCTGTCTACCAATTCTAAGTTTAATATTCCAGACTTGAAGGTACTGTTTTGCTTAACTTTTAAACCAAAATTATTTAGTTGTTTTGCTATTTTGCTGACGAACATCATATTACTAATGGTGAATTTTTCACTAGAAGCTGTAATTGTAAAACATTTTGCTAGGTCTCTTGTCAGGAAGAATTAGTGCTAAAGGGCTAGTTATTCTTATTAAAAGAAAGCCATATAATATGCTATCTAAGACAATTCCCTTAATCCACTATCTCAACCTAATGTATTTTATACATATGATAAAAACCCAAGTAATCCTGAAAAGATTAGAAATTCTACTCTTATTTCCAAGTTAAATCTTATTCAAATAAATATTACTTCCTTGGTTATGATTTATCCCATATAAATAATTGTTTGTTTTGTATATTCTTATATCAATCTTCTGATATCTTGTTTGCCTCCGTTGTCATTCCATAAAGTAACACCTTCCTGGAGCAATCCACCTGTGGATTGTGAAAGGCTAGCTTTCTCCTAGAACAACAGTGTTCACACCCTCTTCTGGGTGCAGCATGGTAAGTGGGCATGGCAGCATGTCTGCGTGGTCACGCATAATGTCCAGATCACTGTGGTGATGTCCAAGTGCATGCTGGATGTTGCCTTGGACATTAACATGACAATCTGGTTTACCCTACCCTGGTCATTTATACTTTTTAGTGCTACTGGCCTGGTATAGGACTTTTCTAGCACTTGAAGTACAAATGGCCACCACCATGCTGGTAAATGCAAACCCACCCCTTATTTTACGAAAGCTCAAGCTACTAACTTCATTCTGTCTGTTAGGCTCTAAGGTACTATTAGAGCCACTTGCTTGTTTTTAAGCATTCTTATTAATCTGTAATTCTGTTTCTTTTTAGTGTCAACCCCACATGGGTGAAGGGGTTTGTCAGTAACACTGTTTGAAATATACTTAACAAGTAAAAGTGAAACTTGAAGTAGACAAATCTTGCAAGACGCATGAATCTAATTTTCTTAACATTAGTATTGTATTTGCAAATGTTATACAGTACATTTCTGTGATTGTCTTTCCTTGAGAACTGGAATGGAGCACAAACGTAATTTTTACTTGAAAAGACACTATTGGTTAGTAATTAAAACATTTTTGGCCTCCATGGAAAAATGTTGGCTAAATCCACTGTGTCCACAAGTTGCATCAAAAATGGCAGGAAACTAGATAATATGATATTCCTGTGAGACAACACGTCACAGACATCACAAAATGTAATTGTGTCGAGTTTGAGGAATTTTTCCTCATTCATTTTTCTCATCCAGGCCACTTTAACCATGATTAACAACTCTCCAGTTTCCTTTCATCTGAGGAGAAATGACTCATGCCTGCTGATTGCTTACCATGCAGGGAAGAGTCCATCAAAAATGTTTTAAGAAATTTGAAAAGGATTTAGTGTCCTTTTTGTGTTACATCTACTTTACTTTTATCATACAGGTAAATTACAATACTGTGTATCTTCATTGCTTAGCACTGGGTGCTCAAGCTGACAGATTCTGCAGGATTTCAGCTCCCACAGTTAGCTCATAGGAAGTACTTATGGGGGGAAGCAGAAATTTGTTGTTCACCTTTCACATCTGTTAAATATAGTGAGCTAGTTTTGCGATCTCTATTGACCTTCCCAGCCAGGTACTTCCTGTCTGCTGGCCAAAGGAGTTGTAGTCCTGCAACACTGAGGGGTTGCAGTTTCGAACACCATGATTTAACAAGTACATACTTACAGTAAGTGACTGGAAAACAAATGTTTAAAATGTGGAGGTAAATGCTGGAAGTAATGTTTGGAAGTAAATGCTGCTGTTAGTATTGTTAGTATATTAGTTCCTTAATGCTTTTTTACTATTTTAATCTAAAACTTTTATCCTATCTAGGTTGGCACTCTTGATGTTTTAGTTGGCTTATCTGATGAACTAGCCAAGTTGGATGCATTTGTGGAAGGGTAATATTAACTTTAATATAAATATTATTCAGTTTTGGATTGATTTAATTTCATTTTAAAAATTTAATTATTGCTGGACAACATGTTCCATAATTTTAGAAAATACGAAATAAATTCTCATGTTCATCCTCTAAACTCAGTTATTCAGCTGTTTCCTCATTTAAGTGAATTGTAATTATTTATTTATTTATTTAGAAAACATATCCTGCCCTTCGCCCAATGGTCCCAGGGAGGGTTATAGTGAAAGTTCATCCATACTGTAGTTTTCATTTCCTGTCCCCCCAGTATTAGAAACCAATTCCAAGTAAGCATTCTATGTATTCATTAAGAGCAATGGAAACTTCATATATATAAAATCTTCCAGACTGAATATTTAGAACACCCAGACATTTACTAACATATTGTAATACCTGCTATTATGAATACTCTTGAATCGTGCTGCAAGAAATAAAATAAGATGCATTAATAAATTACTTAGAGAAAGAAATGTGGCAAAACCCCAAAGGGAGTGCCTTTCCTATAGCAGAGAACAAATCTTAAAAGAAAACAAAATTTAATTTCAGAAATTTAATAGAAAATAGTATACTATAAATCTACAGCAGTTTGAGCTTACTGTGATAATATTAATAAGTTGACTCAGTGGTTCCAAAGCTTTGAAACTTGCAGACCTAAAACTTGTATATATTAAGGGAGGGATATTTGAACTGTGGCCCTTCAGATGAACCCATACCACAGCTGCTGTGGTTGAAATGCAGAGAGTACCAGCGAGGCTAAATGGTGAATTGCTGTTGATCTCTCTACTGTGTGGTGGACCAGGCTTTGATCTGCCATGAAATATAAGCACTTACACATCTGATTATTAAGGGAACCCTGCATTTATTATTTATGTGCATTTTAATCCCACCATGTACCTGAAGGTCTCTGGGTGGGTTACAGCAGTAAACCAAAATATAAAATGAAGACACTAAAAACAGTAACAGTGCCTGAAAGAGAGGAAGCTGTTTCCTCAGCCGAAGGCCAGGGTAAGTATACGTGCCCACTTGGATTTTTAATGCACTTTCATTCTATTTCTATCGTATATCCAAGGTTCTACTTATTATTGCTGTATGGTGCCTTCCGTAAGACAGCAGAGAAATGGAGGCGTGAGGGTGTTGCCTATTATCTCCTTCAGCAGTAACCTTGCAGACATTTCCTGCTGGCACTGGATGGTACTATATTTGTCTCTTATGTTCAGCAGTTGTGGTGCTCAAAAATAGCAGTAGCTAGTGCATGGATCTGCTTTTCTTTCTATATGCCTTGACTTAATGCCAAGCCCTGCAATTCAGAGCAGTTAATCCTGTACATCACCACTGGATGTCAACTAACAGATGGCTCCAAGTCCATTGGAAATTATGTGGTGTTATTTATCCATTAGATCTACATGAATAAATTATTATCAAGCACATTAATATGGGATAATAAATATTAAATATAAATATTTCTTGTTGGTATGTTTGTAATGTGGTTAAATGCATCTGTTTTAAAAACCTTTTCCTTCGCCAGGCAAGGAATCAATGATAGGTCAGGCATGATGATAGGATCAATATACTATTATATATTAATTATAAGTTATTGATTTTGTTTACTGAGACTTGAAATAATGACAGTAAATTAAACATGCTGGAATAGGTACGTGTTTCACAAATTTTTACAAAGACTATTGAAAAGAAGAATAGATCAAGGAACTATACATTCAGGATTTTAATTGGTGTTTAATGTAGCTTTTTGGAAACTGACATTTTTAACTTTCATCTCAACTTTTACTTTTTGATTTTTAGTGTTGTCAAGAAGGTCGCGCAGTATATGGCTGATGTGCTGGAAGACAGTAAAGATAAGGTTCAGGAAAACCTTCTGGCCAATGGGGGTAAATGTTCGCTTTCTGTTTGGTGTGTCTGTGGATGTTAAGGCTTAACTACAAATTCAGAAAATGTTTTCTTTATAAATTTTCCAACAGTGTAGTCCTAAACCAGCCTGTGCATTACTAGGGGAATAATAATGAAGGGGAACCCTAACTGAACATCTAGTCAGAGATCCCATTCACAAAACTGGCATGGACGTACACTTAGAACAGGAAGTCAAATACTCTTCAAGACCTTGCACTACTAAAAAATAATGCTGCAAGTTTTTTTTAATCTAAAAGTGGCCATTTGATCTTGTACTTAAAGTGACAGAATTCTTACCTGGTAGTTTACTGGTTTGATTCCACACTCCTGCACAAAGCCAGCTCCATATATATGGGGAGGGGGCAGTCGCAAATTTGGGGGGCTGTTACATTTGGTGGATTAAAAATTAAAAATTGTGATTGGGACCCCCCAAAATTGGGGGGCTTGCCCCCCCCGCCCCCCTGACTATGGGCCTAGTTGGGTAGCCCTGAGTTAGTCACAGCTCTCTTTCTGAGGTCTTACAGCCCCACTTACTTCACAGGGTGTCTGTTGTGGACAGAAGAACAGAAGGTTTGTCAGCCGATTTGAGTCTCCTTAAGGGTGAGAGAAGCAGAGAGTAAAAGCCAACCCTCCTCCTCCTCCTTTTCCTCAGCATCAGTGTGCTTAAGATACAGTAACACGTAACAAAGTTCTTAAGTAGTACTGCTACTGCAAAAAGCATAGGATTGCACCCAAAATCATTTTTATAGCATATGTGAGATGAAGATTTCAGTAGAGGCAGAAAACTAAGACATACAAGCCTATAATACTTGTGTACCATTACTGTTGCCTTAACTTCTTATAATTCACAGCTTGTAAGGAGTTTTGCTCCAAGAATACTAAGGACGTTTTTTTAAAAAAATAGTGTACTGTGTTTTGTGTCATGTTAGATGCCCTGGCATATAAAAAATGCTTATAATTTGCTAAGGAATATTTAGGGAAAATAAATTTTTAAAAAATAGCATGCAGGGTAATTGTAAGATAAATTTTTGAAAAATGTGGGTCTTACATTGCAAATACAAAACACTGATTTTATTCATGTAATACCTTGCATTTTAAATCTCTGTGTCTTGTACTATCAAAAAAAAGTCATATCAATCTGAGAAATAACGTGTAAGTACTAGGAGATTTCTATCAAAATGTTGAACGATTCACTTTCTTATACTGCTTTAAGAAAAGATAAAGAAATTACACAGAGGCATTTATGAGTCTAGAAGAAACATTCCTAAACAGCTGCACAAAAAGAATTCAAATGAGCTGCTTCAGAGTTCAGCATTGTAACTTCTGGAGATAAAGTGCCAAAAAGTATGGTTTATCACAAGTCAAAAGACTGATGAGACAAGGGGAAGTATTTCTTCACCCAGAGGGTCACCTGTTTATGGAATTTGCCTGAAGAGGTGGTAACAGCTACCAGCCTAGATGGCTTTAAGGAAGGCTTAGACAAGTTTATGGATGACAGATGTATCAGTGGCTACAATGGATGCCTAAGTACATCTTTCAGGCCATGGGGACAAACAGCATTTGCTGGGATTCAAGTGCAGAAGGTATGTCTCTGCTTGAGATGCCCATGGGCAGTTGGTGGGCCACTGTGTACAATGCTGGACTAGATGGGCTGTGGCCTGATCCAGCAGGGCTCCTCTTATATTCTTGTGTTCTTATTTGCCATTTGTAATTTATTCAACAGATTTTTTAAAAAGTTAAGTTTTTCAAAGAAATTGTTTATAATGGTACTAAAAGCACGATGTGATAAACATGTACAAAATGAGTGCTAAAACTGACCAAACGCACTGTACTTAATTCCATTCATTTGAGATCTTCCACTGTAGGTCAGATGACTGATCAATAGAGACCTGTGCCTACGATCGTGCTAAAAGAAAGAAAAATTCAGTTTTGCAGGAGTGAAATGATAAGCAGCATCTTAATAAAACTCTCCATCTCCATAATTACATCTGACCCATCTAAAGTACATTATTAATATGATTAATTCACATGTGCAATAGTTTCAAACTTCTGTATTCTAAATGCTGCCTTTTCTGAGTTCTTAAGAATTAAATAAATGTATAAAATCACCAAGATCTTTGGCTGGTTTGTTGCCATAATGAACAAGTAACCAAAGAAAGACCTGTTTTTACACTCATAAGGTTGGTGTTTAATTTTCTTTTCCCCACAGTTGATTTAGTCACCTATATAACAAGGTTCCAATGGGATATGGCGAAATATCCCATCAAGCAATCTCTGAAGAATATTTCAGAAATAATCGCCAAGGTAAGACAATACCTTTAAAAGAGATGTGAAGCTTGTATCTTAACTTTTGTTTAAGCTGAGTTTTTAAAAATCTGTAACCCCTAAGCAGTGAACCTGGAAATAAATGATATTGAACTCAGTGAGACCTTTCAGTAGATGTGCAGAGGAATTATTGATTGGGCATCTTTGTTTAGGTTCAGGGCTTTGTGAATTGCCTAATTATTTGTGCTCCTTAGGTACGCGCTGTGCAGGGAGCAAAGAAAAGGTGTGACATGATCAAATCCTGCATTATATTATTTCCCCGCTGAGTGGTTTTGTTAGTATGGCTACCTGTACTGCATTAAGGTGGTTCAACCAACTCCAAAATTGGTTCAGCCCTTTAGAGTGGCTGCATAGTTAGAAGTAGCTGGTGCTTAACTTTCCTAAAACTTTATTTTTCTCAAATAACATCTCATGGGACATCAACTCAAGGTATGAGAGATATGTATATTTAAGCCAGGAATCAGGTGAAGTCTGTGGATCATTAGTTCATCATTAGTATCTAAACTATAAAGCCTTCAACTATATATGTACTATTGTATCTAAATACAGGTGTGTAGTAGCCACATGGGGTGTTTTTCCACTGACCTCTTTAACCTAAGATGATCCGGATTTAAGGAATATGTACTTCCCTTAATCCAGATCTACTAGATCTGGATTAAGAGAAGTACCCAATGTGTTTCCATGGGTGGTCTAGTACCCAATAGCAATGGGTGCTAGCCTGCCTGATGTGGAAATGCCGGAGCACCCATGTGGTGAATCTGGATCTACCCACATGGGGCCTGCCTGTCACCTCAGGTGTTTTGGGGGAGAGGGGGTGCAATCTCCATAGACCAGTGGTTCTCAACCTTCCTAATGCCACAACCCCTTAATGGAGTTCCTCATGTTGTGCAGACCCCCCACCACGGGGGTAGAGCAGCTGGGAAATGGGAAGGAAGGGCGGTGGGGGACTTGTCGCGACTCCTCTGAAAGGGTAGTTCGACCCCCAAAGGGGTCCCGACCCTCAGGTTGAGAACCTCTGCCATAGGCGCTCCAGCAAAGACTCCTTCATTTAATTATGGTTATTAACAGGCAATCATTTACACATCCTGGATTCAATCCGTTTAGGTTTTAGAAATACATACAACTTGTTTGAATTCATGGTCTTGTAGAAGAAAAAATAGTGTTATGTTTATTCCAAGCTTCAAGTTTTATCAACAGTTCAAGGTTTCTTAATACCTTGCATAGGCAGCCTATTAGGGAAAGCATTTTGGCAGTCATGTCTGTTTATTATGATGATGATGTGTTTTTTAAGTATAACAGCCTAAGCCAGGGCAAAAGTGTTCCTGGGTGTAGCTACCACCTGTTTCATCAAGGAGCAATGCTAGATCCAAAAGAACTTGGAAATCACACAACTGTTTTACACAGCAGTTTGAACTCTTTAGCTCTACAGCCTTTGGGATTGGATTTTTTATTACTATTGTGATTTTTCATTATTATTGTGGAGTATATTTGCTGGGTAGGGTAATTACTTATGTCACATAGTGAAGACGAGCTGGCTAGATAATTAAATTGATGAAAAACAATCTTCCGGTTTAGAACACTGATGTAACAGTATCTGAATAGACAAATTAAACTTTGAGCCTTTTGGACAAAATCCATACTTTACCATGCTGTGCTGCAAAATTTCTGACCTTTCCCAGAAGTTCATGCTGTAAGCTGATGTAATACATAGTTTGACCTTTAATAAGCTTACCATTAATCTGAAAATTGCAAATGGAGAACAATAACTACTCATTCTTAGCAATAATATAAGGTTATTTTTTCAGGTGCATATCTAATGATTGCTTTCTAGGAAAGGATTGATTTTGCTTAGCCAAACAGCAAGTGGATTAAGTGCCTAAATATACTGTTGTCACTAATCAGTATTACCATTGTGCTATAATGGGAAGGGAAGAAACAATAGTGTTATTTATGAAAAATGAGTCATACAGTTTTGGTTCTTTTTGGGTGAGCGCTATGGCCTTCTGATTGCCTTGCTGGTAGTTGGGTCCTTCACAGTTCTCAGCAGTAATTCCTCAAACCATTCATGGCTTCAGAACAATAAGTACAGTATATGAACATTATCTTCCGGTCTGTAGGAGGAACTGAATTTTTTCCACCATCCATGGCGGGTTATTTTCTAGGGATCCACGCATCCTGAATATATTTTGCTTGGATAGCATCTTATTAATTTCTCAATAGAATTGCAGTAGCTGCATCCAAAAACAACTTTATTCACCAAATGTTCAAGTCCTTACATGCTTCTTTATGATGTGATATTAGAGAATTCCAAGAATTAGCTAGGATTTAGAGAAAACATACATAGCAAACAGTTCTGACCCTTTGTTTTATGGGAGAAAATGCTGGGTGGTTGACACTGATTGTGTTCACTTATTGTAGTAAACCATACTGAACATTTCACTGTGAACGTGTTTTGTCTCCTACCCAAAGTCAGATGAGCAGCACACATTAACCAAGGGAATCTCAAACCTTTTTGTTCATTGATCCCCCAGAGCCTAATGTTTTCTTTAAATTCCATGTATCATAGTTGCATTTGTCAGGTCAAGCAGGAAAATTTGAGATGTACTTTCAGTGAAACATTTAAAATGATTGACCCCTAATGGAGTCCATAGCCAACCCCAGCGTATCTGTAGTAACCGCTTCGAGATTGCTTGTATTAACATGCACGTTAGCATCATGTTCAAGAGGGAATCTAATATGGCTCCTCCTAGATAAGAATGACAACATTGGAGATCTCAGAACATGACTCTTACACTTCAGGTTGCATAGGTCACCCAGATTTAAAGTAACCCATATACTCCATCACCCATTGATTTCCTTGGTAGTAAACATGAAGTAGGGTCTTAGGAGTTAAAAGGGTTTATCAACTAGGTGTCTTATTCCTACAGTGATTAGGGCTTTTTAAACAAAAGTAATAAAAACTTTGTAGATACTATTGAGTCAGTGCTGTTCTTTTGACACAGGCATGAATATATGTGTATCTAAATGCCCAGTCAGGTTTTCTGCTATACTGCTACTAAATAACTGGAAGAATGTACTTGGTGAACACTAATGGCCAGTGTGTTTGTCACAACGTCAAGAAAAATATCTTGAAATAGTTTTGTTTTCTGAATTTTGTTTTGTAAAGGGAGTGACTCAAATTGACAATGATCTAAAAGCAAGGGCATCAGCGTACAACAACCTGAAAGGCAACCTTCAGAACTTGGAAAGGAAGAATGCGTGAGTCATCTCTTGCCTAAGACTATCTTTGAAGAAACTAGGTTGATTGAATTCATATTTTTCAGTATGATTTCTGCTTCCTGTGATTTGCTGTTTAAATGCTGGATTAGAGACTACATTCTTAGTTTTATGTTTGAGTACATTGGCTCATGATAGCCCATCTAGTCCAGCATCCTGTCTCACACAGTAGCCCATTATTTGCTTCTGGGCATTCCCAAGCTGTAGATGAGGGCAACTTGCCTATCTCTCTAACCCAGAGACAATACTTATACATCCATTCTAGAAGCTATTTATACACCTGTCCTCCATGAATTTGCATAGCCCCTTCTTAAAGCCATCCAAGTTTGATGACCACCACCATTCCCTCTGGTAGCATATTCCATAGACCAATGACCTGCTGGGTGAAAAAATTACTTGCCTAGTCAGTCATAACTTTCCCACCTATCAGCTTCATCAAATGACCCCTGGTTATAGTGTTGTGCAACAACAAAAAAGAGTTTTTCTGTATCCACCTTTTCCACGTCATGCATAATTTTAATTTTAATAATTTATAAATTTTATAAATTCAACCAGGTTCCCAATGAATCCGTACTTTTCATTGCTGAATAAACCTATACATTGCACCTAATCCTGTGAAAAGGTGTTCCAGCCCCCTGATCATTCTAGTTGCACTTTCTCCAGTTCCACAATAGCCTTCCTTTAGTGTGGTGACCAGAATTGTGCACAGTATTCCAAATGTGGCCTCACCATCGATTTATAAAGTCATATTAAAATAGCAACCAACTGCATCATTCAAACTTTCAAAATATCCAAAGTATCCTATTATAGTTGATTCACTTTCTCCAAATAATATTACCTTATTAACTGGATTATAAGATTTTCAAACTGAGTTAATCAGGAAATAAAAATCCTATTTTACAACTGCCCAAGGTAAATGCATCATATACGAAGTTCTTGAAAGACCTGTAATAATAAAACAACTCTTCTCTATGTTGTATAGTCTATACTAAAATTGCATGACTATCTGTTGAAACACTGTTTTGGACAAATAAATGAGAAATTGAGTAAATAAATAACAGGTTGATATTTTCTTGTGGCTGAATGTCTTGATTCTGCTTATGCCACAATTTCATGAAAATCTGTCTTTATTCTCAAAGCAAATCTCATCTAAAGAACCTTGTCATATTATCACAGTATGTATAGGTGGGTGTTGTGTTTAGATTCACATCTTCATGTATCATCCAAAGTAGTATTCTTAACACCAATTAAAAACTAGAATTGTAAATTCACTTCCTGATCAACTTGTTTTGGTTTTGTTTTGACAGGGGGAGTTTGTTGACCAGGAGTCTTGCTGAAATCGTAAAAAAAGAGGATTTTGTACTTGATTCTGAATACTTGATAACTTTGTTAGTGGTTGTACCAAAGTAAGTCAATCTTTTGGTTCTAAAAAGAGAACTAGCTGAAAATAAGTACAAGCAAGAAGACTTAGGAGAAAGTATCTCATAGTGTCACATGTGCTACCATATGATTTTTGAAAGCATATGTGAGCATGGAGTTTGCAACTGTGGATTTGCCTGTGCGGTTTCAGAAAAAGCATTTTGGAAAAAGTACCGTAATTCAGTGTTTCCCTGCCCACTAAAAATGAAATTTATCAAGAAGTCTAATCAAGCTATGTTGTTTGTACAATAGCTCTTGGCCTACGTTTTTTGTTATTATATAGTAAAGTAAGTTAGATGCCAAAACTAAGAATCACAATCTGTAGTCATTATTATTTATCAGGTTCAGTTACTGAGATCTGGACAAGCTGCTTGTTAGAGGTCTGGCCAACCACATGCTCCTTCGATCTTTACCACCATGGCTTGTCAAAGGGGCTTAGGTGGTTTTTGAAATTTGACTTGTTTTGTAAGTTAGTGCCTCATTGTAGGAAGGGACTGTTTTACTGAAGTGTGTCTTCTTCTTCAGAGATTCTCCCTAGACTCAGAATTATTGAGAGCAAGGCTCTGGGAAGAATGATGGCTACCCAATTTAAGTCAAGCTTGGAATTACCTTATCATGTGGACCCATTTCAACTTAGTTTCCAGACTGGTCATGACACACAAACTACCTTGGTTGCTCTGGCTGGGAGACAGACAGGAGCAATGCTACTTTGCATATTCTCCTTGATCTTTCAGTGCCTTTTGATATCATTGACCATAGTATCCTGGAAAAAGCTTTAGGAACTGAGAGCTGGAGGCTTTGCATTGCAGTGCGTTCACTCCTAAAGACAATACCTGAGTATTGTCATGGGGTTTTTTGTTCCCCTCCCTGGGAATTTTCCCATGGGATCCCTCAGGAGTCAATCTTATCCTCCCTTCTTTTTACTATCTACATGAAGCTACCAAGAGAGGTCATCAGGAGACTTGGACACACTAATTCATAATGATACTCATAATGATACACACTAATGATACTCAGCTCTGTCCATTCCGTCAGAGTTAGGAGAGGCAGTTCAGGTGCTTGACTGTTGCTTGTAAGTAATATTAGGCTGGATGTAGACCAATAAATAGAAGCTGAATCAAGACAAGACGGAGATGCTATGAGTCAGGAGCTCTCAAGTCCATCTGTTCTTGATGAGGTTGTACTATTCTGGAAGGCACATAGTTTGAAGATACTCTTGGACCCATCACTGTCACTGTGGCCCAAGTGACAGTAGTGGCCAGGAGTGCCTATGTTAAACTCAGGCTCATTCACCAACCATGACCCTTGCTGGACAAAGACAACTTGGCCCCAATATTCCATGCTCTGATAAGCTCCAGACTAACATTGGCAGTGTTCTTTATGTTGAAGCAGTTTGAAAGGTGCAGCTAGTGCAGAGCACACCAGCAAAACTGCTGATGAGTACTCTGGGCTTGACACATACTGGGGTGTCCTAAAGCAACTGCACTTATTGTCAGCTTGCTGCCAAGTCTGCTTGAAATATTTTATAAAGAAGTGTCTCCTCCCGTATCAACCTCTCCACCAGTTAAGAATAGTGAGAGAGACTTTCTTGGTTGTGCAGCCTCTGGGTATAGGACAGGATAGAAATAAAAATAAATAAATTAATTGTAGTAAGAACTGCTTCTGAATGCTGATGACTTTTTCACAGTTATTAAGATTTTAAAACTTTAGAGAAGAGGGATAATTTAGACCTAATAAAGAAGCAGAACAGAAATGAAATAACAAAGCATTGATTTTGGTTAACTTGCTCACCCAACACCATTTCCCACAGGAAATGATCATTTAAATATATTTCTAAAAAAAATCAAATGTAAGTCCATAATCGTGTCTTTAAAATAAGTAACAAATTAAGTTAAATCAACTTATTCCAGGTAAATTGCTTCAACAGGTATGAGCTTTCTTTCTTTCTTTCTTAATTAATTTATATTTACATTTCTATCCTGCCCTATACCCTAAGGTCTCAGGGTGGGTAACAGCATTTAAAAACAGACATATTTAAAATAGAACCATATGTATAAAAGAGTATAAAACAATATACTCTTAGCCAAATATACATTTAGCCAAAGGTCAGAGCAAAGTAAAAGGAAGGTGTGCATTTCAGAATAAGGCCAGAGCAAAATTTAAAAAAGGACGGTGTGCATTTCAGCTAAGAAGGTGGTGTCATTTGCATCATTTTGGTGGGGATTACAAGGTTCCCTTTGCTCTCCCCAAATACAGACTTGGATGCAGGTTTCAGAATGCTTCCGCTCCACTGAACAATCGCTCCTGCAAAATTCAATTGCAAAAGAATATTTTTAGAGTGGGGTTCTTGAAGAAGCTTATTTACCAAGCCTTGTTAATGTATGTTTGTCTCAAGAATATCAAAGAAAACTTTATGCCTCTTTATTTAATGACTGTATTAAAGCAATAAATTATAACTTCCATTTTAAGGATAAATTATAATGACTGGATGAAGCAGTATGAAACTCTGACAGATATGATTGTCCCACGATCCAGCAAGTAAGCCTGATGTTATTTTCTTTATACGTTTAAATATATTTAGATATAGAAACAATTTAAAAGTCGGCAGGGTTTGGAAAGAAATTTTCCAAAAAACGGTCTAAACCTAGGAATTGGCCTCTACCTCTCAGCTCATACTACTTGACTTTGAGTCAGATTGTTTTATATCTTTACACATTGAGTATAAGTGCTTCCCAAATATTTTTGTGTTGGAAAACTTTACTATATGGAATGACTTTTTGAACTCTTTCCTGCAGGTCACAGTTCTTTTTTTACTATTAAATTTATTAAACATTATCAGTTCTTTTATTTTCATGTATCAAACTTGCAAAGTAGGTGGAGCTACCAAATGTGCTTTAAAGTGCTGCAAACTGGTAATAACATAGCACCGGTTTTTGAATTCACATTTATATTACAGTCATCATTTTTAATATGCTTTAGCTTTGTTATGAAAGGTGAATCTTTGGATGTAAAAGGTGAATCAGAGAAGAAGTAGTTCTCCTGTGAAATCTGGCTAAGATAAGCTTGTTACACAAATTGGTTTATACTTTGAAGATTAGGTTCCAGTTCACACAACATAGGGATCTTACAGTGTTAGGGTCAACTTCATGAACAGTGGGAGGGGGAACAAAAGAGAGAGCCCAAACTCTTTGGAATTTCAAAACTAAACAGTCTTTATTAAATGATAAAAAATAAAATTTATTAAAAGCACCATTAATATAAGGAAGAGGCAAAAATCTTGGCAGCAAGACAACAGGAAATATTTGTTAAGCTGACATTCATACCAGATACTTTATTGCAAAGTGTAGAATGCTCAGAGTCTGCTTACTACAGTCGAACCCCCGTATCTGTGGGGGATACATTCTGGCTCCTCCTGCGGATGCCCGAAACCACCATTGCCAGCTTCCCAAAGCTGCCAAATCCGCCAGCTCTCTGCAACCCCTAGTTAGCCATAGCACATGGCCAGCAGGGCTAGCTAGTGGCCGTGGAGAGCCAGTGGCGGCTTTGGCTCCCTCCCTTTCTGCCTGCCGCCATTACCTATCTTTAACGGCGGCAGGCAGGCGGCTGAAGGCAGCGGCGGCTCTCCACCACTGCTACCTAGTCCTGCTGGCCACGCACTAGGACTAGCTAGCAGCTGTGGGGAACTTTTTTTATCATAGCAGAATGATCATTCTTTACATTGAAGCATATATGCATTTATTAAAAGCTGGCTGTTTTGTATCAAGCTGAATTTACCACACTCTTATTGAGATATAGCATTTGTAAGTCTAGCACTATAATCTCTTGCCTTACAGCTGTCCATGGAGCACAAAGCTTTTTATTGATAATGCTTGGGTACAGGCTACTGCATTATTATAGTATGTTAGTCACACTTTTTTACTTCTGCTATGTCATCTTTCTCATTCCAGTGTTCTTTCTGAGGACCAGGATAGTTATCTCTGCAATGTCACCTTGTTCAGGAAGGCAGTGGATGAGTTCAGACACAAAGCCAGAGAAAACAAGTTAGTCATCCCTTCATTCCCATCCCCCCCCCAATTCCCATTGAATGGTAATTGTACAGCTGTCTCAATTGTCTCTTCATCCCACCATGCAGATTTATGGTCCGTGACTTTCAGTATAATGAAGAAGAGCTGAAGGCAGATAAAGAAGAAATGAACAGGCTATCTACTGATAAAAAGAAACAGTTTGTAAGTGAACTAATGAAAAATATTTAGAAAGCAAATCGCAAAGTAATTATTTAGCTACTTCTGCTTTTAGGACATATTGAGCATGGAAAAAAGGGATCTACGAATCTAATTTCTTGACACAAAGTACTCACTCCTGCATAATATGAAAGGTGTTTTGCAGATTAAAGTTTAAGCTATGGATTTTAGCAAAATTAATTTGCTGAAGGGCAAATTAAAAAAAATCTTAGTACAAGAACACTGTGTTTGCTTAGGGTCCATAACTGAAAAGTAAGACTTTTGAACTGAAGGTTTTAAGTTGCTGCAAGGAATTTAGTCCAGTGAGAAGTGAGGCAGGATACGTGAAGTACATCTCCAGTGAAACCTTTATTGAAAAAAATACAAAAGTGTAATAAATTATAGGCTTAGGCACACATTAAAGGGTAAGCCTTTTGGACTAAGCGAACCTTCCTAAATCTGTTAGATAAACTAGTTGTGGAATGTCTGCTTTTGTAGAAGGCAAATCCACTTGACTTGATTTTAAACAAAGCAAGGAGAAATAAGGAAGTGTAGTTCTGCTCCAAAGGAAACGGGAAGAAAAAGAGGAAGACAGGTAGAGGAGGGCACCTGGGAAAGGAGAAGTAGAAAAGCAGGGAACAAATACTTCCATTGATAGCCTGGCTGAAACTGAAACTAACTGGACTAGTTGGAAACTGGCTAGATCTACAGTGCTGCAAGTTCTGCAAAAGTAGGGAAGGGTACTGCTCTTAGTGTCTTAGTGAAGCTAGACACTATTAGGTGCCTGCCTTTTCTTTTTCTAGGGGACAGAGAGTCAGGCAGAGTATAGAGTAATTAAATGCTTGCCTTGATATGGTGAAAAATTAGGATTTTTTTTCTTCCTCCAGATAAATATTCAATAATCATTATACCTTGTCTTGTATTCCCTTATTTCTTTTTTGACCATTAGCATTGTATATTTGCACATGCTCCCTTCAGGCACATTTTATTATGCTCTAGTAGTTCTCGGATGGATGCCAGCAGAGTATTACAGAGTATATCCTTGGAGAGGTTGCTGGCACGACTGATAGGGGGCTCTCTTTTGTATATAAGGTGTCAGGAACCATGTGAGAGTCAGTCTTCCTTTGGTCATGTTGCTGGCTACACTGTTTTACTGGAGGGAGTGTGAGATATTTTTACCCCGCAAAGCTTATTCCAGCACTTCATTATCTGAAGGATCTGGCGAATCAGACAGGGGTGAGCAAGACTGAACCTCTTCCCCTAGTCTGGAGCGAGGAGAAACCCATAGCTCCCTGTGGATAAGGGCCGATAGTCCTGTAAGTTCTGACAGTCTTCTGCTGCTAAGCCCAAGCTTCATCCCCCTTGGCTTCTCCATCCACCTTTACGCACCATTATCGCCTAGATGAGACCAGGGCACAGGATGCAGGTTTGGGAAGTAAAGTCTTACAAGATCAAAGTTCAGGTAAAGCTTTATTCTATTTAAAGTTGTTTATCATGTATGAACTCTATTTTAGTTCACAGTTAACGTATTAACTTGATGTTGGTTTGAAGGGCAAAGGTACCCACCCAAGTGAGGTAGCTGTGGTACATCCCTGTCGTATTCTGCTAGCATCTGTCTGAGAACGGGAAGTTGATTACCTCATGAAGATCCATTCTGGATGGATGACAGCAGAATAAGCCCCTCCCTTGTTCTACTAATGTGTAAATAATTTATGTTTGGTTTATTCTAGAAGTAACCTGAGGACACACATGAAACACTCCCTCTCACGTGGTTCCTGACACCTTATATACAAAAGAGAGCCCTCTATTGGTTGTGCCAGCAACCTCTCCAAGGATATACCCTGTTGTATTCTGCTGTCATCTGTCCAGAATAGATCTTCATGAGATAATCAACCTCCTGTTCTTGACCTTGGATGAGAAAGCAATAAATTGCATCACTTGCTTTGTTTTAATTCAGTGTAACAAAGGAAAGAAAAATTTAAAATTCCCAGCCTGTTAGTAACAAAACCTCAAGTTCTTTTGATTACCTAAGTACTCTCTGGTTATGCCCTTGCCTCTATTCATACTTACAAGGCCATAGGACAGTAGAGTTAATTAACCTGTAAGCTTCTGTGTTTCAGAGATGCGCAGAACCAGTTCTGTACAAACAGGCCTTGTGGAGTTCATTTGTAAACCAAACAACTTGAAAAGTACAGAATTCAGTCTCAAAAATACCAAAACCAGAAGGGGAAAGGAGTTGACAAACAATTTATTCCTCCAATTTCCCCTTGATTGTACCCTGGCCACTCTGGATCTTGCCTGTCCTCTCTTCCCCATTCATGCCTACCAGACCCTTGGCTGTGTCTCCCTCAGCTCCCATTCAGGTTCATGAGGTACATACTTGTCCCCAACATGCTGATGTCTGTCTGTTGTCACTGGCCATGGAGTTTGTGGCTTTTGCTGGAAGTGAATACATACATGTTGATATGTTGGGTTGCACTTTAGAAGGCCTAATAGGCTTTCTGGAAGAAGGATGCCAGTTGCCATGGGTTTTCCCTAGACTGTGCCACTAATGTCAACAGAACAGTGCAGGCTGATTGGGACCCCATAAGTACTCCACAGACCCAGTGGTGGTGAGGGATGTGCAGTTCAAAGGCTGGCAGTAAATGATAAGGCAAAGGTGGAGGCCAGGAAACATTGCGGGGAATTTCAAATCGATTCTAGATATAGGAGCAAATGGTCCGCCTCTGTAACAGTTTGGGTTCATCAATAATTAAATGGGCATATTTTGGTTGTATACATCACTAGTGTGTTTTCTTAGGGCTTTAGAACAGCAGTTCTCAACCTTCCTAATGCCGCGACCCCTTAATGGAGTTCCTCATGTTGTGGGGACCCCCAACCAGGGGGGCATCATAGCTGGGAAGTGGGAGGGAAGGACAGCGGGAGGCTTGTCGCGACCCCTCTGAAAAGGTAATTCAACCCCCAAAGGGGTCCCGACCCCCAGGTTGAGAACCACTGCTTTAGAAGAAGTAGTGGATTGAAAACTGAATTTGGCCGGATCTGCATTATACTCTACAGAATCTGTAGCCTGTACGGTACTGATCAACCTTGAACTTTCATTAAAGTACATAGAATGTGCAAGTACTTTTCTTTGCACAGGCCCCAAAGACTCCTATGCATGTAAATGTTATTCAGGATTGTTACTGTTCTCAGAAGACAGAACTGAGAAGGAATGCCTGATGGGTATATCTTCGACTACTTGCAGGAAGCGACAGATGGCGCACCAGACTATAAAAGCCAGTGCCACCCAGGCAGAACCCCAGTCCTTCTGTCACTTCTTGCAGGACAGCAAAGACTTTCCTGTGAATGGAGATTAGGCCTGTAGGCCCAGGATCCAAAGAATCAGACCTGGCAGATTGTCCCATTGCGGGTCTGATTATATACAGCAGCCTCTCACAGAGCAGCTCCCTACCATTGGAGCTGCTGCGCTGTCTCTGCCATCCTCCCTCAGAGGAAGAGCTAAGGGACTTCGAGCGCTTTGTTTGGAGGCTGGTGGGTAAGCTGTCATCTCCCCCTGCCCCGTCCATCTCTCTGCCGCCTGCCCTACCCTATGAACCTCAGGAGAAGACCCCGGGGATTGGCATGGATTCCCTCCCTCCATCAAGCTTCCCTCCCTGCCCCTCCCCAATAGGGCTCAACTCAGGAGACCGTCTATGACTCGACTCCCCATGCCTTTCTCTCCGAGATCCAGCAGGCAGTGACCCAGATGTTGGGGGGCACTCTCCTGCCTCAGAGGGGGTCACTGGCTTTTATAGTCTGGTGCGCCATCTGTCGCTTCCTGCAAGTAGTCGAAGATATACCCATCTGTCAGGCATTCCTTCTCTCTCTGTCTTCTAGAACACCACCCTATGGTAAGTACCGGTGTTCTTTTTCGATAGTGTTCAACAATTCTGAATACATTGTTTCTCTTTCTGCTAGAGATTTGCCCCCAATCTCCAAAGAACTTGTGTTAAGACAGCATTCTGTTTTAAGAAAGACGTGTTTTGTTTTTATCTGTCTACACTTTTCCAAAGAATACTGTGCCGCCTTAAATCCTTGTCCTTCCCATGCATTATCATTATCTGAGACCTTTCAGCATATACTCCGAACTGCGTGGTGATTGAGAAGGGGATTTTCTTTCATTTTATTGTTGTTATTTTATATTTATCTGTAAACTGCCATGGACATCAAAAGATGGAAGGAGGGGGTATGCATGCTTACCTATGATCTCACTATCAAGAGTTACTTCAAACAGTGAGCCCTAATTTTGAAAGACACTTTTTCAAATTTGTTCTTTGGATGACAAGGTACAATTGCTTTGCCCTACACAAAGTCTGTTGCAAAGTCTGTTGATTTCACATGTCTCTTCTCCAATTAACAGGGACCCTTAGTTCGATGGCTGAAAGTGAATTTCAGTGAAGCTTTCATTGCGTGGATTCATGTGAAAGCACTAAGAGTCTTCGTTGAATCTGTTCTAAGGTATTCCGTGAAAAATGTAACAGTTGTCGCCTCTTCCCTGAGGCATACTCAGTTCAGTTAATCTTGTTACAGCAGTGCTGTATTTTCAGTGACATAAATATGCCTGAATATTTACTTATTATTCACATTATACCACCTTGGATAATTGTAGATTCTTGATAAGTAACTTCATAAACTGGGGGCATATAGCAGGATGGCAGTTTTCACAAACTGTTGAAAAGAAATTAAATATTAAGTTCTTATGGACTGTACCTAGAAAGGCTCTCTAATACAATAGGATTTCTTTGAAGTAGCAGGGAAATGTTTTTTTCTGAAACCAATGGAGCTATAATTCTGTTGGAGATAGTCCAGGGGTTCTTTGGGGCAGTTTGTTGGACTACAGTTTTAACCACTCCCAATTGTTAAAGCATAATAAGAGTGAGCAGATTCTCATGCAGAAAGTTCAAAACTAATTTGATCCAATTTCCAGGTATGGTTTGCCGGTGAACTTCCAAGCCATGCTTCTTCAACCCAACAAGAAAACAATGAAGAAATTGAGAGAGGTTTTGTATGACTTGTACAAACACCTTGACAGCAGTGCTGCAGCAATCATTGATGTAAGTCACATACCTCTTTACCTTTTGGCAACCAGCTTTTGGCATAGTGATCATGTCTTTTGACCTCTCCAACAGTTTTCAGTGAATGTGCAGGCCGGTGTGAGAAGCAGTGGTCCTTTAGATATGCAGCAGTTGCAGCTTCTAAACAGTCTTCAGGGGCAGACCCATACATGTGTCGATTCACTCTAAATTTTCCAAGGTCTGCTCCCAACAGTTTTATATAGGCCTTAAAGCCATAGGAAATAAAAACCTATGAGAGCCCTTCAAACTAGTTCCCAGAATGTCAAACAAAAAATTCTCAGCAATGCTACTTCCTAGTATTGGTCATGGAGTTAGGAGCAGAACCACTTCCATTTTAAAACCACTGTAACCTTTCTAGAATACAGTGGTCAGTGATTTCAACAACTGCTGAGAAATCAAGAAGAACTGGAAGCGTTGTATTTCCTGGTTTCCTTCCCTGGCCATCAAGTATTGCAGGCCATAAAATGTAACCTCATCTAACCCTCTAGGATTCTTGCAATGAAGGCTGAGCCAGTTTGGTCTAGTGCTTAGGGAGCCGGACTCTTATCTGGGAATTTAATTTATTAATTAATTAATTTATATTTATATTTATATCCCGCCCCATACCCGAGGGTCTCTGGGCGGCTTACAATATTTAAGAACAAGCACATTAAAATTGTAACACACTATAATAAAACCAACGTAAGGTTTAAAATCCAACATAACAAGAATAAGAATAAAAACGATATAAAAACAATTTAAAACAGTAGTCTTTGGAAGGAGGGAAGAGTAAAGAGCATTAGCCAAAGGCCTAAGTGAAGAGGTGCGTCTTTACCGCCTTCCTGAATGCAGACAGAGAAGGGGCCTGACGCACCTCCAAGGGGAGACCATTCCACAGCCTGGGGGCCACCACTGAGAAGGCCCTCTCCCGGGTGCCCACCCGCCTAACCACTGAAGGCGGTGGGATAACCAGGAGGGTCTCTCCTGCAGATCTTAAGGCACGGGCAGGTCGATATGGGAGAAGGCGCTCCTTTAGATATCTGGGGCCCAAGTCATTTAGGGCCTTATAAGTCAGAGTTAGCACCTTGAATTGGGCTCGGTAGTAAATTGGCAGCCAGTGCAGTTCTTTTAGAACCGGCGTGATATGCGTCCGGTTACCTGTCCCGGTCAGCACTCGGGCAGCTGCATTTTGCACTAGCTGCAACTTCCGAACCGTCTTCAAGGGAAGCCACATGTAGAGCGCGTTACAATAGTCCAACCTGGAGGTTACCAAAGCGTGGATAACTGTGGCCAGGTCATCTCTGTCCAAAAAAGGTTTCAGTTGACGCACCAACCGTAGTTGGGAGTAGGCACTCCTGGCCACGGCCTCCACCTGAGCTTCAAGTGTTAGCGCAGAGTCCAGGAGTACCCCCAAATTTCGCACCTGTCCCTTCCCGGATATTGTAACCCCATCAAGGACAGGGTATCTCCCACCTACTTGGACGCAAGAGCCTGTAACACACAGCACCTCTGTCTTGTCTGGATTCAGTTTCAATTTATTGGCCCTCATCCAGCCCATTACCGCCTCCAGGCACCTGTCAAGCACTTCTACCACCTCTCCTGATTCAGATGGTACAGAGAGATAGAGCTGGGTATCATCTGCATATTGATGACACCTCACTCCAAAACTCCTGATGATCTCTCCCAGCGGCTTCATGTAGATATTAAATAACATGGGAGATAAGATTGACCCCTGGGGAACCCCACAAGTGAGTTCCCAGGGTGTCGACTCAGTCTCTCCCATCACCACTATCTGATATCAGCTTTGGAGATAGGAGCGGAACCAATGCCAAGCACTGCCTCCAACTCCTAAACTCCGTAGCCTCTCCAGAAGGATACCGTGGTCAATGGTATCAAAAGCCGCTGAGAGGTCCAGAAGAACCAGCAGGGTAGCATTCCCTCTGTCTTTCTCCCGGAGGAGATCATCAACCAGGGCGACCAAGGTGGTTTCCGTGCCATGACCGGGCCTGAAGCCGGATTGAAATGGGTCTAGATAATCAGCTTCCTCCAAGCATGCCTGCAGCTGAACAGCGACAACCTTCTCTAGAACCTTGCCTAGAAAAGGTATTGGCCACCGGGCGATAGTTGTTTAAATCTTCTGGATCCAGGGAGGCCTTCTTCAGGAGGGGGCGCACCACAGCCTGTTTAAGGGCCAATGGAACCACCCCCTCCCTCAGAGAGGCATTTACCACTTCCTGGACCCTCCCGGTCATACCTTGCCGGCTAGCTTTAATCAGCCAGGAAGGGCAGGGATCCAGAGAGCATGTCGTCGGCCGCACCCCTGCAAGCAGCTTGTCCACGTCCTCAGGCCGCAGCAATTGAAACTGATCCAAAATAATTGGACCAGACAGTGCTCCAGACGCCTCCCCTGGACTAAGTCCAACTGTGACATCTAATCCCCTACGAATCTGAGCAACTTTGTCCTCAAAGTGCTTTGCAAAACTGTCACAGCAGATATTAGATGGCTGAGGCTCACGTTTCATCGAGCCAGGTTTTATAAGGCCATTTACTACTCTAAAGAGCTCTGCTGGACGGCTACTCGAGGACGCGATGGCGGTGGAGAAAAAACTACTTTTCACCGCCGTCACTGCCACGTGGTAGGCACGATAGTGTGCTCTAACTCGTGTTTGGTCAGATTCACAGCCAGATTTATGCCACCTGTGCTCTAGCCATCGACCTTCCTGTTTCATGGCCCAGAGCTCCATGGAGTACCAAGGAGCTTTCTGGGCTCTACAAGCAGGCCGAGGGCACCTGGGAGCGATCGTGTCGATAGCCCTGTTCATTTCCTGATTCCATAGGGAGGTCAGGGCTTCGACAGGAGCACCAGACATGCCAACTGGAAAATCCCCCAGGGCGTTCAGGAATCGTTGAGATTCCATAAGTCTCCGGGGGCGGATCATCTCAATAGGTCCTCTCAAATTAAAAAAAACTTGATTACTTTACAGCCCACATATAGTGAAAAAAGCCTAAAGAATTAGCAACATACAACTATCGTATTTCATGGTCATTCTATCAACTGACTCACAAGAATATAGTTAGCTATAGCTAACAAATCAAATGCAGCTAACTACATAGTCTTTAAATAATTCTAATTAAACTATGTTTGGTGAAATAAGTTTTTAACACTCTTTATTGTATTACTCTTTATTGAATACCGGGTTCGATTCCGCCCTCCCCCATGAAGCCAGCTGGGTGACCTTGGGCTAGTCACAGCTCTCTTCTGAGCTCTCACAGCCCCACATACCCCACAGGGTGTCTGTTGTGGAGAGAAGAACAGAAAACTTTGTCAGCCACTTTGAGTCTCCTTAAATGGGTGAGAAAAGCGGGGTAGGAAGGCCAACTCTTCTTCCTCCATGAAGCCAGCTGGATGGCCTTGAGCTAGTCACAGCTCCCTTCTGAGCTCTCACAGCCCCACCTGCCTCACAGGGTGCCTGTTGTGGGGAGAACAGAAAAGCTTAGTCAGCCAACTCTTCTTCTCTCTCTTCTTTGAAGTAAACCCCAGGACCAGTGCCAGTTTGGGAAAGCAAAAGACCCCCCAGGCCGCGCCAAACCCCGAAACGATACGTGGGCGTCGCCAGCGTTGCCGGCGTCGCCCCCCAACCCAACCTCCTCCTCCTCCCTCCACTGTTCCCAAACTATTCATATTATTTAAAATATTTATAAATTTCCTCCCATCAAAATATAATCTCTAAACAGTGTACACATAATTAAAACATAATTAAAATTAAGGATCAGACAAACATTCACTTTGGAAAAGCCTGGGTAAAAAAATATGTTTTCCATTGGTGCCTAAAGACCAGGAATGTAGATGCCTTATGAACATCAGATGGGAGACTATTCCAGGGTGAGTGCCTTCACAGAGAGAACCCGACTGTTGGTGGTCATAAGATGATATCCTGTGATTTCTGGTACCTGCAGCAGGACCGCCCCTGAAGATCTTAATGATCTCACAAGTCTATATTGAGAGAGGCAATCTGCCAAGTAAGCTGTTAAGGGCCTCGTATGCCAAAGACAAAACCTTGAATTTGGTAGCTAACTGACAACTAATGCAGTTACTTAAGCACATTGTATTTTGCATTAGTTGCAACTTCTGGACCAGATGCAAGGGCAACCCCACATAAAGTATATAACAATAATCTAAACTTGAGGTTACCAGCACATACACAACTGTGTTTAAGCTAGCTCTATCTGGTATCAGCAAAGTTGATACAACATCTGAAGCTAGTAATAGGTACTCCTAGCCACAGTGGTCATGTAGGCTTCCAGTCACAATGATAACTCAAACAGCATCCCCAAGCTGCATCCTGTTCTTCTGGGGGAGTGCAGCCCTGTCTAGAACAGGCAAGTTCTCAAGTAATTGACTGTGAGAACCACCTACCCACCTAGCTCATCACTGTATCCAAGCACTTGTCAGGCCATTCACAGTGTCTCCTGGCTCAGATGTAGGGCTGGGTGTCATCTGCATAGTGGTGACACCTCACTCCATGGAGAACCTCTCCCAGTGGCTTCATATAATTGGTGAACAGCATTGGAGGTAAAATAGCCCTCTGGGGACCCCAGCTCAGCTGCCGTGCCCCTGAGGTAGATTCACCCAACGCTATTCTCTGAGATGGTCCTGCAGATAGGAACAAAACAACTTCAATACAGTGATCCCCAGGAGGATACTGTGATCTATAGTATCAAAAGCTGCTGAAAGATCAAGCAGGATGACCAGAGTCATGTTACCTTTGTCTTTCTCATACAACAAGTCATCTGTCAGGGCGACCAGAACTGATTCTGTTCCAAACCTAGGCCTGAACATGAATAATGATTAATACACTTTACAATAACACATTGAGTTATCATTGTGACTGGACAAATAGTAGCTAACACTGATTGAAACTGAAATTTACAGTCAAGTAGTTTTAACTAAAGTTTACACATTTCTAAGATACGCGTCAAATGCACTGACACAAAAGGAAATAAAGCGTCATAATAAAAACTCAGTTCTCTCCTGTCTTATACCATAATACTGGTAGATCATGTCACTGAAACATGTACTTCATCTTTGCTTTCCATAATCTTTTCCTGATCTGGGTAGTAAAAATGAAAGTATATAGAATAGGCTCATTCCACATCCAATTTTGTTCGCTCCTCCGAGTATTGTACTCCTGCTATTTGCCCATGGGTCTATAGGAAGAATATGCTTTTGCTACTAACTATTCTGAATATTAAAATTTACCCACAAAAAAGTGTTTTGACATGAATTTGAAGTATTTTCATTGCACATCTTTGTCAAATAAAGATCATCAAAACTATACCACTGATATTTCTTGGGTTCTTTACAGGCAACTATGGATATCCCAGGTTTGAACCTCAGTCAGCAGGAATATTACCCCTATGTGTACTACAAGATAGACTGCAACTTGCTTGAATTCAAGTAGATCACGTCTTCTCCTGAGCATCTTCTCATGTGTTGGTGTACAAGCAGAAAGGTTGAAGAATAGTAACGTTCCTAACTCTCTCGTAAACCTGTGCTTGCTTCTCCCTTCGCGTAGGAGAATTATCCCTATAGTGGTCCATCTCTTGACATTTCCTTTTTAAAAAAAGAAATGTAAAGATTGCTTTGAATCAGGTCTGTAAATGTATATGGAGAGAATCAGAGTGTATTTATAAATAGTCCTTTATTTAAAGGGATTTAAAAGAGTCATTCCTCTTTCACACCATGGTCAACAACAATTCCATTAACCATCATCCATGGAGAACTGGTTTACAAAAGAAAACCGTAGGTGAAGACTTAATGCCATTTTGTTCACCGTGTCTCATAGATATAAAATTGTAAACATTGTTACTGAATTGTGATGTAAAATATGTGATGAATAGTCTGTGCTTTCTGAATGTTTTGAATTTAAGCACTGGAAACATCCACAGGAAAGAAAATAAAAGCACCTGTGCAAATGATATTTTATTTTATTTGCATTTTTATCCCACCCTTTACCCAGAGGTCTTTGGGCAGGTAACAACATTTAAAATCAAACATATTAAAACAATAACAGTATATATTAATACAACAGTGTCTGCAAGTGGGAAGGGAAAATGTATCCCCATTTAGCCAAAGGCCAGGGCAAAAAAGTGCATCTTCACTGCATTCCTAAACATGCCTTTCTCGTTCTCTTTTAATTTTAAAGCTGACTAAGTAAATGAGTAGGTTTGATGTAAGGCAAACTGAGGTGTTCAGGACTGAAAATTTAAAGATGCAGATACTAATTTTTAGGAAATTGCGGCTTGACAGAAGAGAGGAATGAAGGCCCGCACGGCATAAGTCAAACTGAGTACCTTCTATTTACTATTGTCAAATATACACTCTAGGCCTAAAAATGCGGGTAAAATATGTAATGTATTATCATTTCTATTTCTAAGGCACTAGAGGGCACCCTTGTGCCATTTAGGCTAATAGCATCAAATTTGATATTTGAATTAATGAACTTTAAAATGATGGGAATAAGCTTGGAAGTCCCCATAGGTTCTCAAAATACTATGATTAAATGCAGCAGAAGCCTGGTTATTGAACACTACAGTAAATTATTATAAAAGCAACATCCCATGCTGGAACAGACTCAGTAGCATTTTCTCTCATCTAGGGATTTTATGCACCATTTGTACAACGCAGAAAGTGTGTTCCTTCTGCTGAAAATGACACTGCAGTAAAACCATTGTAACTCCTTTTTTATCTCTCTTTTAAATTTTTTTTTATTTAATTCAAAATACTCTTTTGCTTTTTTCCATTGTAACATAAAATAGGATGAGGGCAGATTCTTCTCCTGCCAGTCTGCTCACTAGTGAAGTCCATCGACACGACGACAACAACCTAGAGTTCACCACCCCCTTCTCAGAGTTAACTAGCTGTGGATATTAAAAAGTAGTCCATAGCTTGACCAGGAGAGGCTAGGCCACTCTGTGTTGTGACTGAACATTCATATGGCTTGGCAGCATCCCTGTGGCATCTGATGTTGCTACAGCTGTTGCCATGGTGATCCACCCTTCCCTTCCCTGTCCATCCAAATTTCAAGTGCTCGTGGCCCAATATGGGGCTTTATTAGTCCTTGACATGTGGTTGGCCACCACATCACTTCAGCCTTACCAGCCTAGTATGGTAACACCATACTAGGTATGGTGGTAACACCATACTAGGCTGGTAACACCATACTAGGTATGGTGGTAACACCATACTAGGCTGGTAACACCATACTAGGTATGGTGGTAACACCATACTAGGCTGGTAACACCATAGTAGGCTGTTAAGTGCAAAGGGGCCCTCACTGTCCAGCCATGTTCCTGTATTCTGGCTTTTCCTGTCAATCTTAAACTGATTCCAGCCCAACCTATGAGTTTCAAGCCCAACCTATGAGTCTTAATCATTGCCATTGTCTTTACTTGTTTAACCCAATATTCCAGAAGAAAGTCTTATTTGTTCTTGTCAGATTGCTGTTGCCCTTTTTCATTACTAATGTACATTAATCCCTGAAGCAGTTGGGTGGCATATATCCCTTGAACAATTACACTGCCATGTATTAGTTCAAGGGACCCCAATTGGAGTGGCAGTGGACAGCCAAGTGTAGGATGTACCCAATGTAGCACAGAATGCAACATCTAAGGTTTGTTTTATAGTAGACATGGGCTACTAAATAGGTGGGCACTTGCCATTCTTCTGCATCCAGACAAAGTAGAAATGTAGAAATCTGTGCTTCATACATTTTTATTACCAATAGTATTTCTGTATTATAAAATGTAGCGAAGATAAAATTACAGACTTCCAGCTTCAGTCCACCTTCAGAGCAAGAGAACACACCAGCATTAAGTGCCCAGTAATTTTTGTTCCAGATTATCTATCCCAAAGGTGAATTTTCTGAGTTATTTAACATGGAAAGACAACCACTTTTCACTTTGATGTATTCCCTCACTCTGAAGGTGGACTGAAGCTGGATTCAACCTTGGGTGTGACCACAAAGACTAATGTCGTTCTTCTTAACCTGATATTTGGCTATTAATTTTGGGGTTTAGGGTTCAAGGCAGTTGGGATACTATTAGGGTAACAGCAACCAGCCTGGACAGCTTTAAGAAAGGGTTAGACAGATTCATGGGTGACAGGTGTATCAATGGCTACTAGGCACTTCCTGCGGGCTGTGGAGACAGGAAGGATGCCTCTAAAGGTCATTTGCAGGGAGTCAAGAACAGACAAAAGGCCTTTGTCTTTTGCCCAAAATGCCCAGAAACAATTGGTGGGCCACTGTGTGAGACAGGATGCTGGACTGGATGGGGTGTGGCCTGATCCAGCACAGATCCTCTTATGCTCTAATGCTCTTAAGAGTGGATCTATCTAACCCCCTACAAAAATAAAATATAGTTGATTTAAGAGTTGTGGGAGATCTCAGGGAATAAAGACTAAAAAAAAATCCAGTTCGAAACTGCTTGACGTATTTATAATGAAGGTTTAAACCTTTTTTTAAATAATCGTTTTGGACATGTTCCATTTATGGTTGAAGAGGATAATCTTTAAATAAAACCCAGTCTTGCTAATGGTTGGACACAAGAGTTACTATATTGGTGGCTGGAGGCCCAGTTTTTTCTGCAAAGAAATGGCTTACAGCTGCTCATTACTTGGATTGAAGCTATTTTTGCCTGTTTTTCCTCCCTTTTCCTGTATACTTTTGTCCTTCATCTTTCCACCATATCCCTATCTCTAAAAAAAAAACCACCAAAAATCTCACAAGGGTTGGTGTTTAGAGCAAATTCTTGTTGCCAGGCAACAGTGTTTTCAATACAGCCTGGTTTCTATGTGCTGACAGATGAAAACGCTCTCTTATCAAGTAATGAAGTATACAGTGCCTAATGCGCCTACATTGTATTGAATCACACTGAATCAGTCTTACCATCTGTGGTTAATGCCTAGTCTGTTTCTGTTATTTTCCATACACCTTGATGCACTTTGCAGGAGTAAAATGCACAAAGCAATTGAAGGCCAAAAATAGCAAGGAAAAACAGCTGACGATAAAAATCCATTTCCAGTTAAGAGGGGGAACTGCAGAATATAAAAACAATGAGTTACTCTGGCTATGTTGCCCCTTAAATTACAGCTATACATCTACATGAGCTTGCTTTCATTGAATGAACCATTCTGGTCTACTATAGAACAGCATTCAGTGTCACTGATGGCACATTGATTACAATACCACTTTTAGGCTTAATTGTAGCAGTTGTTAATGGCCCTACAAAATACTGCAGACAGGGACTGTCATGATAATCATCTATTTTTTCCCTTTTCTGTCTGAGAAACTTATCAATGACCAGGCTGCTACTAGAAACTTTTTCTACATTAATATTAATTTGCTTTTACAAGATAGAAATTATAATATGCAGAATGAAACACTGGATAGCCTTGGAAGAGTCTTCCATTTTGATTCTCTAGTCCTGGTCTCAAAATACAACTTCCAGCATCCAGTATCAGCTGGGAGACCTTCAACCTGAATATGGCTGGATTTGGGTCTTCTGTTTCTTTCTTTCTTTGCATTTTTATCCCACCCTATACCCAAAGGTCAGGGCAGGCTGCAACATTAAAAGCCAAATATAAAACGAAGATACTAAAACAAGTAGGTGTTAAAGGAAAAGCCAGTTCCAACTCAAGTAATTATTATGTCGCCCTTAAAAAGAAATACTGTATTTTCTGGAGTATAAGACTACTTTTTAACCTAGGAAAATCTTCTCAAAAGTCGGGGGTCGTCTTATACGTCAGGTGTCATCTTCTTATATGGTGAGTATATCCCAAACTCTATATTTTAAATGGAAAGTTGGGGGTTGTCTTATACGCCCAGTCGTCTTATACTCCGGAAAATATGGTACTCCGCTTTCTTGTTAAAAAGAAAAAGGAATGTTTCCTGTTGTTTTAACACAGTTGGCTGGAGGATCAAATTTTCTTATGGTTTGTCTCTTTTAGATCAATACCCTTACAAGAGGATTCACAAGATTCAACATAAAACATGACAATCCTACATTGAAATGAGCAATAAACGCAGTTGGGATACAGCAGTTGATTAAAATGAGTGAAATGTAGGTTGAAATACACATTTTGCTGTAAACTGGAGGCTTATATGTGACAAATGGTTTGGAAAGCAGTTAAAGAACAAGCTGGATTGGCACCCTCTGATTTCCTGAATGGCCAGTTGGGGAGCTCTGGAAAGCACACAAACTGGGCATGAAAGCAAAAATCCTTCCCTGCTTTCATCTAACACCAAATGGTATTGAACTGCCTCCCTGCTATGTCAGTAGCTGTTCCTAGATGAAGGATGTGGCAGGATCTGAACAACAGCTGCCAGCAATAATATTAACAAAAATGATACAGACATAGGGCCTTTTCTCACTTTGCTAAAAGGGGAACTCCCGGTACTTCCCAGCACGGGGCGTACACGCTGCACAGAGACACTTCCATCCCGGAAAAATCTCCCCACATGCTAGACTGTCCCCCAGTCCAGATAGCTGTGGAGCACCTTCACAGTTACATGTGGCGCCAGTTGGTAAAGCCCAGCACACTCAGTTCCCATGAAGCATGCCATGGGTGGTGCAAATGAGGTTGCATGCTGCATCACCCAGTCACTGTGGCAATGGCACCACTTATGCCCGTTGGTGCAGTTGCCATGGTGAAGTGAATGCTGCAGGTATAGCAGCATTCATATTTACCCAGCATGTAATGAAGTGCCAGGTAACTTTGGGATGGATCAGGTGTTCCAAAGTGCGGGTGCCCGATCCATCCCAGAGGTTTGCTGACCTTTGCAACTAGGCCTAGAGTGTTCTAGTGGAAGCAGCTGCCCGCTGCCAGCCCAAGCTGCTTAAACACTGCAGCTAGGAAATGCTGATTCCCAAGCCACAGTTTCTTTGAACATAGGAAATGGCCCCGGAAGTGGACCGTTTGCTGTGTTTGAAGAAACAGGGCAAGGGAAGGCAAATGGAAGAGAGTGGCATGAGTAAATAGCATCAGCAGCACATTAGAGTATGGTAGAGGTAGAGCACTAAGACGGGATGCTTACTGGACAAGTGGAGGACAGTGCAGACCCCAGTCTTCCATTGCATCTACTGGTGCAGAGATGTGTGGGCCTTGCACATTCATGTCACATTCATGGTGCTGCACAAACGTTGCCTATGAATTGTCTAATCCCTCTTGAAATCACCCAACCCAGTGATTCCAGTAAATTAGCACCATCTTCAGTCACTGCAGTACGCTGGTTTTCAAGGCTCACACTGGACCGTACATGTCCTAGTTCCTGTGGTGTAAAGGCTGTTGTGTCAATGTGCCATGGAGGAAGTTTGCACTTCCTCTCTGGGGGACGGGAATGGTGAACATCCCCCTGTGTATCCTACCATTTGCACTCATGCATGCTAATACATGCCGTCATCCACAGACCTATCTGAGGTGTGGACACATGGTCCGTGCACCGCCACCCTGCCTCCTGATGGCAGTGCTCCTGGGTATGTGCCAGCACCATCACCAGGACAATGTTGAGGCACCCTGCATGTGCACTGGTACCAGCAGTCACTTGACACACCAGCACACTTGCGCAGTGCATCCCGTGCTCTTCTGTGCACCACAGAGGTGTGGATTGGCTCACTGGAGGATGTAGCAGGATGCGCCTGGATGAGGTAAGTGCACATGTAGTCTGCTTCCAGTCTGCTCCTGTTTCTGAGTTGGAAATGGCCCCCTCTAGTGCAGATGCTGCATTTGGGAGCACACTGAAAGAGTACAGGGCCAAGTGCAGAAAGGCCACTGGATCGAGATAGTTTGTTAATCCAGGCACAAGGCACCTTCTTCACCACTGAGCAATGCTCACCCTTCAATTTTCTCAGGTGCTTGGTCTCTCTTTTTTTTCTGCAGAAGCATCAGCAGTAATAAAAATAAAACTCCCCAATAATTTGGGACAAAGTCTTGTTACTGAAACACACCAAAGTGCCATAGGGATGGTCCAAAAGTGTGCGTCACCTTCACAATCTGTACAAATTGCAAAGGTTTGAGACTTCCCATTCAAACAATATACTGACCATACTCAAAGACTGACCTTCACATGCGAAACAAAAGCTTCTGTGCCTTTGTTCAAAGCTTCAGAACGGAAATGGAGTGGATTCAGTTGTGGAACCAGTGGCAGCAGCAATTTGAAACGAATTCAGAGCCATGCACTTTTGAAGTGGCTCCATTTGCCCGAATGAGTTTTGTCCCATTTATTTTTTAGGGGGATTCAGCCACCTCTCTACTCTGGGCACCCCTAAGTGTTTCTACAGTGCTTCTGAACTGCAGATTTTAATGCATGGTTGTAAAACCGAGGAACCGAGACCTTGGAAAGAGAGTACATGAGTTTTTATTCCCCAGGAACTTTCCTAAAATGTTTAAAAGGCATAAAATGCAGTAATACATCATGCAATTATGAAGTTGAGCATTCAAAACCTGTGGGTGAATTAGAAGCAAATGGCAGCCTGAGCAATTGACTTCTCTAAACTTGAGTGAATGCATTTAATGCTAATTTGAAGAGGCAGGGAGGGGGGAAGGGGCACAAAAACACAGAATACTTTATCTCAGGGAGTGTGAATCATGCAGGAACAAAAGGGGAAAACATGCTAAAGGCTCTTCCTTGCGACAAGGTCAGCAGGCTCATTGCAAGGTATATGCTTTTTCTCTGCAGGGCTGGACATCAGCCTGAGAAGGCTGGGAGCTTCCCATTACACCTGTGTTACAGTTCCTTTTGCAAGAAAATATCATGTAGAATTCTGACAAATCGAAAAAGAAAGAATGAAAACAGGGCAATCATTTACTGACATTCTGGAAAGGCCAGCAGTGATAAAGCAGCATCACTAGGATGATGTTTTGAGCTTTTTATCCAGAGGGAACTGCGCTAAAACTTAAAACTGCACTTAGATTCCCAACCTAACAGAAGGGAAGGCAATGTCCACCACCATAAAAGAGCATGAACTTTCCATTGCTTTCACCTTCTCAATTAAGATGAGAAGGAGCATCTTTTTTGGGGGGGAGGGGTGGATGAAAATAAACAACCTGTACTTGACAGCAATAGTTCCCCCAATGAGTGATATAAGAATGGTGTTGGAAGAGAAGACACGGCTTAATAGTAGGCCATACGCTCTCTTAGTGGGGCAGCCCAGCCCCTATGCAAGGGTTCAGTGACATTGGTGAGTCACCAGGACAAACATTTACTACTGGATGTCTGAGCAATCCTTTCAAAACAACTCTTGTAGAAGGGTCTTCAGAGTACATATGGTCAAGGAAGCTCCAGCCTATTGGGTGAACAAAAGCGTGCTTACCCTGGTCTCTCCTACACTTTTAGAAAACCCGAGTGTCCTCACAGGGGTTAGGCAAAAGAGTGTCATCCATTATGCCCCCAGACTGAATGAAGAATGAACTTAGTTCTGAGTGTCCTTAGCGTGAGATGGTATTTAGCTTCCCCCAACAGTTGAACAGGGTCAGATGTGTGATGCTTGGAGCTGGTGCCACCATGCCTGCAGTGGTAGCACCACAGTGAGGGTTAGCAGAAGGACCCACAGGGCTGCTCCCACCAAGCTTCTGCAGAAGGATTGACAAGAGGACAGAGCCAGGTACTCTCTGATATCATTTCTGATTTGGCTGGGAAAACAGAGATCACTCCCACCAGGCCTGCACAGTGAGGTGCCCTTCTTAGCAAAGGTGGTCAAAGTAGGATCGGGGTCCCCACAATCTGGGATGCAAAGGTTTCTTAAAGAATTAAAGTAAAGGGGACTTTCATTTTGCCCAAGGAAGCAAGTTTGTCTACTGGGGTTTTCTTTTGTCTACTGGGGTCCTCTATTGTACATCTGACACATGTCAGATTAGGTCACGTTTGTGCTATTAAAAAAAAAGACTTGGTATCAGCACCAATGCTGTAAGCTCCCAAACATTTGTGTGCAGACTCCTGACTGAAAAAGATATTATTTGGTCATAGACTGAGCAAAAAGGAGTTCAAGGGAGATGATGAGGAAGTGCCAGTGAGCACGCAGACTGAGCTGGCTGTTTGTTGGCACCATTTTCATCTTAAACTCTCTTGGCACTTGTGGGAGACAGCCATCAGCCTGTATAGCTTCAAGAAAGGATTAGAAAAATTCAGAGAAGCTTGATGTATCAATGGATACCTGGGCAAATCCTCCCAGCTGGAGAGACAGTTTCTCAAGGCCACTTGCTGGGATTTGAGAGCAGGTGAGGGCTTTGCCCTTGTCTTCTGCTTGAGATGCCCACATGCAGTTGTGGGTCATTGTATGAGACAGGATGGTGGACTAGATGGACTGTGGCCCGATCCTGCAGGGCTCCTCTTATGCTCTTAGTTACAGGAAGAGGGAGGCCTGCTAATTGTAAAGATTGGTTTGGTTAATTATCTTCCCACAGAGGTTTGATAGAGATGTAAAATTCTCTAGTTCTGCCTTCCGTCTCCAAATTAGCTGCCTCTCCATAAAACAACTTAAGTTGCACAATGCTCATCCTCCTTTCAATTGTCTCGTGGCATGTTGACAGACATTTCTTACAGGAAATAAAATTATATTTATTATCCCAAACTGAATTAAGGAGTGTTATTACATGACATCTGGGGCAGGGTAAAGCAGATTACACTGCCATATTTTGATACTGATGCAAAAGCCAGTTCAGTGATGCTCAGATGAGTCAGTTCAGTGGGTGGGAGATTATTTTTATGTAATAGCAGTATCATTCATTTTCTGTTTCACAGTTACACAGCAGCACACACTGATGCTTACTGCTCAGGAGCCACTGAGTCAGGCATATGCGCACAGCTGAAGTGAGTTGCATCTTAAAATAGAGAAATGTGATCTTTTGCAAACTCGGCGTGCTGTGGACTGTGTGCAGCTCCTCTCAGAGTTTGGCCAAGCCTAGCAGAGTCTCCCAGGCACAGGCGCCTCTCTAAATTCACGTTTATCATTTGGGAAAAGGCTGAACGTGAGGAGTTATGAGCATGTAACATCTTCATCCCAAGCCAGGCCTATTAAAAGATATAAAATTATAGGAAATCTGATGCTTCCTGGAGAATTTGGGACAGGGCTCGTACCAAGGAAGCTATAAATACTTGTTTCTATGACGTTCTCTCCTCACTTTTCTCCAGGCTAATCTCTTCTTCACTGAACGTTGTCTCCAGTCATCTGTTCATCTTCGTTGCCCTTTGCTGAACTTGTTTCAATCTGTCTGATTCTCTTTGATGCCCAGAAACTCTTCACATCAGACAACGACATAACTCAGTTTGTTGCTGTTGTGGGACCTCAGAGCAAAGAGTGGTACAGAAATGTAAATAAATAATTCTTTGTTGGAGTTTATTCTTATAGCAATAGGTTTTTAGGAAATTCTTCAACTGGATAGACTAAAAATAGCAAAGGTAAAGCCATAGTTTTATGGTACTGGAGAATTCCACTTTTTTCATAACCATCCTACTTGTTACCTGTCACACTGCAAGCAGCAGTGATGCCTGAAGATGCTAATATATATGATTGACATAAATCAGGAATTCTTTATCATGAGCCTTTTACAGCTTTCAAGGTAATTAACAACATTTTTTATTGATCCCACAACTGGACCAGAAGGAGGAACAGCTGTTTAAACACAGATGAAATAGAATTCTAATACCTCATCACATTTGCAGCCTAGCAGCTGTATTTGAACAAACTGCAATTTCTAGACTGCCTTTAAGTGTAACATCTCATCAATATTTATGGAAATACAACCTGGAAAATATTAAAACATATGCAAAGATGTGACAAAGTTAAAATACATTATTCTGTGATGAATAATATGGAACAATTTCTTCTCAACTACAGGAAAAAGTTACCTTGCCTGAAAGGGTTACCTGGTCCTTTTATAAGAGTCATAATATTTAGTAGTCTGGGATACATATAAATTTGTTGGTTTATATCATCAGACCTACGAAGATTCCAGAATGTGATCATTTGACTGAACAAATTGCCATTTCAAAAACTGATGGACTGGCTGGACTTATATCTTGCAGATTTCATAAAGATAAAAATACAGAGATAAAAACAATTGTAACTAATTGTTTAATTAGTTATAATTAAATTATTATAACTAATAATAGTTACAACTGATTACTACCAATGGCACATGTGAAAAGATATGTTTTAAAATATTTTTTAAATGTTAATAGTAAGGGAACTGCTATAGATATAAACATTTTTTTATTGATTAGTCTCTGGCCATGGTCACACCTTCACTTTAAACCTTCAGTCCATCTTCTGATCATAATGCTCACACCTTTTCATTTCTATCCATTTTGCTGACTTTCCACCCTCCATTTCGACTTTCCAGGGCAAGAAGTCCACAAATAAAATGAACAGAAATGAAAAACTGTGAGCATTGTGACCAGAAGACGGACTGAAGATTTAAAGTGAACCAACCCAAGCCTCAGAGTGGTTTTCTATACTGTACTGTAGAACATGGACAGCACCCTTTTGTATGATTCATGTGCATGTGTAAATATTGCCAATGCATCCCAGTCAGTAGAAAAATGTAATTTTTAAACAAAACATAAACTGAAGACAAACATTATAGACACTGGTATACAAATAGGAAATGGGCACAGTACTGTGAGTTTTCAGAACTATGCAAGTTTCTTGGGAACAGTGGTTGTGGTCACACTTCAGGTTTAATCCAGCTTCAGTCCACTTTCAGAGCAAGATAAAACATCAGCAAAGTGACAAACGGATTCCTTTCAGTGTTAAATACCTCAGAAAATTCACCTTTGGGATAGACAATGTGGAAAGGAAATTACTGGTCACTTTGCTGATGTTTTCTCTCCCTCTGAAGGTGGACTGAAGCTGGATTAAACCTGAAATGTGACCACAGCCTAAGTGATTCAGAGGAAATAACTATCAGGCTGAGATTTTAGACTACAGGAGAGAATGAATGAATGAATGAATGAATGAATGAATGAATGAATGAATGAATGACCAAACATTCCTCATGAATCCCACAAAATCCAATAGGACCTGAGCAACTGGTGAGCAAACTCTGCTTAAGCACGAGCCACACAATACAGAGTAGCTCAGTGGTAGAGCAAACCACCAGGAGATCGGGTTGGATGCCCACTCTCTACTCGAAGTAAGCAGTGGCAGGCAAACCACTTCTGTATCTCTGCCCAGAAAACTGCCCACTGAGGTGCTCATACAGTCTACCAGGTGTCAATGGGTGGCTGGATAGCGCCCAACAACAAAGAACACATTACAAGAAGGTGTTATGCGCAGTCCCCCAGAACCCAGCAGGATTTACTGTAAAGTTAATGGGGGGGAAAGGATGCAAACCTTTGTACTAAGTCCAGAGAAAAAGCAATCTGAGCCCCGGGCATTAGTCGACGCATGTTCTGGTGCACTCCTCCCCTCCAGCCTCCAAACTGTAACTCCGTACTTTTAATTAACTAATTCTGCGTTAATTGGATAACGAATTCCCCACGGACCAGTGTGGGCAGCTAGAGCATCGCGTTACTAAATATGAGGTTCACACGGCTCTCCCCAGCCAGCCTCTCCTCCTGCTGAAATTCGGGCAGAAGAAACCTGAGGACAAGGGAGAAGCCAAAGATGCCACTTTGGCTTCGAGGTGAACATGGAGACCCGCCAATTCGGGCTTCCTCCACAGACTTCGTTCAAGGCGGCAAGAGGCAGGCTGCGATCCTATGAAACCTGCCCGAGAAAACAGACGGAGCACCAGCGGCGCCTCAAGCCGCGAAAACGGGGGCTCGACGGAGCCCCCCGAGGAGGAAGCAGCGGCGGCAGCGGCAGCAGCAGGCGGGAGAGAGGAGGGAAGACATGGAGGCTCCGCCTTTTTGCCTCTTGCGGCGCCGCCGCTGCTGCTACTACGTTCGCGTTTATTTTCCTGATCCTACAGCAGCGGCCGGGCGCGCAAGAGGAGACTCCCCGCGACCGGGCGATGTGGCTCTTGCTGCGCGGGCGGCCGCAGCGGCGGCGCGGGCGGCGCTGAGGGAGAGAGGGCGGCGGCCTGGCCGCGGCCGGCGGGCACGATGGGCTGCGGGGGGAGCCGCGCCGACGCCATTGAGCCGCGCTACTACGAGAGCTGGACGCGGGAGACGGAGTCCACATGGCTGACCAGCACGGACGCCGCCGCGGAGCCGCAGCCGCAGCCGCAGCTTCCCGCCAGTGGCGGCGGCGCGCTGGAAGCGAGTGGCAACAACGCCGCCGCCGAGCAGGTTCTGAGGGACTCGGGTGAGTAAAGACGGCCGCTGGGCGGGAAGCGCAAGGAAGGGGCACGGGGTGCCGCGCCGGCCGCCGCCGCCTCACTCTCGGTACCCTTAACGGCTTCGCTTGGCGGTGGCGCTGAGGGGGGCCGAGGAGCGGCGCCGAGGCTGCCGGCGAGGGAGCGTCGCTGGGAAATGGAGGGAAACGGCTCGTGAGGCGCGCGGGAGCGGGCGCGCTTCGGGAAATGGCTTGAATACCAGGTAGGGCGCAAGATAGGCTCGTCTGAATCTGCCCGCTCGTGTGTCGCGTGAGAACATACGAGGAGGAGCCCTGCTGGGTCGGACCGCAGCCCGTCTCGCAGGGCGCCCTGCCTCGCCAAGCAGCCCACCGCTTGCTGCTCCGAGGGATCTCAAGCAGAAGACGACGGCAAATCCTTCACCTGCTCTCCAATCGTTGTCGGTGGCCTCGAGGGGCTTCATCTCCCTCTCTCCAAGGTGGCGGAAGTGCCTAGGTATCAATGCTGGCACCCACTGGTACCCGTGACCTCCCTGCATTTGTCCAACAGGTCCTCGACTCTTCTTGTCCCCTTAGCAATGAGACCGCTGGGCTTTTTGCACTTTGCGGAAAGGGTAAGTCCAAGATGGAGCGTACAGGTGCTCCATTCCTCTAAGTGCCTCTGTGCATGCCAGAGCATCCCGCCTGGGATAGCGGTGGAGCACAAAAATGTTCCCCACAGTTATACTAGCCAGTGGCACTGTTAGCACCTCTTCTCGGGGAACAGTGCCCGTTGCTGCTGTTGCAGTTACCTGGTCCTTGCTGAAGCGCCAGATAAGTATGAGATGGATCAGGCATTGCAAAGTGCAGAGCCCTGAACCATGCCAGAAGTTCACTGGCCATCGCACCTAATAAAGGTGTGAATTGACCCGCTCTACGTTCCCTGGGATTTATTTCTTCTGTGTATGGGCCTTGGAGAAGCAGAGGGTTAAAACTTTTTCCTTTTGCACCTTAAAGCAATTGCTTAGTATCTTGATACGCACGTAATTTACATCTTGCTCTTGAGCGAGCTAACAGTGTTATGCATAGCATAAACTGAGTGGTACTTACTTGGGAGGTATTTATTCATTTTATCATAAGCCATCCAAGAAGAGGTACAATGCTGGTGTGAAATTATGGTAAGGAGAGATTCTTTTTTTAAAAAAAAACCCAATCAGTACTCCATTAAACACAGTGCTGCTGTGAAAAATGGAACTTGGTCTGCAAAATAAAAAAAAGGGATTCTGATAACTCTTTTATTTGCACTGTGGGCCTGCAAAAAGATAGAAAAGGATTCTGACGCTGGTTCTGTTTGCACTCTGTGCCTTTTTTCCTCTCAGCTGTGTTGCACAGTAAATGGCAAAGACCTAAAACGTTTTAGTGGAGAGGGTAATGGGCAAAGCAAGGCTTCAGAAACTGAATGATCAACCTGGCTGCAGCAGAGAAGGGAATCTGCTCTGTTTCCACAAATGCAACGCTGTGGTTTAAGCTGATAGTTCATGATGTTACTTGTAATAATGAGGTCAGAATGTTACTCTTTGTTCCCTATTAAATTAAGATGGAAGCTGATGTGGTTCTGCTTGTGAAGGCACAAGCTGATCTGGAGGAATGGAGCATAATTTGACCACCTTAAGAGCCTTTGCCAGACAGCTTTTATTTCTCTGCCCCCCCATCCTCACCCTTCAAACCCAAGGCAGAGCTCTTGGAGCCTTGGACTTTTTTAAAAAAATATCCCAGAGTGTAAAGCAGGGCTCCTCAACCTGTGGCCGCTCTTGAACTCCAAATGTTCCTTTCATAGCATTCTGTGCCAGTCCCACCGGAATTCTGGTAGTTGTGGTGCAGGAACATCTGGCAGGCCAACAGTTGAGCAGCCCTGCTCTAAAGAGACTCTCAGAACCAGGGACACAATGCTCAGTCTCTTCTCACAGCTAAGCAGCAACATTATGAGTCTGACCACCTGCTGATCTTCTAGGGAAGTTCTTGAGTTTGCTCACAGTTAAGACCATCAAAAAGAATTTGGTTTTCTTGGCACATTTGCTTATAAACAGATATGAGCCTCCCTGAGTTGTTTTGGGTTTTAAAGGTGAGGGCTCCATGGACAGCAGTGAATGGATTACCCTTCAGGTAATCCACGTCCCTGAACTTCTGCCTGGAGGTCCTTAGGGGCCACTGAGTAGTCATACACTTAGCCAAAAGCTTCACATCAACTCAGCAAAGAATAAAATTAAGTATTCATATTATATCACCTAAAGTTTTATCTAGACATCACTCATTTATTGCAGATTATTTGGATAATCTGGAGCAAAGTATGGATAATCCAGAATAAAATGTATCTGAGCATGCTTTATTCAGGGTTATCCAAATGATGCGGAGTAAATAAGTGACGTCTGGTTGAAGCTTAAGACACTGAAATTTGTGCCACTTGCAGCATTGGACTAAACCTTCTCTCCTAATAGCTGTTTATTAAAATATTTTGTTTAAATTGCGTGAAGTTCAACCTGAAGAATATCTTGCCCCTTATTATCCTAAAAATAACAATGCCCTCCTAACAGTCTTTGGTCAGTGACAATTGATTCTTCACATAGGCCTCTGAAGATAGATATCACAGTTACACCCAGAAGTTCAGATTCCAACCTGCCCACTAGACCATGGAAGAGCATCCCATATAATCTACCTGTAACTAATGCAATAATTGTCTTCCGTTGCACTGGAATTCTTGGTTTACAGCACCAGTTAAGATTTTAGCTTCAGTGAACAAGAAACCACCCTTCCTTGTTTGAAACGCTGGCTGTCTTAACAAAATCATATTTCATAAATATAATTAGGTTCCACAGCTTGTTCCCACAGGTTGCAGCTACATGGTTTTTAAAAAGCGGTTCAAAAGTGGGTTAGTGCCACCATATAGGGTTATAAGTTCCTCTCTCCCTGCAGCCATGCCATCATGGTGTGAATAGCTGTAGGGAGAAATAAGAGAGCCATATATGGGTTGAATACTGTCTGGTTAGCACTTTAAGGTATGGCTTTTTAGTGGCCTAATAGTTATTACCATGCTTTATTTTCCTTTTTGGATTCATGAGTTCATGTAGCAAAAGGATATTAGTTTTGTGCCAATCTGAAACCTATAGAGACATCTCAGTTTCATGCTACCACCTAACTTCCATTCCAGCCTTCTTCTGGAATAATTATTTTAAGCTCACAAGTGTCCCACTTTCTACGTTGTAGATACACATGGAACAAATGAGGAACTGCTTTGATAATTTATCAGTTGTGATAAATATATTTCTTGGGGATGCATCTGGAAAGGATTATAATCTTCCCATATAGTCTTCTGATTTTCTTCCTGTGCCAGGATCTCCATAGAGGTTCCAGTGTTCATACCTGTGCATGCTGTTTTGTAATTTACTGCGTGCACAAAAAATGAAATTGAATTCTGCTTATCAGACTGCCTTTTCATACTTGGTTTTATGAGAGTTCCTGTCCTTGGCGTTGGCAGTGGTGGACAGATGTCCTTTCTTCTGACAAGAGTATTTTAAGAATCAGTGTTAAAATGGAAACATGTGAAATACATAGGCTACAGTTTAGAAACCATAAGAAACCTTAATGTAGTACTGAAGTAAACTGGAAGTAGAGATGCAGTATCCATGGACTTCATTGCTTGCAATAAACAGCATTGGTTTCAAACGTTAAGCAATATTCTCTAGGATTCTCCAGTTGGCCATAACAATCAGTCTTTTTGTTTCAAGGGGAGCATCACACAGAGGCAAAGTGAATATACTGTGGACCTGCGGCCGTCTTATGTCTGCTTCTGCAGCTGTTCTCTTGGTGCAAACCAGTAAATTCCTCATTTCTTTAAAACACATTTGCAAGGAAGAAATGGAACATTTTTTTTCTTCAGTTTTGTTTGTTTCTGAGTACAGAACTTGCGTCAAATGCTGTAATTAATTATGGAAATTTTATTTATTTAAGAATTTATATCCTGCCCTTCACCTGAAGGTCCCAGTTTGAGTCACATTAGTAGCATTTAGTGTAATCAGTAAAAGCCAGCCTCTGATGGTCATTATTGAAAGTTCTGTTAACCTGTTTTGACAATTTCATAGTTTTTGCACTGATTTTATTCTGTTTTTGGTATTTGGTTTATGGTATTTTATAGCATTCCCTGTATGAAAACATGAACAATTCTGGGATATTAACAATTGTACTTAAAGCAGATACAACAAGTAATCACTGTTAAGAATCATTAAAAACAGTGGGAGAAAAGAACTCTGCCTTGGGATTTCTAGTGAAAGCTGGTGTAAGAATATTTACAATTCAGTCATAATATTTGATGCCGGGCCAGGAATCCTAGTGCAAAATGCCCTTTGGGTTATGATTTCTGGTTTGGTCAGTTGCGACATGCAGAGTTATATCAAAGGAAAACAGAACTTGCAAAGTATTTACTGTCTGTATTTCCAGTGCCACTAGCACAGTAAGTCATTGATTGCACCTGCACAAAGTTAAAAAAAAGTGCTTACTAGTGCTTTGATCCATATTTAAAGGCCAGAAAAGGAATTTCCAACATGCCTACTCTAGGCTTAAAAGTGGATCAGAGGTGGAATGGGAATGCTAGCATGGTACCACATCTAAGTTGCTTCTTAAAAATGTGTGTGGAGGCAGCCATAGTTTCAACAAGGCAGTGCTGTACGGCACTGGATTTAGCTTTCCCCAGTCCCATGTTTGTAAATTACTTTCAAACATGTGAATAAGCAGTGATGCTTGTACAGACTAGGGACTATACTCTAGTATTGCCCTTTCTACACTGAGCCTTATTCCGGATTCTTTTCTGGAACAGGGGTCTACTGTCTGCACGCTAATGGATGGTGGGCTCCCATTCTGGGATAATCTGAAATAAAGACCAGTGAAGAAGGGGCCTGTAATAACAAATAGCAAGCAATTCTTCTCATTCTATGAGGTCTCCAGCACAAATTCACTCCTGCAGCTACAGTCCCTAAATGAATTTCTGCTTCATAGTGCCAGAGGAAGAAACACAGCAAGATTAGGGAGAAAGAGACAATGGATACCTGTTCAGCAGCCAGTGATACAAGCAACAAGGATACAAGCACTTTGAGGCTATTATTGCACAGAGAGATCTTTCCATGTTGAAACCTTTTTTAATGCCACGGGGCTGGAAGGGTCTCCAAGGTCACTGAGAATGCTTTCACCATTCGTGCTTTTGGCCATGGTAGCTCAAATAACAACATATTATTACAGTATATTATTTTCAGATACATTGAAATCAGCATAAAAGAGGTGCTTTCAGCAAACACCTGATGGATGCTAGTAATTTGCCTTGCAGTCCCTTATGGGGCTGGGAATGGAACAGTCTCATTCAGTGTTATAGAGGTGACCTACAATTACTGAATATGCATCCCTTTTCTAAAGCAAAAGCATATGTAAACAATCTAATATCTCACAACACAAGGGAAAAATGTACTTTAGCCTTATTATTTCAGAAAGAACGTTAGCAGGCACATTTCTCTTGTACATTTGAAATGTTCCCTGTCACTTGTTTCCCTTCTATAGACTTTTTTATTTTGCTGACAATGTACAGAATATCCGTTAAGAATTGTATGTTCTTCCACTCATTTAAGTTTAACGTGTATTTTTTCCTATCTCTGAATGTGTTGAATTTTGGCAGCTAAAGCCAAGGGCAAAATTTTGCTTTTTAAGTTTTTCCCAATTGTTGAAAACGTGAATTGAAAGAGTGTGTGGATGGCTGGTCTCCGATTCCTAGATATAATCCAGAATAAGAACCAGCGCAGAAAGGGCCTCAGCTTTGAGCTCTTGGCTGGATGCCATTAGGACCTAGTCCTTTGTTGGTTTTAATTAGTCAATAAGGTACTTTTTCTTTTGCTTTCAGTGCTTTTGCCTCCATTCACAAAACTCCCATCCAGAGAACAGGAACTCACACTGAGGGATTGGCCCAAATTCTGTTCTGTGAAAGGATATGAATAATTCTCACAACTTTTCTGCACCTTCCTTTTTCTCTGTTTGGTGGCAGTCATGGCTTGTCCCTCTTTCCTTGCTGGGGGAGGCAGAGTCCCTAGTCCCTAGCAGGGGGAGCTGTAATAGGTGAGCCAGGCAAAACAGAAAGAAAGTAGATTCTAGAAGGAAGACCTCCCAAGTGGGCATGTGGATAGTCACATAGGCAAGAGCTGTAGAAAGTAGGTGAAAACTGTTGCATGGGAAAGAAATGCTTCAGTTCTGGCATGGTAGATAACACAACTGGTTTAGGGCAGGAGTCCCCAACCTTTTTTGTACCAGGGACCAGCTTCCTTTTCCAGTTTGGTCTAGTGGTTAGGGAGCCGGACTCTTATCTGGGAATACTATGAAGCCAGCTGGGTGACCTTGGGCTAGTCACAGCTCTCTTCTGTGCTCTCACAGCCCCACCTACCTCACAGGGTGTTCTGTTGTGGAGAGAAGAATAGAAAAGCTTTGTCAGCTGCTTTGAGTCCCCTTAAATGGGCGAGAAAAGCGGAGTAGTAAAGCCAATGGCCCGGTCCGCGGACTGGTGGTCGGGGACCCCTGGTTTAGGGTTTTATCGACAAAGGGCATCTCTGCAGCTTGTTACTCTCTCGGATATGAGCTGCCTCTTACTCCTTGGGTCTCCTCAGCCGTTGACTGCAGACTGTCCCTGTTGTGAGAATGCAACCCTGTTGAACCTGCCTCTGAATTAATTAGTAGGCCTCAATACTGGTGGGGGAACGGCAGAAACAGTATCTTACAAGCGTTCATGAGAGACTTCTATCCAGACTTGTTGCACAAAAAATTGTTAATCTGAAATAATTTTCTGTATGTGTGTATATACAAGGAAGCACAAAAGCAAACCAGAACCTAACCTAGAAATGCTTCTCTATAACCACAGTTAATGTTGCCCAAATAGCTGCTACCTGATATAGGTATTTTGATAGATCCTTGCAGCACTATAGCTCATTTCCTGGGCTATTTTACCATAGTTATTTTCTTTCATCCAGATGTTCTTGGATGGCAGTTTCTATCATCCTCAGTTACTAGCCATGGAGTACGGATGTAATGGTGTTTTGAAAGCCCCAGTTCTGTAACCAGAGGGTTACTTGTTTGTGCTTTGATCTGTAGGGCTGAAATGGAGATGCCGCAAGATTCCATCAGATGCTGCAAGATTCCAAGTTTTACATCTAGTGCATAGGCAGAACTACAGGAGATCAGCTGAGATTCTCTGTCTCTGATGGCCAAGATGTAGCAGCCCCCTGACATTTGCCCTTGTTGTCTGCTAGGCATAGCTAGCCAGGCTTTCATCTTACATGGAAGCTGGATTGAAGGTTGGTTTGTGACACTTAAGTTAACAGCCATCAAAGGCAAATAGGGAGTTGCCATACCCTTCTGAAGGTGGCCACTGCACACTGGCCATCACCGTCATGAGTTGGAGGCCATAGATTGAGCATTCTCAGCCCACCAGACATTTTCAGATAAACTAAAATGGCTTTGACTGATTTCTCCTCTCCTATCTAACAACTGCTGCTATTTTAATGGATAAAAAGGTTTGGGAAGAAAAGCTGCACCATGTCAAGGACAGACTACATGAATATCAGAAAAGGTTTTTCATCAGAACTTCATGAAAGCAGAGGAGAAGCTGTGTGGAGCATGTGTCAGTTCTCCAAGACAAGGTAGCTGCACAGCTGAAGACAGGGGCACATGGCCTTGATGTATAAGGAATCTTGCTAGAAGCAAATTTGCTTTGTTTTATGTTTTGCTTAGTAATTCAGGACCTTGAAATTCACTGCGTGTTTACAGGGACTTTCCTGGGTGTTGTTTTTCATGTGTGTTTGTATGCGTATATGCTAGTAGGGAAGTCTTTGGAAGACAGGTTCTCCTGTTTACCTGTCCCCTTATGAAGGTTGGCTTGGTATCAGTATACGTCCATTAGGCAGAAAGATTTGGTTAGGTTTCCTTTGACGTCTGCCTGTTTTAACTGTCAGTATGTAATTCTCTGTTCTAGGGATTCTGGGGGATACCAAGTCAACTCAGACGTGTAACACAAAGTCCTCAACTACAAGTGGAATAGTAAGCACTGAGAAGAAAACTTACTGTGGGCCACAGGGTACAAAACCAGTAGCTAATGTCACTGGTGCTTCAGAACAAAAGCAACAGAACGGCTTTAGAAGCAGAGAGGTAGGTGTGGAATTGTATTGTGTGTCATTGTAACTACACTTGGGACGTACAGCTGAAGTTGGACCAACCCTTGTTTAGCTTCCTGAACACAGGTATTCCCAACTCAGCCATTGTAGTAGCAAGCCTATACAGTTTTACAGTACATCCTCCTTTTGAAAACCAGTGGGTTTTTCTTTCTTTCTCACCATCACAGTGTGTGAAGTTCTCCTATTGCACTGCATAGAAAAATCACAACAAGAAATAGTAGCATGCCCTGATGGCATATATCAGAAATTTAGGCGTGGTATCTTGTCTACAGAGACTATAAGATTGTTGGCTCTGGGGACAATTGAGAGCGCTAAGTGAAAGTTTGAATAAAATATTGAAAAATTATGTCTTACTCTTTTTATGAATTTCTGGTGTTATAATCTTATCCTTTATTTACAACTGTATTGTATATTATGTTTTAATTTTGTATGCTGTTTTGGGGTGTGCTTTTGACAAGAAATTTCTTAATTAATGATATGAAGAAAGATCCAGGTATCCATCTTATTCCTGCTCAACGGCATAACAGTTGGACAGGATGCTTATTGGAATCTTGATTAAGTACTCTGGGTGCAATTCCATGCTGATCAGCAAGTGTACTAGGAACCTCCTTTCCACATGCTGATGCAATCTAACGGAGGTTCCACTGGCAATCTTACAACAGGGAATAAAAATATCCAAGTAAGGGCGTCTTCCAAGTATCCACGGAAACTGCGAATAACCCAAACAATGGCACCAGTCTCCCTCCCTTCATCATGATTAGGATGTATGGATCTGACTACCCACCTACGTTGTGTCCCCCATGGGCACCTCCCCTTACCTTGAAGTCTGGCCACCGCCTCCATCTCTGGCATCGTGCCCTCAGAGGCTCAACTCGAGCCTCTCAGAGGTGTGTGGACCACTCCAGCTGTGTGCATGTGTGCCTGAGCTGAGCCTTTTAGGAGGGCACGATGCAGAAGATGACAGTGGCAGCAGCTAGACTTCAGTGTAAGAGGGGGCACCCATGGGGGATGGGCAGATCCAGCTTTGTTGAAGCTTTTTTGAAGCTTCAATGAAGCCTGAATACCCATCCCTAATTGCAGTGGACCTGCTTCTGGGGGTGGGGTGGGGGGAGGGGAAGGATTTGTGGTTATTGGATCAGCAAATATGGGAGCGTGCTGGTATTAATATTTTTATTGGTTTAATAAGGATAACTCTCTAGAGGACTTCTCTGTTAAGACATTAAGATAAAGTCATTGGTAGGTCCCCTCCTACACTAGATAGTGGTTCCTTCTCTTTTTTCACTTGTGTGGCTGCTACTATTTGACTAATTTACCTCCATTTTGATGAGGTTTTTTGTTTGCTGTGTAATAAAGTTATTCTCTGTGTGCCTTTAACCTTGCATGAAAGTTCACTTTGTATCAAAGTCAGCCAAGGCATTTTGCCCTTACTGAGGATTGGCTCCAACCTGGTCGACTGTAAACTGTACCCTTCATATTAGACAAATGTGCCATTTTCTGCCATTATTTAACCTCCACCCCTAAATGTCCTGGTTTGTACCCCTGGGGGTACACATACCTCAGGCTGGGAATCACTGCACTAGATGCTTGAGTTCGTTTGCTGTTTTTCTATTACTGTCTTGTCTCCCACTTTAAGAAATTTACCATTAAAGAACATTCTAAGAAACATACCTGAAACTAATTCACTGTGTATTTTTTAAATACAGGATAAATGGGACAGCAAAAAAAAAAGCTGGAAAAGAAGTCACTATTAACCCCACCCAAAACATCAGGCAAATGAACAGCAACAAAAGGACCGTAAAAAGGACCGTATCAACTAAAAGAGCTAAACAAGGGGGTGAATGGATCCTGCAATCATATTGCTGCACTTTAGCTGATGGCTTAAATGTGAAGATTTCATTCAAAGTGGTTTTGTATTTTGCTGAATGTGGTAGCCATCTGCTGCTGAGTGCCTTTGGAAAAACTGTCTTTGACCTGCTGCCAATCCTGGATGCTTGGATACTACTTATTACGTATTACCATTAGAAGGAGAACAGGCCAGCATCTAGCACAGGTTGGGGAATGGGGGAAAGTTGTCACATTTTATGGAAAATAAATGTAAACTGATGTGGTTCAGAACCACTCAAAATAATTCCTAACGGGTGTGTGGAGCTGCTTTTCAGGTACACAGCAGTTAAGATATTATTTGCCATTACAATTGCCACTCAATTTCAGTTTGCCTTTCAAGTGTTCAAACATCCCTGAACAAAGGCTGAGCACAGCAGCAACTGGTACATTCCATAATTTACCTCAATGGCCTGCTGAGTGAGCCATGTAATTGTGATCTGGCTTGCTATGCCAGAAGAGACTTCACAGCTTTAGCCATATGTTGCCAGGCGGTCTTTGCCGTCCAATGGATTTTATAGCGCTATATCCAAAATAGGCCTAAGAGTGTTGTACTTAAGAGGTGGACAAGATGTTCACTTACAGCATGTTCCTAGCTACCAGAAACAGCACTTTCCGGGCACCTAAACTGCTGTGCTACCTACCTAACTGTGGTTCACAGCGGCTCTTGCCAAAAAAAGACAAATCTCTACCACGGGAACTTCTACGTTGTCTAAGGCCCTCCTTGCTCAGTGAATTTGAAGGTTTGCTTTCAAATTTGCTTTTTCTCCAAGTTTTGCAATGCAGTTTTCTAAGAAAACTATGTTTACAAAAAATGGTATTTTAGGAAATGCTCTGCACAAAATGTACACAAGGGGGCAGAGAAAATAGCACATAATGCGTGTGTTAAGCAAAATTATGTACACAAATGTATATGTGAGAAATTTAAGAAAATAAAGTTCCATGCTCCAGCTTTACCAGTTTCTATATTATATAGCAACTTTGCACTTTGTTGCAGTGATACAGCTGGTATGAATATCTGCTTCCTACCTAGTGCAGATAGCAGTGTTTGTTTGTTCTTGATTGAAAACGGGTGCTGAGAGGTAGGAAAATTCTCAGATGCCCAATAGGGACTAATGGACATTATTATGCAAACTATTTAATTATGAAGGGCATAATGATAGACCCAATTTATTGTTCTGCCACAGTAAAAAATTAGGTAAATGCTGTTTTTTGTTTCGCTTATGGGTCCAGTAACAGCTTGGAAATAGGAGTTGTAGATTGTCAAAAAGCAGAGGTAAAAATGACCTCTCAAAACTGCAGTATCCCACAGGTGCTTTTCTTTTCCTTTTTTTTTTTTTTAAAGTCAAGGTATGTCTTCCAAAAAAAATTATGGATGTGTGCAGATACATCTTAATCTGTGAATTCCATTTGCAGTTCATCTCACAGTACTCACAAGCTTTCTAATGAAGCTGCACCTTTTCCTTAATGTGGAAGAAAGAACTCTTACTGCGCAGTATTGGCTTGGAGCAAAGTATTCTCTGAGTACAGGTAGAAGCATGAACAGGGACTTGCTAAACCTGGAAGTGCTGCTTGAAACTTTATTGGCTCTACAAAGCCTCACGTGCCAGGAGGGAGAAAACGCGGCACTTGAAATCCCGTTTCTCTAGTGAGGAAACAGCAAAGTTGCTTTTCTGTTTGGATGATGGATTTTGCCTTCACAGTAAGGATACATCAGAGTATCCTTAAGCTGCGAATTTAAAGTCTGCTGTTTGGAGGTGGCCTATGTGCACACTTTTGTTACTGAAGGCTAAATGTTAACAGAGAAGTCTTTAAGGAGCATTAAATTAGCCTAACAGTAATTTAAAGGTCTCTTCCTGCACGCCTCTCATCTTGCTTTTTAGTCTGTCAGTTAAAATAATTTACACAGAGGAACATTTTAAACAAATGTAAGTGCCTGTAAAAAAGATCCTTAAATTTTAGTTAACCACAAACTGAGTGTGAATCAGCCTCATGATGTAGCAGCCGAAAACATTAAGTGTAATTCTGGGACGCATTAATAGAAATGCGTTCCCAAAATCACAAGCAATAATAGTTATTTTCCATGCTGATTAAACCGTGCCCCAGATGTTTTCAGTGAGTAGTAGCTCAAAAAGGATTCAGCTATATTGAAAATAGGGATGTGCACAAACTTCCAGGGCTTTCAGGAAGTTTGGACACAAATATGTCTTCATTTTAGCCCTTCGGAGAAGACTTGTGGTCCCCCACACAAGAAGGCCTAGTTAGTAGGGCTAGTAGATGGAACAGCTGGCCAGCGCATGGCCAGTGACTGGAATGCCTTGGATCCAAGTGGAGTTGGTAGGAATCTATGGATATGATGGGGTGGTAGTGGTGGGGTTAGGTATAATCTAGAGATGATAGGGAAACAGGACATCGTGGGGCACAATCTGGGAGAAAGGATGGCAGGGTACATTAGAGGATTTGAATTGACAGGCTATTTATTGGATTGTCTCAGTTCAAGTTCCCTTTCAGACCAACTTCTGAGGTATGATCCAGTAGTGAACCCCAACAACATCTCTAACTGTAACCAACTTAAGATACAAAACCAGATAGCCAGTTTGGTCTAGTGGTTAAGGAGCTGGACTCTTATCTGGGAATACCAGGTTCGATTCCGCCCTCTCCCATGAAGCCAGCTGGGTGACCTTGGGCCAGTCACAGCTCTCTTCTGAGCTCTCACAGCCCCACCCACCTCACAGGGTGTTCTGTTGTGGGGAGAACAGAAGCTTTGTCAGCCACTTTGAGTCCCCTTAAATGGGTGAGAAAAGCAGGGTAGAAAAGCCTTCTCCTGAAAACAGGGTGTTCAACTATATTTAAAATTAATTAAGGTCTTTTGTGTAAATGGTTCAGTATTTAAAGAAACTGCTTGAGACAGAAATCCAGTGTTTGAAATCTACATTGATTCTAGGACTAATTATTAAATATTCAAGAACTGCTTATTAAATGAGGATAACTTCAGAGCCATACAACCGTGCAGATCTCCGCTTCTAGACCAGGAGGTTTAATTCAAGATGAACGTGTGTTTGCTACATGTTAAAAGGAATCTTGGTTTATTAGTAGCATTTATGCTCCCAAGTTCTCTGCTGCAGGCCACACACACATTATACTGTATATATATCAGCCCTATAAAATGTTTCTTCCCACTATGAGCAGCCACACAGTTCCATTTGACTCCAATGGAACCCAATTTGTATTCCAGTTTGAAATCTCAGAAGTCATTAAAGATCTGGAGTGTATTGCCAATGTTATGGAGATAACACCCACCTCTATTTCTTATATCTTCATAAGGTAAGATTGTAAAAACTAGGATTCGTGCCTAGAAGCTCCATGTATTATTATTACAAATAGTGCCTGAAGCCAGACAAGGTAGAAATGAAGCAGAGATGAATGCCTGTAGCCTTTTTCAGGCTAATTGCTCTATGACCATTATAAAGAATATAGTGCTTTACCTTAACTTTAATATATTTGAATTTGAAGAATACATCCTGTGGGGCAAAGTACTGGAGACAAATGGCTTTTAAGACTCCTTGGAGGAGCTTCATAGCCAGCCCATCTCCACAGCATCCCACACTGATGGGGCAAGAGAATATAAGAACTTTTTAAGAGGAGTCCTGCTGGATCAGGCCATAGCGCATCTAGTCCAGCATCCTGTCTCACACGGTGGCCCACAAGTGCTTTCTGCTTAAGATGCCAGAACCAAACCCAAAACCACTTGCTCTCAATTCCCTGCAGATGTCCTTGAGAGGCGTCATGCCTGTCTCCAACCTGAGGGCAGTACCTAAAGTGCATGAAGGAATTTCACACACTGAGCTGAGCCCTTCTCATGACAAAATGCACTGTGTTTGTGTGCAGGGATGCTGCACCTATGTAAAGAGGGCAAGGGGGCTCCCTTCAGGCCTGGGGACCTGTCTAGGTGGGTAGAGAAAAATTATTTTCTTTATTGCACAGCTCTAGAAACGGGGCCCTCAAGGAGGCTGAAGGGTAGCAGAGGAGTCATTGATCTATGGAATTTAGAACCAGAAGAGGTGGTGGATGGCAACCAGCCTGGATAGCTTTAAGAAAGAGTTAGATAAATTCACGAGGACAGAATATCAGTGGCAATTAAAATTGAGGCCTAAGGACTGTCTCCTGGTTGGAGAGATAGGCTGGATGCCTTTGCCTTCTGCTTGAAAATGTCCAGAGGCAATTAGTAGGCCACTTTGTGAGATAGGATGCTGGACTAGATGGGCTGTGCCCTGATCCAGCAGGGCTCCTTGTTCTTAGCAGTAGATCTTTCTTGTATAGTTCTTCTCTGTCTTCTTCCACCTTTTCTGTTAGGGTGCTGCCATTTTTATTTTTTAACATGCCTATTTTCCCCTACATTCCCTTGGCAACTCCAATTTTCTTGAACAGATCTCTTGTCTTTCCCATTCTGTTTGCTTGTTTAAGAAAGTCATCTTATGTCTCCTTACTAGTCCTCTGGAAATCTACATTCAAGTGGGTGTGTCTTTCCTTTCCCCCCTTTCCCTTCCTTTCTCAACACAGCTATTTATAAAGCCTGTTGTTTTGCTTATTTGCTCTTTTTCTTTGGGATTTTTTTGTTACTACTCCATCTCGAATGGTGCCAACCTCTGTCTGTAGTTCTGTAGGCACTCTGTGCACCAGATCTGAGCTCTTAAACCTATCCATTACTTCCACTGCATATTTATATGGGATATTATTTAGGCCATGCCTGTATGGTGTAGGGCTTTTCCCGTCTTTCCCAAATTTAAGCCTGAATTTTGCAATAAGATGCCTGGCTGCTAGTATAGGCATGAAGCACTTTCAACTGCTCCATGCCTATGTGCACAGGGAATGTTCCAGCAGGTGCAGAGCCATAGCTAGTAAAGAAATAGCTCCTTTAAAGTGCAGATGGGTCATGCTGGAGTGTCCCTAGAATCCCCCTTTAAGGTAAATGCAAAAAGACTTGTACTTTCCATATTCCTATGCAATATTGTACTTCACAGCAACAGGCATTCCTTTTGCCACCAGACTAAGGATCCACAGCTAAGGATCCTTTCAGCTTTGGTCCAGCCACCTTACCTGTTCTAGAGCTACTTGTCATTGCCCTCCACTCTTCCTCAGTAACAAATTTGACACCTTCCGACCTGAGTGGTTCACCTTTTGGTGTCATGCCCTTTATCCTTCTGATACTGTCCATGGGGTTTTCTTGGCGAGGATACTGTAGTGATTTTCCATTTCCTTCTCCAGTGGATCACTTTCGGTCAGAATGCTCCACAGTGACGTATCTGTCTTGAGTATCCCTTTACAAGACAAGGATCCATGAAGTGAAATGATACATACTGGATCCAAACAAAGAATATTGAATTTCATTCAGCAGGGCACTTCAGGAAATATCTAAAACTGAACATGTGTAGAAACAGAGAAACACAAATACGCGGCTACTGTAGCTCCAGTGCATGTATGAGAAAATCCCCTTTTGTGCAAATGCTCCCTTTGCTGATTAAATTATTTCCTTTACTTGAAAAAAACAAATTCAGCAGTGAACCTCTAATCTTTATGCTAATAATCAACTACTTGACAGCGCAAATTTTCCTGTTTGGGTTAAGGGCCAGAGGCTGATGAAGCTACTTGCCTACTTCTTATTTGAAAGGATTAATATTACAAAGGGCTGGCTTTCAGAAGTGTCAAAACAGAGTAATTAGTAGGAAAAGGAATACAATTAAATCTTTTATCTCTGCTGAACTGAGCAGGAACGTGCTGAGATTTTAAAAATGGTCTTTTAAGCACAGCCAAATAGGAGGAAGTTCTGGTGTAGAGTTCAAACCAATATAAGAATATTTTTGTGAAAATGAACTATATTGGAATAGATTTGGTGAGGAAATGCCCTGTACTGCCACAGTGATTATATTGTACAATAGCAGGTTTAGGCTACTATTTTTACTATGACAATGATATGCATGGGATAGGGTGGATGGAGACTGTGGCCTTCTAGATCATTTTGATCTACAGTTGTATCATCTACGTCCAATGGAAGATGAAGTCTGGCAACTCCCAGAAGGCCATAGGCTTCCTATCTTTACATCATCACTTGTATGCAACTGACAAACTAAAACAAGCAAAGTGAAAGAGATGCAGAAATAGGCATGATTCCAGTACATTTTGAGAAGAGGAGGAGGAGGAGGAAGGGGCATTTCTACCCCACTTTTGTCACCCACTTAAGTGGACTCAAAGCAGCTGACAAACCTTCTTTTGCCCACAACAGACACCCTGTGAGGCAGGTGGGGTTGTGAGAGCTCAAGAAAGCTGTGACTAGCCCAAGGTCACCCAGCTAGCTTCATGGAGGAGTAAGCAATCAAATCTGGTATTCCCAGATAAGAGTCTGGCTCCCGAACCACTACACCAAACTGGCTCACAAAACTCAGGGCCTTTCTGATGCAGATCAACGGGCCCCTGGTCCTGATCTTGTGTCTCCTCATCCACACATTAATGCAGATCAAGGGTCCCCTGCCCCTGTTAGTCTGGCTCTCTCTGCACAAGATGAAGCCGAATCCTTAGTATGGAACTATTGTGGGTCTGTTTATGAAATAGGCAATGATTATGAATATAAAGGGAAAATGCACTCATGTTATTTGCATGAACCACACTTTAAGCATTTCCTGAAATTTCACATTGCAAAGTGGGTGCCAAAGCAATGCAAGCAAATGACATTGTAAAAAAGTTTACTTTTTTATTATTAGAAATACAACATTCACTCATTTCCATGCATTCATTTTCAGCCTTCATCAAAGAGGCAATGCCAAAGGTTTCCCTTCTAGACAGGGTACTGGAGTCAATTTAGGACCACCTTTGCAGAACTACCATACTCTACCCCAGAAGTGTCCCCAAAGAGCTCCTATAGAGGTGGAGACTGCCTTAGTGAAGGAGCAGAATAGTCACCCAAGAGGTGGGCTACATTAGGGCATATTCTATCAGTCAATCAGCTGCCTTTCCAAATATTCCTTACAGTTGTTCACAAAAAAAGAAGTTAATGCTGAAAAGCCTCCTTTATCTGCATGCCCCTCATTGCATAACTTAACTTTTGACCAAAGATCAAATCAAAGTAAGTAGATAAGTCTAGTGAAGGTAGGGAATTTGGAGCAGCCTGCTACTACACAATAGCTGTGGAAGCTCAGGCACTTCACCTCCCATCCTAGGGAGGTGAACTTGTAGAATGCTTCAGGCGCCCACACTTGTGAAAGACCAAAGCATTCAAAACTTACACTGGCTAAGTCCAAAATGCAAAGCCCTGGCAATAGTGTAAGCATACCATTGCTGGGATAACCAGATGACGTAGTGTATAATTGTGCCTGCACCGACGGTCATGCCCCCCCCCCCCTGTACTTCTTCTAACCAAAAGAGGTACAGATGCAGCGTGGAGGGCTAAACTAGCCCTGCCACTAATATAGGTGTGGAGAAGTTTTAATTGGTCCACACTTATACATGCAGGGGGAACTCTGGCATGCGTGAAGCCCTTTCTTTACTAGAAATGGCTCTGTGCAATGTGGATGCACCTTGTGGGAATCTCCCCCACTTTATTAAAAGTTAAGCGTAAAAGAGGCCTCAGCTTATGGAAATCTCATTCGATCACATAGGTCAAGCACGACAAGGGGGTTATTTTTGCGTTGCCGTTGGCAGAACTCTTTAGTGGCAACGTATAAAACAGCTAGTCAAAGTCATCAAGTAGGCTGATTTACTTCTGTATTGGAATTGATGATTCAGGAGTACTTTATCTGAACCACCAGGCAAGGGGTCTTTCTGTACTTGGCCCTGTAGATGCCTTCCGGTGCGCTCCCAGGTGGAGTATCTGTACTTGAAGGAGCTGTGGGTGACTCAGAAATGGCTTTTTCTGTGCAGGAGCTCAGTACAAGGCAACTACATGTGGGGCACATGTGGAATGTGAGTGCATGTGCCCTGTGATTCATCATGTCCTGGTGATGGTTCCAGCACATGTGTACTAGTACTGACATAGGGCCTCAAGAGGACGGCACCCAGACATGTGTCCGCAAGTAAGTCTGGATGTGTGTGGGCAAGTTCACCTTTCCCATTCCCCCTAACAGGACAGGAAGTGCAAATTTGCCCAAGAAAACATGTGGCTCCCAATCTTGGATCTGTAAAACAAGAACCAAAGATCCCTCGACAGGGAGCCAACATCTATTCAGGTTGCAGCGCACATGCAATCCTATAATAAACACTCTCCTAAAGGGAAACCCCACTGAGTTAGGTGTAGCACACATTCCCAGACAAGTGGGACTTTTGTCAACTATTTATGAAGCTGGAAAACCTAAATTAAAGTTTTAAGATTTCGTCTCTAGCTTTCCATTCTCTGGATTTCAAAAGATTTGCTGCTGCCATCTACTGGCTCTTAAATATGTTTATATTAAATAAATTTAATGCAATTAAAAACAAAAACAAATAACTGAAATGAAAAAAATAGTGCCTAGAGCTTATCTGTGCAGCCTACTTCAGTTTAATTAGACTTCTTTGAAAGCTCAGTTATGGACCATGTTGACCTGCATATAGGTCTCATGTTTTTTTTCTGAAAAGCAAGAAATGCCATCAATATAATCAGATCTTTAAAAATCTGCAGAACACATTTTCTTTTTCTTTCTTATAGTGTTAGGACAGCTTTAAAGAAGTAGCTGATAATCAAGCCAGTATGGTGGTGGTAATAATACAGTGGTACCTCGACATACAAGTGCCCTGACATACAAGTGTTTTGAGATACAAGCCGCGGAGCGAGTGATATTTTGCTTTGAGATGAGAGCAAGATTTGAGATACGAGTATGTAAATACAGTACAGTACATAACAAAAACAACTGAGGTAGTGTTTTGGGAGCTGGAATGGATTAATGGGAAAATTGCTTTGAGATATGAGCGATTTGACATAAGAGCAAGGTTACGGAACGAATTAAACTCGTATGTCAAGGTACCACTGTACTAATAGTTATATCCTCACATGTTAAGTAGCATATCAGACAATGATTATTCCAGCAACTATGGTCAGCAGCCAGTTTTTCAGCTGTTTACATCCACCTGTTCAAGATATTTTACAAATGTTTGACACCAGGTGTTATGTGGCTTCCTTCTTTTCCTGCAAGCACCTGGTGGTACCCCCATCATTACTGTTTTGGGGATTTTCTCATTGCCAATCTATAAAACATAGCCTGCAAATTGTAGTTGTCTTTCGGTGACGGTTTTCTGCAGACTAATTGCTAATAATGCTAATACTAATTTACTGTCTCAACAGTAACAGCCTTCAATTAGCCATAAAAGTGCCATAAAGCAGGGTTAAAATATCACACCTTTACAGCCACTTTCTGGCACTTCAATAGTTGTGACAAGCCCCTACTGAGACCATAAAAAAATGTCCTGTGTTCTCCCAAATTCAGGCAAGCTGAGCTCAAATTGGATGGTCATCTCAATGATCCAGCCAGCTGCCTTTACAATAGGGGTGGTACACCATAGTATGCAGTATAGACAATATTATAATGTTATCATCAATATTAACTGTCATACTTGTGAACAGAAGAATATAAAATTTCTTTTAAGGCACCCATCTTTACACTCTTAACATTCGTATTACTGTACCTGGTTTTAGCTACCTCAGCTCAAGCAGTGGAGCAATGTACCAATGAAGCTAAATCATGCTTGTCTCTGACAAGCAAGGCAGAGAAAGACACAATCTTTCTTGTGGTTCTGTGGCTTTGCAAATGATCCCATTTGTGGCTATTAGAGTCTTCATCTTTGGGCACACCCACACACATTTGCTAAAAGACCAAGGCCCTATTTATCCTGAACCAGCTTAGGCGAGGAACTCCGGCACCAACATCTCCTGACTCAGCAACATCATCTTTTGGTTTGTAATTATGTGCTGGGTTGCTTCCTTCCATCAGCACTTTACTAACTCTAATGAAATCTTCCAAGGGTGTTAAAGTTATTACTGACTGCATTTCGTAAAGGCCTATAGTGACAAGTGTGTGACCTGCCTAAGGCTATGTGGTGACTCCATGGAAGAACTTGCAGAGCAACAAAGAAGTCTTCCATTCCCACCTCACTGTTGATAATCATGGCAACAACAAAAGGGCCCTTTATCAAGCCACATAATTTTTCCAGAGAGATTTTTCCTTTTATTTTGAACACTATTTTTTGCCATATAAGACTCCCATTTCCCCACATTATTTCTCCTACAACCACCCTGCATCCTATTTCTAAACTTTTATTTGCATTTTTATCCCACCCTATACCTGAAGGCCTCAGGATGGGTTACAGTAATCAAAACAAAACAGTGCCTAAAAGTGGGGAGGGGAACAGTTTCCTCAGCCAAAGGTGAAGAAAGGCAAGATTTTCACTGCTGCCTTGAACATTACAGTGAAGGTGCCCTTGGTAAATTAAAGATGTGTCTTATATGGCATGAAATATGGATATTTTAAGGCATACAATAATCAAGCCAACTAGGACAGTTTACAGGGTAAACAAAAATACAAAATAAAAACAGTATAAAAGGGCAATTTTAAAAAGCCAAACTGATTTAAAAACAGAAAATAACTTAAAAGCATACCATAGTATCTTATCACAGGCTTATTTGCAAAGGTTGAGCAAATCTGCCTGGTTCCAAATCCAGCCCCTTTCTGTTCTCGTCCTTATACCAGATTATATCCCAGAATAGGGACCTGCTATTTGCATGCTGGTGTAGACTTCAGCAGACCTAAAAGGGGTTTGCTCCATAGACTCCACCAGCATGTTCACAGCAGGCTTCTGTTCTAAGATCTAATCCAGAATAAGGTCCAGCGCAGAAAAGACCATGGGCTACAAAGTGAAAGCACGTTCTACTTCCTTAATAGCTTTAGTTATCTCTTATTGCTTGGGAAATCCAGTATGTAATGCTGACTTATTTTTTAAAAAACAAAACAATATCAAAACTTGTAAAATACATAACAGAACTTTAAAGCAATGTTATACAATGCATATCTATATCCATTCATCTGTCGGTCCATATTGTCAAGGCATGCTAGGCTATGCAAGTATAAAATATTTTTCAATTACATGTATTCAGGCTGTGGTCATGCCTAAGGTTTAATCTGGCTTCAATCCACTTTCAGAGTGAGAGAATACACCAGCAAAGTGACAGCTTCAGTTTGATAACACGAGGTCAGAGCACATTGGCCGTGTGGACTGAAGTGTTCTTTGCCCCTCGCCTACCTCTATGTTTTTTGTTTCAAGAGAAGTAGGTGTCGTTTTAACCTTGAAACAGAATCCTTTTCCTCCCCGTCCTTCCTCACACCTAAGGTTTAATCCAGCTTCGGTCCACCTTCAGAACGAGAGAACACATCAGCACAGTGGCCGGTAATTTTATTTCCACATTATCTATCCCAAATGTGAATTTTCTGAGTTATTTAACACGGGGAAAAAAACAAGCTTGTCACTGAAAGTGACCCTCTCACTGTGAAAGTGGACTGGAGCTGAATTAAACCTTCAATGTGACCCCAGCAGGAGAAACCCCACCACAGACCTCGTCGCGCCTCGGTGTGCCCGGATGATTCCCGTCGACGGGCGGGGATAAAGTCCTGGGAGGAGGAGAAGTGACGCCCAACGACATGGAGACAGGAAAATGAGGAAATGGGCGGCTGGGGGGAAACAATGAACGGGAGGGGGACAAGGAAACGGCGGCTCCTCCCAGGCCAGAGATGAGGCGCGGAACAGTTGCTCGCGGGAGCTCCGCTGGTCGTAGGTTCTGGTTTTAAACTCACTTTTCTGTGTTATTCAATATTAACAAACTCTCATTACTGTTATTCAGTATTAACAAAGGGTTAACAAAAGAGCGGTTTCTGTTGCTTTTCACTTCATAACCAGACAGAAGGGACCATCTTTTCGCCTCAGCTTCGCCGCTGAATCGAGTCGAGGGCGAGGGAAGAGATCCCTGGGCGCTGCCATCTTTGTTTGGGGGAAGAAGAAAGAGGCCGCCGCCCCACCACCAAAGCGTGCGCGTGTGACGGTGAAGGTGTGTTAGCCAGCCCCGGGCCCTAGCCTTTCAACTATCGCGCGAGTTCCCCCTTCCAGCCCCCGCCGGTGGTCGGCGAGGAGACCGACGGGCGGTAGCGGCGCTCGAAGAAGGATGCGCCGATGCCCTGGGGCGGCGCGGCGTGTCTCTAGGTGGCGCAGGTGAGGGCGGGGCTTCGCGACCAGTCCGCGCGCTCTCGGCCGTCCGGCACACCTGAGTCTGGCGGCGGACGAGAGAGAGAGAGCAGGCGGCGGCGGCGCCTGTGCTGGAAGCGTCGCCCGGAGGAGGAGGTAGGAAGACGAAGGCAGGTTAGGCGAGGGAGCAGCCTCGGAGGTTCCCTCGCCGCCGTCGCGGGGCTGGGAGGGGGCGTGAGGGCTTTGGGGTCAATGGTGGCCTCCGTCTTCGGGGCACCGCGTTGGTTGATGGGCAGCGGCCGGGTTTTTGGCGGCTGTACTTTGCAGGGACTGAAGGAAGGAACGAAGGAAGAAGCGGGCGCTTGAGAGCTTGGAAGAGCCGCCGTTGGCGGGCCCTTTGCTTTTGCAGGAACTTGCACGGCCGGGATTGGAAATGCACGTCGCTCCGACCTGGGACGACGCGACTCGGGGCGGCGGGTTGCCCGTTCCTCGCGGGCGCCGGCTTGAAACTCGGAGGCGGGCGCCGTTGTCGCGCCGGGGCTCGTCGGGGTGCCGGCTTCTCCGTGACTGTTTGCCGGGCAGGGCCGGTCTGTGTTGTGGGGAGCCGTGGAGGCGTCGCTGTTTCCAGAGGAAGGGCTGCGACTGCGTGTCCGGACGCGGGGGAGGCAGCGCCGGTAGCTGCGAGGCTCGGATCGCGGCACCTGGCTCGGAAGCAGTTCGAGAGCGAATTGTAACACGATCCCGTGCCTGTTTCCAAAGTCTGTTGACAGCTGGATCGGGGCACAGCCATTTTGTCTCTTGCGCCGAGGGAAGAGTGGCAGAAAACCTCGTGGTGCATTAACGATCAGGTCGGAGGGGATCCGTGGGCAAGACCTGAAAATGGGCCCTGGCCCCTTCGTTGAGTTGATCTCGTCTGATTCCTGCCAGATGCCTCTTCAGATTCCTTGGGAGCATGAGGGTTGAAAGGAGGAGAGCTTGCTTCAGCAGATCCAAGAATCCCTTCCCCAGGCCTTGATGCTGTGGCTGTTGGAGGGCTAAGAAGACCAGTTGCTGCCATTGCCCGCTTTGCCACAGCTCCTAGAAGAATTGTGGAAGAGAGAGTGGTCATCACCTATCCCAGCTCCTCACCTGCTTCTTGGCCCTCTCACGCAGCCCTTTGGGAGATGCAGCAGAGGAGTTAAGGTCTGGGGATGCAATGGGGCCTACTAAAGGAACACCTACTCCCATATCAACCGCCCATGCCTTAAGATCTGGTTGTCCCAGCACTCTAGGCAGCAAAAGGGATGGGCACCCAGGAGAGGGCCTGCTCAGTGATGGCCCCTAGGCTGTGGAATAGCCTCCCTCTTGAGGAGCGTCTGTCACCTTCATTATATACAGTACATTTAGGAAGGCAGTGAAGATGCACCTCTTTGCCTTGGCCTTTGGTGAAATGGGGATACACTTTCTCTTCCTGCTTGCAGGTGCTATTGTTTTAATACAGCCCTAGCTTTTGGGATACAGTGTGTGTCCTGGAAGTTTTGAATGGACATGTTAATACTTCAGTCTCTAACAGGGTAAACAAACAAATCTCATCATTTCTTAGAAAGTGAAGATGCCCTTGAATTGAGTTCAACCCTGCTGACTTCTTGGACGTATTCAACTAGGGTGTTGTTTTTTCTGCAGAGCTGAAAAATGGTTTGCCATTACCTCCTTTCAGGAATAAAATGGGAATCAAGGCCGTATCCTGCTTTTTAGGTGGTTTTGCTACTGTGTGTCGTAACTGCTCATTCCTTGCTATTTGCCAAACTGTCTGGACTTCATGGTAGTTGTTCAACATCTCCTGAACGGCCATTGCTGTAGTTTTGGGAGGATTTTGCTGGCTGTAGTTTTGTTTTCTTGAAGTCAGCAAAATGCAGCATTTCTTGTATAATGCAGGTGTGCAAAAATTACATTTTACATTAACTGACAGGTTTGGGAGCTGATCTCAGTTCCCTAGTGCAGTCTTGCATAATGCAGCAATTTGCAGGAATTAAGTCACTGCCATTTGTAAGGGATGACTGTAGCTAGAATCAGAACGCTCCAGGGCTGTTTCTGCACAAGGGCTTAGATCTGAATCAGGGCCTCTGATCTGGATCCAGATATATGCTTTCAAACGTTGATATATTATGGATCATTCCCCACTCTCTGTAGGCCGGATCTGCCCACACAGGACGGAGGTAGATCTGGATCAAGAAGCCCTCAATCCAAATCTACTGCATACCCCATTAATGGGGTCTACAGTCTGGCCTGAGGGCCTTAATCTAGATTGCAGAGGTTTGCATATGGCATGCCTCCTTGATCCAGATTTCCCAGAAGTGATTTCCGGTGTGGCGTGCCATAGTGTGGCACCAAAACTCGCACACACATGCCTGTAGCTAGGAACTGACATTACTAGTGGTTGGGGGGCAACAGTGAAGCAGTGGAGTAAATCTGGATCCAGGCTTTTGCACATTGATATGGATCATGGAAGCCCAGCCCCCCCCCCCCCCCCGGTAGGCTGGATCTGTCCACATAGGATGGAGGTATATCTGGCCCAAGAAGCCCTTGATCCACACCCCATATAGAAACTGCTTTGCAGTAGATCTGCTCCACCTCTCCTGGATCCAGATCTGTAGATTCTGGGTGAATCTGGATCTGTGGATCTGGATATTTTGCCCTGCAATGTAGAAACAGCCCAGATTTTAGAGTTCACCTCACTGAATCCTGAATGAACCTATGTGGATTTGTGCTATTTATGTTAGGAACTGATTATTATTGGTATGCTCTAAGAATTGATCAAGGCCTTTTGAGGAAATTAAGCGTGGAAGTTTGTTTCTAAAAGGATTTTTAAACTGTTCTATTTTATGCCTTTCAGAGATCTTGAAGTTGTCCCAGCTGTGAACTGTAAGATTGCCAACAGAAGAAAATTTGAAGTGATCAACAGACATAGATTATAATATGAAGAGGGATAGGAAAGCCTGCTTTGGGATTTTGTGGCTGTATCTGAGTGCTCAGAAAAGGACATTGTCGCTACATGCGTTGTGAACCAGATGCCTGTGGGGAGCAGCTAATTGTGACCATGTGCTGAAACGTGAACATCTGAAAAGATGGGAGTCTTTGAATTTCTAATTTGGAGTTTAATCTTGAGCTTGACAAAGGCACATAGCTTATTCACCTGTGAACCTATTACCATCCCAAGATGTTCTGGGATGACCTACAATATGACATTTTTCCCCAATGCAATGGGGCATTATGATCAGCAGGCTGCAGCTGACAGCATGAAGGTGAGTATCTCTCTATTCTTTCCTGTAATAAATACAGACACAAAGAAAGTCTAAAGTCCCAGGGTGCCAGAGTAAAATGAAAACATTACCTTAAAAATCAAGAAACTATTTTTTTTATTAGGAAAGAAAAGCCCAACACATTTTCCAGGGGAAGTACATTTGGGGCTCTAGCTTGAAAGCTCTTAACTGTTGAGAGATACCAAGTGATTTTTGTGATTCGGACAATTTGTAATGGCTTGAGTTCATTCATAATTATGTGGAATGTATCCAGCATTCTGAAACAAGAGTTTCAAAATAGTTTCAAATGCCGTATGCAATACTCCTCCGACCAGTTGGTGAAGCAGAGTAGTTCATTTGGAGTTCACTTGTTTGTTACTTGCAGAATACCTTGGGATGCCCCCAGTTTTCATTAAGTCAGGTCCAGAGGAACATGGCTATCTGGCAGAAATCTCACTAAACCTCATGAGGGATGGAGCAATACCAGATTCACCATGAGGTTGAGAGATTTTAAAAGCTTAAAGCGCAATAAGATATTAAACAGATGGGGCAAAGTGAAGGAAGAAGAGCAAGTCTTTCTTTTCTCCTTTGTTTATTGCAGAGATAAGCCTCAAGGAGGAAGGAATGGTTTGTTGGGAGGACAAGGATCTAACTATGGAAGATTAGCTAGATTGTCTTTTTCTGTTTTTACTTCCATGTATTTAAGACTCTGAATTGGGCATATCATTTGGAACATTGGGGTGAAGTGTCTTTTATTCTTTTTGGATATTTACTCTCTGAAATGCAATTGATTTACTAAGTAACTTTCTATAAAGCCAGGAAGACCAGAGTGTTGTCACACCTTCAGATTAAACCTTTTTCAGTGTCACAGATAAAATGGATAGAAATGAAAAGGTATGAGCAGTCAGACCTGAAGATGGACTGAAGAAGGTTTAAAGTGAAGGTGTGACCATGGTCCCAGTCTCTAAAATTTGGAGTTATACTTACAAGATGAAATTGAAGAATTCTGCTTATTGCAACCTCCTAGATTTTTGTTATTTTTCTTGTTTTATTTTTAATAAAACTTTTCTTGTTAAAGTTTGCTATTGCCCATTGGGGGAGGAGAATTCCCCATCAGTCCTGTAAGACTAAAAAGGTCCAAACTTACCAGTAACTCAAAAGGGATTTAGTTTCTGCAGGGAAGAGAGCATTAGATAAGGTCTTATGTATTTTCTTGATTACCTGATTTCCTTTTTGCAAAGGCCTGGCAATGGCAACACCAGCATGAACCAATGTTAGCTGCAAACTATGGGTGCTATCCAAGTCTGGGAAGGCATGTGTCAGGTTTTTAAATCTTTTGATTCAAATGACTCAAATTCTCATGCAGTATTGGAATATACCCAGATTCTTGAATTGTTTCAGCCAACACAGAGGTAAGGTGAGACCTGAAGTGTGATGGAAAAGGTTTTTCTGTATCTTATCTAAGGACATGTATGGATCATGTTCTACACAGGTGTGTTAAATCAGTCCTTAAGGCATTTAGTCATCTGTGCTTCCTGCTTCTTTCTGGCAGACTGCCTTTGCTCCATCTTTTCAGATCTCTGGTTTTTGCAGTAAGCTTGTATAAAAATTTCATTGCTGCCCATTAAATCCTGAAATGTAAGATGCATCTGTTCTACATGTGGCTTTCCGTACTGTAAAAAAAGTGGAGATATAAGCAAGCTATTGAGCTTGATCCTTGCCTTTATTTTTATATCTATGATGGAACTAAACTTATAACTGTGAATTAAAGCAGTCACCTGATTATACTAGTATTAACTAATCTTGTGCATTTGAGTCATTGAACCAATTGACTAGAACCAAAACTGTGTAAATCTGTACAGAAGAAACAATGATTTTTTAAATGAAGAACTGTGAAACAAAACAAATACTTTCTTTAAGTGGAAGTAATGTGGCACAAAGATATAAATCCTTGGGATGGATTCTCATTATTTTTAAAAGGGATGCTCTTTCCTTGGGGGTCTTCTAATGTAACCTGTTAATTGCTTTTTCTCGCTCGCTCGCTCCTAGTGGGTGATGTAGCCCTAGATAGTTGGTTATGGAATGAGAAACCACTTTACTCTATCTGTAACTTTCTAATCAGCTATACTACTACTCTGGATAAGCAAGTGGTAATGCTGGGGGCTAAGGATGCCCAGTCTTCCCAACTAAGCAATCTTGTAAGTGTGGGTAACTGCAACAGGTTCTTATTTTCTTCATAGCAAGAATACTCTAAGTGGTGGTTAGAGTGTGATAATTAGAGGATCCATAGCTTAGCGAGATAGCATCTGCTTTGCATGGATAAAGTCCCAGATTGAGCCCCTGCTGTCTCCAGGGAAGGCTGGGAGAGACCCTTGACCCAAACCATGAAAGATCACTGCCAGTCTCTGTCAAAACCATGGCCCTGTATGGTCTAATTAATCTTGAGGCAGCTTCCAGTGCTCATATGACCTGTGCTATGCTCAGATAAGATAAAACAAGCAAGAAAGCAGCTTCTCATGACTTCTCTGTAGGATGTACTGAGGAATCAGTTCTCACTCAATTAAGCTCTCTCTGTGCACTAGAATTGTGGCAGGTTGGGACATGTGAAAAACAAGGTTGAGCTTGTCTGAAGGAAATAATACTCTCTGAGGCTGAATTCAAAGCTTTCTTACTAGGAAACAAATACAGCTGAAATAAACAGGAGCAGCTGCTGAGTGTTATGTTAAGGAAAAGAGTTCCATTCCTTTTTGTCCTCCATTGCTTTGCTTGAGCAACAACTGTTTCTGCATGCTTAGAAGCCACAATATTATTTCGTTCACAGGCTGATCTGCCCAGCAACTTCCAAGTTTAAGGGCAATGGCCATGAATAGTCCTGCCCATGCAAGTATAGAATGTATGAAGAGTCCTTTTTTGTTGCCTGTGTTGCCTTGATGCCGAAATACCTGCTGACAAAGTGCTGTTAGTGGCAGTTTGAAGGAGACCTTGTGCATGTGGGAGTCTCTTTATTTTGGGAGCTTCAGTTCCCATGGAGAAAGGGTTCCCTTTCAGATTGCTACTGGCAGTGCATTTTTTTCGGAAGTCGTGGGCACTATATTATAAAAGACATTCTTGTATATAAAATGCACCTATAATTTGGTAGGAAATATTTAAGAAAAAACATTTTGATAGGAGAAAATACTAAAAAAACACACACCCAACTTACAACAGGTTGCACTATTCCAAAAGAGCCAAAAATAGGATAGGAAGAGTAATCAAACCTCAGTGGGGTAGAATCCAGCAACAATTAAAAGAGAGATGCTCAAAAACCAGGTGGTGGATCAAAGCTGCCCCCATGCCGGAAGAGGAGAAACCTGCCAAGGTTTGTTGGAGAAAGACATCTGCACCACTTACTCTCAGGTAGAAGGAACAGAGAAGCACTAGACACCTGGTAGTGGTGTGACAAAGCTGCAGCCCATCAGAAGGGAAGAGAGCCACTGAGCCCTGGCGGAGAGGGAGATTTTATGCTCTTGAGCAGAATGACAAGAAAGGTGCTAAAAAACCAGGCAAAGGAAAATGTTGCTGTGAGGTAAAAAAACCCAGAGGATCAGCGTGTCCTTTCTTTCCAGAGCCCCTCTAAAATACCAAAGTAGGTTTTGCTTTGAAGATTGATACTGTTGAACTGACTCAGCTTGCTTTCTGCTGGTCTGTTGATGGCCGAAGAGGAAAATGGACTTTGTCTGGCCAGGCTGCATTCATAACCAGCTTATTTCAAAAATACTACAGCCGTCTCAGCTCTCAAGGCAAATCTGGAGTGGGAAGTTTGATGGGGAATATGCTAGATGTTGATGTCAAGAATACCTGGCTGCTTTACTCACTCTTGGTAGCCCCTTCATAAGTTTGCAGTCAGAGACCCCCAAAAGGTCTGTTATGTTGCACGAACAGGAGTAATGAAAGTTATGTCTTCATTAACATGTGATATTGCAGTTAAATTGGTATTCATGTAATGAGAAAGAGAGGCCGAGGAATGAGGAAACTTGGAGTTGAAATTGTGTGTTTGGTGATAGACATTGCCAAGACTCCTAGGGCAACATCTGAGATGAAAAAAATGTTGTGAAATAAGAAACTGGATCATTTCTAGACCTGTCACTGATTAAAAGAGAGAAAGTAAGATAAGCCAATGATATAGCTGTAATAGCAGAGGACATGGGGGAAGTGTAATGCAAACCAGCACTGTTTTAAATTACTCAAATGATTCAGAGTTGGGAATGAACAGTTCATATGTAGAAAAACAAGAAAAGGTTCTCAGCCGAATAACTGAACAACAGAGTGGCAGATGAAGCTTGGTGTACGTGCTAAGGAAAGTGTTGAGGACACCTCTATGCAGATGGTATCTGAATGGGCTGTAATGAAAGAGACTTTAGGGTCATAGTCAAAGGCCTGATGAAAATAGCTTTATTTCTGTGGCAAAATATTCAGTTAGAGTTCTTAGGAAGCAGATTCACATGAAGTTAACATATTATTTTGGCTATGTCATTAAACAAGCATTTTACTGGCCTCATCTGGTGTGACAAGTTGTTTGCCTCCCACTCAATTTTTAATATCGCCTTGGCATACCATAGTTTTAGATTGTTTCAACCTTGCTTTTATATTGTACTCTGTAAATCGCTTTCCATATTCTTTATGAAATGGGAAGCATTATGCGCATGATTTAAAAACCTCATATTGATCCTGGCTTCAGTCAGCCATAACCTCAGGTTTGAACTATTTAGAGAGCTGTTTTTAAGGCTACAGATATTGTGAGTTGGGTATTTGCTGAGGTAATAGTACTAGCAGCCAATACACTGTTGGGTCTTGGTAGTGGTGTAAAATGCCCTGCACAGCTTAGAACTAGATTATGCTATCTGAAGGAAGGAATATCTAACACAGAGACATACTTAATCTTTCAAATCTTTAGTTTCCATTCTTCAGTTTGTGTCTTAACCTGCACAGATCTATCTGGTATGAAGTGGGAGAGGCTTTTTTCATTAACATCTTGTAGAATAGTCTTCTCATAGACCCAAAATAGATAGCTGTCTTGGTGCCTATGTAAACTACAATTGTTACTTTGGCATTTTTGTATTTTTGTAACTTCTGCTTCTTCTACTGTGCATTTGGCCACCTGCAGGTTTGCGTGTTTCTTAGACGGATTTTATTGATTTTATTATAAATCCTAGGACATGGAGGAGAGGTATATCAAAGGCTACTAGAGTGAATTTCTGGGTAGATATTCCTTCAAACCTCCCTCCAGGTTGGAGAGGTGGGTGCTTCCAAAGGCCATCTGTAGGAATCGAACAGCTGAAAGTTTTGTTTTTGTCTTCTACTTGAGAATGTTCAGAAGCAATTAGTAGGCCACTGCGTGAGACAGGATGCTGGACTATATGGGCCGTGGCCTGATCCATTATGACATATTGCTATGAAGATCAGCACACACAAGTTTTAAATATGGGAAATAATTAAATACCATCCAGATGGTAGGACATCTTTCCCATGAAGTATAGCTGTGGATGTCTGGTGGTTCCATTTGGAACTGGTTGTACATTGCATCAAGGGAGAACTTGTTTGTTTATTACTTACATTTCTATCCTGCCCCATACCCGAAGGTCTCTGGGCGGGTAACAACTGTTAAAACAGATTAAAAACAGAATATACATTAAAAGCACTTTAAAAATTCAGCAAATCTAAAACAATACACAACATGTTTAAAATGATGGTATCTGTCTTGGGAGGGGAAATGTAATCATCTCAGCCAAAGGCTAGGGTAAAGAGGTACGTTTTCACCACTTTCCTAAATATACGTAAGGAAGGGGCATGACGCACCTTGAGGGGGAGACTATTCCATAGGCTGAGGGCCATCACTGAAAAGGTTCTCTCCCGAGTGCCCACCAGCCTCACTACTGAAGGCAGTGGGATGACCAGGAGGGCCTCATCACTAGATCTTAAGGCACAGGCAGGTCAGTATGGGAGGTGTTCCTTTAGATATTTGGAGCCCAAGTTATTTAGGGCTTTATAAGTCAAGAGTCAGCACCTTGAATCAGGCTCAGTAGTAAACTGGCAGCCAGTGCAGCCCTTTTAAAACTGGTGTGATGTGCATCTGGCTAGCTGTTCCGATCAGCACTCTGGCGGCTGCATTTTGCACTAGCTGCAACTTCTGGACTGTCTTCAAGGGCAGCCGCATGTACTGTAGAGTGCATTACAGTAGTCCAATCTAGAGGTTACCAGAGCATGGATGACTGTAGTTGTTTCTATCCAGAAGAGGCTTCAGTTGACAGACTGAAGCATCTGCAGGCAGTGAGTATGCCCCATGCTGGGGATTACTGAGAACTCCCCTTTTTGCAAAGTGTGAAAAGGCCCATAATGTGGGTGAACTTTATTGTAGTTTTTAAAAGAACTATACATGACAATAAAATTGTATGTCAACTTTCTTATTTTTCAACGTTATGACCATGTGCAGAGAATCCTCTGATAAAAACATAGCAACACACATGCAGGAAAAGGGAGTAAAAGAATACTGATTTGCCTATGTGTTAACAGGGTAATTTTGTACATGTCTGTCATTCAGTAGAGTATGCCAGCAGATGATTGTTTTATTTGGATATGTTCCTTTCACTTAGCAACCAATTCACAAAATACAGAATGTCATCACATATTTTCTGTGGCAACATGTACCTTGTAGTGTGCCCTCTCCTCTGATGCTCCTGAAGAACCCACAATTACAGCTTTCAGGTGCCTTCTGAAAACTTATCTCTTCACTGATTGCCAGATAGAAATAAAGACCTTCTGCCAAACAAGAGTTTAATTTCTGTCAAATTACACCAAGAGTTTGTATCAAATTATGCCTTTTGCCCCTTGTGACAGGCACCCCTACCCCTATTCTTGGGTGGAAAAATCTGCCATGTTCCAATTCTGCCAAAAAAATAAGCCAGTTTGGTATAAAATATACCAATCTGGCAACCTACCCAGCCAACTTGAACTTGCTTTTAATTAACTGCATCATTCTAAGTGTTTTTATCCTTTAGTTTAAATAGGTCTTGTTTTCACTTCGCCCTGACACATTTGCCATTATTTTTGCATGAAGGAGCATAAGGTTAGATGCATCATCTTCAGCCGTGAAAGAGGTGACTTGCACAGGGCAGTCCAACCTTCATCTGAGCTGACGTTCAGACCTAGCTTTCCCTAGCTGTCCACTCTGGATTTTGGAACTGGTTTTTGAGTTAACCTCTTGGCTTAAAAAAACATCTTGTCTAGAAAATATTTAACATGTTCACTGTTGATTTACACCAAAACTAACTCAGTGTTTGCATTTACCCGCAATAGAAAAAGTAGATGGATGGGAGCAGAAAGCCTTTATTTGTAATTGTTTCATTTTGAGGAGAGTGAACAGTGCCAAGCTGAGTCTGTAATGCATCTGTGGCTTTTGTAATTACATTGAACAATGCAAGGCCAGGGCTGGAGGGCTTGCACCAATCTGCTTAAAATTGACAGGCATGGCTGCCATAGCATCCACCCGTCAATCTATGCAGCTACCTGTATAGAAGACATAGATGCTTTATATTGGTGAGCATGTGACTAATATAAGCAGTATTTGCTAACTGCTGTCCAGGTTAATAGGTCAATGATCTCTGTTCTACCTTATTCCTATTTCTTACAAACTGGACTTGCTAAACCTTAAAAGCATACGATTTGGAAGGAAATGTATTCATGGCACTGGATTATTTGAATTTCCTGGTTTACTCTCAGTCACCTCCAGAGATGTAAAGAGGAAGTGAAAAAAAGTAGCAAAGCATCAACAAAAGAACAGGCTTTTTTTGTGTCTGTCCAATAACTATTATTCCCAGAATTGTACCTGATCTACTTTTTCTGAATATTCATTCTGTGCTGTGCCATTGCGGCTGGACTGGAATGCTAGAAGTTGAATGCTGGAAACTGTAGTTCAGAAACATATGGAAGACAGCAAGCTGAGCACCCTTGCTATACAGGGACTGTATTTCAATTATTTTATTAGTTTTTCTCTTGCTCATTAACAGTGCAAGTGGAGAAAGTTTCTCTTATGTTTTAGTGGTTGCTGGGAAATATGGGTTTTTCTAGTGCAGTGATGGTGAACCTTTTGAGCTCAGTGTGTCAAAATTCGCAAGAAAACCTACCTTAACTCGGGTGCTGTGTCACATCTAGAAATATCCATGATTTTGTGACATTTGTAGCTCTAGTAAAAAAAGTTATATTTTTGATATATGTATTTTATTAAAAGCAAAAACAAATAATTTTTTACATATGCTAAATCTTCAATTGAAAGTTGGTATTTTGTACACTTCAAGAACAAGCAAGAACTACACGCCTAGGTGCCAGGGTGACCATGTGTGTCACCCAAAAAGGCTTGGCGTGTCACCTATGACATGCGTGTCATAGGTTGGCCATCACTGTTCTAGTGGAAATTTTCCAGGTAGTATTCATGGTAATGGATACCAAAGTAAAGAGGACATTTTTTGTATGTACTGTATATATCTTCCAGATGGCCACTAATTACACTGTATTAAGCAAATTAAAACTAATTTATTTACATAACCAGACACTTTGCAAAGAGTCATTTCAACATCTAGCAGAAAAGTACAAACTGAATAACAAGTTTATTGTGTTGAATTAAATGTGTGTTGTCTCTTTTTTAACTACTTAAAGCCTAGTGATTATATTGTGTTTCTAGTGAAGCCAGGTTTTTAAATACTCACGGGCAGTATATGTTGGTCCCTTTCTGCACTGAGCCTAATTTCAGAGTATATCTCTGAATGGGCATCTGCTGCCATTCACATGTTAGTGCAGACTACAGCAAGCCCCAAGCAGGGGCCGTTTTCTGCACAGGCCCTGAAAACCCCATTAGAAACTCAATAGGTATGGATCTACCATGTACCCTCCGCACTGACAACTCCATGAGGACCCCATTCGGAATGTGTTGTCCATATGAGCACCTTCGAATTCCAGATTTAATAGTGTCTTCAGGCCCTTAAATCCGGATTAGTGGTAGACCCCTTTAATTGTGTCTTCAATCTGATCTTCTGCCATGAAGACCGGATCACAGAGAGCACTTCCGTACTCATGTCAGAGCAATGGGGTCCTGGGGTGGGCCTGGAGGCAACTCCAGCTCTGCCCCTCAGCACATATGCTACGTAGGCCTGCATGTCCTTTGCAGCAAGCTGAGCACAAGTTGCGTTGCAGTTTTGTAGGCAGCTACGAAGCCATGTCTCTCCGCCACACCCACTGTAACTGAAGATGCCCCCCGACTGATGGCTACACAGGCCAATCATGCCATGCCACCAGCAGACCTTCCTGCTTGGGCCTAATTGGAGCCTTGGAATGGGTGCTAAACAGGAACGGCAGCCCTGTTTAGCACCCATTGCCATCAGGTGCTAAACACCCGTGTGGACATATGGGATCCTCGCTGTGATGCAGAACTACTCGGGCCGGATTTCCCAAGGACCGACTCCCAAAGATCTGGATATTCTTAATCAGGATTAAATTGGGTAAAGTGCGGAAACGGTGAGGGTCTATCATTGCCTGCACCAGCATAAGGTAATAACAGGTCCCTGGTCTAAGATATAAACCAGAATAAGGTCCTACACAGAAAGGGCCTTGGGTTCATCTGACAGATTCTGATAGGCTGCGGGCACACTAAGACACAAACATGCTTTTCTTTTGCGCTTCCTATCCTCCACCAGGAATTCATTTTATGGTTGAAGCCAATATGGATGCACTCCTTAAACAGTGAGGGGGTAAGATCATGGCTGCATACCCAGGGAGACTCTGGAAAACATCTATACTACTTTTGATAGCAGCTTTCATTTTTGGCCAAATGCATGCACTTTCAGCAGTTGTCACATTTATTGGCAACAACTGCATTATATAATGTTTTGTCAGTCTCAGCAAGAAGTTCACTGTAAGACATTTATTCATTTATTCTGGTTGATATCTTCCTGAGGCCAGCTGTTTACTGGTGGGTTTAATATATTTCAGGTTAAAGAAACAATAAAAAATAGAAGTACATGAAACTTAATAAAACTAAAAACAATTCTCTCCTGCCTGACTGCAATACGTTGTACTGTTCTGAATTTCGGATGTTGTCCATAATTTTTGCATTTCTGAACACTCTTGATTTTCTTCCCCAAACCCAAACTCTGATGCTTTAAGAACCTAGGATTGCTTTGAATCCTGTTTTTGTTTTTTGCTTTCCTGTGCAGAAACAAAAGCAGCATTGAGTTGAGAAGAAAGGATGTCATGAATGTTTGGGGAAGAACAAAAAGGAAAATCAAATTCCTATTAAAATTCTTACCTCCCTTACAAGGTTTCACATTAGAAAAATTAAAATAAATGTTCATACAAGCATGCAAAACTGACATAAAAGCATTTTCGACTAGTTCTTCATCCTCCACCATCACTTTTCTATGTTAAAAGTTTCCAAAGACATAACTGCACAGACCTTTGTCTGCATGGCAAATCCTATATAAAATGAATGATGGCTGTACTTTTAAATCCATTTAAATCAGTCAAAACTAATTTACCAAGTAGTTAGATTTGAAGTACTCACATTCTTTCAGTTGATCTCAATGGTTAACTCATTATGCATAAGAATAAATAATTTATTATGAAATTTCTCAAAAATGAAAATACTGTCTGCCTTCAAAGTTTGTACAATGGGCATTTAAAGAAAAATCTAATAAAGTTGCTTATAACTATTTTTTTATAAGGAGCTTTGGTTCTACAAGATGAATGCAAGCTACATCGATTACAGTTACTTTTACTATGGTGGTATTTAGAGAGGCATGCTAATCAAAACGTTTTTTTTTCTTTTTCCAAAGCCCTTCTATCCTCTCCTGAATGTCCCATGCTCACCGGATATTCATACTTTTCTATGCAAAGCATTTGTGCCTCCCTGCATGGAGCAAACACATGTAATTCATCCATGCCGAAGTCTCTGTGAAAGAGTGTATTCTGATTGTAAAAAACTGATTCACACTTTTGCGATCCCTTGGAGTAATGAACTTGAATGCAACAGGTACAGTGACTTTAATTTGGTCCTTTTATTTAACTTTGTTTTCCTTGTACCCTGTTTAGTCTGTGCCCTGGTGTATACCTTTTGCTCAGTAGAATTGTACTTTGGATTGTTGAGTAACAAATAAAGGTGTAATACAAGATATGAAATAGATCCAGTAGGATGTAAAAAGACAAAGAGTTGGCTTTTCTACCCCACTTTTCTCACCCATTTAAGGGGACTCAAAGCTTTCTATTCTTCTCCCCACAACAGAACACTCTATGAGGTAGGTGGGGCTGCGAGAGCTCAGAAGTGAGCTGTGACTAGCCCAAGGTCACCCAGCTGGCTTCATGGGGGAGGACGCAATCGAACCCGGTATTCCTGGTTAAGAGTCCGGCTCCTTTGGTCTAGTTGAGCCACTAGACCAAACTGGCACAAAAAGAACAAGGATGTGCGGAACAGCTCAAAACATAGTTTGGAACAAACCATCAGAATTGCAAGGATGTTTGGATCTAATGAAGGGCAGATTAGTGGCAGATATTTGTCCAGTTCCCTGCCAAGAAGCCCAGTAAATATAAGCTTTCCCATGGCAGATCTGGACTCTCTCGGAAAACAGGGCGGTGTTTTGAGCTGCTCCGCACACCCCTAAAATAAATCTGCTATGATCTCAAATTAAAACATAGTTTGGCCAGGAAGAATGGTGGGCCCAGTCTTTGACTGCATCATGGACATTTTGATCCAGAGCACAGGAACTTTCAGAATTTTTGTGTCGGGTACCAGTAACACATCAACAAATCCTAGAAAATACCTGAAAAGAGGCAGGCGTTCTAGCAGTGTTAAGAAGCAACATATTGGTGCTGGAATGCAATCATGTGCACATCTGTGTCACCCCATTCCATTTCACTCACTTCTAGCTCTTTGTGGAACTCCATTTTTTGCCTCCTAGATGCTCAGTTTTCCTCCTGCCAGTTCCCCTCTTTGCCTCCCTTTCCTATTTCTTTGATTGTTTTGCTTTCTGATCACTGCATGTGTGAACATTTGCAAGCAGAGCTAAAAGCAGACAGAAGAAAGAATGGCTCTCCAAATGTTCTTCTTTAACCCACCTGACAAGGAGAAAAGACACAGCCACCCTGCTAATAATGGGGCTACACACTGCTGTGGAGTCTGTCTTCCAAGTCTCATCATGTGTGGAATCCTAGCATTTTCCTTTTTCTGAAGGATGTTCTCCTTGCCTACGTAGAGCAATGAAACAATCCTCTATAGGTTGTTCTAAGTGAAACCTTTTCTTCTGGAAAGTTGACCTGCAGCTCAACAAGTTATGTTTTAATATGCTTTCAGTTATTAATTTATGTTCCATTATACTTCTTTAGGCTGGAGGATTGTGATGAAAATGCTGTTGTCACTGCTTCAGTGACCACAAGAGCTCATGGCACCAAGAAGACTCCAGGACAGCCAAGAAGGGACTATGGATTTTGGTGTCCTCGACATTTGCAGACCTCCAGTAGCCAAGGCTACAAGTTTTTGGGGATTGACCACTGTGCACCTCCATGTCCCAACATGTACTTCAGTACTCATGAGCTAGACGTTGCAAAAAACTTCATTGGGATTGTTTCAATTGTTTGCCTTTGTGCAACTCTCTTCACATTCCTAACATTTTTAATTGACGTTAAGCGGTTTAGGTATCCAGAGAGGCCAATCATATATTATTCCGTTTGTTACAGCATAGTGTCCCTCATGTACTTCCTTGGGTTTGTTCTGGGAAATAAAACAGCCTGTAATAAGGCTGATGAAAAACATCAGTTTGGGGAAACAGTTGTGCTTGGTTCCCAGAACAAAGGGTGCACAATTGTTTTCATGGCTTTGTATTTTTTCACCATGGCAGGAACAGTGTGGTGGGTGATCCTCACAGTTACGTGGTTCTTAGCTGCTGGGCGGAAGTGGAGCTGCGAAGCCATTGAACAAAAGGCAATGTGGTTCCACGCCATTGCCTGGGGGATGCCGGGCTTCCTCACTATCATGCTGCTTGCGATGAACAAAGTAGAAGGTGACAACATCAGCGGCGTTTGTTTTGTCGGCCTTTATGACCTGGATGCTTCCCGGTATTTTGTCCTTTTGCCTTTGTGCCTTTGTGTCTTCGTTGGCTTGTCTCTCCTCTTAGCGGGCATCATTTCTCTAAACCACGTGCGGCAAGTCATACAGAATGATGGCAGAAATCAAGAGAAACTGAAAAAGTTCATGATCCGAATTGGTGTCTTCAGTGGTCTATATCTGGTACCTCTTGTGATGCTTTTAGGATGCTACATCTATGAGCAGGTGCACAGGAAGATCTGGGAGATCACTTGGGTTTATGACCATTGTCATGAGTTCCGTATACCCTGCCCTTATCAGGTAAGAATGAAAAATTTTCGTAGAATCATAGAATTGGATTATCAAGTCCAACCCCCCTTTCAATGCAGGATTCACTAAACAATCCCAGACAGATGAGTGTCCGGCTTCTGCTTGAAGACCTCCAGCGAAGAAGAGCTCGCCTCTTCTTGGGCAACCTATTCCACTGACTGATTGCCCTTACTGTCAAAGTATTTTCTAACTTCTAGAAAGTGACTGCTGCCTTCATAATTGTATAGCAGTGCAAGAGAGTAACTCGCAGAGAGAAATGGCATATAGTAATCCTTCATCCACATCTGCTTTCTAAAGTTTCGTATATTTGCAATGATATAGTAAGAACATTGTTGCACATGAGTGAAGCAGTCTTCCTCACCAGTGACTTGGCCTTACAAAGCTTCAGTGCAGTGCTGGCAAATGTTCAGTCACTCACTTTGTGGCACTTTTGCAGCCATAGGCAGGCCTTTTACTGCCTCTTCAAAAGTGTTGCAGAGTGGCTGTGAAAGGTCGCCACACACTTACACAAACTGGGCAAGCCAAGTCTAAGCTGGCTGGCTGGGTGGCCACCTCAACAAACTGGTTGGTTGCAAGCCAAACTCCAGTGTGTGAGGTTCTGGTCATCTCTAGGGTATAGTGCTTTGTTTATGCCTTCTGGAAGCTTTAGTTAACAGGTGATCTTTATACCTTAAAGAAAAAGAAGAGTTGGCTTTTTATATCCCACTTTTTTTTTTTTGCCCCTAAGGGATCTCAAAGCAGCTGACAAACCTTCTGTTCTTCTCACCACAATAGACACTCTGTGAGGTAGTTGGGGCTGTAAGAAATCAGAAAGTTATCCCAACAAGTCTTCAGTAGGGGTACAAAGTATATTCATGCTGTATCGGATCCTAAATTAAAGAGGAGCAAATAATCCATTTAAATTTAGGATTCCCTACAACTGAAAAGAAATACTGGCTGCTGAAAAACAGGAGCAAGAAGATAGTTTTAAACCCATCTTTTCTTAACTCTAATTAACAGTTCTTTTATTTTGGACAAAGATCATGTTCTATCTGGATTTGCATATGGAAATTAGTTTCAAGTGTCTCAGACAGAAATATGAAGGAAACATTTGTATTTAAATGTTTGGATAAAGAATGACATACACAAAGACAGATGGTTTCCATACCTACAAAAAATTCCATAAGGATTCTAGTGTAGTGATTATTTCAGTAGAAAAATATGCTATAGAATCTATTTTTAAGTGTCGCATTTCCCTCAACAGGCTAAAACTCAAAATTACTCTACAGTATATTAGGTTCAGTTTGGCCAAACAAAGCTGATGAGTTATTTAACCTGACGCGTTAGTTTGAGAACTGTATTTTCCTCCAGCCCAGTTATTGTACCAATGTGATATTATATAGTTTGATAGTTTCTTTAAAAAATTATTATTTGAACTATTCTGCAATAAAATAAAAATTTGGGACTTTGTTACAAGCAAATTAACACTTGAGCAAAATAGCACTGCTTTTTTTACATCGTTTGTTTTTTGTAGTGAACGGCAAAAAAGCAATGGTACATTATGCCCAGAGGCTTCTTCTTTTCCGTGTACTCAGAGGAAGCAGCTGTGTTAGTAAAGAAATGGCCCAGAACTGAGCATTACAAAGTGCAATCAGCTACATTTTATCATGTTGTTCCTGTTCCTCATAGCTTTCGGTGAACCCTTGGAGCTTTTGGTATTTTGATGAAATTGTACCTGCTGATAATATTAAAACCTTAGGCAAATTCTGACTGTCTGTAGGTTTGCAAAAGATTAATTAATCTAAAAGATTGATCTTGTGGTTAGGGAGTTGGACTCTTATCTGGGAATACTGGGCTTGATTCCGCTCTCCCCCATGAAAGCCAGCTGGGTGACCTTGGGCAAGTCACAGCTCTCTTCTGAGCTCTCACAGCCCCACCTACCTCACAGGGTGTTTTGTTGTGTGGAGAACAGAAAGCTTTGTCAGCCACTTTGAGTCCCTTTAAATGTGTAAGAAAATCAGGGGTGTTTTTCCACTGTCACTAAAAGTACCCATTAAGTACCCATAAATGGGTACGTAATGGCATTTTTATACCCATTAATGGGTACTTAATGGGTACTTCTAGTGACAGTGGAAAAACACCCCAGGGTAGAAAAGCCAACTCCTCTTCTTAATCTTTGATTAAGGAATCTTTTGAGTGATTTAGCAGAAGTTTTCATCTTTCATTAATCCTTATTTTTGAACCCATGTTCTAAAATGGTAAAATAAAACACTCTGGATTATGTTGCATTGTATGTTCCCTGCTTATGCTTTCAGCCTCCCAGTTGCCAGAATTTTTTGGCAAATCATGACTGCTGAATCATTTAAAATGTATTTAAGACCAATTGCAGCATGGCTGGTGTCACTGTTCATTTTGTTCTATGACAATGTGTTGCCGGAATGCCATTTTCCTATTATGTGCTTAAACAAGTGTTTATGGTTTTGCAGGTCAAGATACTGGCAAGACCAGAAATAATTTTGTTCTTAATGAAATATTTGATGACCTTGATTGTTGGTATCTCCCCAGTCTTTTGGGTGGGAAGCAAAAAGACCTGTTCGGAATGGGCAAACTTCTTTAACAGAAATCGCAAAAGAGAGTAAGGCACTCCTATTTATTTATGTTTGTTTGTTTGTTGTGGGAGCATGTTGGTTTCTAATTGCCTAGAAGTGCTGTGTGCTGCTAACTGACTTGTTTCAGTATAGCATCTCATTTTATCTCGTATGTTTGCTCCAAAATGCATACTATACCCTTTTAAATACAACTTCTTCCTGCCCCATTCCACATATAAATTGCAGTAGATTGGAACAGAGGACTTGGGTATTTGGGTATTACCAGCATGCTGCTTTCTGCTAATGGTCAATATAATTGTTTCTTAATTATAAAAAAACCCAAAAACCTGTAGATAGCCATTTGCAAAATATTTGTATCACCAATCTGCCCACCCACTTTTGCACCTTTGCTGACTATTTAGGGATATTTCTCAATGTTTTTTTCGTGAAAAATTTTCCTGTAGTTGCTCACTGACAAATGTTTTAGTCTGTTTAAATTCTTACAAAGTATGTCTTAAACCTTATAAGTAAGCTGTTGATTCATGTTGTTTTTCTTGTGGATTTTTCTTCAGATCCCATTTTAACTTTTTAATTTCCCCTATTTTTCTAGTCTTTTTCAGTCCTGTCTTGACAGCAATTTTCTTCATTCCCTTAAGCCTTCATTCCTTGACAGTGAAGCTATAGATTATTTTCCATATCCTTTCACATTTTCCATTCTTGCATAGCTATGTCATATGTTTTTGCTTAAAGGTTTTAGAGCTAGGTGAATATCCTTAGTGTGTTGTGATTATAGTTTAGTATACTTGTAAATTTAATATAGTCACTTTAGCTAAATGCTGCTTTTGTTGCATTAAAAAGTTGGCATTCCTTAGATATGCAGCCATATAAGCAATTTTTATGTATTAGATAATTTTTTTTGAGCCATAGGGTTAGCTGGTATGATTTATGAATATTCCATGATTTATGAATATTCCAGTAGTATGTAAGAATGTGTTAATGGTTGCAGTGTTGGCAGAAAATTCGGCTCCCATGGGAGAAGTTAAAAGCCAGTTTTGGATTGTATAGTAAAGGACCAAGTACCTCGAGTGCTGGCATGCAACAGGGCTGAAAAATGGGCCTAAGAAATTGTGGAGCGTAGTCAAATGACCATCTGTGAATTAAAAGGAGAGAATAAGCAGTGGCCTAAAGAAAGCCAGAAAAAAATGCAGTCCTGGATTATAAGGAATGAATGAGAATAGGGAAGGAAAAGATATGGCCAAGAGGAACATGGAGTCTGGGGTGGAATACCAGAGGAGATAAGGAGAAGACAGGTTTAGAGCCACATGGAAGGGACTGCACAGGGATGTGATAGAAGAAAACAGAGCTGCGAAGCAGACTGGAATAAGGCCTCTTTGTCAAAATGTGGAACAATTTAACGGATATAGTATTAACAGATACTGTGCTGGCTAAACAGAACTCGCACGTTCAAACAAGGCATCGCTTGGTAATCACTGGGTAGGGCTTTTGAGAATCTTGGTGGCCTCTCTCTGGCCACTGGGACAATTCAGTGTTCTGGGGTTGAAAACAGATTTGATGACGAACAGTAAGAACTGGAGAAAAATATCTTGCCAAACGGGACTCTCTGGTCTTCGCTTCAGGGCATGATCAGGCAAAGAGGTGGGTAAGGGCATGCTGGATTTTGCATACTTGCATGATTTAATCCAGCTAGGATTAATTTGGTTCATCTTTCATTATAAAGAATATTGAATTATGGACCTAGAGTCAAGTTTCATTTTGGAGTAGACGTGCCAGTAGCTTGGGGCAAGTGGCAATCTCAGTGCTTCCTGTTTTTGTAACTTAATAATAAGAAAGACATTGTCTTTTAGTAACTCATAGAAGTTGCTTCCCTGGAAAGAATACTCCTATTTCTGACTCTCTAGAGCCAGCAAAGGCATATAACACTTATCTAGCCTATTTATCCAAACTTCTTTAGAGATGCTCCATAAGCATCTGTCCTAGTTACTGGAAGTGCTGTCTGGAATTCTGGAGTATACTATCAACCAACATGTATGTCTTTTCCCCTATCAGTCCAATTAGTGAAAGCCGGAGAGTGCTGCAAGAATCCTGTGAATTTTTCCTAAAGCACAATTCTAAGGTGAAGCACAAAAAGAAACTCTACAAATCCAGCTCTCACAAACTGAAAGTGATTTCAAAGTCGATGGGGACTAGCACAGGAGTTGCAGCCAATCATGGGATATCTGCAGTGGCCATTGCGAATCATGATTACTTGAGCCAAGAAACTTTCACTGAGATCAAAAGCTGCCTGGAAGCCTCTGAGAGAGGGATGGAAGTAAATGGAGAACCCACCCAAAAAGCAGAAGAGGAAGAGCTTTCCCCCAGTGAACAGAGTGCCTTACAGGTGCTAGTGAGTTCTAAAGGTACTTTAGAGCAGCGTGAAAAGGGCAGCAGGGCAGACAACGTTCAAGAGATGGTCAGCTTACCTGAAAGCTCAAAGAGAACGGCTGGAGGAAGGTAAGGCGCTCCTGTTTTTCACTGAGCTCATCTTAATGTGTGCATTCTTCAGAAAATAAAATCCCTTCATTTTGCTGAAAAGTAGCAGCAGATTCAGTTCTCTTACCAACAAGTATTTAAGGCAGTGGTTCTCAACCTGGGGGTCGGGACCCTTTTGGGGGTCGAACTACCCTTTCAGAGAGGTTGCGACAAGTCTCCCACCTCCCTTCCCTCCCACTTCCGAAGCTGCTCTACCACCGTGGTTGGGGGTCTCCACAACATGAGGAACTCCATTAAGGGGTTGTGGCATTAGGAAGGTTGAGAACCACTGATTTAAGGGCTTACAGCAGCGGTTCTTAACCTTCCTAATGCCGTGATCCCTTAATGGAGTTCCTCATGTTGTGGAGACCCCCAACCACAGGGGTGGAGCAGCTGGGAGGTGGGAGGGAAGTACTGTGGAAGACCCGTCGCGACCCCTCTGAAAGGGTAGTTTGACCCCCAAAGGGGTCCCAAACCCCAAGTTGAGAACCACTGGCTTATAGTTTTACTAGGATGAGCAGTAAAACAGATTCACCCCTGTAAATATCTCCACATTTGTATATGGAGAGTAAAATTGTTGTTGTAGTAGTTTAGAGGACCTGTCTAGTTTTCAGTTGAGTTTGAAGATATACAGTGGTACCTCGACATACAAGTGCCCTGACATACAAGTGTTTTGAGATACAAGCCGCTGAGCGAGTGATATTTTGCTTTGAGATGAGAGCAAGATTTGAGATACGAGTATGTAAATACAGTACAGTACATAACAAAAACAACTGAAGTGGTGTTTTGGGAGCTGGAATGGATTAATGGGAAAATTGCTTTGAGATATGAGCGATTTGACATAAGAGCAAGGTTACGGAACGAATTAAACTCGTATGTCAAGGTACCACTGTAATATGTTTTTGGAAAATGCTGAGTAAAGTTGCCAACAGCAATGAGATATCTCACTTCAGTGGAGAAAGTTGGGATTCAAGTCAGGAGTTGCTGTGAGCCAGTTTAGTATTGTGGTTAAGAGTGTCAAACTCATATCCCAGAGTCACAGGGTTTGATTTCACATTCCTCCATGAAGCCAGCTGGGTGGCCCTGGGCTAGTCACAGCTCTCTTCTGAGCTCTCACAGCCCCACCTACCTCACAGGGTATCTGTTGTGGGGAGAAGAACAGGAAGCTTTGTCAGCCACTTTGAGTCCCTTTAAATGGGTGAGGAAAGCAGGGTATGAAAGCCAACTCTTCTTCTTCTAAACCAGGAGTCTCAAACTGCAGACCCCGAGACTTTCCTGGATTGCAGCTCCCAGGCTGGCATGGAATGGTGGGAACTGTACTCCAAGACATCTAGAGTAACATCCGGGAGGCTGTAGTTTGAGAGCCCTGCTTCAGTTGGACTTTAAACATGGGAAAACTTCCCATCTTCCAAGGTTCGATCCAGGATAGACTGCCTGGATGCTGAAAACAGGTACAGGGTGATTGTGTAAATAGTGCAAAAAAAGAAAAATGTGCATTCTGTGTTTCCCCTTAAATACATAACCTGGTACCTGATACTTTACTAGGCTGTGCAGTAAGAGTCCTGATGTTTGATTATTTAAAGTGCGATCTTAACCTCATTATTCTGGGCTGTTGGGGGTTGTAAGTTACGCAAGAAAACCATGTGACCGGTTTCAAGGTGGGCATTTTCTTTATCACAAGGATGGAAAGCTCTTTGTTCTATAGGTATAATGGAATTGTAGTATGGCCAGCGATCAGAGATGAAGGGGAGTTGCACTCTTCTCCCATTTGGAGGTCCACAGGTTTAGAGCCACTCCCTAATTTTGCTACATTTATTGATCTTCCCAAGTGACAGCAATATTTCAGCAGTCCTTTTTTTTCATTCCCGTGGTTCAAAACCTGACACATAATTAGAGTAGTACTTGCTTCAAGATTCTTGGATTATCAGCCTCAAAACTGAGCACTTGGTTTCTTTTATGTACCCAGCAGGACAACAACTCCTAAAAGTGACGTTGCTGAAAGTCTTCCACTCCACGTTGGTCATACTCCCCTTGACATTCCTCCGCCAGGCAGTACCAAGGGATCGGTCTTGCTGTTTTCCCATTCCTCTTCAGATTCAAGAAAAGCTCAAGAATCTGGACATAGTTCAAATGCTTGAAAAAAAAAAGTTACATGAATGATTCATGAATGGATGGATTCTGTCTTACACTGGAAATGACTGTTGCATTGTGCTTTGCAAGTAAGCACTGACCAGGTCCTCTGTGTTTGCACTTCAGGTAGAACAAAAGTTGTCTTCTGAGGATTCCTAGCAATGAGTTTCTTACCAAACGTGGGTACTGACTCTCAGAAAGTAATTAAAGCTACTGAGTAGTGGATAAATGAGCAACAAGTAAATATCATGATAGGACAATTTGATGTAGGGCTTACAAAGTAATCGGAGTGGAGGAAGCTTTGTTATTTTGAACTACACTGAGGACAAATATTCTTTCAGGCTCCTGCAGGCAAAAGAATGCATTATTCAGACATTTCTCATAAGCTGCTCTGCCACAGAGGGAAAGCCATAGAAGCAGTTTGTAGAGAGAAATAAAGCTGATGAGCATGGAAGAGTAACAGCCCAGCCTGACTCCCTGAGGATCAAGTTAAGCTGCAGCAGTGCAAGTGGTAGTGATGCATCTAAAACCTGATCCCTGTTTCATATCCTCTTCCACTGTTAACAGTCTCAGCCTACTTACCACAGAAGCCCAAGGCTGTTTATTCCTTTCTAATTTGGCTGTGCACACTAAAGTTTATGTCTGATATTCTTTTGGAGGACTTGGCTGTGGAAGATTCCCCAGAAGGACTTTAGAAAGCGTGCTTTTGCATCTGTCAAAGCTGTACGTGCTACAGCTGTATTGGAGGGAAAGTACTGCAGAAGTTATTGGCTCAGGTGTTTTTTTGTGAGGGTGTTTGTGTTGGGTCCAAAATGAGGTATCAGGCTACCTAGAAGAACCAAAAGAAAACTAAGGTGAAAGGCAACAGAATTAATTTGAGCAATCACTTTACTGGTTCCATTGGCCTTTTTAATCAAGCCTTTTTGGAGGGCCATAGAGGTTTAAGGCAATTGGCAGAAGGGTAAACTGAATCCCCAACACAGATGTCAGTGCCAGGAGCATGTCAGCTGCAGCCATATGGGCTTCTTTAGGTGACTGGAGGCTGGCCTGGAGTTTGACCCAAAATGATTCAGTAGTGCGAGACCAAGCAGTAACAGAGAAAGGGCCCTGGGCTCAGCTAGCAAGGGAGGAAGGACATTGAGACCAGTACCATACACTGCCCTGAAAGGGGAGACTTGCAGAGAAGGATTATTGAGTTATTGTAATCAAATTCAGCCAAAGTAAATAAGTAAACCAGTTATCCTGCTGAAAGTTAGAATTACAGCAAAGATATTGTTAAAGAGTCTGACTAACACTTTCAGTGGCCCCATCAGATTGAGGATGGTAAGCAGATGAAAAGGACAATTCAGTGTTCAGAAGGGAGATAGGGTTGTCATGATGGAATCCTAGGACTTTGTAACACAGGCATGTGGGATACAGAATTTATTTTCCATTGTCAGGAAGCTATTGAGGAGGGTGAGCTTAGAAATGCTAGTTTTCCATCCTGGATCAGTGGAAAGATCCATTGCAGGAAACACAGGTTGTCCTGCAATGGGTTTTTGATGTCCAAAGTTGCTACCTCCAGACCCAGTTGCTGTGGGGAATCAATAATGGACTCCAAAGCAAGTGCAGAGGAATGATACTGTGGCTTATGGGAGAGAGCATCAGCAAGGCACTTTTTTACCCTTTAATGTACTTAAGAGTAAAATTGAAGCCGGTATGGCAATAGTTTGTGCAAGAGTCTGAAACACTTGCAAGTTCTTGTGATTTGTCCAGACCTTAAAGGCCTATTATGCACCCTCCAAGTATTGCCTCCTGAAGAGCAGGCAGTATTTGGCACTCAGTAACTTGCAATCCCATACTGGATAGTTTTGTTCCACAGGACTTAATTGGCAGAAGATAAAGGCAATAAGCAAAGCTCACCTGTTTCCGGATGAGATTGAATGAGTGCTCCCCCACAGAAACATCACTACTGCCACGTTGGACCATGAACGGTTAGTTGGGTACAGATGCTTCAGAACAGTGTCCCTTGAGGTTTTCAAAAGCAGCTTGGTATTCAGAAGTCCCTTGAAATGTAGGAAAATGCATTTTCTTGTGTTAGCCAGATCTGGAGGCTTTACCACCCTTGAGCTACTTTGTGATTGGGGCTGTTGTCAGCAAAACTGGGGCTGAATATGCAGTCAAAGTTAGTAAAGTTGGAGGGCAGGGGGCCTCCCAATTTAAGCCAGCTATACCTTGTTGGGCTCCCATTTCAGTGCCATAGTCAGAGATTCAGTAGCCAAGAAAGTCCAGTTTATTAACATGAAACGCTTGGAAAGTTTAGCATACAGTTTTGTCTTCTGTATGTCTCTCATGTACTGCCTGTACAAGACCACAATGGCTTGCCATAGCAGACAACAAGAGCAAAAGATCATCAAGATAAGTAATTAGAAAGATGCCTATCATGTCTTGAAACACAGAATTAATAAAATTCTGGGAGACAGCAGGCCTGATGCTGAGAACAAACAGCATAACAGGATATCCAAATTGGGCAGATCGGATGTTGAAAGTAATGCCTTTGGCCAAAACTGATATTCTTAGACAAGAAATATTGTGTGTTGGTGTCTCCTTCCATGTATCTGGTCAGGATAGGTTTGTTTATGCTTCACACAAGTGTGTGGCCCACCTGGGTCTCTAAGATGGTGGTCATTCCTGCTTTTGTTTTCCTCTTTTGTATGGTAAGACCCCAATGCAGCCAAACACAGCATTTCTGTGTGTTTTTATGTAGTTTTGAGGGAAGGAAAGAAAAAATCCCTGCTAGGCCCTTCTGTTCTGCTTTTTCTGTCTTTGCCAATACATCACAGCCAAGCTGTTATCTTACAAGGCAAGTTCAAAGTTGCAAACTGAGCTGGAGTGGGGTCTCCAGATTCAGACTGAACAGTCTTCTCCATGTCAGTTTGGAGGACAAAGCATGAGCCACTATATTGTCCTGTGGATTCTAGAGCTTTTTTATATTTTACAAGGATTTAGATAGCAAAGCTGTGTATCTCTCAAGTACTTCAAAAGGGTTGTTTCTTAACATAGAGACTAATCTAGTGAGAGCTCAAGAAAAATCAGTATTTTTGTAACATTCTGGTTTTCTGTTCTAGAACATATTAAATGGTTTGTGCATCTGATAGTCTAATCTTGGGAGAGTAGCTCCCCCATAGTCAGAAGCCAGTTAATTTCTCCACCATTGTCATAATGATTATTTCTTTTCTTCTGATGAGCAGCCTTCACCGAGAAGCAACTAAGCGTAATTTTGCTATAAAAACACACATAACAGACGTACATCAGCTCTTCTCCAATAGCTTTGGTTGCCAAACCAAACTCTGCCACTCCTACAATGTCTTCCATTCCCTTGAAAGAACAGGAGCTGGACATGCTATCTTAAAATTCCTTCTATGCTCTAACTCCTGATAGACCCCCATAAAACAGTCCATCTCCTTTCCCCAATACCTGCTGATTTATCTAAGTGTGCTTGCTGAAAATGAAGTGTCTTCATGTTTTCAGCATATCATTAATTCCCTCTCCATCCCTCCCTGCTTATCATAAGGATGACGTGTACACTTTATTTGCAAAGTAGTTGAAGCAGTGTTAGGCTGTGCCCAGGCAGGCCTTAAAACATGGAATTACTTTGGGGCTATATTGGGATATAAAAGGGGAAATCCTTGGTATCGCTATTCTGGAAGAAAGAACTCCCAACCCAGTTGTCCCAGAATATCAGTATGGGCTTACCTGTCTGGATATTTGCTCCTGGAAGCCACCATCTTGAAAATGGCTACCAGACATGTGCAGGGCCAAACCTGAGCCAAAAATGACCACTGTGCAGGCATGGGGCAGTGATTCTGAGTATTTTGTACCATGGAAATAGCCCAGATGTTTACATTGTGCCATTGTGGGAGCAAGTGCCCAGACAGGTAAGGATCTCTGCTTGGTCTGTGATTTTGCCCTGCCACCTGGCAAAAACAGCAAAAGGCAATTTTGGGGCATAAACAAGATCCTGCATTTTCCTCCCACTGTCTGGAGGCAGCCTTAATTTTTCTAAAAAATAACATTGAAGAGAAATAATGGGAGGTAGTCTTGTTATCTGTCTGTAAGCCCTTTTCATCCTTTGTGTAAGAAACTGTATTTGTTTAAAGAAAGAACTCTGTGCTCACAGGTGTTCTTAATGTATTCCTGCCGGCTAGCAAAAATTGTATTAAGTGCTAAGCTGTTTGTTTCAGTTTATAGACACTTGCTAGCTGGTGCTCCTGCTTACATTATGTTCTTCCCTTAGGTAAGTAACACTAATAAATTTGATATATTTGGGCTCTTATTCTGGGATACTAACACTGATGCAGTGTAGCAATTCTGCATATATTTATAGTAAGTGAATTTTTAAGCTCACATACTCAGTATGATGCACAACCCTCTTTTCCCTTTCTTACATTCCACTTTGTGTGACTTCAATCACTTAAGCACTTCATAGAAAAGAATGATAACCAAACTAAAGAAGTGATGCTCTAAATACGTGCTGTTCTGTCAAGCTAAATTTTGATTGTACTGTATTCTATTCTCTGTATTTTGTAACTTATTGCCTCAAAAAGTATTGGAGTTTTTTTACTAGATCATTCCTAAACTTCAGCACATAGTTACATAATTAATGCAGTAATTTGGAGCCACTGATGCTGTTTTAAATATTACCTGTGGAAAAAGAAATCTTATCAGCACCTCTGTATTATTTTTTTTAAAGAATTGTATGCACTTGAGCATATGTATTTTTACTATTGAAATAAATAATTTTTCTATGCTGTTAAAGTCATGGTGATGCTTGATTTGTTGGGAGTGTGGGCGTCAGGCAGTACTGTGGCTGATGGGTAGGGGGTGGGCAGGTCATGGCAAAGGGCCATGAGATCAGCATTTTTCAAGCTAGCTGGCTATCTTCAGGTATAAAATAGTGCTCTGACACCAACTGCTTGATTCCACACCCCTCCACCAAGCCAGCTGGGTGACTCTGGGCTAGTCACAGCTCTCTTCTGAGCTCTCACAGCCCCACCCACCTCACAGGGTGTTCTGTTGTGGGGAGAAGAATAGAAAGCTTTGTCAGCTGCTTTGAGTCCCCTTAAATGGGTGAGAAAAGCAGTGTAGAAAAGCCAACTCTTCTTTTGCTTGCATAGCAGCAGTTAGCAACGAAGCTTCTTTTCTAAGTTCCCACGATACTGTGCAGAGCTTAGGGGGAACCTCTGCTTGTAACTTCCTTGCCACCTTCTGCCAAAATGTCTTGGGTATCCTTCACACTAGATTTGTATGCTCTAGTCTGGTGACGTACTTTTAAAACTCCCACCAATGCCTTTGGGACACTCATGAATTCCTTATTTCCTAAAATCAAGCCGCCCTTTTTTGTGTGCCATTGTGCCAAAGAATTACATTAGACATTTCCTCATTGAAGCACTTCATAATTATGTGAAACACTTAGTTTTGCTGTCCTTCAAAATATGCCTTGTCTGCAAAAAGTAGAAGAGAGCGGAGAAAAGTGAAGTAATGTACTACTGTTCTGCATGGGTTCCTGAACCACAACTTCCAGCCTTTCCCTTCCCAGCATTTTGTGTCACCTGAAACACTGGGAATGGGATGCTGGGAACAGTTGTTCAGTAATATCTGCAGCAGTACAGTTGAGTATGAAAAATATAATCTTCCGCTCAAAGAAAAACACACCCCAAAACCTATTCAGTTGGATGCATCAGTTTCCTCTAGACCTTTTCTCCACTGGGCCTTACCCCAGATTACATCCCAGAATAGAAACCTGCCATCCACATGCTGGTGCAGTCTATGTCAGGCCCTGGGCAGTGTCTACGATTCTTTGCCTCAGTCTGCAGATGGTAGGTCCCTATTCCAATATATAATCCAGGACATCCAGTGGAGTCAGGGCCCTAGACTTGTCTTGGGAATTGTTCCAGTTTAACAACTTTAACAAAATAAAAGAGGGGCAAAACAATAAAAACAGCTCAAATCACACTAGTTATGTAAAAACGTAATTAAGATCAAGGATGGCAGAACAAGCAAGCAGGCATTCACTCTGGAAAAGCCTGGGTAAAAAGGGAGATCTTCAGTTGGCAGTTGCATATACATCAGCGCCCAAATAAGGTGGAGGATTATATGGAACTGTAATCCACACATGCTATTACCTGACACTTCTTAACAGGTGGGTAGAAGAGAAAGCATTTACACCCCCAATAATGGCAGATGTCTTATTTGGGGCTAGTGCTGGACTGAACAGCTGGATTTAACTGGTTTTCAAGCAACCTTTTTAAACATCAAAATGCAAACACAGAATGCAACTCTTCATTTATGATTCTTTAGCCAACTAATATGTTCAATTCCTATTTAAAGTTACAGCATCTGCGAGTATTGTTCCCCATCTCTTTTAGAACTTTTTTTTTTCCTTTTGGAAACAAAGGGAGGGAAACTGGGAAAGGAAAAAAACCAATCACCCCTCCACCCTTCATTATGTTTTACTACTAAGCAGTCCTTTAAATTGCTTCTCTCTGGAATTCAGTCTCACTGAAATAAATGGGAAACAAAGAAAACCTATTTTCAGCTTGCACCAACTGAATGGCAACAGACTTCCTATGAAACCCATTATGTGGGCAGAGATCTGTGACTTGGCGCAGCTGCCCTGCTGCTAAGCTGTTTTAAGTAGCTAATGGGAACACCCGCATCAGCATGGCTAATTTACCTGAAATACTCCTTTGAGAGCCTTGCCCTATCACTTCTATTGCTCAGGACTTTCAACACCGTATTCACTATAGGTATGCAGAGAAGATAATCTGCTCTATCTACACAGCAGATATCCATTACTGTCTATGCTAAGACTGGATCTCAGTTGGTTGGACAAGGCATCACACCATCAGCATAGGGTACAAAACACCGAGGGAGAAGCCCAGCAAACTGCAGTCGTCCCTCTTTATTCATAGATTTTATAGCTGCACAAACTGTGTATATGTTTGCTTAGCAGTTCTAGAGTGCATCTATATTTTAACTTACTCAGCTTCTAACAGTTCTATGTTAACAACAGTGGTACACTACCCTTTAGTCAATTATCGCTCTGGTCTGCATAGTAGTACAGCTTTGGAGAATACAAGGCCAAACTGACTAAGGGCCTTTTTGCACTTAACCATGGCCACTAGCTGGTTTTCAAAAAGACTGAGAGTTACAGGATCAGACAGCTGGCATACAATGGATACTTCGTTGCTATTCAGTCATTTATTTGCGCCCAACTGCTCTTCAGCCCCTGGACTGCAACACCCCAGGCCCTTCTGTCCTCTACATCTCCTGAAATTTGCCCAAGCTCATGTTCATCGGTACCATGACGCCATATTTCTATCTCACTTCTCTGTTCCCTTCTCCTTTTGTCTTCAGTCTTTCCCAGCATCAGGGGCTTTTCCAGTGATTCCTGTCTTCCCATTACGTGGCCGAAGGATTGGAGCTTTAGCTTCAGGATTCCAGTGAACTCTCAAGGTTGATTTCCTAATAGTGTGAGAAAATGTATGAGGTGGGCAACTTTGTTTTCTTTGGCTTCAGCAAGGCTTTTCGTCTGCGTCCTGCCCGGCTTCCTTTGGTTTTTCATGCTTCTTAACAAACAGAAATCCTGTTGCCTACCTTTGTGTATTCCTTTTATCCCCCTTGGGTGTCATGGAAGGCAATATTGGTCTGCAGCACTATTTGCCAGAGCCGGTTGAGTCTAGTGGTTAGGTGAGCAGGATTCTTATCTGGGAATACCGGGTTTGATTCCACACTCCTCCATGAATCCAGCTGGGTGACCTTGGGCTAGTCACAGCTCTCTTCTGAGCTCTCACAGCCCCACATACCCCACAGGGTGTCTGTTGTGGGGAGAAGAACAGAAAACTTTGTCAGCCACTTTGAGTCTCCTTAAATGGGTGAGAAAAGCGGGGTAGGAAGGCCAACTCTTCTTCCTCCATGAAGCCAGCTGGATGGCCTTGAGCTAGTCACAGCTCCCTTCTGAGCTCTCACAGCCCCACCTGCCTCACAGGGTGCCTGTTGTGGGGAGAACAGAAAAGCTTAGTCAGCCAACTCTTCTTCTCTCTCTTCTTTGAAGTAAACCCCAGGACCAGTGCCAGTTTGGGAAAGCAAAAGACCCCCAGGCCGCGCCAAACCCTGAAACGATACGTGGGCGTCGCCGGCGTCGCCCCCCAACCCGCGGAGACGCCATTTCCACGCAGCCTGGGGCAGCCTCGAGTGCTGCTGCAGGAAGGCCGCCGCCATGCATACCTGGTTCCTGCGCCCCCTAGCGGCCATCTCTGGCGGAGCAGCAACAGCAGCCAGGCACGCCAGGCGGCGGCGGCGGCATCTACGGAGATGAAGCAGCTGCGAAGTCACAGATGACATTCGCAGAAAAGACCGCCGTGTTGTTTTGGCGCCTCTTCTGCGCTCCCGCCCTGCCGCACGTCTTTGAATAGGGACTCACTGAGACCCCCTCCCCTCCTTTTGCTCTCTGCTAGTCGGCCAGCCCAGCCCTCTGGATAGGCAGAAGCGAGCAAGCGAAGCGCATTCCTGGCCGTCCCCTGGGAGGCAGGCAGTGAAAAGCCCGATTATGCGGCGGCGGCGGCAGCGGCAGACACAGCAGCCCCATTCAGCCGCCCGGGCGCGCCGCCTGCAAGCTCCGGAGTCAGAGCCGCCGCCGCGAAAGCGCTACCATGAAGTTGCCGTCGCTGCTGCTGCTGCTGCTGCTGCTGCTGCTTGTGCTGCTGCTGGTCCGCGGGTCGCCGCCGGCGCCGGGGATGTCGGAGAGCCCCAAGGGGAAGCAGAAGGCGCTGCGGCAAAGGGAGGTGGTGGACGTGGTGAGTTCGCGCTCCAGGGGGGCCACGACCGACCGACCGACCGACCGCCTTCCCTGGGGGTCCCGAGGGCTTAAGGAGCGCAGGGACGGGAGGGAGGAGAAGGGGGAAATGCCTCAGCCGCAGCCCGAGCAAGGCGGCCTCTCTCCGAGCCTGCCTGGAGAGGGGAGAGCCGAGGGCGCCTTGGCTCCCCTCGCTGGGCACCCCCCTCGCGCGAACAGCCGCCCACCCCCCGTCGGCAGGTTTGTATCTTGGGCTGTAGTCACACCGAAGATATAGTCCGGCTTCAGTCTGGCTTCAGAGCGAGAGAAGAAGAAGGGCTGGCTTTTTCTAGCCCGCATTTCTCACCCATTTAAGGAGACTCAGAGCGGCTGACAAAGCTTTCTGTTCTCCCTGCGCCCTGTGAAGTAGATGTGAGAGCTCAGAAGAGAGCTGTGACTAGCCCAAGGTCATCCAGCTGGCTTCGTGTAGGAGTGCAGAATCAAACCCGGCATTCCCAGATAGAGTCCGGCTGCTTAACCACTAGACCCAACTGGCTTCAGTAATTTTCTTTCCACATTATCTGTCACAAAAGTGAATTATCTAACACTGAAAGGAAACAGCTTGTCATTTTGCTGATGTATTCTCTCACTCTGAAAGTGGACTGAAGCTGGATTAAACCTCTAGTGTGACCAGAGCCTTGAAGGACCTATGTGCAGTTGTGTGCGTTGCGCGCCCTTAAGAAGTGGCTTCTTTCCCATTTAAGAATCTGGAGGGGGAGGAGAATCCACATTAGTTTCTGTGGCAAATTCGAAATTTGCAGTGTGCTGTTGGGAAACCCTCAAGGGGCTGTTATGTGCAGCTGATTTGAAGACTAGTTCCTTTATTTCATGAAGAGAGGGATTGCTTTGTCCTATTTATATTTGTGTTCACATCTTACTTTCCTCGGCAGAAGGTGGCGGCAAATATTGTTCCCCGTCCCCTTATATTATCCATGTGCAGCAAACCTGGAGAGGTGGGTATAGGTAAGGCTATTCCGAGAAGCATTGGCCCAAAGTGAATGGTAATGGCCATGACTGAACTGGGATTTGAACCCGAGTTGGTGAAGTTGTACGCAGACTCTGTAGCTAGAATGCCAGGCTGGATCTTTTGTTATGACAAATGAAGAACTAATAGAATGCCTAATGTTTTGGAAACACTATAAAGATTACAGGTTCAGAGACCAAAGAAAACAAAAAGGATGGGAAGAAACTAGGGCCCTTCCTATATGGGGCCCTATTCTGGATTATACCATTTGGAACTTGACATAGACACGTCTGGGTGAGGAATTTATAGCATTATTATGTCTTGGCTATGTTGGGGCTACCATATGTATCTGTGGCAACCCCAACATAGCCCCACGATATCGGGGAGGGGGAAGCCTGCTATATCTTTTTTTAGGAAAACTTGATTCTGAACCCCCAAAACAGGTGCATGATGGTAATTGCACACTTCTGGGTATGTTGCTGTGTCAGTACCCAGACATGCACATCACTGTATCACACAACAAGAACACCAGCCCTGAGCTGTGCAGCCAACAGGCATTTATTCCAGATAATGTTTACTCCAGAATCAAGCCATAGTCTGCACCAGCATGCAGATGGCAGGACCCTATTCTGGGATATAATCTGGAATAAGGCCAGCTGCAGAAAGGGCCTAGACTTGTGCAAAGTGGTCCAAAATAGCACTGGAAAGATTGCTGCAGCAACCGTAGGGAGTCTGCAGTAATTGCGGACAAGTGCATAGTTACCAACAGGATCCTAGAAGAGGTAAAGGGGTTCACATCTCCCATGCACTTTAATTGCCAGAGCCTGGAAGTGCATGCCAGCCAGTTACTTTTTCAGTCTAATTTGAAGATGTGCTCGCAAGTGTACCAGGCCAGTGACTGTTCTGGGGCAGAGGCAGATGTGTGGCCAATGCTTCTGAAACCTGCTAAATGTGGACTCTGCTGTGAATCTCTTTTTAGCAGTATTTTGGGCCACATTTTGTACCCCTGGAAGGAAAAGAGTAAATGGCAGATGGGGAATTTTCAAATATATAACTATCTACATCCTCTGGAATTTGACTATTATTTACACTGTACAAATATTCATATCATGTAATTTCAAAAGTTGAACAGATAAGTTCTGCCTTAAATATAAAAGTGGAAAAGCAAGCATGGAAACAGTTCATCTGTGCTTGTCTTTTTAAAAGTTTGGTTGGTAAGGGATGCAAGACTAACATTGCATTATATTGCAGCAAAGCGCAGAATTTATATGGTGTCCAAATGCAGACTTGCCTTGTTCTCCTAGAATTATAAGTTTTGACTGAAGGAAAGAATTGCTGGCTGCAGATGGGCTGGAATGAGAGCTGCGTCATGTTCATTACAACCTGAGCACAGTCTGTTTGCTAGATGGCGCAAGACCCACAGCTGCAGAGCTGGGGGGGGGGGGAACAGGACCCAATATATAATCTGCTGTGGTGGGACGCCTGGGCATCATAGGATGAGTAATCTGACTGATCTCTGCCGCTCTTTGTTATTATTCACTACGAAGATTTCAGGAAATGGTTTGTGGGTTGCTTGAAAACATTCCCTCTTGCTGAAGCCCTTCATTTCCTTGCAGACACATCACCAGAGTTGGCTTTGTTAAAACTGCAGTTAGATCAGCGCCACATGTTCCCTTTCCCCAGTAATATACCTATGGGGAATAGAGCGATGTCTGGTTAGCCAAATGCATACGAGATGAACACAGGAAGGAATTGGTTTTCCCACAACCGGAAAGTGAAATGAATTTTGGGAGAGGTCAAGAAGAACGTTGATAAAACTAATTCATTTGGAGGAGTGAACTGTGCTTTGAAGTAAAGCCAAAGAGAACAAAATCATGGCAATAACTGCATAGAAAGGTTTGCCCCCTCTGTTTAAAAACCTCTAAACAGATGATGGGGGCATTTTGTAAATCTGATTATATTATAAATATAATCAAAAGCGGACATGGCAAGGCTGTCTGTTGCTCTGAATTCTAGAACCGTACTTTGCCCTTCCAGGTATTTTGGATTAATCTCCCATCAGTGCCAGCCAACACTGTATCCTTGCCTGGACTGGCAGAAATTGTTGACCTAAACATCTGGAAAGGAACAGCTAGAGAGAAAGGACTGAATGGACAGAGAAAGAATACTGTGATCTGTCCAGAAAATGATTTATCTTGGCAGCTGCTCTGTACATGCAGCCAAAGGCACACGGGAGAAGCTGCCTTTGATGTTGCAGCTTTGCTGGCACCATTGCAGCTGCTTTCTGAAGATTCTGCTCTTGTGCACAAGGAGCAAGCTCAGCCTCTCTGCACATGTGCAAGAGCCGTCTCCATGGCCTTTAATAACAGGCCACATCAGGGCTCACAGTAGTGACCTGGGAGCTGCGGCCTGTCATGCTGACCTTAAGGCACCTTTCCTGCCCCTGCATCTCCCCCAGGTACTTTGGTGGGGGTGGAAGTGTAGACTGATTTCCCTGGGGACGTGGGAAAGACTCCTTTGGTGTGTAAGGAGACACACGGCCTGTTCGCACCTGGTGAACAGGAGAAGTCCAAGATGAAGCATCCACATCATGCTGAAACACTTCCATTCTGGAAGCATCTCTGTGCATCCTAGTCCATCCCTATTCTAGGTGAAAGGAGCATACTTCAGGGCCGCACAGGAGCAGTTCCATACCATGTCACCTGGTCGTCCTACAATTTCTGGATGGTTCTAAGCTCTCCAGCCCCTTCTGACAATCAGTCAGACCTCTCTCAGGTGCCCAGTGCACTGATCATGTCCTTTTGCCTTAAAAGAAGTTGATCTTGCCTGGGTATTTCCAAATCAGCCATGACATTAGGTTTCCCTTGTCTTTCCTAATAACTAATTTCTAATACAAATTTTTACTCTGGAATAGAGTCAACAGGAGGCAAATATACCCAGTTGGTGTGTCTTTCACTCAGAAATGTTGCTGTTGATTTTTGTGCAGAAAAAAATTCAAAAAAAGAAAGAATTAAGAAAAAATGCGAGAGAATCTTAAGATTACAGCAACTAAAGTCCCAGTCGCACCTTATATTTAAGACGGAGGAGGCACTAGCAAGCTCTGTGTTTTGCCAAGAATGCTGCATGGATGTGCGCAAGCTGAAAGTGATAGTATCTTTCCCTTCACCTACTGCGCAAATTGAAGGCAACCTCTCCAACCACCCATGCTTTTTAAGCAAAAATAACAGCTTTAAAAATATCATCCCCTAAGATGTGTGTAAGATGTGTTTTGTGAATGATTTTCCTTTTCAGTACAATGGCATGTGCTTGCAAGGGCCTATTGGAATTCCTGGAAGGGATGGGAACCCTGGTGCCAATGGAATTCCTGGAACACCTGGCATTCCTGGCCGAGATGGACTTAAAGGAGAAAAGGGAGAATGCATGCGCGAAAGCTTTGAAGAGTCTTGGACACCCAACTATAAACAATGTTCATGGAGTTCTTTGAACTATGGCATAGATCTTGGAAAAATTGCAGTAAGCAAACACCATATATTACTTATGTTCTCAACATGGGTAAGGGAGGGTACAAGGTATGGGGGCAGGTATTTTCCATCTTGCTGTCACCGGTTCTCTCCTAACAATCACAGTCTGCCACCATCAGCAATAAGTTATGTTTAGACTGTTGACAGTCAGTATACGTTCAGGAGCGGGGTGAAGACACACCTCTTTGCTCTGGCCTTTGGCTAAATGTGGCACAGTTTTCCCCTACTGCACATATTATTGTTTTATACTGTTTTATATATATGGTTTTATTTTAAATATTTTTGTCTTTTAAATATGCTGTTACCCGCCCTGAGACCCTAGGGTATAGGGCGGGATATAAATGTAAATAAATAAATAAATAAAATATTGTGAACCCTTAGTAAGCGTTTACAATCAGAATTTAAACAAGAAAATCTACAGCAGTCTGATACAAAATAGCCTAGGGAGAAGAAAACTGATTAACATATTTCAGAAGTATTCATTGTTTCATGAAATCTTCACTTCAGCAATACCTGTGGCAGTTTATGCATTTTATGATGCCTTTTTAATAAACTGAAATGCATTCACTGTCACCCAGCACAGGGTATAGCACAAGCTTTGTGCACAAAAGATGCTAAATTCGGTCCCAACATCTACAGAAAAAGTTGGAAAAAATCCTTGGCCAAAATCCAGGTGAGTTGTTTGCCATCTGCTGAAGAAAGTGGTGAGTTAAAAGAACCAAAGTTTCACCTAAAAAAAAATCTATATAGAAAAATTATTGGTGTTGCTTCCCTTGGCTTAAATAATATAAGACTATTCATATGCAGCTTTGAGTCAGGCTAAAACTTCACACGTCTGATGAAGCTATGCTGTGTGCATCAAAGGTTTAAGCCATAGTGTATCTATTAATATTTAAAAGCGGCACACAAGACGGCTGCTTTTGCTGCTATCTGTGTAGTAGTGGAGGAAATTAATAGCTTAGTTACAAATTCTGCTCAAATATATCCAGCAGAAAAACGTTTCAGCTGCAAGTTCAAATAAGCTCTGGCAGGAGTTGCCAGCTGGCTGGGAAAACGGATCTGTTTGGCTGCTCCTACAAAACTATTGGGTGTGTGGTTTGCCAAAACAAACAAAGCCAAAATACCCATTTTGATAACTGCCTCTCTTACTTTTAGTCAAAGGAACAACCCCAGGTCAGAAGATTGAATGAGAATTGGCAGGCATCCCTTTTCTTGATTCAGTCTCTCCCGCTCTCTGTACTCCTCATGAAGTATAAACAAAGCTTGCTCTTGTTTTTGCTAGGAATGTACATTCACGAAGATGCGCACCAACAGTGCTTTAAGAGTCCTCTTCAGTGGGTCGCTCCGGCTCAAATGCAAAACCGCTTGTTGCCAGCGGTGGTATTTTACTTTCAACGGAGCGGAGTGCTCTGGGCCACTTCCTATAGAGGCAATCATTTATTTGGATCAAGGAAGCCCGGAATTAAATTCAACCATTAACATTCACCGCACTTCTTCAGGTATGTATCAAGAGGCCAAAAATATGTTGGTTATGCTGCTAACCTGCAGCAAGTAAAAATGCAGATGAGAAAGCAAAATACTCTGGGTTGCTCTAGGGCAGTGATGGTGAACCTTTTGAGCTCAGTGTGTCAAAATTCGCAAGAAAACCTAGCTTAACTCGGGTGCTGTGTCACATCTAGAAATATCCATACTTTTGTGATATTTGTAGCTGTAGTAAAAAAGTTAAATTTTTCATATATGTATTTTGTAAAAGCAAAAACAAACAATTCTTTACAATAGTGACTTTTGTTGCTGAATTTCGTTTGCTAAATCTTCAATTGAAAGTTGGTATTTCGCACACTTCAAGAACAAGCAAGCACTACACAACCAGGTGCCAGGGTGACCAGGTGTGTCACCCAAAAGGGCTTGGTGTGTCACCTGTGACATGCGTGTCATAGGTTGGCCATCCCCGCTCTAGGGAGAGGGGAAAAAAAAAACATTTGGCTCTCCATGATCAAATTGAAAGCCATCTCCCTCTTAACTTTAATATCCCCATTCCAATGTTTAGAAAGTAGGTTTTAGCTAACATGGGGCCTTTTTGCATTTAGGTGATGGGGACTGCCCAGGGGTGATCTGGCTTGGAGCATCCACGCACTGGGGAGCTGCTTCTGTCTCAGAGTAGTGGCTCTAGGTATGCGTGGCCATCCTCAATTTTGATAGCTGTGGAGCAGTAAAAACTGGTCCACAGCTAAAGGATGGCCTATGGTGCTTCTAGGGCAGCCCTGGATGCAGCCTTCACACTTACTTCCATGCAAAGTTGTGGTGGGGCGTGTGTGTTGCCGTTTGGCCATAGCAGCAGCCAGATGCTGCCAGACAGCAGCCTTTGCACTTATCCTGCTGCAGGGTAAAATCAAGATAGGCTAGGGACAAGGTCGGCGTTCACGTTGCAAGCACCAGGCTTCATCCCTGATCTTAACTTCCCTGGGACACTGTCTCAGGGAACATGAGCGTGCAAAACCTCTCATTTGATCTGTTTTTATACGGATTTTATAGTGATGTGTCCCAATCCCGTTAGGGCCTCTTTCCTGTCTTATAGCTGCCAAAAAAAGATGACCACATGGATGTTAGTATTGCTTTCATTCCTTCCAGTTTGATTTTTAGGTTAGGGCCAGCCAACAATCCTATCCCTACTGTTGAAAAGCAGTGCTAAGGAAAATGTAGCCCTCCAGATGTTGCTGGATGCACTTCCACCAGCCAGAGTAGCATGGTCCAGGCACAGGGATGATAGATGCTGTAGTCTAGCAACAGCTGGAGATGATGCTGGTCTCTCATATTGACTGGGTATCCTTCCAGTTGTCATTCACCATTCTACATTCAGCAATGCTATAGTTACTTTCTTAACACAATAGATGGCTTTAGGTTTAATCAGTGTGTTCTGTTGTTAAACAGTGGAAGGATTATGCGAAGGCATCAACGCTGGCCTGGTGGATATTGCTGTTTGGGTTGGTACTTGCTCAGATTACCCACCAGGAGATGCTTCAACTGGATGGAACTCAGTCTCTCGCATCATTATTGAAGAACTACCGAAATGAAGTCTTTTAAAGACTGTCCTCCTATCCCAACCACTTGTATTTTGTGCCTTATGATCCCATCCTTGAAATCTAGTTGTATTTAGAAGACTTGATTGCAATGCACAAGCTTCTGTGCAGAAACATTTATAACTGATTTTTCTAATTAAAAAAACTTTGATATGTTTTTTTTAAAAACTTTTTGGTATAGATTCTGAGGCAACAAACTGGTTTTGTGTACTGTATTCCTGTTTTTATAAACTGTACTTATTCTTACATTGGATAATAAATATTATTTTATAAATAGCCTTAATACAATTGTTCAAGCAGTTGTGTCAAACTGTGCAATCCCATAAGACCACAGCATCCCAGGAATTCCCGTCCTCTGCTGTTTTTCAAAGTTAACCTAAGACCTTTTCACACCTGGCCCAGTGGGGAAGATGCTCCAAACATGGAGTATCTACACCATGCAAAGCTGCTTCCATGCCAGACCATCCCCCAATCAGATACCTGTGGAGCGCCTTTTAGTTTGTCTGGGGCACAGCTAGAGTAGCCCTTCATCCACCATTCACACCTCTTCTGGCTGAATGGTGCATGGGATGGGGCAGCACAGCTGCCGTTGCACAGCGTGGCGAGCAACTCTAGTACAGAGGCAATTGCACTTACTGGGGCAAGTCTGGGTTAGATCAGGTGTTGCAAAGTGCAGACGCCCGATGAATCCCCCATCTTCATTTTCCTGGGAAAAGTTCCCAGGGAAGTGAAGGTGCAAATTTGCTCCTAGACAAACATTTCTTGGCACCATGATACCATCGATCCATCCTATCCCCAACTGTTCACTTCTCCTTTTGCCTTCAGTACTTGGCCTTCCTTAGTCCAACCCTCGCAGTCATACAATACTATAGGATAAACCATAACTTCGATTATACAGATATTTATTGTATTTTCTATAATACAATAGAAAATTGTCAAGTAGCGGTATTTAACTCTTTTCAATCACCACCAGAGGGAAAAATGATTTTATTTCGAATAACATCAGAAGAATAGGTGCAAATAATAGTTCTAACGAAGAGCATGCAATTCAAACAGATTTTATATCAAAATCTACTATAGCAAAATACTGTGATTGCTTTCTGGAGTGTTCCTGCTTCAAGCGTAGAAAAATTAGTGACCAGATCCCTTGCCCACAATAGCTTCTGCATTCGCTTAAGTGAAAAATGTGATCCCAACTATTTTATAGCCTCCCTTGCCAAAATATCACTTCTGGATTAAAGTTGCAAAATGAACCAGAAAAAAAAAGTAGAATTATTTAGTATTTAAAATAAAAAGACCAAAAATGAGCAAATACATAAAATAGCAAAAAATACTGTAGTTTCAAAATATAGTACAGTAGTTCAAGCAAATAATGCTTGAATGTAGTTCCATGCAAAATCATAGGGTTCAGAATCTTAGTTCCATAACAGTTCAAAAAAACATCAATGTCAGAAGTAAGGCAGAATGACTCAGATTCAGAATAATTAAAGGTAATATACGTATGGCTATATCCCAAATCATGAATATATCATGTTATACAATTACCAATAATATGCCAACAAACACATCCCCTCTATGCAGCTAATTACCATAATTAATTTGGGAGTAGCCTCCTAAGCGCAACTGATCTTGGATGCTTCCACTCCAAAGCTAAGTATGCCATTCTTCTTCAAGACTGAATAAGCTGATTTTTCCCAAGAGAAGAGAACTTGAGATGTTAACTCTCTAGGTCCAAAATGGAGACAGGCCCTTCCGTTACACTAGTGGTCGGCAAACTCATTAGTCAAAAGAGCCAAATATCAACATTACACCGAGTGAAATTTCTTTTGTGGCTCCCGAGCCGTGGTTTGCCTACCACTACTTTACACTATACTTAAATTTTAATCTTGCCTATTCCTTCCAGGAGTGCACATTGAATGCATACAGTCATTAAGATGCTGTGATACCAGAATTATGACAAGATGTGGACCTGGCCAGTGAAGTGCTATACTACATCTTTGTTTTCAATAGGAACTATAGAACTTTGGCTCTGTACTGCTTTACACTTTACAGAATTACAGATTCATCAAGGGCCTGTTCGCACTTGATCTTATTTTGGAAGATATTCTGGAATAGGGGACCTGCTGCCCACATGCTAATGCAGGCTACAGCAGCCCCCAAATAATGCCTACCAGAGTCTGCATTAGCATGTGGACAACAGACCTTACTCTGAGATATATACCAGAATATGGCCAAATGTAAACAGGCCCCATGTTACAAGCATTCTGAATATTCAGTGTCATGCTATTACATCTCACTATTTATTCATTCATGGTGACCCCTATTAATTCGGGAGTGACAAAGTTTGAAAAAAACAGACAATAATAGTTAGTCAAAGATAATTTATTATACATCAACTTAGAGATCCACATATAGTAATCTGAAATACAGCAATTTGCTGCAATACATATTCCTGCTGCTGTACAATTTGTTTTTGCACATTTATAAGTCCTTTCTCAACACAATTATTTTCATGTAATGGGACTAGAAAGGAAGGAATTAACTGAGTTAAATCTTTTCCAAGTTCAGATGGGATAACAAATAAAAACTGAAGAATGAAATAGAAGAGATTTCTTTAGAACAATATAGGTTGTCTCCAATTTCTTCTTTGAATAATGTCCTTCTTGACACAACTCCAAATTTTAGTCATGTTTTTTAAAGCCAAGCAAAGTCTGAGATACTTTTTCATATACTACAAATGTAATACAGCATGCAGGAGTGACTCTAATAATGTTAGGCACAATTCCTTTGTAAAATCCATGAACTCCTTCTTTCCTGTGGTGAAGCAAAAAAATAAAAATTTCTAAACACATTTGGAATGGAAGCATACCTAGATTATTCTAAGTAATGCTTGTATTAAATCCTTCATCTTGAACATGCAGGATAATATATTTTAAATTTCCTTGATGACTCAGCTTTACTTCTGAAGTTACCATCTTGAAGTATGAAATCACAATTTTTAAAGAAAAATGCAATTCAGGGAAGGACTGAAAAGACCAACACAGAATCCACTGACAGTTACGATGGTTGTAACATGGCAGCCCTTAAAATCTGGATTTTGAGCTCATGTTCTTTATTCAGCATTCACTGAAAACAGAAGTCTCTGCAGCTTTGCAGAGGTAGAAAATGGTGAGATTTAGAGCAGGAATGCAAACAGATGCAGCAGTGCCACTGAGTTAGCTTAAAGAATGCCACCTTGCCACGCTAAGAATGATTTCTGCCATTGCAGAAGATGACACAAATATCTCTCAGACAACTGGTATTGGTCACTCCATCAGCAGTACCTCAGGGGTAAATAATATTATGTATATAGAAGGGAACAGACAGGTGAAATGGTACTATTTGGCAAGAATAAATGATTCATAGGTTTTTTTTTTTTTACTAAGCACAGGGAACACTAATCAAATGATAAAAGGTATTTATTACTTCATTGGGGGACCCTGAAGTATGGATATATGCTCAAATCCCTTCAGGCAGCCCCCAAAGGACAGATCTGAGTTTTACACTGCATTAGTTCTCTGGTAAAATATGACTGCCCAGGTATAATACTATTTTTTTTAACAATATATATTTCCTTTCATATGATTTGCCCTTTGAGGTGACACTGACTTACACTGCTACACTGGGCAACCTCACTACAATACCACTGATAGTTTAGACTTCCTCTCTGCAGAGCCAGTTATTTTTTGGTAGGTTGAGTCATACCTCTTCACTACCATGGTGGTTGGCTGAGTCACATCTCTAGTGTGCTGCCAGAGTTGGAAAACTGGGCCTCTAATGTTCTCTTAACCTATAGTTTACCACAGGCTGCAACTACTTCCGTAAAAAGATTTTGCAGTACACAGTAGTGTGATTCCAACAAAACTACTGTGTCGTGCAACATCTTGTTACCAAACAAGGTTGGAACCAAACGACAGTTGGAATATATTATACAGGGAACATTCATATAAAACAAACAGATTTAGAAGTAAGTCTTCTGGTACCATAAGCATGCGGATTGCTGCAATTTTCTAACAAAGATGAAAGTACACCAGTTCAAGGAGCCCAAAAAACTTTTTTAGTTGTCCTTCCCAAATCCATGTGTTCAGTTACCTCTATGGATCTTATGTATGATTGTAGAACTGCCATAATTAGTTCATTTTAATTTATTTACAGTTGTTAAGACTGTAAGGATTGATGCCGTATGTTAATGCACAATGGTGAATTTCAGAAGAACAAAACTGCTATTTTGTCCTCTCATGCCTAGATTTTATGGTCAGTTTCTGTGTCCATGGCTGACTGAAATGCAGATTTGGGATACTGGCACTGCCCTGGGGTTGCACAAACCAGTGAATAATTGTAGGAGATTCTACGCAAGCACCTCCCCTGTTTCCATGAAATTTTTAATATAACCATTCTTTAAATACCACCTGAGAAGGGGAACGGGCCATTAATGGCCAGTGAATTGCTTTAGTTAGGGGACAGAGCTCTTCTGCATTGTGCAGGCTCTGTGAAAGAAGCCCACAGTTGAAAAGAGGCCTCTAGCAGCCTGTGAAAAAAGTGCCTTTCTAAGCTTTGAGCAGTGTGGGTTCTTCATGAAGAGACAGCTACATTAGGCAGGTTACTTGTCCAACTGTCTACTCAAGGCTTGGGTCACACATGCCAGCATAGCAGCAATGGGCGCAACTCTGATGATGCCTAGAAGAGCCAGTGGCGGCTTTTGGCTTGGGCCCCATGAGGAGATCACAAGAATCTATAGAGCACAGAACACCTGTGCTCAGTCGTGGACTTGCGGCCAGGCTCTTCCAAGGAAATGCGCCAATAACCTTGTGAGATACTAGTTCTCAAGCATGGTTTCCTCAAAAACTGGGATGGATCCACATTTGGCTCCTCTTTAAAGCTAAAAGAGATATTTCCCATTTAGAGTTTCTAGTCCTGAGATAGCCTTGTAGTGTCTTCTCATTGTAGAGCAGAAATGTACTCTTGTTATTTCAGCCTCTTCTATTTAATGCCTATCTAGTCTCCAAATAACACCATGCCTCTACATCCTAAATCTGCCTGTAACAGTGGAGCCAGCTGCACTAATGGCAACCTGCATATGCATCTTCAGCCACATGGAAAGAGACTCGTCTTTGCCCCTATCGAGGTACACACAGATTGAGCAGCATTCCTCCACAATCATCTGGAACCTACAGGACCAAGACAATGCCCCTGTGTATTGCCCAATGCAATCAAACCACAATGTGCTCCAATGGGCTTGTCAGAGTTTTCCTGCTGTTATGCAAGTTTTGGAAAGCATGAAGAATGCCTTGAAAAATATATACTATATTAATGATAGTAATCAGAATAACATCCCATGCCCTACCTCCACGTCCTCCGAATGACATCAACTACTCCTGAGTATTTGTTGTGCTGGTCTTGAAGACGTGCTCTCACAACCTGATAGGGGTATGTTGCTGAAACTGCAAATATTTTCGACAATGCAGCCATTGAGATATATTCTAAAGTGTTCTAAAAACAATACAGAATTAATATAAGGTACAATATCTTCATAAAAAGAACACTTCTGAAAGAGCGTGTTATTCACACCATACACTACACCTTTCCAATGTTAAAATAAGAATACACCTGGATCATGTATGTGTGAAACAACTTATGAATTATACATCTGTATTTAATTGTCTAAGTGAAGACCTCCCTGTTAAAATAACTACCAATTACTTACCAATTTTGAATCTGATGGTCTGTTTTGATATTTATTATATTTTGATTTTAGTTCTTCATAGGCCATGAACTGAAGCGCTCCGTGTGACGTTCCAAACAGACCAGGTACAAATCCCTAAAATAAAGTTTATCAATCAGATTAAAATACAAAACTGTGAAGGACAACCAACCCATCACACAAAAATGACACAGACCACCACAATGTAATGTTTCAGCTGAACAGGGCGGGGGGGGGGGGGGGCAAAAGAGAAGCAAGGATGCAGAGTATAGGAGTATAAGAAGTGGTGGCCAGGCTGGAAACTTTACATCCACCCAGCTTCTGTATTTCATTTCATTTCCATTTTATTTGTATACTGCCTTTCCAAAAGAAAACTTGCCTAAGGCAGTTTACAACAAACAGAAAATACACAATGCAAAATAATAATAAAAATATAGTTTATTCTGGTGTATAAGACTACTTTTTAACCCAGGAAAATCTTCTCAAAAGTCAGGGGTCGTCTTATACGCTGGGTGTCGTCTTCTTATACAGCAAGTATATCCCAAACTCTATATTTTAACTGGAAAAGTTGGGGGTCGTCTTATATGTCAGAATTTACATTATAAAAATCACACATCATACAAAACATTGTAATATAAGCTAGACAGACAGACTGAGGCAACTAAGGCCAAGTAGAGACCAAAGCAGCTGACCAAAGGTCCCAGTCCCTCAATGAATAATCTCCACCAAGATATCAGAATCCCCTCCTCCTAGATGTCCTTGCCCAGCCAGGCTAGAGAGTCACCCAGAGGGCAGAGGGGTCTAGGCTGCCACCACTAGATCACCACCCTTGGAGAGATGGCAAGGTTCTCCTCTTCCTCCTCCTCAGGCAGGGCTGTATGAGGGTGAAGTTCAAGGCAAAACCATTAGAGACCCAAGTAGAAGGAGCTCTAGTCCATGGACTGTCAGGGCCAAATTAATTACAGAATATTGCTTCCAAGAAGTGCTGGATGAAGAAGAACATGAATGGCTTTTCCAACTGACAATTTCCTATAAACAACGGATCAAAATCAGGATCCGTTTAATGATCTTGCCAACAGAGAAAATTTTTAGTGGAGGATCTATGGAGAAGAGTAATCTGAATCTAAGTGCAAACAAGTTTGTTCCTGGGGTGAAGTAGTTACTGGGATATCTTTGAATATCTGATGGTTAAATAGCTCTTGTCTCCTTGTCAGTGTTAAACTTATATATTACTGAACTTTTGCTAGTCTTGCATGTTTAACAAAGTGTTATCAGGTTAACCGCTGTTAGAGGTTAATGAAATGGAAAAAGATACAGTTGGAGGCAGGTTATATAGCCCACCGTACAAATTAGGTGCAAAGGTCAATCTGACACATTTAAATTTATAGATGAAATTAATAGAATCCTGCCATAAGACTTGCTCCCCACATCAATTTTATTAGGAACAGAGACAATCACTACCCTATACAAGACCTTTAATTAATTTGACTATTTGACTATACTATCTCTCCAAAACTTTGTATTCTTTATGCCTGTGGTCCCCAGCCACTGGTTTGTAGGGGTTTTTTTGTCGGTCTGTGCCACTGCTGCCGCTGCCACCACCGCCACGCCCTTGTGGCCATGCCATGCCCCGGAAAAGGAAGCCAGTCCCTGGTGCAAAAAAGGTTGGGGACTCCTGCTTTATGCTTTATATGCATTTATAGAACTTAAGTACACATTTAATATTTTAACGCTACTTAGAAACTTCCATTTCAAATATATAACTCTTGTATAAAAGTATCTATTCAATTTAACTTGTTATAAATGTTACAACGTACTCTATTATTACCCATAAAGGAAATTACGAGACACAGAAGATAAAAATTAACTATCAAACAGTAGCTTGTAACCACTTTAACTGCAGCAGGAAAGCTGCAATCGTCTTTTTAACATAATATCCAAAATATGTAAAAGATTTTAAAAACATCAAGTACTATTTGGGTGATACTAGTGGAAGTGTCTTCTATAGATAGAATTACTTTGCCCAGGCTCAGAAGATGGTGAGTATACAAAGACAACTGTTCAAAATTATGTTTAATGTGAGAAGATGGAACCAGTGATAAAAGCAGCAGCAGCAGAAGAAGACAGGCTTTTGCCAAAGATCGAGGGCTTTTTGGATGATAGACTGCCCTACTAAGGCTCACATTTAAATCACTGTTCATAATGAAGACTATAGCTTGGTAGCAAAGTACACAGTAAGTCTGGAAACGTTCAAGTCCCACTTTGTCCAGGCAGGGATGGGAAAGATCTTGTTCTCTTCCCCAGCAGGCACTTTCTTCCTGCTTCTTCTGAAGATGGTCTAAAGCAGCATATACCTGCTGTTTCCTGAGCAGATTCAGGGGAGGTGCCAGACCTGAATATTGCTTCCTACTAGCAAACCTATTTTTCAATGTTTTGTGAGGTAGGTGGGGCTGCGAGAGCTCAGAAGAGGGCTGTGACTCCCCCAAGGTCACCCAGCTGGTTTCATGGGGGAGTGCAGAATCAAACCCAGTATTCCCAGATAGGAGTCCAGATCCCCAACCACTAGACCAAACTGGCTGATGACACAAGGCCTCTAACCTCTATTTTTTTCATAGGGAGCAATTCCTTCCTTAATAGGATATGCACTATCCAGCAGGCATGTCTTCCTGGAATCCAACAGTGTTGCCTACAACTGAGGATGGGGAAAGCCCTGTCTATAAATGCTGTGCCTCAAGAATCATTCATTCTTTCTACGCTACACCCGAAGGTCTCAGGGCAGGTTACAGCAGTAAAAAACAAGACTAAACACACTAAAAGTTACTATATTTGCCAGCAATACCAGAAATTGTTACAGAAGAAAATTATTATTTGACTGCCATATTGGGATGCAAATGTTACTTCCAATACAGCATAGACCCAACTGTTATATAAAGGTCTCAAGTACTAAGAGAACCAAAAAGTTGGGGAACATGAACAAGCCCATCAAGCGAAATGCTGTAATGCAACATAAACAGCAACCCTTCATGAAACACTGAATCAAAATAAACACAATACTTTATCCACTATAAACAGTGGTATTCCCAACTCTAATTGTATTACCTTATACAAGCCACGTATACCTTCATACTTGTATATTTTTATAAGGGCGTCAAGCATCCCTTGATACTGTCTCTTTGAGGAATCAATGCCAGCTTCATATTGCAACACAAGACGCGTCTTTGTTACCCAGATTGGGTTTGTAATACAGAGGGTCATGGCTCCTGTCATCAAATGGAAATTTGACCATTACTGCAATGCCAGTAGATTTGTATTGCCCAAAGGCAAACATTCCAACATCATTCCTCAGCACATGAATGACAGCAAACACATACACTGAAATTTCTGGTTTCAGTCAAGTTATTTAAATCAGAAGAGGACAGGAGGAAGGTTTAGAGTTAATATTTGTACTCTCTGCATAGGTACAGGGCAGAAGTAGAGAAGACTGTGTGGTTGCCTGTATTCACCTATATTGGTATCTACTGGCAGAAAATATACATTGATCCTATGAGGATTTGCTCACCAGCTTCAGCTGCTGACATGAGATGTTCAGTTGCTCCAAGGCTTTCCAGTTTATCCTCTGTTTTGTAGGCTTTAATGGCATTATAGCTGAGAAGGTAAATGGGAAGAAATGTACCTGATTAATGGTTTTTACAAATATAGTAAATGCAGTCGCTATATTCAAATACATAATTACAAGTATATAATTGGCACTTTTCATTAGATATATAAAATACATAAGCTCCAAGCCATATGTCAGTACTTTTCTGAATTTCAGGTGGTCTATTGGGAGCAACATGGTAACTGTGGGCACAATTTGAAGCCAGATGATTACTTGAAAACACAAGGGTAGTTAGTAAGAACCTTATCCCATCATATACATAAATTATATAAGGGTACTCTTAGGCGTCTTTCATTTTCTAAATTTCACTTCTATTCATGAACTAAAAACTATTTAAAGATTTTACTATACTCTGTGCAAGTATCTTTATACATAATATGGTTATGAATGATTCAAACATGTCAGGGAAGAAAACAAAAAAGTTAGTAAGCCATTTTCACTTATACATTTGTTTATTAAATTGAAAACAGACTTGAGTGGAGGCTAAGGAAATCCGTGTTTTGTTTCTGGAATTGTTACATTTCAGAGAAGACACTGTTAAGGAAACCGTTTTTCAAAGTATCAAATAATAATGACTACATTACATTTTAATATTTTTCACTAACCTTGTGACCTCTAGGTGTTCACTCTAATCAGCTTTAACTGGGGCAGGTGAAGAGTGACCCAGAGCTCAGCTTACTAAGTGACACAACTCAGACAAGTAAAAGCTGTTGACAATGAGAAGATTAGCTTGACTGTAAGCCTTGACTGTAAGCCTGATGAAGCTAATTTGGTGGTTGGTTACAGTGGCATTTAGTAACACATATTAGCACTCTCATAAAGTTGATACATTACAGAAAGCCATTATTGTTATGTTACACACCTAGATGTGAGGGCATATATCTGATTTTCAAGGAAGACAAAATTTAACAAATTAAAACACAATCTCAACTGCAAATATTAAAATTAGGGTGTGTTTTTTAAAAGTTCCTTCTTTGTAATATTGCACACTATTGTGACCTGCCCTGAGACCTTTTGGTGAAGGGCGGGATATGAGCTCTTTAAACAAATAAATACTCTTTCACAAGTGCCACTGTTAGTTTCAGAACATCCTTGCCCGAGGCCTGCCATAGTCTGGACTAGCACGCAGACAGACAGCAGGCCCCTATCTCTAGATATATTCCAGAAAAAGGTCAAGTGTAGAAAGGCCCTTAGTATCACTCAAAACTCTGTACACCTTTAGTTTCTAGTACTATAGTTAAAAACTGTTGTACGGTATAGATTTTTCTGCAAAATTATTTTACTTTGTAATTTGGAGGCCTGGTGAATATAATTAACTATTAAAATACTGTGCTAAACTAGTAATTTTTAACAACCATCTACTAAGGCTACTGGGAATCTTGAAGCCAATATGCAGTTTACACAAGCAATACTAGCTTCCTGGCTGGATCAACAGCTGATCAGCTTAAGCTTGGAGAAGATGGAGAGATGACAGAAGTGGCCAGTTCTGTTTGCTGTATGGTTAACAGCCAAACAGATATCCTCCGCACATCTTTATCAACAGAAAAAATTATAACATGTATACTTTGTGGTTTTGTTGCATCATTAACTGTTACTTTCTAAACAAACATCATTTGCATCTGAGTTTCATAGGGAAAACATATATAAAAAGGATCCTATTAAAATTTATGATTATAGTCTTATAATATTATATCTGTGTCTACTACAATTACAGTGCAAAATATTCAAATTGTTGAACTTACAAAAAAAAGTAGAGACCCCAGGAGGCTCCTGCGCCCCACATATTTGGAGTCACTCCTAGGTACAAACCACGTAATCCTTCATGTTTCCAGATAGTTGTTAAACAGTGCAGGATACCATTATATTTTGGTCTCAGTGCCAAGCCGTCATTCACTGCATGAAACAATTGAAAAACAGACTGAAAGAAGGTAATTTAGAATGCATTATCTTGCAAAACATGCAAAAATACTGCAATTACAAATAGGGCTTTTTCCAAGTGGCAAATGTACAAATGAGAATATCACATTTTTTTTGAGAAGGTAACAGATACTGATGCAGACACTGTTCCCAACCACACCAGAGACTAAACGATACGAAGCCATGTTCTTCTGACCCACCCAACTCTACTGTGTTGTCTATGAACGTTTAAGGTGGACTTCTAAGCCAAATAAACTCAAAACCATCCTTCTTATCTCCCCAGTTAATGTAAGGAAGTGTGAAATAAGCAAGGATACCATGATTCAAAGGGCCTGCCTTAGACCATCTTTGTGTATTATTTTCAGATAGTTTGGAATAATAAATTGAATAAGAATAGGTTGATAGTTAAAGGCTTACTCTAGAATAACACCTGAAGCCCTGGACTGCACTACATAGCACAGCTGTGGTCAGTACACAGAACATTTGACTTCACCTCATTTTATGGTACCATGGACTCTGAGGGTGTTTTTCCACTGACCTCCCTTAATCTGGATCTAAGATGATCCGGATCTAAGGAATAGGTACTTCCCTTAATCCGGATCTACTAGATCCGGATTAAGGACAGTAACCAATGTGTTAATGTGCTAACCTTCGAAGGCAACTTTGGAGGGACTTTGGAGCCAGCTTCGGAGGGACTTTGGAGAATGCACAGGCTTGGAAGTTTTGGGGTACCCCCCCCCCCCATAGGCTCCTCTATACCCCATTGCCCAATTGTGGTAGAAACAGGATCCGTATAATCTGGATTTGATGGCTGAAGACCCCATTGTAGACCCCTTTCCTACAGGAAATCTGGATTATAGGTCCTGATCCACATGATCCAGATTTCCCTAGAGCTGATGGAAACAAATGTGGCTCTAATGGGGTCTGTGGTGGAAATGGGCTCTTCCTGCTCTGAGCCGAATGGGCCCTTAATGGGTACTTAGTGCTAGTGGAAAAACACCCTGAGTTCTCTACTTATAACTAGACTAATTTGTTAGTGTATATTATATAGAAGAAAATACAGTAATTTTTATTATCTGATAAATTAAACTGCTACAGATTTACAACTGTGACATAGCAGGGCTATTTAATTGGGAGAGCAATGCATTTGCTTCTGAGCAATTTTTATCTCAGAACCTGAGATGTGTTGATTCCCTAGATACGTCCACTGATAATGGCATTTTTCTAAGGGATTTTAAAAACACATTATATTACTATTTCTATTTAGTTGACCTTTGAACATTTTTATCAAACCATAGTTCATCAAATACAAACTGCTGAGAGAGACCCGGGACCTTTTCATATTTGGCCATATTTTGGAATATATCTCAGGATAGGGGTTGGTTGTCCACATGTTAATGCAGGGCTCACCTGGGGCCTGCTGTAACCTGCACTAGCGGGTTCCTATTCTGGAATATATTCCAGAGTAAAGCCAAGTGTGAATAGGGCCCTGGACTGTCAGGTGCTTGAGCTAACAAAACCAGGCTCTCTTATTATTTATTTATTTATTTGTTTACATTTCTATCCCGCCCCATACCCTAAGGTCTCTGGGCGGGTAACAGCCAATTAATCACAAGATACACATTAAAAATGAAAAGTAAATTAAAAACAATATAGACATAAAATATAGATTAAAAACACTTAAAAGTTCAGTAAATTTAGAACAGTACATTCCCTATTGTTCCCATGAGTTCTCATCTTGTTTGTAGTGCCTGTGATTAGGGAAGGAAGAGAATATAATCATCTCGTCTTAGCCAAAGGCCAGGGTAAAGAGGTGGGTCTTTACCGCCTTCCTAAATATCTGTAAGGAAGGGGCATGACGCACCTCAAGAGGGAGGCTATTCCATAATTTGGGAGCTATCGCTGAAAAGGCCCTTACCCGGGTGCCCACCAGTCTCACTCTTCAGTACCAGTAGCAATTCATGAGAAGATGAGTCACACTAAAAGGGTGCAGGATCATGCTTACATGCATGTATACACATAGTGTCAATGCTCAGGCAGAGAGTATCAACATGTAGTTCTTAGCCTTCTCCTGTGACCTTTGAAATATTCTTTCAGTCAAAGAAATAATTAGACAAATGAGAGAGCTGCCAGTTTGGTCTAAACATCAGTCTGTTTCACACTGAACTGAGTGCAGATAAAGGAATCCCTGCTTTCATTTAGACCTGCATATGTCCTAAGATCTGCCAGTGAGGCCCTCTTGGTGGTGTCACCCTCTTTAGCATTTAAGGGGATAGGGATGGGTGGGAAGACATTTTTGGTCATAGTCCCAGGCTAAGAAACAATCTCTCCTCTGAGGAGTTTTAGGGAGTTTTTTCACTTAGCGCTAAAGGGTCCTTAATGGATACTCTAGTGCTACTGGAAAAACACCCTTAGGCACCCTCATGCTAAACATTCAGACAATGGTAAAGGCGCACCTTTTTAGCATTCCTTCCCCATGCAGGCACTGACAGTCTTTCAGTCAATTTATTTTATCTGCTTTTATTACTGTTTTACTCTGATCTGCTCTGAAACCTTTAGGTTTAGGGACAGATAGAAATACCTTTTTTTAAAGTATCATTTATCTGATAAATCTGCCATAACTTACCTAATATTCCATGGGTTACACTGCTAAACCTTTTGCCTTCTGTCAAAGAGTTAACAGCTGCTTTCAACATCTAGCATGCAACATTACTGCTCAAAACTATTACTTTATATAATTACATTTAATACAATTTGGTTTAGTCTGTTCAGAACCTGGCGAACCAGCCTGTTATTCCCACAAAGCATTTACAACTCCAAACATATTAGAATGTGGTTTGCATTTAGTTTACACACATCCCCCCAAAAAACAAAAGCACAGACACTCTGGCACTTTCTGCGGTAGCCACATATGACAGGGTATGGTGTGAAACTAGTACCTGGGAGATCAGGGTTCAAACTGTCACTCACTGTGTTAATTTATGGGGTGAACACAGGCCATTCAACTACTCCTAAATCTAATCTACTTCACAAATTGAACAGACTACTGAATAATTTGATTTGTCTGTTTGACTCAGAATTTGGGGCTCCAGCCCATCCTTCCAAAATGTTTATGGTTCAGAACATACATTGAAATATGGTGGGATGTATTATATTTGTATTTCAAATTACTTCTATATTAACACAGATAACTACTCAAGAAGAGACAAGGGGTGTTTTCCCACTAGCACTAGAATACCCACTAAGGCAAAGGGCACCCCAGATCCTGCCTACATATTATTCTCCTTTTGAAGCAGCCCTCTACTACCAACTATAAGAACAAGTATGACATGATTGTATTTCAGACGATGGTGCTACTTTTCTAAAAGTCTGGGCCTAGGAGGAATTTTTTTTATGATTATGGAATCCCTTGAAAGTGTTTTAATTTCCTGGTGAGAATTTTCTTTTCCAGCCTCCCTTGAGATTTGGAGAGTGCAGAAATGCACTCTGGAAGACAGTAGAACCTAGAAGCATGTCCAGCGGAGCAGATAGTACAAGCCCTGGAACAGATGAATTCGTCATCTTTTTGTCAAGCACAGAGACAGAGCTGAGTTTGGGCCTGGGAGATGAGACTTCAGCTGTGGTCACACTTAAGTTTTAATCCAGCTTCAGTCCACTTTCAGCGTGAAAGAATACATCAGCAGTGACAAGCTCCTTTCAGTGTTAAATAACTCAGAAAATCCAACTTTGGGATAGATAACGTGGAAGGAAAATTACTGGCCATTTTGCCGATGTGTTCTCTCGCTCTGAAGGTGGAGCGAAGCTGGATCAAACCTTAGCTGTGACCACAGCCTTCAAGCCCTAACTCTCCTCAGAGGGTAGTGCGTATGGACGATAAAAGATAAAGAAGGGGTGTTTTTCACTTAGCACTAAAGGACCCATTAAGGATCCTTAATGGGTCCTCTAGTGCTAGTGGAAAAAATCCTAGCACTAGAGTACTCATTAAGGACCCATTGAGGACCCATCAAGGGTCCTCTAGTGCTAAGTGGGAAAACACCCAAGAAGAGTGACGTGTGTCAGCTTGAGCTCTCAGTGGGACTACCGCGATATTAACGCGAAAATGCAAATTATTTGTATGTTTACCCCCCCCCCCCATACCCAAAGGTCTCAGAGCGGGTCGCAACATATAAAATGAACACATTAAAACCAATACCATATTAAATCTATTAAAACCACGGCAGTGTTTGAATGCGAAGAAGAAAATGCAAATTATATTTAAGTAGTATTACAAAGCACCCTTTGGGGCGGAAAAAAAGTGGTGGGACACCAGACACAAACGTAGACAGCTAGGAAAGGGGACGAGGGTCGCGCTGTTTCGGGAGCGGGGCGGGAGCGCGACGGCGAGCGGTTGGGGCGGGAAGGGAGGCCGCCTGACCCACTCGCCCGCCCAGCCTCACCTGCGAAGCGAACCTTCACCAGGTCGAGCGGGTGCAGCGCCAGCGTGGAGAGGACGCCGCCCGTCAGCCCGGCCACGAGGTTCTCGTAGTGCACATGCCTGAGGAGCGGCCGCGCCGGTTGGGCCGCATTCGAAGCCGTAGTAGGAGCGGCAGAGCCCGCCGCCGGCGCCAGGGGACAGGCTGCCGGGCTCTGCGCGCCCGCCGCGACGGGATTCATCCAGGAGCATCGGACGGAGGCCCGACCATCGGCGTCTCTCGTTCGAAAGGCGAACCGTAGCCAGGAGCGAGTCGCATGGGCGGGCCGGGCCGGGTCGGGCCGGCGGCCTCTCCGTCATGCGCCTCGCCCAATCATGGCGCGGCGTTCTCGGCCGTGCCTTCTAGTGGGCGGGCTCTACGCCTTCGCTCCTCCCTGGGCCGCCTTTCCCCTTCCGTCTTCTGTCCAACCAGCGGTCACCCTCGGCGTCGAGCAGCGGCTTCTCTTTTGACCCGGAAGTTGTTCGGGGTCGCTACTCGGCCTGGCCCCCCTCGCTTTCGCGTGCGCTTTCCGTCGGGGTGCGATCTGGGGGAGAGCCCCCCCCTTCCCGCCGCCGCCGCCGCCGCCGCCGCCGCCGCCTTGGAGGAGATGAAGGTGAAGGTGTTGAGCCGGAACCCGGACGACTATGTGCGCGAGACCAAGCAGGACCTCCAGCGCGGTGAGGGAGAAGAAGGCGCGCCGCAGAGTGGTGGACGGTTTGCTCGGTTAGCGTGGACTGTTACCGGGGGGTTCTGCACTGACTGGCCGGCACACCAGGCCAGCGCACTAGGAGCCTCCCTTCCGCCGTCGGTGCCTGTTAGGCTGCGTTCAGACATAATAAAAGAAGATGGGTTGGCTTTTATACCCCTCTTTTTCTCACCCGTTTAAGGGGGCTCAAAAGCGGCTGACAAAGCTTCTGTTCTTCTCCCCACAACAGAACACCCTGTGAGGTGGGTGGGGCTGTGAGAGCTCAGAAGAGAGCTGTGACTAGCCCAAGGTCACCCAGCTGGCTTCACGGAGGAGTGCAGAATCAAATCTGGTTTCCCCAGATAAGGGTCCTGCTCCCTGAACCACTAGACCAAAGGAGTAGCTGCTTAGAGGCATCTCAGAGACAATGTGTGGCCCTCGTGTTCCCAAGCCTTCCCTACTCCATCCTTTCCAGCACAGAATGATTGACCAAGGAGGGGCCAACTGGTGTGTGAGCAAATCTAAGGTGCTCCAGAGATGCTTTTTGTGTGTATTGTGGTCACACCTAAGGTTTAATCCAGCTTCAGCCCACCTTCAGAGCCAGGGAAGGTGGCCAGTAAAGTGGCCAGTAATTTTCTTTCCATATTATCTATCCCAAAGATAAATTTTCTGAGTTAGTTAACACTGAAAGGAAACAGCTTGTCACTTTGATGTATTCTTTCACTCTGAAAGTGGACTGAAGCTGGATTAAGCCTTAAGTGTGACCACAGCCTTGCTGTCTGATCGCAGCCTTTGATCACATCAGCATGCAAGAGGGAGGGTCCTAGTACACTTGCCAGCTCTGGTATATCAGCCAGTGCAGAATCACCCAAAGTCAGCCACCTGACTAGATCTGCTAGGAATACCATACTATAGTCAAAATTTGCTTTCTTCTTTCTGCAGACCACCATCCAAAACCTGTAAACAATTATTTTTCTTTCTTCCATCATGCTTCCCCCCTTTTCCCTTAAGGCTCCAATCTTTATGGTGAGGTAAGCAGGTGTTATCATCTGGTAGAATGAATCTCAGGCAGCAAAAGTAAGGCGGTCTCTCATACACTACTGCCTGAGACCAGGAACACACTGAGAGGGCAGACATAAATAAACGATCAGGGCAGCAGCTGGCATTACCTGTTGCAGTTTTATCCCTTTATCTGTTTAGATTTTCTTCAGCTTCCTCACTTCCTATCCCACCAACACCCACAGGGATCACTTTGGACCAGCTCAAATTGGGATTTTTCTGTAAGTAGCTTTTACTTTGTTGACAACAGACTGCTACTGTGTCAGAATAATTCCTGATTTGTAGTTCCCAGTGTGGTTTACAGGGGATAAAAGATGAGCTGCTTATTAATGATAGTGGATGGCAGTAGGTTGACAAAGTGTAGCCTGAAGCTCTGTATGTAAGGAGGAGGAACTGGATTAGTGTATACTTCAAAGCCCAATTCCAGTATCATAGGCAGCAGCTTTTTTGACTTCTGACTCCTGAGAAATAGGTCTATAGACTGGTGCCAAAGTAAACAAGGAGCTGCACCAACCAGAATTAAAATAGTGATGCTCTTTCTTATCCAAGACCTATTCTCGAGCTTTTTACAAGATGCTCAGAAGGTGAGGATTAGCTGACATGAATAAACTATTACTTGCCTTTTTAAGCAAAGGCAATCTCTTGTAGCTGGATAAGGCCACTGATGAGGTGCCCCATTCTCTCTGATTTCTCCTCTCTCTCTAGCATGACACCTTCTCTTTCCCAGTGCCTCTTTACTGTTTTTTTCTTCATCCTTAAGTGACCATCAAAAGGGGGCCCTTTCTTTACAGGGTCCTTGGCTAAAATCCTTTGCTAAATCCCTGGTTGGATGGATTTGAGGGGATTCACATAAGAATGTGGTACAAACCCAGACTGGAGATTGTATATGTAAATGTAATTGCACATTTGGTAAAACAAAATGTGTGTGTATTTACTAACATATCTGAGATTTTTTTTAAAGAGGAGAAATCTTGTGTCTAACAAAATTGCCTCTTCCAGGATTGGCAGAGATATGAGAGAGAGATAAGGGAGGGGAAGGTCTGAGAGTTATTTTGCCTTGTATTGAAACGAATGAAGAATTTGCTACTGATTAAACCCTAATTTAATGCAAGTCAAATACCTCTTCCAGTTGCTATTTCACCTCTTCTCTGCCTCATTACACAAGCTTGTACGGATTGTTGCGGACTGAGTCTTGGAAGAGGCACTTGGACTGAAGATATAGGGATTTTTTTCACCCTGTTGGGAGGATTTAATACTAGAATTTATGGTCACCTGTAATAATTAACTACAGTTCAAAGATTGTAGATGTTGTAGAACTACAGCTGCCACTTATTTCTTGCTGTTGGCCAGCCTGACTGAAACACATGAGTTATATGCTAGTGGCATTTGAAGGATCATAGTTTGCCAGTTCCAAATCATAGTAATGATTACCATAACCTCATTTTGGTGCTGTGCATTTCTGGTATTAACATTATTTTAATATGCATTGCATGTAAATAAAGAAGCCAATAATAATATAGGAGTACAATGAGAGTGTGAGTAATCTCTGTGGATGTTGTTGAATATTTCAATTTCTGCCTGCCAGCCTTTTCTGCAATTGTGACAGTTTAGCTGTGCCTGCCCAGTGGTTATAGAATTACTGCTACAGCTCATCCTCAGGGCTGACAATGCTATACTAAACTGGCTGAACTGCATTTGGTTGGTTGTATGAAACAGTATTTGAAACTGAGAAAATTTATGTCTTAACTGTACAGTACTTTGGTAAATATGATTGGATCTATTAAGAAATACTTTTTAAAAAATTTCTTAGAGAAGTGGAAAAAGGGGTTCTTTATTCCTATTAGAAATAGTGGTGCAGTGTTTTGTATTATGCCAACTGATCTGGAGCTGCAGGTTGCTTAAATCCTCATTCCTGCCCCTGGTGTAATCAAAATTAAAGAATCTAATAAGGGCCCTGCCTTTTGGGGATAGGGGTCATTTTAGGAGTTAACTCATGTTTTAGAACTTTTTGACTTGGCAGGAGCAGGGACCTGAGATGTCACCTGTAGTTAGGATATTCACTAATATGGGGCTCCTAAAAATGTTCTTGGTGTGAGCCATATTGCTGCCAGTATGGGTAAACAAAACCCATGCCATGGCAGTGATAGTAAGGGATCAGTTGAAGCCTGCTGAAATAGCAATTTCTGAACTTTATGTGCCTTGGTAGGACAACGTTTGCTTGGTAAGCTACTTGTCTACTATGGTTTTCTTAGCCACCATGGGCAAAGTTGACAAAAAGTTGGAGCAGGAATCTGAGCTCTAAAAATTTGTGCAGTACTTAAGGGTTAAACTGGCTATTTGTCTCCAGTCATAAAAGCACATTTAATGGCTATGTTTGGTGGCATCTCACCAAAATTTGACTGATTTTAAAATAGCTTTGATTTGCTACTGAAACATAAAAAGCTCAAGGCTACTGTCAGTACCTATTATGAGAGAATAACAGAAGACAAATAAGAATAATTTAAAAAGAGGGGATCAAAATTTCAACTTAGTAAGTCATCAAACTTTTGGTTTAATGACAAAATGCTCATGCGAATATTAATGGCAGAGCAAATTTTAAAATGGCATAGAAACTAGTAAAGCTCTGCCAGTAATGGCATTATTCCTTCATTCGTTTTTTGGTTTCTTTTTTCTATACATTTTCCCCACCTATTGGACAAAGTCAAGAGGGAAAACAAAAATCCTGCTCTAAGACCTGCTTAGATTCTCCACATTTTTCACAAATGTTTAAGGTATGGACTAGTTTGTATACAAAGCTCCTCTGGTTTATAGGAGGGGTTAACAGCAGTCGGTCTTTTTTCTGCCAAGCTGGAGACTTCTGAGTTGGACTTTCTGCCTTCATTTGTTTTGTCATAAAATTCATTGTGGGCTACTCATGAGCAATATATCTTAGAGCTAAAAAGGCTGATCCAAAATGTTTTCCAGTGTATTAAATGAAAAAAGATTTTTAGGAACATACTTTATATAATATTCATATGATCATTTGCCTTTCAGTTCCACGGAATTATGATCCTGCGTTACATCCATTTGAGGTTCCTCGGGAATATACAAGGGCTTTGAATGCCACAAAATTAGACCGTGTGTTTGCAAAGCCATTTGTTGCATCATTAGATGGTCACAGGGATGGCGTCAACTGCATGGCTAAACATCCTCGAAGCTTGTCTACTGTATTATCTGGAGCATGTGATGGAGAGGTAATTATGACTTGAACAATAGTTTTTACGTTTGTACAATAGCAGCTCATAGTTTTAAAGATGGGCAATCATGGTTCAGGTGATTGCTGGCTGCAGGAGATAGGCTTTTCCTTGGCATACCAGTGCAACTGCTGTCCAGGGGATGGTGCACGTTTTCATAGGCAGTGATTGACTGTCATGTGCCTGCAATCACCCAGGGCAGGCTACAATAAGAATAAAACATATCAAATATTAAAACATAATTTAAAATATAACTCCCACAACCCCTACCCTCCCTCCCTCCCTCCCTCCCTCCCTCCCTCCCTCCCCAACAGGACAGCACTCTGAGGAAGCTATTTAAATAGCAAAAGACCGGGTGAAAAGGTATGTTTTCACCAGGCGCTGAAAACTATACAGAGTAGGCACCTGGTGAACCTCAAGAGAGAGGCCATTCCAGGACCTAGGGGCCACCGCAGAAAAGGTCCTCCTGCCATGTCCCCATGCCTCGTACCTCTGAAAGAAAAGGAATTGAAAGAAGGCCCTCTTATTGAGGTCTCAGTGTACCAGGTCTAAATTAATAAAAATGTAATTTTAAAAAATTCCCCATCATATGATAAGGGAATATATTGTTTTGTCCTTTTTGGTAATATTTTCTTTCCCTGTTAAGGTAGCTATTTGGCAAGAAGGATTTGGGGATCAACTCTAATCCAATCCACGCTTGAAGCAAAGTCAGACCTATAATTAGGCAATGGGTCAAACAGTGAATTTTGACTGTCATGAAAGGGCAGCAAGTAGCTGTTATGTTTTCTGATAGAGAAAATTAGATATTTGTGGTATTTTCTGCCTAAACTGTTTGTTTGGTTCTAAGTCTGAAACGTACCTTGACTTGGTGAAGTCTACAATCAGCATAGGTATAAGAGACAGTGTGGTTGTAACTGAACTGATTTTATTTGGTTTTGTCTATGTATACAGGAGGTGCTTGGGCATTCAGTACAGTTGCTCAGCTCTGTTCAGTAGTACTGTAAGGGAGTTTGAAAAAAGGCAGTGTTTTTAAGATTGCATAGTAGAAATAATGTGAAAGTGATTAGAAGCATGTTTGCCTCTCCTGTACAATACCCAGTTTCATTTGTCTGATCTGTCAAAGCCGTTTTGGCCACACATTTGTATAGTGTAGATGCGCAGGTACAGCATAGCTTAATGGAGTCACAAACCGGAGTTGTCATCCAAATAATAGGAGGTTTATTTCTTCATAAGGAAAGTAGCAAGGCAAGGCTTGAAATCAAAAGGGCCAAAGGACCATTCCAACACCAGGACATTTATACAGAATTAAAATACAGACTTCACATAGAGAGATAAGGTTTGACCTATCCCAAGTGAATCTTTCCCAGGTGCTACACATTCAACAATTAATTCCAGCCACCTGGGTTTAGACATACTGTGAGATTCCCAAACACTTACACCAAAAATATATCTTGACATGATCTTCCATGAGAACACAAATGGAGCAGATTACAACATTCTTGCTACATATAGCAGCCTTAAGTCATAGAAACGCGATAATATCTATGTAGTTGAAAAGGATACCAGTTGTTTTGTAATAAACTGTATGTACACTGAATTGCTTTTATGCGCCAATGTAATATCACTGTTGAAACAGGTTAGAATTTGGAACCTGATGAAGCGCGAATGCATCCGTACAATACAAGCACACGAGGGCTTTGTAAGAGGAATGTGTTCCCGTTTTTGTGGTACCTCCTTCTTCACTGTAAGTATAAGAGTGAAAATTAAGGGAAAATGTGTGAGTATTTGCTGTGTCTTTTCTCATCCTTGTTGTCCTAGGGCAATTTATTTTAAAAATTGCTTAGTTTTGACTATTCCATAGTAGCTTATCTGTTGGGGAGTGAAAAACAAGCTGATATTGTTAGGAATTTGTCCCCTCCCCCTTTGGTCCCAAGCGAGCGTAGAATGGTACAGGTACCTAAATACCTGTGGATATGAGATGGAAAAATCTTCTGCTAAAACGTTCTAGCAAACAAAGCAATAATTTAAGAGGCTGCTGAGCTAGCAGTATACTTCACTATACAGTAGATAAACAATGTTTTACTTAGCTTTTGTGGGAACTCATATCTGCATTATGAGATTATTCTACATGATCTATATATTATAGATGGATGTTTTTGAATAGAAATTCTTCAGCTTGGGTTTCATTTCTGTATAAATGTATAACAAAATGCATTGGTGGATATATTATAACACTTGTGTCATGCCTTTTGATTGTGTTTACCCTTGTGCTATACTTGTGTTAACCTTTGATTTCCTCCCTCCCTAACTTTTTATTATTGCAAACAGTTGCTTCCCTATTGCAGCCCTAAAGACAGTAGTAGCACATATAAATCTACCATATCCTAAATTTATTCAGGCCAGGGAAAACAGTGCCATTATTATTATTTACTTGGAGCAGACACTCATTTTGGCCACATAGTGAGAAGACAGGATTCATTAGAAAATACCCTTATGCATATTTACAGATCCTAATAACTCCATAGAAGATTTTAAAAAGGTAATTCAAGCTTATTGAAAAGTTGCAAGCCTAAAAGTAAATGAGATTAAGACCAAGGTCTTATTAAAACATGTCAAAGGGGGAACAACAAATTTTTCAACTTAAATCAAGATTTGTGGTGGAAAAGAAAGTTAAACACCTAGGAGTGACTTTGACCAAACAGCATTGCATTGTATAAAAATAATTATCTGAAAACTTGGTCAAGGATTAAGCAAGATCTTTTGAAGCGGTCTAACTTGCAGCTGTCACTGATGAGAAGGATATTAGTGATAAAAATGAATTCACTTCCAAGGAAGATGTTCCTATTTCAAGTTATACCTATTATAAATAACACAAAGGATTTTACAAATTGGCGAAAGGATATTTTGAAATTTATATGGCAAGGAAAGAAACCAAGGATAAGATTTAAGCTGAAAGAGGAGGAATAAGGTTACCAAGTTTAAAGTTATACCATGCAGCATGCTGTATTGGATTGCAAAATGGTTTTGGCTGAAAGATCAAAGGTTATTGCAATTTGAAGGGGAAGGTTTAAGATATGGGTGGATGGGTATTTGTGGTATGAAAAAGCAAAAGTCAATGCAGATTTCAGAAATCATTTTGTGAGAAATGCCCTGTATAAGACTTGGTTGAATTATAAAAATAATCTTTATAGGAAAATGACTCTTTGGGTATCACCACTTGAAGGTTTGTTAAAGGAGTTTGGAAGAGGATCTTGGCTTAAATATGAAGATATGTTATATAAAAAGATGATACTAATGAGTTTGATATTAGGCAAGAGAACAGTTAAATCAAGATGGTAAAAACATACAGTGATTTACATATGCACAACTAGCAGATATACTGTATATTCTGGTGTATAAGACTAATTTTTAACCCAGGAAAATCTTCTCAAAAGTTGGGGGTCGTCTTATACGGTGGGTGTTGTTTCTTATACGGCGAGTACATCCCAAACTCTATATTTTAACTGGAAAGTTGGGGGTTGTCTTATACACCCAGTCGCCTTATATGCCGGAAAATACGGTATATAGAAGAGAAAAAGAAATTACATTCTGAATGGGAAAAACAAGATTGGGAAATAAAATTAAACAAGGCTGAAAGGGGAACGATTGGAATTATGTATAAAGTGTTACTTCAGATTGAAATGGAACATGAACGGGTTAAATAATGTATGATCACACATGGGCAGGGAATTTTGGATGTAATCTTCAGATGGATCAATGGGAGAAACTGTGGATAAAAGATATGAAATTTACTACTTGTATGTTACTAAAAGAAAAAATATATAAGAAGATGTACAGATGGTATTTAACACCTCATAAATTAGGGAAAGCATGTATGTCGACTACGTGTTGGAAATCTAAAAAAGTTGAGTGAACTTTTTACCATATGTGATGGACTTGTAAAAAAAACAAAAAAAGTATTGGGTACAAATAGACAACCTGATGAAACAAATCTTAAAGACAAATATTGCATTTAGGCCGGAACTGTTTTTGTTCGGAATTGTAGATGATAGCTTGGATAATATAAATTTTATATGGTTTTATATATGGTGATGGCAGCAAGATTGGAAGGAGGAGGAGATACCTTCAGGGGAAGAATGGTTAATCAAATTCATGGACTTGGCAGAGATGGATAAACTAACAAATATACTAAAAGATAAAACAGATAGGTTCATGAAAGATTGGAGCCCTGTTATTAACTATCGAGAAATAGAAGTAATGACGGATGGTTTTGACTAAGAACTAAGTGGTCAGCTAAGAGCAATCAAGAGACATTAAAGGGAGAAAAGAAACAAGCAATATGAAGTAAAGAAGCCGGAAAAATGGAGGAAGTAACGAAAAGAACAATGAAGAAATGTAATAGTATGATATGGTGATAATGTAAGAAGTTTTGTTTTAAAAATGTTTTAATAAATAAAATATATTAAAAATAAAATACCCTTATGCTGGGAAAGACTTATGGCAAAAACAGAAGATACGTAGTATCATGGAAGCAGCAACGAATATGAACTTGGGTAAACTTTGTGAGACATAAGGGCCTGGTGTGCTGTGGTCTGTGGCATTATGGTCAGATGCAACTGAACAGTTGGAAATTTCAAGTTACCTGTGGCTGCTTTTAAGTAGGCTCAGATTGGCTGGCAAAACTACTGGGCCCAGTTTGGACTGCTCACAATGGTCCATCTTTCTCTCTGCCACTGGCTTTCAGCTTTTGCCATTGTTTGTTGCTGGCAGCAATGGCTGCTGGTGGGAGTAAAGTTTCAGAAGGCAAGAGATCTTCATCAAGGATCATTCTTACTCTAAGCTCTTGCTGTCTGGTGCATTTGAATAGTTTGCGAGATGAAATATAGCACGTATATTTTTCTCAAACATAGCACATCCCTATAAATATGCATAGAATTGAATTGTAGTATTTATGATGATGATGATTGTCCTCAAATTCATTAGGTTGGTGATGATAAAACAGTAAAGCATTGGAAAATGGAAGGGCCAGCCAGTGGGGAAACAGAAGAACCAATAAATACAATTCTTGGAAAGGTAATAAATTTAGATGTTGATTGCCTTGCTTTCCTAGAAAACAAACATGGAGGCACTTCATAAGAGTATCTGTCATTTAACACATTTAGGTATTGCTTTGTTGATGGAACTGTGAGAGCCAAATCAAGGGAATTCCTCAGCCCACAAACCATGTCCCTGGGCTGCAAAAAGACTGCAGTGGTTTTGGCCTTGTCTTGGTCAGTGGAGCCAAAGAATTTCTGTCTTCTCCAGGCAGTGGAGAAGTGGGCATAAATTCTGCCTGGATTGTGCATACTGCTGATCAGCTGATTCCCAACTCAAATTGAGAACCCAAGCCGAACCTTTTTTATAGGGCAGAACTTCACAGTGAGCCAGTTTGGTTAAAGTATCAGATTCTTCTCATAGTCAGCTGGTTCAGTTCTGCACTCAAGCAGGATTGGTGACGTTGGGCTAGTCACAACTCTCTGAGCTCTCACAGCCCCTCCTACCTCACAGGATGTCTGTTATGGGGAGAAGGAGGTGTATCAGCTGCTTTGAGTCCCCTCAAAGTGTGATATAAAAGCCAACTCTTCTTCATCATCATTGCAGGGCTTGAAAGGTGTGATTTTAGACAAATGCTGGAATAATTACACTAGACAGCAGGATTGGGGACTTTCACGCTCATTCAGAAATACAAATAAGACAGGATGATTCTTGATTTTAAATTTACATTTTTCCTGTCCCATAGTTACTGGTAAATAAAAAGATAATTGATGTTTGGGAGGGAAAGGTCTGTGCCACCTACATGGATAATGAATTAGACAGAGATCAAAATGTATATTTCAGGGTTCTTTTCTCATTACAGTCAATAGTGCAGATATGAAACAACCCCATTAGATCTTGCTGCTGACTCTCTGAGTCCCAGAAGGCATCTGAAGGAATTAGTATTATACAGCAGCGGCTCCTGTTTGTTGTGCCCCACAGGCTAAATTATCCTCCTTGTTCTGGTTAGACTCATGTGGAGCCTAACTCTGTGACTTAGCCCACAATACGAAATAATCAGTTAATAATCTGTATTGTTTTTATATTTTTATTTTAAAGACTGTGTACACAGGGATTGATCACCATTGGAAGGACCCTATTTTTGCAACTTGTGGTCATCAGGTTGATATCTGGGATGAACAGAGAACCAGCCCATTGTGCTCTTTGACTTGGGGAGTCGATAGCATAAGCAGTGTTAAATTCAATCCAATTGAGGTAACTAATTGTTATATGTTCAGCTATAACTACCACCTTTAATATTTTAATTCCAATAATATTTAGGTAAAGGTGTTGCTGTGTGTATGGTTCTTAAAATCCTGGCAGACTTGGATAGATGATGAATTTATTTTTACTAGGCTGGCCAACATAGAACAAAACATTATGTGAGAACACTTAGTCATATGTGATGTTAATGTGGGTGGGGAAATAAAATCTTGGCTGATAATGTTAACAAGCCTGCATGTTATAGGAGTCTTTAAGAAAGAATGTGGGAGGAAAGTGGAGTCATTCCAATTATGCTTGTTTAGTTACAGGAAGGAGCAAATAAAAATCTAAAGATACAGGTTATTTTTCTAAAAGTGCACATACTTTTGGATTTTTTCCACAATTTTTAAACAGTATTATGAGGCCAGCTCTGAAAAAGAGCACCAGTTAGCATATGTTCCCGCCTATTCCATAGATTTTTGTGTTTGAGCATCATTAATTCTAGCCATGCAGATTACTCGCAGATTCTCCTGGATTTTAAAGTGAGAACTGAGGGTCCTGTTGAGTGTACCTATCAAAATGTTTTTTTAAGCCCCAAGGGCATAAAAGAACATAGCTGATAACATACCTGCTTCTGTTTAAAAAAATTATTGCAGGTTAAAGCAGCTTATGATAATATTATACTTGTTATCGGTTAACACCTGAAATCCATCCTTTCTGCTTGGTAATATTTTCAAAACAACTTGCTTTACAATTTATATTTCAGATGTATCTTTTGGGAAGTTGTGCTTCAGATAGGAATATAGTGCTATATGATATGAGACAATCTACTGCACTGAAGAAGGTAATGTAAGATTAAAAAAAGAAACTTGATGTCTGCCGACGTTCAAATCCATATTCTTTCTTTTCAACTTCAGAGGGGAATAGATAAATCTTTGTTTGGTGGAATTTCTTGATAATAGTGCCTGGCAGGTTGGGTTCTTCTAATACAGATTTCTGCATGAGGTGTATAATTCAGAAAACAATCTACACAACAGGAATTTAATACAAAATTATCTAAATAAATGGTATATGAAATAGTGGTGGGCAATGATTCACACTTCCCTTCTGAATAGTGACCCTTGCCAGAAAGTAAGCGAGACCAAAACTACGTTGGCAAGTGCTCCATAGTGGTGCTGAAAGTCGTCCGATCAGATCCTGTGTTCTGGACACATATCACTTAATGTGAAAATGTGTTATGCAGATAATAGACTTCATTGGAGATCCATGGGTTAGGGGAACTGTGGCAAGACTCCTCCACTGACTTACATTGGGTTGATAGGCTTGGCTGAATATTGCATTGACTTAACTGTGGAATTGGGTTCCCAGTGCAACTCAGTGGAGGAAGATAGGAACGTGTGCTGGAAGAGCACAACACAGTTGTTACAGAGATTTACCATGGGCAGTGTTCACACATACAAACAGTCGCTGGAAACTTATATTATGCATGATGCAATCTCCTCTAGACTAGGGCTTTTCACAGACAGCAATGGTAAAACCCTCAGAAGCTGTAAAATGTGTCATCTCTCTTCCGCACCTGTTATGGTACACCTGTCTTGTGTGGGGAAATTAGCTTAGTCCAACCATGAACCAAAAAGAAAGCTTTAGTGCTTCCCATCTTTAAAAATGATAAATTGTATCAGAGCCACATGCCAGTTGAGGAAGCAACGAGATTCCAGAGACAGTTTCTTCAATAAAGGAACAGTTTTTATTAAGGAACTAGCAGCAAGAGGAAAGAAACGTCAATTTCAGACAGGCGGTGCGCTGAGTGCCATCACATGAATAAAAAATACAACAGTGACATAGGCATAAGGCTGACAAAATAAGGAGCAGTAGCTTGGCACACAGGGAAATATTAATAGAAGGGCAATCTGAGCCAAACCTTGGTTAATTAAAGTAAAAGGACAGAAAAGAAGGGAAATAGACCTATCCTAGCACCTAGCCAGGAGCAGCAAGTTCTCACTCTCAGCGATATGAAGGGGGCTTGAGAGTGAAGTTCAGGCAGGCAGAATGAAGTTGGACCGGGAAAACCTTCTGAAGAAGATAAAGATGGAAGCTACCCTCTTCCATTTGACCACTACAGGAGCCTCTGATTTACTGGCAGCATGCTTTGAAGCCATTTCTTTCAAAAAGCATGTACAGAAGGAAATGATCTGTGCAGCAAAAAGATACTGTTTAACATTTGTATGTGTATAATGGTGTTGAAGGGGCATTTTGATCAAATTTGCAGATGATCCAAAGCTAGGGTGAGTGGCTAGTACTCTTGAAGAGAAGGTGAAAATTCAAAAGTATTGGACAAACTTCAACAATGGGCTGAAACAAGCAAAATTTATAGGGAGAAATATAAAGTCCTGCATCTAGGTAGGCAAAGTGAAAGGATCAAATACAGAATGGGAGAAAGTTGGCTTAGCAGCAGCAATTATTTTTAAAAGTCTGGGTGTACTAATAGATCATAAACTAAACTTGAGGCAGCCATAAGGGGAAGGCAAATGCCATCCTCACACCTGTTAAGAGGAGCACAAGATTCTATATCATGAGTGGTATTTATTCCGCTCTACCTTGGTCAGTCCTCATTTGAAGTAACGTGTCTCCAAATTAGGATAAGGTCGGAGGAGAGCAGCCAAGTTTGTAAAAGCACTGGAAACTTAAGTCCTGTGAGGAACAGTTAAAAGATCTAGATATGTTTAGCCTGCAGAAGAGAAGACTAAGGGGCATAGTTGTTTTCAGCTATCTGAAGGGCTGCCACCCTGTAGGGAGATTGGACTTGTTCTCACTTACCTCAGGTGGCAGGATTAGTCAATGGGAAATAGATACCGGTTCAACATTAGAAAAAACTTTCTGACAGTAAGAGCTGCCAGACTGTGGCAAGTTCCCATTCACTAGAGATCTTCAAGCAGAGGATCTCTAGAGATTATTGCATTGGGCAGGGGTTTGGACTTGTTTACCTTGGACATCCCTTCCAGCTGTATGGTTCTAGAATTCTTTGACTAAAAAAACACATTCTTTATTAAATGCTGAGTTTTCAGGCCTCCCTTATCTACCTTCCATTAAGCTTTGCTCTCCAATGATGTGTCTGTAAAACCAAACCCTATTTGATCTCGGTTGTACAGTACAGTACCATAGCTTTAAAGGAGACCTGGGTTCTTTCATGTACATGCTTGGCTGTGAAGTTTTTTGTAAAACTGTGGACTTTACCCATTCAGTCCAAACTGCCGTGTCTTAGATAATAGGCTTGCAAGCAGGAGCCCCCCACTTCATAATTAGGACTTCTTTGCTCATGAAGGTATTTTTTAATTAGAGTGATTATTTGTGTGTGATTAATGTACCATTTCAATTCAGTGGCACTTATTAACAATTTGCGCCATACAATTTTGTGTAGTCCAGTCTGTGGCATGTTTGATCAGTTTGGCAGATAACGATACAAGATTGCTATATGCCCCTAGTTTGAGTTAATAGAAGCCTCTTCAGGGTTCAGTAAAGGTGAAAGGCATTCACTGACTAAGGCTTACAGACTTTCTTCCTTGGCTTACAGTATCTTCCAGCTGTCACTGCTATTGCGGTGGAGTTCCCTTTTGAGTGGGACTGTATAGCATATGGACTGCTAAATACTTTTCAGCTAATCAGCCTTCTGCCAAGTAAGGGTCTCGCTAGAGCAAGTTGTCAGATTTATCCCTTCAGCAGGTGGATCAGGACAGTCTTTTCATCGCCATCTGGCTTTTTTCAAGCCTTATCACAGACCTTCTGAGCAGCACAGCAGATTGTTGCCAGCACGTTCCATTTCTGCATTTAAACCAATTAACATATTTTAACAATATCCATCCCATGCAAAGGCCTGCCCTAAATAACAATGTCCCAGCTTGATCATCGTGTCATAAAAATGCAATGGCAGTAGTGATAGACTACATAAAAATAGGAACCATTCTGTTGTTGGTATTGTTACATTCTTCTGAACATATTCTTGCCAGGAAAGTTATATTTTAAAGTATGTTTTAGTATGTTGTTGTATGCTGCAGCCAACCTAAGACCTTCAGGTGAAGGGTGGGATACAAGTGTTAATAAAGAAGTACATGAGAAATAGCATTAGGTCATAGCAAACCTTAAATTCAAGGTTTTTGTCACGTTGCAGGAAATGTAACCCAAGCTAATGCTACACATTCTTACCATGGGAAATACAGGCGCTGAAGAAGTCCTTTATTTATATGCATTTTTATCTTGCCCTATACGCAAAGGTCTCAGAACAGGCTACAACATTAAAAACCAAATATAAAATGGACGTACTAAAACAATAACAGTGTCTGAAAGTGGGGAGGAAAAGCTATGCGAATTCACCCCGTAGACAATTTTTCTTTGCATATCAAATGTATTTTTGCCTGATTGATTCCATATCTGTGGGTTAAGAGAACTGTGATGCCTTAACTAGCATGTTACACACCTTTGCATGCAGAGAGAAAGATGCCTGTAACAATAGTCAGTATTTCTATGCTGTTCCTTCAGGTACTGTGCTGCTGTATTAATTTCCCAATATTTAAATTTATCAGGTTATTCTAGATATGAGAACAAACACGCTTTGTTGGAATCCAATGGAAGCTTTTATTTTCACTGCTGCAAACGAGGACTACAAGTAAGAATTTTCTTGTGTGCTTTTTACTTCGACTCATAGTACTTTATTTGCATTGTTGTCTTTATTAGTTGATTATTTGGATTACTCTTCTTGTTAGTTGACTTTCTCTTAAGGTTATTGAGTGAACAGCATTTTATTAGCTGTCCTAGAGCTGCCTAGAGGCAACAGTTTACAAATATTCGTAAATCACTTTCAGGATGTTAGTGAATTCTAAATTTTTGCTTGCCTTTGAAAACAGTTTATAAAAGAACAGAGGTGTTGGCTTAGTTTAAAAAAAAACCTGAATTGGAAGCAAAAGACCTAGGGATTGCAAACCACTTTGATTTAATACATTCCATACTCAAGATGGTGCGTTCCAGCTGTTTTGACTCAGAACAAAATACCCTTTCAAAAAGTGTCTTGCTGTGATTTGGGGACAAAACTACTGCCTGTTTCTTTAGAACATTCCAAATTCCAGTGGAAGGAGTCTAGTCTGTTTATGGAAATGTCAACCTACTTAACAGTCAGCTGATCATTGGGTTATGAATGAAGCAGGAACACTTAAGAGAAAAAGACTTGCTGGGGTTTCTCCTTCATTTCTGGAAGCCTCATTCGGAGGCAGGAGGATAGGGGTATATTCCATTTGGGAGCAGAGTTTCCGTTAACTCTTTCCTCCCTTCCCCCAGAGATCAACTGATCAATGGGGAGGGTCTTTCTTTTTTCTGTTTTCAGCAATACTTCTGAAATGGGAAAAAAGGGGAAAAAATCTCTGCCGATCAGCTGATTTGTAGGACTGGCACGGCCTGGAACATGGTTGGACACAATGGGAAAATAGGGGAGAGACCAGGGCATGATGGATGGGGAGGGGCAAACCAATGGAGTCTGTCAGATTCATCCCACTTCACTTTGTTTTTGGACTAAACCCCAACCTTGTAGTGGAGTTTGTTCCAGCACCACCACCCCCAACCTCGTTCAGTACAACCCAGTTCAAGGACCCCTCTATAACAATGCTGCATGGCAGTTGTATCCATGGCTGTTGGTGCATTGGTGGGAGCTTTCTATCAAAGGGCCTCATGTCTCCTTCGAAATATGCTTAATTTCATTGTTTGATTTTGAGTGCCTGGATATTTTTGAAATATTAGTGATGTGTGAGAATTTATCTGAAAAAAATATTAGTGTGCAGGTGACATTGAGCTCTGTTTTTCTGTACCTCTGGATTGGGTGGGGTGGGGCCCTACAAGTCCAGGATCAATGTCTGGATGTAGTGGTGCTCTGGATGAAGAGTAACTGAATCTTGACAAACAGAAGCCCTGTAGGTAGGTGGATCCTTTGCCTGGAAAGTGAGTAGGCTGCCTGTTCTCAGGGTGATTCTGAAGGAGCAGGTGCGTAGCCTTACAATGTTTCTTGAGCCATTGCTGTAGAATTTCTTTCTTCCAAAGAATACAAGATAGTACACATTGTTTTCTTCCCCACCATTTCATCTCCCTCAAGTCCTAAGAAGCAGTCAGTGGCCTGAGGTCATCTTTCCATCCGCTTAGGATGGTGTGGCATCCACACCCATCCCCAGATAGGGGGCCCCCGAGTTAAAGACATTCTGACCCTTTTCAGCATAAAGTTTTTTCCCTTTTTCTTGGGCAGGGTTTCTGGTCTTCTAGGAAATATATAAAGTGGAATAAGTTTGGTTCTGCACCAGCTTTCAATCTCCTAATCCACCTTGGAATCAGAGTAGTGTAATGCACCCTTGCTGGACTACCGTTAAGTTCAGTCTAAAAACTGCAAATGGTTTAGGACAAATACTTTAATTGCTTAATGGAGTTTCTACCTCACAGCTTTGTTGAAAGAAGTGCCAGTTTGCTACGATATCAGGCCTGAAGCTTTATTGGCCTCTTTAAAGCCTTAGCTTGGGACTAGTCTATCTTAGGTATGCTTTCTCTCATGCAGAAACCATCTGGTGCCAATCGACAGAACATTTTTCCTTTTTTGCTTTAAATCTTGGGTTATGAAGTTGCCTCCCTCAATATCAAGGCAGACTTCAACTCTGAGTTTTTAGCATCTTTACACAGACATTTATGTGCTTAATCATTAATGCCCATCATTGTATTATTTTTATACAGCTCTGATGTTCACGATGAAGGGCTTTAAGTAAAAATATTAAGATTTTCTTTAGTAGTTTTGCAATCAAAATAATACAGTTAAGTAATTTCTTATTTACGTTGCAGCCTTTATACATTTGATATGCGATTTCTTGACAAACCTTTAATGGTTCATATGGATCACGTGTCTGCGGTCCTTGATGTGGATTACTCTCCTACTGGAAAAGAATTTGTATCTGCCAGCTTTGATAAATCTATTCGCATTTTTCCTGTAGACAAAGGCCACAGCAGGTCAGTGGTTTTGCAAATAAGCTTCCTTCTCTGCCACCATTCTTAATGTTCTCATTAACATAACACGTTGATTCTCTAAGCTAAAGGTTACAAGTTTTCATCTTTATGATTTGTAAAATTGTATTGGCCTGTGACCATGATAATGAGCTAAACGAAGCATTTCAGGGAGCATTTCTTGAGCTAAATACTAGCGTTTCAAGGAGTTTGGTGGGGAAACATAGGAAAGCAAAACTTAACTGTTTTTGTATTTTTGACTAGACAGCCTGATATGCCAATGTTTCCCCCTGATTATCTTGCAGCCAGTACCTCTAATATTAAAGCATGTATCCCTTCCAAGGAATTACTTCAGCCAAGCCTGAGGATTTACATGTACCTAGTGAAATTCTTGATTTTCCAAATTTTCCCAGTGAGTTTTCCAAATTCACACCTTGTGCTATGTAGCTGTTCATCAAACAAGTTACTTTTAGCAGATGTCTTTTAGTTGTAGGCATCATTGAATCCTGGTTATTGAAATGATTACAAGGTTAGTAGAGTCTTATTCCTTCTTGCTATGATCTGAGAAATTTGCCTTGCTTTTTGAAGCAGACATGCGTAGAGTTGGTATATAGTGATATGCATAGTTCAAGATAAACTTCCAACTCTGGGAACAGGAGATTCTTCTGTACTCATTCCCACTATTTTTAACTTTCATTTTTAAAAATCAAATTTGAATTTAATTTAGTTTAACTTAATTAAAAAATATATAAGTTTAAAGCTTCAGAGTTGTGAGTTAAAGCGTTTTTGCTTCAGAATGAGTCTTGCATAGAATGATTTCTTTCATAGTTCCAAGGGCTCCAAAGTCATAGCATATTATGTCCCTAATTAAACCCTGAATGTGAAACTTGAGGAGGCAGAAGAAATAAGAGACATTGTGTTTGTTAAGGTCATAAAAGGCCGTTGGCAAATGAACCAGATGTTTGTGTGATTAAATGAAAGAATCAAGTTATTCACCCATATACTATTGTAATGCTCTTGTTCTTGAAGAGAGATTTTTTTCAAAGCTTATGACTAGAACAAAATATGTTTTAATTCTTAATTTTTAAGATTAGTTGAAGGAGGTAGTACTGTGGTTGCCAGAAATGATTTTCCTCCAAAGACTAGTAATGCGATAGGGTAGGGATCAAAAGTATTCTTGAAAATACACAGATATGGAATGCAGAACTTTCGTTAATCAATTACCACTGTCAGTTGTTGCCTTCCTTAGTCATGGATGCTTGATGTTAACTTACCAGTTTTGCATCCGCCTCCTCTAATGACAAATTGTCTCTGTTCTGGTCAGTGCAGGTAATAACTATAATTGGCATTACAAAGTTAAAGACAACCATGGAATACAGTGACAACCATTATCTATCACCTAGTATAATAACCCTGTTACATACGGGCAGAGTCCCAAGTATTTCAGGCTCTGGTTTTGTTGTGGTTCCCACCTGAATGATGTCAGATACCTCCTCTGTAAACTCTTTCAAAGCTACTCAGAAAACCTAAGCTGTGATGAAGAATACCAGAGCTGAAACATATGATATGAAGTAGATGCAGCAGCCTCTTTGGGCAGAAACTACATAGCTGAAGGAGCTCTAGAATGCAGAGCTTTTTGATTGTTTTAAAAAGTTTTCTGAGTTGTGTTACCATTCTCCCTCTCCTTTGTTGAATAGCACAGGAAATAACTTTCTGCATAGTTTAGAAGACTTACGCCACAAGGAACAAAAGGAAGAACTGCCTCAGATGGTTTGCCCTGTTCAAAGGAATGAAATGAGCATTCCCTTTATGTGTTTTAGACAGATTTGGTACTACAGGAATTCTGAAACACCAACCTGAATAGACCCCTTAAAGTTGGTTAGCTGAGTCCTCACCAAATGTTTGACGTCCACCAATGTCATTTTGGAGTTGTGCAATAAGAATCTCCCCTCCCCACACTCAGGAATCTGGTAAACTCCTTCACAGCTAAGGAAATCCTAAAGGCAAATTTTAGGCTGATTGGCTAACAAGGGGCCATAAGTCTCTTCAGGACTTTCCACTCCTCAGAAGAGCAGTCACAGGAGAAGAGAAATCTAAATTGAGCAAGCAGACCCTGCAGAAAAGATCTAAGCTCACAAAGTGGGGAATTAGAAAACTATATGTGTTGCTGAGATTTCTGTAGCCATTACATTGAGTTGCTGTTGCAGGGGGTTACAAACCACCTCAAAAAAAAATTCAACTGATTTTTTGGTTATCTGGAGGGTGGAATACCTTTTATGGTGGAACATGGCTCCTGAATCAGCTGGAAATTTCTATTTTTTATGCTTTTTAGCCATACACTCTTCTTCGGGGGAAAAGGCATGCCAAAAGAAATATGGTATCCAATTCCTACAGTGGGAATTCTGCATACAACTCTTTTGCATACAAAGTTCTCTGATTTTTATTTATATTTACATTTCTATTGAGCCTTATACCCTAAGGTCTCAGGGTGGGTAACAGCATTTAAAAACGGACATGTTAAAATAACGCCATATATAAAAAAAACCAGTATAAAACAATGTCTGTTGTGGGGAGAAATGATACCACATCTTCTGAGAGTGCCAAGCACTTGTGCATACAATCACCAATAGTTGATTCTGATTTGATGGTACCTAATGACAGCTAATTCTCATTTGTCATGGTTTTATGCTGTAATACTGTATGTATTCTTCATCTATTATATACAGTACAGAAAAGTATTGTTTGCTTTAAAAACAGAGGTATTCAGCCACATACGATAGGCATATACCAAAAGAATAAAAGAGAAAACAACTAAACTACAAATTTTTGTTCTGTTTAGAGAGGTCTATCATACAAAGCGAATGCAGCATGTTATCACTGTCAAGTGGACATCTGACAACAAGTATATCTTGTGTGGCTCTGATGAAATGAACATTCGTTTGTGGAAAGCCAATGCTTCTGAAAAGCTGGGTGTTGTAAGTAAACTTGGATTTGATTCTTGCTTTTAAAGGTTTAAAGAGTCGACGAGATTTTCTCACATCCTTTAATTCACCTTCCCACTTCCCCTTCCTCTGATAGGTATGGACTTGTAGGGTGACCTTCCTCATCCTTTTTGAGCAGTTTGTTCAACACACCCCTACTAACAAGTTGCAGATAAGAAAAAGTGATTCTTAAATAGGCTTGATATAGAACTAGTAAGATACAGAAAGGATCTTAGGTTGTCTTTGTCCTTACTAGAGTGACTATAGCTCTGGAGTAGCAACTAGCATATTGGACTTCATTTCCCATCAGCTGTGATCTGGATATCCAAAGTCATAGTACAGCGACACTTGGCAGGCACAGCCATGGCTTGTTCTCATTTGTAGTGAATAGGCAGTAAATGAGCTGCAAGTCCTGCTCTGTCTAATTCTCCTAATTGGAGACACTTCAGTGTAATGCTTATGGGAAAAATATTTCTGTGAAAGCTACACATATAATGCTGGATTGCATTAACTACTTTCATTCTGGAATATATGGGTCTTACCTCATAAGTTGAAATCAAGGTCATTTTGATCAGCTTTCCTAATCCTTTGTACCATCTTTATAAATGAGAAAGCAGGTAAATTGGTTGATCACGAGGATTTGCAAAATATAGGTAGGAAAAGAGCATGCTACTGAAGGAGATGAAAAGGAAGAAGTGGAAGGGGATGTGTGAAATAAGGGCTTTAGAGAAGCAATCTGTTCAGTTTTTTAAGGGCTCTCTTATACTATTGAAGAAAAGATGTAAATAGAATGGGTTTACTGATGTGTCTAAATATACCTTTCAGGATACTGAGCAAGACCATTTTCATGAAGGCTGCTTGCTTGAGTATCCTACGAGTAAATTTTTAGTGGTTGTTCAAATGAATCAGAGCAGTCTTCTGGTCTTCTCTTGTTTGCAAGGGTCTGGAAAATGAGACATAGAGTGCAAGCTAAATGTTTTTAAAAATAACAGTAAGAGCTCTTAGTCATTACAAAATTCCCCTTTGTTGGAGAATTCTTTTTGACATTTGGATTAGCTCTAAATACACTGCTTTAGGTTGTGGCTTTCATAGTTGATGAATGTTTAGTTGACTGGTAGGTTGTGCTCTGACACTGGGGCTGCCCAAGTCTTCATCAGTTCTGACATTCATGTTTCCTTTGCTTCAATAATGTACTTGGCATGCATTCATTACATAAAATGAGAGGAACGCTCCAGCAAGAACAGCATCTCTGCAGGAGCCAGCGGCACTTGCCCTGTCTACATCCCACTGACAATTAAGGTTGGGATATTCTGAGTAACTGCTGGGGAGATAAACGATATATGGTTGTAACAGCCACAGAAGAGAGTGTTCTTTAAAAGAACCATACCTAAAATTCAGCTTGGATGTATGTGTATGTGATGTAAACTTCTGCAAAACTGGCCAGCTGCATGCAATAGAGATTCTATTGAAATAGCCTGATATATGTCTTGTATATGTGATGCCGTATGTGTGACAACAATTTTGATATCTAATATAGTAGCATTTGATTGAGAATGGCTATAGCTTAGAGGTAGACCAGTTCACCAGGAAGAAAACCACAGGTTCAATTCCATAAGGAGGAAGTTGCAAACTACTTCTGTGTCTTTGCCAAGAAAATTGCATGATGTGCCCATGTTTCCACTGGGAATTGAAGCTGATTTGATGGTGCCGAATAAGATCAATAGTTATGGATCATCCTCACAAGGAAATAGCTACAGTTATTGCTTTACTGTAGTGTTTCAGTTGATGAAGTAGCACTTCAGGAGAATTGAACGAGCATTCATTATGAGAATCCCTAATTGAGGTACATAAGTGTATTATGAAGAAAAGACTTACACAGAGTCTACATGAAATAAATTAAAATATAATTAATCTATAACAAAGATATATGAATATATAAATGTAACCACCTCCTGCTTGTTCATATAGTTGGGTCTTTTTTGCACTGGTACTTATCCTCTGGAACAGTCTTCCTCCTTATTTCATTGAGGGCTTTACATTACTGGCTTTTAGGTCCTTCTTGAAGACTTCTTTTTACCTAGGGCTTCCCAGCATGGAAGTTTTTATTTCCCTTTTGTGAACTCCTTCAAGTATGTTTTCAATAGCAAGCAATATAGAAATATTTCAGATAAATAATAACATTATATTAGAAATAGCAGTTATTACACTATGTTTAAAATATGTGCTAGTGATACAGTTGCCTTTATAAGTTCTTCTGGGTTCTTCTGCAGAAGTATATGCATAAGTGCTGCAGTTGGAAATTGGTACAAAGCCTCTACTCAGGCCTTGCTATAGAACATGGGTTGCAGTCTGACCATGATCCTTTATTACTTACTGTGAAGGAGATTCCTGGTGCCTCCATCTCTTTGTCAGTTATGACAAATTCTGGTTGAAAGCAGACTGCAATAGCTGGCCACTGGCTGTATTCTTGTTAATTCTTGTACAAGGACACTACTGTATCAAGTATAGAAATGGTTTCGAATGAACCATGATATTAGCTGAACTGATGGAATAATCTCCATCTGGTCAAATAACCACTTTGAAATGCTTTAAGAACATAAAAAATGCTTCACTGGATTAGATCCATGACCCATCTAGTCCAGCAGTCTGCTCTCACAGTGGGCACCCCAACTGCATAGAGAGGCCTACCATCAGAACACGAGGACACAACTTGCTCTGCTTCCACTGTGGCAACAGCTGTCCTCCTGCCTTCCTGATTTCTTGCCTACACTAGCTGAAGCCGGAGATATCTTTCTTTATTATCTCTACTTCTTCTGCTTCTTCTAATGTAAATGTAGGATTGGACTCTGTCTGTGCCAGGTGTTTGTGATGTGATAAGGCCCTGAACATAATATAAATAACAGGTACAGTCTGAGCCTAATCTTTGCACATGCTGCTAGCTTTTCACAGATAGCATCAAGTGAAAAGGCTTCATTTTAGTGAGATAGTTTTGATTCTTGTATGATTAGTATAGTTGGAGATGGCAGCTGTCCTGTCATTTTCTTCCTAACATAAACTTGTTTCCCACCAGATTTTTCCTGCATTTACTTATGCAGTAATTCAGGAATACTGTACATATAAACGCACTATGCAGTTTTTTGTCCATGTCAGCTTCTCTTTTTAAAAGTATTTTTCTTTAATTAAAATAAAAGCCTTTTAAATTTGATTGCATTGACATTACGCATAGCAGCAATGTTTGGAAAGTGTTGCTGAGTAAAACAAACAATTATCGGATACCTTTGTTAGGAATGAGTAGAGAAAAAAGCCTCATGTTAATTGTAAAAGATTACTTTGCTTCTTTTCTCTGAATGTCAGCTAATTTCAAAATACAATTAAACCTTTTCTGTTTGAGAGCTGGCAGATCTCCCAATCAGATACTCATGTATTTAATATATGCATTTAAAGCCTCCTCATTTGTTGTATCTGAACCCATTAACCACTTTTGCAACAAGGCTTTTACAAATGCTTATATTATTTGATCATTTACAGCAAAGTGTTCCAAAGCTAACTTTGCAACTGAAATATATTTTCCTGATTTTTTTTTCTAAAGAGAACCTAATAAAGGCCTTTAGGAATAGAGATTAATTGAATTTGCATTTTAATTACTGACAAAAAATATTGAAGCTGTAGCTTGCTTTTCAGCAAGTGGCCTATGGGTAGCTTTGAGTTTTTAAAAAAGAAGAACCAAACTCAAAATAATAAAATAAATGCCTATTAAAATAGTGAAGGACTGAAAATCATATAAACCTGAAAAATGTGTTGTAATGGGCTGAAGGAAAAAGTTAGATCCTAACCAACTACCAGAAGAAACCTAAGGAGGGGACCAGTTATGTACCAGAACTCCTCAGAGGGAAGTTCTGGTACATAACTGGCCAAACAGGCCAGCATGAGTTTCTTTTATATGCTCATTTTCCGTTAAAATAATCAATTATTCAGTATGTAGAACAAAGAACAGCTGAAATTAGAGTAATGTATAGGAAAGCCTAGTTACCTAGCTGACCATTTTCTTTCTTTAGAAATTCGTTTTCCCCCAGCTTAGGATACGGCTGCTGAACATATCTAAATGTTATACTTCATAGCAGAGTACTTCAAAGAGTATAATAATAGGTTAATCAAGGTCCGTTCCTAAAATAGATTGTAGTTTAAAACGGACATACATGAAAATAGGTTTAATTGGATTAATGATGCCCGAGGCTCTGGATGCCTCTGTTTCCTTTTACTTGTACAATGTGTAGGCATTTTGCCTTCTTTATTCTGCTGATCCTGAAGGGAAAGGGCCAGTTAGATTCCTCTGTGGATGGTTTTTCATGTCTGCTTCCTTTTTCTCCTGTTTGGTAGGTAACAGTCCATGCTTTCATAGAATTTGTTTTATTTTTACTTGTCCTCCTGTGATTTCAGCCTGATTGGTGTTTTTGAGGTATGGGATAAAAATATTGAATTTCTCTAACACCTTTTAAAGGGATGGGCAAAAAATGTTTGTCACCTTTGCAGATTGTACAAATTGCGAAGATTTGAAACTTTGCATTCGGATCAAATATCGGCTGTATTTGAAGAGTGGCCTTCGCATGCAAAGGAAAAGCTTTTGTGCCTTTTGAGCGAAGGTGTCACTGGTGGTGGCGGGGATTCAAAGCGAATTCAAAGCCTAGGACAGTGATGGCGAACCTTTTTGAGCTCGGTGTGTCAAAATTCGCAAGAAAACCTAGCTTAACTCGAGTGCTGTGTCACATCTAGAAGTATCCATAATTTTGTGATATTTGTAACTCTAGTAAAAAAGTTATATTTTGATATATGTATTTTATTAAAAGCAAAAACAAATAATTCTTTACATTAGTGACTTTTGTTGCTAAATCTTCAATTGAAAGTTGGTATTTTGTACACTTCAAGAATAAGCAAGCACTACACACCCAGGTGCCAGGGTGACCATGTGTGTCACCCAAAAGGGCTTGGCGTGTCACCTGTGACACGTGTGTCATAGGTTGGCCATCACCGGCCTAGCACATTCGTAAGTGGCTCCATTTGCATGAATGTGAAGTTCTGTCCCATTCGCTTTGAAGTGAAGTGAATGGGCAGGGAGGGAATTGCACATCCCCACTCCTGGATTCTTTCTCATGATATAGGATTGTTACTGTTTACACTTTGCTGCATTTCTGAAATCTTAGTCCTATATTGAGAACGAGGCATGAGTCAAAACTTAAATAGCCACATAAAGCTTATATATATTGTTCTGCTTTTCTTTATGGAATGTGTTTTTACTATCACCTAAATAGTTTTCAATGTTCTTTTTTGGGGATGCCAGCTAGCACCTCGGGAGAAAGCAGCTTTGAACTACAACCAAAAATTGAAAGAGAAATTCCAACATCACCCTCAGATCAGACGAATAAGCCGTCATCGCCATTTGCCGAAGATCATCTACAGTCAGGCCAAAGAGATACGCATCATGAGAGAAGCTTGCCGGCGAAAGTACTTCCGTTTCCTCATTTTTTGTAAAATCATTCAGCCAGGATAGATTAGGGAAACTTGGAATCTTCTTCAGCGAAGGTTACAGAGAAGTCTGGAGATGAATCCATTGAGCATTTTTAATATCTTAAGAGCAGAAAGTCAAATTAAGAAATACACGGGTTCTGTTCCAGCTCCAATTCTAGAATAACATTTGCCAATTCAGGCAATTGAATGTCCTGAGTTAATAGAATAGAAGAGGCAGGCCAGATTGGTGGCAAAGATTTCAAGGAAAGAGGAGCCTGTATTTTTTTGCAGGTATTGAGGTAACGGGAAAAATAAAAGAACCCTAATGTCTGGGTCAGTGATTGTCATAATGATGATGATGAATAGGACACTGAAAACATTAGTTTTTTCTTCATATAATTGCATTTGTCTTTAAAGGGCACCAATAAATTTCTCTAGCAGATAACAGTGTGCTAAATAAGATACTTTTTGATATAATAAGGGTTTGTTTTTGAGTGCCTAAATAACAGTCTTCAACTGATTTGCTTTTAACTGTGTTTTGTAATATATGGCTGAAATTAACAACCTAATTTTTGATGTTTCTTCTAGGGATCTGAACCGCCGAAAACATAGCAAGCCTGGATCTCTACCACTTGTATCAGAGAAGAAAAAACACATAGTGGCTGTAGTGAAATAATAATTTTATAGAATTAACAATGTTCAGTGTTTGAGATTAGGGATCCTGTCAACTCTTACAGGATCCTTACAGGATAATAAATTTTTTAAACAAGCTTTTTTAAGTGCCTTCTCCCTTGCCCGTGTTTTTTTTTTTTTTTGGTGTTGTATAATAAGCCCATGACAAGAATGCATCCAAATTCATCATTGACTTTGGGTAAATTACACATTTCCCTGTGCCAGATATCACTAGGAATAACAATAGTATAACAAATGGAAGGGTCATTGGTAAAGAGGACTGCGGTTTTGCCAGTTTATCAGTATTGCTGGAATATGCCCACTTTCTCCAAAAGGATTAAAACTAACTGGTTAATGACTTTTGTTATGGAAAACAGTGCATTTGCCTGGGAAACCCTTTAGTGAATAAAACAGTCCTTCTGTATTGTCTAGGCAAGGTAGAACTGTTGACCTTCTCTGTTGAAATTTAGAATGGCCATTCATAGATAAGTTAGTTACAGCCAGAATGTCATGTGCCAGTTTAATAGGAAGATGCAGAATCAAGCCTTGCTCTACCCACTGGCTTCCTTTCTGCCAGTATGCTGTACCTGTACAAAGCTAACAGGTAAAAAGGCTGCTGATTGGAAAGCTAGTGAAATTTTGAAGAGGTGGCTAATCAGTTCTGTGCTTTTGTATTATAAACATGTAGTAATTGGGCTGTAAGCTGATAAATTACATATTAAAACTGAGGCAGCAAATGTGTAGCCTTCCTGATGTTGCTGAGCTAAATCTTCCACAAATTAGCCATGCTTACTAGTGTTAATGGAAATTATAGATCAGAACATTAAGGGGATGCACAGTAAAGCAGTCCACTTGTTACCATTCATCTAGGTCAGCACTAATTTCCTTGAATTTTTTTTCTACTAATTTATGGAGACTGTTTTACTTCTTCAATAAAATCACAAGTTCGTGGGAAGTTTGTTTTCTACTTTTGGAGGATCCATTCCACAAGTTGCTGTTGTCAACTCAAATGTCCTGGTTGCCTGTGCTACACTTTCCCACTATTATTTATTTATTAAGAATTTATATACTGCCCTTCACCCAGAAGTCCCATGGAAGGTTACAATAGTAAGAAGATAAAAGTATTCTTAAAACACATTTAAAATGTAATCTTCACCCCTCTCTGGCAGGACAACATGAAGAGGCCTGGGTAAAGACAAATGTTTTTACCAGGCACTGAAAACCATATAACATAGACCTCTAGGTGAACCTCTAGGGAGAAGCTGTTCTAGAATCTGGGGGCCACCACAGTAAAGGCCCTTTGCATGTCACTGCCCTTGCACCTCTGAGAGAGGAGGAACTACAAGAACTCCCTCTCTTTGAGATTTCAATACTGTATGAGGAAAGCTGCTCTTTCAGATAACCAAGGCTCAAGCAGTTCAGGGCTCTATATGGTAACATCAGTACCTTGAATTGGACTCAGTAGTGAATAAGCAATCTTCTGGGGCCAGTGTAGTGCACTTCTGGCCAGAGATTCCCATCAACAGTCAGGTTGCTGCTGCATTCTGCACTAGTTCAGCTTTTGAACCATTTTCAAAGATAGCCCAACACAGAGCACATGACAGTACTCTAGTCTGGACCATTATTCCTATTCAAAAAGGGCTGAAGTTGGAGAAGGAAGTAGTCACTCCTGGTTATTGTTGCCACATGAGTTTCTGGGGCAAAACAACGCTATCTAGAATTGGACTGTTCTTATCTTCCTGGACTTGGAATTTCTTGATGCACAGTACCTCCATCTTGTCTGGATTCAGTTTCAATTTATTGGTCCACATCCAGTCCATCAGTGATTCCAAGCAGTGATTAAGTGCCTGAATTGCCTTCCATGATTAGGAAGGAATTGAGAGATAGAGTTGTGTGACATCAGTAGAATAACAACTCACTCCAAAATTCCTGATGACATCTCCCAGTGGCTTCATATAGATGTTAAATCACATGGCAGATGAGGATCCAGCCATCAGAGTGACCAACGGTGTCTTAGTCCCAAGCCTCCACCTTGAAACCAGATTAGAGTGGATCCAGATAATCCGTTTTCTCCAAGCATGCTTGCAGTTGGATAGCTACCACCTTCATTACCACCTTGCCCAAAAAGGGAATAAGCCACTGGGCGGTAGTCATTTAATATCTCTCGCTTAAAGGAAGAAGAGTTTGCTTTTCTACCTTGCTTTCCTCACCCTTAAGGGGGTTCAAAGTGGTTGACAAAGCTTTCTGTCCTTCTCACAACAAACACCTAGTGAGGTAGGTAGGGGCTGTGAGAGCTTAGCAGAGAGCTGTGAATAGACCAAGGTCGCCCAGCTGGCTTCGTGGAGGAGTGTAGAATCAAACTCGCTGATTATGAGAGATGAGCCCGGCACTCTAATCAGAAGACTAAACTTGAGGGGGTGTATCACAGCTATCTTTAGAGCCTCTGCCACCTTTCTCTCCTGCAAAGAGGCATTTATCACTCCCTGGACCCACCCAGCCATACCCACTCAGTTAGCTTTTATAAGCCATGAAGGGCAGGGATGAAAGACGACTAGATAGCCAAACTCCTACAATCAACTAGCCCACTTTCTCAGAATGCTGCAATTGAAACTGCTCTGGGCACCTCCGCTAAATCACTTCCAACTATAAAGTCCAATTTCATGGGAACCTGAGCAACTTTTTCCTGAAAGTGTCTTGCAAATTTATCACAGCAAGATTCCAAAGGTGACATGGATATATACTTATGGGTTGATAATAGCCCTTTAACCACCTGGAAGAGCTCCGCTGGACAGAAACTTTATGCAATGGAGGAGAAATTAATCTTCACTGCCACAGCCAGTAGGTACAATAATATGTTGTTACCAGTGTTTTGTCATATTTACTACTTATGCTATAGCCAACAGCCCTCCCACTTCATTGTATGGAGCTTCCCACTAAACCAGTGTGCCTTGTGGCCTCCGTAGGATCTCCAAGGGCACGTGAGATCGATTGTGTCAATAACTACTCATAATTCCAGAGTGAGACCAGAGCCTCAGCAGGAGCACCAACCATGTCAGCTGTCAGGAATTCATTAGATTCCTGAAGTCTCTGAGGGTGGAACATAAGGAAAAGCACCAGAAGCCCAACCTTTACAAAAAAAAAAATCTACCTTCGTATACTATAGCAAAGACCAGGCTGCAAGTATGTCCTGCAATGTGTACTGGACCCCATAACATACTGAGATAACTTCATTGTTGTCATAGAGGCCATGAAGTCCTGAGCGGGTCCACAAAAGATGTCCTCAGTTGAACTCCTACACCACATTCAAAACAGCCTCCATCAGCTCAAACAGAGAAGCTGTTGAGCAGTAGGGTGAATGGGATACCAACAGCAACCTTGTTCTTTTTCTCATGCCCAACAACAGGAACAGTTCCTTAACCCCAATCAAAGAATGAAAAGGGCATTGATGGATTCTTTATGGACTGTGGCAGGTCCTCCACCCTGCTATACAAGCCTGGGCTGGTGCTGCACAAAATATCCTGGGGGGGGGGGGCAGATCTGATGTAAGTTCATGCACCCAAGTCCCTACAATGCACACCAGGTCAATCTTTTCATCAATGATCAAGTCAGGGATGAGAGAGAACCTAGTTTGGACTGACCAGGCATTTAACAACTGCTAGGATGCAGACTAGAAGGAGTGATGGTATCAATCCCTCCTTCTCTGGCCCCTTCTTCTCTGCAGTATCTCTCCCTGCCGCTGAGATGAGACCCCCTACTCCGTCCATATCTACTCTTACCCAGAGACATGGCTCCCTCTTCTTAATAAATCCCTTCGAGCAGAATGTCTTAGGAACTGCCCAGGAAGTCAACTGCCCAGCACTGGTACAACAAGGGAACCTCTGAACAATCAGCCAGGAGGCAGATGTAAACTTGGTTCACCAACACTTTCTCACACATAGGCCAGTGGCCGAACTGAAAAAGGATGAGCCTCTCACATTGCACCCCTCCCCTTACTTTACTTCCTGTGACCAGTGCTAGCAGCAAAGGAATAGAGCCATCCAGGGGTATTTAACCAAGTTTTAGACATGAAGAATCTTCCATTTGAGCACCTGTGTGAATTGGTAATTCTGTATTTCTGTAGGAATTTGGGTCTGCAGTCTTATCCACACTATGAACCTAAATTACAATTTTGGCTAACAGTTATGTGCGGGGAGGTTGTAATTTAGCCAGCTTTGGATAGATAACAAATTTGCCATTTATTTTGTTCACAGAATGATCGTATGAGAATAAATTCCTTTCTGTACAACTGAAATTTGGTAACACACAGTAATACGACCAAAGCAATTTTCTTCAAAATGCCAGGAATTAGTCATATCTTTGAATTGGATAGATTTGATCTTTTAATGTAATTCTGTCAAATTATGTTTGTCATTTGAGTGTGCCAAATTAAATGAAGATTTGTCAAAATTCATTGAGGCAGTTGGAAGTGACTGGTATTATTACCACTCCTCCTGAGAGGTAGGCGAGAAGGGTGCTTAACTCATATGTAATGTTCTGATTAGGACGGTGACAGAGAATTGAAACACAGGCAACTGGAGGACTTTTATAAGCTGAACTTATATGGTGGGATATTACAGGAGGGCAGAATTTATGTTCTAGTAACCCAGATGAATATTAATTTTCCCCATGCTATTGAAATAGTATATAAAAACAAACACTATAAAGATGCAAGAACAGAACAGGGAAAAACAGCAAATTATACTTTTAAAGCATTGTCATCAGTATCACCAGGACCAGCACAGTTCAGAAGATGTTGGTGACCAATTTGATACTATGATTATAGGACCCCCGCTCCCCCAAGATCTAAGATAATCAGTTATCGGCACAGAATACCTGCTCTTCCCATTAGTGCTGCTATTTACTAACTGATAGTGACGTTATCAATGCCCAAGGTTCCAAGATGTCTCCCTGGTTCTTTGGAAACAAAGACACCAATAGCTATTGGCATAACAGTAACCTTCCTTTGCCATAGATGCTCAATTTCAATTTGTTCAATTGCTATCTGGTGACTTTCCAGCTGCTTTTCCTCAATTTTACTATTGCCAGTTACTGCCACATCAGTATTCCATACATGGCTTTTCCCAGCCACAGTTGTGTTGGAAGTATTATGTACAAGAATCTTATTAGAAATCCTTCAGCATGTTCATCTTCTATTATTACAATACTGTACACTTCTTACCGTTGTTCCAGGAGATCATAGATGACACTTCACTGTGCCATTCTTTACAATAGGTTTGTGCTCTCTTTTTACAGCTGCAGATTCCGCTGTTTCCTCAACCTCTGCACAAGCTACATTTGCTGCCATTGTGTGATTTTTTTTCAATGATGTGAGAAAGTGCTGCTCCTCTGCTGCTTATAGGAAACTTTCCATTTACAGATATGTTGAACTCTAGCTTGACAAATTCAAACTCCCCAAAGAGGGAAATTGAAAGGAATCCTACCTCTTAAACCTCTGTTTAAGAGGGAAAGGGGGGGGGTGCAGGTGAGTGTCAGGTGTGGATGTATAAATTTAAAAGCAGCACTGACCATTTTCCCTCTGCCTTTCCTTGAGTTCTGGTGGGGAGGGGGGGTGACCAGTTATGTCAGCTCATGATCTATGGAGTTCCCGAAATTTCTGAGTTTTCCCTGAATTCTGCCAAGTCTGCCCTGAGTGATGACATCATCCCAGGTGCTATGTGGCCCTGACCCCTCCTGGCTGCAAGGCCAGCTGGGAAAACAGGACAAGATGGTGCCAAGGACACCTAATGGGACTTTTTATTAAAAGTTGTACTCTGTTCAGTAAGAAAAGTTAATTATTTTTATCTTCAAGTGTCTAGAAATCTCATTACAACAGACTTCACTGGGACAGGGGTACATCTGTTCTCCTACCATGGGAATATCCTCTGTGTCACCATCTTCCACTGTGCATGACACAGGGCCTTGTCTCTAGCTTACTGCACCAACCAATATTTCTCACGGTATGTGGGAGACAAGGAATGGTATTTTTAACTAGTGATTAGACTTGGAAGAGCTATCCAGGCTAAGACCTGTAAAAACTAGGAGCTTAGAAGAATGTTTGGACAGGGGGCTGTGAGATGCACTGGCCAGGAGGGGTAACTGTTGAAGTACATAATCATGTAACTGCAGTTATACAGGTTCCTTATCAGACAAAGGGAAGTATTTTGTCCCAGCTTCAGACAGCAGGTCCGGACTTTGCTCTTGCAAGATGTGTCTGGGAAGAACATGGCCCCCTCTTCTGCAGGAAGGACCCTGGAAAAAGTTCCAGGTGGGAGTAGGTTAAACTGTCATTTGTAGGTTGCCAGGGAGGAAACAAAACCGCTTCAATGAAACCAGGCACAATGTGACAATTTCTTAATTTCTCCTGCTATTAATGACATGCAGATGGATGGCATCTACAAATAGATACAGGTTTTCTCCTTGCTGCTATTACAATATCTGGCATTGATTCCCTGGTCTCTACAGATGTTGCTTCCATTATTTTTTGCAATATCTTTGGATCATTCCGTTCTATTTTGCCACTCTTCTAGAAGCTATACATCTTACAGTTATTCCCGGTCTCCCTCCATCTTATACAGCTTCCTAATTTTTTAAGTCTCCAGAATACCATGTGAGTCAAAAAGATTCATGCAGCTATCATCACGAGCCAGTGCGTAGTTTCTCCAGAAAGTTTTTGCTCAGGCAAGAATTGGTTCCTGTCACAGTGGAATGCCACATATTTCCAGTTAAAGGAATGATTCTTCTTTTTTATATAGCAGCTGCTAACTTTTCTTGTTTAATTAATCTGAGGCTGCAACACACTTCCATTGGCAATGGAAATGACCTATTTTATTTGAATACAAATGTAGGCACAGTGCCAGATGGCTAGACATAAAAATGTTTAATAAAAAATAATTAGAGCATATATAAAGTACTAAATTTATTTTAAAAATAGCTTGCTTAAGTGAACAGGTAGTACTAGAAACATATAGATTAAAATCGGTGCTTAATATTTGTAAGTAGAAACTAAGGCTAATACATGGAACAAATAATAGGATGGTAGCAGAAAGGCAATTATTTCTCTGTTCTCCTACCTGGAAATTTCAGATTCTGTGACAATAACAACGCTTCAGGCTTCAGAACCAATAAGGAGATTTAGAAAGTGTGAGTACAGACAGCTAAATTAAATGCTCAGATTAATGTCACAGAAAAGAATAAAAAGAAGTTTGTTACTTACCTTTTTATTCTGGACTTCATTCAGGGTAGACTGAAACATATAAAGAGTAAAAACCAATTTTAAAATCTAAATAAAAATTGCAGGAAAGGCCCTGAAGCTGGGGATAACTCCATGCAAAAGGAGCAGGGCATGGCAAGGGGATATGGTGGTTAGATGGTGTTATGGAGGCAATGGACATGAACTTGGTCAGACTCTGGAAGATAGCAAAGCATGGGGTCACAAATGACTAAACAACAAAGTGTATGGAATGGGAGGGTAAATTGTCTCTTCAGGAAAAGGCCAAACTAAAGAACATGAGGAACCCTGTTGGATCAGGCCATAGCCCATCTAGTCCAGCAACCCATCTCATACAGTGGCCCACCACTTGCTTCTGGGCATTTTCAAGCAGAAGATGAAGGTGAAAGCTTTAGCTGCTCAACTCCCTGCAAATGGCATTTAGAGGCATCCTGCCTGTCTCTCCAAGTCAGATGCATTACCTAGGCATCTATCCAGGATACACCTGTTCACCATGAAGTTTTCTAACCCTTTCTTAAGGCCATCCAAATAAGTGGCCTTCACCGGCTCCTCAGGTGAACAAAATCCATACACTAATAACCTGTTGTGTGAATACTTCCCCTTGCCAGTCCTAACTTTCTGCCCATCAGCTTGCAGTGTTGTATGATATAGAAAATAATTGTTCTCTATCAACCTTTTCTACATGGTAAAGAGGTTATTATCTTGATTAGTTATCTAAATATAATGTTGATGATTGAGTCCTCAGAGGTGAAGTCATTTCCTAGCATGAGTGCTATCATAGGGAAGACCCTTAAGAACATAAGAGGAGCTCTGCTGGATCAGGCCACAGCCTATCTAGTCCAGCACCCTGTCTCACACAGTGGCCCATCAACTGCTTATGGGCATCTCGAGCAGAAGACCAGGGCAAATCTTCACCTCCTCTCAAATCCCAGCAAATAGCCTTAGAGGCATCCTGCTTGTCCCCACAGCCTGAAAGATGTACCTAGGCATCCATTCTCGTAGCTATTGATACATCTGTCATCCATGAATTTGTCTAACCCTTTTCTTAAAGCCATCTAGGCTGGTTGCTGTTACCACCTTTTCTGGCAGCAAATTCCATAAACCGATGACCCTCTGGGTGAAGAAATACTTTCCTCGTGTAATCTGACTCTCCTATCCATCAGCTTCATAGAGCGCTCTCTGGTTCTAGTGCTGTGTGATAGAGAAAAGGATTTTTCTCTATCCACCTCTTCTATACCATGCGTGATTTTATATACTTCACTCAGGTCCCCTCTTAAACCCCGTCTTTCCAAGCTGCAGAAGCCTAGACATTGCAGCCTGATTTTGTAAGGGAGGTGTTCCAGTCCCTTAATCATCCTGGTTGCCCTTTTCTGCACCTTTTCCAGTTCCACAATATCCGTTTTTGAGGTGTAGTAACCAGAATTGTACACAATATTCCAAATGTGGCCTCAACATAGATTTATAAAGAGGCAAAATGATACTTGCTGACTTATTTTCTGTTTCCTTCCTAATTATTCTCAGTACTGAATTAGCTTATTTTCCCGCTGCTGTGCAACGGGCTGACACCATTGAACTGTCCATCAGAACCCCAAGATTTAAGCAACTGCCACCCAGAGGACAACATATGCTTTTGGGCAAGGTAGAGGATTGTGGCTGTTTAGCTGCAAGCATGCTTGCAAGAAGCTGATTATCAAGACCCATTTCAATCTGGCTTCAGGCCTGATTATGGCACTAAAGGTCTAATTTACTGAACTGGAAGGTATATTCCCCAAAGCAGTATAAACCAGTTAAATCGTGTAACCCTACACTCAGAAGTCTCTGGTCAGGTTACAATTAGACCAGTATAAGAGCATAATTAACTGACTAAAACAGCATATAGTCATAACTGAAAAGTTTGTTGGCTAAATGCACCTAAGGGGAGAGGCCGCTCCACGGTTTGGGGACTACCACAGAGAAGAGCATTGTAAGACCATTCGTGTATTTCTGTTGTTATGCAATTAAAATTTTAGCTGCTAGCAATAAAAATACTGTAAGTTTCTTATCTTTCTAATTTGATTTTCCTTCATCAGATATGTGTAATAAAGTATTTATAACCTCTTCAAATTCCTTCCAAAAGATTGCAATTATACTGCTGTCATAGGTAAAACAAATTGCTCTTTTGTTTACATTCCCTCTAATATTTCATTCTGATGGAGGTTAAATGCCCTGAGATTTAATTTATTAAGTACCAGAATTTCCAGGATAGGTGTCATGTAAGTTCATTCAGCTGTTTTACAAAGTCTGTTTCCTGGGCTTCCCTCAAACCTATTTGAGGGCTATCTAAAATTATTCTCAATAATGCCGAGAAAAAAATTGTGAACGTATTCTTTGGTTGAGTAGCATAGGTTATCTATTATTTATTCAAAATCTTTTTTAAAAAGAGAAGAGAGGTGATTTCTTTGAAACTGTAGCAGTAATGGCAGTTCCTAACTGGAAGCAGGAAAATCATGGTAAGGAAAATCATGTTCTCCGTTTTTTCTTTCACCTTTTATTTTTGACTTTCCTATTGTCCTTGTCTCCAGGATTGTATACCAATACACAATATACATTATTTGCATACAAATTATGTTTGTAGAAGTAGTTATCCATCAAGTAAATCCCATTCCCAAGTGCCAAGAGGTGATTTCCAATCTATTGTTCCCGGTTTGCATTGATGAAATTGTGTACATATGAATCTTGATGAAGATCTGTATCTCAAGGCTATCTACTCTTGAAGAATGTCCTGACATAGAGATATACAGATTCCCCCCTGGGCAATTATTCTCTCTCCTCATATAAGTATGTTTAATGATTGACATTAAACATAAGGAGTCACAGGATTTCACCCAGTTCAGTTGAGTTGGATTGAATCTTTGCTGAAATCGTCTTGCTCTATCATATCCAAGTCCATCTTCCATTAGACAGGTTTCATTAAAATCACTACGATCGACTTGTTTATCCAATTTCAATACAAGCCCAGAGGAAGTTTAGCTGAAACTTGAAACCAAAGAGCCAGAAACCCAAATTCTGAGTGTTCTAAGCACAGAACCTTTGACTGTGAAAGCCCAGATAGAAACCACATTTCCCAGTAACTCTGTGCCAGAGCTGACAGGCTGCAGAATAGCCCACATTGGCACCTGGGGGTTAATAGAAGGGATGTGCCTGCAGGAACTAATTTAATGGAATTAACTCAAGGATTTTTTTATTGCTTTCTGTCTAAGAGTGGAAATGACCCTTGCAGTCAGAGCCAAGCATCTGTACAAGTTTAAGCAGATGACAACAGCATGTAAACAGTTAACCACAAACTGCAGGAGACAGCTGGAGGACAGAGGGGTGAGACTTCAGCCCTAGATTGCAAACAAGTTTTCTGGGGATTTCCTTAGAGCATTTGGACATCTGTTCAATGCCCGTCATAGAGCCTTAAAGTGTCTAGGCAGTTCAGATTGGAATCTAGCTTGCCTACTTTTCTCTGTAAAAGCTGAATTTAAACACCTAGCCCTGTGGAACTCTGCAACCAAGTAATTCACAAACATGTGTATAAAGTGTTTATCCCATGTAGTAATTTTTTGTGCAACATTAGAGAAAGCTGACACTTGGAACAGAAATTACAGGCTTCAGAGAACACAACCAAATGTTAACTTGAGGGAGAAGACTTCCGGAAAGGCATAAAAACTACCCCTTTTGACATTTCCATGTGGCCAACTGTAGAAAGCAACAAAGGAAGTTACACTGCTTGGTAAAAAGGATGGTGATGACTTCCTTTGGGGCCCAATTAATATCCACCTTAAAGTATGCAATTAAGGAGTCAGGAATGGAGCAGGGCTCCTGACCAATTCACTACTACATGGTAGAGTTGGAAGGTTAAGTTCATTAAATTTTGGAGGTTTTTCCAGCTGAGCTGCCACTGACCAATTGGTAACTTAGGAAAATAGTCTACATGCATGCACAGTAGATGCTATTCCCACTTGCTGGGTTTTCTATGCAATCTGTTTTGATGAATTCCATCCGTTGTAACAGTTTGATAGCCTTGAAGTGTGTGCCATCAGTTATGCTCTTGCTTTGCCATATGTTTCAATTCAGTGTAATCACTTCCTTACTGCATCTGCAGTATTTGTCCTTGTAGCTCTTTTTCAGTCACTGAAATATTTCACTTGATACAAATGTTTTTTTTCATTTTAAAAAATCATTCTTTTGCACAGGGAAGCAGTTAAGTTTCCTTCCCTGAAGGTCAGCTCTCCAATTACATACTGTATCTGTGAAACCAAACCCAGAGTTTAAAAACAGGCAATAAATCCTGGAACCCCCTCTGATGCAACTAATTTGGGAGAGGAAAGTGAGAATATAATGGAAACTGATCAGAACATCACTGATGAGCACATCTTGTTTGATATCTACTGCTATATTCCATTCTCATTAAATCAGTAGCAATTTGATACTAAAGGCACTTTAATGAGAAAAGTGTGAAATGCTCAGCTAGCTTCATAATATTTTTGCATGATGTTTCTATTAAGATTTCGTATTATTAATGTGTAGTGAGCCACAGAAACTACGTGGCGGAGGTGGAATGAAGACAGAGCATCTGTATTTGCTTGATTGATCCTTGTGACAGGGTAACAAACACTACTGGAAGCAAAAAGGAGGCAGCAGAAATGTGGACCCACGTCAATCTGAACATTGGGTAGGAAGAAACAGAACTAAGGTGGGATGCTCTGGAACTAAGTTTCCAAAGGAACTTCTGGAAAGTAACAGCCATAGAAAGTTAACAGGTGAAAATTAATCAGCAGCACCACATAAAATGCCTTCACAGAAGACAACAAGTTGGCTTTTATACACCACTTTTCTCATCTTTTAAGGGGACTCAAAGCGGCTGACAAAGTTTCACTGTTGAGGGATTACATAATTTGTTCTTCAGTACTGAAAGAAGGGCAGATGTATAGAAGGTAGTCTTAAGTTCACTGGTTTATGGCAAAACAAAAGCAGTGGACTTCAAACAAGCCTGTGTGCAGCTATTCTGAGCAGGTATGGGTGAACCTGCAAGCATCAGCTGTTACCGAATACATGATAATCTATAGTGGAACTTGTACAGTGGTATGATGAGGAAGTTAATGTCCTATTTCTAGCCCCCAAACCACAGTGCCCATTTGCAACAGAGTACTTGATTGATTGATTGATTGATTGATTGATTGATTGATTGATTGATTGATTGATTGATTACAGGTAGCAGAATTTGAAGATAGTACAGTAGGTTTATATACCAAATGGATGCTTTGAAATGCAACAGGCCAAATCTTCCTTTGGCAAAACTTCTAAAATGAACATTTGAGCAAAAGCAGATCTAGCCTTTGCCCAACTTAGGGTCACCTAGAATACTTCCTTCCCATATGCCCTGTCCTTAAGTGCATCAGCTTCAGAGACAACTTTCTGACCCTTGTGTGAAACTTGTGCTGTTGTTCCCAAGAAGGCCATGTGATAAAGGAAACAGGCATCCATTCCAGGTTTGATTTACACAACCCTGACATTGGTGGAGGTGAGAAGCTGGGATTGGTAGCAATGTTCCCTCTGAGGAAACACAGCTGGCACTTCTGCTAGGATCTAGTCCTATGGCTCATTCTTTTCCTGGCAGCTGCTTTCCCAGTCTCCTGCCTGGACATCAAATGGTGATTGCTATGATCAAAACAAAACTTGCAAACGGAGCAAGTGTCCATGTGTCCTGTGTCTCAATTACTTGGCCATTGCTATTGATTTCTGTTGTGCCACTTAGCCCCAGGACCAACTCACAAATCCAACTGCTGGCTATCTATACAGTAGTTGTTAAGAACACACTTTTGCAAAAGCACCAAGCCCTAGTAAGATAATTGTGCAGAAATGACAATAGGCAATGCACAAAGCAATTTTGGATACGTACAAAACAGGACTTTGGCCTGGAATAGAATCTTCTCTGCTTTTTATTACTATGTTAGCTGAAAAACAACAAAAATATTAGTACTGCAAAGGCTAACATGTTCATTATAAGCTTTGATTTTTTTAAAAGCATAAATGTTAATATTTTGCCATGATTTCCTGTCCTTATCTGGTGACTAAGCAGAAATGGACTGAAGCATATGGGCCAGACAGGTTTCTCTTGAACAAACACAATTTGTGCTAAGCATCAAATTGAAGATGCTTGAACATGCTGGCAGCATTTCCTAACCTACTTGGCACACCCATCTTACAATCGAGGAGCAGAATGAATCTGACCTTTAAAAAAATCCAGATATTATTCCTCCTCCTTATAGAGCTTGTGGGGAGAACAGCTTTAGAGGGAAAACATGATTATTAATCTTATGCATGCTTTTTGAAAAACAAGTCCTACCGAATTCAGTGAAGAGAAAAGAAATGAAAGAAGAGGCAGGGGAGCAAGTGGCTGCTAGAGAAAAAGATTTAGACTGCCTCCAGACAGCAGGCGGATATTCTGTTAGGGAATGATAATGTGGTGTACTGCCTCACCAGCATTATAGCTTCCTAGCTAGGCTTCATCATCCATGGCACTGTCTTTGTGATGTGCACATCCAGGTATTCAGCCCTCACTGAATCCCTGGAAGCATGCATCCTCACTACCATGCGTGGACAGCTCTTTTTTGGCCTTCATGCACATGCAGTGGATAGGCTGTGAAGTCTGCTCCTTCTCCTAGGTAAGAAAAAGCACTATTGCAGGATAACCTGTGACCAGGGCTGATTTTCCAGGAATAGTTTTTAATGCCTTTTAGGAGGGAGAAAGCAGGGCTACGGTAGCTTGCCACAGATTCATGTGGCAACCCCATCCTAGTGGTGCCATAATGGCACTATATTCCCCCATCTGGACAGGTCCTGAAAGAAAATGGGAAGAAGTGGGAGAGAGGTAAGAAGGAGTTCAAAAGAAAATGGGAGGTGCCCACAGTTTTTGGTCTGTTTGTTCCTCAGGGGAGGTGGTGATAGCTCACTGATAGGGACACAGGTCTATTCACCTGCAATCCCAGTACAAGAAAATACTCTGTCCCCATGCAAGTTTGGTACAGTTCTGAGTGCGAGATCGGCGCTGTCCGTCCCCATGGGTTTTGGATACGGTCTGTGAAAAGCGTCCCAACCCCTCCCAAACCATGCCATAGGGTGCCAAATTTGATACCTCAAAAAACAAGTCTCGGCACACTTTGGGGAACCGGTAGGCATTGCTCAGCGAGCCGGGAACGCACATGGGGACACCAGCAGGCTAACGGGGAGAAGATTTGAGCTCACATCATTGGGAGGTGGGGGTTACTTCTGGTCCGTGCCCTGTCCATTGAAGATTGTGGCCGCTGATTTTTTAAAATGCGGATCGCAAAAGCAGGCTGGAGAACAGCTTGCTTTTTAAATTTTCTGCCATTTCCACAGAGGTAATTCCAAACCCGTTTCAAGAATGCCAAGGCAGGCTGCATAATGGCTTGATTTCTCCTCCATTTGCAACCCCCATTTCCCTGATCTGCAAGGTGATCATAAAGGCTTGATTTTCAGTTTATGGCCATTCTCGTGGTCCCCAGTAGAGAGGAGGTGCGCACAACTGCTCAAGTGCCTACTGCCGCTAAACTTCATAGTGTCTTTTGACGTTTTAAATTTTTTTAAAAAAAGTTTTCATGAATGAAGCTTTATTTCAACTTGTTTCCGTGCCTCCCACCCCAGTCCTGGCTGTCTGTGCCGCTAAGGGAGGGGGGATGCAACACAGGGGTGGGTTGATGAAAATTCAGCTGCCATTGAGGAAAGAGCGGGTGGAGAGGAGGTGGCACTGCTCCATCGTACCAGGGTTCGGCACAATTCTCATGGGGCAATTCTCATTCGGCACAATTCTCCATCTGTGCCCAACCTGTACCTGTCCCGCATTGCCAGGAATCTCATGGGGATGCCCGAAATGTGTTCCTGGTTCCATGCCCAGCCCATGCATGCCCAAACAGCACCCAAAGTGTGCCAAATGGTCAGCATGGGGATGCAGCCCCTATAGTACATACTCTATAAATACTCTGTGTGCCAGTTTGGTCTAGTATTTAGAGAGCTGGACTCTTATCTGGGAATACCGGGTTCGATTCCGCCCTCCCCCACGAAGCCAACTGGGTGACCTTGGGCGAGTTGCAGCTCTCTTCTGAGCTATCACAGCCCCACCTATTTCACAGGCTGTTCTGTTGTGGGGAGAAAAATAGAAACCTTTGTCAGCTGCTTTGAGTCCCTTAAATGGGTAAGAAAAGCGGGGTAGAAAAGCCAGCTTCTTCTTCTTCTTCTTCTTCTTCTTCTTCTTCTTCTACTACTACTACTACTACTACTACTACTACTACTACTACTACTACTACTACTACTACTACTACTACTACTACTACTACTACTATAGTAAAATGGTTTCAAATATTGTTAAAGTTTCCTAACCTCTGTGATGGCTTCCCTGCATCTCCTTAGTCATTCATCTACCCCCATTATCAACTGCCTTTAGTTGTTGTCTCACTTGGGTTTATCGTTACCTAAATAGACTTTTAACAACTGCCTGGTACAGCTGGTTTAAGTTTCCTTACAGCAATGACTTAATCTAAATCTATTTCTCTTTTGCTAATACTGTAGTACAGAATTTAAAATTATATGGCCATGGTCACACCCTATTTGGGCTCTTGAACACTTCAGTCTGATCTAGGGCAGGATCCATGTGAAGGCAATTCCTCCTACTTCTAGGGCAGAGCAGTTTATTTGGCTCTAAAAGTGGGAAGCGTCCTGTTTGCATGTTCCCTTCACCCATGGCAGTGTAAACTATTTTCAGCTTTGACATTTCTGCCTAGGACCATGTAGGAAGACACAGAACATGGTTTTGGAAGTTGATTATTTTTTGTGCTTTTCACTCCTCTGTAGCAGGATGCTTGCTCGATGGGTGTAAGGACACGTGATGCCATGTGGGTTGTGTCTGAGGGTCAGTTTCAACTCCAGGCCACTTGATTTGAAAGTTCCTTTCTTTTGCTGTTTCTTCCAAGACAGTGGTTTCAAGGCTTCAAAAGGTGATTCACACACTTGTTGTAGCTTCCAATCATGACATTTAATCAGTGCAGTCACAAAGTATATAGCTTGAATTAATTCAACTGGTTTCCTGCAAATTATGGTAGTCCCATTTCTTGGAAGTCATCAACTTATGGAAATCACATTACGTCAAAGCTGTGCAATCCTTTCTTTCCCATAACTATTAGTTTCCAATAGCAGGCAAGGACTTACTATATACTGTAGTTGTCTTGTATGCAAAGGAAACTGTACTTTGCTTCCAGTGTAAAGCCTGGCTGGCATGGGCCAGGGATGAGAGGGATGACTGCATTCTGAAAGTCTTCCATCGTTTCAAAGGAGCCTTGTTGTCTCATAGGCTGCATCCCCATGCACTATATAGTCCGAATCAAATCCGAATTTGGTAAAGAGAGTTCCCATGCAAAGCCCCCTAACTGGACTATATGTGGACCAAATCGTCCAAATCCATGCTAAACTTAGTCCTCTAGAAAACTGCTCTTGTCATGGTTTGGGAGCCGGGTCCGCATCATTTTGGAGGCTGAGTCCGCACATGGAGACGCTCCTGGGCTATTTGGGGAGGAGATTGACGCTCACGTCATTAGTGGGTGGGGTTTCATGCCCTGTGCTTGCTGTTCCTGTCCTGTGCATTGGGGATCGCAACTGTCTGGGCATTTTTGGCAATAAATGGTGACTTAACAGAACGGAGTCTCTTTTCATGACCATTATTCCACCCCCCCTTCCCCGACTGCCAAGCCAGGCAAATGTTCAAGACAAGTAGCAGCTTCTGAAATGTGCATACAATAACTGAGTGCCCCAGTTTTACAGCAAAAGATGCAATCTCCATCCCATGAGTCTATTTCTGTGACCATTATTCCACCCCACCCCACCGATCGACAAGCCAGGCACAATAATTTAATTTAAATTGCACACAGGTGAAAACTGCCATATCGGGTGGAGTGGAGGTGCACACCTCTGGTAAACTGCTGTCAAACCTTGTAGCGGCTTTGCAAAGTGATCCAGCTTTTTCATATTATTATAATAATATTATTATTGCTTTTCAGCCCTATGCGCTGTGATTGGGGAAAGTGGTGTTGGGTGGCATTTCCCTGCCATCATTACAGTGGGCAGCAAAGGGGTTGGTGACGACAACCCAGCTTCCTATCAGGAGAGAGGGGGTGAAGAGAAAAAGATGCTGTTTCCCCATGCAGGGGTTTAGTGCAGGGGTTTAGCACAGTTTGCATGGGGAGACCCATATTCAGATTTAGCCTGCATTATCAGCAAATGCATGGGGATGGCTCAATTCGAACTCAGCCTCACATCCAGACTAAAAACAGTCCAATCCGCACTAAATGAGTGCATGGGGACGTGGCCATACTGCTGCCACAGAGCCAACAGTGGAAGCCAGACCACCCAGTTAGGGAAGAGATATCCCCCCAGAGTGTAACTACTAAAAGCAAACCCAGCTTTTAGGGTGTGTGTTTGGTAAGTCAGCTTGGAGTCTTACTCTACATGGAATTTGGTTTCAGTTGGCATGGTGCCTAGTTTTCTTTTCTGCCACCTTAGTTATATCCCTATCCCTCCTTACAATGCAGACTAAGAACATAAGAGGAGCCCTGCTGGACTGGGCCATAGCCCATCTAGTCCAGCATCCTGTCTCACACAGTGGCCCATCAATTGCTTCTGGGCATTTTCAAGCAGATGACAATGGTAAAGCCTGTTCTCAACTCCCTGCAAATGGCCTTTAAGGGCATCCAATCTATCTCTGATGGAAATCAAAGAGATGCACCTTGTTCAAACCAAACCAAATGGTTCAACCCAGTTCAGATCAAACTGAACCACCACCTACCCCACCCTCTGTTTGAGAGGGACGGGTTCAATTTGAAAGAAACCAAGTGTGTTCATTTGTACTGGGTCAAACCAAAGGTTTAAGCCATTCAAAATTGACCCCATCTGGCTCTTCTAAATGTATTGTAATGTGCTTATTTTAGCTTTTTATAACCAACCATTTTGTGAACTATTTGAACTGAGTCTCTAGTACAAAAAAAATTGTGAGACAGAAGGGCAAAAGTTCCTCACTCCTGGGATAGAGTTCCTGAACTTAAATAATATATAGTTTAATTGTGAGCTGCTGAGCTTTGAATTGCTGCATAAATGAGTGTTGGTTCCAACGGGATGAAACTCTAGCACTCTGGTAGTTTCAAGACTGGGAGTGATCAGTAGTACAGGAAATCAGTTAGGCAGAAGATCCAGAAAAACCCAGGGATAATTAGTGATATGTCCCTGCTTGGCCAGTGTCAAAGGAACTGATTAAATATCCAGCTAACTATACCCAATCTATTGCCATCAAGCTGACAAGCCTCAAGATGAGAAGAAGATGCCACAGTTATCTTAGCAGGGCAAATATTGATTTCAGCTATCAGAGGAAAACTTTCAGAAAATTGTGCCATGCACCCACATAGCAATCTCCAATCTTCTTTAGGCGCAAGTACACAAACTTACCTGGGGCCTGTTGCTGGGCAGGTGGTCTGTCCTGGACAGTCCGTATCGCTGTAGCAATTGCTGCAGTAACTACGCTGCACATGGGGCCATTGCTATGGCAAACATGATGACTGCGTAGCTGCAGCTGTAGCCATGTCATCCTGCCCCCATGCAGCATTTATACTAGGAAGTAGCGCAAAGGCTGTGTCTGGGGCTGTACCAAGAGTGTCCTAGATGTTCCTGGTAAAGCTGAAGAGCAGTTTTTACTGCTTCTCAGCTAGAGATGATCATGAAGGCCCCGCACGCTTAGGGCTACTGAAGGCCAGGGGCCACACTGCTCTGTCCCAAAGCGTGCTGGGCTGTTCTGATTGCCTAAGTGTGAAAAGGCCCTAATATTGAAAATCTTATCCAGGATCTCTGTTGTAATATATAAGTGCAGGTGAGGATTATTTCTCACAGCACACTTTTCCAGCTAATAGACAAATTAAGGATGTATATTGGCCTGTTTCTTTTTAATTTAATACAGAACTTCATGGTGAGTATTTTTTTTCTGCCTCTCCTGACAGGAGGAAGATCTTTTATTGTATGCTGATAACATGGTTCTATTTTCTTATGCCCAGATTGGCCTCAGGAGACATTTGGGTCAGCTTGATGCATGCTGCCAGAACAAGAGATTGCCATTTAATTACAATAAATCCAAGGTGGTTGTGTTCAAACAAGGGCTGAAAAAGCATAGTTGGCATAGTACCCAAAAAGAAATTGAACAAGTCTCTGCTTACCTCTACTTCGGTATAATGTTCAGTGCAAACTGTTAGGCTTAAGGCGAAGCAGATTCTCTGGCTTGTCTTCTTAGGGTTTGTATTCACTAAGGGTAAATGAATGTGCCCATTCTAAATTGAATAAAGGCTAAACAAGAACTTCAGACATTACATGGAACTCAGCACATTCCAAGAATACCCTTTATGTACCCAAGGCTGTAAATTTACTCCTGACGAGTAGAGATATTGTTGGTGACTTTGCTGTTAGTAGTCTGCTGTAATATTAGTTCTCTCCGATTGCCTGTGAAGTTTTTGTTGTTGTTGTTACTTTTGTGATGGAAAGGTCTCAGTATGGTCCTTTTTGGACTAGACCTTATTCTGTATTATACCATAGAATAGGAACCTGTCATTCACGTGCTGGTGCAGACTATGGCAGGCCATGTCCAGGACTTGCAGTAATCTGCACTAACATATGGCTGGCAGATCCCTATTCCAGGAGGGACCTATGAAAGACCACAAAAGACACCATTGCAAAATTAGTGAACTATGCAGGATGTATGGGTCCTGATTAGAAGGATAACTTTTAATATTACTGTTGTGGACAGATGCCAGCTTATGATGCAACAAAGAATTTGTTTAGTTGCCTCCACTGGGATGAAATCTCTGGGTATGTTCAGTAGCAAATTTACATACTGTTGGTTAAAAGACACAACAATTTGTATGGATTCTTGTCTCAGAACCACATTCTTATTCTATGTTTAGTCCATGATGTTTGTCTTGCTAAACATAGAGACCTATGTGAACTGTGTGTTGAATGTGGGGGCCATTGCTTTGAAATGATGCTTTGTGCTATAATGACGACATGAAGAGTTGGGTCAGGGATTCTTATGGTATAATCCATGGAGAAGGGCGTGATAACCCGTTTTCATTTCATAATACTGTACAAATGCCAGATGAGCGTTTTCACTTTAGTGCCCAAATGTCCAAGGTGTGACATAGATGTTATCCAAATGTCACAGAAGTGACATTTTGTATCTTATCCTCCACCATCTACCTGTTATCTGCTCACTAGGCAAGTGTAGGCAGAATTTGTACTGGAGGATAAGTACTACCTCAGACTTTAATCTTGACCAGTGTGTAAATCAAATGCCAGAAAAAACTTGGACTAATGTCAAGGACATAGATTTGTGCCCTTTGCATCTATTATGACTGTCTGGAAAGGGGGTGTAAAGTTCTTGCGATCAATGTTTTTGCACCCCAAACACCACATTCATGTTCTTTTGGCCTCCAGTTCAGTGCATGGAAATCAATATGATCTGTGAGTTCTCTGAAATTTTGGACAGCAATGTATAAAATGGGGGGGGGGAATGGGGCCTTATGCTTAGATCCATCATTTTTTAAAGACTCAAATTTAATCATTCACCCCATATACATGAATGTCTTTTACATTTGATAACATTTTTGTAAATGTTTCTTTTGAAAATTCTGGGGATTCATGCCTTTGATTGCTATTCTTCTGCACAGTTCCATGATTTTGTTCATGTCACAGCAGCAACCAGTCTCCTAGAGTTTGATTCTGGGTGCGTCTCCATGGTCTCTTTTTGCTTCTCTCTTGTGTCAGATTTTAAAAATGCGGGTTGTAATTCAAAACAAAGCATCCCCATGTGGTTTGGGGCAATGCGGATTTAAAACGTACTTTCCTGTCTCCATGCAAACTGCTTTTTGTGAGCCTGCATCTTTTTCTTTCCACCCCCACCCCCACCCCCTGCCTGCTGCAGAGATAAAAGGCAAAAACCTCAACTGAACCTCCAGAACACAAAATCATCCCTTTACTTGGCTGCCAGGAGTTAAAAGCAGTTACTGAAAGCAGCTCACTCTCTCCATAACTAATGCTTGCAACATAGTTACAAGCAAAACTGAAAGCAGGCTCCCTTCAGCTGCAAATTCAGCTGCCGGCAGTCACATAATGGCCCCTGATTAGCCCAAAACCAGATCTGCAAAGGGAAACTTAGTTTCACTTCGGAGGCTGCATTATTAGGAGGGGGAGGGAGAGATTTGCTTGCTGAGAAACAAATCTCCCTGGTAATGATAATTAGTATCACCTTTCCCTGTTAGCAAGCTCAAAATCTCTCTCCCTCTCCAAAGTGAAACAATGTGACAGTTCGCAGCTCTGCTTGCAGGCTGCAAGAGCTGAATCCAGGCAGCTGATTCTGACAGCCAATTCTTCTGTAGAGATAAAAAAAATGCCTAAAAATTCAGTGGAATATGGGAGAAGATGCGGAGAAAACATCTCCATGCTCCCAGGAAAACCCACTTCCTAAAAGTGCGGAGGTAGTCTTGTTTAAAGGGGGGGGGGGTTCTGCCGCGGATTTTCCTCCTTTGTGGCCCTGGAAGCCTGGAGTAAAGTTCTGCATGCAGACGCTCAGAAGCAAAAGAAGCCTTTTAATGGATTTTTCTTTGCATGTAGACGGGGCCACAGAGCTTTTTTCAGAAAGCTTTTGGTTCTATCTAAGGTGAAATCTTTGAACAGATAGGATCCCTTGTGAAAATCAAGACAATCCATGAATATTCTTGTTTCTGTGCTGTAGTGCTTGTTGGAAAAACAAGTTTCAGAAGATACAAATGCAATGTGTTTTTTTACAAAGGCTTGAGAAAGATTGTAGGTAAAAATAATTTAATCCATGGCTCCATTTTTTTGCTTCAGGTCAGTAGCCAAAAAGCGCTGGATCTGTGATTTTCCCCTCATTCAGTGAGTGATTGAAGAAATCTACAATCATAGGGTAAGTGGGGAAGGAGGAAGTGTTTAATTACATGTAAAAATAATTTGAAATCAAGCCGACCCTTTTTTAAAATCATGGATCCAACATGTATACCCTTCACCGAAACAAATACAATCCCAACTTTTAATTCTGCCCTTTTCATGTTCCTATTTTGCTTGTCCTCTCAGCCTTTTTCTGGGGTCCTGGCCAAACTGCCACTAAGGCTGTGGTCACATCTAAGGTTTAATCCAGCTTCAGTCCGCTTTCGGAGTGAGAGAACACATCAGCAACTCGACCAGTCTAATTTTCTTTCCAGATTATCTATCCCAAAGGTTATCTGACACTGAAAGAAAACAGCTTGCCCATCTGCTGGTTCCTTCTCCCACTCTGAAAGCGGACCGAAGCAGGATTAAACTTTAAGTGTGACCTCAGCCTAAGCCCCTTAATGAAATGAAGGAAAACGTTTGAAGAAGGGTTCTTCAACCCGCTGCTCAGCTGCTCTTTTCGACAGCGGATGTTGTGTCCTGGCGCTACCTTCACCTCCCGAGGCTCCCTCATGAGCTCGTCTCTGAAATGACAGCCGGCGGCGGCGGCGGCGGTGGCGCCTCTTTTACCCCCTCAGGCTTCGCCCCTTTAAGCGCCTTTTCTGGGAACCCGCCTCCTTCTTAACCCCTCCCCCTCCAGGAATAACAACAGCGAGTCCAGACTGAGGGCGCGTTTTGCTGTCGTGTGCCGTGAGGTCCGGCACCCCGGCCACCCTTCCACCCTTCCTGGCGTCGTCCTCCAGGCCGGGCCGGCCCAGCCAGCAGGCCTCTCGGTGTGCGCGCGTCCCCGGAGTTTTTTGGCTCCTCCTCCGCTTCGCCTCGCGTGATTTTTTTTCAAGGCCGCCATTCGCCTTTTCTGCCTCCCTCTCCCTCTCCCCTCCCCCCACCTCCCCTCCCCCGCCTCGTAACTCTTCCCTTGTGTATTTATAAATAAATAAACAAGCGCAAACGCGCAGCCCCCCCCTCGTCGAGCCCTTTCCCCCTCAGAGCCTCCCTCACGCCGCTGCTTCTCCCCCCCCCCTCCCGTAACCGTCGCGTAGGTGTCGCGCACGAGGAGGCTTCTCCCTCAGGCCGCCGTGTGGGAGGGAGGTGAGGGAGGGAGGGACCGTTTAACGGTCCCTCGCCAATCCATTTTTTTCCCGCCCGCCCGCTCCCCCCTCCCCCAGCAGCAGCAGCAGCAGCAGCAGCAGCTTCCCGTTGATCCCGCGCCGCTTCGGGCTACGACGACGAGGAGGAGGACGAGGCGGCGGCAGCAGAAACATCGCTATGGGGCCGGGAGAGCAGAGGGGGGGATCGAGCGAGCGGTGAAGCGGCCGTGAACGGGGAGGAAGACGCGGAGTCCCTTCCCGTGATTCCCGCCGCCTTCGCCTGCCGCCTGCCGCCCCCACACGCGCCGCTCCCCCGTCCCCGCCGCCACAGCAGCAGCAGCAGCAGCAGCAGCAGCAGCTTTTAATTCCGCGATGCCATGGCTTAGGCAGCTCGTCGCCAGCAGAGGTGCTGAGAGAGGAGAAGCCGACGAGCGAGGCAGCGGCGGCAACAACGAGAGGGGGCGGCGAGGCGGCAGCGGCGGCGGCCTTGCTGAAGCTCGAGTGTTAGAAGCGGCGGCGGCGGCCGGCGCTGGAGGAGGAGGAGGAAGCCGCCGGCAGGAGGAACAGCTTTGCCCCAGCGTCCCCTCCATGGACAGCGGGCTGGAATTATGAGCCGGCTGCCGGAGCCGCTGGCGCCCGGGACTCGTCCTCGCCCTCGCCCCAAGAAGGGCTTTTCTCCTCCCGCCCTGCGCGTCAGGGTGCCGGCGGGGCTTCTCTCGCACCGTCAGCAGCACCACCATTATCACCGCACCCGCCACTCGGACGCTGCGACCCCTCCTCCGCCCGCCGCGCCCCGAGACCCCGGCCCGCCGCGCCCGCCCGGGCCGCTCCCCTCGCCCTCGCCCTCGCGCGGGGGCCAGGCGGCCGCCTCCCTCGCCGCGAGCAGGGCGCCCCTTCTGCTGCTCTGAACCCACCCCCACCCCCAATCCCGTCCCTCGGCCTCACCTCCCTCGCCCGCCCTCGGCACCCTGGGCTCGTCTTCGCCTTGGAGTCTCTGTGTGTGTTGCTCCCCGTCCCTCCTTGTCTCCGGGCGCGTGTGCTGCTCCCCCTGCAACGCGTTACTCCCTTCCGGGATATAGACCCTCTCAGAAAGAAGAAGAAGAAGAAAACCCCTCAAAACTAACCGCCCTGCCTAGCCCTTTCTCCCCTTTCCTCGCCGCTATGGGAAGAAGACTGTGAGGGGGTTTGTGTATTTGGAGTTGTGGGGAGGGAGGAGGAATCATTCACGGTGACTTCCTCCTCACTCCAAGCGGTCTCCCCCCCCCACCCCATACACGCAGGCTGGCTCTACCCTTCCCTCCCCCCACTCACAGGGAATTAATTCGTCGCCAATTGATTAAAAAGTGTATTGATTTGTAGGTATTTCATCCAGCGCCGGTGGCGGCTGCTGCTCGTACTGCTGCCAGCCAGCCAGCCCGCCCGCCCGCCCGCGCCTGAGTTAGCCCAGTGCTTTCCAGTCTAGCGAGCGAGGGCTCGCCGAAGCTCCCTCCACCAAATATGTCGGCTCCTGCTGGGCCCCGGAGCGGCCCTGCTCCGCCTCAGCCTCAGCCTCCGCCGCCTCCGCCCGAGATGCCCGACCTCAGCCACCTCACGGAGGAAGAGCGGAAGATCATCCAGGCGGTGATGGATCGTCAGAAGAAGGAAGAGGAGAAGGAGCAGTCCGTGCTCAAGTAAGGCCTGCTTTCTTTCCCCCACCCTCTGGTTGCGCTGGCCCGTTCGAGAGAGGAGGGAAGGAGAGGCTGCGTGGGTCGTGTCCCCCGTTCCCCTCTTTTCCTCCCTGGGGCCTTCGTTGTTCTCTTTACGACGGGCTCCGTGAGAGGTGGTCGTTGAATGGGTCGCCCGACCCTTGTTTGGAGTGGCTTCGGCGAAGGTCTGGAGCAGGAGGCTGCTGATCGATGTGCAGTATTGGCTCCCGCCCGTTCTTGCTGGAGATGGGAAAGAGCAATCAGTTCCCTTTCCGCCCAGTGCTTTTTTTTCCAGGCTTCTCCGGTTCGCTCAGCCAGGCATGGACTGGGGCCAGGCACCCAATATGGCCGCACAGGTGCTGTTGTCACCCGGCGTGTGCGAAGCTGATAGTCTAAGGCGTCGGCGACATGTCTGGGGAAGAGGGTCTCGCAAGACCTAAGAGCACGTTGGTGCCTGTTGGCCGTCTGGAGCAGATTTCCGCTGCAGTCGCCTCCGCTGTCTCTCCTGCCTGCCTGCCTTCAGCCTTTTGCTTCCCCGTCTCTCACAGCACACCCCCGGTGGAGCAGAGCTGTGCCGCTGAGGCCTAGGCTCTCTGTTGTCTCACTCGGGGTGGGTTTACAAGAGACGCCATCTTCTTCCAACAGCGTGTAGCCCTCCCACCCAGGTTAACGGGCTCCTCGATGCCCATTTGGCATCCTGGCGAGCGGCCCTTGTCTCTGCACCTGTAGGTCCCTTAAGTCACTGGATAGTAAGAGTACAGAGGGCGCAGGGCTTGCAGGCGACAAAAGCTGCTAGAAAGAAAACTACTGTCAGGCTGATCAGTAACTTCAGCACCATGGAGCTGTCCAGGCAGCATTGAGCGAATTGGGATTCTACCGCTATTTCCTGGGCACCATTTCTCTCCCTTTTCTCTGGCGAAGTGGTTCAGTTTGATCTCTCTGTTAGTGTTGTTAGGAACCATGGTCTGTGTTTGTTGTCTTTGTCTTGTTTTTTTTATTACCCATATATGAAGCAGGCAAGTGAGATTTTCCTGGGGAGTTGAAATGCAAACCTCTATTGTGATCTTACAATCCCCTTTTCTCTCGCAAGCCGTTTATTTAGCTGTTAACACTGAATTTGTGGCATGATAGGCTTTGACTTTCCCATGTTTCTTCATGTCATCACAGAAAATGCCCCTTTTCTTATGTAATGGCCACAATGACCTCTAAATTATTATCAACTGTTTTATGAAAATGTTACAGTAAAACTGTAAAGCACGGTGCTTTAAGTTATAAATAGGCAGTATAACATTTTGTTACACAATCAGAATAGATGCTTGAGTTTAGAAATGGCTAAAAATATCCAACTAAATCACTAGGCAGTCATAGTGATGCTAACCTATTGTTTTGTTGAACTGCTGATTCAAAATTTGCTGCACAGAACTGCCTCTGGGCTTACCTCATGGTTTCTGTTAGAATCAGTGGTCTTAGAAATATAAGGTGCAATAAATTATTGTTTTAATTTAATATTTTGTTAACTTTTTTTTGAAATCTTTTCATTACTATTGAACTTAATAACAATATCTTGATGAGTCTGGTGAAAGTTAGTGTAACTTAACAAATATCATTTACTTCATTTCTAACTAGAGCCTTGAGCAGACACTTGTATCTCATTAGATCTCTATCTCAGTATATTCTTTTTAAAGTATCCATAAATATAGCAAATTAATATTTTACAGTTTTGTTTTTAAAATATATGACCGCGCCTTGATATTGCCAGTTATTGAAAAGGACTAATATTTCAAAACGACTTGGTGCCTTTCCAATTACTAGGTGGACTCACCTGTGGTTAACACATAATAACTATAATATTATTCATAAAGTTTCAAACATGTTGATTGTTTTTAAGTTCAAGTTTTGTATATATAATCAAATAGTTCCAAAAAGATTATAACTGAGAGATCTACTATGATTATGGATAAAGATGAAGCAAATGTGTGTGATGGTGATGATAAACCAATAACTTGTGAGATGCAAAGGAAAGTATTCTAAAGTATAAATGAAAAAAATACCTTCATAAGTGAACAAGTTCTACTCAAATGAGCTCATCAGAAATTAGAGCTCAGCTAATGGGTGCTTGTGAGAACAGTGGCATTCTTGAAAGAACAGCAGTAGTTTAGATAAAAATAATATGCATTCACAAGTTTTTAACACCACATTCCCCAACACAAAAATAAGAAAGGCATGATAGGCTTGTGAAATAGGAGCGTGGATATTAGAGTTGCAGTTCCTTAGAATTTTTAAAGGTCAGAAAGAAAGATGGTTTCTTGTGAAATCTTAAGAGGTTGCTATCTGAATACTGACAGTGTATGTAGATAAATCAGCACTCAGGGTATTGTGCATTAGTGCAGCTGAAGCAACAGGTGTGACTCAACTAAGAGTCATGCTTGCTGTGTGTTAGTGCAAATAATGTGTATTCTGATATAGCATTTTCTAGAATTGGTCAAAAGAAATGTGTTAGATGAGTTGTCTCCAGCCTTTGCCATATTTGTCTATGGTATAATACAACTTCTAATGATTAGAGTGGTTTCTAGTAGTGCTTTTGTGCAGCATCTAGGGCATAATGCTGCCATCCCACTGTGTGTTTTTTTGGGTAGAAGATCATTTATGACAATTATGGTAGCTGATTTGCTAATTTATAGTTGTTTATTTATAATGCTTAAAAAGAGTGATTCATTTTACTTTTTCACACTTTCATTTTTTTTATTATTTTAACAAGCTGTCAGTTAAAGGATGGATAGTACAGACTTAGCATAGTTCCAGAAGTTTGATGTGTTAAACATATGCCAGTGCTCAAAGAAAACTGATTTTAATTTAAAAGCTTTTCTTCTTCTTAATTGCAAGTAATTTAAGTTTTGATTCTTGTGATTTAATATCTGTTGTTTACAAAACCAATAATTTTAAATGTATGTTCTGTATCTTGTAAAAATATTGGGAACATTGGTCAATATGCAGTTTTCTTAGATTATTCGCATTAAGAAAATCGTCACTGAAATTAAATGTATTCTTGTGCACATGATTACTTTTACTGCAAGTGGAACTGAAACTTGTAGAATTTTTTACAAAATGAGTTGATGTTGTAAGGGATACATTATGTAGTGTCTTGTATGTATTGATGAATGGAAACCAGATATATGGTGATATTTTCTGCCTCTCTCCCATTTTTACTTTATATGGATTGCCTAAAGAGTCTGTCATTTTGGTTTTAGAGTGGTTACATGAAGAGCATTCAGCTTTTGCACTAGAATCTGTCCAATCAATTTTTTCACTTTGTCTCTTCCCTAGGCAATTTTACTATATATATGTATTGTGTGCATATGTGTGTGTATTCTTAAATACACTGGAACTTCTTATCCTGTTTTGTTTCTTTTGAAGACCTGAACAGAAGTAGTGCAAAGTTGGAAACAGCACGAGTTCATAATGATAAGGTCAGCATCTTCCCCTGCTGTCATTTGCTGGAAGTTGATGACTTATTAAATGGGCATTCTGCAGAGGCTCTTGCATCTTATGAAGGCATTAGATGAAACCATGCAGTGATCCTGTGGAGATACTTCTCTATGTATGCACTGTGGTGATCCATGACTCTGTCACTGCTGTTGAGATTGTTTTCTTCCATGTATTGAACATCTGAGAAGGATGTTAATAATAGTGCTATTCTTGTGTGTACTTAGCTCAGTTGTTCAATACTGTGAACTCAAATAGAGTCTCTAAAATGTCTTATTTTTTCTGATAGTGACATTGTTAATACCCCCCCCAAAGACAACTTATGCTAATATGCCACTAAAATTTAATTGTCTGACTATATTTATGATTTCAGGAGCTAGAGTGCTCCTAGTAGGATAAGGTTAGTAATTCCTCTCATACAATTTCTGGCTTATAGGCTCAGTTCAAAAATACATCCTATGTAGGTATTATTTATTTATTATTTATTTTTATCCTGCTCTTCACCTGGAGGGCAATAGAGACTATGTTTATATTGTAGTGGGGATGTATGCATCACCTATTCAATTAAATCTCTTGCAGCAGTGCTTGGATTCCTGGACTGGGCTGCAATTTGTTATAAATATATTGCAAAAAGACACATTAATGCAATATGCATGTCTAGGTAAATTACAAGAAAGGGACCATTGAAGGGCAATGAAATGTAATCTTGGACTCTGGATAATACCTTGGCTATTTTTAAAAATGTGACATGGAAACACCCCACTCCAAGTATGCATTTGGCCTCTAGTGTTAGCTTGTTGGCTTGCTGCAACACAAAGCAGCATAATTTTGTTGAGTCTCGGACAGGAAGTCTCTGTGTTAATAATTACACATTTTGGCATCAGGTGAGGGGATGTGATATACAAGTGTAAAGTGGGCATTCCTGGACATATCAGTTTTAATTAGCACCATTTATTTGTCAACTTGAGTAAGCTGAAGTACATACTAACCATTGCTAGGAACATTTAGAAAATGGAAGGCTTGTCCTAATGAGGAGAACAGGAGGGAACATAGACACCGGCAACACAACTGCAAGATGACCATTAGGAAAGCTAAGAAAGATTTTGATGAGCACATCGCTAAAAACATCAAAAGAGATAACAAGAGCTTCTATAAATATATCAGAAGTAGGAATCCAACCAGGAGAGCAGTTGGACCATTAGATGGTAAAGCATAGAAAGGGATAATTAACGAAGACACAGGGATTGTAATCATGGAATAAAAGGGCAGGTTCTATCCTGGATTTGTGACTGGTTTAAGGGTAGGAAGCAGATAATACTAATAAACAGCCAATTCTCAGGGTAGAAAGAAGTAAAAAGTGGGGTCCCCAAAGGTTCAGTGTTGGGACCAATGCTTTTTAATTTATTCATCAATGATCTAGAAGAAGGGGTACATAGTAAAATAGCAATGTTTGCTGATGATACTAAATTATTTAGGGTAGTAAAAACCTAAAGAGGTTGCCAGAGGTCCAGAAGGATCTCTAAGCACTGGGTGAGCGGGCAACCAAGTGGCATAGGTGTTTTAATCTTAACAAGTGCAAAGTAATGCACATTGGGGCCCAAAATCCAAATTATGTCTAAGTACTGATGGGGGCCGAGCTTTCTGCAACACACCAGAAAGGGATCTGGGGGTCCTGGTGGACAGTTCAATGAAGGTGTTAACCCAGTGCACAGCAGCAGTGAAAAAAGCTAATTCAATGCTGGGAATAATTACGAACGGAATAGAAAACAAATCACCAAGTGTCACTTTGCCTCTTTATAAATCTGTGGTGAGGCCACATTTGGAATACTGTGTACAATTCTGGTCAACACACCTCAAAAAGGATATTTGTGGAACTGGAAAAGGTGCAGAAAAGGGCAACCAGAATGATTAAGGGGGCTGGAACACCTCCCTTATGAAATCAGGCTGCAACATCTAGGCCTCTTCAGTCTGGAGAGAAGGTGTTTAAGAGGGCAGTTGATTGAAGTATATAAAATTATGCTTGGTATAGAAAAGGTGGATAGAGAAAATTTATTTTCTCTATCACACAACACTAGAACCAGGGGGCACTCTATGAAGCTGATGGGCAGGAAAGTCGGTTCCGACAAGGGGAAGTATTTCTTCACCCAGGAGGTCATCAGTTTATGGAATTTGCTGCTGGAAGAGGTGGTAACAGCTACCAGAGTAGATGGCTTTAAGGAAGGGTTAGACAAATTTATGGATGACAGATGTATCAATAGCTACTAGAATGAATGCCTAGGCACATCTTTCAGGCTGGCTATTTGCTGGGATTCGAGAGCAGGAAAAGGTTTGTCCTTGTCTCTGCTTGAGATGCCCATGAACATTTGGTGGGCCACCGTGTATGACGGGATGCTGGACTAGATGGGCTGTGGCCTGATCCAGCAGGGCTTCTCTTATGTTCTTATGTTCTTATTTCCTCTGTAACTTCCACAAGAGTGCATCCTCATGGTGCATTGTGGGGTATAAAAGAAGGAAGTTTAGGACTGTTGTATGTTTGTGTTCCACATCAGAAGATTGGGCATTGCTGTGTGTATGTGCAAGTGGGGACTCACACCCTCCAAGGGCTTAACTCCACCAATTGGAATCACTGTCTGAGCCAAAAGTGTCATCTCTTTCTTCAGTCTTGAGCCTTAAAGAATGTTCTATTACTGCAAATGTTTGGGGAACCTCAAACTTCCATGGTGCCGGGATTCAACTGGATACAATTAGTTAGACTGGGTTGCTTTAATCAGCTAACTATAATATCTTGCTTGACATGAATCCAAGGAGGTATTTTTATCTCCCTGGTTTTCTGGGGCCTCTGCCTAACTGATTGCCAGTCCCATTTTCCCTTCCAGACATCAGAGCAAGGCTGTCAGACTGCTGGAACCCTATCAGATTGTAGCCCTTTTTGCAGAGAGAACTTTGCCCAGCCAGCCCTTACTAGAGTTCTAAGCTATTTCTCATTTTTGGAACACCATTGACAAGGAAAGACAGGGAAGAGGTAGCAATACAACCCTCAATATCTGATTCAGCTCCCCTCCTTTTATTGTCTGTCTCTGCATAAACAAATTTTGCTTTTACTGAGAGAAAAGGAGGATGGTGGCAAATGCGTTGATTTTGAGAAATCATGGGAGATAGTTAGACTTGGTATGATGAATCACAGGACATGAATTCATTCTGATGGTGGCCAGGCCCGCTGCATCATTACTAAAGCTGTTAAACTGGTTGGACGTTTACCTTATAAGTCTGGGAACAGTCTTCCCCAGTTCTCTTAGCAACAGCTGCTCATTGGATCTTTAATTTGGTTTATCTTCCAATCAAGAAAATCCTTTCCTCTTTACTTTAATAGTGTAACTTTATTGAATCTTCCTTTGACTGATCAATTGAACCTTGTGTTCTTCAGTTTGTTCTTCTCTGACACTAATTCCTGCAGTTACTTTGTAATCTTGTAAATAAAGACTCCCTGTTGGGTTTTCTTTGAACCTTAAATAAAATTAACCTTGTAGCTAAATTGGTCTGATTATTTCCCCTGTCCCTGTGTATCAGCTGTCACCTGAGTGCTGTGAAAGCAAAACTTTAGTTCTCCAGATCCCACATATCTAAGCACATATAGTGTACCAGAACAGTTTTCATAATAAATAATGGCATCCTAGCCATATCTGCTTCCAAACTGAGAAATGAGTTTAATCCTGCTGTTCTTGAGGCCAGGAGGCAGGATGTTAACAGCATGGTTCCTGAGATCCAGATATTGACCTACTTAAGCACTTATTTTTATTAAGAAATCTGGCAAACTATGGGTCCTTCTGCACTTGTCTGTAGTCTGGATCCCTTGTGATCCTCTTCAAGGCCTCATCTGTCTGTATGTTAGGATGGACCAGAGAGACCCTGCCCACTGCTGATATCCTCTGTCTACACAGGGCAAAACATAATCCAGATCAGGAGGCCCCAGACCTGGATTGCCAGTAGACTTTGATATTAAGGTCTACTACCATACTAGCAGGTCTAATCTGGAACACTGAGGCATGTAGGAAAATGGAAGGATGCCTTACCATGATTCAGACCAGAGGACCTTGCTGGTCCAGGCCCACCGATCCAGATCACAGCAAGGTAAATGCAAAAAGGCCCTATGACTTCGGACTAATTGCTGAGGGCTAAACAAAATTAAAGTTAATTTTATTTATATTGCAGCTTGTTAAAACTGAAACATTCATCAAATTAAATCAGAGTTTTGAAGAGTATGAGATATATTTAGATCCCCATGGTGTATAGTCATCCCCTACCCACATGGAATTCACTGTAATAAGGTGAAGGAAATGGCCTTCTGTCCTATAACACATCCCATATAATTGTATGGATAAAAATAATAAAGAGACTGAAAGATACATATTTCTATTTTGTTTCACTTTCACTTTCCTGATCAGTGTGTTCCGTGTAGTATGGAACAATGTATGATTTTTTAAAACATGTACTTCAGTTTTAAAGTTGGTTTGAAGGGGGAGCTTTAATATATTTTTATTTCTTAAATTCATGAATCAATTAAAAATATAGCTCCTGAGTCACCTATGTGCAGTGAAAATGTCACTGCAAACATTTCTTGATTTCTATTAACAAGAGAACATGATGACATTCTTTTTTCCTTTCAGACAAATTTTATGGAAAAATGGTTTTCACCATGATTTGTACATAAACAAAAAAATTCTAAGAAGGAAGATGTGTCATTGTACATCATGTTTTGCAAAGAGCTTTAGTTTTTTAAAAATGAAGCAGAATGACAACAGTTGGAGCATCTCTTTTTACTGTAAATAGCAATTTAAAGAACTGTGCAATAATCTCCATTATGTTGATCTGGAGAGGATCAGATCAGTAAAACCATCATTATTTTTTGTAATATGCTATGCGTGCTGATTAACACAGTATTTCCAGTTTTTATTACAAAAAGTCATTATATATAAGGTGAAGCAAAAAAAATTTAGGTTTTTTTTAACAATATTAATAAAATTTCACTCATTGCTTTGCTCTGTATTTTATGTTTTTCTACAATATAGATTATGAATTTCTGTCTTGGAACGTATGCCCTGATTTCATAAGAAAACCTTGACAGTTCTTGAGACTGAATTGGGTAGCATCTAGACAGGGTCTATTTTCTGTAATTACTGTGGAATTTCTTATTGTCAGATGTGCTTATGTATCTGTCGTAATCCTTCCAAAATTTTGTAGCAATATCAGGCATTATAAGTATTGTGGGGAAATGCATTATTCCAGCAGTATATTTTTAATTGCAAAGTTGCACCACTGTCTGGATTGTATTTGTAAGAACTCCATGAGAACATGGTCAAGAGTAAGGTACAAAATAGGGATGTCCCTTGTCACTGCTGCTTCCACTGGCAATGAACTCTATTGCATTCAAAATCAAGAGAAAATCCAGATAGTGAGATATAAAATAAATCTTGGGTACACATTAATTTTTTGTGTGAATAATTTGCTTCTCCACCCCATAAAGTCCTTACCAAGCAGTTACAGAGCTAGTAGAAGAATTACATTTATTCCATAGAATCTTAGACCTTCAAATTAATGGCTGTTTCCACAGTACCCTGGTACCCCAGGATACACAACTTGTGCCATTTTGGGATGGGTTGCTTTTGGAACTGGTTAGGATTGTCTTCATTTTGGATAGCCTTTGCGGTCCCAGCCTGGGCTGCTAACTCCTTGGACTTGGTACCTAGCTCTTGGAGTTGGTATCCAGCTTCTGAAAGCTGGAAACTTCATTCCCAGCCTTCAAAGTTTCCGAGAGAGCCCTTTCCGTGGTGTATTTGCTTCTTGCATGCTCCCTGTTGTGCAGCTGAAATCAATTTAAATATAAAGAAGTGTTTTAAAAAATACTAAAATGCCAAACCGTTGCCAGGTGCTGTGTTCAAGAAATATTTTTCTCTCTTGTCTGTACATAAAAATCTTAGTATTTTTAGATCCACAGGACAAAACAAAGTGAGAGCCTAAAATCCAGTAAACCCACAGCATATTGTAATAGGTTAAAAATACTCACTGCTTTATTGGTTACAGCTTTCAGTCCTGGATTGCTTCTTTCATCTCACTGTTTATACACTATCCATTGTAACTTACCTACCTGTTGTGCGGGATCCTGTACCATTTGAAGATACATGACACAGCTCTCCTACATGAACTAATTCCATTAGGCACCACTGATTGAGTAGACTGGGATTTTATGCTATACCCTGGGCTTTTGTTGCTGCAGTTTCTGGCAATTGGTTCTCATGCCCCATGATGTCCTCAGTTAAGTTGTTGCAACAAACTAGGGGTTAGCAAAGAGGAGCTGTGGAAAAAACAAAAGTTCCATAAAGCAGGCATCTGGAACCCTCAAGACAGAGGATAGGAAGATTGCATCGGATAAAAAATACTTAGTCTAACACCCTTATTGCATTTTGGGATAGAAAGTCAAGGTTACCAACCTATGCTTTTCTCTGGGCAGAAAAAGTTATTTATTTAAAGAACTTCCTACTTCAGATTAGGTGGGTGCAGATTAATTCTGGCTTGTGTTGTAAGGTAATTGGAGGACAACCAGGGGAGGCAACTTTGTTCTGAAGAATTCTGAACATGTCTGGATCAAAGAAGTTGCCAACTTTGTTTAAAATTAGAAGATCTTTCAAATATTGACTTCTTTGGTACAAGATGCTACTTTTATTGTAAGAAGCTTTGGTATGTATGTGTTAAGATGTGCAAATGTACAGTAAGTGTGGGTGTTTCCACATATGCCGTCCTCTGGAGGATCTGTCCCAAATAGGGATGGATCTACGGAGGCCTCCCACGTCCACACACGTGCAGGGAGGCTGGATTGGCTGGGTGCTGTGCGGAAGCTGCGCCACCCATTCCAAAGGGCCTCCCGTGCCGCCAACACCGCCCCTGGAGCCGCAGGACTGGAGCATGCAGCTGCCAGTCACCATGTGTTTCTGGTGGCATATGGCACGTGGCGCATGGGGAAGGGTGTAAGGAGGCAAACCAGCCTGTTTCCGCCCTCCCCAAGATGGCGGCCACTGGGACATCCATCCCTTCGCCTAGTCATGTGCGGAAGTGTCCTGCTTCCACATGGATCTAGGCGAAGGGACAGACTGAAGACCTAATTTTTTAGGTCTTCATTTTAATCTGTTTTTTGGCGGTGAGACCCATTTTGGAAATGGATCTCATACGTTGAAATGTGGAAGGAGTCACCTGGAAGGGCCACTGAAGAGGTCTCCAGTACGGAAGGTAAGTAAACAAGGGTCTTTAATGTGGGGGTTAAAACAGTTTCCACAGCCAATGCGGAACACCCTGTGTGTTTGAATCATGGTCTCAGCTACATAGTATGGAAGTAGTGTCTATATGTTGCACTTTATATAAAATGTGCATTTTAATTATTTTTATTGCGACATTTTTATTTTAAATTCTCTGTAATGCCATATATCTGTGAGTGGCTGACCTTAAAGGAGCAAATCTCTGTGGGTGGTAAAGATAAGAATAGCACCCAATTTAGAGTTAAATATATCTAATTTAGTCATAGATGGTAAAGGACTGTTAATGTTAAAAGATGTACAAGTCAGAATGCTAATACATGATATGAAATGTTTAAGTCTTTTAAAATTTCTTACTATAGATAGAATAACAATTGATTCAACATGTTTTTTTAAAGCACACATCGTTTAATAGCAGTTCAATAAACCACTGTAATCAAACCTGGATCTACCAAGTCTTTCTAATTTAAATTGTTTCCTTATATTTGGTAACTTTCATTCTAAGCTCCAGATTTTTGGTATCTGAAAATGGCAGAGCTGCTTTTCATTTTGTTTACACTATTGATACACTTTTTAGTACATTTTTCCTTAATGTGTGGCTAGGTAAAATATAGAAATCTACAATTAAGCATTATGAGAATAAGAACCTAAAATACCTTGCTCTCTGCCTGTCTCTGCTAAGCTGCATTAGATAAACTGTGCCTGTGATGGTGGGGATGGTTCTGGGCCATGTTACTAGTAATCCCTATCTTCCCCTGTCTATAACAGATCTCTGTTATCTTTCAAGAGAGACTGACTCTGATACTGGACTACTAGGGAAGGAACAATGCCAAAGAGGGTTGCGATCTTGGGGATCCATTTTAGGTAGAATAATGGCAAAGGTAACCCCTTGTGTTTGAAAGAAGCTTTAGTTTTATGTGCTAACTCATTCTGTTTATTTATTTATTTGTTTGTTTATATTTATATCCTGCCCTATACCCGTAGGTCTCGGCGGGTCACAGTTTTAAAACAACAGGTCAAAACAGTAATATGCATAACAACATATTAAAAACCAACAAGCAAACAAACAAATGAAAAATGCAGCATATTTAAAAAAACGTATTCACATATTAATGTCTACAGTGGTGTGTGTGTGTGTGTGTGTGAATGGTCACATTAGCCAAAGGCCAGGGCAAAGAGGTGTGTCTTTACTGCCTTCCTAAATGTATATAGAGAAGGGGCATGACACACCTTGAGGGGAAGACTCTTCCATAGCCTGGAGTCCATTACTGAAAAGGCTCTTTCCCAGGTGCCCACCTGCCTCACTATTGAGGGTGGTGGGACAACCAGGAGAGCTTCACCTCCAGATCTCAAGGCATGGGCAGGTTGGTATGGGAGAAGGCGTTCCTTTAGATATTTGGGGCCCAAGTCAGTTAGGGCCTTATAAGTCAGAGTTAACACCTTGAATTGGACTTGGTAGTGAATTGCTAATTGCTAGTGGATTAGTTGGTAATTGACATCAGGGTATGGATTTTACAATTTCCTTTCCTAATGTGTATGCGAAGAATGTGCCTGAAATGGAAGAATAGGGAGGAGGATAATAGTAGTACCTCCATCCCTCTGATCATAAGTTGAAGGTAATAAGTGGCTAGGTGGAGAGGCAGGCAGAGTGTCTCTAAAGGTCATTTGTTGAGGTTTTGCCTTCATCTTCTGTTGAGAATGTCCAGAAGCAATTGGTGGACCACTGTGTGAGACACAAAGTTGGACTTGATGGGTTGTGGCCTGATCCAGTAGGGCTCCTCTTATGTTTTTGTGACCTATTATCCAGGTAGCCATTCTGCCACTAGAAATGTATAAATAATAAATAAATAGGTTGTAGGAGGTGAGAACATGATGGCACTTTATGGACTCTTCATCTGCCCTATTAAGAGCAGTAACATTGGATTCTTCTCTTGATTGCCCCTCAGGTAGCCGTTCTACTACCAGGCTACAAGAAAGAGAGGCAGGACAGCTGTGTAGGGAGTTCTTGTCTGCCTTACCATTGACTGTTAACATCAGATTCCTCCCTCAATTGCTCTTCAGTCAGCCATTTTCGTACCTCTTCTTTCTCAATCTTGTGGTATCATAATTATTAGTATAGAATACTATATGTAGTAATAAAATTTCTGTTAATATTACTTAATTATTTAAACATAATGATTAAAAGGGAAATTGCTGTTTTTGAATGGCTATTGTACATTAATCCATTCTAAAATGTAAGTTAGACAATATTATTCTAATTTTTGATACTCTTATTTACAAATCGGATCTATTTTAAACTGGCAGGTAATATTTACGTTTGGAAACAAACACAAAAATATGCACAAATCTCAGTGGAGTGCATACTGTTTGCCCAGCCTCTGCCACTTACGTGCCATCTGCTAGAGTTCCTATTCCAGGGGATTCCTTAATGGGCTATAGAATATACAAAGTCTTAAGGCCTTTATGCCCTTACCTTTAATGATCCTGATTAGTTCTTCAGGATTAGTTCTAGGGTATAGGGCGGGATATAAATGTAAATAAAATAAATAAATAAATAAATCTATTTCACAACAGGAGTAATGCTGTCTGCATAGCTTTCACGCCAGCCCTGAAGCTCACGTGAGCTTTGGAGCTGGCCTTTGGGAGCTTCAACAGCCAGAAACAAAAGTTTCTTACCTTGGGGCCCCTGAGGGACTCACTTTGATGGCACAATAAGGTGCACTGACAAAATGCCCCCCCCCCTTGTAAACCAGAGCACACCCATCCTCTGGATTTACTTTGCCTCTGCTAGTGTGTTAGTGGGCCTTAATACTGAGGTATACCAGCGATCCAGATCAGGACCCTCCTGATCTAGAGCATGCTGGGTGGAACACCGGCAACTGCACACTGGCCCTGCAACCTGTGTTTCCTTTAACCTTCTCAATATCATTTGGTATGGGGCAGGTTTAATGAACTTTTTAGTATTTAAATTGATTGTTTTTTTATTTTAAAAAATCTTCTTCTTCTTCTTCCATTCTATTGTGATTTGTTTGTATATTAAATTTAAAAAGCTGTTAATTCTCTGATCAAAAATACAGGTTGTAAGGGGTTGCCTTTTTTCTTCTGAGACAATTTCATCTAGTTTTGTATAATAAGCCAAGAAATCCCTTTATTATAACAGTGTTATGTAATTTTATTTGAAAAGATAAATGGAGTGACAGTTCAGAGTATTTTGCTGTTCACTTCAGCTGGGTTTACATGAAGGAATACATGGAAGAATGAAAACCCACTTCTTGCTTTGAAGCATTATGGCTCATATATATACCTGAAAGATCAGTGCTACAGTGGAGACTGTAATGCATTGATCAGGAGACCATGATTTTTATTGAGCAAATTGATTATGTGTGCAGAATGCTCAGCAGTGGATTTTACGGAGATGATCAAGCGTGAAGCCACAAAGCTTTTTTCATTGCATGTTCTTTCACATACTTATTAATGACTTGAAAAATAATATGGATGGAATTGTTAACCTATTTCTTGATGACACATAATTGGAAGGAGTGACAAATACTGTAGAGAATAAAGGTATAATTCAGAGTTATCTTGATAGTTAGGGATTTGGACTAAATACAACAGAATGGAATTTAGCAAATAGAAATGCAAAGTGCTGTACCTAGGGCAAAAGGATCAAAAGCACAGGTGTAAGATAAAGAGATATTTGGTTTGGCAATTATATTTCTGGGAAAAAAATCTGGTTATCAGCCTCCTTCTTTGTTGATTTGTACTATCAGAGCCTGATTAGCCTCTCTTGTGGGTCTTTCGATTCAGATTCTTAAATGGACTTGTCTGGACGATTTGGAATGAGATGCCATCAATTGAAGATCACACTCAACTCTTATCTCTCTTATCCACCTGAATCATATGAGGTGCATGCGGGCAGTAATTTGGACCTGAAATCTGATAATATCTTGTTCTTAATAGAATTGTGCTACTAGACTTTGAAACTCAGGTGGAAATGGTGGCTAAGGGGGTCTACTTCCAGCTCCACCTAGTTAGTCAGCTACAGTACTTTCTGAATGGGAATGGTTTGGTCACAGTAATCCACACCCTTAAAATTTCCATATTGGACTATTGTAATATGGGGCTTCCCTTGAAAATGTTTCAGGAGCTAATGTTGGTGCAGAATACTGCAGTGAGACTGCTAATGAGGCATATATCATGCTGTCCTAAAAGAATTTCACTGCCTGACTGGCTGCCCAATTTAAGGTGATAACAGGAACCTATAAGGCCCTAAACATCTTGGATACCAAAATCTCTAAAGAAATGCTCCATGTTGCATAGACCTCCCTGTACCTTAAAGATCTGCTGGTGAGGCCCTCGACTGTGTCACTGATGGGGTTCCATCAGGAACTTTCTTTTCAATTGCCTCCAAACTACTGAATACCCTCCCCTTTGAGTTGTGTCGGGCAATGTCACTTTTTTTGCCCTAGCTTATTGCTGAAGAAGGAGTTTTCCTTCATCAATAAATGAATAGGCTGGTCTTGATGGCCTAAATAGCCTTTCTCTGTGTTATGATTCCTTGGGTGAATTCCCACTTAGCTCCGTTAAAGTGGAATAATAATTAAAAAAAACAGATGGGAATGCACATTATTTGTGTTCCCATTTGTTTTTCTTAATTCCACTTTAAAGCAGAGCATGGTGGTGGTGGCACAGCAGCTGTGCCTGAAAGGGAGGGGGAGCTTGCTCGCTCGCCGGCCACTTTCCATTCCTTCTCCCTACACCTCAGGAGCACCAGGGCTGCTTGGCAGGAAGTGGAGCGAGTGAACAGGGTGGCAGCAGTGGCCGGTGGCAACCACAACGGTGGGGATGAAGCAGCCGCCAAAATAGCAGGTGGGCAGGCGGACAGGCAAGCACCTGGGCAAGGAAGGCAGTGGCGGGCAGCCAGGTGGGTGTAAGAGCAGGCAGGCAGGTGGGCTTCTGCTTAAAAGTGGTTTCAAAACACTCTGATCCAAGTGGGATCCAAGGGCAACCAGAATGATTAAGGGTCTGGAACACCTCCATTATAAAATCAGGCTGCAATGTCTAGGCCTCTTCAGTCTGGAGAGGTGGCATTTAAGAGGGGACCTGATTGAAGTATATAAAATTATGCATGGTATAGAAAAGGTGGATAGAGAAAATTTCCTTTCTCTGTCACACAACACTAGAACTAGGGGGCTCTCTATGAAGCTGATGGGTAGGAGAGTCGGATCCGACAAGGGGAAGTATTTCTTCACCCAGATGGTCATCGGTCTATGAAATGTGTTGCCGGAAGAGGTGGTGACAGCTACCAGTCTTCAAGGTAGGGTTAGACAAATTTATCGATGACAGATTTATCAATAGCTACTAGAATGAATGCCTAGGTACATCTTTCATGATGGGGTGTGTGTGGAAGCAGGACGCTTCTAATGCCATTTACTGGGATTCAAGAGCAGGAAAAGGTTTGTCCTTGTCTATGTTTGAGATGCCCATGAGCATTTGGCAGGCTACTGTGTGCGACAGGATGCTGGACTAGATGGGCTGTGGCCTGATCCAGCAGGGCCTCTTATGTTCTTAAAAAAAGCAGGAGCGAGAGTTGTTTAAAGGAGTGTTTTATTTAATTTGTTTTATCAGTTCTGTTCCTCCTTTTAATGCAAAAATCCACTTTTCAGTGCGGACAGAGTGTTTTGAAACTGTTTTGAACACTCAAAAATGTCCTAGCAGGAACCGGTCTTTTGTGTTCATAGCCCTTACTCTTGAATACAAAACATCTAGAGAAAGTAGTCCATAGATATCTGGAAACCTAAAATGGGAAATATTTATAGAAAAAGGCAGCTGGTCTGTTTCCTGCCATTTTAAATACATTTCATGTGCACCAAGTGGTAGAAATGTTTGTTCACTGTGTTACTAAGTAACAGCTTGTTCTGTGTTAAACAAAGAAAGATAAATGACATCTGTCACAAGCCACCTGTCAGGTTGCTTGGTATAACAGGTTCTTTAGTTGTGTTTTTGCTTTGCATAAGATCATCTACTGACAGACTAAGTTGTGCCAGTGAAGTCTGATTCAATTTATCTATTTACATTTATTTTGCAGTAAATGAGTTAAATATTCTTTAAAATGCTGGTACAATAACACTGTAATGCAGTGATATTTTTCTTTGATTCTCACAAAATTCACAGATGGGATGGACATAGATAAAATTTCAAATTCCCCTCTATGGGGTTTCTGTAAGAACCCTGCTTATCTTTCTTGGAAATGGCTGTCCAGATATTAAATACTATAGGTATTTCAAAATTATTTCAAGATAGAAATTATATGAAGGAACCAGCAACTGAACTGATGGCAAGTAATGTTGCAAGCAAGAGATGTTGATGGCAACTAAAGTTGCAAGCTACTTCCTCCTCTCAAGGATTCATTGTCCAATTTCCTAATGGGAACAAAAGTACTAGTACGTTTTTTTATTCACCTGAGTGATCTCATTCTCCTGATATTGAACAATGAGCTGAGTCCCACAATCTCTCTTCACACACCACCAGGAAGGCTGATAATGTGAAGAGTTTGGCAGTTCTTCCTGTATGTTTTTCTTGAGTACTCCAGACAGATATAGGGACAGGATGACAGCTTCTGGACTGAATGGCCATTTGGAGATGGCTCAGTAAGCCCAGTGCTGTATCTTTTGTGATACAGGTACTTTATTATTTCAATATCTACTCAAGTTATTCCTATGATTCTTAATTTTTTGGTTTTTGTTAGATTAAGTCAGAATTTCATAGTATCTCTCAAGTTCAATCCACACAGTGGAAATGTTTCATCTTCTGGGCATCTGACGGGCAAGGCTGAGAAATGCTTCCACTTCCTTTCAGTCTCCAAGACTCTCAAAGGAGTGACAAGGGCTGCCTTGGAATGACACAAGTTTTCCTGCTGCAGTGTTTACTGGAGCCTGATTAGGATAAGGCAATTGGTCGAGCTTACACTAGCATGCCTCTGTGCTAGGCATAGGTTAGGATAAAGCAATTGATCTTCTCTCACCCTAGCATACCTCTGTGATGGCTCCCAATGGGAGTTTGCTGATGGGTTTGCTTCTAGTGGATCCTGCTGACAGTTAGCTTTTGTCACAAAACCATAGGTCTTGTTTGCTGTATATGTTAATAGTTATTGTGTCTGACATAAATGGTTATTGACTAAGTTAGCAGAAGGCTGCCAGTTCCTCACTGAAGAATTATATACTGATCCCCTGTTATCCTTGCTATCTTATAAGGCCTCGGTCTGTTATGACTTAATTTCTTTACACAAACCAAAACTTTCCTGGTTTGTGACCCAGGAAAAGAGATCCCCTTCATCCTTTTCCCACTTACAGAACATGTAAAATACTGTTATCCAGATTACTGCTATAAGATCAGTTTTAAGGAACTATTTAGCCACTGATTGGGCAGGATCAGTATATACGGTAATAATCAAGGACAAAGATCTATTGTTAAAGACTGAATAATTCAAAGAAAAAAAGTAATGGTTAGTTTTTGGATGATTCTGAACTGGCTGGTATCCTGAACCAGTAAGTGAACTAGGAGCTTTACTTCTACACACTGGTGAAAAAATGAGGTTCCTAGTATGCTTCCTGGTCTGGTATACTGGACAGTGCAGAATCACCCTTGATTTTCCTCAGAATTAGACTGTTGTTTTTGGTGCTTCCTAGGCTGGGGTTTGTTTTTTCATTCTGTGACAGGATTCGTGGTTGTCTTGAATCTTAACTGGACAAAAGTGAAGCAAGCTGAGATGCAAAAGGTAATACTGCTTCTGACGGAATTGAACTGTTAGCAGAGAGGTCTACTCACGAGCAGCCAGCTTGTCCTGTGACTTTTCCATCACTGTTTTGCAGTTATTACTTGCTTGCCCCTTTCCACTGCTTCACTGTTAGCTCATCACACTCTGTGTCAGCTTATCTGTAGTTAATTATGCTTTGGTAACTTTTAACCCCTATAATCTCCTTAAATGTGAGACTTGCCCTTGAAGACAGTTCAGACACTGAAATAAGAGTGGAATGCAATACCAAGTCTTTAGCTATGTCTTTCTGGGTACCCATCACACCTATCTTAAAATGTTAAGTTGGTTGCCAGGATTCACCTCCTCCTGTATAGTTTTGCCTGGATGGCTATAGGCTTTATAGGCAAGTTTCTGTGGCAGCCTAACCACTCTCAGTGGCCATCACACAATAATGGACCTTTTCAGTGGAATAGATTGTGGAATAACTTACCTCTGAATTGCATCAGGAATAGTAATTATGTTCTTTCTCTGTAGCAAATATATATCTTTTAAACTCATATTTGGATTCTTTATTTTGTAATAGTATAATAAAAAAGTGTGAGAAAAGATACAATAATAATAACAAAACCAATTATGATAAAAGCAGCACTGACAATAACAATATTTCTTACTTCATTATCACACAGTCTAAGATTTATTATTTAGATGGGGCTTTTATTTCAATAAGTGATTAAGAACTCCAGTATTCCTATTCCTAAATAGTTGCTGAAATAAATTGTCTGTCTTTACTTGATTATGAAATTGAATTGGTGTATGTTTCTCAGAAATTTCCTAATTTTGCCTCTCTATATGGGTGTTTTTCCACTGTCACTAGAAGTACCCATTAAGTACCCATTAATGGGTACAAAAATGCCATTGATGTTCTGGAAAGTGATCTCCAACCTTTTTGCACTTATGTACTCCTTGGTAGCCTATTTCCTTCTCAAGGGAGAGCAGCAAAGTGGCAGAAGGCAGTGGGGAAGAGGAATAAAACAGTTCAGCTGCTTTCCTTTGAGTGCTCCCCTCTCTCCCTCCTTCCAAAAGTGGGAGGCGGTGAGGAGAAAGATGGCTGATGTGAAGGACTTGTTCCTTGGTGGAGGGGGGCACAGGAAGGAGGGAGTGGTCATGTTATGCTGAGGTGTCTGCCCACAGGTCTTCTCCACTTTGGGGGTACAGCCAAAAATGCCAAAGGAGGGGAGTGAAGCACCGGAAGGCAGCAGAAAAAGGGAAAGAAACGGCAGGAGAGAGAGGGGCTTTGCTCTTATCACACCCCACTTTCTCCTCTTTGCCTTCTCTTTTATTCATGAGCTTGATTGCTTCTTCCCCTCTGCCTAGACTTCCCCTCTCCATTCAATCTTTTCCTCTTGGATCCTGGTTGCCCATCACATCCCTGATTAAAAAAAGTATCCTGGAAGTTTTTCATCTTTTTTTTTTTAATGTTACAGACTACTTATATAACAACTGTGATTACTCTGGCATTCTCATGAATTAAAACAGAATGACCACCAGGCTTCCCTCTTGATCTAAAATAGTGCAAAAGTGAAACAGTTATTTGTAAGCAGCAGCTTGGCTGGCTTGATTGTCCAACTCCCTGCTGTTCCTTCCTCTTCCTACTTTTCTTTGTTCCCAGGGCTGGGAAGGAAATAAAATGCTTGCCCAAGCTGCCCACAGCTGCTGTCACCAAAACAACAATGTCCACAACAGTGCCAAGGGAACCCATGTTCTAATGTGGCAGCAGCACGAAAGTACAGAGGGTGGAGTTTGACTTTCTCATCCCTGTGGAGTCAAGATTTGAATATTGGGACAGCATCCAGTTATTGACTACAGAGGGAGGAGAATTTGATGAGGGGGGGGGGCGGAAAGAGAAAAGTCTAGTTTCCACATGCCAGGTATGGGGAAAATGAGCAAGTTCATTTTGAGTGTTTGTTATAAAACAAATGTGGGAATGAGGAGAATACGTACTCGATCCTCATTCACCTCCACAATGGATTATCCCTACTGTGCCTGACCATGCCCAGGGTGCCATAAGTTCTACATGCAAATTAATCTAATGATACATTTTAATTTAATGGAAACAGGCCTTTATTAGGAATATCCCTTGGGATGTGTAAACTTTTCTATAAAGATATTTTCCATCTTTAAATCAGTGAAGTCTTTGGAGTGATATTAGTTTGTGGGTTCAAATAAACAATTAAAAGTTCAGTTGTATGTTCTAAAGTGTTTTGGACAACTGATTAGAAGGGTTTATTTATATTGACAGCAAAGTATAAAAATAGCAACTTTTTGCTGAAGGTTTGTTTTAAAAATAAACTGAGCTGAATGGCTCATTTAAGTGTTAGGATGGTGAGTCATCTTCATCCAGAAGGATTAAAAATTGTCTTTGTGAAAGTGAACTTTGCTTCCGTTTCATTCCTAAGAATCAGACTTTGAAACAGTTTCCTAGTGCAAACCTTATTTTCTTCAGTGGAACATGCACTAGACAGAGAATCTTAATCAAATTCTGTCTCATCTTATGTAATGCTTGAACACTTCATATGGCTCATCCCCAAAAAACAAGAAAAGAAAAAAAAAGTAATGATTAATTGAAATCTGTTTTTCAGTTCCTACCAGTATAGGCATACCAGAACAATAACGATTCATGCAAAATATAATAGTGTTACAACTTAGATGAATTGTATGCAGTATTCTACTTTGTAGGAGCAGCAGCATAGGCAACACCTGACACTCCCAATGTACTAGAACATCAGTAACTTTTGTCATTGCCTTTGCTGTATGATAAATCCTTCAAAGACTTTGTATAAGATGGTTATGCCATGATGCAACACACAGAGATAACTTTTTGAAATGAGCATGTTGTCTTTTGCAAGACAGAATTAATTCTGCACTATTGCAGTGATTCTCAGCCTCAGGTGCTTGTACCCCTAGGGATAGGAACCAGGATGTTTAGGTAAAAAACCCTGAATAATGGTGGATTCCCATTTTTGGGCAATTTATTTTCAGTTACAAACATTTTGCTAATATGAAGGGTACAGTTTATAAAAATGGGCTACACAAGTGAAAAAGTGTTGGGGAATCACTGCACTATTGGACAAAACACATTGTTCTGGGTTGCTATATTAAAAAGAAGTAAACCCTGAGCAGTACAGATGAGGTAACTTTGTATTCCAGCCAAGTCAAAGTATAGATGCATGCAGTAAAATATTTTGTAAGTTGTTAAAAATATGATTATGTAGTATAAATGAGAGTTGAGTGGGCTCCTGGCAAGCAGAGCTATCATTTTTCTAAATATAGTGATGATGGTAGTGATGATGATGATGGCAGATCTAAAAGAGAAGAAATGGTTAATATGTTGGCATAAACCAACCATATCTCACTGATCAGCAACTTGTTTTATGTAAAACCACTCAGTGAAGCTTATGCTTAACAAATTTTAATTTTTCATGTTAATAGAAGTGGAAGAAGGCAAATCTAATTTTCAGCCCCATTAACTAAGTTTTTCAGCAATAGAAAACTGCTGAGAATAAACTAGAAACATAAATGTACTTAAAGGGTCTGCCTTTTGTTAGTTATATAGCTCTTGGAGGGGAATTAGGGACTGCATCCCCACAAAGATGTGTGCATTGTCTCCATGCCACATACTTTACCTTTCAAATGTTGAAGCCACAAGCTGCGGAACAAAAGTTCCCCAGTTTCAAAATGACAACACTGTCATATTTTACAACATGTTGGAAAAGCCCCCCAAATTTAGCTATTTTTTTGTATGTCTCAAACATGACTCCGTTGAGCATGGCTCATACAGACTGGCTGCCATCTATCTGGGCATTAGGGTCACTGTGCGAGAGGGGGCAGTGCCCTTAGAGTCATTGTTCTTGCTCTGTGGGAAGGCTATCCCTTCGGATGCTTGCCAGCCCTCATCAATGTGCTGCATGCCCATGAGGGATACCAGCAAGAACAAATTGTGCCCCATAGCCTCCACTGGGATCTCTCTTCTGCCCATGTAGATGCCAATGGGGTGTTGATACATGGGGATAGTGCGATGGCTTGAGATGTTAAATGCCACTGTGGATACCTGGGATTTCCCAGGAGGTGAGACTTCCCAGCAGAGAAAAGACGGTACAAGTGGAGGGTTGGTTTTCTTGGTGATTTTACTGGTGCTCTGGATGTGCAAGTATTTACAGTGCATTAGTGCTCTAGGGACCCTGTTTATATACACTACATACAGGAGTGGAAGTGTTCTTCCTTTCTTTCCCCAAAATGCCTTCTTACAGCTTTCCTGCTCCTCTGCTCAGCTTTTAGATGACCACTCCAGTGATGCCTGTGGACTCCTTTCTCTTCTGGCTTCCTTACTTGGCCTCCACTGGCTTCCACCTTTCCTTGCTCCTTCCTTGGCCAGGTCTACTCCGCTTCTTCTGCACCTTGACGTCGTCAAGCCTCCTCCACAACTCTCACCAACATGCTCCAACTTCTCTCTTATCCACCACCCCTTTCCAACCTTTCTGTCTTCCAATATATGCAATTTCACCCTTCCACACACCCAGTGATTCAGCAGTTTCTTAATCAGTCCCACCTGTTCGGTGTTTAAAAGGAAACCATCACAGATAGTTTTAAAGAACTTGTCTTCTGAGTTCCACTTGTAATAAATTGACAGCTGTTGGCAGAGGGATGAAAAACTGTGCTTTCCACTGGTGGAATGAAGTATAGAGGTAAAACTTTTTCCCTGCATCACCAGTCGCTTTCTATGGCTTTTATTTATACACTCTTATAATCTTAAGTTCAGGAATTTCCCTTTTCAGAACTTCATGGGGTAAAAGTAGAAACATTCTGAAAAAAGTTTGATATAAATATGGAACACTGCATAGTTCCTTCAATTGCATGTAAAACTATCAATATACTAGTTGTAAGGCTTTCTGTATTTCTTTACATAAGTAATTATATGTTTATGTAATGTGATAAAGTGGTTTAATGAAGTAGTTTGTACTAGAATACAGTTCTTTTTCTGTTTTGGGGCCATTGGTCCATCTTGAGGAATTAATCTTTCTTAATAAAATAGCTGCTACTTGGCAATCTTAACCACAGATTCATGGACTGAGGAAGGCTGGGGCCACCAGACGAATGCTGATGGGACTAACATAAAAGCATGCTTAGTGGTAGCCTTACAAACTACTGTACATAGTGCTGCCCTTTTTAATGGGAGTTGACATCCATTGTTAGTAACACATACAAAAGAGGGTATGAAGAGATAGACCTTCTATAGCTGGGTTTCTGTGAGCTACCACTGAAAAAATGTCAACGGAAAATATACTGAGGGATTACCGGCCTATGTGATATTTGGAATTGGTGCAGAAATCTGCCATGATCAAAGACAGGATTATGCTACTGCTGAATTTCAGTTAATTTTTAATAGTATCCGATAGCCTATGAAGTTTCATATTTAAGAAACAACAGTTCATATTTTGATGCTCTTCAGTATATTTCCGTAGGTTAATAGTGCATATTATTTGGAGGAATATTTTAATGGACTTTAATCCTTAGGTAGGTAAAATATTAAACTGTAAACATGTTTTGCCATACATTTAACGGTTTAATTTAATCCTTATAATGACCTTATTTTGTTTGGTGCTTATTAAAAGTATTCTGTATTTACAGACTTCTGCTTTCATCCTGGCGCTTCATGAATGACCGTTCTTTTTAAATAAATATACCAACTACAAACAAACATAAATGAATGTTCCTAATTAGTTGGTAACAGGAGAGTTGAGTTCCTCCTTTAGAACAATGATTTGTTAGGTAAATAGTCTTTGCAGCTATGACTCTGAATCATTCAGTTATTAAACATTAAGCAATCCTCTTCATACAAAAGTTAATGCATCATTGCTCAATAGAGCACACAGAAATGAAATGTAAAGGTAGTATTATATTTCAACACAAATTCTAATCCAAGGAAAATATTACTACTTAAGATTTAAGATATGATTATTGGAAATTAATGTAGCAAATCTGTTAGGTCATCAAATAGAATGTTATAAGATGTGTATTTTGAAGATATAAGAACTTATAAGTTATTTCTCATTAGCACTTCAACCTCGTGAAGAAACAAATAGTATAGTTTTGATTAAAAGTTTCTAAATAAAATACCTACTTATATTTATAACTGTACTTGTGGTTATGTTTCAGTATTGTAAAATGCTTTGGGATAATTGTTATGTGGGACAGGATATGAGTACTTTACATTTTTTAAAAGAGTTATTTTCTGTACTGTATAATGTTGGACTAGTACCTGATTTTATTTCATCAGCTGGGGATAGATGATTTAAAATTAGTCTTTTGACCCTTGTCTTTCTTCCTTATGCTTCCAGCCATTGACCAAGGAACAAAGTGGCCAGATAGTTGGATTTTAGTGTTTAATTCCATCAGTTACCTTACAGATCAGATGATAGCCATCTATGTCATTATTCATTTCATTACATATGTATCTTGCCCTTCACCCAAAGTCCCAGAATAGATAAAAATATAATCACTAGCACCCTATCAGGACTATATTTAGAGCAAGCCAAGCATCAAAAAACCTGTGTGAAGACATGTTTTAACCAGGCACTGAAAACAATCTAATGTTAGCACCTGGCATATTTCCAGAGGATCACTGTTTGTGCTTCTGTTGGTGGTAGAACTACAGGCCTGTATGGGAGGAGGCACTCCTTCAGATATTAGAAGTCCAAGACATTTAGGTCTTTATATGTCAATACAAGCATCTTGAATCGGGCATAATAGTGAACAGGTAACAAATGCATAATGTGCATTTGGCTAGACTCCCACATCAGCAGTTGAGCTGCTGTATTCTGTGCTAGTTCTTGTCTGGTATATCAATGGTCAGAAACAAAAAGTGCAAATGAGCTAGGCTGCAAGGTCTCTGATGATTGTAACATTGCTATCTCTCTAGCTTAGAAGCCATAATATTTAGATTCCCATGTGATATGCAGCTGTTCTATTTACTATTGAAGCTTAAGGTCTTCAGTTCTTTCTCAAGAGTTTTGTAACCAAGCTGAACATTGTGAAGTAGTTTTCACAGCCAACTAATTTAGTGCTCAGTTTTGTCATTTGAATTTTCAGTCTCTCTGGCCTCGGTCCAGTGACAGGATACCTTTTTCCTCTCCACCCATCCTCCCTCCCCTCTTTTCTCTGTGATTAGGTGCACTTCTATTAATCATATTTTGGCTTCTCAGGAGAAAGTACTTCTCTGCCTCTTTTAGGGTTTTTTTTCACTGACCTCCCTTAATCTGGATCTGATTCTGATCTAAGGAATGGGTCCTTCAACTAATCCGGATCTAGTAGAAGTACCCTCTCAGGGAAGTACCCAATGCATTTCCACGTGTGGTCTAGCACCCAATAGCAATGGGTGCTAGCTTGCTCGCAGTGGAAAAGTCAGAGCACCCATTTGTCTAATCCAGATGACCCACATGGGTACCCCAGCTCTTTGGGTGATGGGGTGCAATCTCCGGAGACACTCTGGAGATTCTTCGATGATTTTCTGGAGTGGCTCTGGAGAATCTCTGGAGTGATCTGCCTCAAACTTTGAAGATTCTCTGGAGCCTTTGACAAAGGTCCATAGGATTGGCATTGCTCTCGCGTGGGGTCCTCTTCGGAGCCTGTGCTATTCTTTGGAACTGGCTTCGGAGTCATTTTCGGAGCCTGCTTCAGAGATTATGCACAGGCTTCGAAGCTTTGGGTTTTGGGGCACCCCTCCATGGGTGCCCCCTGAGCCCCCCTAGACCCCATTGCCCGATTGTGGTGCCTGAAGACCCCATTGTAGACCCCTTTAATGGGGTTTACAGGAAATTTGGATTATAGGTCCTGAAGGACCCATATGATCAGGATTTCCCTAGAACTGGTGGAAACAAATGTGGCTCTAATGGGGTCTGTAGTGGAAATGGAGTCTTCCTGCTCTGAGCCTAATGGGTCTTTAATGTGTCCCTAATGGGTACTTAATGGGTACTTAGTGCTAGTGGAAAAACACCTTACTCTTTTATTTTGTTACAATAGAGATGCTTGATGCCAGTTTGGTTTAGTGGTTAGGGACCCAGACTCTTATCTGGGAATACGGGGTTTGATTCTGCATTCCCCCACAAAGCCAGCTGTGTAACCTTGGACTAGTCACAGCTCTCTTCTGAGCTCTTATAGCTCCCCCTATCTCACAGGGTGTTCTGTTGTGTGGAGAACAGAAAGCTTTGTCAGCTACTTTGAGTCCCCTTAAATGGGTGAGACAAGCAGGGTAGTAAAGCCAACTCTTCTTTTTTTCCTCCTCCTCCTCCTTGGAAGTATGCATTTCTGCAGGTTCTTAAGCTGGATGGGGAACATGCTGGCTGGCATGAATGCTGAGGACAGGCATGAATGCTAGCATGAATTCTGTGGACAGGAGTAAAACACATTTTAAATCTCTATAGGGCACAAGTTTGAAAAATCAGTGCCCAATCCTCTTGCTACCCCTTCCCCTGTAAATGGAACCATAAATGGATTGCTTGGGAGTCAGTTATCCTTAGTTGATCTTAGTTATCCTTAGTTAATTTCAAACCTCTGGGTACTGAATGGGTACTGCCGGGTAAGCCATTTAACTGGATGGGAGTGTGTATCTCCCTACCTCTGTGGAGACTGCTACACTACGGCAGTCCTGTCCAAGGCAGGGCAACTGAGTTGGCCAATCCTGCACAATGAAAAAATAGTGAAGGAAGGGCAGTAGAAATAGACTTGGTATAGCACTGGGTCGAGGCAAGTACCTGTTTATCCTTTCCAAGATCACCTTGGGCAGGAAGCCCAAAGTGTTTTTTGAATTCTTTGAGAGTGCCAATAAATACGTGGATAAAGGTGATCCAGTTTGGCATTGCCTATCTGGACTTTCAGAAGGCTTTTGCTGCTCTGATCCAACTACATAAGGTAAATGCAGAAATGGCTTAGGATTCCAGAAGTACTTTTTCAAGTCAGTATGTAGAACTTCCCTTACTCTTATTCCGAAACAGATCTCCACAACAACCATTTGGTGTGAGAATGGGTAATTTTGGATGGTCAGATTCTCACTCACCCACACAAGCTGCTATAGGAAGGGGTACATATACAGCGTTCCAGGAAAGAAGGCAGATACTTCTTCTTTCAATAGCTAGATAAGCTGAGCTGAATGCTGTTTATCATGTGTAGGCCGCATCCCCATTACAACCTTATTTCAGTTTCAAACCGTTTCCAATCCTCGCAGACCCGTCAGTTTGGCTTAACACGCTTTCCTCGTGTTAAATCACCCCAAAGTGTTGTAAATGTTAATCCTCATTTCAACAGGTCTCACTCCGGTTTGTGCGCTTGAAACGTTTTACATTTTTTACTGTGGGAACCCGTCTGTGTTAAGGGATGAGAGTTTCCCTCCCCCAATAGCTTGCTTCCAAAGCAAGCTGTAAAAGCAGCAGCCCTAGTAGCAATCCAAGTAATCCACTGTAGCAATCAAGCACTTCACACTTGATAACGATCTTGCCATTAAAAGTTCTGACCTTTAAAAAAGAGAAAAGAAAGAAAAGCAGCTGCACGTTTGTGGAGATGTGTGAATGTTTAACGAAGGGGGCTTGAGTTGCTGCTGCTGCTGCGTGCCCTGAGCAATGAGAAGAGGAGGGGAAAGAATTGCTGGCTGTCCGCTGCCGTTTTCCTTCCATCCAGGCAAGCAGCAGCCACCCAGCCACCCAGCTAGGCTCTGTGAAGGGGTCCCTCCTTCACGCCAGGAGGAAGAGGACAGGGCAGCCCTGAAAAGCAGTTTTTTAAAAGTAGCCACTGGAGTCCCCCCTTGAGTCACGTACATCCTCAGAATCTGGATTGAACGTGATTCTGGCTGAAAGTAATGGGATCAGGCAAATTTGCCTTTGCATCCGGTTCTGTTATTTTGGTTTAGGGAAGCTTCTAGGTATTTTCAAGCAGAAGACAAAGGCAAAACTTTCATCTGCTCATGATTCTCTGCAGATAGTTCTTAGAAGTATTCTGCTTGTCTCTCCAACCTGGGGGCACTACTTAGGCATCAATTCTAGTAGATATTAATACATCTGTTCTCTAGGAATTTGTTTAACCCTTTCTTAATGCTGTCATCACCTCTTCTGTAGTAAATTCCATAAAGTGATGACCCATTGGGTGACAAAATTCCTTTCTCAGTCCTAACACTCCAACCCATCTACTTCATAGGGTGCTCCCTGGTTCTACTGTTATGTGATAGAGAAAACAAATTTTTCCTGATTTTGTAAGGAAGTTGCCTTTTTCTGCAATTTTCCAGTTCCACAATATCCTTTCTAAAGTATGGGGACCAGAATTGTACACAGTATTCCAAATGTGGCTTCACATTTATAAAGAACCACAATGTGGTTTAATACTTATCTCCATTCCCTCCCTAATTATCCATAGCACTTGATTTTTTTCCACTGCTGGTGCTGTGTACTGTATTGGCATCTTCATTGAGCTGCCACCTGGCAGAACCCCAATATCCCTTCCTTGATTTCTCACAGAAAGCCCCCCCCCATTAGTTTATAGGTGTAGCTGAAGTTCTTTTTGCCCCTGTGTATATCACTTTATACTTACTAAGAATAAAAAGCATTTGCTAGTTTGTTGCCTATTCACCCAAAGTTAAAAATATCCCTCTGGAGCTCTTTGCAGTTTCTTTGTCTTTACTACTCTGAATAATTTAGTGTCATCAGCAAACTTTGCTATCTTACTGCTTACCCCTACTTCAAGATAATTTATGAATAAATTAAAAAGCACAAGTCCCAAATCTGAACCTTGGGGGACTTCACTTTTTACTTATTTCTACTCCGAGAATTGTCTATTTACAGTATTACTACTGTTTTTTTCCTGTCCTTTAACCAGTTACCTATGTAGGACAGGATATGTCATTTTATTTCTTGACTGATGAGTTTATTCTGGAGTCTTTGATGAGAAACTTTGTCAGAAACCTTCTGAAGTTCTAGATAGCCAGTGTCAACAGGATCACCATTATCCTTGTCCATACTGACACTCTCAAAGAGTTCTAGCAAGTTAAGCAAAGCATGATTTACATTTGCAGAAGCATGCTGATTTTCCTTCAGCAATGCTTGTTCCTCTGTGTGTGTTTTAATTTTACATTGGCTACCCTGATCATAAGGAAAGATTATATATTTTGGTAAGAGATCAATAATTTCACATTTGAGCTCTTTAAGAATTCTTGGATGAATGCCATCTGGGAAGGTGATTTATTAGCATTTAGTTTATTAAGACACATGGGGCCCTCCTCCCTGGTTACTTCTATTCAATTTAATTCTATGACTCCTTGAAAAGAGAGGCTCAGCTGCAGGCTTATGCTTTGAGGGCCAGATGCTTAATCTGATCCTAATGATTACAGGATCCACAGCTGTATAGTTCTTGCCTCAGTTTTGTACCTTAGTGAATTTGTTGTATATGTTTCTGTTGTCATCATAACTGAAATGATAAACATCTAGTATTTGCATACCATATTGCATTCATTGTATGCATTTCTGCTGTCATGGAAATTGAGATGGTAAACATACAATTCCTCTGACTGATCTGACCCAGAGAAACACCGACGCAGATCTAATGTTGTGCCTTTGTGCCTTCAGAGACCCACTGCTGTTTCCCATTGTGAGGGCTGGTGAAGAAAGGAAAGGGATCTATGGGAGCAACTGTTTTTCATGTTCACTGTTTCATTGCATGTGTGTACTAAATGGCTATATTTGTCAAGTACAGTGTTCGTGAATCTAGATAACTATTGCTCAAATTGACAGAAGTATTTGTGTGGTTCCAGGCATTGCTGATACTTTTAGAAATGTGTGCTGAAGTTCTCAATTTGTTAATAAAACAAGTAAGGAATCTGCTGTGAGGGTTTTAAAAAAATCATTTGGACCATGATTGATGATTGTTTATAGTAACTACCTTGAAACATTCTGAATAAGAAATACCTGAATGAAGGTAAGAAGATTTGAACGTGGAAGCATTTCATTTAGCATTTGGAAAAAATGTGGTGTTTCAAATAATCTTTGAGTTATGGCTAAATCCAGATTCCAATCTACAGTTATTTTTAAGAAAATTAATACCATTAGGTTGTAATCAAAGTTGAGATATATCTCAGTGGTCAGGCTCATATTTTTTATATGTAAAATTTAGGCCCTAAGATCTTAAGTTGATTGCATGGATCTACGGTAGTTCCCAGGGGACGGAAGTGATCTAGTGCTATGGCCCTGCATTTGACCTACTTGGTGGGTTGAAGGAGATTCCTGCTTCTCTTACACTGTTTGCATTTTTGGATGATTACTGCATCCTAATTCTGGGCCTGACTGCACACCAGGGTTCTCCTTTTGAATGATGGACTTTGAATGTTTTGGAAATGGCCTTACAATCCTTCCCAGATCCATGGGCAGCAACAATTGCTCCTCTAAAATCATTGCTAATGTCTTTCCTCCTTGGCATTGTGTTAACACATGCTGGAATACTCCATCAAACTGCCAGAACTTCTACTTTTATAGAGTGGTCACACTCACTGATGATCAGTAATCGAGGGCATTTGATTAGCAGCATTTGGCTGCTACTTACCCTCTTAATTCCTATGAATGCATTAAGGATGTACTTAATGTTGCACATACTACTTCTGTAATTTGTTGTTGTGCATCTGTGGTTGTATTTATCTAATTTTAAGACCTTCTAAGGACCAGATGTTTTTCATTGTATTCTAATATGTAAACCATAGAATTCAAAGAGGGTGTACTTTGCTTTTCTCATAACTGTAGCTAGATCTGTCATGGCGATTATAAAACAGTGTTTATGTATAAGGGTAGCAAAAGATTAACATAATTGCTTAATGTGTTCAATGATGCTTAATTTCAGCATGCAAGGGATGTTGCTCCAGTGATTTCAAATATGATTCTGCGCTTTTTCTCTCTCTCTCAGCACTAGACCTATCCTTCTATGAAATGCTTCTTCAAGCATTTCTCTTCAAGTTTTTTCTTCAAGCATGGTATGGTGCTCTTCTGCATTTTTCCTCTGTATTAGAGATCTAGTCTACAACGTTTCTGCTTGTGTCTGTAATAACAGCCTATCATCTTGGCCAGCATTTAATTAACAGGAATGCTTTTCTAAATGGAGTCAGGCGGTTTGCTGATACCTAACTGATGCTTATGTAAACTAATACCTAGTGGCTGTTTTATTAAGCAAAATGTTCACCAAAATCAAAACACAGCACCAGATCAAGCAATTCATAAAATATATCTGTGTATAACGTGTGTCTAATTTTTCAACCAATAAAAGGTCTTAATCAGGAACTGCCACACAGACATTTAAATCTATCTCTTAGCTTCATTGCTGACATAACCCCATTTAAGACTGCTGTTTACACTAGGATGGAAGATGCCCAATAGTATTTTCAGCCAGTAGAAACAGCGATGTAAATCCCGATTGTCTGAAGTTATATTATTTCTTATACTTATCAAACCTTGATAAATTAGAATATGTGCAAATGAGGATAAAATCAACGGAAGTGTAAGGACTCAAGTACATGTATTTGCCACTCTTCCTCATATGTGTCTCAAATACATTTGCTTACGTTCTGATGCCTACAAAATTGAGCAACTGAGGTATATAAAACAGAACAGCTGCTATTTACACGATAGGGAAGTAGGGAACAATACCTTTGTGTTTCACCAAGAATTAATGTTTGAGCCCACTTCAGTTTTAATCCACAGTCAGTATACTTTTGGGGCATGTCCCCATGCACATTTGGTCCAGTACCAAAACTGGGCTCGGCATGCAGTGTCCCCATGCATTTTCGATTTGGTCCGGTTTCTGCGGACCAAATCCCCCTAAACCGTGCCAGACCAGGACCAAATTTGGTCCCCCAAAAACCAAGTCTGAGCATGGTTTGGGGGTCCCGGCACACATTGGTTAGCGAGCTGAGACTGGGCATGGGGACGGTCCTGGGCAATTCGGGGAGGAGATTGGCGCTCCCATCATTTGGAGGTGGGATGTGTTTGCCATTCTTGCCCTATGCGTTGGAGAGCGCAGTGGCTGACATGTTTTGGGAGTGTAAAAATTCCGATTGCCAAGGATAATGACTTAATTTTTGTACATTTTCAATGGAAAATATTCCATCCCCGTTCCCAATCGCAAAGGCAGGCAGGCTAATGACTTGATTTTTGTTCTAATTCCAAAAAATTTCAACCCCCATTTCCCAGTCATCAAGGTGATCATGAAAATGGCTTGATTTTCTCCCTTTTAAACTTGGCGGGCATTCTTGCAGTTTCTGGTGGAGCGGAGGTGTGCAGAACTGCTCAAACACCTACTTGCTGCTAAACCTCGTAGCGACTTTCAGTCTTTTAAAATTATTTATAAATGTATTATTAGTAGTAAGCTTTATTTTAACTTTTTTCCATGCATACCAGCCCAGTCCTGGCTTTCTGTGCTACTAAGGGAGGGGAGGATGTGGCTTTTGCAGTTGGTGGCACAGGGATGGGCTGACGTTAATCTGACTTCTAATGAGGAGACAGGGGGCGGAGAGGAGGTGCTCCCCGGTGCCAGGGTTTTGCATGGTTTGCATGGGGACATGGCCTTGGAGTGCATATCAATGACACCTCACTCCAGATCTCCCGATGACCTCTCCCAGCGGCTTCATGGAGATCTTAAATAGCATGGGAGATAAAATTGACCACTGGGGAAACCCACAAGTAAGTTCCCAGGGTGTCAGATTAATACTTCCTACAACCTCTATTTGAGATTGGCACTGGAGATAGGAGCAGGACCAATGCCAAGCACTGTCTCCGACTCCTAAACTCCATAGCCTCTCCAAAAGGATACTGTGGTCAGTGGTATCAAAAGCTGCTGAGATGTCCAGGAGAACCAACAGGGTTGCATTCCCCTTGCCTTTCTCCCGGAGAAGGTCATCAGCCAGAATGACCAGGCGGCTTCAGTGCCATAACAAGGCCTGAAGCTGGACTGAAATGGGTCTAGATAATCAGCTTCTTCCAAGCATGCCTGCAGTTGAATAGTGACAGCTTTCTCTAGTACCTTGCCTAGGAAAGGTATGTTGGCCACCGGGTGATAGTTGTTTACGTCTTCTGGATCCAGGGATGTCTTTTTCAGGAGGGGGTGAACCACAGCCTGTTTAAGGGCCATTAGAACCATCCCATCCCTCAGAGGCATTCACCACTTCCTGGATCCACTGGGTCATACCTTGTCGGCTAGCTTTTATCAGCCAAGAAGGGCAAGGATCCAGAGAGCATATTGTTGGCCACACCACTGCAAGCAGCTTGTCCACATCCTCCGGTTGCAATAATTGAAACTGTTCCAAAAGAATTGGACCAGACAGTTCTCTGGACACTTTCCCTGGACTTTGTCTAATTGTGATGTCTAATCCCCCGCGAATCTGAGCTTCTTTGTCCTCAAAGTACTTTACAAAACTCTCACAGCAGATATTACCTGACCCTGGCTCACACATTTTCAAACCCAGTTTTATAAGGTCATTTACTATTCTAAAGAGCTCTGTTGGATGGCTACTTTTTGCCACCATCACTCCCACATCATAGGCACGATAGTGTGCTCTAACCCATGATCGGTCGGATTCACAGCCAGATTTAAGCCATCTGCGCTCCAGTCGTTGACCTTCCTGTTTCATGGCCCGTAGCTCCATGGAATACCAAGGAGCTTTCCGGGCTCTACAGGCATGTTGAGGACACTTGGGAGCAATTGTGTCAATAGCCTGCTCATCTCCCAGTTCCAGAGAGAGACTAGAGCTTCAATAGGAGCACCAATCATGCCAACTGGAAAATCCCAAGTGTCCTCAACATGCCTGTAGAGCTCAGAAAGCTCCTAGGCATTCAGGAATCGCTCAGATTCCACAAGTCTTTGGGGGCGGACCATCTCAATAGGTCCAACATCCCCACAGAGGGGAGCAGCCACTGTAAGTCCAAACCTCACCAGTGAATGATCCGTCCATGACAATGGGCTGACAGCCAGCCCTCCTATCAACAGATTTTCACCAATCTGCTCTGTGGCAAAAACTAAATCAAGAGTGTAGCCTGCTATATGAGTCGGACCAGATACAAACTGAGACAGCCCCATGGTTGTCATGGAGAACATGGAGAACTGAGTTGATCCACTGAGTGTAGCCTCGGTGTGGACATTGAAATCCCCCAACACCACTGTGGCAGGGGCTTCCAGCACCACATCTGAGACTACCTCAGCCAGCTCAGATAGGGAGGATACTGGGCAGTGGAGTGAATGGTATACCAGTAGCATCCCTATTCTGTCTCTCTGGCCCAACAGCAAAAACAGTCCCTCAACTCCTGTTACAGAGCGAATTGGACGCCTGGTGAGAGAGACGGAAGTCCAATGGACTACAGGGACCCCCTCACTTCCCCCCTAGTCTAGAACAGTGTTGCACTGAGTAACCTGGAGGACAAAGCTAGGTCAGACCAGGCCCACCCAGTTCATCCATCCGGGTTTCAGTTATACATGCCAGATCAGCCCTTTCCTCAACGATTAAATCCTGGATAACTGATGTTTTATTCCGGACTGATCTGGCATTCAGCAGTAACACTATTAGAGTAGGGGGCTTTTGGTTGGCAGGACTCCTCAAACTCTGATATTAAATAGTGACAAGATTTTAAAAACAGTACTATTAAAAAAACAACAGTCTCACGTACACCACTTCTCCGCTCTAATCATATTTTGTTGTGGGGGAGCTGCATCAGGCAGTGCCAGGTGTTATTTGGCATCTTTCTTGTCCCTTACTTCTTTTATATACTTGCAGAGACGAAGGCAGCACCAGGTGGAATTTGGTGTTTTGTCCCTTCTTCCTTTTTTTATATAGTTGAGGTAGTTAATTAATGATAATAAAATTACATAAAAATTAAAATGAGGTTCTTAAAGGTCTTAACTTGACCAGATATGAAACAATTTAAAACCTTTAAAGGTGTACTGAGAAAAAAACAGGTCTTTAAAAACACGTTTGTCACTCCCAAAAGGAGACTAAAATAATAATGCAGATAGTTTGTTATCTGGCCAACAGCAAAAAGCAGGTACTTAAGGTCTTCAGTTCCAATTTTCATTTCCTATCTTATTGCTTGAATTTTCATATTCTCTTTATTTCAAATTTTCTCTCTTCATCGATGACTAAACCGAATGATGGTAGAGATGGTAAGCCGGCGTTTACTCTGCCCTGCCCTGCTTGGCCTCAGGAGCAGACATGTTCTCAGATGGTGGATCAGCCCACCTTAGTCTCTTTGCCATCTTGTGATTTAAGGTTTTCTTGGCATCAGCGTTGGAAGTGGAAGTTGCGTCGTTATCGATGTTGAGGTGGCTGCTGTCCCTGGGCCTCATCAGCCTGGTTTTCTCTAATTTGTTGTTTTGGTGGTTGCATGGAGGTCTCTGCTGCTGGGGATACTGACCGTACTGGTTGCAGTTGCTGCATCTTCAGGGTTTTAGAAGGTAGCCTTGAAGTGACTGCTCTCTAGCACCAGCCAGGGAGCATGTGTGACCTAGGGAGTGTCACTGACGTGAGCAGTTGTTGTCCCAGAATGGCTGCCCTCTGGTTGACAGTTGACAGTTCAGGCAGAGAAGGAGATTCAATGGAACAGGTCTTTCTTTAGACTGAAAAGGTTTTAATAAAAAGGTTTTCCTCTTGTTGTTTTCTAGCCAAAAGTTTGCCCACCTCTTTGGATATTATATAGAGTAAGGTTTGTTCAGGTGAATGCCTTTTTTTAAATATTAAGTAGGCAGTTGTAGTTAATAGATGGTTAGAACTCCTCGGTATTCTGACTTGTTTTGCTGCATGATAATTTTTTTGTCTAGGATCTAAAATTGACATGTTTTTGTTTTATTCAGATTGGGATAGGTTACTAACACCTATAAGTCCCATGTGTACCTGGGTTTGCTTGGCAATGCTGTTCTGCATCTTACTTCACTGGAGAAGACTACCTCAGAGACAAGCTGCTCATTGCTTTTGTGCTTGTTCTGCTGGTGTGGTAACCTGTGTGCACATTGGTGCCGAAGCTTAGCTTAACTCCTTTGGGAGTTCAGATTTTTGTTTTAGAGACTTAGACCAGTGGAGAGGCTATGATTATTTTCAGTAGTTTCTGGATTATGCTTACATGAGACTTGGGGAAGGCTGTTTATTTCTACTTCAGCCAACTTTCCCATTGTTTTTCTGCTTCAGCCTCTTGTGCTTTAGTGCCATAGGCTTTATTTGATAGCTGCCACATCCCTGAGAGTTTTAGCATGTTGGTGATGTTTGCTTTGTTTCAATGGCACCACTGCCACTTCAGTCTTCTGTAAGAGACCTATGAGTTGCTATGCCCTTGCTCTGGAATTTCTTTGATACGTTTTTGGCATGGTTTGCCCTTTAACCATTGGCAATGTCATCCTAGTCCTCCTGAGAGCTGTAATTTTTTCCTACCCTGACTGCTGGGTTTTGAAGGTGTCCCTCTGACATTTGCCTTATTTTGTCCTTGGTGAGCCCCACCCATTGAAGGGGCTATAATGGCAGCAACCATGCATTGTGTGGATTCCTTGGAATGTATGCAACGGTGCCAAAGACACCCAAGACTGTCATTTTAGGCCCCTGATCATCTTAGCTGTCTACTGCTGTTCATTGAAGCATGAACTGCAGTTTGGCACATCCCTACTATCAAGCCCAACTCAAGATATTCATATTTGATGTATAAAGCCATAAATGATTTGTCCCCCAGTTAACTGAAGAAATCCACCTCCCTGACAATTCCATCATCACCTGATACCCAAGGAGTGACTGTCAACAAAATGTTTTCTATGGTTGCCTCCAGCCTTGTCAAGTACTTTGTCTCCAAAGTTTGCTGGATGCTCATTCTTTACTTTTTTGGTGCTTTATTAAGCCTTTTTTGTTTACTTGAGGTTTTGGTAATAACTTTTCATTGAATAACTGTGGGGCTTTTAATATCTGGTTTCATATTTTTTTACCTGCTGTTAACTGCCTTGGGACCTCTTAGGTATAAGGTAGTATGCCAATATGAATAAACAAAATAAACAGACTACTAACAAAGTTCACAGAATTATCTTTGAAGCATTGATTAATCTAACCGTACGAGGCCTGAAAAATATAGACTTTTAAATAGACTTTTAAAAAATTATATTGGATTTAATGTTTTTCATACTTCATACTTCTTAGTTTAGAAACATTGTGCAGGACGCCGTTTGGTATCCTAGATATTGTAGGCTGTTCTATGCTTCACGGAGCTCTATAAAATTCAAGTCAAAAGACACATTATTCACAGAAAAAATACTGTGTAATTTATGGGCACAACTTTAGAAATAATAGTGACTTTCCTCCTATGTTTGTGAACAGCTGCAATATACTTGCAGCTTTGTGGTTTTTTAATGTTGTTAGTAAATTATAAAAAATATTTAGGATTAAATATATTGATCAATAGTTAATTTTATTATCAAATTTCAATACAAATTACATTAAAATAATTAGTTAACTGCAATGTATCATCTATGCTAGTATTTAAGAATGCTAAGCATACATGATAACACTTCAATATTAATGTAGTGGAAGTCTAGTCTTTAAACACACTGCATATGAACACAATACATTTTTGTTGTTAGTTAAATAATAATAGGGAATAAGTAGATACGATTCATGTTCTACTATTCTGCACTCAGCTGCACAAACTTATTTTTTTAGGGTCAAAGAAGAACAAAAACCACAAACGACGCAGTAAGTAAAAAAAACACCCCTTAGAAGTGCAGTGAGCTTGATTTTCCTACCTTTGCCATCTTCTGCTTTCTGTACCTTTGATGGTATTAAGTTTTACTAATACCTGATAGGCTGCAGCTAGTCATCTGCTTTCTGACTGGCTTGTAAGAGCTGCTTATGGCTTCTTACTTCATCCACATTTTTAGCTGGATGTAGTTTCTTGCTATCTGCTTGTGGACTTATTATAGTGTAAAATTCTTTTTCCCTTACATAATAGTGGCTGATCTAAAACGCAGTAAATATTCCCATTGGCTGTAGCTTTTCTGCCTTTCTTTGACTATTGTGGAGTATATGCTAGTGTGATTTTATCTGGTTATTCAGTCACATTATTTGCTTATTTAAACAGGTGGTTTCCCTTTAGTGGGATCACTGAGCTGGTAAATAACGTTCTTCAGCCACAGCAAAAACAACAAAATGAAAAGGAGCCCCAGACGTAAGTAAGCCGCTATCTGTAGACTAAATGTTGGTGTAGCGTTAAAACATACCAGAGTACGTGTAGCTGTTGATGGACAGCATCCTTGCAATTTTTTTTAGAATTTGAGGTTTCAGACCTGTGCATACTGACTGTTAACTTATTGTTCACTTAATAATTTAAAATAAATTTTAGAATTTGTTTGAAAAAGGAAATTGAAGATAGCATCTAGATTGAATGATAGGCAACCTCCCTGCTTGTATAAGCCTAGACCTTCTCAAGAAATCATCTACAGTTCAAAATTAACATGACTGATGTATATGAAAACTTTCATTTTCAGACCAGTAGTTTGGATGCCCAAGAGGTTTACATACATGTAATATTTATCCTATCTCATCACTATGTCATTACTTTACCATCAATAGCTACTGTTTGTAATTCTAGCATCTTGCATAAACTGAATTAAAACAGTTTAAAATTAATTAATTAAAATTTATGTATTAAGTCTGGAAAGTATCACTTGTGGTAGAAGTGAAAAAGCTAGCAAATTCAGAGTTAATACAAATTACATTATTTGAGCATTTTAAAAATGAACACATATGAAGGTTATTCTTGAGGTTTTAAACCATAAATTTTAAAATTGAGTTTAGGGATTATTTTATCTGATTTTAAAAAATCCCTTCTTTAGGACTAGAACAACTTCTAGTACTAGGCCTCTGGTGTACAATCTAAAAAGGTTTGAAAGAAGAGAGGAAGATTATTAGGAAGAAAGTTGGATGCCTTTTGTGAAAAGGTAGATGGGAATGTCCTGCAGCCCTGCCTATTTTCTTTCTCTTTGGCAGCTGATTGAATGACTGCTTAGATAGGGAGTTGAAAGAGAATACTGATATTGCTAGACTGTGACAGTTTGGATGGTAAGATAGAAAATCCCTACAGCTCCATCCTCTCTTTGTTCCTGCAGCCAATAGAATGGTTGCTTAGTAGGAGAAGGATAATACAGGTGACACTAGTGTGTGGCAGGACAGAACACCCTAAAGACTCATCATCATCTTTCTTTTCTGCTTAGATGTCAGCTGTGAAAGGAATCTGATTGTAATAACTGCCCACATCAGGCTATTGTTTTGTATACTTACAACAATTATTTGTATGCTAATAATGTAATCAGTTTTTTGTATCTTTTTACACCTGTAGAAGATATAGCGTATTTATTTCATTTATAAAGCTCTGAATGTCTTGGACCCCAAATACCTAAAGGAGTATTCCTCTAATATAGGTCTGTCTGTACTTTGAGATCCACTAGAGATACTTAGCAGTGATACTACCATCCATAACTTAAAGGGGTGGGGACCTGTGAGAGGTTTTCCCAGTGATAATCATCAGGATGTAGAATTACTTCCAATCTGAGATGCATGAAGCTTGTGAAGATATGTATTTGGGTGGGAAGGAAGTCTACCCTTCATATCTCGGGCTGTATTGCTAATTGGTAATTGTTTTTAGCTTTTTAAAACTGGTTTACTAAATGAATAAATTATGGCTACATGCCACCTTTAATAAAAGAGGTGATGCATCTTGAGAAAACAGGTGCTTATGACCATGTCCTGCCAGCAGATTAAGAATATGTTGAACTGTTTCTGCTTGGAAGTAGTTCAGAGTGAATGGGGGGAGGGTGTTGAGAAAATTTATATCAAACCAAATCACTTCAAATCTGAGGGATTTGGTTTGGTAGCTGACCAAGGGAGGGGTTCAAAATGAACAATTTGTTCATTTGAAGCCCTTTATCCCTTCCATGTTCTGGCCTCCTCTGGTCACATCCTGACCTCTTCCACCCCACTCCAGCTTTGCATCTTCTCCATCAAACCTGTGATGTCCCCGCAGTTGTACCCCAGACCTCCAGTTCCATTCATGTTATTACTTTTTCCACTGCAGCCCATACTGGGCCTCGACAGTCAGCTGTATGGCTTTTTACCAGTTGGCCAGTGCATTTCTGAAATCTACTAGACCTTTTGGAGCAGAGGACTATGGGTCTTCCTAAAGGGCTATGTGTGTCTCCCCTTTTGGAAAAGGCCTCAGACATGAAAGATTATGTGGTATGCAGGCACAGGTGAGAAGGTAAGGCCGCAAAGGGAATAGGTGTGATTTGGAAGAGACTTTGTGCTTAGTAGAGAAGGATGAGAGGTCAAGTCACGATGGCAAGATTTTGGGACACAACAAGAGACTGGGACATATTTAATGGAAGATTGAGGCATGATGGCAGAAGGTCGGGGCACAATGGTGGGAGGTTGGTGAGCAGTTGTGGGTAGACCACATGCCTAATTGGGAAGTGGGACATGAGAACATGGCACATTGTGGGAAAGGCAGGTTCACAAGGAGGCATTCTAAGACTGCGTACTGAACTGCCCAGTGCCCAGTTCAGAATTGCTATTAACTGAAATGGGATTTTACATTCATACACATCTCTGTGGTGAACTTCTCACTGTCACTTGGTTGGCTGTTGTGTGACTAGGTTTCTAGACTAAATGAGCTACTGGATCATTTTAACAAGATACTTTAGATTCTTTTTTTTTTAAAAAAAGAAATCTTACGAGCTAAGAAGAAATGGATGGAACAATATCTTGACCTTGTAAAACACCTCTAGTGTAGATAGGGATGGATGAATTTTAATATATACATTTCTGTACACAGTTTTCTCTAATGTGATGCACTTTTATGTTCACTTATATTTGCATTTTTGTGCACGTCTTTTCTTAAAATATGCCTTTTTGCAAACATATCAAAGAAATGCACATTCCTCAGGATACTTGCATTTAATTTTAAAATTATAAATTTTATAAATTATTTTCACTTACAATGTTTTGAAAGTTACAAAGCTCTGTAATGAAGGTTTAAGGATTGTGAGCATTTGAAAAGATGCTGCCTAGAAAATCAGTAGACTGTATTTTTAACATTTATTATTTCTTGTGTCAGAGTAATTTAGTATTATTTCAAAAAATACTGTTTTTCAAATACAGGGTTGTGATGACATTTTATCATTGTGTTTATATTAGTACGGTAAATGTATTTTTATGTAGATTCTGTAGGAAATATAGTATCATTTTTAGCAATGAGTATCCAGTTGCAGTTGTGGTACCTTATATTGCATTTTCTGTAAAATGTGGTATTGACCTATATGCTGATAAAATGGACTACATTTTTGTGACAGTCCTGATCACATGGCAGCATATCTGTCTTTTGGTTTTAAACAAGCCCTCATCTTTTCCCGATTTTTGATTGAAATAAATTTAGAGTTGTATGTATGTTGTACTCTATTTTTTAAAATCCATTTGTATTACTGTATTATTCTTTTTAAAAGGCTAACTTGTAATTATTTCCTTCCCTGTAATGAATTTATTTGCAGAAATTTACAAAATGTATTTAAAAAATCATGGCCTCAACTGCTTTCAGAAAGTGGGAATAAGTATGATAGCAGATGTTTATGATTACATTAAAAATCTTTTTGTATTGAAAAATGACATTAAACAGAATCTTAATGTGTTTGGCATGGTAATAAACATTATTCATCTGTAATCCATTTTTTCCATCTACCATCCTATTTTAACATCACAGTCCTGAATAGTGGTTTTGACTGAGAGGCAGTAAATGCTTCAAACTCATTCAAAGTTTGGTCTAGTTAGTTAAGGAGCTGGACTCTTATCTGGGAATACCATGTTCAATTCCACCCTCTTCCACAAAGCCAGCAGGGTGACCCTGGGCTAGTCACAACTCTCTTCTGAGCTCTCACAGTCCCACTTACCTCACAGGGTGTTCTGTTGTGGGGAGAAGAATAGAAGCTTTGTCAGCTGCTTTGAGTCCCCTTAAATGGGTGAGAAAAGCAGGGTAGAAAAGCCAACTCTTCTTCTAAAACATCATCCACACAGTCTCTATTTAGAGGGCTCTGGGTATTTGTGGGATGGGCAGACAAATGTATGGGCGCGTCTTCATGGCATGTGTTATTTCAGTTTAAAGAATTCGAAATAAAAGAAACGGAACAAAGCTGTCCAGACGACTTGCAAGTTGATCCGGTTCTGATGGCAGCCTTAACGCGGGATCAATACTCGGAGTCCACATGGCAGCATTGTCCTCCTGCCCATTGCCCACACTCTCTCCTGTGATTGGTTTTCCCTGCCAGGATCCCACCCTCCCTTCTCTTTGCGTCATGCTCCGCCGGGAATTCCCTGCCCCTCCCCCTTCCCAGCAGCAGCAGCAGCAGCAGCAGCAGCAGCAGCCATCCATCCATCCACCCACCCATCCACCCATCCACCCATCCATCCATCCATCCAGGCGCTGCGGCATGAGGAAGATGAGGATGGGGGGAGAGGGGGCAGCAGCAGCTGGGTGGGGGTGGGGAGGGGAAGGGAGGCATTGCTAAGGCACCAAGGAAAAGAGTCTTGGGGGGGACTAGCAAAGGGGGGGTGTCGTCCTTGCACAGACGGGATTCTAAAGTGAGAGGAGCCCCCCTTTCCCAAAAAGAGAGAGGAGAGAGGGAGGGGTTCCTAAGAAGCCCCCCCTTTCCCAAAGAGAGAGAGGAAGGGGGGTATCTGGGGGGTGGGAGACATTGCATGAGCATCTCACGTCTCCCGCCCTCCCGAAGCCGGTGTATCTGGTACAGATTATCAATGTTGCAAATTTCCGCAATTTCAATACAGCTCTGTATCAAAGGACCGGGGCTTTAAACATTAAAGAGGCATAGGGTGGCTGTGGTGTCATATTTTTATCCCACTCTATACACAAGGCTCTCAGTGCGGGTCACAACACATTGGTTTTAATGTGTTCATATTAAACATATTAAAGCCATAACTTTGCCTGAACGTGGGGAGGAAAAAGCTGTTTCTTTAGTCCACCCTCAGAGCGAGAAAACATGAGCAAAGTGACCAGTAATTTTCTTTCCACATTATCTCTCCCAGAGGTGAATTTTACCCTAAAAGAAAACAGCGTGCCACTTTGCTGATATATTCTCTCACTCTGAAAGTGGAATGAAAGTGGATTAAACCTTAGGTGTGACCACATATTCTCTCATTCTGAAAGTAACAGAGATCAGAACTTTCCCCATGCACAGAACTTTATTGACCCATGGCCAGGCCTGGTAGTGCGGTGCAGGATTTTGGGACATGATTGATCCTGCCCTATTGGATTTCCTAGTGGTCACCTATCCATGGTAACTGGAATCTTATCTGGGAATTCCAGATTAGATTCCACTTCCCATCCTGAAGCAGGCTGCCCCTGGCCTCCCATTGCATCACCACCCACTCCTCCTGGGCTTGCATGGCACTGCCACCCCCAAACAAAGGATGCCCAATCTGGGGCAGAAGGCAAAAAAAGACACTTCTTTTTTTAACTGTATGAAAATGCTGCCCACATGAGATCTTTAAAACACTCTCATGCTCTGGTGCTTGGCCATTTAGTCAAGTGTTGTTTAGTCTAGTGGTTAGCGAGCCAGGCTCTTATCTGGGAATATCAGGTTTGATTCCACCCTCCTCCATGAACCCAGCTGGGTGACTGTGGGCTAGTCATGGCTCTCTTCTGAGCTCTCACAGGGTGTGGGGAGGAGAACAGAAGGTTTGTCAGCAGCTTTGAGCCTCCTTAAATGGGTGAGAAAAGTGGGGTAAAAAAGCCAACTCTTCTTCCTCCTCCTCCGTGAAGCCAGCTCAGTGGCCTTGGGCTAGTCACAGCTCTTACAGGGCATCTGTTGTGGGGTGAAGAATGGAAGCTTTGTCAGCCTCTTTGAGTCACCTTAAATGGGTGAGAAATGCCAATTCATTCTCCTTCTCCTTCTGGGAGGTTTCGTATGGGGTAGCATTATTATAAAGAGGTATAGAAATCCAAGTCAAGGTTCCTATCTTTTTTTAACAGTTGTGCAAAGCATGGAACTTCAGCAAGTGCATCCTTCCTTCCTTCCTTCCTTCCTTCCAGCCTCGCGCCGAGGGAAGAGCAGCCGGCGGTGGAGGCGGCAGCGGTGGCATCCATCCATCCATCCATCCATCCATCCATCCATCCATCCATCCATCCATCCATCCATCCATCCATCCATCCATCCATCCATCCATCCATTCATCCAGGCGCTGCGGCGCTGCGGCGCTAGCGGCTTCTCCCTGGGGCTCCACCGCCGCTTTTCCCCCGCTTTGCCGCCACTTTGCCCCGCAGAGGAGAGCCAAGGGGTGGACAAGAGGGCGAAGGGGGCTCCTCGCTTGCTCTTCCCCCCGTGGCCGGGAGGGAACTCCGCCCCCCCACCTCACAGGGACCGAAGCTGGATTAAAACCTTGGCTTGTGGTCACACCTAAGGTTTAATCTAGCTTCACTCCACCTTCAGAGTGAGAGAACACATCAGCAAAGTGACCAGTAGTTTTCTTTCCACATTATCTAGTCTAAAGGTGGATTTTCTGAGTTATTAACCCTGAAAGAAAACCAGCTTGTCAGTTTGCTGGTGTATTCTCTCACTCTGAAAGTGAACTGAAACTGGATTAAACCTTAGGTGTGACCACAGGCAGAGGCAAAGTAGGCTAGAGGGGGCTCAAAGCGGTTGACATTCTGTTCTCACCCTTCAGGGGACTAAGTGGCTGACAAGCCTCCCTTAAGGGGGCTGAAAGCCACTGTTCCGAACCTTCAAAGGTCTGAAATTGCGCAAATTGCAACATTGTTTTTAAGGTGTGAAGTGCTTAGATTGATACAGTGTTTCAGCTTTAAGGACTGGAGGTTTATAGTGGGTGTTTGAGGGTGGATTTTTTCAATGAAGGAAACCCTAAACATGACGTGCTTCTAATACGTTCAGCCATTGGTTACAGTGCGATTGGGGGGGCGGGACAGCCTTAACACGGAATCTCATCCCGGAACGATACTGTCCACACAGTAAAAAATTAAACACGTGTCAAGGGCATGTTCCGGACTGAGACCTGTTGAGATCAGGATTTATTTCAAATCGGGATAACGTGGTTTATCACGGAAATACCGAATTAAGCCGAAGTGACGTGTGCACGGCCCGAAATCAAAACGTTTTGAATTCGAGATAACGACGTCATGGGGATGCGCCGCAGATGTCATTTAGTATCCAAACAGGCTCAACTCCTAATAAAGATGACTGTAGCTGATACATCTTTGAAGTACACCAAGGCTGCTTTGTTTGTGTAAGTTGATGTGGCAGACTTCTTCTTGTTTATATTTACTAAGAAGATACATCCCAAGAGGAAAAAAGAAAAGAATAAATAAACCCAAAATATAAAAAGAGTACATTATATATCACTTTTGCAGAATTTCTAAGACGTAATATAATAACGTTTTAAAAAATCCAACCATATTATTTTGGATATAGCAAAGCACTTATTTACATTTCTAATTAAAAACTGGCTGAAGATAGAACATGAACCTATATGGACAGAAATTTGGAGTTTGTCTCCAGTGCATATGACCCTAAACCTAAGAAGCAAGTGCTTCTTAGTCAGCATTTAATGTTGTGCCTCAGATGACTTAGGCCCCAAATATCAGAAATGCCTTACTCCCATATTGACCTGCCTGCACTTTAAGATCTGGAGGGGAGGCCCTCCTGGTTGTCCCACCACCCTCAGCAGCAGAAGGGGTGGGCATCCAGGAGAGGGCCTTCTCAGTGATGGGCCCTAGGCTATGGAATAGTCTCCCCCTTGAGGTGCATCTTTCTCCTTCACTGTGCATGTTTAGGAAGGCTGTGAAAATGTACCTTTTTGCCCTGGCCTTTGGTTAAATGGGGATACACTTTCCCTTCCCACTTGTAGATGCTACTGTTTTAATACATACTGTTATTGTTTTAATGTTGTTTGATTTTAGATATTATTGCCCGCCCAGAGACCTTTGGGTATAGGCCGGGATAACAAACAAACAAACAAACAAACAAACAAACTTACTACTCTGATGTTCATAATATATTATGGTGTTTTTTTGAGTGAATGAGCTCCAATACTTTGAAACTTATAATTGAGTTACAATGTATTAGGTTAAGAATGACACTTGCCCCCTACATCTCTACAAACATGTGATGAGGGGCATAAACATTGTGTTTCCTATCCTTGATTCCTCTCTGAGTTTTGCTGACAGACTAAAATCTATGGTTATGTTTGTCAACATATTGAACTGTATATTGAACCGTCAGTGGGAGCTGAGATTCTTTTTTGAGCAAGGTTGTTGGAGAGCCTGTTCTCATAAAATTTATACATGACTAGATTTTATTCACATGTTCAGTTGAATATATAGAGGTTAGGAGGTGGATACTTGGCATATACTGTAGCATGTTAAAAAAAAACTAATGAGGAATAATATTGCTAATTCTACTAATGTTAGGAACAAACACATGATTGGTTCCTGACATTTTTGTTATTAACTAGATTTAAGATGCTGTACATGTATAGGGAATGAAAAATAAAATATGACAAAATATTTCTTAAAATAGCACAGTGATTTTTGAGAAAAAAATATTCTGATTTGTTTTTTTAACATTTTCATAAAATCATAGAATCATAGAATGGTAGAGTTGGAGGGGATTTTGTTCAGTGTTTTCATCTGTGTTGGAAAGTAAATTCCATTCTGTTTGGAGACTGTGTAGAAAATGTGGCTTTTGAGTCATACTTCTTTTAACAAAATATAACTATAGATACAGTTTCTTATCTTACGTTAAAAATATAAATTGCTTCATTTATACTGCAAAGAGGCTTATTATTCATCACTTAGACTCATTTAAGTTTTTAAAAAGTATCAGAAAAAGGCCCCTAAAATATACACACATACAGCATTTTGTCATTTGTCACTCTTTTGCTTTTACAAACATATTGAGAGGTTGACAACTCAGCTACCTGCCATAACAGAAAGAGTGAACAGAAGAAAAAGAATGCCCTGGCCCATGTACAGACTGTATTTGGAGATGGAAGAAAAAAGTACATTTGCTGATTTTGTATGCAGTATGCATAAAAATGAGTGTTTGCCATGACTTCATTTTGCTTTTGTTTGCGGGAGATGTAGAATCTTGGGTGATTCTGCACTGGCCTGTATAGTAGAGTAGCAAGCGTACTAGGAACATTTCTTCTGCATGTTTATGCAATCTGAGGTAGGCTCTGGGTCACAAAGGAGGTTCCTAGTATGCTTGCTGGTCTGGTATTCTAACCAGTGTAAATCAAGCTTCCGTTTGGTGATAATGCAATGGATGGGTGTTTTTCCACTGTCAAATACTGCCTCCCCTGCCCCCCAAAACACCTGGGGTAATGGACCGACCCCTTGTGGGTCGATTCGGATTCCCCAAATGGGTGCTAAACTGTTTCCACAGCAGGGGTGTTAGCACCCATTCCTAATGGGTGCTACACCTCCAGTTGAAACACATTGGGTGTTTCCCTTAATCCGGATCTACTAGATCCGGATTAAGAAATGTACCCATTCCTTAGATCTGGATCTTCTTAGATCCAGATCTAAGGGCTGCAGTGGAAAAACACCCGATATCACATTTTTCCTAATGTAATATTTAAATCTGATAAGCTCTTCCAATTAATCTTTGATGCATCCTTACTGGAATTATTTGATGGGATAAGAAAAGATGAAAATTAAGAATTTAAGAATCATATTCTTTTATTTATTTTCCTAAGATAAGTGAAATTTTCCTAAACTTATTACCCTCTGTAATTATTCCAGCATGTGTTCAGATGTATATATTTGAAAACAATTATACCTTTCATGCCCTCAGATTTAGCTGTATACGAAAAGGAAAAAGTGAGGTTTCTGCTATAATACCCTCTTTTTGTTGTGTGACCAGATGAGACAGAACAACCTTCCCACTATATCTAGGCTCTATTGTAAGACAAGGTAGACAGAGAAAACTTTGAGCATGCCAAACAAAATGGAAAAATTAGTAGACAATGCCAGTATCATGCATTTTTCTTAGCTTAGGGGAAGTAGCTTATTTTGAGATCCTAGAATACATGGATGGGTTTTAATGTCGTACTGGTGTTTCTGCTTAGGTAATCCCTTTGAATGGATTCAAAGATTTATTGAGTCTTGTTTCTTTCCCCACACAACTGGAACTAAGCCACTTGGTCATAATGAACCCTTGGCCATACTGCAGAATCTGATGGAAATATACCGTACAGCAGCCTAGACAAAGATCCTTTGACCCTCTAATCTAGAGCCTCCCATTGAAAAATTAGCACTTTTTGATCCAGTTTTTCACTTTAGGAGGCAAAAAAGGAACACTGTGACCCCTTCTGGCCCAATTAATTGCACTACCTGGCTAATTAATGTTCCAAATCAAGGATTCATGGTAGGGACCAATGCCTAATTAATTCCCTTAGAAAGAGCAAAGCAAAATCAATTTAGAATGTCACTTTCCCTACTCAGTTCAAACCTACTGGTATGTTGCTTGGCAGGGGCTGGTTGAAAAGCAATAAAGCAATTGGTTTCTTACCAGCTCCTTACAAAACAATGTCACACAAGTTCCATTGTCCAGAAGTGCACTCGAGAGGGCTAGCCAATGTCAAGACCCAGAATTTCAATGCAGTCAGGGAAAATACAAGGCAGAGAGGAACCCACAAACCTGAGCAATATTACTGTCAGCAAGGATTGAGTCCCAGTAGACTAGCTAAATACCAATCTTTCCTTAGTCAGCTGGAGTTAATAGTTATCATCTCTACCACCCCTTAATAGAACACTCATCTTTACAGCCTTCTGTGAGTACACCTGTAGCCTGTGGTATTTTGGGGCTGTAATCACTGCAGCCATCTCTCCTTCTTCCAGCAAAGGCTTTTCAGACAGACATCCTGGTGCCTCAACTAGAGACATGGAGTGACTACTTCCTGCCCCCTCAGCTGTTACTTCCACCTTCTGATGGCTCTTCCTCTGACCTTTTAGGGACACCTGCCAATTGCCTGGGAGTGATATTTAACCTTCTACAGTAGAGACAGGAGTTCTCTGAATAAGTTATAACTGAAATAATTTGTAATAGTTATCTTAGTCCCTTGTATAACATAGTTTTGTATACTGCTTGACATGGTTGGTAAAATGTGGCTTTCCTTGCTTAATGTTTTGCACATGTGATTTGGCTTCTGAGGTGCTATTGACTTTCAGTGGCAGCCTAGGCCTCTCCTTTATAGCACAAATAATTTCTTTTCAGCATGACTGACAATGATAATCTGGGCCTCCCTCTGCCATGCCATTGACTTATAATGATAGATGAGACCACAAGGACATACAGAAGGTATGCTCCATAATCTGGAATACAGTGACATACCAGGAAATGCTGTTGGAAGTCAGTGCATCACTGAAACAGCCCCAGCCAGAAACTCCAAAGACTAGGAACCTTAATTGTCTGCCTTTGAAAGCTAAATGCTGCCTTGAAGGCCTGGACAGAATCTTAGAAGTCAGTACGTAAATCTGGAATAGGAAGGTCTGCTTGGAATACAGATAACCATAACCCTCATCACTGGCAGATAAGTGCAGAAATGGCTTAAGATAAACATAGCTACATTCAAAACAATATAACTTTTCTGTTAATATTGATGATCAATCTTCTCTTTTTTGAAGAGATCAAAGTTCTGCACCATTGTCTGAGTTAAGTGTACTGACTCAACTTAAGGCATTGATGATTTCATTAGTTTTAGGGGCACTTGTCTGTACACCCTCATGCTCCTTCAGTGGGAGATGCAATGAAGACAGGGCAATTTGGATCCCCCTCAAAGGCATATAGGACATATGCCATGTTGAAGAATGTAAGAATTACATGGTTTCTGTTAGAATTAGGACTTAATATCAAATTTATACCTGTTTTATTTCATTGACTTATCTTGGGATATGTCCCTTAGAATGACAGCAAGCCATGTGGTGAGGGCAAACCTTACCTGGGACAATATGGATCCATCTCTGGAAGCTACACTACATTGGGGCTTCCTTCTATCTTCCAGGGTAGCTTTATTTAGAGTGTATTGCAGTAATCTAACGAGTTTATCAATCTATATGCTAATGAGACTAGACTATCCTAACCCATTAATGATCAGAGATGGTGCATCAGCTACAGCTGGAATTACACACTGGGTAACTGATATTCATCTTAGATTATCTTGCATTCTCTAGAAGCACAAATCTCTATAGTTTGAGGGGGTTCCTTGATTCAGCAAGGCCATGTATAGTCCAGGTGGTCTTAGTGATCTAGAATGCCTTTTACCGTTTTCGGTTGGTTTGCCAGTTCCAACTCTGTTCCGACAAAGATAGTCTTATCACAGTGATTCATGCTTTGATGGCTTCCTGACTGGATTACTGAAAAGTGTTATACATGGGGTTGCTATTAAAAGATGACCTGGAAGCTTCAGTTTGTGTAGAATTTGGCAGTCACAACTCTGCTGATCGTGTACCTATTCTGAAAGAATTACATTGGCTGTCTGTTTGCCTTCAAGACAATTTATAATGTCTACTGTTACCTTTAAAGCATTTCAAATCATTTTAATTGGTACCTTATTTTTTCCATCTTTTTATGCATTCAGCTTTTAACTTATTAGACTTTAAATGTAGTATATTGTTCTAAGAATACATTTTTCACTGCCCGAGAATTTTCTTATGAAAGCCATATTACACTTTAACAAACAAGAGAACAAAGCATGCATCACTATTATTTTTATTTCTGCTGCACTTTTCTGAATCTTGAAGATAATCTAGTAAAAGAGCAAACTGCACTTAGAGTGCATTCCCATTCAAGATTTAAAGAGCTTTGAGACCATTTTGAGTGCTGTTCCCAAAGTTTTAAAAGAATCCACAGTTTCTGAGGATTAAAGGTAACCTCCAGATTAGTCTACTGTAATGTGCTCTTGAAAACAGTTCAGAAGTTGGAACTGGTGCAGAATGCAGCAGCTCGACTTCTGATAATAGTTTCTGGGTGGACTCATATCACACAGGTCTTAAAAAACCTGCACTGGTTACCTATTCACTACTGAGCCCAATTCCAGGTGTTGACACCAACATTTAAAAGCCCTAAACAGCTTGGGCTCTGGGTATGTGAAGGAGTGCCTTCTCCCATATAGACCTGCCTATGCACTGAGATTTCAAGGAGAGAGCCGTCTTGTAGTTCGTTCTCTTGCAGAGGTACAAGGCATGGGGACATACAAGAGGGCCTTTTCTGTGGTGGCTCCTAGACTTTGGAACAGCCTCCCTCTTGAGGTTCACCAGGCACCTATGCTATATAGTTTTTGGCACACGGTGAAAGCTTTCTTTTCAACCATGCTTTTGCAATGTGGGGTGTTTTTCCACTTAGCACTTGATGGGTCCTTAATGGGTGCTTAATGAGTCTTTAATGGATACTCTAGTGCTAGTGGAAATAAACCCTAGCACTAGAGTATCCATTAAGGACCCATTAAGGATTCATTAAGGGTCCTTAATGGGTTCTTAATGGGTCCTTAAAGGGTACTCTAGTGCTAAGTGGAAAAACACCCATGAATAGTTTCCTCAGGGTGCTGTCTTGTTAGGGAGGGTGGGTAGGGTGATATTTTTAATTATGTTTTATTATTTGATATGTTTTATCCTTATTGTAAGCCACCCTGCGACCATTTGATGAAGGGCAGCATATTAACTTATTAAATAAATAATAATAAATAAAACACAGATTATCTATATTTGGATAAAAAGAGCTCTTGCTGCTGGAATAGAAATACTCCACTTTATTTAACAGATGTGAATGTAAGCTTTTATGGGGGGAGGTAACCATGTTTTAGGGGCATTCTCCTCAGTTTCCCCTGACCCAATGAGAAGCTGTGATTTCCCCGTCCCTAGCCCCTTTGTCCCAGGCTGTCCATGATTATGTGCTAAAGAGATCACCCTATCTGAAAGGGAGGGGAGGGAAGAAGTGAAGAATGAAGACCCTGCAGTAGCTAACAAGAGATGTATCGGGAGTGAGATGTAACAGTGTATCAGGGGTTGAAGTGTCTTATTTTACAGAGATAAGCAATAACAAAGCTGCCGGCTCTTGTGTAAAAGCCTGCCTGCTCCCCCTTTTGCCTCATTCCTGCCATTTTACACTTCTGTGATCTATCGATCTTGTGCAAAGTACCAATATAAGAAGGGGAAGTGATATTTAATCTTCTACTCCTTTGTTAACATGAGAAAGAAGCTGTGCTACAGTGGGAGGGCAAGCGGTGAACAAAAGATGCTGCCAAAGGACTCCATGATTTCCAGGAGCAGGTTTATATAGAGGATGGGTTTGAATTGCCTGCCCAAATGAAAGCAGGGTATGATGGTGTCCAATTGATGACTACATAGGGAGGGGGGTTCTGCTGAGGGGAGGAGGTTCCTCCCCTGCCCGGCACTGAGTAGAGAGTGAGTGTGCATTAAAAGCTATGAGTGGGAATGCAAAAAACCAGACCTTGCTGCTGATTTTAAAAACCCTGGATTTAAAACTGGATTAAATTGCCTAGTGGGAACCTGGCCTCACTGGGGCAAGGGGGTGGAAGTATTCTCTAGTGGTGTATTTCCAACTCTGTCCACACTCCTATTGCCTGCTGAGACAGGACAGAATCTTGATGGTGGTGGTGGGGCTCCTGGTATTGCTTTTCTGTCTTCCCTACAATAATTTATTTTGAGCTGTTATGCTAGTATCCTGTGCATCACTGTGCTTTTGTGAGACTTGGGGTTTCTTCACATTTGCCTCTCTGGGGAGGCTGGAGAATGCTCCAATATGGAGCATCTACACCATGCAGAGCTGCTTCCATTCCTGGACTGTTCCCTGGCTGAATAATGGTGGAGCACAAAAACATAACTCTACAGTTATAGTAGCTGAGTCTGGGGCATGGTTAATATGCACCAACATACACTCTTTGCACCTCTTCCAAGCAAAGTGTGCATGAGGAGAGTTGAAACAGCTTCAGTGTCAGACCTTATGCTGGTACAATGGCCCTGGGTTCCTCTTAGTGCAGACAATACCCAGCCTCATGTGGCTAGAATGTGTAGGCATTTCCTGGATGAGTAAGGCACTGATTCCCTCATGTTCCAGATTTGAATCCAGTTGAGAACTTTATGAACACATTTGAAATATACTAAATGAATAGTTTTATTAGAGAAGCTTCTTTTTAAACACACAAAACAAGTGAGGTGTTCAAGCTCAAAGTTATAGATTAAAAAGTAATGAAAGGAATTTATTGAAATGAATTAAATAACAAAACAAAATGAATTAAATAATAACAAGAAAAAACAATAGAGTTAATTTTACCACTTGTAAAAAATAGCAAGTTGTTTAAACTATTTTAAAATGATCCTGAGGCGATAACAACTAAGCAAATACACATTGAGAGGCTTGACAACATAATGTCAACTTACAGAAGTATTAAAAGTTAAGTATTAAACGTTAAGGAAGTGGAGGGTTTGGGTCCTCAGAATTAATATGTGTAGGCCAGTGATGGCAAACCTTTTGAGCTTGGTGTGTCAAAATTCGCAAGAAAACCTAGCTTAACTCGGGTGCTGTGTCCCATCTAGAAATATCCATAATTTTGTGATATTTGTGGCTCTAGTAAAAAAGTTATATTTTTGATATATGTATTTTATTAAAAGGAAAAACAAATAATTCTTTACATTAGTGACTTTTGTTGCTAAATCTTCAATTGAAAGTTGGTATTTCATACACTTCAAGAACAAGCAAGCACTACACACCCAGGTGTCAGGGTGGTCATGTGTGTCACCCAAAAGGGCTTGGCGTGTCACCTGTGACACGTGTGTCATAGGTTGGCCATCACCAACTTAGAACGTAAGAGGAGTCCTGCTGGATCAGGCTACAGCATCCTGTCCCACACAGTGGCCTGACACTCAAGCAGAATACAAGGACAAAACATTCTGCTCTCAAATTCTGCAAAATGCCTTTAGAGGCATCTTGACTGTCTCCCCCCCCCCCCCCCCGGAGTAAGTACCTAGGACTCTTATAGGGATGCCTAGAATGAATCAAGTCCCATCCAAACAGTAAATGTTTTTAATTCAATTAAAAAAAGACTCATCCAAAAAAGCATTGTGAGTAAGAATACCATTGTGAGAAAGAAAATCTAATATTAGAGACACATTACTGCCCTCTTAACCAAATTCCAAAAAATGGAAAATGAGGTAAAGGGACATCTAAAAAGAAAAGGGTAGCTATAACGGGGACTTCCCTCACATAAAGTGAGTGACCTCTTAGGGTATTTCTCCACCTGCCGCTGAGAAACAGATTCTCAGCGATCTGTCCTCCCTAGAATCCGTCCCAAATAGGGACAGATCCAAGGAGGCCCCATGCATCCGCACACGGGTGGGGAGGATGGATTGGGCCGAGCAGTCCCCACACATCCGCACATGCACGGGGAGGATGGATGGGGCCAGCCAGATCCCCTGGGCCGCAGCACCTGTTCCAAAGGGGATCCGGCCTCCCGCACCGCTGACGCCACTCTTGGAGCCGCGGGACTGGAGCATGCAGCTGCCATTCACCATGCATTTCCGGTGGCGTGTTGGGGAACGGTGGAAGGAGGCAGACCAGCCTCCTTCCGCCCTTCCCAAGATGGCGGCTGCCGACATATCTGCCCCCTTGCCTCTCTGTGTGCGGAAGTGTCCTGCTTCTGACGAGATTGAGGTGAGGGGCCAGATGGAAGACCTAATTTTTGAGGTCTTCCTGGAGGCCGGCTCCTTCAGCAGCAAGACCCGATTAGGGTCAGATCTTGCATGCTGGAATGCAGAAGGAGAGTCCTCGAAGAGTCCCGGATCTGGCCTCTGGTATGGAAGGTAAATTTCCATGTGTTCTGTATGTGTCTTGTATGTGTCCTTAATGTGTTTTTAAGGGCCTGTGCGGAAACACCCCTATTCAACTCATGAGAGAATATTCCTAAGCGCGTTAAATGATTGTTCCCTAGAGCAGATGGTTATGGAACCAACCAGGGGAAAGGAATCCTAGTCTTGATCCTAAGTAATGCTGAAGATCTGGTACAAGATGTCACTCTGTCTGATCCAACATCAACTCCCATAGTTCCCACTGGCCAACCTCTCTCTATTATTGGAGTAGAAATGTACAATATAATTATTTTATGTATTGCACAGCACTAGCAGATGGGTAGGGAGGTAGAACTAACTAAGGGCGCGTCTTCATGGCATGTGTTATTTCAGTTTAAAGAATTCGAAATAAAAGAAACGGAACAAAGCTGTCCAGACGACTTGCAAGTTGATCCGGTTCCAATGGCAGCCTTAACGCGGGATCAATACTCGGAGTCCACATGGCAGCACTGTCCTCCTGCCCATTGCCCACACTCTCTCCTGTGATTGGTTTTCCCTGCCAGGATCCCACCCTCCCTTCTCTTTGCGTCATGCTCCGCCGGGAATTCCCTGCCCAGTCCACCCTCCCCCTTCCCAGCAGCAGCAGCAGCAGCAGCAGCAGCAGCAGCATCCATCCATCCATCCATCCATCCATCCATCCATCCATCCATCCATCCATCCATCCATCCATCCATCCACCCATCCATCCATCCACCCATCCATCCACCCACCCATCCATCCATCCATCCATCCATCCATCCATCCATCCATCCATCCATCCATCCATCCATCCATCCATCCATCCATCCATCCATTCATCCAGGCGCTGCGGGGCTGCGGCGCTAGCGGCTTCTCCCTGGGGCTCCGCTGCCGCTTTCCCCCCGCTTTGCCGCCACTTTGCCCCGCAGAGGAGGAGAGCCAAGGGGTGGACAAGAGGGCGAAGGGGGCTCCTCGCTTGCTCTTCCCCCCCGTGGCCGGGAGGGAACTCTGCCCCCCCACCTCACAGGGACCGAAGCTGGATTAAAACCTTGGCTTGTGGTCACACCTAAGGTTTAATCTAGCTTCACTCCACCTTCAGAGTGAGAGAACACATCAGCAAAGTGACCAGTAGTTTTCTTTCCACATTATCTAGTCTAAAGGTGGATTTTCTGAGTTATTAACCCTGAAAGAAAACCAGCTTGTCAGTTTGCTGGTGTATTCTCTCACTCTGAAAGTGAACTGAAACTGGATTAAACCTTAGGTGTGACCACAGGCAAAGTAGCCTAGAGGGGGCTCAAAGCGGTTGACATTCTGTTTTCACCCTTCAAGGGACTAAGTGGCTGACAAGCCTTCTCACCATTAAGGGGGCTGAAAGTGACTGTTCCGAACCTTCAAAGGTCTGAAATTGCGCAAAATTGCAACATTGTTTTAAAGGTGTGAAGTGCTTAGATTGATACAGTGTTTCAGCTTTAAGGTTTATAGTGGGTGTTTGAGGGTGGATTTTTTCAATGAAGGAAACCCTAAACATGACGTGCTTCTAATACGTTCAGCCATTGGTTACAGTGTGATTGGGGGGGCGGGACAGCCTTAACACTGAATCTCATCCCGGAACGATACTGTCCACACAGTTAAAAAGGAAACACGTATCGACGCCCGATCCGGAGTGAGACCTGTTGAGATCAGGATTTATTTCTAATCGGGATAACGTCCTTTAACACGGAAATACCGTGTTAATCCGAAGTGCCGTCTGAACTGCGCAAACTCAAAACGTTTTGAATTCGAGATAACTATGCCATGAAGACGCACCCAAAGAGAAATAATCAGTTTATGCAATGTATTGCCAAAAGAAGCGATGATGGCAACCAGCCTGAATAGCATTAAGAAAGGGTAAGACAAATTCATAGAGGACAGGTGTATCAGTGAATACTAGAATTGATACCTAGGTGGCATCTCCAGGTTGGAGAGGGAGATTGGATGCCTCTAAAGGCCATTTGCAGAGATCTGAGAGCAGGAAGTCTTTTTCTTTATCTTCTGCTTGAGAACAGCCGGAACCAATTGGTAGGCTACTGCGTGAGACAGAATGCTGGGTTCTATTCTTGTATGCTGTCTGCAAAGCCAAACCTCTGAACTGAAGTCTCAATTTGTATGTGACATTTGTTCAGTGAAGGGTGGAAAACGCTTCCATTGTGTACTGTGTGTTGACTCTCATCGGCTTGGCCATGTTTCAGTGGGACTCAGGCATCTGTGTTTAGAGGTTGCTCTACCAGCGAAACTGTGTGTCGCAGGAGGCGACATTGATCTGAAACTTATGTTCATTTTCTTATCTTTCTTAGCATGTTATGTAAGTGCTTGGTTTTATTATAGCTGGGACTTTATAATCAAATGGTTTTCTTTCATATATGATTGTATTCCTTGCCTACAATTTAGCTATACTGGTACTTTAGTTTTATTGTAACAGCTTGAATTTCTTGCACCCAAATCATTGCATGAATAAACATGGTAGTGTAGGGAATCAGTGGCTAAATCATAATATGTAGACAACTATATGCTGCTTTTTCTTTTTTTGGTACTGTTACGCACATACAGTTCCAAACAGTGTAAGATTAGATGATGGAGTGGTAAACACTCCTTATCCCCGACTACGGTAACACACTCAGCATTGTTTGTGCTTATCTCCTGTTCATTAAAAAGGAAAGCCATCAAGTAAAAACAATACTGTTAGAGCAGTAAAAGGATACAAGTTATTTAATAATTGAATACTCTCATGAATGTTGTAAATGATGTGGAATGAACTCATTCTGATGCTGATACTGAAATGTCCACGGGTGTTATATTTCTGAGTTAAGGTAGACAGATCTATTATTTGGCACTTGCTTATTTTAATCAAGTGAGATGAAGGCTCAAGAGAAAGTTCTCTGTAATACCAATATGGATAGAATCATCCAGCAGTGGTAAATGAAACACATGGTTGCTGTTAGCTGTGCATAATCACATATTAGTAGAAATGGCAAACTATTCATAAATGTTTGATTCCATTTTTAAAAACACTATTGGTTTAACTCTATAAAAATAAAGATTATTTAGGGGAATGGTGCTAGGTTACAATAAAACCAATGTTAAAACTCAATTAAAAATGAACTCACTAAAACATTAAACAACAGAGCCTGAAGTTGGAAGAGACATTGTTTCTTTAGTCAAAGGTGAAGGCAAAGAGGTGCATCTTCACTAGATATCTAAATGTTACAGTAAAGATGAAGATGAACTGCTGTTAAGATATAATTGAAGAAGTAGCAAAGCTGTTGGGCTAAGGAGGGTATGACAGTTGTTAATGTTCTGGGAATGCCTGCAGTGGTGGAAATCATAGTTGTGTAATTTTTTTACTCTCTTCTTTATGTTTGCTTTTAGCTAAAGATAGTACCTGTAGCTCAGTAATGAAGTATTTGTTTTGCTTATAGAAGGTCCCAGGATTAATCTCTACCTGCCATCTCCCTAAAGGCAATAATATCTTGCTCTCTGCTGTGAAGAAATATTGCATAGATGCATTCATGTACAGTAGTTTCCAGGCGTTGATACATGGGTAGAAGTAGCTCATTGGGAAATGTGTTTTTTAGATATATTTTCAATTTGAGTTTATGGTTTTTCTTTGTAATTCGTTTAAAGTTCCTTTAAAAGTACAAAGTCAAAGTAGTATCTGTGCTGGTCTGGATCAGGAAACTAGAGGGTCTAGTAGAGATCAATAGAGGGAAAGAAGTTGGTTGCTTAAACTTTCACAACTAAACCTACTTCATCATATGCATGGAGTTAAGTGCTTAGGGACAGACCTATATAGGCTGGCTGAACCCATCTCCTCAGGACAAACCCAGATGCCAACTTGGGTAGTGTCATCATAGGGCTTAAACTCTTAATACCACAATTATAGAGGTATTTAACCTGCTTATTCTCTAATGTGGTATATGCCATCCTCTGTCAATAATGCCCTTTAACACTCTACATTGGGCAAATAGGACAGTCTCTACACTAAAAGATAAATGGACATAAATAAGACATTAGGAGTACACAAAAATCTGTTGCAGAACACTTCAGTCTTACAGGGCATCCCACCTTGGACCTCAGAACAGGTCCTTGAATAAAGAAACTACAAAGGAAGATTGGAAAGAAAAGGAGCAGAACTGGAATATATCCACAAACTCCAGTCCATTGACAGGGGTTGAATAGAGACAATGGTTTCCTGACACACTACACACATTATAAAATTAGTTAACACCCCAGCCTCTTGAGGACTCTTTTGGGCTGCTCTTCACATCTCTTTTCTGGTTCCCGGCCAGCAGTGCTCTACATCACAACTCTGACATGTTTGTACCTCTATTTCCACATAAAGCCTTAACAATCACTGTTATATTGAATTTGTCACTTCATCACTATACTCATAGTTTTGCACTTCTGTTGTTATTCACACATACAGCTTGCCTATATAGGTTTGTCTATAGGAATTTCATTCTATGAATCTGATGGAGTACGCTATGACAGCTCATGATACTAGCTTCTTTCTCTCTTGTTAGTCTTCAAAGTACTACTAGACCCCCTTATTAAAAGATTGAAGGTTACTGTACTTCTTATAGGCTACTGAAGAACATTCACATTTAGTGTGCAAATGCATTTGGCAATTTCTTTAGGAGACATCATTCAGACATCAATTTCCTCCTCACCTTTGAGAAGAAATGTGAGCTGCTATGAAATAACTATGGGTTGGCCACATGGCTGAGACCCTGTGATGTCAACTGGAACATCCACCCAGAGTGGCAACAATCACAGCTGATTCATGCATAAGGACCAGAAGTGTGCCCCAAAATGGCCACTTTTGGTCCTCTATGTGGTGATTCTAAGCACGGTTTTCACCTGAGAGACACCTTGCTCTCTGTGCCAAATCCCTCCAACAAAGCACATAAAGAGTAGTTTCAACAGGATTATGGTAAGGGCACTTCAGTCATAGCTTTGGACAGGAGGGAACCCTGACTCCACAATTAAGTCTCTGGATTGTAATTCTGAATGGCAGGGAACACAGTTCTCTTGTTCTCATTTTTCTGGTAGACAGCACACTTTAGAAAGAAGCCTGAAGAGGGGTGGGCAAGTGAGTTCCTCCTTACCAGTGTTTCTGCCAGCTGCCCAATTGCCAAAAAACAGCCTGAGGAGACTGCTGACAATGTAATGGTGAAATTGCTGTCTCCGTTTCTTGGAACGTGTAGTAAATTTTCCTTTCACACAGGGTTGCAGCTGGTACTGGTATGCCTCCTATAAACATAAAGCAGTGATGCCATAACTCTATTGTGATAAGCAGTATGTGTGGAAGTCCCCTATATGATGCATGGATTCACTTACCAGCCATTTCATTTGGACTTTATGGTCAAGAAAGCATCATAGGATGTACAATTATCCCACTGTGGTATGGAGCAGGGGGGGAATCTCTTTTGATGCAGTGCTGCATTTCTTTTCTCATAAGCAAATCCTGTGGAGTTTTGGGTTTTTTTTTTTGTATTTTTGAATAATAATGACAATTTAATTTAAATTTAAATTTAATTTTCAATATGAGGACATGCATTACCTCCTGGTATTCTCTAAAAAGATTAAAGTTCTGTTGGTTATAGATAAGTAATGCAACACTAACATGTTTTTGTGATCATAGAGATGGATGCATCTTATATTTTCTTTGCTTCTAATCCAGCTGCACAGTGAATAGGCTACGTTTTTCCCTTGGTGTGTGTTTCCAGCTTTCCATTTCCTAATATTGCTTAGTTCTTGCAATTGAAAGCTCTTGCAGTCAATGGCTTTTAGTATTATTATTAAAATTTCCTGATTTTCTTTTTAAAAAACACTGATGGCAATTAACAATAAACATAAAATAAGCAAATTGAAACAATCAAAATAATTAAAACAAGTCACTATTAATCTTCCTACTGCATGTTGAATTGTATCTTGAACTTGTCATGGATTGTTTTGTGTTTTATCTACCTCAGAGTATTATCAGGAATGAAAATCCAACTATTTGTCAGTATTTAATCAGTTAAATATTAATCAGTGTTAATCAGTACATAAAACAGTTATGTAAAACATAGTTTGCTGATAAATGTTAGTATTTAATTACTATACATGTTCTGTAATTTCCTTCTACAGAAAATTACATCAGCAATTTGAAATGTATAAGGAACAAGTGAAAAAGATGGGTGAAGAAGCACAGCAGCAACAGGAGCAGAAAGGAGATGCTCCAACTTGTGGTATCTGCCACAAAACAAAATTTGCTGATGGCTGTGGCCATATTTGTTCGTATTGCCAAATTAAATTCTGTGCACGTTGTGGAGGAAGAGTGTCTCTACGCTCAAACAAGGTATGTTGCATTTTTCAACAAGTATTCTTGATCTTTCATTCTGATGTTATTTTGATGCTATTCCAAATGTAAGAAGTGCTGCTGATTATTTTTTAACAGAAGTATAGAAGATTAAGGCTGCAGTTCTGTATCCAAATAACTTGAAAGATTTCCCACCAAGCCCATTATACTTAATGTATCATATTTCTCAATACACTTGAATTATTCATCTTGTATTTTTAATCTAGTAGTCCCTGAGCTTCTGTATAAAAATGTGAGATAAGCGGTTTAGAAATTCTAAAAGATTTCATTGTGGACAAGGCAGTACTGTGCTTAGACTCCATTTCAAGAAGGACTAGTCTCATGGATAGGAGTTTTGCAGGATGGATTAGGAGTGAGAACTGTTGGTGCTAAAGTACATTTGTGTGGTTGGTCTCCTGTGTTTTGTAGAGAGTAGCAGTTTGTGTGTGAAACTGCTGTTGATGCCTGAGTGTAATTGGAGCTCAGTCATGAACGCATGGTTCTAACTGCAGTAGAGTAGTTATTGAGTTCAGCCATATTTCCCAGGAGAAAGTGGGAAGAACAAACTGAGCCTACATTTGGGACCAACACAGAGGCCAGACCAGAAGTCTAAGAGCAATCCATCCCATGGATTGCATGATCTGGATAGCTTTTATGGAGGGAAAAAACACCCACCTACTCTAGGTTAAGTGGACTAGGGATAGCATAAAGCAATAAAAAGCTTGAGAGAATAAACTCTCTTCAGAAGGGTTGGATGTTATGGTAGTAGAACTCAATTGCAATGTATTCCAGAGATTAAGAAAAGAACGATAAAATCTAGGAAGAACTGCCATGGTTAGCAAGCAGTGTCAAAGAATCTGTTAGAAGTAAGAAAACAGCATTCAGAATACAAACTGTAGCAAAACAAAACAAAACCCTGTAGACAGTAAGAGATACAACTAAAAGATATATCAAAAACTTATTTAAATGTTTTATAAGAGGAGGCTAGGCCTTTGGTCCTCTGGATGCTGATGAAGCCAAGAGTTTGTTAAAAGGAAGGAAGTTGCTAAAAGATTGAATGAATGGTTTGCATTTGTCTTCGTGGCAGAGTTTGTGGCTTGAGCTCATTTTCTTAGGAGTAAAGTCTGATGCACTAAAGGAAATTGTGGTGCCAAGGGAAGAAATGGAGGGACTAATTGAAAATTGAAGAAAAGCGAAGTAGTAGGCCATGATGGCATTCTTCCAAAGGTTATTAAAGAACTCAAAAGGTGAGATTGCTGACCTCTTCAAATTTGTTGCTTAACTCAGTTGCTATAACTGAAGCCTGGAAGTTAGCCAATATTACTTCAATTTTTTAAAAAGGCTGAAGGGGAGACATGGAAATTATAAGCCTTTTGGCTTGGCATCTGTCCCAAGGAATGGTGCAGAAACCATTACTGAAGATAAAATTACCAAACATTTAGAAGCACGGGTGTTGCTAAAGGATAATAAACATGGCTTTTGGAAGAGGAAGTCTTAACTCTGTGTGTGTGTGTGTATGGATGGATGGATGGATGGAATCAATCAATCAATCAATCAATCAATCAATCAATCAATCAATCAATCAATCAATCAATCAATCAATCAATCAATCAATCAATCAATCAATCAATCAATGTTTGCCCAAGGTGATCTGGTAGACATTGTTGACATGGAGTTTCAAAAAGCCTCATCAAAGATCTCTTAGTAAACTTAAGACCCATGGATAAACTACCAGTTAAAGGACAGAAAGCAGATATTGAAGTAAATAGAGTTCTCACAGTGAAGAACTAAAAAATATAGGAGTAGGCAGTCAAGTGACGAAGTTTACCAATGTTTCCAAGTTCTGCAAAGGTTGTTTAGAAAGGGACTGTGAAAAAATCTAAAAGACTTTATACTGGGCCAATAGGCATGAAAACAGATTGTGTTCAATGTAAACAAAAGTTAAGTGATGCAGATTGGAGCAAAAACCTAAACTATGTGTACAGACTAATGGGACCTGAGCTGCCTATGAGAGGTCAATAACAAGTAGCAGTAAAAAGGCCAATAAGCATGTTGTGTAATGATAGAGAATTATCACTTTGTCTACTTTTCTCTCATGAAATTGCCCCTGAAACTGGAACTTGCTTTCAAAGGTCCTGTTTGCAGGGTTTTTTTTAAAGGTATCTAAGATCAGCTGAAATGTTTGGAGGCTAATCACCATATATTTTAGAAGTAATGAATCAAATCCTACAAATTACATGTAAATCAAACCTGTAATTTGGCTTGAAAAATTACAGACAAATTACTGTGGTATGCAACTAAGTAAGCAAATTTGGTATAGTTCTCTTGTGTGCAGATGAGAGCCTTCCTTCTGAATTCTTTTCTGATCTGTCTGGTCTATAAAGACATGTGAACTTACTGTTCAGCCAATCCTTTTTTAGTAGTAGCTTTAAAGAAAGGCAACTGGAACATAAAAAGAAATCTTGCTTTGTAGTGTGTACCTGGCTGGTTGTTAACTATCATCATCACAATGTGAAATGAACTTTCCATCTTTCCCAGAAGTTTAAATTGGAAGGTTGTGTTGACCCCAGAGCCAGACCAAGTTGTTCTTATTAATCTGGAAGCTGCTCTGGAATTAGAACTCAACATTTTCCATTCTGAGCTATGGAAATTTCACTGCTCTTTTCTCAGAAACCTTACTGTATATTTAATCTGATGACTGCAAAAATGAATTGTGCCACTTAAATGTGGAGGCTTCATTGACTGAATCTGGAGATACCTACTCAAAGGGAGCCTTTGTTCTTCTTAAGACCCATTCTGAGACTACAATTGAGAAAACTTTGCCCCTTTCAGCATGGACCACTAGTACAGCTTATGAAGGAGTGTGGCATAGGAGACATCCTGCGTCCTCCTAACATGTTACTTATGTATAATTGGAACAACAGAACTTGATAGGATGCCAGAATAGTGCCCTAACCTTGTCTAACCTTAGTGGTGAGATTTCTTTTCCTGATGCACATCTGTGCATGCCATTTGTGGCCACACCCAGAATTAGGCCACTGTGAGGCTGATGTCACTGCTCTTTGTAGGTGCTACCTTTAAAAATCGTCATCATCATCAAAAAGCAATACTCCTTGGCTATGTTTTTACTTATGTGACAGTGTACAGTATGTAGAGTAGGGGCAGCTAGTATGTGGATAGAGTCAATTACAACAGCAGTAAAAACCTTGCTGGCAGACCTAAATAAGATTGTCAAAGTCCAGTCAGTCTGGAGGAAGTCAAGCTGTAAGGTCATAAAAATTGACTACAGGTAGATGGTATTAAGCAAGCAAGCAGTATGTAGATTAAGAATAATAATCTCCTGTTTGGAGATGTGTTTCTGATTTGTCTCTTCAAGCTGATTTATCTGGCCTGCTGTCGTTGATGGGGATATTTTGTAAGTGTTGGTACTTGGCAGCAAAAACAAACATAAAACCAATAGACATGATGCTGATACAGTTTGAATCTCACCAACCCGGAACCATGATAGGAATGCAAACTGCTAACCCGTGATCATCAGGCTGACCATTTAAGCAAGCAGAGGGAAGAAACCCGCTGCTCAGTATGGGATAACTATTCTTTCTTCTGACATGTGACTTCAGAATGATTAGCAAAGTATGAATACAGTCATCAGGCTAAAAAGACTATTCATCCTTGGTGTCAAGAGTAGAAGAAGAAAGTGGAAAGTAATGGAAAGAGAATGCTGACTGGCTAGGGTTTTATGTAGGTCACTTTATATATTTGTCTGGGCTGTTAGTGGGGGACTTACTTTTGATCTGGCCGTTGATATGTGGCCTTCTGAAGACTGTCATTCTCAGGTTAGCCCAGTGCAAATTATACAAAGTTGACTGTTATAGATTAGAATTTGTATTCTATATTATTTACACATATTATTTAATTTAGGCTGCATCCAGACATTGCTTACTTATTCTGCTATATTTGGATATTTCAGATAAAGTATGGATATTCCAGAATATCCATGCTTCATTCTAGAATATCCAAATACAGCAGAAAAGTAAGCAATTTCTGGATACAGCCTTATAGTGGTCCTGGGGATGAGGGTGCCAAACTCCGTCTTACAATCCTTGGGGATTCTGTTCAGTTAGTGCCCTCATTTTTGAGATCCCACCAGCAGCTGTTGACTTTAAAGGACCAGAAACCTGTATTATTAATTTACAAGGGTGATATCATTGGGTGTTTTTCCATTAATGGGTACTTAATGGGTACTTCTAGTGACAGTGGAAAACCACCCATTAATAGATAAGCACAATTCAGTTATTTATGGGCTAAACACTTTAAACTTATCCTTCTTGAGGTTCTTCTACTTATTTCACCTCACATCCACAACTGCTTTTTTCCAATACAAAATTTAAAAGTAGTTATTCTTAACCTCTGCTAATGTATTATAATTTGGGATCTAAATTTTCAATAAGATGTAATTTGAATTTTTTCAGCTCAGTCTCCCTCTGTTATTTGTGGAGTGCCTACATTTTTGGCTTTCAGACCTATCCTTTAGCTTTCAGATCTACCTTTTTACTCAGTTTTTTCAAAGTAAATGTCTTCTCCTTTTCTCATCTTTTAAATTACATTTTTATCTAATTAATGGTTTTAGTTGTTTTTCTTCTCAATATTTGCAAACCAATTTTAGATTATATTTTAATACGAAGCAGTACATAAATATTTTAAATAAAATAGGAAACTACCATTTGACAAGAATCAAGTACTAAAGCTCAAAAGTGACTTAGAGCTGGTAGCATGTAGATGCTAGTATTTTGAGCCACCTTTTAAAACTGTATATGAATGCAGCCAAAAATCTGTATAAGATTGTGTCTTCACGCATGTTTGACACTGAACTAGCAGCATTATGAATGCTCACTTTCCTAACATGGTGTGGATAAGTGTGGTGTCAGAATACCTGGGGTTCAATGAACTGGCCAGGGAAAATGTTTTATGATGTGACCATTTAATTTTTTTAGTTGCCTGGAAAACAACTGCAAGCTGTTGATAGCACAGGGATACAACAAACAGATTAGTTGTAGCACAGCAGATAAAGAACAGACTTAGCATCAACTCTCAGTGGAAAGAGGAATGGTCTGCCAAGTGCCCAGATATGGGAAGATATGTGGATGATCCCACAAAACAACCAGCTCGTTTTGACTTACCACAGCTGCTTTAGAAAACATTAAGTAGGTTCAATACATCTCATGGCATCTTCCAGGAGTTATGTAAATGGGGTAAAACATTTCCCCTCACTTGTGATTGTGGAGCTGCACATCAGACTGTTGACCATATCGTGACCAGCTGTGAACTGAGGGTGTATACAGGATTGGTGTCAAACTTCTTTGAAACAACAGATACAGTCCTTCAATGGATGAGTGTCCTTGATATTGTTATATAGAATCCCTTTAACTTATGAACTTTAACTTTCTATTTTAACTTTGTGTTTTAATTGTTGTTAGTACTAACTAACTAACTAACTAACTAACTAACTAACTAACTAACTAACTAACTAACTAACTAACTAACTAACTAACTAACTAACTAACTAACTAACTAACTAACTGATGTTGAACGGGTTATCACCTAATACTGAAAACTGGCCAGAGAATGCCAAGATAGGTCAGAATGATATTGCTTCTGCGTCGCATAGGAATTTGAACATACATGTGTGCACACATGGCCTGAGTGACAGATCTGTTCAGTTCTGCACTCCTGAGTATTATCCCAGACTATGGTTTGACATTGTGTTTGAATGTTATTGCCTTGAAATGATGTTTTTAACTAACTTGAAATGTGGTTGACTTCAATGCTATCGTTCTAATGATTTTTATAATGTATCTGCTATGGAATTTGACCTTTGATATAAGGAACATGTGTGAGTGTTATTTGTGGAAAAGATTTGCAATTCCTTCTTAAAGCCAGCTCAGTGCCTGTTCAAACTTATCTACAAACCATTTATTTGGCTAAATTGTAAATCTGTACCTAGACTGAGCTACTGATTTTTAATGCCTTCTTTAAGCTTCATTGTTTAATATAGAACGATGTTTCCTCATACACTACATGTTCTATGTAGTTGAAGAATCTTCAGTAATGTTTCTGGAAGTCTGAGCTGTTAGACATTATTGCAAGGGGTGATAGTGGTCATTTTTCAGAAAGGCAGAGGTCTTTATATATCTTTTGTATAGATTTTGAAATGATATCTTCTCTGCAGTTGCTAATAACTCTTTTGTTTTTCAGAATAGAAGTAACTTTCTTTTTCTTTTCTGTTTTTTCTTCTTTCTTGGTGCTTTCATGGATATGCTTTCCAGGAGGATAAAGTGGTTAGAATCCTTTTTTTGTCTCAGATAATTTGCATTTTGGAATTTTATGTTAAGCTGGGATTTCTCCTTGCACTGTTGGGGCACTCTTTGGAGCATTGATAGTTTGGAAGGAATTTGGAACATATGTGTTTGCTGGTTGACATTATGGTGAATTTATACATTGAGAAGACAACCAGTGATGACTGGCAAATCAGAAGGAAGCAATAGTGAGCGAGGGCCTTTAATATTTGTAATATGCTTTGAGTTTTTTAACAGCTCCAGATATGATCCTAGCTGGATCCTTGGCAAAGTACCAGTATCTCATTCCTTCAGTTTTGTTGGTCGCCACTGACAATGTATCACCAGACACTGGAAATATGTATATTTGAATATATTATCAGGGACAGCACCTCAAATTCCAGCACTGCCCTTAATCTGAATTTTAAAGGTGATACTCTGGCTGCAACTTGCCATGGTGTTAGGAATGTTCTACTGCAGTGGTTCTCAACCTGGGGGTTGGGACCCCTTTGGGGGTCGAATTACCCTTTCAGGGGGGTCGTGACGAGTCTCCCGCCGCCCTTCCCTCCCACCTCCCAGCTGCTTTGCCCCCATGGCTGGGGGTCTCCACAACATGAGGAACTCCATTAAGGGGTCGCGGCATTAGGAAGGTTGAGAACCGCTGTTCCATATTGCTCCTGGGCAGCCTGTAATTACTTCAGGAATCCATTGGGAGTAGTAGTAGTGATTTGGATGACACCATGTGCAATCACATCATGAAGACCTACTCCTCCAGTATTATTATTTACTAAATTTCTATAGCCACCCAATACCCACAGGTTCTCTTGCAGCTCACAGTAAAACTATACTACACACCCCTATATCTTAAAACAGTGTAATTAAAAACATATCCTAAAAATATGCTTACTACTCCACCTCACTTCTGTGAACTCTGGAAGTACCTGAGAAGCAGCAGATGTATGCTCAAACTCTTCCCAGGAGCATGATAACAGTGGATTTGCCAGTGAAAAATAGGAGCTCTATGGCAGCACTGTTTGGCTAAATCAAGCCACTTGCCAGTTCTCTCTGTGACTAATCTTGTAGTTCATTTGTAGGAAAGAAATAACAAATTTTGCAAGTTTTAAGCATAATTGTTTCTGAAAGTAAAAATTTGAAATTAAATGGATTCATATTAAATAACTGTTTAGAAAAAGTCTTCAGTTTATTAACTAGGACTAAAAAAGATAGACACTATTAATTGGGTGTTGGAATAGAAATGGCCTCTTAATAGAGTTTAAAAACCTAGAACTAACTTTAAGCATGATACCAACAGCAAAGTAGACAACTATTTATTTTCTGATAATCTTGTTCCTGGTGACATCATAGTTGGAGTACTGCAATACATTTCATGTGGAATTGGTGACTAAGCTTTGCATGTAGCATTGTTGGTTGCTAATTTGTTTCTAAACTTAATTCACTGTGCTGGTTTTGACCTTTGGAGCTAAGGATTGTGATAACACTTTGAAATACCTCTTATTGTGTGTTCCTACCTTTTCCTATATTCAAGCACTGATGTGTTTTTTTCAGATCCTTTGTACAATACAAGCTTTGAGATTGACAACCACGTACCTTGCCTTTTCAGTGGTGTCTCCCAAATGTGGAATGCTATCCCTTTGAAGGTTTACCTGAAGCCAGTGATGTTATCATATAATTGGCTTCACTGGGAGAGAGAGACTACAACCATGCCTCAGTATCCAGTGATTCAGTATTTGATGATTCACTCAACCACAGTCAACCAAAAAGTATCTACAACACAGTCAATGTGTTCATATTATCCATGGTAGGAGCTGGAACATGGATATGGAGGCATAGTCTGGGTCATTAAGACTTAAAGAACAGGAAAGAGAAGACAAATTTGATCATGACAATCTAAGGGGAGGGGAAGTCTCTGATGTAGGCAGTCACCTTCCACTTTATGGCATCGCCAAATATATAATTGCAGTGTCTGGACAGATATGAAGCCATTTCCCTTTAAGAAATAGTATTTTGAAGTTTTGGAAGCAGTTTGAATTGTCAGAGTCCCTATGCAGTCAGAGTTTGTGCTGTCCAAGTCTGTGGAACTTTTCACACTTACCTGTGGCCCAGTGTACATAGGATCCAGAAGCCACACACTGGTACAGGATAAGGGAAGTCATGCCTTCTGCTAGTATATTCTGTTTTATTGGAAACGGTGTAGGCTTCCATGTTCCTGTTTACCAAAGAGACCAATTTCAGCAGCACAACAAAGCTTTCAGCCAAAATGGTTCCCTAGGGCCTCAGAGGTCAGGAGCTTTAGTTACTGGCCATCTGAGCTTGCAAAGGCCAGTTTCAAAGCTCACATGAACTTTGAGGTTGGCATAAAGGCTGTCCTGGAACAACCATCAAAATGTGGATGCACTTGTTCCAGGATGCGTGGACCACCTGAGCTGATCTGGTTTCATTGAAGCAGTCATAGCAGGTAAGTGCAAAGAGGGCCCTTGTTTCTCAAGTGCAAAGGAACCCACAAACTGCAGTTTGGCTAAGTTGCTATAATTTTCCTGTCAGTTTTCCATAAGATGGTCTGTAGCCTTAGGGTGCTTTCATGTAAGAACATAATGCCTGCTCCGCCCCCCTGTTCATTCAGGGTCTAGGTGCCCACATGATAAGATGCTTTGTAATCTATGTGGGCACATGGTTCCACTCTTTACCAGACATAGAGCTGTCTCAACTGCTCCATGAGTTTAAGTCCCCTCTTCCTCCCCCATGTGGGTATACATAGGAAGAGGGAGGTGATATACTAGCCTAATTTCCAGCTGAATCACTTCAGTGAAAGGCCAAAAATGACTGACTTCTGGAGCTATTTCCGGTACTACAGAAAGTTGTTATTGGAAACCTTGCCGCTGCAGGAGGGATTTTCTTGCAGCATTGTTCCTCTGGCAGTGAGGAGCTGCAGCAAGATGTCTGTTTGCTTTACTTCCCATTCTCCTGCAGCCTGTATTCATCTCCTACCTTCTGCTCTAGATTCTGACTACAACCCACACCCTCAAATGGATTCTGCCTTAGTGCAGCACCAGGGTGCACTAAGATCTTATGGTGGGTTACAACATTAAAAGCCAATTATAAAATGAACAGCCAAAACCACAGCAGTGTAGTGCCTGAAAATGAGGAGGAAAAGCTGTTTCCTTATTTAGCTAAAGGCCAGGGTAAAGAGGTTTATAGCTATGAATAATTTGGCTAGATAAAGTTGGATGAACTAATTAGTCATTCCTTATTATTGGGTTTAAAAAGATATAAAATTCCTTTATTCAGTTGATCCTTTGATCCTCTTCATGACTGAAAAAGGTAGCAAACATGTACAGGATATTCAAGCATTTGATGCTGCAAAGCAGCTGATTTTAAGGGTCTGAAAGTGGGTGTATTTGTCTGGTAAAACTCAGCTGCTTTGTAGTTTCCTTATTGTTTTCAAACCTTGGATTCTGTAATGTTTTTCCAGAATTCTAACCCTTGTGAATATGTGCATAAAGCAGGACAAAGGGAGATTGCTCTAGTTCAGTGGTTCCCAAAGTTGTCTGGGCTACGACCCATCTAATATAAGTTTACCAACTCGGGACCCACTTCTAGGAAATTTAACCATTACCAATATGAATAAAGGACTTTTCAAATAACAAAGTTTTAATACAATTTTTTAATTACTTAATTAAATAATTACATCAAAAAAGTTATTTCAAATACGGTTAAATTTCCTAGAGGTCGGTCCCGACCCACAGTTTGGGAAACCCTGCTCTAGTTCAATATTGGGTTATATAAAATGTTTATAATATTAAGTAATTTTATTAAGTAATTGTTTTTATAATCTGTAAAGTCACTCTGAGTACTTTGTGATTTAAATCATCTGCTAAATTTAATAAAAACACAAATAGATAGTAGTAAATGAAGTCTCTAGACAATTAGTAAGAGATATCCTTACTTATACTGCATTTTAGTTTGTTTCTTTGAGAAGGCTCATAGAAGGATCTTAGGCCCTGTTTCCACTCATGCCTCTTAAAACGGTCTAAAAATGAAAAAAAAAAAGCAATTCAAACCTGGATTCTGGCAGTCCCCACTTCAGTGGCTTTAAACTGCTTTAAATTGCTATCAACCCCTCTGCTGTCCCCACCCAAAATGGTTCAGAATCACATTAGGGAAAGGGAATCTTTTCTTCCCCCCTCTTGCCAGCCAGGGTCCCACCCCCTGCCTGCCGATTGGATCCCGCAATGACGTGGCAGAGGGTAGAGAATTGCCGTTCCCCCTCCCCTCCCCTCCCCTCCCCTCCCCTCCCCTCCCCTCCCCTCCCCTCATGCTTTTGCAAAAGATGTCCTGCCAGTCCTGCACATAGGCACACACACAAATACACACACTCGTTCCTCCCCTTCACTCTCCTCCCCTCCCCATCACCAGCAGCACCAGCTGGTATACACACACAGATGCTAAACTCAGGATTGGTGCTTTTCACTTTTCTGCAAATGCAGAAAATTGAAAAAGGGGCAGCTGAGAGACAGCTGTGTGCTCACTTGCCCGGCTGGCTGCACACGCGTGTGCTCAGTCACCGGTGGGGCAAGGGGGGAGGCGCTTCTCTCCTTCCCAGGGCTCAGCAAGGCAAAAGAGGTGCCTCCAGTGTGTGCTCCTGCCAGTCCTGAACATACACACGCACACACAATCACACACACACCCCTTCCTCCCCTTTGCTCTGCTCCCCTCCCCATCACCAGCAGCACTGGCTGGCGTGTACACACACACAAACTCAGGACTAGTGCTTTTTCACTTTTCTGCAAATGCAGAAAAGTGAAAAAGGGGCAGCAGAGAGAGAGCTGCATGCCCGCTTGCCTGGCTGGCTGCACACGTGTACGCTTAGTCAGTGGTGGGGCATGGGGGGAAGGTACTTCTCTCCTTCTCAGGGCTCAGCAAGGCAAAAGAGGCACCTCCAGTATGTGCTTCCCTGCAAGGAGAAAGCGAGGGGAAGTGAAAAATGAAGTGTGGAGTGGGTGAATTCCTACATTTTATCAGGCTGAATGGTTACTTCTCTGCTGAATATGGATCTGGCGTTTTAGCAAATCTGGCAAGGGGCTGGTCCCCGCATAGGGTGAAAGCCCACCCATTTCTTGACATATTTGCCCAAATACTGTTGTAGTGTTCCCATAGCAATCAGGAAGAAGCATTTTAAAAGCAAAACCAGGAAAAAACACCTGAAAAAACAGGTGTTTATTTATTCCATTTTTTAGCCAAATCCTCAAAATACCCCTGAAACTGATTGGGAATGGGGGCAAAGAGGATCAAAACTGTTTCTAAATCATTTTAAAATGCCAATGGGAACTGGGCCTTAGTATATACAGATTTTAGTGATCGCATTTAGTGGCGTACTATGAGGTACCACATCCTTAGGTCTGCTTTAAGAAACCCTTTCTCATACAGTTATCATCTCTTTTACTGTTGCTTGATGATTGTTCACTTCCCCAATCACTCAATTTTATTTTTTAAAATTCCCTCTTTGTTGAACTTCTGCACACCTTCTAAATTTCTTCTCCTCTATTCTTCCACAGAAATTTCACCATCCCCACGAAATGCAGTATTTACAATTTGCTGACTCATTTTTTCTTTCTAGCACTCCGGCAAAATGATCCCATCATGCATGTAGCACGTGTGCATGTGTACACAAGTGAGCTTCTCTGCCTGTCCACCTACCACAGATGGTGTTCTCAAAGCTGAGCAGTGAGTCAAGTCCTTGTGACATTACAGGGAGGAAAAGGGCTTGATGAGCAAACACAAAAGAAGTTTTAAAACCATGCTAAAGAAAAAGTTTGTTAAAAATATAAGCCCACAGCTTCCCTGGAAATGCCCTCTCTAGCCACAGATAATCTTTTTTTTTAACTTTTATTTTTAAATTTTCACATCATTACAACAAGAATATTCTCCACATCCCATTATTACACTACTTTAACAATTTTATACCATTCACACCAAAACAGGAAGCTAGATTAAGGAAAAAATGGACTACTAGTGGATAAACTCCACTTTGTAAAAAAAGGGGCTTATGCTAGGAAGCAGTGGGACATGCACTGATTATCAGTTTTAATGTGACTTCTGGATACTATATCTGACTTTTCTAGTTCAGCATTCTGCTCTCACCTGGAACAGGGTGCCTTCTCCTGGGACAGATAACCTATCCCAAGCTGGGATGAGTTGCCAGTGGAATAAAACAGGATCATCTGCCTTCAGATGGCTTGTTCTGTTCCAGTCCTTGCCGCTGCCTCCAGAGAGCTCTTGGAGATAGCAGCAAGGCTTCGAAGCTTAGGAACAAATGCTCCTGGCCTTTGAAGTTTCTGGCCTTACTGGTGTTGTGGCAGGCTATTTCTAGCAGCCTTCCTGGAATCCTGCTCAGAAGGGTCCCTCATAGTACGCTGAACCATGGGGATGTGCTAAAATATTACCCATTCAGTATTGAGGCCTACAACTAGACTAGACTTGAACTCCATTGTCAGCAACCTAGTTTTGCCTGTGTTTCATTCAGTGTGAAAGAAGCATGAGAGCAGATGGGGTTTAGCCTAATCCACACTAGTGTGCGGATGTGCTGGCCCTCATTCCATAATTTCTTCCAGAATAAGGGGGTAGTGTAGAAAGGACCATGGGAGTCAACTGGTTGCATAGGGAAACACACCAGCAGGACCCGAGTGAACAAATTGCTCTGCTTCTGGTCTCCCAGCAGCTGGCCTTTGGAGGCAAGCCACCTTCTACTGTTATGGAGCTAATATCTGTTGGTAGCTCTGATTTCCATGAATCTTTCTCAGTGCAAATATTCCGTGAGTTCTTCATCAGTGCAAAGCATGCACTGCACAGCTGAAGTAAAGGCACTTTCTCACAATATCAGTTGAGGCATATTATAGAAAAGTTTTTCATTTCGGATCCAGAATATTAAACTGGATGTTAATTTATGATCATCTCTTTGTGAAGCATTATGAAAGTACACTATACTGTATCAAGTGCTGTTAAGTTGCAAGCATGAGCCATTATCAAAGTTAGCAAAGCAAATCCCTTGTTTCAGCAACAGGTGTGTAACTGCACACCTAAGTTTCTTTTGAGTACAGTTGGACATTATGACACAGCAGGGGATGATGAATATTTAACCAGATAGATTTGGCTTGAGCTGCTGGAAACCAGTGCTGATATATATAAATAATGAAGACACTGCTACTAAGAAGGAAAAGTAGAAAATAAAGCCTGGATTTCTTTTGTTCTTGGATGCTTGCTGAGAGCTCTAATACTATCTGTAAAGTGTAGCTCATTGAAAACAACTGGAATGAAATTAATTATCCTTATTTACAGCTAGATCAACATTCCCTTTTAAATAACGAATTCTTGCACTTTTCTCTTTTGAATGATAATTTTTGACAACCTCGTCTTTTATGTATACTGGAAATGCAACAGTGTGGATTTAAGAGAACCAATTTTGCGTTTGAGATCTTGGATACACTACATTTTCAGTCTGATAATATTTTTTCCTATCAATAGCCATCTTGTTTTAACAAGGTGGATCTATAAAATGCAAAGTGGAAGGAAAGGTTTTTTTTCCCCAAATGCATTGGTTTTAGTCATAAAAAGATGTCCGCAATGGTGATTCAGGGTGAAGAATGGATTACAGGTACTTAAATTTCTTAATTTGCATGCACTGGGATTTATGGATTTTAAGAACATTGTTAGTAAGATTATTTATAATATATGTTCATAAGGTTGTGTTATAGCTATGGAGGTGCATGAACTTTTAAAACAATGCATGTAGGAAATACTAATGAAGACTTAGAACACTGATAAAGGTGGTCACCTCAAAGAGAGTAATTTAATTTTGCAGAAGTTACATGAAAATACAGTACTTTTAAAATATTCTATACTCTTAGGGGAACACTTAGCAAAGGTGGTTAAAACATAGTTGTGTAATTTAATGTTTTGTGCCTATACCAGTTAATACTTTAATAACAAAGATTACTGGTAAGTTGGTTTATGATTTGGCAACTCTATCAGTGCATATTTTTATATGATTGCTTAATGAGAAAATGTCTAGAAATATTGTTTTTAAAATATAGAAAGAAAATATGAAACTCTCCTGGGTGTTATGTTTAGTGTAGCTCAGTGGTTCTCAACCTTCCTAATGCCGCGGCTCCTTAATGGAGTTCCTCATGTTGTGGAGACCCCCAACCACAGGGGTGGAACAGCTGGGAGGTGGGAAGTAAGGGTGGCGGGAGACTCGTTGCGACCCCTCCGAAAGGGTAATTCGACCCCAAAAGGGGTCCCGACCCCCAGGTTGAGAACCACTGGTGTAGCTGAAACCAAATGCCTGCACATATAGTCATGATTTTTCTATATGTCAAGGTCATTACAGCTATACAACAAATTAATATTACCTATAATAATATTTTTGTCATGAGATGACAGGAGTGCATATAACAAACTGTAATATTAAGTAAATGTAATGCAGACTAATGTTCAGAATGTCCATTTGCTATGTTGTAGCTGGATACCATATTAGTATGATATAGAGATCAAACACATTGCTCACTTCATAATCTGAAAATTGTTGGACCAGCAGAGCAATGGCAAATTGTTATTGTCCCATTCATTCTTTAACGTGTCCCTTGAAATTGTCCCTTGAAATATGTGAGGTTTTAAACTGAATTTCACACACAGAATGCTTATGATGCACCCTTGCTATTTACGATCTGAAAAATGGAAGTAACTCGTATGATCCACAAGATAGAGATTGAAGCTGGTAACTTTCTGGAGTTTGGGGGCAAAAATAACAATTTTCTGCCTCTTTCATGGTTCATGAGTTTTAGAACACAGAGCATTTTGACAGAACCCAACTCTAGCAAAGGACTATTATAGTTCATTTATAAGCTCCACATTCATTCCTTTGCTACATCCAAGAGTTCTGTTTGGAAATTGGTAACAATGATTTGTTCAAATGTTTAAAAGTAGAATTATAGGTTATGAAAATGAAACCCTGCAGCTCTTAAATGAATCAGTTTTCTAGTTTATGCTGGAATAATTGATTATATAAGCAAGAGCTGCAGCCATTTCTTACAGGTGTAGCTTATAGAACAGGCATGACTTAAGTGTCTGAGGGCTCATTTCTGCTTCCATGCTCAGCAACATCACATTTGAAGGGAATTATATGTCTACACATTAGGCCTTTAGTATACGCTTCTAAATGTAGCCAGATATTTGCAGTTAAGTGGCTCTGTTAAAGAACGTGTGGTATGTAGAATTCCTTATTTGTGAATTATAAAGTGTAGCAAGGGTGGCATATTAGTTAACGTATCAGATTAGGGTCTGAGAATCCATGGGTTCAAATGCTCAGCTATAAAAAGTGACTAGGCTCTTCCTTCCCTCTCAGCCTAACTTACCTCATGAAGATATTGAAAGTTACAAAATGGAGGTAGAGATTTGCCTTCTTGAGATTCTTAGAAGAACAATATGATGAAATTGCTGCAAATAAATAGCAAATCAACACTTCTTTCTTCAATCATTCATTCATTTTTTTCAGTAAATCATTCCTGCATGATCCAGGAATAAAGTGCTTACCATGATATATATATTAAAGCAATTTCAGTGTGTGTGTTTTCATTCCTTCATTATCTATCCATAACCTTTCCAACAAAACACAGTATCTGCATGGCCATGAAAATGACACCATAGTTGCTTCAGCAGGAAATCACATTCAAGTGGTCTCTGAACCATTCCTCAGTGATAAACCAGCTGAGTGTTAGCGTGGTGATAGCAGCAAGTGGCTGGAATAGTCAGTTGAGCATGAGGAGCTGGATGCCATTTTGCCAGGCTTTCAGAAGTGCAATGCGTTTGGCCAGTAACTTGGGAGATTGAGATCTTTTGTTCCCAGCCTCTGAAGTGTGACTGAACTGGGTTGTCCATAATGCTGTCAGCCCTTGGTGTGGCCCATCAGTTGGCTCTGAGATCTTGGGCCAGATTGCTCAATCTGGCCCAAGATTGGACCCAGCTGTGCAGATCTTGCCAACATGCCTAGCATTTCTTCAAGTGTAGCCAGAATTGAGCCTATTTCCTGTGGCTGGCTTTACAGGAAAATAAGTTACAGGAGAACTTGTCTACGGATTTTCCACATTTTATCTACTAGTTTGGTCTAAAAAAACTGGCTTTGAGTGAGGTAAGCAGCTGCTTTGTTGTAGTTTCAGTATTGGGGCTGTGTGAGTAACTTAACTTGAACTATTTTTCTCCTTAGTGCTTTATGGGAGACTAGAGACTGTCATTTAACAAGTTTGTGAACCACTCTCAAATGCTGTTTTCCTACAAAATCTAATTTAAAATGCAAAGCAGACTTGGCACTAAGTTTGTAATTTTAGTTGGGACATTGTTCATTTTAAAGTAACACTTCAATATTAATATATGTTTCTAAATTAAGAAGAGAAACAAAATGCTCAGTGCTCCATTAAAAATGGAGAACTGAACAAAGGATCAATGGATCAGTGTAATAGGTTAATTTAAGAGAAAAGACCCATAATAATGTAAAGTCATCTCATGTTAGCCATAAGTAACTAATGTGGGTTAGTAGGCTTTAATGAAAGAAAATGAGAGAATATTAGATTAAGTCAAGCTTCTTTACCCTCCCCTTCAACCAGTTTATATTTATAGAGGACTAGAATGCTTTGTTGAATTTCACCCTGTGCTTTTAGCTTTTACATTTTTCAGACTTCTATAAATATAGGAATAGTGAACTGTAGGAAACAATATGATATATGAACGCGAACTGAGAGACTAGATAATTGTCTAGCATGCTGTTGCTGCTGCTGGGACTGTGTGTGCAGCTATCACTACTGTGTTTACTGTGGCTTTGCCTCTCTTAATATACCCTGGGTATCAGTGAGTGTTTTTTTTTAAATAGATCTGTTTGTTTTAGTGATTTCACTTGCCCCTATTGATATCTGTGAACTTGTGTGAGTATGTGTTGGTAATGTACCTGAAGTAAAGGAACAGAGTGGCGGAGGAGGGAGGTGCTCCTCTTCCACTGATTTCAGAATGGGTTGGCTTGTGATCAGAAGGAAGAAAGAGGATAAGTGGATGCATGTTTTCATTCCACACAGGAACCAGACTAGACCCAGCTATGGACCCAAGCTTTTCAGTCAAGTCAAGTGAAAGGGTCAGAACAGAAGAGCTGCTATTGTTTATAGATTTACTATTCTACTTATTGAAAGCCTCCTCAGACTAAAGTGGACTATGTGGCTCTATATCTGGTATTGGCCAATGAGGCAGACTGTGGATGCTGTTGTTGTATAATCTACCTTCTCCTCAAAGGGAACCCTGAGCAGGTTTACAAAACCTGGAAAACCTCAAGACATCAGTTCTGGTGAATTTCAACATCAATGCAAGGAGTAGCCTCATGGACCAGTTTGAGACTTCATGGTTTCCATGACAGTCATGGAGACAGCTCAGCTTGTTACTGGTCTAACTTTCAGGGCAGGTCACACCTTTGATCTGATCTTTGCTTCAGATAGCAAGGAGGGATATGTGTGTGTGTGTCAGTATTACCCTTCTGTCATAGAGAGTCCAGCGTTTGGTGATGTTTGGCTGCCTGATAGAAATTCCTTAGTTCAAGTAGTAGTAGTAGTAGGCTTTTCTACCTTGCTTTTCTCACCCATTTAAGGGGACTCAAAGTGGCTGACAAAGCTTTCTGTTCTTCTCACAACAGAACACTCTGTGAGGTAGGTGGGGTTGTGAGAGCTCAGAAGAGAGCTGTGACTAACCCAGGATCACCCAGCTGGCTTCATGGGGGAGGATGGAATGAAACCCAGTATTCCCAGATAAGAGTCTGGCTCCCTAACCACTAGATCAAACTGGGTCTAGTGGAAGACACCTTAAGATGCTTTGCTCATAGATACGTATGAATTCTAATGAAACCCTGAATTTTCTGAAGCTAGAGCCAGTTAGCCTACCATCATCCTCATGGACCTATAAATAGGAAGACAATATGGGTTAATGACATGCTTGCTCCTGAGTGTCTTCTCTGATGCTGTGCAACTTGAGCTGCTCCTGGGTTTTCAGTGTCAGAAGACAGCAAGAACACAAGTGGCATACTACTTATTATGAAACTGACTAAGAAGTAAGAGTACATAACTGTGCTTAGGCTTGTGTGTGATGCCAAAGATGATTGAGTTTGTAAGGACCAAGACCTTAGAATCCTGGTCTTCTACAAGTATGAAGGTTTGGGGAAGGTGAGTGCTGCTGGATATTACTGTACACCCTTCTCTTTTGGTCTTCTTCCTTCCTCTGTCAGCCCCCTTTGCATCTGGGCGGGGGCAGGGTTGTATAGGCTTCACTGTGGTATTACCACACAGCCCTTTGCACTCCTTGAGTTCCTTGCCCTTGCCCCAGCCCATGCTAAACTTCAGGGGGTTTGTTGACAGGAGTAGCTGTAGCTTGGTGTTAGAGAAAATTGCCTGAAAAGCAGAGGGTCACAAGTTTGATTTCCAGCCTCTCCTCAGAAGCAGGCAGAGGAAAAGCACTTCTATATCTTTGGCAGGCAGTACCATGGAGGTATACACATGTACATAGTCAGCCAGGGGGTGGTTCTGGCTTGATGGTGCACAAAAACAACATCTTGTTGGGTAATGCGAAAAGATAGTATGTAGTGATAACAAAAGGGAATGACTAGGGAAAAGGGGATGGCAGGGTAGCTCCTAGGGATAGAGGAAGATCCTGATTGTTAACAGCAGTGTGTATATGCACTCAAAGTTGGAAGGGGAAAGACATAGATTGCATACACTTAAAAAAAATATCAGAAAAGTTATTTATAGATGGGAGTACAGATGTAGAAAAATATTTGGAAAATAAGCCACTTGGGCCAGCCAGGTATATATTATTATTTTTATCTGGTAGACTTTCTGAGGACAGAGGTTGTAAACTCTCAAATAGCTTGGGGCTGAAGAGTAGTGACCTGAACCCTTTTTGAACTTGGTCTTTTTCTGGAATATATCTCAGGATAGGGGTCTGCTGTCCACATGCTAATACAGACTATGGCAGGTCTTGCCTGGGGCCTGTCATAGTTTGCACTAGCATGTGGACAGCAGGCCCCTATCCTGAGATATATTCCAGAATAAGGCCAAGTGCAGAAAGGCCCAAGGCCCAAGGACTGAGGACTGTCCTTCTCTTTGTAAACTCTCTGGGTGTTTCTATACTTACCTTGGGAATGGGAATACCTTCTTCTGGATTGGTTTCTTCCACACCCTTAGGCAGACTATAGAGGGCCCACACCTTGCTAGCACTCTGTGCTAGCAGTGTGGATGCACTGTGGGCCAGTCCACATGGACAAATTGGTTACTTAGGCTGGGATACTGGTAGACCTCTTTTTACAGATCTGCTAGCATTCCAGGGGTGCTAGACCAGCTAAGGGAGGTATGCTTAGGGGATGGTTTAGCAGGAGAGCCCGTTTTGGTAGTACAAAAAATTTCACTGGTGAAATGGGTCCCCCGAGGCCATTTCCTGGCTGTTAAAAAAGAGTCCTCACATCAGGCTCCAAAGCTTTGGAGGAGCAGAGGGCTTGTCTCTGGAACTGTTTGCCTGAGTGCAGACATCCTTTTCATGAGCCAGGGAAATTGCTGCAGCATAGGATCACTGCAGTTGGAGCAATTCCAACTGCTCCGCCCCCCACGTATGGCCTCTGTATGTGGTTTAGAAGCAGTGTTAGGATTCTGTTCTTGAACAATAATAAAATAAAAGGAAGGCAACAGATGGGAGAAATCAGGGTTGGATACTGAAGTTCTTTTGGGATTCACGAAAATAATGAGCAGCATCCAAGTTCTACGGAGCTGCAACACTTAGGTAACCAAAGGGCTGATATATGAATATATTAGTAGGAATTTGGTGATCTGTTGGCTTTTTATTGCCTTCCTAGTCTTATTATGTACCAGGATTCAACTTCTGAGAATAGAAACATTTGACTTAGGAAAAAGGCAAACAGACTCTGTTAAGGAGTTTAGCTGACAGTTGTTCTCCATTGTTGATCAACGTGGCTGGGCAAACATAGAAAGTGAGCTATGGAGAAATGGAGGAAAGTGTTTTTTGTTCTTTAGCTCTGCTAAAGGACTAGTGAAAGCAGTGGAGCAATACACATGTCAATAATTGTAGAGAGCTGAACACTGAATTGAGGCAAGGTTCATATGAGAACTCCCAAAGGACTATTAATTAAAGAACAGCATGTAGGCTTAGTCCCCCCCAAATGCCACAAAGTTTATTTTTCCAGAGAAGTGAAAACAAAAGGAAGGACACCTAATAGTTATGGGAGCAATTTTAGGTAGGCTGAAGGCAAAGGTCAGAAAAGTTCTGTTCCTTTTTTTAAAAATTCTCATATTGGTAGTAAACCTTCGAAAGAAAAAGCTTCTGGGATGCAGCCAGTCTTAGTGAATCTCTATGTGAAAAGGTATATCTGAGGGAATGATGTGATATCTCAGGATAATTTTAGCCAGTATATCAACTTTATTTTCACTTTGAGATGTGTGTGGAAAGAGAATAGCACCAACTCCCTCACATCCTCTCTGTGCATTAATGGGGTGGGCATTTGGTGCCTCTTTGAGCTCATGGCACAGAGAATTTAGATCTTCTTCTCTTGCTCCTGATCTTGGCTCTGGTGGCCAGATAGGAGCAAGGGAAGAGGAAATTGCCAAGTGTTATTATAGCTGTTTAAGAGGTGTTGGTGTAATGGTGCTTCATGTTTGGTGATGGGGTTTCTGTCCTTGAGGTCAGGTGCCAATGGAGTGATGAAGGCGGTGAGTTCTTCTGCTGTTTTGCTGTTGATCTGATAAACTACTGAAGGTGTGAGTAAATAAAAATGGCTCCTAGGATTGTAATGGGATAGGAGTTCCATTCCTGTTTCTGTCTTTAGTTTGGGAAAACCCCATTCAATTTCTTGTAAAAAATTATTGGACTTAGCAATGTATTTTAACAAACAAGACTTACTACACTCAAGTTCGTTTGCTGTGCTCGGCTGCTTCTGCCCTGTCATATACTTCCAGGTCTAAGGGAAGCTTCTATCAAAGCAATTTAAGTCTAGGATAGAATTACTGAATATAGCAGAGTAGGCCATTCTTCATATTTAAGTTCTATAATGTGCTTTCTTTATGCTGGGGCTTCTTTCCAGCATTCTATTTCACACAGCTTGTGAAATAGGGTTGTTGTGGTATAGCTTTCGGCATTATCTTAGTTCCTGCAGATGTATCAGTCTGTATCCAGTTTGTGATCCCAGCCTCCTTTTCATTGGCAGTCTGATCCAGTTCATAGCCTTAAAGTGTGATTTTCTGGTCTTGATGCAACTAAATTTTGTATTTTGCATATTTAAACTATGGAATATGCTGCAATATTGTTGGTCACCAAGTTGGATGGCTTCAAAAAAGGATTTGAAAATATCAAAGAAGGCAGTATGATTAGTAACTAGTAATCCAGTAGTTTTATGGCTATCTCAGTGGTGAGCGAAAGTCAGCAGCCACAAAACTGCCAGCAAGATAAGTTATTACCTATGTATCCTGCTTGTGGGCTGATGTGGTCAATTAGACACTGTGAAAACAGGCCTTTAACCAAATGGCTGAATCAAGTAAGGTAATTTTTACATGGTTAAAAATAGTTATCTGTTTGTGTTTCATATACAGTGCATAGCTAGGGGTGTTTTTCCACTGTCTCTAGAAGTACCCATTAAGCAATTAATTTGTACTGAGAGCTAAGATTCAAATTCTTTGCCAGAATGATGACCCTTTGCATTGTGAAAAATGTACGTTGTAAGTCATATTTAAATTGCAGAGATCTAGGTAATTGTCTCCAGGGGTTAGTGATATGCAGAAATAAAAAATGCTGACTCTGTTTTTAACAAACCTAGAACAGCATCAGGGGCAGACTGTTTGCCCCAAATCGAGAACTGACCAGCTGTTTCAAAGAATGGGCCAGCCTTTCCACAAAAGTCCATGAATCCACCAAACATGCCCTAGTTTTCTCCCTTCCCTGAGGGAGCTGTGCTTCCCTCTTCCCAGGTCTATGGGATACTGGCTTGGTTCCATTTGCCTATGCAGGTCCACTAGCACCATCAGTCATGCTATCTTGGGGATGTGCATAATTTTTGTGTGTGTGTTTGAATTCGAGTCGAATCGAATGTCAAATTAGATTTGATTTGAATGTTTAAAATCTGAATGTTAAAAAAACCGATTTGAATCCGTAACATTCAAATCTATTCTTTCGAATGTTAGATTCGTATTTAAAAATATGAATATTGACAATATTATACGTATCTGTACACATTTCATACGTATCCCATTTTATCCCTTATGCATCCTGTTTTCATCCCATATTATAAGCGCAAATGCATACAGATATGTATAATATATGTATTACATACATGTATTACATATGTATCTGTACATTTTTGAATGTTTTGAATCATTTGAATGAATGTTTTGGAATATCCGAAATCTGTTCTAATGTCTAAATTTGAATCTTAAGAAATCCAATTTGAATTCAAATGTCAATGTTTGTCAGATTTGAATCGGATTTTTGAATTTTTGAATATTTGTGCACATCCCTATGCCATCTAGGGATGATCATGGCAGACGGCATCTTCCTTCCATGAGGCCTCCAAGCACGCATCCACTTCTTTCCTGAAAAGAACTCAAATGTGATTGCTTATATGGAAAACCTTATAACAGCAAGTATTTCATTTTTTAAAAAGGAGTCCTGTTGTCACTGGTTCTTTTGACTTCAGGGTCCATATAGGAGCCCTTTTGCTGAAGAGCAGATTGGTCTCCTTTTTCAGCAGCTAATCCCTACTGCAGAAAACAGAAGAGTGGGATAAAGCCTACATTCTTTTAAGAGTTATCTTTTTGTTACTATAAAGGGGAAGGTGCTCTTCCCTGCTCTAAACTTCTGAATACAAAGCCCATCCTCTCTCCTTTTGACAGTACTGTTTATTTGCTGCTATAAAGTGTGAAGGAAAGGCTGTTCCTCTACTTTATGACAGAGGGAACTGAAGAAGGTTGTGGTTGTGGTTTATTTTAAATCTGGTTTGTGGTATTTGTGGGTTTTTTAAAAGAAGTTTTAACTGGTTTCTTCTTTGCAAAATACACTACATTGATACCACAAAGCAGAAGTGAATGTTTTCACAAAACAGTGAGCCAGTCTTGTAATTCGCAGTCCTTCAGAGTGGGTTTTTTTGGGGGGGGAGGCTATGTTGGGATTGCCACACGTACCTGAGGCAATCCCAGCATAGCCGCAGAATATTGGGGTGATATCCTGCAATAACATCACTGCGAAAAAAAAAGCAATTTCCAAGCCAGGTTTTACAGATATAGTTGAAAGGACTTACCTCATCTGGATGTTTGCTCATTCAATACACCATCTTAGGAATGGCCACTGCACATCTGCTGGCCAAACCATGCCTAAAATGGTAGCTGCACATCTGCATAGGGCACAGATTTGCACATTTTGGGGTAGGTATGGGCTTGTGCTTGCCCCATGCTGTTGGCTTGTTGTATGGGCAACAAGTGACTATTCTGCAAGAACCTTATTCTGGAATATCACTGAATATCGGTATATTCAGGTGCCATCTGGAGGTGGCTGGAGGCTGTTGACACACTCATAGAATTGTTGTGAGTGTGAAAGAGACAAAAGAAGAATCATATCTGGTGCCTTGACATCTTTGGAGTAGAATGCCAGAAATAAACATCACTTAAATAACTAGTGAAACTTTGAATTGCAGTCCTGTGTTTTTATTATATTAGAGCATTTTGTTTTCTGTTTGCACATGTATGAAACATGCAGCTCAGAGCAGTTATGTGGCATAATTCAATAAAATAATATTGCAGGTTTAGAGGAGTTTTGTTTGGAAACTACTTAACATATTATGTATGTTGTAATAGAAGTGATACAGCCTCAGGCTGTAATAATTGAAAATGACCCCTAATAATTGGACAGGACTGTTCTCTGGACATTTCCCCAGACTATTCTCAGCTGTGGAAACTAATCCCCTGCAAATCTGAGCAACTTTCCCCTCAAGGTGCCCTGCAAATTTGCCACAGCAAATTTTGGATGGTAACAGCACTTGCTTCCTTGAGAGACCATTCACTACTGAAAAAGCTGTGCCTGATGGCTACTTGAAGATGAAATGATGACAGAGAAAGAGCTCCTTTTTAGTGCTGCTACCTCAGTGTGGTAGGAACAACAACATGCTCTAACTGGTGTTCTTTCAGACTCACGGTGGGATTTGCACCACTTCTGTTCTAATAATTGACCTTCCAGTTTCACTGAAATACGAGGATGTGCTGCAGGTTCTGTAAGGGTGTCAAGAACACATGGGGCAATCATATTGATGGCCTTGCTCATCTCATGGTTCCATAGCAAGATCAGAGTGTTGCTACCTGCCAAATGAAATGGAGGTCCCCCTGTCTGCCCCACCAATCTGGGACAGTGCTATACCTTGCCTGTCACTGTCAGCACAGTAATAGTTGACCTCTGTGATAATTTTCCTTTTCTTTCCCCAATACAGAGCACAGTATAAACAGGCTAAAACAATATAGTATTACTCCCAGTAAAGGCTAAAATCCTCATGAGTCTTCAAGCTCTTCTCATGGTTCCCAAGAGTCCTGGGGATAACCCTCACCCTTGTTGCCTCCTTAGAACTCTTTCATATCACGACATTGTTGATGGGCCTGCCACCATAGAGAGAGAGAGAGAGAGAGAGAGAGACAGACAGACAGACAGACAGACAGACAGACAGACAGACAGACAGACAGACAGACAGACGAAGAAGAGTTGGCTTTTATACCCTGCTTTTCTCACCCATTTAAGGGGACTCAAAGTGGTTGACAAAGCTTTCTGTTCTTCTCCCCACAATGGGACACCCTGTGAGGTAGGTGGGGCTGTGAGAGCTGAGAAACAGACCTGTGACTAACCCAAGTTCACCTATCTGGCTTCATGGAGGAGTGAAGAATCAAACCCAGTATTCCCAGATAAGAGTCCAGCTCCCTAACCACTGGTTTATACTTGCAGATGTTGCAGTAGCTGCTAAGTAATTGGTTAGGTCCCAGTCTTGCTCAGGGTTCCAAGCAGCCACTGCAGGCAGGAGTACCTCAGTTTAGCTGAGAGGCACCAGAAAGAAAGGACAGATTCCCTGGTTAGTTTGCCTAGGTAGAAGATGGTCCCCTCTCCTGCTGTAGGATTTCTGAAAACCTGAGGCCATTTGCAGCATGCCTATATAGGCTTGAAAAGCCACCTAGCTGATCCTGGCACAAGTTCAAGTTAACTGATTAAACTCCATTTTAGGGAGCAAGATTTTGATATAGATTAATTCTCATAACAGTAATTGTTCATTTTAGTTCGTTAATGAGACTAAATTTGCCTTCAGTTGTGACAAGGACTAAATCAGTCTACAGCTTTATTCAGGTTTATATGTTTAATATTTAAAGTTTTCTGTGCTGCCCTTCATTTTTAAAAAGTCTAGAATGCTTCACAAAATTAACGATCCTTTTGTAACAGAGAATATTCTGTCATTGCAACTGATAGAGAAATTGATACACCAATCACACATGATTGGTGTAGTTTGTAGATCTACCTGCTTACCTGGTTGCACTTAGCATGTGCTGTTTACCTTTGGGCAGAGGAATGAGCCAGTGAGCCTTCCTTAAACAACAGAGGAGTTTTAAAGTAATTAGTTCAAGTAACAACCATAATATATCACACTGTGTAGCACGTAGCTGCAGAGGCATAGGGAAGTGTACTTGATATTTGAGCACCCCTTCCTTACTCCTTGGAGTCAACTCTGGCTGTGACTGTTAAGTAGACACGCTATAGTTAGAATCCTCCCCCCACCCCGTTTCATTTTCATTCTGTGCCTGTTTCTTGGATTCCACCTGCTGCCCTCTTTCCACTTCTGTGCTCCATACCTGTTTCTTTGGGGTTGAATAATGCTTGGCTGGCTGCTTGCAAAGTCATACCCACCCAAGTATTAGTGAAGTTACATCAACCTCCCATTCTCAAGTGTGAGTTTCCAGCTTTTAATTTTTTTTAGACTTCAGATAGTCCAAGACCAAAATTCTATACAGTTTCCCCTGCCCAACATATTATTTCCCACCCTGCTTTTTGCCTTATTTCCAACCTTTTTATTCAAGTATTGTATACTTCTTTCCAATGGATTTCTGCTGCCTGACCAAAGCACACACTATCACCATTATCTTCTATGCCATAGATGCAGCCTCAATACTCTTTGTGCTGCTCTTTCAGCAGGGCTTAAAAAGAATCCCTGGGGCAGATAGAGGGCATGATGAGTGATCGTGTGTTGCCCTCTGGGTGCCCCAGTGCTGCCCCCTTCCCTGCAGGTAGATGTAGCCACATCTGACCCTTAGTTCAGCCTCTGATTCGTACGTTGAAGATGTAAGTATATCAGACATTATAGCAAATTTCTAAGTTTACATGTCAAAAATAATGATGCCAGCTTATTTGCGAATGACATCCATATCTCTCATTCTGCCTGCACCTCGTCTGAGACAGAGAGCCTTCTATGTCTCCTGCTTTGTTAGGTTTTAATGCGCAGGTGAACTGTTTTTCTTCCTTATATTGCACAGTTTTTTTAAGTGGATAAAATGAGGTTGGAAGGTGCTTTTTGCTGCTAAAACGGATTACAGATTTTGGGTTTTTGTGCAAAGATGCTTTGCGGGGCTGGACCTTGGCTTGAAATGTACTTCACGTTGTTTATTTCAGGGAAGAGCTGTCCTCCTTCCATGCCCAATGCATAGCATTTCCTTCACAGACATATTTCATTTTAATCTTCATATAAAAATGATATATGTCCATGTGGGGCATGACTGCTATAGGAGAAGCTGGGACCCAATATGCCACCAGTTCTTTACTAATTAGGTGGATAGCTTGAATTGAATATTGAGAAAGGATTAATTTTATTTGGCATGGAAGTGAGCCAAAAAAAAAATACAGCGAAAGAAAAACTGGTGCCTGACAAAGAGAGAAAGACAATCATGTTGGTTGGATGCAGGAGGAGAGGAAATGGACTGACCTAGTTGGAAGCATCTGCAACAGAATATACCAAGTATGTGCTAAAAGACAAGCTAGCAGGTATGAATATGAATATTCTTGATACGTAACAATCCACTTTTTAAACACCCTGGAGAATATTATGTATAGCTGGGCACTATGGCAAGACTTTCTTCTGTGACAGTTTGCAACTATAGACATTTTTAGCTTTGGATACTGAATAGGCTGCCTCACTTAAGTCCTTTTGGTGGCCCTTTGAATGTTAGGAGATGGGATCAGGGTTTAGATCTATGGTGACTTTGATTATTATTGCTTTTTTGTTTATTGATTCATTGGGTTTGGTTCTTTGTTTTATTTGGAGAGTGATGCGTTCATTTCTAAAATGGCATATCAACAGCCTAGAATCTTTTATTAAAAAGCTTACATTCTGGATTGTCATACATTTCATCATTTGCAGCTGTTATGTCTGAATTACAGCATGTATAGACTCGGCCCTGCGGGTCATAGATTTTCCCAGTTCCCATTCCCCAAAGTTTTATGCAGTTTCTACCAGTCTGTCCCTTTCCCTAAGTGCCCACTGATGTTTTTCCACTGACCTCCCTTAATCCGGATCTAAGATGATCCGGATCTAAGGAATAAGTCCTTCAACTAATCTGGATCTAGTAGATCTGGATTAAGAAAAGTACCCAATGCGTTTCCATGGGTGGTCTAGCACTCAATAGCAATGGGTGCTAGCTTGCTCACAGTGGAAGCCCCGGAGCACCCATGTGGTGAATCTGGATCTACTCACGTAGGGCCCACCCGTCACCCCAGGTGTTTGAAGATTCTCCAGAGTGGCTCCAGAAAATCTCTGAAGCTTTGCTACAAACTCCAAAGATTCTCCGGAGCTTTGCTATAAGCTACAAAGATTTGCCACAAACTCCTTTGACAAGGGTCCATAGGAATGGCATTGCTCTCGTTTGGGGTCCTCTTCGAAGCCTGTGCTATTCTTTGGAGCTGGCTTTGAGCTGGGTTCGGAGATTGTGCACAGGTTTTGGAGTTTTGGGTTTTGGGGCATCCCCCCATGTGGGTGCCCCCCCCAGCCCCCATTGCCTGATTGTGGTGGAAACAGGCTCCATATAACCTGGATTTGATGCCTGAAGACCCCGTTGTGGACAGGAAATCTGGATTATAGGTCCTGAAGGACCCATATGATCCGGATTTCCCTAGAGCAGGTGAAAACTAATGTGGCTCTAATGGGGTCTGCAGTGGAAATGGGGTCTTCCTGCTCTGAGCCTAATGGGTCCTTAATGGGTACTTAGTGCTAGTGGAAAACACCCAAAGGCAAATATAATGTTGGCAAAGCAGAGGTAGGAAGCTATCTGATTATATAGCTTTATAGCTAAACAGTGTGCCTAGAGATGGGAGTACAAAATGCTTAGGAAGGACTTCTTATGTATTAATAAGGATCTACAAAGGCAGAAATTTCCAGAAAATGGTGGTAACCTTATAAGGTTATATCTTGTAAATATTGGTACATGACAGGAAGCACCAAGATGCAGAGTAATGCCTAGCATTGCTTCTTGAAGAAAAATAATTAGATATCATATAGTTGACTCCAAGATTAAAAATATTCATAGGATCAGAGACAGCCAGTGAAATGTAGGCAGCATGTGGTGTCAGGTGAATTGGCATGGTGTTTTTGAAGCATCACCCTTTACTTCACCCTAATTCTGATCTGCTACAGAGCAAAATCAGAGTTGCAGGCTTCAGATGTGCTTTGCAAATCAACTTGATAACCCTTCCTCACTACTCTGCCATTTTTGTTCACCAACTGTGTAATGGGAACTGCTCTATACAAATTTTCAGCGCTGTTCGCACATATGCACATAATCTTAAGGACTATGAGTTTGGTTAAAATAATAGTGGTATAGTGCTAATCCTAAGGGAGGAGAACCAGAATTTCTTTATTGAAAATGCAAGAGGCACACAGCAAATAACTTTATTACAATGCAAGTGGCAACCAAGCAAGTGGCAACAATAATGCACACAAGTGGCAATAATAAAACACTTTCAAGTTGGGGCAAATTAGTCAAATAATAGATGGCAACTCAGCTTGTAACTATTAGCAAAGAGAGGGAGACTTGGTAACAATTTACACGTATTGAGAGAAGTAACTGTAGCAATGGCCAAGGCAGAAAATCTTCTTGTCAGCCAGAGACTGGGAGTTAGTTTTAACTCCAACTGACAGTGCAACACTAATTTCTAAGGAGTTCTAAAAGAATGTGGGAAAGAAGAAGAGCAGTGAAAAGGGGAGAAGAGACAGCTAGCTTCAGGAAAATAGGGAGATATACCTTTCTCTGAGCAATAGAAGGTCTTCTCAGTGATTAGCAAATGTATTAGGGCACAAGCAGGCACACACATGCTAATGGGAGGATAGCAGCACTCAAAAAGACAGGCTTTGGAAAAGGCAGAGCACCAACACTATTCACTTCTCACCTTTTGGTACCAATGAAGTGAAGTATAGCACCCTAGAACACAGTCCACTTAATAGTCTTGCTTGCCCTCATGGCTCATTCTCATGGGAAGTCAAGTAAGTCTGAATATCCACCTGGCTCTTAGGCTGCGTCCCCACGGGAGCCTTATATCGGTTTCCTGAAACCGAAATAATTGAACCGGGTTGAAACTGTCTCCATGGCTTTCAACTCGATCCAGTTCGGCCACATCCCAACGTCATCCTGATGGCAACCTTATCTCAGATTCAATCCTCGGAGTCCGCACGGCAGTCCTGTCCTCCCCGCCCATTGCCAGTCATGGTGCCCACCCCCTTCTCTCTGATTGGTGTTCCCTCCCTCCCTCCCAGGATCAGCCCCTCTCACTTAGTTCAAAGTAACAGAAATCAGACCTCTCCTCCGGCTGATGGGGATGGTTGAAAGGGGAAAAATGAACCAGATGTATCAGAAGGGAGATTTAACAAGAGATGTGGGGCGGGGGATGTAGCAAAAGTGTCTGATTTTATAGCTGTCATGAAAGCCTGCCTGCTCCCACCCTCCCTTTCCTGTGCCTCATCCATGCCTTTTTTGCCTCTTTGTTCTGATCAGCTATAGTGATCGTGCACTAAACTCTGTAAAATTCTGTCTGCTTCCTCCCGCCCTCATCGCTGTGCAGCTCTCCACCTCCTTTCCTCCGCACCGCCTTTCTCTTCCCCTTTTCTTCCAGCTTTGTGCTCTTCCCTCCAAGCCCCCCCACCATCACCCCCCCCCCCACATGTCCAGCAGCAGCTTGTTGTGTCATTTTGCTGGGTGGCGGTTGGGAAAATGGGCTCGCGGGTGAGGAGTGTGCTTTAGAGGTCATCTGGGAGGCAGCCCAGAAAGCTTCAGTTCATCCACTCATTCATGGCTCAGAGGGAGCGCCTCTCCTGATGGCCGTGGCTGCATGTGGCCCAGCACCGTCTGTGCTTGTCTGGCTTAAGTCCCCCTCCCGTGCCTGCACGAAAGGGAAGAGGCTTACCTGGCGGTGGCAGTCTAGAGCTGTCAGAGCGCGCGAGGGGAACACATGTGCTCCCTGAAAGGTTTTGGTGTCTCTTCTCCTGGGCAGCCACACAGGGCTCTTTCTGTCCTGTCTCTGGGGCATCGGAGGGCATGTGGATGGATGACTTTAGGGAAGGGAACAAGCTCGGGAGCCGCGCGCGCATCCAGTAGGAGACATTCCTGAAGCGTGCTGCTCCTCTGTCCATTTGTCTTCCACCTCCTCTGGTCTCTCCTTCTTCCTGCCCTGCTGCATTGGTGCGATTGCCATTCCCCTTATGCTGCGCCACTGCGCTCCGTTGGAAGGAAGGCTTTGTTGGATGCCTTGTGCGGACTTTGCAGTCGGGCTTTGGATGGGAGCAGCTGGCCCGGACGGCGGGTATTTAACTCGCTTCCGCTTGAATCCCGAGTTGCAAAAAATAAAAGAAAAAAGGATGGAACCAGATCTCCTAGTATATATATAGCCTCTGACTCTACGTTCTCCACGTTCACTTGGAAGGGTGAGGTGATTCTGAAGACATCTGGATCCCCCTTTCCCACCCGTGCTTCCCTCGTGCCGAGAGGCTGTGCTGGAGGGGACCGAGGGGCTTTTCCTTTGCCTCATGCCTCCTTTCCCCATTGCTCAGGGCACGCAGCAGCAGCAACTAAAGCCCCTTTGCTTTAAACATTCACATTCAGCTGCTTTCCTCCCTTTCCCTTTCTAAAGTCAGAACTTTTGGAATTGCGCAAAATTGCAACATTGTTATCAGGTTGAAGTGGTTCCATCGCTACAGTGTAGCGCTGCTGTTAAGGGTGGATTTTTAACACTCAGATCACTGTCTTTGGAAGCAAGCTATTGGGAGAGGGAAACCCTAAACATGGATTCTCATCCCTTAAAACGGTACTGTCCACACAGTAAAAAATGTAAAACGTTTCAAGCGCACGGTCTGGAGTGAGACCTGTTGAAATCAGGATTGAGATTCACCACGCTTTGGGGTGGTTTAACATGGGGAAAGCGTGTTAAACCAAACTGCCGTGCGGACTCCGAGGATTGAAAAAGTTTTGAATCTGAGATAAGGTTGCCGTGAAGACACGGCCATAGTTAACTCTTGCCTCTTCATGGCAGGGATACATGGGACATCAAGATTTCTTGATCCAACAACATCTAACAAGTCTGTAGGGAAGGCAAGAATGCTCAAGCCCCGCCTTGGGAGTGATTTCTAGCCTACAGATCTCTGGAATCCAAATGCACAAGAAATGAAGTTCAGCTCCTTGCAGGTCCCTAGCTACTTATAATCATTCCTCTGAAGTTCCTTTTCCTCTTCAGAGCAGCCTGTCTGTACTTCTTCCCATGGCGTCCTGGTCGCCCTCGGATCTGGAGCAGTTAGCTGCATGTCTTTGCCATGTGGTCTCTTCTTCCTGCTTCTTCCCAGAATTCTTTTCTGGCTGAGCCCACAAAAGCCCTGTGAGTGCCAGAGCCAATCTAGTATCTTCCGCAGGAAACTTTGCTAGAGTTAACTTTTTTTCGCCTCCTCAATGACCCTGTGGGATCATTACACCTCTAAAAGCCTTTGCAAGGTAGTTGAGTGCAGTTGAAAATTTTGCATTCATCTTCTGCTTGAAAATGCCCAGAAGAAAGCAGTAGACCATTGCGTGAGACAGAATGATGATCTAGCAAGGTTCCTCTTATGTTTTTAAGATAGAGAGATCAGGGGGAAGGTTTTGCTTTAACATGGTTTTACTTTGAGCAAAACTTTGCTGGAATGGAACCCTCACAGTAAACAGGATCTACTGTAATTAATACCTGCAGTAATATTAAGACCAAGGTACAGATGAGGGAGCTATATTAGACAGTAAATACCTTCTTGTTCTTTTTAGAGGGTTGATTAAGGTCCCCTATTATGGGATCCCAGCTTGTTCCAAGCTACTGAATGCTGGTGCCTTTGCCCTTATGGGTTGTCTGTGAAAGAGGTTTCAGACTATCAGTTGTCTAGTACTAGCCCTTGAGGAACTGGAAAGCAAAACTGTTTCTTTCCATGTCTTCCTAAACTTTGGCGCAGTAAGGGCTCTTGTCCAAATTTGCTTAGATTCTTAATAGAAGCATTCATGTTAAAAACATGTAAATGTTGAAGACATTGGAAGTGATGATCCAGTGCAAAAAATTACTGGGAGACCTCACATTAATTGACAACCTTAAGTGATAGTGGTCATGTAGTCTCTCAAGTTGTTGTAGGGATTGGTTTTATTTTTTTGAAGTGTTCTCATGTTACCTTGTAGCATAATCATGTTTTCATGTACAGTAACAGATAAGATCAAATTGCTCTAATTAAAGGAACTAATTCTGACTTTGTTTAGCAACTGTAGATATGGTGTGAGAACTATCTCGAACTTCTTGTAAGCTTTTAGTTGTTGCTGTTGTTGGCTGTTTGTGGAGCATGATGGAATAAGTTTTTTTCCATGCAAATGTAGAGGAAGCAGCATTTGGCCAGCCTGCTAGCTTTACTGCTGCATTGAAGGAAAGTACTGCAGCACAGACTAGTGGCTTAGAGAAAGAACAGATGTTTTTCTCTACATTTATGAGTTACATAAATGTACTTCAAAGCTCTCTCTTTCTCTTTGAATGTTGATTATGTTTTCTCTTTTAGTACAAATGTTCAGTCATTCTGGAGATAATATTTGTTAAAAATTATTCTTGTGCCAAGATGGCTTTTTGGAAAAGATTTATTATATGATTATATAGACTCAAGGAGTTAGGGTATCTGAATCACCTTAAGCCTTCACAGATCATTCCTTTCCTATCTCTGCATCTGGAAATTGTTGAGCTTTTGATGGTCATGAGGCTTCTGTTGATCAGGGTAGGCTGCTGGACAAGGCTTGTTTGATGCTGCATCACACAGACCTAGTCCTTTGGGCTTCCATGTAAAGTCATTGCAGAGGTGCAGAGCTTGGCAGAGGCCTAAGAAATTGTGGAGAAATGAAATCACCACACCTGCACGATACATGGCTCCAACCCCTCTGGATGCACTGCAGCCTGAAAAATAGGAAGTAGTGATGGAGAATGGAGCAGTGCATTTATCTTTACCTGGCCCTCTGCTCCTCTTACCTTTCAGTGATGTCAAAGAGGACCTGGCGTGTGGTATAGGACCTAACAGTCCCAGGCTTCTTTGGTTGGTTTGCTAAGAGAATCAAAGTTTGACACAGGTCTGCTGAAGAAACATCTTTAGAACTCAAAAGTATTCAGAGGTGTGGTAGTCTTTCCAGTGAACTAAGTAGAGAGCCTTGCCTCTAGGCCAGTGAGAATTTGAATTTTTGAGATCTCAAAATATTCATGGTCATCAATCATGATTGAAAGTGAGGATGGAACAATGGTGTGAAGCAGAGAAAGTGGCATTGTTGTAAACAAAAGGTTCTTGTGGAAAGCTGAAGGATATTCATGTGCTTAGGGAGTAGTTCAAGCAAAAAAAAACACTACAGAGTTAATGTGTCTGATCACTTTGAAAGGACCAATGAATTTATAATCCAGCTTTTTGATTGGTGTGGAGATATGAGGTGCTTAATAGAGAGATAGACGGAGTTATTTTTAGCAGTGTGCAGTCCCTCAGTGCTGTGGTTAACAGACTGTAGTTTATAACAGGACTAGGCCTTATGAAGAGTAAATTGAAGATCACATCAGAGCTAGTGGGCAACAGTGATATCTGTACCATAAACAGCATGCATTGGAGGATAGCGTACAGAGATGTTATAAGTAAATTCAGCTAGATGCAGCAAAGAGACAAGTCGCCTTGTTGAAAGTTAATGAAATAACCTGAATACTGTTCTAGGGTTTGATTAAGGCATTCAGTAGCTGATGTTTAGTAGTGGCATGCTGAGGAAAATGATAGATCAGTGCTTAATAAGTCAGTAAAAGACCTCCAGAAATTTGCAGTGATTTTGGAGCCACCAACTGGAGATGATATGGAAGAACATAAGAAGCACTCTGTTCGTTTCAGCAGAAAAGTGTCTAAGGCAGGTTCTGCACAACAGGGGAACCTGTGCTGTAAATGAAGATTTATCTGGGAGGGATCTTTCTTTGGCAGCAGAATGTACTGCTCATATGCATGCTGCTGCTCTGGGAAAGGGGAATATTGAACTGGAAAGCCTTTGTTTGCTAGTTCAGTGAGCATAGGAAGTGGTATGAAAGTTAGCCATTTCCCTGTGCTTGCCGATGGAGATTGCACTGGACCAAGTAGCTCCAGTTAGCATGGCCTAGTGTACCTCTGCAAAGTGCTGTTTAAAGCTCTTTGCAGCAGTTTACATTTGCAGGGTGCCAAGAACACAGCATGTTCTTGCAGGGCACAGAATCATCCAGATCCTGCACTCTAGGAGTATTCTTTAGCCTGTACGTATGTGTAGTCAGTGCAACTCCAGTGTGATCACACAATGACCTTAAGATCCCATGTGGATCCTACCTAAGTATTCCCTGTATAAAGTTTACAAGTTGCTTTTGGTCATGTGCAGGTTGTTGTTCGGTGTGGCGGAATCATGTTTGACAACTGGTGGCTGTCTGGACACTCCTTTGGTATTGCTTTGTAGTTTTTCTAGCCCAGGAATCTCGTGGATTCCACCTATACATCTTGTCCTTGTCTTTTCTTCTGCTTCTTTCAACTTAGTTAAGCTAGGTTAGAGAGCTTTTTCCTTGTCCTTCATTTTGTTTGACTACATCCCATAGCATGTGGATTGATGATCATTGATCTTAAGGGGGCAATTGGGGTTTATTTGAGTTTTAACTCTTGCAGTTCACATATTCTTAGTAACTGTCTTCAGATTCATAATTCAAAAACATCCATCTTCTGTCATTTATTCTTCACATTGTCCAGTTTCTATAGCCATACAACAGAACAGATTAGAGATATTCAGGAACTGAATTTGCATATTTTGTTCAGTTAAACTGAACAGAATGAAGCTTGAAATAAGCACATTGTAGATGTTTACTGGCAGTGTTTTGTGTTGTAGCCAGGAACTCCAGAAAGCCAACTCATGTTATAAGATGCAAAGTAGATGAAGCTTTATTAGGCATGAGAGCATAAGAGCATAACAAGAATAAAGCATAATCACTATATTTACAGATTCACATAGACTCGCATATTAGTCTACACCTACATCAGCATTGGAAAGTTACACACCAGTTCTCCCAACAAACAAATCATGTTATGTCTTCAAGCATGTAAAACATGTAGGATAACCATGAGAGCTAGCACACTGAATTCTGTTCCTGACTACATTAACCCCTTGACAGGTTCACCATTGAACTAAACATCTACATTTGCATGGATGAAACTGGTCTAGTGGTTAAGGAGCTGGACTCTTATTTGGGAATACCAGGTTCGATTTCGCCCTCCCCCATGAAACCAGCTGGGTGACCTTGGGCTAGTCACAGCTCTCCTCTGAGCTCTCACAGCCCCACCTACCTCACAGAGTGTTCTGTTGCAGGGAGAAGAACAGAAAGCTTCGTTAGCTGCTTTGAGTCCCCTTAAATGGGTGAGAAAAGTGAGGTAGAAAAGCCAACTCCTCCTCCTCCTCCTCCTCCTCCTTCTTGAACTAAGGATTCAATTTTGCGCTCCCCCATGAAGCCAGTTGGGTGACCTTGGGCTAGTCACAGCTCTCCTCTGAGCTCTCACAGCCCCACCTACCTCACAGAGTGTTCTGTTGTGGGGAGAAGAACAGAAAGCTTTGTTAGCCACTTTGAGTCCCCTTAAATGGGTGAGAAAAGTGGGGTAGAAAAGCCAATTCTGTGTGGAACCACTCATGAAGATGGTGCAGAAGTTAAAACTACTATAGTGCAGAATTCAGCAGCTAAATTATTGATGGAAGTCTTTGGCTGTAGTTATATCATGCTGCTCTTTAAAGATTTTCATGCCACTAAGCAAATTCAAGGTGCTGATACTGACATTTGAAACCCTAAATAGTCTGGCCCACAAATATTTGAAACAGTGACCCTTTCTCCTATAAGCCTGCCTGATTACTGAAAGCTGCAATAAACAGCTTTTTTGTAGTTCTGTAACTTTTAGATGTTCAGTGGGTGGTGGCACATACTGAAATATATCAATTACCTGCATTATTGATTTTTTAGTGTCTGGTTAAGCAACAGGCCTCTTTACCCAAGCTTTTAATATTTAAATTTCTCTTCATATGTTGTTTTGCAGTTCTCAGATATGTATATTTTTATGTATTACATTTAATTAACCCCGCCCTTCACCTTCGTTTAAAAACTGATGTGAGGAGTCTAGCTACTACATTCTGCACTATTTCCTGCTCCTGAACCATCTTCAATATCCATATGTTCATTGATATGCTTGAAAACACTGAACAGTGCCTTCCCTTGCAGAAGCTTCGCTGGCTCTCCTTGAGTGAAGCCTGTACTTCCAAACATTTGGTTATTTTATGTTCAGTAGTGGCTTCCATGATCTTCCCTTGAATAGATGTTATCAGACCTATAATTTCTTGTATGTAAAGGCTATAAAGACTAGCATTGCAATAAATTTACATCCAAAATTTTAAGAGGTCTACAATCTCATCTTCAACCTACTTGGTACCTTGAATAGATGCTATCCAGACCCCTATTTTCTTGATCTGGCAGAAAGGTCTACTGCTTCTTCTCTTGCCATTGCTATTTGCCTTGTATCATCAGACTTATCCCTTAAGAAAATTTGCTGAAGCTCAGGAATAGGTTTCAAATGTTCTGCGTAAAGGCATATACAAATAATTTAATTCAGCTTCTTTATCATTTTCACCATTTAATATACTTCTGACTCTTAAGTTTTGAGAAGCTCCTGTTCACATTTATAATTTTGTATTTGAATATATGCTGAGCCACATCTATGATGAAGTTTGGTGCATATTGTTAACTAAAGAGTGAGTAAAAACACATACATTATAATTATGACTTGAAATCTTGGCAAAAAGATAGATCTTGGTGAAGGATTGTCACCTGACATATTAAGAATAATTTTTTTGGGTAGTAGCTTGCATTACCATCAATATTGATATCTAAGAATCATGAGTGTTGTAAAAGGAACTTCTCTAAATCCTGGTTCTGCTTGATTTACTTTAGAGTTGGTGTGGCATCATGTCTGCATCATCCCTCAAAAGTCTTCAAATAATTTACTTTTTCCACAAGGAAATTTAAATCAGTAATATAATTTGAATGGTAGACTTGCTCCCATTGAAAACAAAACAGCTTCACCCTTACCTAAAGAATGGGTTTCAGAAAGAAGCTTAATTTTCAGTAAAAATATTGAACATGGTCATCATGTTGTACATGATACCAGAGTAATACCAGAGCTAGACACAAGGTGGTGTATCAGCATTTGCTATGACTAGTGAGCTTCTTTTGCTTCTTTGAATCAAAAACAATGTGTAAGTAGTACACCTTTCAAAATGGGCTAATACACTTTAAAAAATTATGTGTGTGCTATGTTTTAATCATTCTGTAGGATTTTACCCAAAAATTCTAATTAAATTTTAGTTAGCAGATATGTACTATGGATGAAGATAAAAATTGATATGGGTCACATAATCAAAATCTGCAGTTCGGGGATAGATGTTGCCAATTGAACAGATTAAAAATTGTTGTTAGTGCTAACTGTATCTAAATAAGAAAGAGTGATGGAAGTCTGTGGTAGTATAATGTAAACTGGAATAGCAGGATTTCCCCAAACAAACTTCCTCCCCCTTTTAGACCTTATATAGGTAACTCCTCCCCCCTTTTCTTTTCCATTTCTTTCATTACAGAGAGCTATCTAAGTGCTGGGTGTGCTGAGCTAGATGGGCGTATAGGAGCATGGATATCTTCTGTGCAAGACCTATACCGAATACTATTGACCAGGCATGACTGAAAAAATGGGAGGCCCTACTTCAGCACAAGAGCTGCATGAACTTCTTGCTTAAAGTAACAGTGACACCAATTGTAAAGACCCCCAGTAACAATGAAGGAAGGAATTTCCGAGATTAGCAACCTGCTCTTCTCTAGCCATTTTTGTACCTTCTTAATAGCAGTATACTAGTTTTGGTTCTGGCCTGAATTTACTTCTGGAATTATTAGTGCTGGTAAATACCAAGGTTGCCCTATTGAGGGAAGTGTCTGTTGCCATATTCAGCTAGTTCCATATCTGTACTTTACAGGAGAATATTCTGTGTATCCCAGTTTTTTCCAGAAGCTACTGTTTATGCAGAATGCATGGTAATTTTAGGAGAAGATCTATTGGGAACAAACGTGGATCTTATATGGCAAAAACTAGGTCAAGCTTCTATGCATCTGCTCAGGGTGTTATACTGGCTGTCAGTTCGCTACCCACTAAGTTTAAGATTTTACTATTGATAAAAATATCTTTGGACCATGTTGTTTAGAAATGATTTTTCTTGTATAGACTTGCTTGATCCCTGAGAACTTTACATGAAGCTGTCTTAGTTGTACTGTTGCCTGTGGAGATCCATCTGTCAAAGGCTTGAGATGCATTTTTTCCCCTGTGCCATCCGGCTTGTTGAAGTATCTCTCCTCATGAAGCAAAGCAGGCATCAACTCTGAGGTTATGGCATATGTTCAAAATGTATTTGAGACATTAGCTAGTCAGTGATGAGGTCATGGTTTGGCTTACTGTTTTACTATGTTTTACTGCTGTATGTCTTCACAGGACTTTTAACTAGTCTTCCACTCAGATTGTATGGCATGTCAGATTGATCTATGCCATACACATAGATAAATGTGGTTGTGGTGTTCTTTATAGAACAATGCAGATCTTATATATGTTTAATACATAATTGTGTGTGAGATAAAAACTAATGCTTTAAAAACTAAGAGAAAATGTGAACGTTTTATACATAGTACACCTAGGATGAGATGGAGTGAAGAGGTGTATAAAATCATACATGATATGGATAGTGGATATAGGCTGCATACTTATAGGCATTTAAATCTGAACTGAATTTGAATTTGGTATCCAGCGTTCCCATTCAAGTTCTTATCCTGGATAAAAAAAACTGAGAAAAGCAGGACTTTTTTTAACCCTTTTGGAGTTGAGTTTGCTCCCCCCCCCCCAAATGGGAATGCTCCCAGACTATTTGAGGTGGAGCTATAGTCTTCTGGCCAATGCCAGACACATGTGGGTGGGATTTCGCAGCTTGCCATGCCCACAATGCTAGCAGACTGTGGTGGCGGAGAGGAGGAGGAAGCACCGGCCAGCTGGCCAGAGGAAGAGAGAGAGAGGTAGGCGGCAAGGGAGAAAGGAAGGATGGAGGGAGAAGAGGACACCCCTGAGGGTCTGCTGGTAGAGAAGGGAGTCCGTCTGTCTGCTGGCCAGTGAGGAAAAGAACCAACTAGCTGGCGGCTTCCCCACGTGTGCAGGTGGCTGCCGCTGCCCCCACCACAGGGCCCTGGCCACTGTCGCCATGAACAATGTTGGGGGGTGCCAACAAGATCGAGAAGCTGTTTGTGGGTGGCCTGTGCACGCATGCGCGCGCGCGAACCCCCCCCCATGTTGAGTGAGACAGTGGCAGCAAGCTGCCATTTTGAGAGAGGCAGGAGAAGCACAGTCCAGCCACAAAGTTCCTCTCACACGGGCTTCGAATTGGGCAGGCGCCCAGCTATGGCGGCAGAGGGACAGCAAGTCTGAATGTAGCGATTCCATGCACAAAAAGCAGCCTTCGGTGCCAGGCGGGCACTGGATCTTGGACACGCCACTGATTGGTCCATACACAGCAGGAAAAGAGCAGTGACTGACAGCTGAATGCTCCAATCATGTGGTTCTTGGGGTGGCCGTCTGGAAATCTGTGCTACTGAGTCCACACTGTGAAGGCATAATGTGTTCCTCGCAATCCATCCTTCCCAAGAGAGTGCAGAAGCATGGGGCCTTATTAGATCTGTATCTATTTGAGACGGATCTTGCTAGAGACACATTTCATAAAAACGGATTTACTTAATCCAGTTTTCAGCGGGCCAGTGCGGAAAGGGCCATTGATATTGTGAATGGCTTGATATGGTTTCCACTGGTGGTCATGTAGCCCTTTCATGGTAGGTTGGCCATCCAGAAGTTTCCAGACTCTCTCAATTCTGCACCTGGTCAACTACTCAAGCTGAGAGCTATAGTTCTACAAACCATTTTAAAAAAAATTCCAGTGTATATTTAGCCAGTAAAACAGTTGGCATCCCTGGGTGTAGCCATCTACCATAGTTGTCAAGAGTTAAGATCAACTTGAGGGCACTTTTCCTTTACTTAACTGATTTGGAGTAAATACACAGATTTCCATATGGTTAGTCTTGTTAGTTTGTTGTTGTAAAAAAAAAAAAATCAGATTCTTGTGAAACCATAAAGGCCAAGCAAATATATTTTTTCTGAGATACAGTGCACCTTTTCATACGCACAAACTGTTTCTTTAGGGTTTTTTGGTATGCTTCAAAGAAGGTGAAGGAAAAAGAGCAATCCTTTGCTGCCAGAAAGGAAGATAAGAAACCTCCCCGTTTTCTTCCCTTTCAGCATTAGCAAGAAGTGCTAAAGGGGAAAAAAATCCAGACTGCATCTGACGGGCAAGAGCTGGTACTTCCTGGCCTCCAAAATCCTTGCAGCTATGAAACCAAAGATTTGCAGCTGCAAGGGTTTGATTCATGTCAATGTAGCAATGGATTGGAAATAGACCCAGAAGTTGGACATTTTTGATCCAACAGTAAGCTGGGACAGATAGAAAGTTCTCCCAGCAATTCACCTCATCTTCCACTATTATGCCACCTGCTGAAAGAGGAGAAAATCACTTAACCTTTTGGTGGAATTAGAGAAATAGCTCCTTGGAATAGCTCCTTCTTTTGGAATTTGGAATTTCCAATGAAACAGAACTTAGTTTGGTTCTGAGTTCAAAACACCTGGAACTGCTTGTTTTGAGTATGAAATGTTTTGGCTCGAAACATTTAACATATCTCTACTTACTACCCTTCTGAAATCATACACAGGAGTGAAGAATTAGAATCAGTTGCTTTTCCAGCAGTATTTGAAAGACCTCTGAATGATGTTCTATGAAGGGTTGTCAAGCATGATTATGATACAGAGCTTCTACATTTTTGTTAATTTTTAAACCTAATTAAAAGTTCTTTGCATTTTTATAAGGATGTTTCTGGAAGGCTATGTTCAGCAAATATTTGTGTAACTGTTATTTGTTGCTCATCTGATAATTAATCTGCGTATTTTCTATGTTTCATATATAGGTAATGTGGGTATGTAATTCGTGCCGAAAACAACAAGAAATCCTCACAAAATCTGGAGCCTGGTTTTATAATAGTGGAACAAATACATTACAGAAGCCTGTTCAAGACACTTTTAGAGGGTTGCGAAACGAAGAAGCCCCTCAAGAAAAAAAGGCAAAGCTGCAAGAGCAGTCATTATCAGCACTGGAACGAGGTAGACCTCAGGTGCTCACCAGGCAAGACTCCATAAATGGTTCAGGAGGCAAGGTGGCAGGTGACACAGCAGACAGGTAAGGCTTTGACTAATTTTATACATCAAAAACAGGATGATTTTCTACTTAATCAGAATATCTTCGGATTTTTTTTTAAATTTTAAAAACTATTTTATTTAGTAAGAATGTAATGAGTCTCCATATTATCTTTTATAACCTCAGATCCATTGAATTGGAGAAAGTTTCAGTGATCTGGAACTTGTGCTCCCTTCCTCTAGAGATCCATAAATGATGCACAGACAGAGCCTAAAAAGCACTGTTTCTCTGACCCTAGTTGCGGATCTCCCACAGAACTGGCAGTCATGGATCGGGTGCTGGCAATCACAATAGAAGCAGGGCATTTCAAGAGTGTGAATGGGATAACAACTCTGCAACTTACCTGAGGTGAAAGTTGTGGAATGTGTGGAATTTACTGTTTAGAATGTCAGAGCTGTGTGTCTCACGCCTGTGTCTCTGTGTGTGGAGATGTGACTGTACAGAATTGAGACCCAAATAAAACTTATGCCTACGTTGGGAAAAAAAACACCCCACTGGCTAACTGGAAATTTTTAGTTGAGTGGTTGAATTGCCAAGTGGTGTAGTTAAAGGAAATTGTACTTTTGTTTTAATTGACAAACCACAATTTAGGAATATTTGTTACTTATTTTGTAGCAAAATGTGCTATAGAGAACTGTTGGTATTAATATAGAAATCACACAAACTGGAAAAGATCTCACCCATCCTTGTTTCTAGAACTTTAACACTTTTCTCAATAAATTTACTCTACTTCGAATCAGTTTATTTATACACTTCTTTGGTATATATAGAAAATGAAAACCTTGTGTTTTCCAGTCACGAAAGGAATAGTGGTACTGTCGGTGTTTTAGCTTTAAGCTTTTTGTAAGGAAACAGAAACCACAGAGGTGTTTTGGGAAGAAATCTGGGATTCTGTTTAGGGTGTTCCCGGTATTTTGTGTGAAGGTGTCTGATATTTGTACACACACACAGAATTGTAAGCAATTTAGTAATTATATCTTGGCTATAATTTAGAAGATGAGAGCCTGATGTACTTTCTCATTGGGTAAATAGGTGATTTTCTGTGATTGGACATGCAAGGTCCATAAACTAACAATCGACAAATTAAAAAGTAAAGTCCTTATGCAAGTAAATGTCATCTAATAATCAGGTTGATTCATGATGACTATTTTCATTATAACTATTTTTGTTATTTAATTCCTTAAATGAATCTCTTTCAAACAGTTATTCATTAGGCTGGGCAATAGCTGGCTCAAGGTTGGCCTATGAGTTTTCATGACTGAGTGGGATTTGAATCCAGGGTCTCTTAGGGTGTTTTTCCACTGTCACTAGAAGTACCCATTAAGTACCCATAGGTCACTGAAAATCTGCTACAGTATGCTGGCTGTCTACATTAAAGGTACTCGGCATACAGTTTTAGTAGCTTTGTTCTTGTGCTACACAATTTACCTTGAACCCAGTGGTTCAGTCCTGCTCATGCTGTGCTGGTTTGTGGACTTTTAAAAAGGTTTCTACAGGAGCAGCAAATAGGCTTTTCTTTGAGATTAATGAAAAACACATTTGCTTAAAATGTAAGATTCTCTCTTTGCAACTAGGAATAAAGGTAGAAGTCCAGTCTAGTGTAATAGATTAGTGGTGGACCATGTTGGACCTGGTTCCCAGGATTGCTATCAGGTTAAAACTTTCTTTCCTTTCTCACATTCTTTAGAGGAAAGGTAGGTATAAATGCAGAGTCCAGTGCAATATGACACAATGAAATGCTTCAAGAACTTTCCCTGAAATTCTAATTCATAAGCACAATAATTAATTTATCTGTTTCTTTTCCTCACCCATAGTGTAGAAGTTTTTATGTTGTGCACTTTTAAGTATTTGATGCCTACTCTGTCATATGTCTTCTCTTAGATACTGTGTTTAAATTTCACCATTGGCACTTACTGAATCTGTGTGCATTTTCTGTAAAACCTTCCATCTTGTGATATTTATTATTTTTAAGATGATGAAGACGTCTAATAGTCTTAGAAAAGAACTTGTGTAGTTCTATTTTCAAGCTGCTGAAACATTACAGTATTACTGTATTTATACTTCTTGATGAATGCTTTTCTTACTTAGTGTTTAATCTCTTCTTGTAAAATAAAAATATGATTTTTTTAAAAATGAATATTTGTTGCAGTTAAAAATTAAGTGTGGAACTTCAGTAATCCACTGATTTTTAATTAAGTGTATAGATTTTGAAATTTACATTGGTAGAAATCTATTTTAACCCAAATTTCTTATGGTAGCATGTGAGAAGTGATATACCACAGATGTAGCATTTGCAAGTTTATCACTGTGTAATCAGTTTCTCCTTTGATTAACTCTCATCAGATTAATGGGGTATGTTTTTATCCTATTTTTATCTAAATATTATTAATCTTGGTGAGCTCAGAGTCATGTTAGTGTAGGTCATCAAGGACACCCTATAAACTGAACCTACAAATTTCAGTTTATTTATCCTGAGTGGTTTATCTACCAGGGTATGAAGCAACTGGGATATAAAACTATCCCTTCTTCACTTCCACTAGGAGTAGATACTATCATTCTTTGCCTGTTTTTTTCCCATGTTAAATGTACTGTGATAGATTTCCCTGTTCTACTGATTTGTTGCAAGCTGGCTGAGCCCAAATGTAAAGTACTTCCTGAGCTTTATTGTGTTCAGAGCATGTAAAATGAACATAAGAACATAAGAGAGGCCCTGCTGGATCAGGCCACAGCCCATCTAGTCCAGCATCCTGTTGCACACAGTGGCCCGCCAAATACTCATGGGCATATCAAACAGAGACAAGGACAAACCTTTCCTGCTCTTGAATCCCAGCAAATGGCATTAGAAGTGTCCTGCTTCTGCCCCTCCCCCAACCTGAAAGATGCACCTAGGCATTCATTCTAGTAGCCATTGATACATCTGTCATCCATAAATTTGTCTAATCCTACCTTAAAGCGATCTAGACTGGTAGCTGTCACCACCTCTTCCAGCAGCAAATTCCATAATCTGATGACCCTCTAGGTGAAGAAATACTTCCCCTTGTCGGGGAAAATCTTTGCAGAAATCAGATCAATACCTTGCATATTTTAATTGGAAGGATTAGAAACAGATGGGATACAAACAACTTCACAAACTGCATATTTTACCTATACTGAGGAGGGTTAAAAGCAATCAGTGATTTGCTTTATAGCTGGACATAAAAGCTTATTATCTTAAACTTTTTTGGGGTTCTGCTTTCTTTATAGTCACCACATGCTTTGTCAGGCTGTTCCTATCCTAGAGCCAAATACCTTATCTGTTTTGGGATATTTTAAAAATATTCATCACATCCTGAGACCCACTATAGTTAAACAAACAATTTAGATAAAACTGCAGGTATTTTAAATAATTAGTGGAGCCAAACAGTTGTCTTTTACTTAAACTAATATTATAAAAGTGCTATCGAACAGTTTTATTATTCAAGACATAAAGCATGACTCTTGTTTCAGAAGAAATTTGTAAACTAGATTCTCTGGAAGTCTGCATTCAGTTGGGTCTTTCTTTCTTTCTTTCTTTCTTTCTTTCTTTCTTTCTTTCTTTCTTTCTTTCTTTCTTTCTTTCTTTCTTTCTTTCTTTCACTACATATTTGTAAGGAATACTGTTTAGGCCATAGCTATATGGTCTAGTGCAGTGATGGCCAACCTATGACACGCGTGTCACAGGTGATACGCCAAGCCCTTTTAGGTGACACACATGGTCACCCTGGCACCTGGCTGTGTAGTGCTTGCTTGTTCAGTTGAAGATTTAGCAAACGAAATTCAGCAACAAAAGTCACTAATGTAAAGAATTATTTGTTTTTGCTTTTAATAAAATGCATATATCAAAAATATAACTTTTTTACTAGATCTACAAATATCACAAAATTATGGATATTTCTAGATGTGACACAGCACCAGAGTTAAGCTAGGTTTTCTTGCGAATTTTGACACACCGAACTCAAAAGGTTTGCCATCACTGATCTAGTGGTTCCCCCACTTTCTTCAATTTAAGCCTGAATTTCACAATAAGAAGCTCATGATCTGAGCCACAGTCAGCTCCCAGTCATATTTATACTGCCTGTATAGAGCTTCTCCATCTGTGGCTGCAAAGTAATAATCAGTTTGATTTTGGTATTGACCATTTGAACTTTTGAAAAAGAGTGTTTATTCTGACCAGTGAGCTATCTTGGCAAAATTCTATTGGTGTGTGCCCAGTTTATATTTTGCATTCTTGCCTATTCTTTCTGTTGTCTTTTGTCCTGCTTTAGCATCCCAGGCTTCTATGATGAAAGTGACATGCTTCAGTCTTTTCATTATCTGTTGCTATAGTGTAGACTTGGATTACTGTGATGTTGGATAGAAGAAAAAGAAGAGTTGGTTTTTCTACCCTGTTTTCTCACCCATTTAAGGGGACTCAAAGCGGCTGACAAAGCTTTCTTATTCTCCCCACAACAGAACACCCTGTGAGATAGGTGGGGCTGTGAGAGCTCAGAAGTGAGCTGTGACTAGCCCAAGGTCACCCAGCTGGCTTCATGGAGGAGTGCAGAATTAACCAGGTTTTCCCAGATAAGAGTCCAGCTTCCTAACCACTAGACCACTAGGTAGATTGCATCCTAGGACTGCTTTTCTTACCATATCTCTGCTGAGGAATTCTTGCCTGCAGTAATAGATGTAATGGTCATCTGCAATAAATTCACCCATTCCTGTTCATTTTATTTCACTAACTCTCAAGATATCAGTCTTGACATCTCATGTTTGACAAGATCCACCTTGCTTCTGTTCATAGATCTTCCAGGTTTCAGTGCAACATTGTTCTTTACAACATTGGGATGTTACCTGTAATCTCTTATCTTGCATGATTTATTGTTGCAGGATTCTCACTAATACTAATTTATGTTGTGAGCACAGTAGCTTGAGACACACATGACAATTGTGAATTCCCCTCCTGGGAAGATGCAGGTGCTTAGCTGCTTTGGCTCCATCCACACTGAAATCAAATGGAAATGCCTTCTGTAGTCCAACCATCTCTTCCTGTATGCAGCATTAAAACCCAATGCCACGTGTCCCCTGAATTGAGCACCCCATGCCACTTCATCCATTATACCATCTCTTCTCTTTCCCCTCACTTTAGACCTGTTTCTTTGGTTGGACATTGATTGGTTGTCCTCCTGCAGAATCCTGCCTAGCCAAAAAATCAGTCAAGTAGAATAACACCCTCTCTTTCTCAAACGATAGTTTTAAAGCTGTGTCATACTGCCATATGTCAGATTCAAACTACTCAAGGGGAAGGGAAGGGATTGTCAGTATCTCTTCCACAAGAAGGGAAAGAGGGGATGCAGGTAAGTGACAGATCTTCACAGATAGGTTTTAAAATAGCACTGACCAGCTCTCTGTTTCCTTGAATTCTCTCTCCCTGCTGGCCTTGTACCCAGGAGCGTTTGGAACCCTACAGTATCTTTGATGACTTCATCACACAGCCCATAGAGATCCTGGTGCTGTGCCAAGCTTGAACAGGACAAGAGAATTTGTTTTTTCCCTATTTTGTTCAGGCTTTGCAGAGCTCACAGAAATGCCAGGAATGCTAGACTATCCATGGGCTGAAGAGATCCCTTCTTGTTGTTGATACAGAGATTTGTGAGGTGGAGATTCTTAAATCCCCTTTTGGGCAGTTCTCATTTGACAGACTGCAGTTTTGATGCTTTTTTTTTAGTTACCGGGTTTATAATCTCCTTAAAAATTCTGTTCAAATTTTCTACAGTTTTTAAGAACTCATACCCTTTTTATTAGATTCATCTTCCCTTCCCACCTTTACACCCTCCCCTAGTACTTTTCTTTGGGTTAAATGATAATTAGCTAAACTCTGCCCTGTCTAAGTACCAGCTTGAAACAGAGCACCTACTCTTATACCCCCAAATGTATCTTCAAAATGCGGGGTCAGCTGTTTGGGAGGGAATAGGTGTGAACAAAAGATATGTGAACATTCAGGTTTTCCATGACAGGTAAACAAGTTGCAGTGATTAAATCAGTTATTCAGCTTGGTACCCACATTAGCTTATTAACATGCAGCTTTTTTGCCTGGGCCAGTTCAAGTGGTATCTTCCTATCACTGGTTGATTGTATATCTCATGTGGCACAAACAACTAAGTAGGGGGATGCTTTGGGTGGGAAACAAAGACTGAGGAATAGAACCGGTAGACCAAAGTTGGGAGGTATGAGTGTGCTACCCACACTATCTGACCATAAATCTCACACTTTAAGTGGTCACTTGCCACTTGCAATCATGTTCAGTTATGAAAAAAGATATACCATAATAACTGCCTCCCTGAATCTCCTCTTTTAGTGGATTTTGCTGAAAACATCCTTCAGAAAGTGGGAGATCCATCCTAGGCTTGCAATCACCTATCTCCAATAAAACATCTTTTTGTTTTCAGTAATCTGTTCTTTTGTTAAGGCAATCTTGAAAGATTATCCAAAAAGCAAGCCACAGCCAGCTTTCTTTTTGGCCTCTGTTTCTCTCTTTACCTTCCCCTCCCCACATATTCTTCTGATATGTGCTAAGTATGGCAAAGCTTTATCCCAGAGTCATGTTTGATGTTTGAGATGTTCTGAGGAGATCCTCTTGGAGATTGTCAGCTCACTGTCTAGAGAGAGGATTTTCTCCATGATAGCTCCCAAACTCTGGAATACTCTTCCCTCAGGAATAAACCATGCTTCTTTGCTCTTCACTTTTTGGCTTTTAGTAAAAACATTTCTATTCAGCCAGGCCTTTGATAATTTGTTTCAGCTATGTTTTCCCCCTTAGTGTTGTTGGTGGATTTTTAAAATAAAAATTAAATGTTAAATTCATCTGCCCTCAGATTTCTGTGTGGGGTGGTATAAATATAAATAAATAAACTGACATGGCAACCCTTACCTCTGCAGCAGTTCAGACTAGCTTTTCTGTGCTTAACAAAGATCATATGGGCATGTCAGATGCCAGCGAATCCTTGTGTGTGTCCCAAGATGCTCCCTGCACTCTTCCATAACAGTTGTAGTCTTGCATTATTCAGAGCAGTTGCACTTTGAACATCCCTGTTTTAAATAATATGAAAAGATGCATTTGAAGAAAATGAATACCAGCAAAGTTTGTACTGTGAGATAATATATTAAATTTTGTCTGTTGTACTTTGTTACAGATGTCATTCATACTAATCAGTAGAAAATCAATGATTATGAGACCAGGATGTGGGTGATTTCAAGCAACTTTGGAAATCAGTGTTAAGCTGACTCTAGCAGTTTGTGGGAATACCAGTCCAGAAATTAAGTACAGATTACATCTTACTGTGCTCAAATGGGAGTATTCTTAGATGGGAGTACCTGGCATTTCTCACTTTATCTCATTTGGAAATCTATGAAGAGCAAATATGTTTATCTTGCAAAATAACTGAACTGAGTTGCAGTTTCAGATACTGTACTTCCTAACAAAAAGATATTATGTTTGTAATGCTAGTTTCCCAATTTGTAATTTTTTTAATTAGTACAATTTAAATCATCCACAAAATGATAACAATGCAATAAAATTAAAGAACAACAAATCAAATTAATAACCAGATGGTATCACACACCAGCATAGCTGGCACCCACCCTCTCCCATGGAATGGATTGGAGCTGAACTGTTAATATTTTCAAGCATTATATTTCAAGTGATGCATCAAATTGTTTCCTTTAAACCCTTCCCCTGCCCCCCGTACCTAAGCTGTACAATAACATTTTATCCCATTTCTGTTGCCAACTAATATTAATGAGCATACCCATATAAATAATTATTCTGTCCCTCAGAAAATCAAATACCAAAAAACCATTCATATATTTATACCAATTTTCAGTGCTCCGTATTTATTGCCTTTCCATCCCTTTGCCAAAACTAACTGTGCTGCTATAATTGCGTGTTTTAGTATATACAATTAATTTTCCTCAATTTGTACATCTCTTAACATTCGGGTAATACATAGTTCTTTTGACAAATCTATGTCTACCAATGATATTGTTTGTTTCATATTCAACTTCTTTCTAAAATATTTTAACTTTCGGGCATTCCCACCAAAGATGGATATAAATTCCCCTCTGTCTGCAGCAATGCCAGCAGCAGGAGGATAAATTATTTATCATGTGTGCCAGCTGTGCTGGTGTGTGATACCATCTGGTTATTAATTTGATCTGTTATTCTTTAATATATAAAATAAAAATAATTATTTTTTGATATTTTGTATATTCTCCAGCCATTTTGGCCATTCTCTTTCATTTATATTCATATCTGTTTTCCATAGGTTAAACATTTGTTCCCTGTAATTATATTGTTCTTTTGTCAGTAATTTGTAGATTCTTTCCCCTATTCCTTTGAGTCCTTCTAACTTATCTTTCAATATTGGCTCTAATTTTGACTTTGGGCTGCCCAATCTTCTTTTAACCTCTTCCTTATTGATATATTCTTTGACAGCTATGCTTTGTAACCAATATCTGTCCCCGATAATCTCCTTTATATGATCTAAATTTAAAGGGCTCAGTGCATTATCATATAGATATTTCATTTGTAATTCTCCATAAAGAAAGTCTGAGGGCCAATGCGAATGTATGGTGAAAATGAATACAGAGTATGCTGGTAAGTGGTGAACCTTGAAGATAGGTGTATGTAGCTTTGGAAGAGGACGTGGCCTGGGCATATCCTAAGGATGAGGTCTTAAGACTTGGAGGACTGTATTGGGCTTGAAAACTTGAGGCTTCCGATATGCTCATTTTGTAAGCTCTGCAAAATGCACTGAAATACTTATGAAATGTCTAACTGTTTTTCTGTTCAGATACGGGGAAGCTTGATTCTGATTATAAAGAACTAAGCCAGCACTTTTCAGCCATATAAAATCTTGACTGCTTTACAACAAACCATAGTTCATCAGTGAAAAAGTGGAATTTATGTAAAAAGACACTTTAAATCCCTTCTCTTTCACTGTGGAAGAGAGCATGAGAGGATGAGGTTCACTATGATGCATTCTCGTAATAGGAAGGCAATGTTTTTTTTGTTAACTATGAACTGCATAAAGAGAAGTGCCAGCAGTACAAGTGAATCAATACCGTAATTTCCTTTTGTAACAGAGGGGTGGAAAAATTGCTTCTTGGAAATTAAGCAAGGAAAGAATATAATACTGTGTTTCCTTTAAATTTCCAACCCTTCTTTTTTTGGGGGTGGGAGAGTTGGTGATAGACCACAAACATAGTAATACCAAAAAACTTCCTTTGTACTCATATAAGGCATTGTTTCCTTGTATTGAGCACACACAATAGTTAATGTTTCTATATTTATTTTGAAGGCTGTGTGGAAGTATGAACCACATGCCCATTATCTGCCTGTGTATATATAATTTTATTTTTTAACCTCAATTTGATGTTATTCAATAGGGTAATCATTAATTTGTTATTTTAATGTTTGATTTTCTGGTTTTATTCTCTGGTAAACTGTGTAGAACCTTTAGAAATCTGTGGTATATTAATCCAAGAAGTAATCTAATCAATACATTTATGTATGGAGACCTTGCTAAAAAGCAGGAATGTGTGTCTCACTCCATTATTTTCATGCTTTTTCCAGCTTAATGTCTGCAGTATAAAAAACTTGAATCATGCTAGAAAACAAATCTAGATGGTTTGATATACAACATGGTATGGCTGAGGTCCCATTATTTAGCACTTAAGAATCCCCACTATTCTGCACCCTCCAGTTCCCCTTAGAGTTATCTCGTAGCTTAAAAATCATTCTCATATGGGTTGATCAGGGAGCTTTGTCATGCTTGTTCAGTTGGCTTTAAGTCAGTGGATCTCAACCTGTCATGACCCCTTTGGGGTTGATCTACTCTTTCACAGGGGTCTTTATGAAGTAGGAACAAAAATAATTTTATGGTTGGGGGTTAGGGTTAGGGTTAGGTTGGGGGGGTCACCACAACATGAGGAACTGTATTAAAGGGTCGCGGCATTAGGAAGGTTGAGAACCACTGGTTTAAGTGGTAGAACTACCTCATGGTGCCTCATGCTCTGGATTGAAAATCAGTTCAGGATTAAGTATAAAGAGCTGTTCTTAAGTGGGTTTAAATTGGGAGAAAAGTGGGCCATTTCACAGGTGGCCTTTCAGTTCAGAATGGCTGAACAAAATTGGCTTTTAAGTGGAGTCACTGCAAGGCGTTTGCTGAGAAAGAAACAGCCATTGGCCACCTTACATAATTATACAATTCAAACAAAATGAGAAGACTGGGGAGCAACACTTAAAAACATTTGGTTTCCACATTATAGGGTTTTTATTATAGAAGCTTGTAAGTAGGAAACACACACACACAACAGTTTACAGTAGGTAGTGAGTGGGGGTACATGATATTAACACAAAGGATGAGGAGAAAAAGAGATAAATGAAAATATTGCTGTATGCACCTCCCATAATGTATATTAAGCATTTCCCGTTAAATAGCATTAAATTTAAACAACAGTGCCCAAATCAATAACAGCCAGGAAGTTCGAGGTATTACATTACAGTCCTTTAATCAATCATGGCAAAATAAAAATAAAATTTGGGAAAAAAGAGATTGTTTTGTATAATACCAGTACTTGTGGGGAAATCCCCTGGAGTTTACTTGTATGCATAGGATTGTAACCTTAGAAAAAATATCTTTAGTTTAATTGCACACACTGCCCAAGGGGTTAAAGAGTGAATTTTTACAGTTGGGATCACACGTTCTCATTAAACATATGTGCTGTACTGGGAAGGCCAGACATAATGAAGACATTTTCAATATAGTCCTAATTTAACCTATGGAAAACCTATCCCATTATTATATTAACCTCTACATCTAATGGTAGCTTTTGTGATGGAGTTGATTCAAGCTACCAAAAGCTAGCCAAGTATGCAGAAAGTAACAAATGCAGGTGGGTGGGGACTTGGTTAGCTGCCAAGAGAGATCAAGGTTAACTCCAAGGGTTTTTTTTCTCACTTACCTCCCTTAATGCAGATCTAAGATGGACCAGAACTAAGATGTAATCTGGATTTCCCTAGAACTGGTGGAAACAAATGTGGCTCTAATGGGGTCTGCAGTGGAAATGGGGTCTTCCTGCTCTGAGCCTAATGGGTCCCTAATGGGTACTTAATGGGTACTTAGTGCTAGTGGAAACCCCCTCCCCCCCAAGACTTGTCCACAGTATGGACTGGTCTACTGGGACTTCTCTCTGGGCACTGAACGGAGAAGGCTACAGTGTGAAAGTGGCACATAGCTTGCTCCAGTGGCTGTACCTGAGCTGCGGATCCAGTATACTATAATTGAAACACCTAGCTCTATTCCCAGACACTTGGCTTGCAGTTATGAAGGTTGGGAACTTTTGTTGGACTGGGATAGGCTACCTGCAAAGCAGCAAGCTCTTGGCACAGGCCAGGGACAACCCAATCCATTGTGAGTTGGGGTGTTTTATTTGGGCCAATGTGGTACAGAATAATTTATGTGGGGTATATGTTGCAAGTTGATCGGAGTGCTAGGCTTCTAGAATTTCTCTTGCCTTTTTTGTTCTGTTCTAATAGTTCTACTGTTTCTCAGTTGAACTTGTGATTGTGTTTATCTGTGTGCAGCACAACCAGCAATTTTTCATTGTATCACTCTACATTTAGCTGTAGTTAGTTCATGGATAGGTACTGCTAATTTTCTGCTGGTCTATTCTGCATAGTGGTTTTTGTATTTTTGATGTTTTATTTATTTATTTCTATCCCACCCTATGCTTGAAGGCCTTAGTAAAACAGTGTATGTTGTAAACTACTCCAATTTTGTCTTCTTTAGGTACCAAGTCTTTCTTTTGTCTCAATATGCTTTGAAGTGATTATACTGGTTTGTGAGCTATTAATATTTCATGTAATAGTAATAGTATGTTGGCTGTTTCAGAGACTTGTTTGATGTAGGGAATTGTGACCCTTTTTGTTGACTGTGCTGGTTGCATTGCTGTCAGTCAGTTGGGTCAGCACCCTTTTATAAAGCTGTGAAGATACTGTGTATCCTGTCCTCAGTAAGGATACATCTGTTCTCCTACAGGTGATAATTTAACTAGATAAGGACAATTGTGGTCCTTCTCAACACATTCTTCATTATTTCAAGTCTCTCTTCTAGTTTTATAGCTGAAAAAAATTAGAATAAGGTCATATTGAGGCACAGTTCACAGTTAATAAGCTATCTTGGCAGTCTGCCTACATGACAGCTGCCACTCTGTCAGGGCCATGGTGCCAACATTGCTAAAAGATTCTCACTCAGATCACGAGAGATAGGTGACCTATCAAAGATCCCACTAGAATGGATAGTGTAATGAAGGGGGTTTTCTTGGAAGTTTTTTTTTTATTCTTTCGATGAATTGTGGCAGGAGAGAATATGAAACATGCACTCCTTGTCCTTGTAAATGTTTTCATTCTTTTCTGTAACCACTTGTTTACTTTTTTTTTTAAAGAAGTTTGATTTAGGCAAAAGTTCTCAGTCAAAAGTGGCCAATTCTGATTACATACCAGGTAAGAGATACATGCACTAGATGGGAACAAGGAACCTTTCTAAGCTTGACTGCTACTCTGCATTCTCCAGAGATGTCAGGTAGAAGATTCAGGAATAGGTAGAAACAGAAAGAAAAATGAGCAAGGGTGGCAACCAGTGTACAGGAAGCCTAAATCTAGGATTTGAATAATGGGAAGGCCAGAGGCTTCACAATTTTACAGAAAGACCAGAGGTTTTACAAGTTCAGAAACTAGTTGAGATCTCACGGGGCACTTCAATAAAACTTGTTGGTGCATGCAAGCTTAAATTTGTTCCCTTCCCTTATTTTTTCAAACCTTTGCTTTATTTCCCATGCATCACAGGAAACTAGCATGGGCATCAGTATTATATGAGATAGAAAATGCTCTTCTCTTCTTTTTCTCTCTTCTTTGTGAGAAAGGATGCAAGGTAGGGAGGTCCTTTCTCAAAACGAAGCATTTCCGGTTATGGTGGCCTAGAGCATGTCCAAGCTATTTCTACTTTGTCCTCAGGAGGTAGAGGTGATACAAAAAGTAAAAGTTATATGACTGATAGAAAAGGGCGTCACTTATATGTTTTAATTCAGTAAATAAGAAAGTAAATAAGCAACCCAGTTCAGGTTAAGGAAAAAGGCTGCTGCCATTGGGGAGGGGGGAAAACGAACTGAAATTGTTAACTGCTGCTCTGTAGGAAAAGGCAGAATGGCCACCCAGGAAGATTGGTCTCTGATGTGTCTTTTGAAGTCAACCTTGTTGCAAAACTTTTAGGACTGTTTCTGGTAGGAGTTAGGGGCTGGTTGAGTTTGTAGACATGGACTAGAGGTCTCTGCTATTGGCTCTTTTAAAATGTATGTTGATATTACTTGTAAGCTGCTTGTATTCTAAAAGATAGACTATAAATAACTTAAATCTGTGCTGTGGTTTTCAAGCACCCCAAACATTTTGTATGCTATTTTATAAAGTTAAGTATGGAACAATAAAATAAGATAAATAAAATGCCTTTCCTACTCCTGGCTATTTAAAGTCTTATGCCAATCTGTTTGCTTAAAAAAAAATCTTCCAGTACAAATAAAATTCAATAATATAAATATATTATAAATAATATATAATATAAAAATTGTGCAATAAGTAGTAATAATTTCAAATCCAATGGGATGCTTTTATCACTAGGAAGACTTGTAAATAATAGTTCTTATATATTTTGCCATTCTACTGCCCTTTTTTGACTTTCAGTAAGAGATCATCTTAGAACAAAATCCGTTTCCCGGAGATCCGGCCTCCCGAGGATCTGTCTCTATTTCGGATGGATCCGAAGGGCCCTCACAAGTCTGCACACACGTGGGGAGGCTGCATTGGGCAGCTGGATCACCTGGGTGCTGTGCGGAAGTTGCAGCACCCATTAGAAACGGCATCCAGCCTCCCACGCTGCGGATGCTGCCCCCGGAGCCGCAGGACTGGAGCAGTGAGCTGCCAGTCACCGTGTGTTTCCGGTGGCGCATGGTACATGAGGGAGGGACTTCTGAAGCAGGCCGTCCTGCTTCTTCCCCTCCCAACATGGCCCCGGGACATCCATCCCTTCGCCTGGCCATGTGTGGAAGCGTTCTGCTTCTGCACACTTCCAGGTGAAGTGACGGATTGAAGACCTGGTTTGATTTTTCAGGTCTTCGTTTTAATCCGGATTTCGGTGGCAAGACCCGTTTTTAAGATGGATCTTGCACACCAAAATGCAGAAGCAGCCTCCGCAAAGTGTGTCCAATCCGGTCTGCAGTGCGGAAGTGTTTTTAATCTGTCTTGGGGGGTTAAATCGGTTTCCGCAGCTAGTGCGGAAACACCCCTAGTCTCACTTCCAAGAACTCTTCCCATAGCCTGTAAATTTTCCTTTTGTATCTCATAGCACTTTATTTCGGTTCTCTCTCACCTGTCCAAAGCATTGCTTCCTTTCTTTCCCAGCTGTTTTACATCCCCATCGCATTGGGTTGCAGCAACTTTCTCCCCTTCTTCTCTTCAGTGTTTTTCACTAATATATGACTAGAAAGAATTATTAGGATAAGCAAGCCTATGTTGTCCCCCAGATCTGATACAGTGTGTCTTCTAGCATTTCAGAGAAAATTTTGGTGTGTGTGTAGAGGAAAGTGGAAAGGAAATAGAAATTTTGTTGCTTAAGCTGAATCTCCTGTTCATGTATAAACACCATTGAAGGACATTGTCTATTTATCCTTTGGTGCAAAAGCTTATAGGTTTGGTGCAAATCAAGTCAGTTGCACGTAGTTCCTATTGTATATAAGATTAAAATTTAAATATTACTTCTATTTATTTAAAAATAAAATGTTTTTTGGTGTTTTCTTTTTTAAATGAATTTTAATTGTTTATTGGTTGATTTAACGTTCTTTTGTTTAAACAATTAACATAAGAATATAAAATAGTATTGACTGATTTGGTTAGTTCATGGTTTGCAGTGAACTGGTATTTCTCAATATGAATTGAACCACCCTGTTCAAATAGAACCTGAATAAGGGTTGTTGTACAAACCAAGCAAACTATAGCAAACCAAGGGTGGTTTGCTATGGTTTGCTTGGTTTGTATGTGAACTGAACAACTTCATTGTTCGGGGAGGGGGGGGGAACAGTTCAAGCCAATCCTGACAAAGGGTAGTTTGGTTTGATTACATGAGCCTCTAGCTCCTGAGACAAAGTCAAAATAGTTTGGCCCTACTGTAGTCCACCATAGCCAGAAACAAAGGGTAGTTTTGATTTGTCATAGATAATGGATAATAAAGTTGCCCAGAGTGCATTGACAAAACTTGTTGTCCGGATAAATAATCCTGGGTGTGGGAACACGTATTGGACAGAAATGGACTCCATATGTCTGTGAAAGAAAAATTTGATTATTGACATTGCATGAATTCAACTTTATTCTCAAATCCCAAGTCTGTTTCTTCAAAAAAGCCAGAGGGATGATCATTTACATTCATGGGGTGTTTCTGCACTTGCCACTTGAAAGCTGGATTAAAGAAATCCAGATTTCTGATATCCGGCCCTGGGTAAATCCGTCTGAAGAAGGGATGGATCCAAATGAGGTCTAACGCTTCTGCACTTGCGTGGGAAGCACAGATAGCAAGGAACACTTTCTGTGTTTGCTGGGTGGATGCCGCAGCACCGATATCCAGAAGAATCAGGCTTCTCTGCAGCCCTGCAGCCCAAGGAGCCACGTGATTGGAGCACTCAGCCGTCTCATTTCCCCACCAATCAGCAGCATACCTGAGATCCCTTAGCTGCTGTGGTGCTGCTGCCTCACTCAACATGGCGACTTCCTGTCCTGCCCACAAGCATTCCCTCTCCTGTCCCTGAGCGGAAGCGTCTTCCTTTGATGCAGATTTTGCGAGCAGGAACAGTTTGAAGACCTAATTTTTCAGGTCTTCCCAGAAACTGGTTTTGGCAGCCTCTGGACCCCATTAGAGATGGATCTTGTGTGAGGCTGTGCGGAAGCGGCATCCTTGAAGGGGCCCAAATCTGTCCTGCTGTGCGGAAGGTACCTTGCACATGTGTGCCATATGTGTTCTTATTGTGTGCTTAATGCGGAAACACCCATAGATTTTATCTGCCATGCATACTACAAAAGCTTTAAGTGTGTTCTTTTCTGTTAGTGTAATAGTCTTGCAAGCATGTCACATTCTTGCTGCTCTTATACATGCCTTGGATTAATAGGTTTACATTCTCGAAGGATAGACGTGTGCAGAGTACTTAGATTGCTGCTAACACCATTGGATAAAATGCAGTAAGCTTCAAACGTGTGCTGCAGGTTTCTGCGTTTGGGGTACACTGTCTCTTTAAGTGGCAAATTGTTTTGGAAGGTTTTGAAAATATGTGCAATAAAGCATTGCTTCACTGCTCTGTGTAAAATCTATGCAGTTAAGTAATAGAACAAAAATCAAGGCTGTGTGTTTAATGTTCTTTTTAGCTGTGCACAGAGTTAGCAGAGGCCAGAATTACCTTTCTTTTTATCTTATGCAAGATATGATACAGCTTTCCCCAAGTGGAAACAAAAGGCTTATTGTTACATTCTCTTGCTGCGTGTTAGCATTTGAAGAATAGGACTGTTAATTTTAAAGGGGTCTTTCTGTATGGCTGCCTTCACGATTTTTTTTAAGGGGGCAGTGTACATTGTCATTGGTGATAGTCATTTTTACAGAGGAGGAGAGAAGGAGGAGGAGGAGGAGGAGAAGGGGAAAGGGAAACTGCAGAAATCTCCCTCCTCCACACAGCCTCTGGTACAGTGCCCTGTCCTCGTTTTTTATTACTTCTGAGATTTTTATTGTTGGCAGCCAGATGTGCAGAAACTCCTGACGGCAGCATCTATTCACTGCGTGTTTTTAAGAGGCTTAGAGAAATATGAGGGGAGTAGATGAAAGCAGCTCAGCTTCACACTTCAGCCGGGAATGCCCAAAAAGCTTGCCGCTGTTTGGAATTCTTGCTACAGCCAGGAGAAAGCTGTGTGGGTGCTAAATCTTCCAGGACCAAATTAGAAGAAGAATGACTGTACTTTTAACTATCCATCTCTGCTCATTTCATCACAGTTTTTATCGAGATCAGGAAAAATATGGAACTTGATTGGCATGACTGCATTTGATGGTGACTGCAAAACAGATGACTTTTTGCACAGGTGCTAAGGAGGAAGAAGGGAAGAGAGAAAAATGCAATTTGAGACATTGCGCCAGGTCTGCAATTCTGTGTTATCTCATTTTCATGGGGTTTTCTCATCTCCTCCAAATATTTTACAAAATGATCTTTTTGCACAAACGTTGGATAATGCTAGGTAAGTAGGAAATGTCAGATATTCCTATTTAGTACTGGAATACTCATGACAGCAGTAATGAGTAATCATCTATAATCAGACCTTAAAATATTGTGATGTTTATTGGAAGTCTTTCATTGGTCAACTGTTATTTTGCATAATGTATTTAAATTGGTTAAGCAAGAATTAAATGACTTCATTATCCCAGTAAAAGCATACAGGAAGCAATGTAGGTATCTTTTGAAACACTTCACCTAGGATTTTGAAATGAGTATAAGTACGGATTCCATATGAAATATTGAAAGCATTTTACTGAGGCCAAATAACTGCCTTTGAATTGTTAATGTGCAAGTAATATATATAACCATAAATAATACGTTGTAGAATGTACACTAGGAGTCTTGCACAGTTTGGAAAATACTGTATACAGAAGATACATCCTTGAGAGGAGTTGGAGGGTTTTTTGTATCACTTTTCTATAATCTTATTAAGTAGGCACATTATGAATGATTAGTTGATCTTTTGCAGTGAGTTCTGAGCCTTATAAGCTTACATTGTTTTTATTGAAGGGATTGGGAGAGAAGAGTTTTTAATACGAATGAACAGTGCTGTTAATTGTAACATACCCTGACATGTATTCAAAGCTGTACTGCAATTTGTATTACTTGGCATCCTTTGCAGCATTTAATCAGTGAGAATTCCTTGCATAGATAGTATTCAGTACCTTTTGTTAAAAGGAGAAAAGTATTTGAGGAGAAAAGTAAAAATATTTAATTGAAAGGATTTATGAAGGTGAACAAGGAAGCAAGCTGTAATGGGAATGTATGGTCAGAAAAATAATAGTACTGTTAACAGCAAATGAAATCTTCACTTTTTTAAAGCTGAGAAAGGGCTCGTATTTTTCCTAAACAACACAAACTAAAATATAGATAATCCCAAGGCTGATGTGTGATTATTGATTACTGCTGCTTCATTTTGACTGACCCACTTACATTTTTGTAACAACAAGTTTTGCTTCATTTTTCATCCCTGGTAACAACCACTGCTGGCAAACTAATAGAACCATACTTAATAAAACATATAGTGGACAGGTGCGTTTAAATAATCACAGTATGTAGTTAAGTGTTTCCTTTTTTCTAAAATTATACATTAGTGATGGAAAACACTGCATACTCCAAGTTCCTAATCCAGGGCCTGCGGGCTCAGCCTCAGTCACCATGAATCTGTTGTGTTCAGCTCATGTTTGCTATTGTGGTTCCCACTCAGCAGAGCGGACCGCATGCTTGGTTTTTGGAAAACAAGACATTGAGCTTTCTTGTCTGCAGATCTTGCATGGATTTAAGAGTGATTTTGTGCACAGCAGTATACATGTTTCAAAAATCAGTAAGAAAAGAATAGTAGTAGGTTTGAAATTGGTTTCTAAACATAGGCTAAGGATGATTTACTTCATGAACAAAGATTCCTAAGCTGACTGTCTCAGTTTATGAGAAATGTGGGTTTGTTTTGTGATATATTCTACATTTAATGTAGTGTGGTAATTATGTTTTAACATAGTTATTAGTTGCTAACTTTTGAAATCCTGTTTTTATAAAGTCTTTCAGTCAATTAAATATACATGATTCCCATTTATTTAGTGTCAATAATCTGAAGACTATATTGCTTTATTACTTATTTGATATTATTTTACATCAATTTAATCATGTTTCTTATTGTTATTTTATACTGTGGAATGGATTCATTTCAAATTGACCACATTTTCTTGTAATAATTAACCTGCAATCCTGTTGTAGGCCCTATTGAACATAGTGAGATTTGCTTCCAAATAAACACATTTAGGACTGTATTTTAAACTGTAGGGCATTGAAGGAGAGGAAGGCACAGAAAAAAAAATCATTTTTCTTGTAGAACAGTATTTAAATAATATAGATTGTTTTAATTGCTAAAGTAGGTCTGGTTTCATTGCCAGCTTTGATATTATTTTAGGTAGTATTTTATATTGTGGAGAGAGAGTCACTGAAAGAATATGTTAAAAGCAAACACTGTGCAGCCAGGGTGCACTATATCATACTGTTCGTGTAGCATAATACTCCATCTGTATTCCTTTAGGGGTGCTCATGCTTATGTTTTGTGGAATCCTGTATATGTTAGTTTGTTGCATTCATGGCACATAGTAGCATTTATCAAAGTGCTATCGCTCCCTACTTAGGAAGCTTACAGTCTGACTCTTCTTTTATTAGCTATGTATTTAACTGGAGCCTCCTGTTTATATGCTAATCCTTTTGCTTCTACTAACTACACTGCAATGCTGCTGCATATAGTGCTATTCTGATCTTCCTGTTAGATGTTGTATGCTGTGCTCTCTGAAACATGTGCCACTTTTCAACCATTTCTAACTCCATCTTGCTGAAGCAGCAATATTAGATTCTGAATCTCAGGGCTATTGCACACAGCAGATTATGCTACTACTTTTTGAGATAGACACATATTTTCAACTTCTGTATTTTAATATAAAATTCAGTTGTAGGAAGGAATCTGTCTTCACTTTTTTTGGCCCATAAAATGAGCTGATTTTGTGTCTTGTTCCATAATGAATGGAACGAAATCCATATTGAAAATTAATTGAATACAGGTCTAATTAAATGCCAGTGTTTGTCTTTGTCTGGTGTTATAGCCACTTTCTATTCTAATCTGTTGTGGGTTTCTATCTGCTTAGTTCCTTAGGATTTATAATTCAAATGCTCAATATTCTAAATAAAAGTGGTCCTTAAACTTTTAGGAAAATCATTTTGGGGCGGGGGAATCCCTGAGTGCTCCAGTTCCTATTCTTAATGTTGGGTCTCAAGAAGCTCTTTTTGTAGCAGTATTCTTTGTACTGCAGTGGAGTTCAGAAGTGCTTTGGGCATATTCAGATGAGCATATCATTGCAGAAGAATGAATATCTTTTATGATAAAAAAAAATTGCTAGGAACTGCCCAAAACAATATAACTCCAGTGTTGGAATTTGCATTTGTCCTCATCTGTTGTCCTTTGAGGATGAAAATACAGTGTCTTTATTGTCTATAACAGCTTTAATTCTCATCTGATATGTAATTGCTGGTATTAATGGCAAGAAAGTGGATTTTAGTACGTCTTGGCCACAGAGGGGCATAAGACGACTAATGGTTTCTGAGAATAGGCAGTGTTCTATCTTAAGTGCCATCCTTTATAAAAAAGATAGCAAAAAAACAGTGTTTTGGTATTTTGCATTTATTGACTTCTATTAAGAAAAGAAGAAATATTTCAAAATACAGCGGTTGAGGCCTTATTATTGAACAAAAGAAATGCTTGTTTGATTAATATTTGCTCAAGCTTCACTTTTTCTTGTTACTTTTTAAAATTTTGCTTCCAAAGGTTAATATACTAGCACGTATGTTTACAGACAGTGCATATACTCAGACTTCTTGGAAATATTAGGTTTTCCAATGCAAGAAAATACCTCTATTCCTGACATCTGAAATTACATGCCTTGTTCTCCTACCAAGTACGCTGAGCTCTATTAACCATTAATGTCTATTCAAATATCTGGAGCAGAGATATAATACAGACTTCATAACTTAAATGTCTCATTCTCTAAAAAAATATTTTGAAGTAATGTGCCAAGGCAAAGGATAGATTTTTTAAAAAAGATCTAAGACAACCTGTGGTGCTGCTTTTTATTACAGTATCCTGCAAATTATCTTCATGTTTTTTCATTTTTGGTAACAAACAAAACAATACACCAGATAAGCTTCTAGTTTATCACAAAAGACTAATGCAAAAGAGCACTGAGCTGGCAGTAGTGGTTTGAAGAGATGGACCTACCGGTGCTGTTCTGTTAGTAGCCCTAGGAAAAAGGCATAATGTGAATCACAACACCACCCCACGCGTACATTCTGGATCTTTTTGTTACAAAAAATCCATGTGTTACAAAGGTTGTTTTTGGCACTGCACACGGTAGCTTTTAATCTTAAAGGGGCTTCACTAGTTTCTTTTTTATCCTGGTCCTTTTAGTTCTGTGTCAGCATTGAGATACATTTGTGTGTGTATGTTGTTAACTTCCTTCCTTTTTTCCTCTATCAGCATCCTCCATGATGGAATGTAGTGAGACAAGCTGTCAGGGCTAGAACAAGCCTCCTTTAGGAGTAGTGTTAATTGAACTCTGTTTACCACCTGGCACAGGAGTAAGGCTCAGAGCCAGAGAGTCAGGGGTTACTGAAATATGTAGTAGCAATCCCATGCCAGGACAGAAGTCAAGCAGGGTCAGAACCAGGAAGTCAGAGATAATCCAGAGTCAGAGTCAATAGCTGTGTTGGGTAGAAGCCAGGCAGTGAAACTGAGGCAGAAATAGAGCTGGTCTGAAAGCAGGAATATATCATGGGTCCTCAAATTTCAGTAGTGTGAGAGAAACTAATTTGATAGCAGCTAGTCATAAAATGCCATGATAACAACAGGCATATTTAAAGAATTCACTTACTTAAGCACTTCCATTTCAGAAATGAAATATAAAAACTAGATATAATTAACCTGTTGCTATGGCTTTTTTCCACAACTGTTTTGTATTTTTCCAGAATAGGAATCATAACACTGAACTGAATTAAACTAAACCTAAATTTGTTAAGAAAAGATATAAGATCTTCCTTATTATATTTATGGCTGCAGAGTTTTGAAAGATTATATGTGATGCGATCCAAATATACCTGTAAAAGTTAGGGTTAACAGATTCAGTGAGTGAAATCTTCTTATGGTTCATTATATACCATCCACCTAGATTCCACCTTCAATTTGTCTATCAAATTCCTTCCCATTGTTTATCTTGGATAGCTTTCTTTTTTCCCTGCAAGTTTTTATGTTCTCAAATAGAAAATAATCGTCATTGTCATGCAAAGCTACCCTATAATATAGCTGGGTTTTGATATTAAAATGGATATAGTACACTGGCCGTTTGGGTCTGATTGGACATGCATTGGACCGGGTGCGGGACCGAGATTGGCTGGGTGTGGGCTGGGTGTGGCTTCAGCCATCCCCATGCATACTGTGCCAAATCCCGGCACATGGGGGCAGTGCTATCTCCTCTCTGCCTCCTCTCTCCTCATTGGAAGCCGGATTGACATCATCCCACCCCTGTGCTGCCAGCTGCAAATGCTGCATCACCCCCTCTTAGCAGCACAGAGAAGCCAGGACCGAACGGAAAAATAATAATTTTTAAAAACCAAAGCCGCTATGAGGTTTGGCGGCAGTTGTCCGGTAGAGCAGTTTTGTGCACCTCTACTCCACCTGGGAACTGCAAGAACACCCAGTAAGCTTAAAACGGAGAATAATCAAGCCATTATCATGCCCACCTTGGTGATCAGGAAATTGGGGGGGGGGGATATTTTCCATATAAAAGGGAGAAAAAATCAAGCCACTATCCTGCCTGCCTTGGCAATTGGGAAACGGGGGTGGTGGTGGAATTCTTGTATAAAAGAGTTTTGTGGAGCAGTGAAGGCCATATGACCCCCTCATCATTTCAGCGTTAACACAATTTACTCCCCAAAAACCTCCGTGGTTAGGAACTCCAATGTGCAGGGCAGGAACGGCAAGCACAGGACATGAAACCCCACCTCCCACTCACATGAGTGCCAATCTCCTCTCCAAATAGCCCGGGACCATGTGCAGGCTTGGCTCGCAAAGCAATGCCTGCCAAACCCCCAAGCTGTGCCCAGACTTGTTTTTTCCAGTACCAAAATTGATCCTGGTTTGGTCCTGGTTTGGACGATATGGTCCACAGAAATTGGACCAAATCTAAAATGAATGGGGACGACCCTTGCCGAACCCAGTTTCGATTTGGACCAAAACGTCTGTGGGGATGCGACCACTGTCTATAATGGTGTATCAGTTGTTCTGTCCGGCATAAAATATTCATCCTCTGTAATGTTCATACATGATGATCAGGTTTGATATATTTTGTGCAACATATGTTTTTGAGATGAACATGCAATTTGCAATTATAAGTATGTACAAAATAATTGGGTAAATTTATTTGTACTAAGGTAGCTTTATTTTTCAAGCCAGAACTAGATATCTATGTATGGATGCACATAAACGGGCTTATAAACTGATCTAATAACATTTCTAGAAGTGGTTCTGTGATGCAGTGTTTGCTAAGATCTTCCACTCAATCAAATATAACTTTTATACACTTTTTGTTCCAATCATATACAGTACTGTGCAACAGTTTTAGGCAGGTCTGAAAAAACCCTGCAAAGTAAGAATCCTTTCAAAAATAGAAGTCAACAGTTTACTATAAAATGCAAAATGGATTACCAAAGAGAAATCAAACCAAACCACCCTTTGCCTTCAAAACCTAATCAGTTCTTCTAGGTATGCCTGCACATAGATTCTGAAGGAACTCACAAAAGATGTTGTTTCAAACATCTTGGAGAACTCATCACAGATCTGTGGATGTAGGTTTGCTCTGATTCTTCTGTCTCCCCACGCAATCTCAGACGGATTCGCTGATGCTGAGGTCAGGATTTTGTGGAGGCCATATCATCACTTCTCAGACTTACTTTGCAGCATTTTTACCACACCTGCCTAAATAGTACTGCATGTAAGAAAAGCCAAAAGCAATATCTTTTTCAGAGATGCAGGTGTTCAAAGGGAACAGAAATTTATTTAAATGCTAGTCGATCAAACTGCAACCTATATGGTTTCATTACCTCTCCCAAAGGGTTTCCACTAGTCTGTAAAATAACTATTATTTTGAATAGAAACTCAATAGAAACAACAAACCAAAAGATGGATAATGGTTCAATTAAACCCTATTTCTTGCAGAAGACAAAAATAAAATGTTTCAAACAAGTGGTCCTTCTAGAAGCACTGTGCTATTTCTTAAAAATCAATTGTTGACAAAAGCTTGACATATTGAATATTAGAAAGGACATTTTGCCAATCTCCCTGAGAAAAAGACATTTGAAGAGAGACGAGGCACTTCAGAATTCTTGTCTGATCTTCCTTTGCTCCTTCTGACTTTGAACAGTTTTATATCATGAAACACAAAGAAACAAAATATGTTACTTTGCCAAACTTTTGTTTGCTATCTTTCATATTAAATTAATATAACTACACAAGTAGTATTATATGTACCTGTCTTGTACCTTTTAAGGGCCAAATTACCTATCATAGTTCAGTGACTTAGAAAACGGGGTGCAGTTGGAGGGCCCTACATTCAGGCTGATAAAGTGTCTCTACGTGTTCAAGTGTACTTGCCAATCACACAACAATATGATTGTGCTGCCGATAGCATAGATGAATTAAAGCAACATGAGTATAGTACCACTTCCATCTCACCACACACTAAAACTGAAATTAATCAGAATATACTGTTGACAATGAGCTTTGCATTAATCTGGGCCTGGCAAATGTGCCATTCCTGCATTAAATACAATATAATTCAGTGATCTGCACGTTATCAGCGATTATGTTGATGCTGCCCTCAGTTACTATAAGCTAGAATATCAAGAGTATTGTCTATGTTGTATATCCACAGTTTCATCTCAAATTACCATATTTTAGTTTGGGAGAATAATGGGAAAAAAATCATTTCTGGCCTTGAGTGTTTATATTTGTACTTGTTCTGTGTTAGTTACAGGAACTGCAGAGTTGCAGTATAATGCTAAAGGTAATCAGACTTGGACCCAATGATCCTCAAAACATGATAAAATATACTAAAGATTCTCATAGAAGATGGATTTGGAGTTTAAAAGAATGAATTTTGCAAGCCAGTTTGGTCTAGTGGTTAGGGAGCCAGACTCTTATCTGGGAATACTGGGTTTAATTCTGCTCTTCTCCATGAAGCCTGCTGGGTGACCTTGGGCTAGTCACACCTCTCTTCAGAGCTCTCACAGCCTCACCTACCTCATAAATTGTTCTGTTATGGGGAGAAGAACAGAAAGCTTTTTCAGCCGCTTTGAATCCCCTTAAATGGGTGAGAAAAGCAGGCTAGAAAAGCCAACTCTTCTTCTTCATCCAAAGTTTTCATTAACGTGGCTGAGAGATTATACTATATGTGATGGGGTGACCATGTATAAAATGTAATCAGTGGTGGATCTGCATACACCAATACAGGAAAATCAGATACTTTTTCTTTAAAAGTGCATTTATGAACATTTCCTTATTTATAATCCAAGTATCATTAAGCAGGAACAATCTATACCACCCTGACTGGGACAGAAATTGCCTTCTGTATAGTTTGGAAACCTTCATATGCTTATAACTTCCAACTATACAACATGACCTGGTAGCAAGAAGTGAAATATTGAACTATTGGGGAAAACAGAGCAAGTGGTTACTTGCCAAACAATCCACTTTGGAGAAGCTGCTGATTGTAAGTTCTCATTTTCATTGATTAATCTGACCACACTATTAAATAATAATTCTGGCCAATGTTTTATCCCAAAATATTATACTTTAGTTTCTGATGACATTTGTATTAAATCTGCATAATGTATTTTGAAATTGGCAGTGCTTCAACAGCTTATAAATAAATAATAAAGCACTTAAAAGTACAATGAAACCTGAATCATGCTTCTCTTGATCAGTAATTAGAAAAAGCACTTTGTTTCTCAGCAGAGCTAAACTGAATACCATATGTGGATTTTAATTTTACATACTGCTCCTGTTGATTGAAAGTTCTAATTGAAAATATAGCTTAAATAAAGATCATCATGCAATATGCTTAAGCTTTGCACTCTTCAATGTGAAGACTGTCAGGTTAATTATGCTTCTCCCTGTTAGAAGATAAAATGAATGTTATACTTCTGGAAGGGTGAATTCCCACTCAAGGAATAAAACTGTTTCAAAACGGTTTGGATCCTCTTTGTCCCCACTCCCCAGGTATTTAAAGTGGCTTGCAAACAATTTGGATCCTCTTTGTCCCCATTCCCAATCAGTTTCAGGGGCATTTGAGGATTATTTAGCTTAAAAATGGAATAAATAAAGACCTGATTTTTCAGGTGTTTTTTTCCACTTCTGCTTTTAAAATGCTTCTTCCTTATTGCTGTGGGAACGCTATAGAATTCCCCTCTACAGCAAACTGTTTCATTGTAACAACTCAGCCACTTCACACCTTATAACAGTGTTTCCTTTCCCACCCCCGCCAGCCTAAAGATCAAGGAAAGAGGCAGGGAAATCTTGCCCTTCACAAGCAATATTGCACAATTTTCCCTGTTTCCCTTCCAGCCTCCTTCCTTGATCTTTAAAAGGGGAAAGGAGGAAAACTGCTGCAGGAACTGGGAGATGTGTGTGTGTGTGTGTGTGTGGAGGAGGAGAAGGCAGCAGAGCAAGCCAGCTAGCCAGGGTGCTTTTTTTTGGGAGGAACTCCTGCTGGGGATGGTGGGTGTGGAGGTGGAGCGGGTGAACAGGGCTTGAGTTGCCACCACCACTGTGTGCCCTGGGCAATGGGGAGAGAGGGTGGGAAAAGGCTGAGGAGGGGAAAGAATTGCTTTCCCCAATCCATTTTTGGAAGCGCTTTAAGCGTTATAAGTGTGGGGACACACAATTGGGGTTGAATCTGATTGCCAGATGCTCCTTTGCTTCGTTTTAATGCGTTTTACATAGCATTTTACATAGCACTGTATACCTTGTATATTGCATTTTATTCCTTGAATGGGAATTCACCCTAAATCATGTTTCTATATGCAAAAGTATTTTTGTTTGTCAGAGGTAAATGTGAGCTATACTAAACTAATAATTGTACAGTGTAGTTATGAAAGTGTTAAGAGTAGAAGGTATAGGCCCACCCATCTGCTTGCCTGGGGGACTAGTATCCAGCGGCAGCAGCCAAGAGCGCCCGAGCGAGGTGGAGGAAACAGGACAGGTGGATGTCTTCTTCCTTCTTCCCTGACGACAGCGGCTCTTTGCTGAGGAGGAACAAGTGAAGAATTTTAAAGCCTTTCAAAAGACTTCAAATAAATTCAAGATCGCATCGATCGCACAAAATAATAGATGGATAATGGAGACTGGGGGTATATAATGACTGAACCAGTCACTTGTAAACAACTTCCCTCACTACTCTCACAAGGTATCCTGATTCAGTGCTTGGGGCCATGTTCAGGGGAGACTTCCCCACAGCCAGAGACTCACAGGGTAATTACATCATTGACCGGGATGGACCTCTTTTCCAGTATGTTCTCAACCTTTTATGAGTACTACTGGGTGGTATAGCTGTAAAGAATGTCTCCTTCACTATTTTTTACTCATTTTCTGTTATGAATACAATAAGTGTTGTGATTAGGTTTCAGAGATGGACCCAAAGCTGTTTGTGCTATGCCTTATATGATTCTTGCTCATTGTTGGGCTGCTGGTTCCATATTATACTGACGACAAGAACCTATGTAGTCATATTTGAAAAGATATCTGCAGACAGGCGTCTTCTGTATAGGCACATCATTTGTTAAGCCCACTATTAATGCTGTGTCAACGCTATGGCTGTAGCAGTAAAAGTTTCCACAAATACATGAATGGCCGTATTGCCATAGGCTCATGCCAGGAACTATTGTTAACGTGCAAAAGTACAAGCAAACTCTTGATGAATGTGGTTTGACATCCGTCAGTCTTAACTATTGTCAAAAGCAGAGCAAAGCAACGTGGGGAAAGAAAATCCATTAAAAGAATGCACATACAAGGTAGTGATAATATGTAGTTCAGTAAGGACTGAGTACATTTTACTGGATGCTGGGTATTTGGCACAGAACCAGGACTGCAATGAAGGGAAAGGAACAATTATGTGCACATGCATGTACAGTGGCTTTTAAAAAATGCAAAGCACAAGACTGGTATGCATTGAATGAGGTGTAATGGAGCAGAACCAATATGACAAAAGCATTCACAGGAAGGAAAAGAGCACTTATGTACATGTCTGCATTTGAAGATTGTTTTTATTTTTGAAAAAAAAAAGGAAAGTGGACAAGGGCATCTGGTGAAGAAAGTCTGTTCACATATGAGCATTATTTGGAGCAGTTTTGGGGCTGTTATACCATGTTCCAGTTTTTTTCTGAGAACCTAAGCTTTTGGCTGTTGCTGCAATATCTGGGTGTTTTTCCACTAGCACTAAGTACCCATTGAAGCACCCATTAAGGACCCATTTGGCTGAGAGCCGGATGACCCATTTCTACTACAGACCCCATTAGAGACACATCTGTTTCCACAGCTAGGGAAATTGGGATCATATGGGCCCCTCAGGACCTATAATCTGGATTTCATGTAGACCCCATTAAAGGGGTCTACAATGGGGTCTTCAGCCATCAGATCCGGATTATAAGGAGCCTGTTTCCACTAGAATTGGGTAGATCTGGATTTGCAAATGGGTGCTCCAGTGTTTCCGCAGCAGGCAGGCTAGCACCCATTGCTATTGGGTGCTAGACCACCCATGGAAACACATTGGGTACTTCTACTAGATACACATTAAGGGAAGTACCCATTCCTTAGATCTTGATCTTCTTAGATCTGGATTAAAGAAGTTCAGTGGAAAAACATCCTCTACCTTCGGAGGATTTGGCTTTTGGATTCTGTTAATGCTGGCCATGGTTACGTTAGGATATTGCAGCAGTATCAGAAAGCTTAGGTTCTCAGAAGAAACCTGGAACATGACATAACAGCCCCCAAACTGCTACAAATAAGATTGAAGCCGCCCGTGAAAGCCTATATACAACCACATATAAATGTGCCCACATGCAGTGTAAAGTTATTCAGAGGTTAACCCTGCCCCCCAAATTATCACATATCCACTGTTAGCATTTGAAACAATCATGCATCTCTACACAGTCACCAAGTAGCAAACTCAACCCTTGGAACAAAGTGAACACTCACTTGAACTCCTTTTGCTCCTGGCTGCCCCCTCTATTGTCTTGGAGCCTGGAAGGGCAAGGCCACCTGGAGCTTCTTTCTTTGGCCCCTGCCAGGCCTCTAGAGGCCCAAAATAATTTGTTCTACCTGTCAAACCCAGTCCCCATGTAAGAGGGACCTGACTGATCCAACTCCAAGAGTATGCCATTAACACACTCTGCAAGATATCTCATTGAGCAGTTGTTTCCATTGGCTCTCTGCAAATTGTCTCTTGGGATCTTGTGCTTCAACATCAGTGCTGCTATAGCACAACTTATTTAATATGTGATTCTGGTCTGAATTTGATTGTACTGTATTGTCAGTAGACTGTAGGAGTGTTTTAATTATAGGTACTAACACTGTTTTTCAGTTTTAATTACTACACTGAACAATTGTGTTAACGGCTGTTTTTGCCAGTAACAGAAAAAAATACAGATTACTGTTACATACTCCTGCTTCATTCTAGTTTTTCACGGTTCTGATTCCTTCGACTTTTTATCTTGAGGCTGCAGTCCTGTATCTGCTTACATTCCTAGTTAAGCAACTTTGAATCCAGTGGGACTTACTTCTGACTATCCTGAGTATGTTTTTTGCTATGAGATATACATAGTATCTAGCAAAGTAAGTCTTTAGTAAGAAATAGAATACTAATAGCACTCTCTTCCAGCAGTTGATTATTGGTTTGATTTGAATCATTTAGTAGACTTGATGCTATGAATGGTGATGAAGCAAAATAAAAGTAGCTGTTATGTCAAAATATGTTGCATTATGAGTATATTTAATGCCATTTTAATCTTTTTTCAGATTTTCTAAAAGCATAATAAATGGAAATTCTAAATTTGATGTAGTTGCATACAGTGAACTAAATTGAAACTGTGAAAACAATTGTACATTATTAGGAAAATGGTTAGGATATGATTTGCATACAATGTTATACTCTGAAAAGAAGGCCAGATGCAAAACAGTAATGTTAAAGTTAGCTATTATGAGATTTTTCTAGTATTCCTCTACATTTTACATGGGGAAAAAATCAGAGCACTAGATACTTTATACAGTACAACTTGGCACTACGTAAATTGGCACTACTTAAAAAAAAATTGATATTGCATGAACCTAGTGTGTGAAAAACGTTTGGTGATTCTGTATTGACCAGTATACTGCAGCAGCAAGCATGCTATAGAAACCTTCCTTCAGTATACTGGTGCAGAATTGGCCCACAATTGTGGGCTACTTCTGGGGGCGGGGGGAATTGCCAGCCAACTATCTTTTGTGAAATAAATTGCAGCAAATTATCATCCTATGATGGTAAAGAAAGAGTGGGCTCTCGCCAATGTATATACTCTTTTATTTAGGTGATCCCAAACTTTTAAGGGCTTTCAAGATACAGTGCTTTAAACTGAGTTAAACTGAGTGTTTTCAGTTGAGTGCCCAAGAACATGGATAACTGTGCAATGTCTACTTTATCCATGCATGGGCACAGCTGGCACGTCAGCTTGAAGCTGATGAAAATTGTTAGGCCTTTGCCACTTAGGAGCCTTTCTGATCATGGAGCATTCTCATGCTGCAAACTAGGTTATTTAGAGGAAGTTCAGTCCAATCCATGATCAGTTACAATCTTACAGCTGATCCAACTCTTGTATCTCCATCTTGTCTGAATTAAATTTTAGCTTCTTATGATCCAGTACAATGCAGCCTCATAAATCAGAGAGCTAGAATGACCATGTCATACAGACAACCTTAGTGATTTCCTAGTTCTAGCACATTGTTTAACTATGCAACAACAATGACCTTTGAATCACTATGGAAATACTGGCATTAACTTCACCAGAGCAGATCTTAAACAGCTGCCAGAAATGGCACAGAAGTAGGGTATGAAAAAGAAGAAAAATAAGGTTAAATCTGCAAAGGAGGAGAACCAAAAAACAGTCATCCACTTGGACAGACTTTCCTTTATATGAGATCTAAAGGGGTAGGCAAGCTTATGGTAAGAAATAAAGAACAAGAGAAAAATTATTAAAACCTTTTCAGGCCAAAGAAAGACCTGTTCTATTGAAGCTCCTTCCTTGCCTGAATTGTCAGCCAGAGGGCAGCCATTCTGAGACAACAACTGCTCACGTCTGTGACACTCCCTAAGTCACACATGTTTCCTGGGTGGTGCTAAAATGCAGTCACTTCAAGGCTACCTTCTAAAACCTCAAAGGTGCAGCAACTGCAACCAGTACAGTCAGTATCCCCAGCACCGGAGACCTCCATGCAGCTACTATCAGAACTACCCAAACAACGAAGATATGGAGAAACAGGCTGATGAGGCCCAGGGACAGCAGGCACCTCAACATCGATAATGACGCAACTTCCACTTCTGACGCTGATGCCAAGAAAACCTTAAATCACAAGATGGCAAAGAGACTAAGGTGGGCTGATCCACCAGCTGAGAACCATGTCTGCTCCTGAGGCCGAGCAGGGCAGAGCTGAGTAAACACTGGCTTGCCGTCTCTACCATCATTCGGTTTAGTCATCAGTGAAGAGAGAAAATTTGAAATAAAGACAATATGAAAATTCCAGCAGTAAGAAATCAACTGAAGAATTGGAACTGAAGACCTTAAGTACCTGCTTTTTGCTGTTGGCCAGATAACGAACTATCTGCAGTATCTATGCAGCATGGGGTTTTTATTATTTTTACCTAAAGTAGTCTCCTTTTCGGAGTGACAAACATGTTTTTAAAGACCTGATTTTCTCTATACATCTTTAAAGGTTTTAAATTGTTTCATATCTGGTCAAGTTAAGATCTTTTTAATTTGCATCTAATATTATCATTAAGAGTGTCCCTGTTCCCTCCCACACCATTTTCTTTTTGTATCTTTTCTCTTTAGATTGAAAGCCTGAGGGCAGGGACCTGTCTAAGATTAATATAATATTGTAACCAGCCCTGAGACCTCTGGGTATAGGGTGGGATAGAAATACAAACAAACAAACAAACAAACATCTGCATGCCTCATGACTCTAGAACCCAGTTTAGAATATCAGCAGCATTTTTTGGAATCAGTAAATTATTTAGAAGACTTCTAACAGTTTTATATATTAAATAGTACGAGGGAAGGAAGATTTTTGAGACATCTTGTAATTCAAAGCAAAATAATAAATGTCCCCTAGCATCATAATGTATCTGATTTTATAACAGTATAGTAGATCTTCTTAGAAACCAAGGGGTTTTTTTTAATGCAGATTGACTATTACACAAAGCAAGTTGTGACTAACCTCTCGTTAAGCAAATTTCTGATTCACTTTTGCACATTTGGTTGCCAAAAGTCTGAGGTTAGATGGAAACGTTGCAGAATGTTGGGCCCTTCCCCCTGATTCAGCAGCAACTACCTACTTTGCTTTGTCGAAGAAGTAAGGTCCTTTATGTGGCTCTTTTTGAAATAAGCACCCTCTGAGTGCAACCTTATTGGTTCTCCTGGATCTTTCATCAGCTTTTGATACACTTGACTTCTTCTGGAAGGTCTATGGAATATGGGCATTAGAGGAATTTGTGGGAGTTAAGCTGGACCCAGAAAGTCATTTTGGATATTCTTGCTTGACATCCTGGGAAGCTTTAAATGAAAGTAAGGCCACCTTCTTACATGGGTAAACAGGTCAGCTTGTGGCAAGTGCCCAGAACAGTGTTTGTTTCAAAAAATGGTCCAGTCTGTGTGCTCTTTCAATACTATTGATCTTTTTACCAAACAGGATGTGATTTGAATTCTCTGTGACTGGGGATTGACAAATACACAATCAGACAAGGGAATTTGGTGGTATCTTCTGCTTTTGACTGTAGATTGCAAAAGTGGGCACAGGTATATGCTCCCCTAAAATGATAGGGCATGTTAATTTATATATATATTTTAACATTGTAGATGCTCCCACTATTGCAATATTATATTAGGCTCTGGTACCAAGGTCCCTTTGCTTTAAAGTTCATTTAGCATAAGGTTCCACAAATGCTAGATTTTGAACTGAAAGACACATCTGACAGACACATGCATGTTCATTATCATAAAGTTGGCTTTATGATTTTGTTCGGGGGTGAAGTAGCCTTAACGATCTTCCTGCTTTTCAGTCAAAAGAATCAAAAACCACTCTTAAAAAATAGGAAAGTGTTATATAATTGTTTTAAAATTTTTTAAATCTGAACTGAAGACCTTCCTTCCATCTGCAGTTGATTTCTATGCAGATATACTGCTGCTGTCTGTTGAAAGGGTAAAGGGGGAAAAGCCCACCCTGAACCTGACGGAAATGCTGTTTTGTTCTTAATAAGGAGGGTGGGTTTCGTACGGATCTACAAAATAGTTACTAGGAACATGGACGCTGTCCTCAGTCTTTGCCCAGGATTTCTCTAGTAAATCTGCCCATATGCGAAATTTAAAACTTTTAAAATAAGGAGAAAAATAAAAAGAATGTGCAGAAACTAATAGCCAAATGCCAGGGTGAAGAGGTATGTTTTCACTTGACACTGGTGAGCCTCTATGGAAAGTTATTCCACAAACTGGGGCAAATACAGAGAAGGCCCTCCTTAGAGCCACTACCATTTTTACATATGAAAGTAAAGGAATAACACGGAAGATGTTTCCCTGATGATTTTTACTAGGTCTTGCATTGAGGGGAAAAAAGTTAGGCTTTTATCTGCTGAATTTTTTTTGTTGCATACAGATTGAAAATGCATTCTGGGTTCATATTTCTTTTCTTTTTAAATTGTGTACGTCCTTCTTTGCATCTGTTATTTCCAAATAATACAGTCCAGCTTCTTACCATAGTTTTACAAGTGCTTTTGCTTGAGGCTGATTATAGTTCTGACTTTAGCTATAAAGTCCAGTTATAGAAATAAGTGGAAAACAGGAAGTAGCTTTCAGAAATATTATATTTGAATTTTATGCTTTTTGGCTCCTTATGTCAGTTTTAGTTTTTTATGGTGAATCTTGAGAGTTCTCAAAAGATACATTTCTCCAAGAGAAGGAGGCATGAGAATATATCTGTAAAAAATAATTGTCTTTCATGCTGACAAAATGGTATTTGACATATGCCTGTGCAGTCTAGCTGGTTGAGTCAGCAACAGAACTGGTCTTTAACACCCAGGAGTACAGAGAGTAAGTTTAAAGCACTAAGAGAAGACAGACAGAACTGTAGTGTAAAATGAAGGAATTTCTTTTAACTCCTTTGTCAAGTAATAGCCAAGGAATGAGGATTTTCAAAGCACAATTTCTTTGCACTACTGTATATTTACATTCTTTACATTTTCATATTGAATATTTTTTAATGTTTTGGTTTGAGATGTACTGAAGGCTGGTCTGCTTCATCCACTTTCTTACTAGTGATATGTACAAACCTAAACTGGCTGGTTCAATATATAAAAAAAACTTCTGCTTTGTGATGCCTCGTGGTTAGGGTTAGCAAATAATAGCTGGATCTTTTGCTACAAATGTGGACTGTACTTCTATGCTAGGCTACCTCGGAGTAGCACTTGCCTAAAGTACATCCTACTAGATCTTTAAGATAATCAGTGCTGTAATATTAATATTTTCAGCTGGAGTATTGTGTCATCAGAAGCACCAACAGAGCATCTCAGTATGTATTTTATGGATTTTAACATTTATTTTCTAAAATAATTTTGTATTTTAAAGAGTATGTAAGTACTTTGAAGTTGGCATGACAGCTTCCAGCGATGAAAGACTGATTGGTGATGTGTTGAGCAAATTCCACCTTCATTCACCTCAAGTGTCTGCTATAGGACTGTTCCTGTGTAACACGTGGAACAACAAAGATGCTGCTGTCTGAATAAATAAAACATTGTATTGTGTAAGTTTTTTGTAAAATGCTTTGAGATCCCCGTTAGAGCTATTGAGTGGAATATAAATAATCCACATAAATAAATAAAGGCTCCCTGAATTTCTTGCACTTATTGTACTTTAAGAAGTGTATTTCAAAAATTAGTCTATTTATTCTGTTTCATTTAACGTTTTCCCTAGTACTTTAAACATGCCATGGTTTTTATCAGGCAAAACTACCTGAGGCTCCTTTTATATTAAGCCAAAAAGTAGATAATCAATGTTTCTTTTCGACTAAACATAAATTTCACCAGCAATCTCAATTTAGATATTTGTATCCCTGTTACACTCAGAACTTTATACATGTTTGGCTGGAACGTGGATGCTCCTGCATTTCTTATAGCACTTATAGTGATGAAGTTTAGTGTAGGCCTCTAGCTTAGATGGCTTCAAAAAGAGCTTAGATAAAGTAATGCATGGAAGGTTTATGAATAGTTAGTATCCCTGATGGCAGTGTGATTACTTCTGGAATAGGAGATGATACACATCTAAAGGCCTGATACTGAGAGACATTGAGCAAGAAAACTTATTATGCTCAAGTTCTGCTCATGGGCTATGCTATGCAACTGGTTTGGGATAGGTTGCTACTGAAGTGCAACAGGTCTGTCTGCATTCAGGTGACCTATTTCACTGCAGCCCTGGCTGCTGCCTCTGGAGACTGTGCTAAGGCACCAAAGGTCAGGAGTGAAAGTTGCAGCCAGGCTAAAGTCACTTATGGTGGTGTTTTTTGGAATGTGTCCTCCATGGTATACTGGACCTTGGAGGTGTGCCATATACATGCCTCCATGGTCTGGTATACCGGCCCTGTGCTGGTTGTATACATTGATGTTGACATCTGGAGCTTTTCCAGGTGAGGTTGCCATATTGGGTGACTTAGCCCTATCCATGCTTTGTCCATTGTGGATGAAGTGATATTAGAAAGGTGGTACCTGCCCTAATCTGCGTTGTTGTGTGGCTGGCAGGGCCTTGTTCCAGGATTTATCCTGGAATAACCCCAAATGAAAAAAGACCTGTGAGAACAAGGTAGTATACTGGATGGGTCATTGGCACAAGAATGCAGGACACTTTTTATATTCTTATAATTTGAATTTGAATCTTTATTTCAGTCAAGGCCATATAAATTAATCATAAAACAAGAACATCGTGATTTTTCAAAATACAGTGAAACTTAAAATACATGAACATAATCAAAACATGCTCTCCTTTGGCCAGTGTCTATCCTTTCTGGTAGACATTGTCCAAAACAAATATTTTGCCACCTTGCTAGTGCCCATCAGGAAGAGAAAGTCCACAGAAGGAAATGAAAACACACTTTGGTGTCAGATCACTGAAGACAGAGAACCACTTCAATTCTGATTAAAGATAAGTAGCAACTGCAGCTCAACAGTCTGGTGTTAGAGTCTCAACATACATTGTTTCTTAAAGATCTGCACTAGTTATTCCTTGACTTCTTGGTCCAGATCAGGATGCTTACTTTGACTTTAAAGCCCTAAACGACAAGGGACCTAAGCATTTGAATTACCGCCTTTCCTCTCATACATGCCTTCTCCCCCAACTGTCGTAACCAGGGGTGTCAGGGTGCAGAGGCAGACACACGCACACAGCTCTGCGCCGCGGGGTGTTGCTTACTCGGTGTCTAGGTCCGGTCCAAGTTCACAGGGGTCCAGAGTTCAGCAGGTCGGTGAGGCAGTCCAGAAGTCAGGGAAGTCAATCAGTCCAATGGTCAAGCACAGCTCAGGAAACACGACGGGGTTGCACGGCTTTGTCTGCAACAAGCTCTGGGCACCGCCTGATTCCTTAAATAGGGAATGCTGCACCACGCCCAGTCTTCCCCAGGTGCCTGATTCTCGCAGTGTGGCACGTGAGCTGCTTCTGCTTATGCAACACTTGCGGGCAGGGTCAGGCGATTCCCTCATCGCTTTCACCTGCGGAGTGTGTGCGCTCCGCTCGGGTGGGGCTCTCAGCGCTTGGGCCGGCAGCGCTTGGGCCAGCAGCGCCTGCTTCTGGGGGTGCATCTGCCTCCTCCTCTCCTTCCGAAGAGCTGGAGTCAAAAGGTGCGCGAGGAGGCATGACACCAACTAAGGTCATCTTGTAAGGCTCTCCTGGTGATCCTGCCATTGGATGATATCTATTGGACAGTAGGAGGAGAGCCTTCAGTGTTTTACAGTTTCAAAGTGAGATCAGAGACTTACCAGGAGCACCACCAGTGTCAATCAGATATTTCCCCAGAGCATTTAGGAATCTATCAAGTTCCATAAATCTGTGGGGTTGGATCAGCTGAATGGGCCCTGAACTCCAAGTAGAAACTTCACCAAATAGCAGTTCTCTATAGTTATGGACTTATAGTAAGTCCACCTATTAATGGGTTCTGACACTCTTGCTCTGCAGCAAATACCATATTAAGGGTACGTCCTGCATGTGTGTTGGGTCCATGATGTACTGGGACAGCCCCATGCTTGTAATAGAAGCCATGAAGCCCTGAGCTGGCCCATTTGTATTATCTAAACCAGCTTCAAGCATCATTTTCTGTTTCAGTCATTGTAGCAGATGATATGTGTTGGACTACTTAGCATCCAGTACTTGATATAGCTGCTGAAGATAATTTGGGAAGTACAACTAGTAAGGGTGTGCACAAATGCAATTTTCAAATTAAGTATTTGAATGTTTGAAGTCAAATGAATAGAGAAAAAAACTAATATATTCAAATCCAATTCCAATACATTCATATCCATCCATCCAAATATTCAATTTGTATTTAAAGATATGAATGTTGACAACATTCGTATGTGTCCATATGCATCTGTACACACCTGTACGCATCTGTTCGCATTTGTACGCATCCTGTTTTTATCATGTATGCATCCTGCTTTGTCCCGTTTGTATCCGTACAAATGCGTAGGGATACGAATAAGATGTGTACAGATACATATGTAATACGTACGTATCCGTATACATATGAATGTCCAAATAATTTGTAAGAATGATTTGAAAGATTCAAAACTTGTTTGAATGTTAAAAACCGAATGTATAGACATTCGATTCAAATTTGAATGTCCGAATTCAAACGAATTCAGTTGAATTTTAAATGTTTCGAATATTCTTGCACATCCCTAACAACTAATGCAGAACGTGGCTGCCAAATAATTGACTGTTTTTGTTTCCTGTACTTCTGAGCCTAAGGTGTTAATGGTGACATATCCATTAGCTATGTGAGGCTTGAAGTAATACTTCTCATAGTGCCAGTAGGCCTAGTTTTTAAGATTAGCCAGAGGTTCTACTTGTTATCCTAATTCTGAGTAAAGTGTAGAAACATGAGTTATCTTTGTGGTGAAATCCTATTTATAGAATTAACCTGAGATACAATTGGCCTTTATCCTGTTTAGCTTGATGAACCAGCTAATTGTGCTCAATTATCTAAACTTTTTGAAGAGGTTTGATTTAATGTACCAGTTGTTTACTGAGTGTCTTACTTGTTCCATTATTACAATAGTGGAAGGAACATCTATTTCTAAAGCTTATAGTGACTTGTTTTTTTTAATCAGAATCCCACATAGGGATTATGGCATAGGGAACAGTAAAATATAAAGTATTTTTTTAAAAATATGGATAGTCTATATTCAATATTTTATATGAGAATTGTTCGAGGCAGTCATGGAACAGCACACAAATTATATCCTTTCATTTATTGGGCTTCACTCTTTTTTTCACTGGATAGCTTCTAACTTCTGCAACAACTGATAGGACTGTTTATAAAGATTGGTTTATTAATTATGACCCAAAGTAATAGAAATAAGGAGTGCGTTCATTTTATAATCTGAAGATCAACCTTCATTTGGTTCTACAAATAAATAGTTCTCAACCTCTTTACCTTTCCACCTCTCTCTCTTCCTCCTGACTCTTTTTTTCTTTTTTCCAAGTTAATGAGGTAAGGTTAAATTAAATTTTGAGGCAAATTGCTTAGAATCCTTAATTCATGAAGAGGCGAGTGAGGCCATGAAGTCCAGTTCCAACTCCATTGTATTTATTTTGCTGCCGTGAAACACAATGGTTGAGACTCTCTTAGATATTAGGGAAGAAGCTTGTTAAAAAAGTATCATCTTTCTCTGTGTCAGCAATATAGATTTCAAATATATTTCAGTACAAGGCATTAGGCATAATTAATACTTGTGTTTTGAAATGGTAACTTTAAAATAAAACTATTCCGAACAATGTTAAAAATGCTTAGTGATGTGCATTTTGGAGGCAATAGTACTGTAGCAAGGCACTAATCAGCTAAGTACCATAATCCTCCTTATAGGGTAAATTCTTACTTGACCTCCAGCTATATACAGCACATGGTAACAGTATTAAACAGCAGTCCTCTCATAGTTTCTGCTGTTTCTGCAGTGCTAGCATTCAGAGACAAAAAAGAAAAATGACTTTTAAAAATGTATTTTGCTTTCTCCTGCCAATCTACGCATTATAATTCCCAAACTGAGGTGGGCGAACATTTATGAAGCAGCAGCTTGGAAGCTTGAATTAACATTTCACATAGTTTCCTCAAGTCTAGAAGGATTAAATGAAGCAGCTGAGTGCATAGAAATTTGTGCATTCTTGGGAACCTGATACTTCTAACTTTCCAGTTGTTCAGCTGCTAACCAAAAGGTAATCAGGTATGCAGGGTTTATAATTGTAAAAAGACTGTTAGACATTTTTAAGTACACTTGAGGGGAAAGGGGAAGACAGCATTATGAAAAGGTGTGTGGATGTATCTATATATCGCAGGCATGAAATGATTTATTCAAACAGCAGCTTTGTTTTTGACAAAGGTTTGATAGGTTTGATTATTAGATTAAACCAAGTATGTTCATCCTGCTGTGTCTTGGTTATCAAACTTCATTTTTTAAATGCATAGAATTTTAGAATCCTTTTAGAATCCACTCTTCAGCTCACATAAATTGAATCCAGTGTACTCTTATTATTTAAAAGAAAACTTAATGCTACAGCAGCAGTAAAAACAGGAATAGGCATAGCTAGACAGCCATATATTTTTGATGTGCAGTGAAAGTGAAGAATAAATTGCTTTCAAAACATATCTAGAGTCAGGGAATTCCATATGGTGTACGCCACAAGAAAGGGGCATGGCTTTGGCTCTTACGATTTCCCAGCAGTGGAGTCCTTAGAAGGACTTTCCCAGATATCTTAATTAGGCTGCCGTGAGGTGATTCTAGCTATTTCTTCATAATTGTTACAATTTTTTTTTTGTATTTTGATTAGTTGTATGTGTGTGTGTTTGTGTAGAAAGTCCATTTGTGAGAGACTGAAAAATATTGAACACATAGCTCTCTAAAAAGCTTGGCATTGGTACACTAATAACCTTTCTTCAAAAACGTTTAACTGTGTGATTTTATTACTATTTTTTTAAAAAATAACATTGATTCCTAGCATATCATTTAAGACTGTGAATTAATATGTATGTCTTAGGTCCAATTCTGAAGAGCTATTCAACCTGTTTAGTACATTTAGCAAACTTTAAATGTGTATGGATAGACGTATTTTCCAAAAAGATAATTTAACCTAAAAAATGGAGAGGAGGGATTCAACCAGCTTGCAAATAAAGCAGCAGAACAGGGAAATCTAGTGTGGAAGAGAGTATGTTTATATTCCAGCTGGATTATTATCTGGCAACAAACTGCTTCACCGCAAAGGCTTGAAATTTGCAAGTATCAGTTCTTGTGGCATCTCTAAGCATGTCCTACATCAACATGACTGTGAGATTATTTTTCCTGTGAAATTCCTTTATTTAACTTATTTTAAAATTAAAGTCCACACATTTGTTTATATTGAACATGATTTATTTACTGCTCTGTTGATATAAGCCAATGTTTGTTTAATATTGAATTTTTAAATTAATAGCAGTAGCTACAATTTTTGAAACATTTTAAAAAGTCCAAGTAAATATAATTCATATTTTTACAGCAATCCTATAAGCTAGGACATGCCATTACCATTGTAGTGAGGTAGTGAGTTGAGGCTGACTTTGGCACAAATACAACTTTTTAATCATCTGGTCATAAAAAAAAATGATTTTTTGCTCCAAACAATGTCTCAGACACTATGCTATATAGAATTGATTTAATTTAAAGGCAAACACTTCATTTTGAATCGGATATAAATTAGGCTGTCGTAAATCCCATATCGTTATAATTGGAAGGCATCCCTTCTGAAGCCATTAGCAGCAGATACATTTTAGATGTAAAAAACATTGATGTATTTTTTCTTGTTTTTGATTATTTAGAAAAAGAAGTCCATCGATATCCAGAGATCAGAACAGAAAGTTCAACCAGCAGGAAGAGAGAGACGAATATTCACAGTATGCCACATCAGATAGTGCAATGCCAAGATCACCATCAGACTATACAGATAGACGATCACAGCATGGATCTCACATGTATGACGAACCTGGCCTTGATGACTACAGGGATTCCAATAGGAGAAGTCGTAGGCATTCACGAGAATATGCTTTAGAGGAGCATGATGTGCTCAACAGAGAGGAATATGAGAGACAGCGGAGGGAAGAGGAATACCAAGCACGATACCGAAGTGATCCTAATTTGGCTCGTTATCCTGTTAAGCCACAACCATATGAGGAACAAATGCGTATTCATGCTGAAGTCTCTCGAGCACGTCATGAACGAAGGCACAGTGATGTGTCTTTGGCAAATACAGAACTGGAAGATTCCAGGATATCTATGATGAGAATGGAACGGTCATCAAGACAACGGTCTGCATCTGAACGCAGAGCAGCCATGGACCAACGTTCATATTCAATGGAAAGAACTCAGGGACCAAGTCCCAATCGTCAAAGGAACACAAATCATAGCCCTCCAACACCTAGGAGGAGCCCAATTCCTTTTGATAGGCCAGATATGAGACGGACAGATTCATTGAGAAAACAGCACCATTTGGACCCTAGCTCAGCTGTACGGAAAACAAAACGTGAAAAAATGGAAACCATGTTAAGAAACGATTCGCTAAGTTCAGATCAGTCTGAATCAGTTCGGCCTCCACCACCAAAGCCTCATAAAACAAAAAAGGGGGGTAAAATGCGTCAGGTTTCACTGAGCAGTTCTGAAGAAGAATTAGCATCTACACCAGAATATACAAGTTGTGATGATGTAGAAATTGAAAGTGAAAGTGTTAGCGAGAAAGGTAAGATATTTTTCATACTAGTTTGTTAATATTGTTTTTAAATTATGTAGCCTTCTCTGACACTAGTATAGGACAAGAAAATGCTATGAATAAATATATCAAGTTAAATTATTTCTTATGGCCCTTTGTAATACACATTTGATTTTAACAGGATTTAAATATATATTGTGCATACATTTTAATTCAGTAAAGGAAAAAAAAATCTCTATTGGTTTACTAGATTAAACTACAAATACAGGCAGAAATCTGAGAGGAGTTATCCATTCCTCATCCTAACTATACTTGGTCGAGATGTAATAATCTTAGTAATAATAAAAAAAACCTTCTTAAAAAGACTATTGGAGGTGGTGGTTAATTGAACTAGACGGAAAAGTGGCAGAAGGGGAATTGCATACATGCATGTGCAAAACGGAAGCACCAGAAGGTACCATTAAGTCAGATGGGAACTGGATGAGCAGATTATTTATTAGAATCTTTGCATATTATTCCTCATTTTAAATCTTAGGCTGTGGTCACACCTAAAGTTTAATCCAGCTTCAGTCCACCTTCAGAGCGAGAGAACACCTCAGCAAAGTGACCAGTCATTTTCTTTCCACATTATCTATCCCAAAGGTGAATTTTCTGAGTAATTTGACACTGAAAGAAAACGGCTTATCGCTTTGCTGATGTATTCTCTCACTCTGAAAGTGGATTGAAGCAGGATTAAACTTTGTGTGTCACCACAGCCTTAGAGTAGTTTGCAACAATAAAAGTAGTCAAATCCACACATTCAGTAATGTGTTAGTTGGGCACCTATTAAGAAGTAGTTAGCAGATGCAGAAATATTTTTGATACCTACTCTTTTGTACAAAGTACTCATCCCCTATTTTACATTACAGACTCACCTACTCTCCGCATTGCTCTGAGAGAACTGTGCTTGGTTACTCTAGTTCCTCACTTTAGTTCAGTGTCCTTTATCCATGGCATGTGGCCTTAGAGGAGAAAGCGGGGAAAGTGACCCAGGCCCTCTTTCTTGTCACTCCCTTTATCAGTGAGGACTCAGGAGCTGCATTCCCTTTACTGTTCCGCCTCCAAACTGTGGCTCAGTAAAACATTATTATTGGAAAACACTGGCATGGGTAAGAGCTTTCTGAGCAGTGGGCTTCTTCAGCAGAATGTCCTGTAATTAAATAAGGAGCAGGAAGAAAGAGTAACAACCTACCAAATCTAGTCCTAAGTAGCTTATCTTTTCCATTCCCTCTTACAATCACTACAGCTCTTTCTGGTGTCATGATTCTCCAGGGAGTGACTTCTGGCTTGTTCACTAATCTGTGATCTAGCAACACAAGTATTTGTCTTCTCCCTTTCCTATAAAGTAGGAATGTAGGGGGAGGAATCCACTTGGAACTATAAGGGGTGCAGTCAGGCAGCTACTCTACGCAGCAGAAAATCAAGGCTTTGAATAAGGATGCTGCTTTAACAAGGCTGCTGCTGTAGGGAAAAACTGCTGCCTCTAGACTTACCAGACATTCCAGGGCAAAGTTGTACCTCCAATCCCATCCAAGAGATGGGAAAGGTGAACTTGCCCATGTGTGTACTAGCATTTTCTATAGCGAATGCTAGTCCTCGTGTTCCCTCCCCCCACATGCCCATGGACTTACCTGAAGTGCAGATGCGTGTTTGGGTGCCATCACTGAGACAAGGATGCTCCACACATGTGCACTCATGCTCCACACATTGCCTTCCAGTGCATGGAAGGAGCCGTTTCTAAGTAGGAAATGACTTCTTCTAGTGCAAGATCTCCATCTCGGAGCACACTGGAAGGCTGTTATGGGGCCAAGTGCGGAAAGCCCCCTTGAAAATAACTACCTGATGTTGGAGCTGCAGCTGCTGACCTGCTGGCCTGAGCAGCTTCACCAAGGACTGTAGGGGGTGCCGTCAGGCTGCTATTATTTAGGCAGAAGAGTGCCAATGTGATGGCCGATAAAGAGTGATCAGCTAAGGGGAACCATTAGTTGATAAATTGATGCCAGGTTAGGTAGCGGTTTCAGCTGTTTTTACACTGCTTTAATTGTTCTTTTGATTTTATTGATACTTTATGTTTTTATGAATTTTGTGACTCTAGGACCATTTGGTGATATGAAACATATTTCGGTGAGAAACAGAGTACTACGTTTCTCACTTTCCTGGAAGCAAGTACACCTGCATAGGGGGAGATTTCTATGCCCAAGACAGCCCAAAATTTGATAGCTTTCTCCATCAGGCGTACAGTTTAACACTGACTTATTTATCCTTTGTTCACATTTTAATTCTTCTACTTAAGTCAAATACTGTATTGTATTGATAGTCAGATGAACTGGTCACCTTCAGGCCAGTTCAGTTCCACCTTTCTGGAATTATTTTTCCCCAGGTCTTTTAGCATGGTATGCACCCAAGCTTCCTCTTTGAGTTTTAGGTGATCGTGCAGGCATATTCCATGTGTAGATGTATCCTTCAGTAAGGAATAAGAGAAGTTGCCTTATAATGCATCACATCATAAATTGCTTAGCTTAATGGAGTAGCTGAGTTATGTCCCTACAGTGGTTTTGGCTATGCCCCTTCAGAATTTTCAAAGCCCCATTTCTTATCTTACATTGCCATTGGCCAGAATATCTGAGCCTTATGAAATCAGTCTCTGGAGGACAATAGATTGGCCAGGCTTGGGTTTTGTAGAATGGCAGTAGCTCTCTGAAACTATCAAAACATATACTCTGCCAGTAAGTTTTAACCCTCCCTACCATGTCACGAGGAAAGATTTCAAACCTTCCCTCCCAACACATGTATAATACAAACCCAGATATTGTACCTCCCACATTTGGGAGAAGCGAGGGCCAGATGTGCCGGCAGCCGCCATTGTGGGGAGGGAAGAAGCAGACTGGTTTGCCTCCTTCTGCCCTCCCACACACAGTGACTGGCAGCTGACTGTTTCAGTCCTGCGGCTCTGGGAGCGGTGTCAGCGGCACGGGAACCGGCTGCCATCTGGCCCTGTGGATCCGGCCTCTCCGCATGTGTGCAGATGTGTGAGGGCCCTCCGGAGCTGTCCCTATTTGGGATGGATCCTCGGGAGGTCGAATTGCTGAAAAACTGATCTTCTTAGATTGGTTTTTCGGTGGCAAATGTGGAAGCACCCCCTGAGGTCTAGAGTGATCACATTTGTGATACAGTCTGCTTGAACAAAAAATTCTACAGAGCAAGCTCAGTTATGAGCTAGGACAATCCTAGCTGCATCCCCTTTCACCGGACTGCTGCATCTGTGACCTAACACAAGCTCAGAAAGGTGAAAGCTTATCTGAGGAACACTCTGGCTTGTGCTTTATATATCAAATAAATGTTATCTTTTGATTGAATTTGCTGACATGCCTCAGCCCCAGCAGAATCGAAGCATGAGCTTCCAAGAAAATAGTGGTGTTTGTCTTGTTCATAAGTGAGGAGGAGGAGCTACAGCCATATATGAAAATCTCAAACAGATCATTGGTTAAGAGTACAAGAAACTGAAGAGGAGGGCTAATTTTTTTCACTTTAAGTGAATGATAATTAAACATCTATCATCTAAATTCTGATTGTAATTAAATCTATGCTGCCATGTAGATTTGATTTATATTTTTTAGAAGAAGAAAAAGATTTAGCTTTTCTACCCCACTTTTCTCACCCATTTAAAGGGACTCAAAGTGAATGACAAAGCTTTCTATTCTTATCCCCACAACAGAATACCCTGTGAGGTAGGTGGGGCTATGAGAGCTCAGAAGAGAGCTAGGCCAGGGTCACCCAGCTGGCTTCATGGAGGAGAGTGGAATCAAACCCGGTATTCCCAGACAAGAGACTGGCTCCCTAACCACTAGACCAAACTAGTTCACAGTTTTGGGAGGTGGGAGCCAATGGGGAGGCCCTGAAGTTCACAAACATAAAAGGAACTGCCTCGACTTCATATTATTTACACTTATTTTTCTTTCCCATCTTTCCTTTCTTTTTTGAGAATTGAATAACTTCATACTTTTTCAAGTTTCAAGGTTTTCAAGAATAGATATTCTTACCAATGAATTGCAGAGTTTTGCAAACAATAAGCAGTTGTACTGTTAACCATAGGAGGAAGCCAGGCTGATAAGAAGGAGAGGGAACAGTTAGAGGATATAAGTAAAAAAGGCCAATAAGCTGTAGGTTTTCAGTTTGAAATAGATACTTTACATTTAACTCAATCATTTATTTCACTTTGTATTACAAAATCACATCTGTGTCATGGTTTCTGTATCCAGTCCTTCAATTTAAAGTTCAGTTAGAAATGTAACTGAACAAGCTGCATTCATTTTGGGGTGTCCTCTTGTAGGGAAACATCTAGTGGTTACATGTAAATGAAATAGGTACACTTTAGAGAATGATTCCCTCCTTCTGTGATTTAGTTATTTTTCTGCAATTCTTCAAACTAGAAATACAAATATAGTGTTAACAGATGTTTAAAACATTTTGAGTTTTACATTTGATGCTTTAATGAACATTTTGATTATGCTTCTCTTTGCGGCCTCTAGTTACATAATCTGTTTACTTGGAAATTGGAGAATAAGTGGACTTTAGTTATGTAATATGAATTACAGTCATTCTGCAGTTTTCATTACAATGTTGTATAGTCTTGTATTGTAGGAGGCATTTTATATAGTTTACATAAATCAGTATTTCAGTAGTAATAATAGCAGAAGAACATTTGTAGATATTAAAAACATTTACTTTCACATTTAGCATTTATCAATATTATGACACTATTATAAGTCATTTTAAAACAAGAATAATGAACATTAGAAAGTTATCCATGTATGAAAATTAATAACTAAATTGAGACAATTAACTTCCATGACTTTTCAATATATAAATACCTTCTTTTGTCTCCTATTTTGTACTTGGATACACACATCATTCCAGTATTAGTAGTAGCAGTCTACTCCCCCCCTCTGGTAGGCATACAAGAAGAAAAACTAGAGGTGGCTATGGCATGTGGTAGAACAGTGCATGAGAAGCTTTCTTTCATCTGTTCAAACTGAGTATGAGTCAACTGCATGATCAAGGTGTGATTTGGACAGGCAGAACCGAGACCGTCAATCACTGTGCCTCCACATTTCTACTGTCACTTGTACTGTCCCCAGAAAACTGCTTCATTTTCTCTGACTTTGAGTTTTCCTCTGGCAAAGGTAATTTAATTGTTTGAATACTTTACACGTTTGAAGATCCTCCCACCCAAATATATGCATCTTTACTCTTTTATTTTTCACTATAAATTTTTCCCCCTAAGCTTTTTCATACCTACATGATGCCAATGCGAAAAGACATCAGGGCCTTTAGAGTAAAATATGTGTGGTGATGACAGCTCTCTCTCTCTCCACTTTGAGTTGGGAGAGGCAGTTCAGGTGCTGAATCTTTTTCTGCAGATGATAATGGACTGAACGAGAACCAATAAATTAAAGCTGGATCAAGATGGAGGTACTTGAGTCCATGAAGTAAAGCGGCACCCTATTCTTGACAAGGTTCTTTTGCCCTTGAAATTCTGAAATATTCATTTCAGAATACTCCTGGACACTTTGCTGTGACAGAAGGCTGAAATGACAGTGTTGCTCTCATCAACTATGGTCTTTGCTTGACAGAGGTAGCTTGGCCACAGTGATTCATGCTCTGGTAACCTTCAGACTAGATGCTTGCAGTGTCCGGTTTCTTTGGCTGCTCTTGAAAATGGGTTGGAAGCTGCAGTTAGGCTACTGATGATGGGTATATATTAGGCCGTACCTAGAAGAACTAGGTTTTCATTACAGAGTCCAGTTCAGACCTGCCTTTCTGCTAGGATCAGTGGGACAAGTCCTCTTTGTAGTGTCACATATATCAACATTTAAAGGCATAAGAACACACGAGAGACCTTTTCTGTGACAGCCCCATGTCTTGGAATGATCTTCCATCTAACGTAGATACACAGAGAAGATGTACCTCTTTATCCTAGCCTTGCTTTCTATTCAGGCATTATTACATGCTGTTTTAATCAGTCTAATTTTAATTGTGCTTTATATTGCATTTCTTGTATCCTAACTTCTAGTTTATGATAATAACTGGAAATTCACAGGTTTTAGAAGAAGAGTTGGCTTTTCTGCGCCACTTTTCTCACCCATTTAAGGGGACTCAGAGCAGCTGACAAAGCGGCTGTTCCTCTCCCCACACAGAACACCCTGTGAGGTAGGTGGAACTGTGAGAGTTCAGAAGAAAGCTGTCACTAGCCCAAGGTCACTCAGCTGGCTATAGTGGAGGAGTGCGGAATCAAATCTGGTATTCCCAGATAAGAGTTTGGCTCCCTAACCACTAGACTAAACAGGCTCATGAGGAAAACCACATAGGTTTTAGAGCAACTTGGATATAAAGTTAATCTCTGATGCACGTCCTGGATATTAAAAAACAGAACAGAAAATATACTGGAAGGATGGAGTATCTCATAATCTTGGCAACAATAATCAATCTTAGTTTTTAATTTTTAAAATCAAACATACAATCTATATAGTTACAATAATATTTGAAATACATAAATGTGTTATAATTAACCCAGTAAAGAAAAACCAAGCATGAATTACACTTATGACATTATGATATGTAAATAGACCAAATTAAAAAAACCCTACAGTATCAGCAATATCAGTGCAATAGGCAATCTGACATTTAACAACTTAGTAATAATATTCAGCTGTGCACACAAAGAAATTCATAAGATGTCTTGATTGTAATTCTTCTAATTGTAGCAAATAATTAAACGAAGTGTCATCTCCCATAATGTTTGATACCAAAGATTTAGATTTAAACATGTGTGTTGTTTCCACTATAACCCTTCTTGCAGCCAGGATTGTGAAATGTCCTAGCTTTTTATCATTTATATCAGATTTTTTCCCCTTTCCAAATAGAATAATAAACATAATTCCACTGCCAAGTCTAATTGCTGTTGACATCTCTATAATGGCATCTTGCCCAAATTGATAAATATAATTAACAACTCCACCTTAATGAATATGCTAACCTTTTTTATCACAATGCCAACATTTATTTGAATACTTGTTATTAAAATGTTTTCACAGTATTCTTTTATTTTAGAATCTCATGATCTGAAACCTTTTTTTAGAGACTGAATGTTCCCAGTCATATATATTGATTTTCAATTGCAAGTTGTCTTCCTAATTATTTAAAATCCCATTTGTTGGAATCTATTGTTTCTAGTAATGTGTTATATATTCTCGACAAATACCCTTTTGTTAATCTTTGATCATTTTGGAATTTTGTTAAAGTTCTAATGGATCGCATAGAAGTTTCTTACGTCTAATTTAGAAATGTAACATATAAGGGCATAACTGATTAACGGTAATGTTTCCCTACTATATCCTGTCAATTTTTTTTTGATTTTGGGAATTTTATTAGACAAATAACAATGTATAAATATTCCAGTGGAATATATAAATAGCCATTTCTCCTGTGCAAAATATCTGACAGAATTTGTGACCTTGGGTCAGCACCCTCAGTTTGGTGGTTGATAGTGGTAGCAGCAGCAGCAGCAGCAGCAGCAGCAGCAAGCAGCTGCTATTCACAGAGGAAGCCAGGAGTGAAAAAGCCAACACTTACAAGCAAGATGGTGATCTCTTCTGGGTAAATCTGGCAAGATTTCCTTACTGTATGCACTGAATTTTCAAAAACAAAACAAAAGCCAAAAAAGCCAAGAATCAGGTATATCTGCTGAAACAGACTATTATCTACATGGACTATGCAAGATATATTCAGATTAAGATACTGTTTTTCTTTTAAGGATATCAGCTATCGACCACACATTATAAATAGGCTGCTAGCATTGATAGAAGAGTACCTTTCTGACACAGTGCATAAATAGCTATAAGATAGCTGCAAAGTCAGGAAGTTTACTGCAGTTTTCAAATTGAAAGAAGGCAGTGTTTGCTAAAATGGAAGATGAACTTTAAATAGTAGAATAGTTGAATACATTTGAACTTAGCATGATTTTCAACTTTGAGTGACATTACTTGAGGAGAAATTGGAGGAAGCACTAGCTGTTAGAATTAATGAAGTGAAATGGATGGCATGGATCAGTGAATGAAGCAAACTAATCCTTAGTTTCACTCCCTTATAAACCTTGGGAAATAACAGTTTTATCTGAAGATGTGACGTGTGAAAGAGATCTCTCATGGTGTGCTACTGCAGAATATAGAATATAATATTTACTATGATTAAAGTTATATACTGCTAATTGGGACAAGGATGTCTGAATATCCAATTTTAGAAGGACGAAGAAAGGGGGAAAACAGGTTTTCATTCTAGATAAATCCAGGTTTGAAACTTTTTCCTGTCATTTTGAGTGAAGAATGGCTAATTTTGTTGGAAGATTGCAAGTAATACCCTGATTTCAGTGTTCTTTTATGTTTAGGATTAAACCATTTTTTTAATTTAAAGGAACAATGCAGCTGGTACAAACAGCAGGATATTATTTTGCATTTTTAACATTTTGAATTTGCTTAAAACCATTTTTTCTGTCTTGCAGTTCCTATTATCAGTAGAGTTTGTTAAGTTAGAAGAGAAGTTGATTGATTTAAACAAAATTAGTTTACTTGGTATTTTTACATTGTATATGTTTTTATATTTTATTTTAATCTTTTGCAGAGGTGCAAGAAATATAACAGTATTATTTAGTAGAAGCCCACATGTAAAAAATAAATTATATATTTTGTAAAATATTTTATATGTATTCTTAGTGAGGATTTGCTTAATCAATGAAATTGTTTGTATAATTTTCTAGAGAAGCCGGGAATACATATCTTGGCATGTTCATGTGTATTTGTTTCTTCAAAGTAACAGAGTTTTGCTGTTGTCTTAGTTTTGGCATTCTCCCTAATATTCTCTCTATCATTAGCTTACTGGATGAAATTTTGTCAATGTGAAATGTGATATAGTGGAAGGGAATTAAGCATCTCCAATATAGCTTGTTCAATTTAATACATTCAATTTTGTAGACCAAGTGATAAAGGAGTGTGTTTTTTGGGAAGGCTAAGTTACTTACCACTTTCCCTTTTTGGGATTTTAATTGGTTTTGCTTGTCCCTAACAAAATTATCCAATTTTGTAGCTTTGTTAAATCCCTGGTAGTAGAAAGAGCCTCTGTCGAAAGCTCTAACTAGCTCCTTTATTAAGCCACAGCGACTGTCAGTCTTTCCTTTTTGTGTCACTGCCGCAATGTTATGTGTGCACCACTGCCTACTGTTGAAATAAGGCATAATTGCATCTATTCTTGTATTGCTAAGAACTTGAACAATTTTGCTCTGGAATCATTGATCATCGAAGGAAAGCAGCTCAAAGTATACAATAATGTGAATTGGCACTTGAGAGTTGGTATCTGATGTAAATCCTGAACTGTTTGGTGCAGTAGGAGATGTGCTATCAGAATCAACATCTGTGTAAACTGACAATTGTCAATCATAGGAAATGCCTAAAACAGGTATACTAGTAAAAAGAAAGTACGCTGAAAACTCAAATTATAGTTTGTTTGTCAACATCATTACGGGAATGCAGGATGTGATTTGTAGCCATTATTTTTCTTTTGCTCTGATCCTGTGAATCTAGCTCTGTGTGAGTCCAGTCTACAACTGTTGCAACTTATCTAAAGATTGTGATAACCATGTACTAATTGCTTTGATGGTGTTGCCCCCATTCAGTTTTGATTCAAGTATCTTTCTGTATGTATTTCTTCCTGAACCTAATTTTAACATTCGTCTAATCCAAATTGCATTTTCATTACTATATATTCATGCTGTATTGATAATAGACAAATGTGCAGCACTGGCCAATAATCAAGGAAAAGTGGTCATTAATTGATAGTATAGCTTACAAATAAATGTATACTGACCATAGATTTCAGTGTGTTGTTGGAGATCTCTTGACTTTGTCCATATAAAAAAAGAACATTTCCAAATTGCAAATTGTATTTGAGTAACTCTAAATAATTTCTTCTGGCTACAGTCTTTATCCTTCAATGCTATTTGCCATACATTTGATTCATGATAACCATTGTCCAGATTTCCAAGCAAAATCATTAGTCTTACAGAGACTAACTGGTACATTATTAATTCTTTACACATGGAGTTCTTATAGTGCCAATAAAAATTCTCATCCCAATAATGTAATAAGATTTTCTTTAGTGAAACACTTAATCTGTTAAATATTCTGTTCCAAAATTAGTTATAGAAACAAAGTTGCCATCTCATATGGAATAAAGTGAATTCTTACTGTGCCCTTGCCAACAAGGACTAATACCTGAATTGATAAGGCTTAGCTTATGCAGGGTTGTGAACCATCTAAGTTGTGCTCTGAATGAGACTGGTGGCATCAGGAATTCCGATGAACTACATAAGAACATAAGAGGAGCCCTGCTGGATCAGGCCATAGCCCATCTGGTCCAGCATTCTGTCGCACACAGTGGCCCACCAATTGTTTATGGGCATCTCAAACAGAAGATAAAGGCAAAACCTTCACCTGTTCTCAAATCCCTGCAAATGGCCCTCAGAGGCATCATGCCTGTCTCTCCAGCCTGGAGGCAGTACCTAGGCATCAATTCTATTAATACACCTGTCATCCATGAATTTCTCTTAACACTTTCTGAAAGCTCTTTTGGGTGATTGTTGTTACCACCTCTTCTGGCAGAAAATTCCATAGATTGATGACCCTCTGGGGGAAGAAATACTTCCCCTTGTCTGATCTGACTCTCCTAACCATCAGCTTCATAAAATTCCCCCTGCTTCTAGTGTTGTGTGATGAAGAAATCTCACAGTTTCATAAAATATATAATCTCCATTATAAAGTCTATAATCTCCCACAGATTAAAGCATAAAAATGAGAGAGTTTACTTCCTAAATGCAATATAACATAAAAAAGGGGAAATACTGCTATGCAGTTTGTATAGTACATTGTTTTTGTTTGCATAGGCAGAGATAAACATTAGGGAAGTGTGGCTTGCATTTGATTGCTTGGAAGATGAGTCTAAAGCCTCCATCAGATACCATTAGAGAATCTGTTGCTTAGCCAGTACTGTTTTGCTCTTGTACTGAGGGCAGTACTGCTTTATTCATGAATGGCTGTTAGCTTTATATAGGAATCTGATTGGCTTTTATTAGAACAGACAGCTGAGTTATAATTTTCAAATATTTGATTAATGCATTCAGCATTCTTCCTATAAAAACATGTCACAGCTACAGTATAGTATAAATTACTAAAGAACATTAAATTAGCAGTAACAAATAATCTACGTGAATTACTGGTCTAATATATCCTTTTTTGATGTTCCTGTGAGGAGCAAATGAGAAAATGCATCAACAAGTCACTACTTTCCTTGAATTCCCTGAAGTTTGCTGCAGTAAATCCATAAAATCAATTGTGCTCTGTCCCTCTTGGCATACTCAGTGACTCTCTGCTGTGGCTTATCTCTCTTCTGCAGGTTTTGAAATCTCTTCCTGGTTTCTAGTTTTTAGCTAGTGATTGTCAGTGATCATGTTCGTTCATTAATCTCCATAGCATTTTGTCATTTCATTTACTGAGTTAAGTTCAAAACCCCATAAACAAAAGATGACAGGATGGTAAGCATTCAGTATTAGGCAAACTAGGACAGGTATCATAGAAGTGACTTAAAATCAGCTGTATCTTGGCCATCATTTTCTTATTTTAATTGCTTTAGCTGAATATTTTGCTGCTTCAAGAACTTCCCTTATGTTTCATCAGAAAGCTATTCTCAGAGCAGTGAGGATTTCTGCATCAGACTAATTAGGCCACATTATATCCCTAAAGGCTTTATTATAATAATTACATTTGAGAAGAATGTGATCTATAGTTTCAATCTCCTGATGGTTACAGGAACATAGTAATCTTGAGAATATTTCTAGTATAGTAACTATCACAGGTGCTAAATTATATGTAGTTAGATATTTGGAAACAGGATTTCTGATGCTCTAGCCAAATGTATCTTGTTCTCATGCCATGCATCATGAGGTTTCAGTGTGAAGTAATGTTCAGAATCATTTTTGCACATTGCTTTCCTTTTCATTAAGCAAACAGTGCATGGTATCACAATTAGTTACTGTACTCACTGGTTATATAATGCGTAATTCTTACAAGATTGGGATCTCATACTTTCCAATGACAAGAAAAGGACATTGTGCAACATGAACATGACTCTTCTTATCACATGAGATAGGGATAAATCTTACTCAGTAGTCTCTTGAATTTACCTCCAAACCCAGAATTAACTTCTCTGTGAAGTATCCTGGATTATGAACAGCTGCTACGGCAGTTGCTTCTGTGCAAAGACTGTTCCATACCATATTTGCTGCAGCTCAGAAATAAAAGAGCATGGGAACAGAAATGTCTTAAGAGACAAGGAAGGAATGTGATACTGTAACAGGCACCACCTCCGTGAGCTTACCATTTCACTACCACCATATTGTTTTCTTTTATCCTGATCCATCCCGGTTTCTGGTACCTTCATGCCTTATACAGTGGTATGGAGTAGAAAATCAAAGGATGTGGACATGGCAATCAGAGTCTAAAACAGCAAAAATTCTCAGGTTTTTAAGTAGCTTTAGATTTTCAGTTAGCTAATGTACTGTATACACCTAGTTTGAACAAAAATATACTTAGCTTGAGCAAAAATTGAAATATAGCAAAAGTTACAAACAAAAAGTCTTAAACTTCATCCAGACAGGGCCTAAAACATGGTATTACCCCAGCACTATATTGCGATTGCCATATGTATTTATGACAATCCACAGATTCATGGCAATCCTAGTATAGCCCTGGAATATAAGGTTGGAATCCCAGCATATCACTCTTCCAAGAACTCCCAACTAGAGATGTGCACGAATGTTTTTTTGACATTCTATTCAAATCAAATAGAAGACCCGAAAATCCAATTTGATTTTAATCTTTTAAATTCGAATTTAACAAGATTCTATTTGAATTTACCAAATTTGAATCTATTTGTTTGGCTTTTTTATTCAAATCTGCACATACAAATGTCAACATTCATATATACATGTCCCCACATCCGTTTGTATCCGTACACGTCCATATGCAGCCCATATGCAACCCGCTTTGTTCCCTACGGAGCTGTACAAATGTGTACGGATGCGGGAAAGATGTGGATCTTCAAGTATGCCTCGTGTACGAATCAGTACATATACGAGTGCCCAAATAATTTGAATTAATAGATCCAAAATTCAAAATTCAATTCGAATGTTTACATTCAAATTTTGGGACATTATATTTGAGTTCGAATGTCGAAATTTGGCCCGTTTGATCAGATTTCGAATGCCTATGAATATTGGTGCATATCCCTACTCCCTACCCACTGCACCATCATGAGAGCAAGTGCCCCCGACAGCTAAGGACCTGGGGTTGCTCTGCTATTTTGCCCTGTTGTCTGGCAGGGACAGTGAGAGTCAACTGCAGGATCTAAACAATCCTCTCACCATCTGGAGGCAGCCTTTCTCTAAAGTATTTCCAGTCACTCAGGCTTCTTCATTGCTAACTCCTGGCATTTTCTGCCCCTGTAGTAATTTCAGCTCTTAGCTTAGTGAGCGCTGCTGATTCTTTTCATTTTCAGCACCTTTTCCTCTGATGCAAATAACACTTAAGTATCTTCTTTCTTTGCCAATCCTGCTTCTATACATTTATTTCCGCTCTAAAATCTGACACCAACTAAACAAAGTTCTTCTAATTTTCAAAACATAATCTTCTTCCCTCTTTCCCCTAAACCTGTCAAATTCATCTGTCTACAAAGTAACTGCTGGAACAGGAGCTGTGAACTCTTGATTTTTTTTTTACCCTTTATCAGTAAATCTTAAGGAAATGAGCCAGAGTTGAAAATGTAGGCCTGCTTCCATTCCCAGCTTAATGTTGGGCTGAAGAGAAAACAAGTCTTTGAGACTGTAACTGAACTTTTACAATTTATATAGGCATGGACACTATACGGCAATTGGGGCACTACTTTGAAAGACTTTGATAGGAGCAGGAATATATAAACCTCTTGAGGAGAAAATAGCTCCAGTGTTGCAAATTTATGTTCTCTGAGCACTTAGAACAGTAGAGCTTATTTGTTCATTCCACCTCCCAGTTGCCTCTGAAAAGTGACCTTTCAATATTTAAATGAATGTTTCTACAGAATACACTGCTGACTCTGTTAATTTTCCACCTATGATATAAAGATATTTTAGTGAACACAATAAGATTCCCAAACATTGGGGGAAATTATGAATGCTTCACAGTCTTCTGATAATAGATTTGTAAATAATTTTCTCGGCAATATTGGGTCGAAATTCCTAGCACTGTCCTCACTCTGACCTGATCACAGCACCAGTATAAAGAAGAAAGGCCAGATGTCTATTATCCAACTTCGATGGATAAATACTAATAATATTGAGTGTGCAGAGCACATCATTGGTATAATAATTGAAGAACAAGGATACAACCTTGCCTCATTCCACTGCCTGTTCTAATAGTATTTATTGACTCTGAGGATTACATCATACACTGAGCCTTTAATAAACGTTTTCGATTTAAAAAAGCAGATGGCATTTGATTGTAGAACTTGATAATTTGATCCGTAATTTATCCTGTAAGGTACAATTATAAGCTGCTTTAAAACCTATCAAGGTGGCATATAGAACTTCTTTCAGCTTCATAGGATATTTTAAACTAGGTGTTTCAAGACTAATATGTGATTTATAGACAAGTAGAATGTTCAGCTAGTATGCTTTCTTGATAGGTCAGTTAAGGAATTGCCAGTATAGAAGTCTGGCATAGGGCTTGTTTATTACTAACATCAACCTAAGAGGTCTTTAAGTTGGGATTATTATGGCAAGACCCTAATATCTTGGAATAAACCCAGCTTGATCAATAAGAATAAACTACTCTTGGCAAGAACTGTGGACCAACTTGCCAAGTTTGCTTTGATTAACTCAGTAGGAATATAATCTCCACTGGTGCCCCTCCTTGAGTTTTTGCTGATTCATCAGGCATAAGTGGGAAGTATCATGGGACAGATATATCTGCAATAGCTTAAGGCAAAAAGGAAGTAGTGTGAGATTATCACAAAAATAAGGTTCCCAAATATTGGGGGAAATTATGAATGCTTCAGAGTTCATTTTAGGGCCTGTTTTTTTTTCTCACCAATGACCAAAAGTTAGTAGACTTATTTTTTATTGGACATAGTCCACACTTGTTTTTCAGTTGTGAGGTGGATCTACAGGTGTTAGATAAGGGGAAAATAGCCACTAAAATCTTCAACAGCTTCTGGACAGGGGCACTGATAGCATGCCAATTGAAGATTGCTCTTACAGCAATCTTCATTTGTTCCCTCAATGCTCACAGTGACTGTGGGAGGCACAGCTTGCCGCTGCTTTGAGTGAGGTGACCCCGGAAATGGGGAAGCTTTGTTTCCTGCTTCAGTGTTTCCAGCCAGGGACTCCTTGCACAGGAATTAGCTGCAGTCATTGGCTATTATCTTGTGCTGAGCGAAGGACAACAATGGACTAGGTAAGTCTGGACCGCTGGAGAGTCTTTCCCACAGGTTTACCATTAGAGTGCTTTGGTGAGTGCTAATGGCACAGTGAGAGCTTTCAAGCTGCAGGATTGTCGTGATCTTGCATCTTAGGAGAACTCCAGCTACATAGATGTGCAGCCAGTGTGCCTCTGGAGTGATCCCACAGTAACCTAAAGGTTCCATGTGGATCCTTCCTTTGTCAACTGCAGTGTGAAAGAAAAGTAGTTCGGTTTATTTTATTTATTTAGATTTTTATCCTGCCCTATACCCAAGAGTCTCAGGGCAGGTTACTACATATAAAATGAACACATTAAACCATAACATATTAAATATATTAAAACCATGATGGCGCTGAATGAACTAGGTAAGTCTGGACTTTTATGTTCCTGAAGATTCTTTGAATCTAAAAATGTATAAGATTTCTTACAAATTAATAATGCATTATAATTTTGGTGTTGGTCCTTTCGTCTTTATGACTTTTTATTTCTAAACTGATTTTTTTAAAATTTCAACCAGCTTTTAACGGATATTGGGTAATTTATAGAGGGAGTTTTATTGATCTAATTTTGGGTTGGTTTTTTAGTATTTTTATTGGTTGTCTCATGTTTATATTCAGTTGAATGGTTTGGATTTACTGTGTATTTTTTCTTGTTTGCTTGGTGCTGACTGAAATGCAAGAATGTAATTTTGGATTGGCAAATCCTTGCCAAGGGAGAATTCCTTGAAAGTTGTGTACAGGCAAATTCTCAACCATTGCTATGCTTGCAAGTCAGGTGATACTTCCTTGTATGCGAGAGAGATCCTATTATAATGTGTTATCTGGTACTGGATTTCATTGACTTCTTGGGCCAAGGATTTGTTGTTTTGCCTGAATTGTAAATGCTGTAATAAGACTTTAAAGAACCTTGGGTATGATTCCAGGTCAAGATCATCATGTATGGTAGGGTTCCAAGTTTCAAGTGCAGTGACACAGTACCATCTATCTAAAGAGCTAGAAGTCTTTAAATGAATCGATGAGTTTGTAGGCACCCTACAGTAGAAGACGAAGGAGAAGGAGAAGTAGTCAAATTATTTGCAGAATTGTTTAGGATACTGAAGACTGAATTCTGTCTTGGCACTATGGCCTGGCTCTTCAAAGATGGTTCTGAAGTGGAGTTGAAATATCTTGTACTGAGGCACATTCAATTTTAGAAAGTCTTGGCGCTAGTAGAAAGTGTAGAATTAGTTTTTTTATTGATCAGCTTAGAAATACAACTCTGCTCAGCTCTATTAGCCTGCTGGAGGCATGACAGTCTGTTGAATGATAGTGTTTGGTTTCTATAACAATGTCCATTGATTGCAAAACCTGGTGCTGCTCTATACCTTTTTGGGAGAGTTCAGTACAAGAATAGAATTAGCAGCATATGGTGTTGTAGGCAAGGAAAGTTCAATTTCTCTGAAAGTCTGAACTATCTTTTATGTTTGTTTGCCATTTCCAAAAGGTGAAGTTGTTATTTTCCCCAGAAGCAGCTGCTTAGGAACAAGGTGTAAGTGGCTAAGCACTGGCTGTCTTTAGATCCTTAACTATTTTAGCTGCAAGTCCATTTTCTGATAGCTTATAGGTATTTATGTACAAAGTCATCCTGTAGGTATACTTCTAGCCCTTGGGATTCATTAACCCTTTTGCTCTTGAAAGAACAGAACCAGTCTTTGCAAGCTTTGGTAATGAAGATGTTGTATTTGATCATCAGTTTGCATAAATATATTAGTTTTGATGGAATCTCTTTCATACCAAGGGTTCTTAAGGAGGCAAAAGAAGGACTGCATATCACCTTTTGATACGAAGCATTTCAGAAGATCACTTGAAAGATATATCTTTCAAAAGCTACCAGTAGAGCAGGCCGTTCTCAGTACAAAGAACAATCTGTTTTTTTCTGTAAAATATGTAATATTTTAGAAGAATAGCTATTAGTTGCCTATTATTATAATAGTTTGCCTGAAGCTTTAAAAACCTGGTCAGGCCAATATTTATTTAAGTCTTTTCCTAACGGGGCTGCTGTTTCATAGCATGATTCTGCACAGGCTGGTATACCAGACCAGCAAGCCTACTAGAAGCTTCCCTTCCACACAATGGTGCAGTGTAAGAGAGACCTTGCTGCTTATTCAGTCTACCTTTCCATTAGACATTAGGAATCTTCTTGCCCTTAAAAGAAACTAGACTAGTATTTCATTGGGCCCTTTAAGGTCATCAGAGAAATTAGAAATTCTGCCTCAAACTCCCTAAGCTATGAAAATTCACCCTGTGTTTCGCCACATGCTACTCTATAAGGAGAAACGTTGCTTTCTTCTTCATTCTTCTTCTCTGTCTTCCACCTCCGCTTGTCATGGCTGGTAAATATGAACATTTAAAAATTTCTGACATGTTGAACTCTCATTTCTGGAATGGGCATTTCCTATATCTTGTTCATTGGACTGTCTACCCTGCCTCTGAATGTTCCTGGGTAGATACTACCGATGTTAATGGTTGTCACTTGCTTAAGGCATCTCATTCTTACTTCCCTGGCAAGCCTAGACTGTAGCCTGCTCTTGCAGTTGTTGCTACTTCCTTTTCTTTTTCAAAAGAGAGAGACCTTCTTAGGTTGGGTGATGGTGTGAGGATGGCATCTGTGTTACCATCTTTCACTGCTCAAGATATAGAGTCTTGCCTTTTAGCCTTTCTTATCTACCCTGACTTGTCATGGCACAGAGAGATACCGAATGGCAAATAAATGTTGATTAGGCAACAGAAAATTCTCCAAGCTCAGGACTTTGAGAAATAGGGATGATCAGTGTTGAAGTATATAGTATAATTGCAAGTACACAGTATGGTTTTTTATTCATAAATTAACATACTGCTTCACTGTGAAGCTCTCTGTGTCCTTACCTTTGTTTCAGCCAGGCACTTGAGTGATGGTCTTGACAGTAAAATTAATAGAATTTACTTGTTGACCAATTCCTCCTGGGCTAATGCATTCTTAAGGTTAGTTAAGTAAAATAATGGGCCTGTTCACACTTGGCCATATTCTGGATTATATCTCAGGATAGAGGCCTGTTGTCTTCATGCTAATGCAGACTCTGGCAGGTCTTACTTGGGGCCTGCTGTAGCCTGCACTAGCATGTGGACAGCAGGGGCCATTCCAGGATATATTCCAGAATAAAGCCAAGTGTGCACAGACCCAATCTTGCTTCATCTCAGCTTTTTGCTGGTATGTACCAAAATGCAGGAGAGATGAAAATGTGATCAGAAGCAGCCAATGCTTTGCTCTTAGCCTATCTTGCTCATGTCCATCTATGTACTTCTGCTCTGAAATCTTTTTCCTTCAGAACATTCTTTAATGACTTTTCTTTAAGTCTGCTGAAAGTAGCTTTCCTTTATTTCCATTTTTATTTATATACCGCCTTTCCAAAAATAAATTTCTGCCCAAGGCGGTTTACAATAAATGGAAAAAACAAAGATATAAAATGAATACAATAAAAAAAGGCAAATAAATATAGTTAGTCAAATAAATACATAAGTCAAAAATACATTGTACGATATAATAAATAATACATCATATAATAATAACAATAGTAATTTAAAAAAAATCCAAAACTTATAAAACAGTCATTGTTTGCAACACTGAGGCCAGTGAGAGTGGAACTTAAATAGGTAACTCAGCCCCACGCCCCTTTTCGGCTCAAGTGTGTGACACGCTGAGAAAAACAGTCTCTTTGGAGTCTTCGTGCCCATTTTGCAAAGAGGCAACTGTGTCATCTTGATTTTCTGGCGTGTTCTTTTCCAAAGTGTTATCAGGATTGAAGCAACAATTATTTTGAGCTATCTTGGGACATTTTGCAGGAGAGCACTCGCTTGCTGGAGGCTTCCTTGCGCCGGGTCTCCCTTTCCCTCCCACAACAACCACACCCTCACCACCAGAGAGCTAGTGTAAAACAACCACCCTCACGCATGCACAGCCACACATACACACATGCATACAGACACAAGGTTTAAAACAATATTAAACAGTGAAAAGAATGTAAAGACAGTGCTATTTTTAAAAAAGGTACACATATGCTCATGTACACCATCTTTCCTCTCCTCTTCCTGTTGTTCTTAAGAAGTTGCAGGGGAGGGCGGTGGTGCTTTAGAAGTTAGTCACTGTAATAGTAATATTATGCATATTTAATTGCTACTGAGTCATGTGCCTGATTCCCTGAGTTTTAATCAATATTAAGAAAGAGTTCTAGCTGAAGTTGCTGAGGAAAGAGTAGAAAAACTTTCTAATATGGTTATGGGCGATATATTGTATAGTTTGTAAAACCTGAAATTATAAGCACATAAGAACATAAGAGAAGCTCTGCTGGATCAGGACACAGCCCATCTAGTCCAGCGTCCCGTCGCACACAGTGGCCCACCAAATGCTCATGGGCATCTCAAGCAAAGACAAGGACAAACCTTTTCCTGCTCTTGAATCCCAGCAAATAGCCTTAGAAGTGTCCTGCTTCCCCCCTCTCCAGCCTCAAAGATGTACCTGGGCATTCATTCTAGTAGCCATTGATAGATCTGTCATCCATAAATTTGTCTAACCCTACCTTAAAGCCATCTAGGTTGGTAGCTGTTACCACCTCTTCTGGCAGCAAATTCCATAAATCAGTGACCCTCTGGGTGAAGAAATACTTTCCCTTGTTGGATCCGACTCTCCAACCCATCAGCTTCATAGAGTGTCCCCTGGTTCTAGTGTTGTATGATAGAGAAAAGAAATTTTCTCTATCCGCCTTTTCTATACCATGCATAATTTATATACCCGTATATTCCGGTGTATAAGATGACTGGGTGCATAAGAAAGACAACCCCCAACTTTTCCAGTTAAAATATAGAGTTTGGGATATACTCGCCGTATAAGAAGACGACACCCGATGTATAAGAAGACCCCCAACTTTTGAGAAGGTTTTCCTGGGTTAAAAAGTAGTCTTATATGCCAGAATATACTGTATTTCAATCAGGTCCCCTCTTAAATGCCATCTCTCCAGACTGAAGAGGCCTAGACATTGCAGCCTGGGTTTGTAAGGGAGGTGTTCTAGGCCCTTATTCATTCTGGTTGCCCTTTTCTACACCTTTTCCAATTCCACAGTATCCTTTTTGAGATATGGTGACCAGAATTGTACACAGTATTCCAAATGTGGCCTCATCATAGATTTATAAAGGGGCCAAATGACACTTGCTGATTTATTTTCTAATTGTTTCTTATTTCCTAATTATCCCTAGCATTGAATTAGCCTTTTTCTCTGCTGCTGCACACTGGGTTGATACCTTCATTGAACTGTCCACTAAAACCCCGAGATCCCTTTCCTGGTGTGTTGCAGAAAGCTCAGACCCCATCATTTTATAGACATAATTTGGATTTTTGGCCCCGATGTGCATTACTTTGCACTTGTTAAGATTAAAGCACATTTGCCACTTGTTTGCCCACTCACCGAATGCCAAGAGATCCCTCTGGAGCTCTTGGCAATCTCTTTCAGATTTTACTACCCTAAATAATTTAGTATCATCAGCAAACTTTGCTATTTTACTATGTACCCCTTCTTCTAGATCATTGATGAATAAATTAAAAAGCATTGGTCCCAGTACTGAGCCTTGAGGACCCCACCTTTTACTTCTTTCCACCCTGAGAATTTGCCGTTTATTACTACTCTCTGCTTTCTGCCCTTAAGCCAGTCACAAATCCAGGACAGAACCTGTCCTTTTATTCCATGGCTGATGAGTTTACTCAGTAGCCTTTGATGTGGGACTTTGTCAAAAGCCTTCTGAAAGTCCAGATAGACGATGTCTACTGGTTCACCTTTAACCACGTGTTTACTGACACTCTCAAAGAATTCCAACAAATTTGTGAGGCATGATTTACCTTTGCAGAAGCCATGCTGGCTTTTGTTCAGCAATGCTTGCTCCTCCATATGCACACTAATTTTGTCTTTAATGATGGTTTCCATCACCTTACTTGGAACTGACGTTAAGCTAACTGGTCTGTAATTGCCTGGATCACCCCTGGATCCTTTTTTGAAGATTGGTGTTACTTTTGCTACCCTCCAGTCCTCAGGTACGGAGCCTGATGTTAGGGAAAGATTATATATTGTTGCTAGAAGGTGGGCAATTTCCCATTTGAGTTCCTTAAGGACTCTTGGATGAATACCATCTGGTCCCGGTGACTTGTTAACATTTAGTTTATTAAGACATGCCAGGACCTCTTCCTTGGTTATTTCTGTATGGTTTAACTCTTCAGAAAATACAGGCTCAGCTACTGGCATGTGTCTTCTGTCTTCCTCCGTGAATACGGAAGCAAAAAATTTGTTTAGTCTCTCTGCAATCTCCGTGTCTTCTTTAATTACTCCTTTCTGTCCTTTACCATCTAGTGGTCCAACTGCTCTCCTGGTTGGATTCCTATTTCTGATATACTTATAGTTCTTGTTATTTCTTTTGATGTTTTTAGCAATGTGCTTCTCAAAATCTTTCTTAGCTTTCCTAATGGCCATCTTGCATTTGTGTTGCCAGTGTCTATCTTCCCTCCTGTTCTCCTCATTTGGACAAGCCTTCCATTTCCTAAATGAACTTTTCTTGTTTTTAATGACTTCATCTACTGCATTTGTGAGCCACATTGGTTTCTTCTTGGACCTAGAAGTCCCCTTTCTTCTTTTAGGAATGCATTCTAGTTGCACTTCCATTATTGTGTTTTTAAGTAGTCTCCATGCATTTTGAAGTGATTTAACTCTTTTGACTTTCCCTTTCAATTTTCTTTTCACTAATTTCCTCATTTTGGGGAAGTTTCCCTTATGAAAGTTTAAGGTCTCTGTGTTAGACTTTATTAAGAACTTACTTCCTGTATTTAAGTTGAAGGTTATTGCATTTTGGTCACTGTTCCCAATTGGATCAGCTACAGTGGTGTCCTTTACCAGATCCTGAGCATTACTTAGGATCAAGTCCAGGACTGCATTTCCCCTGGTTGGTTCCATGACCATTTGTTCCATGGAACAGTCATTTAGCAGGTCTAGGAATTTTCTCTCTCTTTCCTGAGTTGAACAGGAGCTCACCCAGTCTATGTGAGGATAATTGAAGTCCCCCATTATAACTACCCTATCTTTATGGGATACCTCCTTTACCTCCTTCTCCAATTGTTCATCTCCTTCGGGCGTATGGTTGGGAGGATGGTAGCATGTCCCTATTGTTAGACTTTGATCTCATGCACCAGCATCTCTTGAGCCGCCTCCATGGCTTGCTCTATCTGCCCAGCTAGTTGCTGCCTGCTCCTACACACAGCCAAGCGGTTACGACAACCCGCATTCAGTGTGATCACATGTTCTTGCCCTGCAACTCTGTCTCCTCTGCCGTTGTGAAAGGAGGTTGTGTGGCTGTGCTAGGTGGAGGGAGGGTGTGTGTACCAATCCCAGGAGGGGTGGAGAGGGGGAAAGTACACTGTAAATGGACTGCGGTCAGATCTGTGAAGTCTGGACAAGGAGAGGCGAACTTAGGGAGCAGGAAAATCACTGTGGACTGGCCAGAAATGTCCCCAATCTACAATTTGCCCTGAAATAGATTGAATACTTCTGGTGTGATAAGGGTCATAGGATCTAACCATGGTGTTGCGATTCTCCCTGTCTCTCTTAAAAAAGAAATGAACAACACTCCCGTCAGCCTGATGTCTGACAGATATAAAAACAATATTCATTTTGAGATATTAATGTCTATAACTATCCTAGGTAATTGGTTTAAATCATTTGGGAGGTTCTGTTGATGTGTCATCTGATCAAATTTAAAAGCCAGTTGAACTCATAATATATAAACATAGAACCAGTTGGGGCTCCATTGCTGCTGGACATGTTTTTAAGTCAGCAGTTATTTCATAACTAACTTGAATACAAACAAGAATGTCATGTAACCTGATCAGATCAGAGGAAGACTTGTGATTTAAATCTGTCAACCTACAATTACAGCAGGTAAATAGGGGATTAGTTATCTGCCTGATTACTGCCTAGCCAAGATGTTTACTGAGTTGTTTAAATGATGGAAGGCTATTTGGTTTTAAAGTTAGGCATTACTTTTCTTATAAACTGGTTCAGTTGATGGGCTTCATAGTGAGCCAGCTTGGTCTAGTGGTTAGGGAGCCGCACTCTTCCCTGGGAATACTGGGTTCGATTCCACCCTCCCCCATGAAGCCAGCTGGGTGATCTTGGACTAGTCACAGCTCGCTTCTGAGCTCTCACAGCCCCATCTACCTCACAGGGTGTTCTGTTGTGGGGAGAAGAACAGAAGCTTTGTCAGCCGTTTTGAGTCCCCTTAAATGGGTGAGAAAAACAGGGTAGAAAAGCCAACTCTTCTTCTTCTTCTTTGTTGATGAACAGTACCTAAAGAACAACAAATGTTTATAATTTCACCTCATTTCTGGTTGAATTTCCAGAAATAATTTGAATTTAATAGTATAGATGACATAATAAGGAAATAACGTTCTTGTATCTTTTGGATTTATTCATTCATTCATTTGTATTTCTATCTGTCTCTATACTGGGGTTTGTTACAGTAAAATCAGTATAAAGTATATAAAAATATAGCCAATTAAAAATAAAATCATTAGAACAGCAAGTAACTGTGCTGAAAGGAAATAAGCGGTTTCTTTTTTCCTCTTTTTCTTTTTTTATTGAAGAAAAATAATAAACAGATATAACTATAAAGATCCTAAGGGCAATATTTACATGCATGCAATGCGCAAAAACAGCACCACCTCTCCCAGCTTTAAAGACCACAGGGTATCTCAGGACACAACCAACACACAGCATAACCACTGGTATAATAGAGGGAACCAAGGTCAACTCTCTGACATTCTTTGAAGTAAAGGTTGCCAAATAGTGAAATATTGCTTCTCCTAGCACGTACCTTGCATCCTGTGGTGCTGTGTGGAAACACCTTCTACTGGCACCATGTCCCAGAGGCAACCATACCAACCACTCACATTAAGAGTTATTTTCCACTTCCTACTTTTGGGCTTTTTTTTGCGGCTAGCAGTAAGAAGTCCAACTGATATTTTGCTTTAATTTTTGGTTTACGCCATCATACTTCTGAAATAGGTAGAGGGTGTGAAGAGGATAGAATCTTTAATTATGCATTGGATCTCATATTATGCCATAGACCAGAAGGGCACTACCTTCTCACACGCCCACTATAAATGAAAATAGGGACTGATAATGCTAGCAATTAGGTGGGAGCTACTTGATAACATGGGTAAATTAGTAGGTGTAGCCTACCATCAATGTATGAACTTGTGTTGTATTTCCTGGATGTTGGCAGCCAGGTTGCATGGCGGACGAGATCATATTCTGTCCCAATCTACAAATCTGTCTCCCACTTATTCTTCAAGTTCACCAATGTTGGTTATTGTAAGGTTAATAGGCAATTGTGTATTTGGGATACTAACCTCCTTGTTCACCTGCTGAAGGGTTGTGACAGCTGTTCAAACTGTGCCAGGTCTCTGTTCACTTAGAGTATCACATTAAGGGTATGAAGGAAGTTTTGAATGGAGCTGTTAGTTATTGGATAGAAAGAGACTGAAGTGCTCAGCTGAATTGTTGCTTAGGTAGCACCTCACTTCCTTGCTGAAAAAAATCCTCCAAGCAATAGCGATTCTGAGTTTTAAGTTGCTGCCATTGTGTGGTACCCACATACGTGCCCAGATCCCAAAAAGTTAAGTTTAATATGTAAAGCCAAAGTGTCGTGAGAACGCGTTGTCCAGACAGGTAATGTGTAACCAAATCGCTTCAAGAGAAAATTGTAAGTTAGGGAAAGGAGGGGCTATCCTAGCTCTCCAGAAGGGAGGGGGGATGGAGCCTTCAGAAGGAGTAGCCAATTGAATTAAAAGCAGCTTGACAAACTGGTATATAAGGCAGTGTAAAACGACAGCTGGCGTTCTCTGCCTGGGGGTTCACTTCAAGGAGGGAGGTTAACAGGAGGAAATGGGCTCAAGGCTCTACCTGAGGGAAGCAGGCAGCTGGGTCCTGAGTTTTTAAAGATTATACGTTGGTTTGACAGCATAAGGGTTGTAACGGTCAAGCGTCGCCTATGCTGTAGATTTTAGACTGAAGGCATTAAAGTCCATATCTTGGTCTAAGAGGGAGGAACAGATCTCACTGAGGAGCAGATTGGATGCTGTTGGTCATAGTAAACTTACCTGTTGTGTGCCAAGAACCTTGTAATCAATAAACTTGTTTCTTATTTGTTAAACATATAAAGGCTGTTTGTTTCTTACCGTATAAAGTAAGAGTCAAGCCAGCCGAGTGAAAAGGGCAACTGTATCTTTAAAACACTCACTGTGAGCTAGACAGTGGGGGAGGTGCTGTCCTCTGCAGCACCAAGAACTAGGCAACAATAATATCAAGCTTAAGAGCAGGGGAGAGGAAATAGGAGGCGAGCCTCTTGGTTGGAATATATTTCAGAGTTTTAACCCTGTATGTAAACAAATGCTACCATACTACTAGCAGATTATAAAATCACTACACTGACCGAGAGCCCGCCTCACACACTGGTTTACTGATAATAATGGAGGACAGCCTGGGTAAGCAGGCAGTGAGGCCAGGGAGATGGTAGTGATATTTATCTATTCTGCCATTGTTGAGAAGCTGTTGTTTCAGCCAAAGGCCAAGTGAAGGTATCTGACATACCTCAGAAGGAATTTTTTTTTCATAATCAGGGTGCCCCACTCAATTGAGGAGATCCTCCATCCTGCATATTCTATTGGGGCAGTCTATATCAATTTCCTCAATTTGGCGAACAGTCTCATCTAAATTATTTGTGAAGTGCCTATGCTAATGGCTTTCAGGTCCCTTCTGATAATGTATCTTTTTACCTAGGCCTTTCTAGTGTGAATGCTTTCCTTTCCTATCTATGATTTAATTAATGCTTTTATGTAATTGTTGGATTTAATTCTTATTATTGCTGTTTTCTAATGTGTTTTGAGATTTTTTAATGAGAAGTGTTGTAAGATATATTTAAAATAAATATATATGTCAGTTATGAGAAATAATTGCCAGCAGCTATTGTGTTGACTCTCCACTTATATTCAGGACTTGACTTCATCTCTTAATCTTATCAACACACTTGGGAGTTTGGAATAACATCTTGTGAAATCTTGGTTGGACACTTGATCTAAAGTTAGAGGATGAAACCACCTGAACCACGTATATCAGTTGTACAATTGTTTTTTCTTAGAATAATTTCATTATGGTAGGGATATAAGTTCCTCTATCCTGCGGATATTTGATGTGGGAGTATGCTCTTTGGGGTGATAAATACAGGTTGATAGATGGTGATGAGAATCTGCTTGAGGCTAATAATGCTGCTACTACCAATAAATATTTGTGTGGTTTGGGATGCAATTTAGTGGTGTTGACCTTTAGATCTGAAGGTATAAATATACCTAGTCTTTTTTCCAGGTCTGTCTCCTTTAACACTAGAATGTGCATGATTTTGATAAATAATTAAAAGTTGCTTCTTTTGGAAGGACAAGCCTGAACTTTTCTGGAAGCCAAAGAACTCCTATTTCTGGGAGCCAAAACAAAATACTTGTTTTCTGGGTCTTTTCTGAGTATATTAGATGGTACTGCATATTGAAATTTTAACAGGCGTGATTTATTGTGCTTATACTGAGACTTCACAGAGAAAGGTGTGTTCCCATTAACATTTTCCTTTGTTTGGATAGCATATTTGCCTCACATAGTTCATGAGCTAAGGATTTAGAAGAAGTTTATATATGTAAACTTTGGAAGTAGATGGCACTGACAGCATAGTGTTATATAATGATCTACTTAATATTTACATAATTCTGCATTTACTGTTTTTCTAGCAGAAGTGGGTACTACCATGTTAGATGTAACTTTTTGTTCAAGCGGAAGATAGTCATTTAAAATTATGCCTATCTGCTGATGAAATTATGCTTTCAGGCCTTTGGATATAGCAGAGACAGGTGAAGATTCTTTGCAGAAGATGTCAACCTGTTTAGTTGTAGTTATTGTACTGGTTTGATTCATTGTTGAATGAGCTTGCTCCTAATCTAAAATTGGAATACAGGGGATTTGCTGTAGCTGATAGCATGTTAAATCTTTCGTCTCCAGTTGCATTAGATTTTTTGTTGTTCCAGTTATATTGTATAAACATGGCTAGCCCTAACAATGGGCTGATGGAACCATTGGCTTGGTGTGCTGACAAGGTGAAGGGTAATGGGGCAGTCATTGATGAAGCCTTCTTTGCTTCTGTGTCTTCTATTGCTACTGTTTCTGTCAGGAAGGCTCAGAACAGACTCTGAACTTACTCAAAATTGTTTGGAATATTCAAAGTGTTCCATTGGAACATCCTCCTGCAGAATACTTGGTCCTCTGCAACATGGAAAGTGTTCCATGTTCCAAATGGGGTGGGTAGTAGAGGAGAATGCTTGCTACTTATCTCCTTCCTTCCTTCCTTCCTTCCTTCCTTCCTTCCTTCCTTCCTTCCTTCCTTCCTTCCTTCCTTCCTTCCTTCCTTCCTACCTACCTACCTACCTACCTACCTACCTACTGACAGACCAGATACAGTGGCTACAATTAGAAAACTGGAATTTACAGATGGGGGAAGGTGGATAGATTTGATAGCCAGATCCTTCTAAACCAGTCTCTCTTGTCTTAAAATCTAAAGTCTGTGCTAACCTAGCCCAACTAAGATTTAATTAGGATTTTAATGGTAAGCTCCAGATCAAAACTTTTAAAAGGGGAGATGAGGGGGATATCTCACAAACCATTTTTGCCATGCTTTGGTCTCATTATCTGCATGAACTTCCTAGCGATTATGTTTTAATGGGAAGTGGTATATAAATATTTTAAATAAATAAATAATCTCTCCTTTTACTTTCTGACGGCTGGTTGCTGGAGCCCAATTAGTAAGGGATTCAACAGCAAATGACTAGTGTGCCATCCAGGGACAGGCCAGCTGCCAGCCATCACAAACAGATAAACAAGGCTGCAGCAGCAGAATATGGAGAGTGGCTGACTGGAATGGGATTCATTTTTTGACTCCAAAATGGAAACAAAAACCTTTTTAAGGAGGAAGAGGAACAAGAAGCGGGGAGAAGAAATAAGTTATTTTTTCTGGTGAGGGAAGACCCTCAGGAAAAAAAAAAGGAGGGATTAAAGCTTTGGGATGCTACCTGTATCTGACAAAGGAAAATACAAGTATCCAAAAAGGAAAACTAATATAAAGGAAGGAAGGAAGGAAGGAAGGAAGGGTCTGTGTCCTAAAGTAAGTCTAAGCATAGCTAAGGAGCTACTTTCCATCACTTGTGATAGCCAACTCTGAAGCTTGTATGAACTGTAGGGGTGGTGCAGTTGTTCTGGAACAAGAGTTTAAACGTGGATGACCCTGTTCTGGGATATGTGAGCCCGTCTGGCTAGTGGACCACTCCAGCTGATCTGATGTGGAGTGGTCCAAGGATTGGAAGTGTGTTATTGGCCAGAATCTGAGAGGACAGTGCTTGAAGTATACATATGCTTGACATGATGCTGTGGAAGCAAATCACCTTATCCTTATATTTTGGCCTCTAAATGGTGGTCTTGACAATAGTGTATACCAAAATTAATCTATAGAGTAGAAATATGCAAGTTATTCTAGGTCATAAGGGAATTGATAATATTTGCAGTTTCCTTTCTCCCAAACACTTCCAAAACAGATTATTCCAACTTACCTGGTGGGGTAGGAAAAAGCTTCTCTTGAGAGTCTTTGCTGATTTTATCTGTAATAGCAGGAAAGGAAGAGACAGAGGGTGTTTCTGCACTGGCTGTGGAAGCCCCATTAAGACCACATATAAGACAAAAACAGTACTTACCTTCCGCACTGGAGGCCAGATCCGGGACTCTTTGTGGTGGCTGCTTCTGTACACTGGCAGGCAAGACCTGTTCTTAATGGGGTCTTGCCACCAAAAGATCTGGCCTCCGGGAAGACCTCGAAAATTAGGTCTTCCATTCAGCCCCTTGCCTCGATCTGTTCGGAAGCAGGACGCTTTCGCACACGGAGAAGCGAGGGGCTGGATGTGCCGGTGGCTGCCATCTTGGAAAGGCCAGAAGGAGTCTGGTCTGCCTCCTTCCACCCTTTCCCCACATGCTGCACACTGGTGGAAAAGCGCAGTGACTGGCAGCTGCATGGTCCAGTCCCACGGCTCCAGGGGCAGCTGGATCCCCTTTGGAATGGGTGCTGCAGCTTCCGCACAGCACCCAGGGGATCTGGCCAGCCAAATCCATCCTCCCCACATGTGTGTGGACGCATGGGGCCCATGAGGATCTGTCCCTATTTCAGACAGATCCTCGGGAGGATGGGTCACTAGGAAACATATTTTCTTAAATCTGTTTCTCGGCGGCAGGTGCAGAGGCACCCGAAGTTAGAACCCACTAGTTCCTTTCTTTCCTTTTGTCCCAGTGGTTACTCCTGTTTACTCCTAACAGAGCAATATATAGAGTTAGTAATGTTTATATGGATAAACTCTTATTCTGCACCTCAGTATTTTGTCTGTGCATCGAAGTGGCCAAATGGTAGGTCTCACTACAGCAAGATATTCTCCTGTATATCATAAGAAGTATATTAAAAATTTTGAAGTACCTGGCTTTTATATTTCCTCTTCCAGTTCCTAATGTTGATCTCTGTCCTACACCTTCTGTATATTTAAGCATAATAATGCATTACTTCAGATTATTGGAGTTTGTAAATAAATAAAATAAAATATTGATTATGTAATTATTACAGATTGTTTTGGATTAGAAACAATTTTGTAATATTTCTGACTTAATATGTAAAACCTGATACTGAGTTTAACAAAGTTTAATTCCAGGACTGTCTTATACCTTTTCTTAACAGCCTATCATTTTTTGAGAGGTATGTCAATATTTTACAAAACTATGGCAACATAGTGGGATATAGCATTACTTTATTAGATGTGTAGTTGTAGCTAAGGGGTTTAGATATCTGCATTAATATTTTTAAAAGCCTACATTAGGTTAAAAAAAACCCTAAATTTACGTTTTGGGGATATTCTTCAAGCTACAGGAAATTTGTCTTATGTGAATACAGAAGAGAGACAATTGTAATTACTCACACACAAATCTTAACAAATACACATATCACATTATCAGGGCTACTATTTAAATAAGAAGCATCCTGCCTGTTTTCTGGATTGCATTTGAATTCATGAGAGTTGTTCACATTAACTTTTAGTTTTCTAAGAAGTTTCTACCTGTTAAAAATCTATGTTCTGCCTAACACGAACACTCTTTTATTTAGGCAGATTTCTAACCCCTTGATCATAGTTGCTTACATGTTTTATTATACAATTGCTGTTAGAGACAAAAAGTATTCCTTTGTTTAAACATGGTTTAAACTAATCAATTTTGAAAAAGCAAGCCTACTATTAATATTGTTGTTAAAGATGATGAATATCTTAAATAAACTGCTTTATTATTCTTTGGTTACTCTTTTAGAAATAGCTTTGTGCTGCCTGTGGCATGAATTTCCATAAGCAACAGCCTGATATGTCTCACTTCCTACATCCCAACGATTTCAGTGGAGCTTATTTCCAATTTACTGGTTTAAGAATGCAGCTAAACACCCTATTCCTTAGCACGTTCATTTAAACTTAAGCCCTCTTGAAATTACAGAATGCTTCTAATATATTAGGATCTTAGACCTACGTTTTTCATGTTTCTAACAAGTTTAAATCATGTTCTCATACATTTATGTGATGTTTGGAATGTAAAATGTTGATAACACCAATTTTGCCACATCTTAAATATACCATGTATTGAAACAACGTATGCACTTACACTCACTCACTGTCTTCCACACCTCATATATTTCATTCTTTTGAAATTTCTGGTTTTCCAAGAAAATATAGTAGTGAATTCAACTTATAAAAATAGGGTGTTTTTTAAAAAAACAAAAATGTACAGTCTATTATATCTGTCTGTCCTTTCTTTCACCTTTCCTTTACTGCACTATCTTGTCTGTCTAATTCTCACAGGAGACATGGATTACAACTGGGACCATACGTCTTGGCATAGCAGTGAGGCTTCCCCAATGTCTTTGGTGAGACATGTGGAGCCTTACCATTCACTTTCCTTTACCATTTCATATTTCCTTTGTTTTATTTACATCTTTGCATGTGTTCTTTTTATCCCACACCTATAGGGGACAGTCAAAGGGGAAAAAGAAAAACTAGCGAGCAGGCAGTTTTGTCGGATTCTAACATCTTATCTGAGAGACAAAAGAGAATGATGTATTATGGTGGCCACTCTTTGGAAGAGGACTTGGAATGGTCTGAACCTCAGATTAAAGACTCTGGGGTAGACACATGTAGTAGCACAACTCTAAATGAGGAGCATAGCCATAGCGAAAAGGTACTGATTTTGGGGTGCCTGCATTATAATCTGTTCATTTGGTCTTTGTTTGCTCTCTGTCACTCATTAAACAGATCAGTACTGAAAAGGCAGGTCTAACGTAACATTTCTTAAGGTGCAGAAAAGAAAAACAATATTACTAAATTGCCCCACTATTTTTACTTTTGGAAGCATAAGGACAAAGCACTGTTCAGGCACTTAAAAAGAAATATCATGTAGTAGTATTTGGTGATGTTCCCCTAAAACTATAAAGTGATTAAAGAATGAACTGTCTTTTGGACTGATCTAATTACTTCTGTAATGCCCTGGGCTTAAAACTTAAATTGATGGCTTAATTCCCAGGTTGGAAAGTGGGGATGGTGGTGACAAAATTCCTGTTTACACAGAAAACTTGTTTTTCTTTTTTCCCTTTCATTGCCATGTTTGTTCATTTGTTTTGTTGCCATGCCATTGTTGTGTGTTATGAAGTAGTGTGTGTCTTTGCCATCTGCTTTGTGTGTTTTTAATTATTACTTTTGCTTTGTGGGAAATCTTCAGTGTTGTTAGATATTACAATAACTTTTTGTGCATGCTACTTTCTGCATGTGTGAGGGCATGAAACTGATGCACTGATGTGAAAAAGTGCTATGATTACACAAACCCAAGATGATTTAAGTAAAATTAAGTTACCACACATTTCATAATAAAGCATTACTTGTGTAATAATACTGTAAATGACTGTTCAAATATGAACATACTGTATACAGAATTTCTTAAATAAAGATTGCTCTTAAGCGTGAACTTAGTTACCTAGAGTTGGAAGCAAGTTCTGCTAAAATTGATGGGATTTCTTTTCAAGTAAAAATGCCTAGATTCAGGCTGTTAATGAAATACATATATAAAATAACATTTTTAAATATTTGAGATATATTTAGTTAGAGTTCAGTTAGTTTTGAAAATATTACTCCTTTGATATCATATCCTTTTTCTTTTTATTCAGATATAATGTTCAAATCATCACATTTATACAAATCATTAAAATAGTCCTGATGTGATGAATAATATACGTGTGGGGTAGATGATTAAAGAATAAACTTAACAGGAAAATGTGAGAGTTTATTTAATCACCCAGTGGCTAATGCAGTTCTAATTTCTACAGTTATAAAAAGTTAGTAGTGGTGTAATCATAGCTATTTCACAATGCTTAAAACTAGCAACAGAAATTAAAATTACCAACCTTTTTCATATTGCAATTTTAGTGATTCTTCCCTCCTCCTTAACACTACAGCATCCTGTAACCTGGCAGCCGTCCAAAGATGGAGACCGTTTAATTGGTCGGATTTTGTTAAATAAGCGGCTAAAGGATGGAAGTGTGCCTAGAGATTCCGGAGCAATGCTTGGACTGAAGGTTGGTAACTGAATTTTTCTTCTGTTTTCCCAACCATTTTTTACTTATTAATTGTTAAATTATTTGGGTTAGTAGTTTCAGGTCGATAAGAAGTAGGCAGAATATATGTATGCAAATAAGTAAATAAAATTATTTTTTTATTTGTTAAATTCTAGCAGTTGAAGTTGCAGTTCATAAGCAAGAAACCTTCATTATAGTACTACATTATTAGCCTGCCCTAATTTAAATGATGTGCAGTTACAAAGACACCACATTGTATAAGTTTCACTAATATTTAATACAGTAATGCTATATACTGTATTTTCTGGCGTATAAGACTACTTTTTAACCCAGGAAAATCTTCTAAAAAGGCAGGGGTCGTCTTATACGCCGGGTGTCATTTTCTTATACGGTGAGTATATCCCAAACTCTGTATTTTAACTGGAATGTTGGGGGTCGTCTTATACGCATGGTCGTCTTATATGCCGGAAAATACGGTACATTTATACAATTTTTCATTGGAGTTGCTGTTAGGATCAGATTAGCATGTGTCAAAGAAAAGAATGAGAATGTTTTTTAGGCTGTGCTTACACCTTCACTTTCAACCTTATTCAGTCCATCTTCAGATCTGATTGCCTATACATTTTCATTTCCATCCATTTTGTTTGTGGACTTTTCATTTTACATTTGGATCATTTATGTATTTATAAATTTCTATACTATAGCATATTGGTAAATTGGGATTTTAACTTTGTGTAGCTAACTGATTTTGGTTGCAGCTTTCAAAAATACTTAAACTACAAAACCAAATCTTCGGTGAAGATTATTAATTAATTAAATATTGAAAAACTATTATGTCACATATTTGTTATATATTTTTTGCAGTTATGTGGATCTGTAACTGACAATTGCTCGTTAAAATATCTATTTTTCTATGATATCTTTCTTCTTAAAAACAGGTTGTTGGTGGAAAAATGACTGAATCAGGGCGGCTATGTGCATTTATCACCAAAGTAAAAAAAGGAAGTTTAGCTGACACAGTGGGACATCTTAGGCCAGGTATGAGAAGAATGTGAAACTGAATTCTAGAAAAGTCAATAATTATTGTTGAATACAGTGATTTACTACTTTGTAGTTTATGTCTACTAATGTTTATAATTTGGTTGACTTAAATGTTTTCTGCAGAAAAGTTATTGTCCTCTCAGATGTAGAACAAGAATATGTATCTTGGTTACACTGAACTAGTATAGAGGTAGAGCAAATACTGCTGGTTGGCAGATGTCTTATCACTTCTGTATTCTTGAACCAGTTTGCTGCCACTGCTGGACAAGAAAGGAAATTGTCTGCTTTCTCCATGTTCTCTGAGTGTAGTAGGACACAGTAGGGTATTAACATACAGCGCTAGTCATAAAAGAAATATATGGAGAAGGACAAGTTGAGAGATGTCAAATTAATTTTTGGTTGCTTTATGCAGGAAAACACTAGGATACCACATGACTATTAAATAACATAAGAGGCAGAAAGAGTGTGTTTTTAAGAAAATAACAGGTCCTTCTGCATTTTTGCTTAGTGCTGACTCAGTGTGTTGAAGATCATCAGGAGTTTATAACGCTCAGCAAAATTGGATAGTGGCAAAGGAGACAACTAATATTTGTCCAGTTAGGTTTCCTCCATTTTGGTATGATCATGGGTAGTACTGAAGCTTTACTTTTCTACCTTTCTTCCAAGTGTCCTTCAGGGTAGACAATCTCTTTCTACAGATATAATGGCACAGTAGCAAACAAGTTGTACACAATGGAGGTAGAGATGGAAGCCTTTGAATCATATATTTCTTGCAAAGGGTTTAGTGACAAATGTTCAACTCACTGCAGTAGATGGGGTGGGAATGATCTCCTCACTAAAATGTACAATTTTAATCACATTGGCATTGGAGAACTTTAAAAAAAAGAAAGTACATGGATAGACATACACAGAGTAGTGGTAATTTGGTCCAACTCAGGACAGATCAAACTGATCCCTTATGGATATCCAATTTCACACTATTTACTTATTTATTTATATACTTCCTTTCTTGTAAACAACTCAGGGAAGTTCATGTTATTCTCTTCTCATCCATTTTATTTTCCCAATCATTCTGTGAAGCAGATTAAGACCAAGATGCAATGAATGATCCAAAGTTACCCAGTTATTTTCCTTTGCACAGTGGGAATTTAAACCCAGATGCTTCTAGGTCATAATCACATGTATTAAACAGTAGTATTTCCTGAGTAGGTGGATCAGACTTGAGGAAAAGTGACTTTAAATAACCCTTTGAAATGTCACACGACATATTTGCACTGCCACATGGCCCATACCTGACCATTTATATGGTACTGTAGACTGGATAAGCCAGTATAATGTTCCCTTTAGAGCAAGATCAGTAATTGTACCGTGTAAAACATAACTGATACATTTCTGGTTCAGAGATGATGAGATTGGGGTAGAAATACTGCCAAGCACACCTTCTGCATTTACATACTACTATCACACATAGTATCTATCACACTTTTTTGGGCTGTTTTTGCCCTAGGGATGAAGACCCCATTAGGAACCCAATGGGCACTTGATTTGTACCGGTCGGCCATGCACTGTCCCCATACAAGACCCTTTTACGGCCCCACTAGGACTCCATCCTGAAGCTGTTGTCCCCACAAGTGCTGGCGAAATCCAGATTTAATTGGTCCTTCCAGCCCTTAAATTCGGATTTACTGTAGACACCTTTAATGGTGTCTACAGTCTAGTCTTCAGCCGTGAAGACCAGATCAGAGGACTTGTGTCCACACGAATTACTGGGCCAGTGGGGTCCAGAGGCAGGCTCAGTGGTCGCCATTTGCAGCGGGGCGGCTCCAGCTCTGCCCTACCACTCACAATTACAGAGGCCTGCCCGGACTTTGTAGCTGTCTGTGGTGTTGAGCACAGGCTTCATAGCAGTTATGTAGGCAGCTATGAAGCTGTAACTCTTTGTAACAGAAAGTTACTCCTGACTGACGGCTAGGCCAGCCAATCGCACTGCACCAAGGGTGGACTTTCCTGCTCGACCCTGTTTAGCACCCATTGCCATTGGGTGGTAGAGGGCCCGTGCGGACTCATGGGGTCCTTGCCAAGATCTGGATCTTCAAGGACTGGATTCAAAGGAGGACCCCATCTAAAACATCTGGATCTTCTAAATCTGGATTTCAGAAGGTAAGCGCAAAAACAGCCTTGCTCTGGTCCTTTCACCCACTGCTATCTTAAAAACCCCTTTTAAAATGAATATTATTTTCTCTCCTTGCTATTTGAATGGGTTTCTTTTCAAAGAAAAACCTTTTGATTCACTTTGTATATTCTCCAGATGAAAGATGAACAATGTGATGGGATGCAAAGCAGCAGTTATTTTGTTTTGTGATTAATCTATTTCTGTAAAAGGAAAAACTCACTAAGGAAATGTAGTCTACAACCCACAGTTTACAGGACTAGTTTTTTTTCTGAAACAGAGTAATGGCTACCATTGCAGGTGATGAAGTGTTAGAATGGAATGGAAGACTATTGCAGGGAGCCACCTTTGAAGAAGTATACAACATCATCCTGGAATCCAAGCCAGAGCCGCAAGTGGAACTGGTAGTTTCAAGACCAATTGGGTGATTGTATTCTTTAATTCTTTAAATTATTTTTCTTTTAAAAAAGATAAAAAAATACAGTTCTTTTTAAAATATATTGTTATATTTTCATTTTGTCTCTTTATTCCTCCTTAGGTCATTTGCTAGGAATAATTTTTATATTTTGTTTCTTGGTACAATTCTAAAAGCATATCCTGACCAATTAACTCTTAAATGCTTTGAGGCAAATATTTTGTACACAAACACATTTTTTGATTAGCATCGCATTTTGAGGCATTTTGTTTTCACCTTTAGAACTTTAGCAGTTGGTTACTGGAAAATGAGCTTAAGAACATGGTTTTCAAAGCTTTGTGACTTGATGTCAAAAACAGCTATCTAATGCCATCATATTTCTTACTCAAGAATCATATTCTATTTGAATTAAGCAAACATAAGTGTTTTTTTACTTCTGTGTGATTCAGTTATCATTTATTCCTTTTTGGCTATTTTTAATTTTGTATACTCAGTATTGAAATTTAAATCCACTATTTGTAGCAGATAGGCTAGAAGTCTTTAAATAAGAGTAAAATGAATTTTCATTGCTCCGTTGAGAATTATTGATGGAGCAAGCAATGCAGTAGTTTTTCCAAAATCAAAGTATTGGAGAATTGAAATGCCAGCTGGAATTTCCATAAGATAATTTGCTTTTAGTAAATTACACTGTGTTATACTGTTGTGTCTCTATCTCTGAGTTGTATCTGTGAAAGTACTGAAAATATGAATGAAAATATGTATTCTGGAAAATTTACTATTTAGCTTTTCCTCTTTTTAATACTGCATTACTGGGTACTAACTCTGTAATATATAACAATAACTTTTCACTATTGCAGGGATATTCCCAGAATACCTGACAGTACACATGCACAGTTGGAGTCCAGTAAGTATTGTTTCTCTGGGTCAGAAATAAACATAACATTATATATCTGAATGCAAGCTGGAAATTGAAAAGTTGGTTGTATTCCTTTAAACTGTTATCTTTTTGTGACTGTATAGGTATCTTTTTTCTACAGGTCTTATCTAACTTTTCAATCTTTATTTAATAAACTGAGGACATAATTTTAAAAATTCATGCTGTTATTTATTTTAAAAAGGAAAAAAGCATATGCTGGGTAAAAATAGCATTGATGTCAGTGCCAGCTTTTTAATTTCCTGTCTTTTGTTAATGTTCTGCAGACTTGTTAAAAGAAAACAAATCTTATGATATTCAGGATTTAAATTTATTTAAGATTTTCAGCTGCATCATTTCTCTATGGCAGATGTCAAGAATAGAGTGTGATGATTTGGCAGGTTGATCTGCACCACTGATTAAAATTGGTATATATATATTAAAATTGGTATATATATACATAGTAAATAAATAAAAATAAAATAAATAAGATTATTGTTCCTTTCTTCTCTTCCTTGTTGCAGTCCCTGGGACCCCTGAAAAATTCCTCTTAGGGCACTTTGCAAATGGCTTGCTATTTTTTTTCCTTATGTGCTTCCTTCTGAATCACCAGAAATCATGAAATTCTTTTACTACTATTATCCATTCTAAAATTCTAACCTTAGAATTTTAGCCTTAATCACCATGATTTTTCTTTCCCCACTTCCCAAAAAACCTTCAGTCCCAGAAAGCTAATATTACCTAAATCATACTTTAAATTTCCTAGTAAGTAGAATTGTGTCCTGTCCTGTAACTCAGGGACATCTTCTAGAAGTAATTAAAAATGGAATTGAAATGAAAACTGGTTATGTGTCTGCATTTGGAGTAGCATATATAGCTTTGATCATGATTGGTAAAGCAGGATAAAGTGCGGAAAGTTCAGAATAGGGCAATGAAGTAGTAAGAAAACTGAAGCAATTTCTGTACGACAAATGGGTACAATTGCTGGGGCCTTTTTAGGGTGTTTTTCCACTGTCACTAGACGTACCCATTAAGTACCCAATGGCATTTTTGTACCCATTAATGGGTACTTAATGGGTACTTCTAGTGACAGTGGAAAAACATTTTAGAAAAGAAGTTAACAAGAGGAAATACTGAAGGTGTATGCAATAGTATATAATAAGTGTTGTTGCCCACTAATATTAATTAACTTTATACCCAAAGGTCTCAAGGTGGGCAACAATAAAATCATAATAAAAGCAAATAAAAAAGAGTGACAGCACCTGCATGGGGAGCATTATTCACCTGGGATATTATCACAATATGTTGTGCTATCTTATGACTTTTTAGCTTTAAAATAGTATTGGATAAATTCTTGGGTGGGACAGGGCTATTAACAGTTGCTGATGTTGACATAATTGTTTAACTACCTCCATTTGGTGTGCCTCTAAAGACAAGCTCCTAGAGGCATATTATCAAGAAGGATATAATTATGACCATATCCTACTTGCAGGCTTACTGTAAGAATCTGGACAGCATCTGAAAAAACAGTTTGATTCCTTGTCTTATACAATTAGAATTCATCGGAGCTCTCCACTGATTTTGTATGATTCCTTCTCTTCTAATACAGCACAATGAGTCACAGCTCAATATTTTTAATGGGTGCTTCTAAATCTTTGGTTAGGCTTTTTGAGAATGACTGCTGGGCAGAAAAGGTTTAAGAAGTTTTTTACAAACTATCTTCTGTTGGCACAATATTAGATGCAACCCCTCATTGATTATGTCAAGGATTAGTAATCAATTTATTGTTCAAAATAGTCCTCATGATTATATAAATGGTTGTGAATATGCAGATTGTTTTGCTGTATTAAGGAGAATGATGTTTCTACAAGGCAGACATCACAGCAGAAAAAACATTATTTCTTATAACTTGGTCGCTACTTCTTTAGGGTTTTATATATCATGTACAAGACTTGAACTTAGCTTAGCAGCAGACTGGCAAGCATTACAAATTCTTGAGCAAAGATATTTCATGCCTGCAGGAGATGGCAGAACAATCATACATCCAACTTTATAAGGACAATATTGTAGTATTTTTATCAGTGACTAGATGGCCCATCCCAGTTTAGCAGAAGTCACAGCTGAAGTGCCAGCTGAAGCTTCTAAAAGGCATTCTTAGCCATCATAGCCACCTGATTTTCTAAGAGAGAAAGTAGCACCCCGAGGCTGTGCGCCTTCTTCTAAGGGAGTGCAGTCTCATTCAGAACAGATACTGTCTCCCTTTTGTCTTGATTTTATTTCAGGTTTTTGGTCTTCATCCATCCCACTGCTGTATCCAGAATTTTCATGCTCTCAACTGATTCAGGTGTAAAAAAAGAATAAAGCTTAGTATCATTAACCTGCTTATGTCCCTACACTCCAGTTGTTCTAATGGTTTTGCCAATGGCTTCATGTAGTTGTTAATACTGGCAACAGAATGGAGACCTGTGATATACCCCAGAGTATACAGGAAACTGAATTATAGTCTCTGAACAACACTCTTAAATTGTACAGACTGGAGCAAAATCACTTCAGAAGGGTGTCACGCCCTTCTCACCTGAGGCGATAAACCTCTCTTCCCCAGCTTCTCTAACCTCTATGGGGTTTTATTTATTTAATGCCAACCTTCTATCCAATAAAATAAAAAGGGTTCTTTTCTGTCTTGAGCCATTAACATAGACTCCGCTCTTTCCCTGTTGAACCCAGATTCTTTGTTTTCAGTCCCATTACCAAGGCAACCACAGTCTGAGGCACACTGTTGAACTTAAAAAATGCTTTTATTAACACATTTTAAAATGGGTAACAAGTCTCAACTTATGAACTTTCCTCTTCCATACTAAAACCATCCAGTCTTTCTGCTTCCTTTCAGGATCCTACCCCCTTAATTCTCTCTTTAAGGGCTTTTTTTAGGGACCCGGCCACTATCAATCCAACCCCATTTAGTTGATAAGATAACGAACAAAACTGTCACTTCTGCCTGCCCCATTGTTGTCAGTCTCTCATTGGTCAAGCCGCTAGAGCTTGCTCGCCTCCCTCCTTTCATAGGGCTTGTAAGCTCCACCCCCTTGCAGGCTTGCATTCTCAGCTAATTTGTTATACAATACCTACCTAACTTACCTACTGCTTCAGCTTAGCCATCACAAAGGGTGATTTCCCCTCTATTCTAACTACCCAGCAAGATACAATGGTGGCTGATAGCAGTGTCTTTTGAAGGTCACCTCCTCCCCTATCTGCCTCATGGTAAAAGTCTTCTAACAGGATGACCAAAGCTGATTTGGCTCCAAATGCAGGCATATGTTTGTCTAGATAGTTGGATTTCCCCCCATGACTACTAGAATATGGACTGACACATTTTCACCTAGTGGATGATACTTGTGATTAGGTGACAGTTGTCAGATGCTTGAGATGGGCTAATGAAACAGACTTGGGATGATGTTGGTGTGCTGCCCATTAGTCTCCTTGACTAAAGTCTAGACAGGATGGTTTTTCGTTTATGTTGGACAACTCCACTTTGAATACATTGTTGTTTAATATTTTAAGGACCCCTTTTTTTTCTTAGATAAATCTTTTGTGAGGCTTATCTCTTGATCAGTCATCCATTACTTCTGCTTTACCAGATCATTTCAGCCTTTAGGCTGGGAATAACTATTCTGATACATATTAGGAAGCCATACTATCCGCTCCCAGTACAGTCCCAGGATACTGAGGCAATTATCCCGGAATATCAATATTACAAAAACTTTGGCAGTGATGCCAGATTTCTCATAATATTGGTGTCAACGGCCACCTCTGCCAGCTGCTCAAGGAATTGCTGTTCTTGCAAAATACCTGAATGCTATGAAGCCCAGGGGGAAAAAAACTTAAGGGAAATGAATGGGAACTTGCTTGCATTTGGATATTTTGCAAGATCTGTGATCCTATGAGCACTCAGCAGGCAACATAAGGCCTTGGGATTGCTTACTGTGACTGAGGTGATTGTGGGATCTACACAAGCTCCTGCAATTTTATCTTGCCATTTGCAGACATCCTAGAATTACTGCAATGCATTTCATGTGGTGCTACCCTTGGACCAGCTCCAGCAGCAACAGTTGACACAGTGGCCAAGTTGTTAACCGGAGCACTGGCAGCCAATTAGCTGCTAGTTCAAGTTCAAAGTTTTATGCTTGGCATCTAAGGCCCCAAAGAGCTTGGAACCAGGATAGTTAACAGCCTGGCTATTCCATTATAGACCAATTACTTCATTAGGATAATCGAGAGGTCTTGAAATGGGTGCCACAGATAAAAGAGTGTCATCCAGAAACTGCCTACATTTGAACCTTCTTTGAAGCTACCGTTTGGTAGCTTCCTTTTGAATACTCTTCAGAAGATTCAGATGCTTCTATTCATCAAGGTATTCCAAGTTTGAATGTTTCCCCCCTTACGTTATTTTTGAATATCATTCTGTGTACATTTGTTGTAAAACCCTCTGACAAGACTAGGAAGCAATATATACTGTTTTATATTATAAATATATACTTGGATGCACATTTGCATGCAGTTATAGTATGCTCACTATTTGCCCAATATATTATTTCTACCTTTCAAGTTTCACCTCTAAATATTTAAATAAAATGTTTTGGTTCATCTTTTAATTTTTTTTTCATGCTTTACTATATTTTTTACTTCTTCTATCCAAATGATTCTTGTTTTAATGTTTATGTCACCAAAAACTTCTAATAAAAATATTTCAGTAAAACAAAGTTAATTGTGCTTTCAGGTTCTAGTTCATTTGAATCTCAAAAAATGGACCGGCCATCTATTTCAGTTACTTCTCCCATGAGTCCTGGCATGTTGAGAGATGTTCCACAGTTCTTATCTGGACAACTTTCAGTATGTAAACGTTTGTTCAGTATGTTCTAACAGACTTTGTTATTCTATAATAAAATACTATCAATGGAAAATGTCAGATTACTATAGAGATATTGCTGTTTTGGGGTTTTTTCCCCCTTTGTCTTTTAGTGTGGATTAAGAACTTTTTCTCTTGAGTTGAGACTAATTAAAAATGTACATTATGAATGTGCGCCATTGAATATCAGGTTCACAAGAGATGCTAGCCTAATGTGAATTTACATGCATGGAAATGGAAAATTGTTTTCAGTAATTGAAGAAAATGGAGTTTTTTTTTAGATATGTTAGCTTTCATATTCCTTTATGTCATTAAGATATACTTAGAATTGACTATGTTTTTATAATGCTTATTCTTTTGACTTCAGTATATGATTTTACAGTGTTTAGACCTGCATATATGCAAAGAAATAAGATACTTCAACCACCCTAGAATAGGTAGATAATAAATTTATGCAAATGGAATACAAAAAATGTAGGTAAGTGGAAAGATATTTGGTAGCAGAGTGTAGAATCCATTGAAGATTTATTGGATACAAAACTGAACAGAATTTCCTTACTCTAACTATTTTTAAAATTTCCCTTTTATAAATGTTTCATAAGACCTGAAGTTTCTTTTACTCATTGTGGTAGCAAGTAGTTTTAAAACACTTTAGATCAGAACAGAGATATATATTAAAAAAGATGTAGAAATTGCTACTGTAAAAATGGGGACCATTACTGGACACACGCCCTCATTCACACACACCAGTCAGATATCCAAGTAAGGTTGCTATAGACATCCTCAGTTACAGCAACATAAGAGGGGTGTGCAAGTTTGGGTTATAACAACTCTTATTGAAGCTAAGATAGTTAAGATTAATTCAGCCATAGAGATAGGAAACTGCCAAATGGTCCATATTGTGCCTTTTAAGTACCTCTAAATAGGATGAGTAGTAGGACATCTGTACTTCCCAGCTAGCTAACCCTTGCAAAACATGGGCCAACTGCTGAATTTTACAGAATTCTGTAGAAATCTGCAGCATGCATGTAGGAACTGAATATTTCTTAATTCCTAGTATGCCTTGTGAGTGGTGTAAAAGAAAACAGTATCTGTGTGTACATTCAGATCAGTTTGCTGGAGAAATAGACAAAAACATTGTCATTTAGTACTGACATTGCTGGACCTGCACAACTCCAAACTTCTTCCCACTTATCCTATAAGCTAATACAGATTGGGGAAATGTTTGGTTGCCACCACCACCCAAGACAGGTCTGCTTACCAGTCTTGCTGTATAATGGTAGAAAGAAACCAAACTGAGTCTTTGTGTGTGGTCAGAAGCTGGCTGTTACATAAAAGCTACTTCCAACAAATCTGGTTGGGGAGTAGTAGGTGCTAGTTGAAATGAGGGATCTGTCCACTTACCCAGCAAGTTGACATAGGATGGTGTGGGAGGAATGCTTCTGGAGCCCTTGTTGTTGTTCCATTGTTTGCAGCACACACAGCTGTGTCCTTCATCACACAGTTTCTGAACCACCAAGACCAGTTCAGCTTAAACTGGAGGTTGCTTGATTTTATTGTTATTGAAATACAAGTGGTTTTGTCCAAGCTGAACCTGGCTGAATGATTACCAAATAAAAGCATAAACTGTAGTTCATGCAAACTTCTTAAAGTTTGAGTATGAGTAGAGTGGAGGAGGGAGAGGGGAGTGAAAGCACCAAAAGCTGCTAGTTATGCAAATATGAAATATTTTGCTGTAGAACAGAGTAGTTACTTTACATAAGAAAGAAGGGGAGCACAACTGAAAATCAAAAGGGTGCAGTCCCTCCTTTGGATTAGAGTAGCATGAATCAGTTCCAAAAATGAAGGCCTATAAAGCTTGCTGTTTAGTCATTCAGTCATGTCCGACTATTTGTGATCACATGGACTGCAACATGCCAGGCCTGTCTGTCTTCCATTGCCTTCTGGAGTCTGTCCAAGTTCATGTTGTTGTTCCACAATACCATCTGACCATCTCATCCTCTGTTAATCCTCTTCTCCTCTTGTCTTCAGTCTTTGCCAGCATCAGGGTATCTTCTAGAGAGTCCTGTCATCTCATTATGTGGCCAAAGTGCAGAAAACCACATGGAAAGAAGTAGTGCACCTTGGTTATGTGGAGTCTTTGGAGGATTCAAAGGAGTATAAAGGAACCCTCATTAAAAAGACCAAAAAGCAAAAACATAAAAAAGTCCAGGAGACTGGAACCTGAGGGAAAGAAAATTAGAAGGGCAATTGCATTTTTAAACTATGATTTTGGTGAAACTCTCGGCATTTTGTACATGGCAGGACCAAAGAATAATGTACCAAACTGTCTAAGGGTGCTTTTGTTACTTGATTTACTGGTTTCCTATAGGGCAAGGACGGCACGTATGGAACAGCCGTGCAGTCAACTTCTTGAAGAAGTTTGAGACTAGGGGTGTTTTTCCACTGCACTCCTTTAATCCGGATCTAAGAAGATCTGGATCTAAGGAATGGGTACATTCCTTAATCCGGATCTAGTAGATCCAGATTAAGGGAAGTACCCAATGTGTTTCCATTGGTGGTCTAGCACCCAATAGCAATTGGTGCTAGCCTCCCTGCCGTGGAAACACCGGAGCACCCATTTGGAAAGCCGGGTCTACCCATGAGGGGTCTGCTTGTCACCCCAGGTTTTTGGGGGACAGGGGGTGCAATCTCCGAAGTTGTACAAAACAGCTCCATTGAAGTCTGTGCTGATCTTCGGAGTGAACGTTGAAGTGACTTTGGAGTAACTTCGAAGTGACTTCGGAGTCACTTCGGAGTCACTGTGAAGATCAGCACAGACTTCAAAGACGCTCCGGAGCTATTTTGCACAGACTTCGAAATGGCTTCGAAGCTTAGGTTTTGGGGCCCTCCCCCATGGGCGCCCCCTTCCCCTAGCCTCCTCTAGACCCCATTGCCACACAAGCATGGAAACAGGCTCCCTTTAATCTGGATTTTCTGCCAGAAGACCGCATTGTAGACCCCATTAATGGGGTCTACAGAAAATCCAAATTAAGGGCCAGAAAGTACCCATTTGATCCGGATTTCTCCAGCGGCAGTCGAAACAATTGGGTCCCAAATGGGTGCCGTGGTGGAAATGGGATCATCTGGCTCACACCCAAATGGGTCCTTAATGGGTGAAAAATGGGTACTTTCTGACAGTGGAAAAACACCCTAGGATAGATAGGGGCAGTCACCCCAATGCCTTTTTTCCTCTGATACATCCCTTATTTTGCTCTTTTAATCAGGATTTGCCACTGCTGAAAAGCTCCTTCAGAAATATGTGCCAGTGTTGAGCTGCATCGTCACACTTAACACTGAGTATAGGTGTTTTAGATGCTCTGTGCTTGTTGAATTTAACAGGAATTTACATTCTAGAATCTCTAAAGTGAGAGAGATTAGCACAGAGCATGGCTTAGTTGACATTAGGTAGGTAACACCACATCTAAGATTTTTACATCTATGTGGTTCTCGGTATGATATGCTGTGACCATGCTGATTAAAGAATCTTGTCTTATACTCCTTGAGCTTTTGTTATTCAAAACAATTTTGTTGTCTTGTTATTAGGCTGAACCAAGAAAGCCTACACTTGGAGCACAGTATAGGTCTTCATTAATTGAAGCAAGGGGCTTATTCCTAAAGTAAATAAAAAATATCTGCTTTGGATGAGGAATTCCTGAATGAGTGTCTGAGGAAGTTCCTGAAGTTAAAAAGTCATTGACAGAAATGACACTTGGAATGTATTTATTTAGATTTACATACAATCTTCTACCCAAAGGTCTCAAGGCCAAAATTAAAAAATAAAAATAAAGCATACTCGATTTCCTCCCATCCAGAGCAACCTTTAGATTGAAAACACTGTCTTAGCATGCAGTGTGCATTTCCATAGGATATTTCTGCTTCACTGTCTGATCATTATTATTAGGTAGCATAAATAAATAGATTGGTGGAAAACTAGGGTATAGGGTGGGATATAAATGTAAATAAACATCATGTTCCCAGTCAAAATTATTTTTTATGCTTTGTGGTGTGGTATGGGGAGAGGAAAAGTGTAACTTCTGGCTTGCAGTCTCTCCAGACTCTGTCGAATTTGGGGCATTTTTCTTCAAAGAAGCTTTATACAAGTTAGAACAGGTTTGGAGAAGGGAGCAAAGGTTTTCATGGGAATAGAAATCAAGTTCTGTGAAGAGAAATTGAGAAAACCTGCCATGTTAAGCTTGAGAAAAGAAGGTGAGAATGACTCCAGAAAGGATGTCCCCCCCCCCCCAAGAATCTCTGCCACCCAAGATTAAAGCACATACAATGTTCAAATTAATTTACAACAAGTTAGATTTTGGTTGAACATCAGGAAACGCAGAAAGAGCAGTTCAGAAGGAGAAAGATGTCATGGCATCTCTCTCACTGGACGTGTTAGGCAGAGGTTACATATGACACAAATAACAGGACTTGATTTCAACAAGTGAAATCCATATATCCTCAATCTAGCTTAGGAGCCCTGAGGTGAGCAGCTTGGGTTGAGCTCACCCTGTTTTCCAAATAGAGATACACTTTATGGTACACTTATGCCAATTCACAGGGCTTTATTGTCAGGCACAACAGTAATGCCTGCTGCCCAGCCTGATAAGGGGAATGACAAAAAAATAGGCAGTGTATGCCGTCATGTTCTATCCACATGGAAGGACCACAGCCCATTATGAGGCCTCATGGAGCCAGTACATCAACCCTAACAAGGCTCGGTTTGCCTGCAAGGGAAATAAAAATGTTAATTTTTATATTTGGTTTTTAATCTTGTAACCTACCCTAAGACCTTTGGTTATAAAGTGGGAGAAAAACATAAATAAATTGCAACACTGGGTAGCTGGGACAGCTCTTAGTAGCCTCCTTAGCATGGGCCAGGTTGGTCCAACCATCTGTTGGAGATGCTTTGATCTGAGCTCCTACACAGAGCTTAAGGATCCTGAACTCATGATCTTAAATGGCTTTTTAAAAATAGGATTGTACAAAAATTAACCTGATGCAATATTGGATTTTTCTCTACCAATCTGGGTTCAATCTTCGACCCTTGGCTAAGACCTGAAATGGTGGAGAATAGTATGTGGACTGTGACTTAATGAATTACGTGCATTTTTAATTTTTTTTTAAAGTTACTTTTTGTTTTGCTTCAATACCATGTACTGTGAAATTACATTTGTAAGGATCAATCCTCCATGTGGTTTTCCACATTAGTTCTGTTGGAATCACTAGTAAACTGTGCTTTTAGAGAACTTTCCTGAGGTAGAAGTAGTAAATGAGAAAAGATCCAGCTTTCTTTAAAAAATAAGGTAATATAATTTTAACACTTTCTTTTGATGAAACTTTGAGGAATACATTATTTCTTTAGGCACAGGAAACTGTATATAAATACTGTACTTAAATCATGCCTCACTTTTTTTTTGAAGAAATTTTGTAGCTATCTGGTTCTTTTCCTTAGGAAATAGTAGGCCATTGTTCCAATCCACTTCTCAGAAAATAAGTTTAAGACTGTTATCTCTTTTCATTTATTAGTCTAGGGATGATGGATTCTATTCAAGTTCTGAGTGATTATTTTGTTGGCTATGAAGAGAAATATATGAGAATATGGATAGGTATCTAGCAACAAATGCATGTGATTAACTCTGCATCAGAGCTGTATGAATAAGTAGGCAAATGAAAGCAGGTGTCATGCAGGTGACTTCTGCCCCTTATTTCCCACTTGGTACCTATTAAGCTGATGATTTTGCTTAGTGGATTATCTCTTCTGCTGCTACATCCTTTACTCCATATTTTGGAACAGAATGGGCTGACAACATATGGTCAGTAGCAGCAGCACATAGAATGAAATCTTCATGTGCCTCTGACAAAAATGCCTCTTATTAACATATCGTAGCTAGGATTTTAGCTGTCATTTCTTTATAGAGCAAACTCAACACCATGAGTAAAAACACTTGCAGTCGATTAAACAAATGGAGGATGGCTTTGCCAGTACACAATTTGTCTGTGATCCAAGAACAATTGAGTGATGAGCACATTTTGCATAGGAATGGAATGAGAATATTTAGAAGTCCCTCATGCTTTTTTTTAACCTAGGTTTCTTGGTATATTTTACTTACTTTGGGTACTCTGTTCTTTCAAGCTTGGGTGCCCAAGTAGAATTGACATATCCTAACAGTTCTGTTCCCTTAAGGACAATTCAGTTGCTATATTCTCTACATCCTCTTGTCGTTTATCCTATAAGAATCTATAAGATATTTTAACAATCAATACAGGGAATTGTAGATATTTACCAATACGTCACTTGCTACATGGTCTATTTGTTGTTTTCATGCAGTCATTAAGTCATGTCAACTCTTTGTGACTCTGTGGATCATAGCATACCAGGCCCTTTTGTCCTCTACTGTCTCGCAAAGTTTGCTCACGCTTATGTTTGCTACCTCCTTGACACTATACATCTCATCTTCTGCTATATCCCTTTGCCTTCACTCTTTCCCAGCATCAGAGTCTTTTCCAATGAGTCCTGTCTTCTCATTATGTGCCCAAAGTACTTGACCTTCAACTTCAATATTTGTCTATGTATGTGTGTACGTTCATTATCAATATTCATGTACCAAGCAGTCAGAAATTTTTTACTATATGTTGTCAGGCACTCAAAAATCTGAATCGGACAAAATTTGTGGTATATTTGCAAGATGATTTTGTTAAACTCTAACCTCCAGGAAGATAAAAAGTACTGAAACACTCACACTTGATTACTGTTTATTACTTAGTTTGTAGTAACATTTCAGTACTCCAAATTTATCCTCCTTCTTAGAACTCCAGACTGCAGCAGGGGCAGTAGTCATAGTTAATTAATCCAAGCTACTTTTGTCACCTTGAGAGCAGACCGCTGAATAGTGCTCTGCTTGGTGTTTACTGTATGAGCTCTTTAGAAATCGTAGCACAGAACAGTAGCAAAGGATTGTGAAAACACATACCTTCAGGATCTGTGGAAGAAATAGGTGCTTTGCACATTTTGTTACCAAAACCAGATTATTTCAGTTAGGTTCTCTATAAGTTTTCAATGGCAAAAGGGAATTGCAAACCTTATAATTGAAAATGTTGGGTTGCATAATAAAGTAATACTATTCACAGAATATGGATAACAAGGAACCACTTTTTCTTCCAACATTCCTCATACTCATGATCAATAGAATGGCTTTCCAGGTATCCACATCTATTAACAACAGTGTTGTGGGAACCGCTGTAAATATGTGTTTTAGCAGTGTTCCTTTCATGCGGGATTTTAAATGACCACTAGTTTTGTTTAATTAGTAATGGACTGGAGCCACTTCCCTGTTCTTAATGCACAGTTTATTAGAGTTTTAAAAGATGTACAAGAAATAACTTTATTAATGTGACAAATGTAAACGCAAGCAGCAATTAAAGAAAAACCCAAGTGGGATAAAATACGTTCAGTACTGGGGGAATTAATCAAACAACTCAAAAAAGTGAGATTCCCAAAATGAACAGTAGCTTATAGCAAGAGAGAATGATTTACAGAGTAAAAGTTCTCATGATCTCTCAGAATTATGGTAAGGAATAAAGAAAAGGACAAAGGGGAACTGAATGTGAAGTGAGGAGGAAAGTGAGGTGAAGAGAAAAAACACTTAAAATGAGGAAAGAGAGGGAGGCAGTAAGAATGAATACGTTTCTTGAGATAAGCTAGAGGCACAAACACACCCTGGAGACAGGCAGAAAAGAGTTGTTTTGGAAGAAAAAGGGATAAACAAGAAAAATAAACGTGCAGGCTTTGCAAGTCTCATACACAATTAGGATTAATTCAGTCAGTCATTCAGTTTGGCCAACCATATCATCATACCAGTCTTATAGTTCCTCTTGCCCAAGGTGTGAACTATTAACAGCTTAAGCATCTTCTTGCAGCAAATTGATAGGGTTATTTTTTTTGTGGCACACAAAAAAGATTTTGTTTTAAAAGGATCTTTAATCAAGAAAAATAGTCATTGTTAAAGATTTTGAGTCAGAGGTTCATCATGATGAGAACATAAGAGAAGTCCTACTGGATTGAGCCACAGCCCATCTAATCCAGTCCCACACAGTAACCCACTAATTGCTTATGGACATTCTCAATCAGAAGACAATGATAAAAACTTCACTTGCTCTTAAATTCCTGAAAATGACCTTTGGAGTCATCCTGCCTAGATATCTGTTCTAGTAGCCATTGATACACCTATGGTCCATGGATTTCTCCAATCCTTTTTAAAAAAACCCATCCAGGCTGGTTGCTGATGTGGTAGGTGTAAACCTCATGTTTTCAGATCCACTGCTGAAAACGGTCCTTAGTACAGTACAAGCCTGATCCTTGTATTCTTGCTTCATGTGTACTGCTGGGAAAAAAGAAAGGAGCACATTGCATAGCAATTAGCTATTACTGGAGTTGGCATGCATCCTGCTGATATGCATCGCCGGCTGCTAGAAAGTGTAACCGGTGCATTGTGAAAGTTGGAATTTCCAGTTTTTGGGAAAAGTCCTGGAAAGGTTTTTTTGTAGGCTGCTGGAACCTATACTGTACAGTGGACATGTCCTCTTTCCTAATGTATACCAGTGTCCCTATCATGGCATTCCATTTTTGCTTCTTATTGTCAGTATGTTCAGTAATTTTTTAAACTTTATTTTGCTATCATTGTCTTTATTATCATCAATGATGTTATACTTAGGATGATTTTTCTTTTTAACTTGGATCATGGCACCTAATGACTATGACAGATTTTGCAAATGTCTGTAATGAACTGAGTCAAAATGAGGAGATGTATGGTCTAGGAAAGAAATTAGATTTGGCTTGGGACTGTTCCTATCTTTTCTTTATGCCTGTACAACCAAAGGATTTATTATAAACATTCCTGTGCCCATTCCCTGAAGGTGTGCTATTTTCAGTAAATGAAGAGTATGAAATTACTATTTGTATCTTTATATTCTCAGCTACATTTTCTATCATAAAATAGAAAGTCACTCACTTTGTGACTTATTTAGTATTTTATATAAAATGGTACATACATCTAGGCTCTACCTGTTTTCAGCAGTTCTAAAGATTTCAGATATTTATGTATACCTTGTGTATTGGGTAATTGTGCCCCACCCTGCCCTCCAATATTGATGATGCCAATATTGCTATGTTTTGCACAACTATGACTATGTGTAGTGATGTTACTAATCACAATATGCATAATTCTTGTCCTTGCTTGGAAATAAATAATGCTACATATATTGCATTTTTCACTTTCACTTTAGTTTGTCCCTAAGATGAGGACTACTTTGGGTTGAAATTTGCTTAGAACCTCTTATATCGGAATAATATTAGCTGAGGAGAATATACTCTGTGTTTTTAATGGTCATCTGCATATTCAGTTTCTGAAGTCGCTTTTAATTAAAGTACTCTTAGGCCACATCTGCACTCTGTGGTAAAACTAGTCTGAGTGTGCTTTGGCCCTGGAAGTAGACACAATCTAGGCATGCACATTTGCAGCAGTTCCAAGATTAGCTCTGGTGTCACCAGAGATCCTGGGTGTGAAGGTTCTTAAAAAGCTCTGAACTGAGCATATTCACCACTAAGATGGTCCCACCTGTCTTAATGGCAGCTGGAAGTTGGCCCAGAAGTTGATAACAGTGTGTAAGCACCACCACCATCTTTCCTAGCTGATCTGATAGGACACTGACAAATATGCTGTGAAAAAGACAGTACTGAAACTGAAAAGAGACATTCTGCCTCTTTGTTCCATTCACATCTGACCACACAGACATCTCTGTAATATGTGGTCCCAGCCTTTGAGCAGATAGCTTACATTAGAAAAGTTTAAATTTCTTCAAGCTTCCTTAGTCATAATACTGTATTTGAACATATAATGAGAAATCATGAAAAATGTGATCTTAGAAGTGTAAATAAATGCTCTCTGGTACTGTACACTATTTGTTACTGAGTATTATATAATTTACAATTCTATTTGAAGAGAAGACTATTAGGTGCAGAATGGATTGTAAGTGTGAATATGATAGCTGCCTTAGTGTCTCAACAGAATGGTGGTGAACATATTGTTCTCTAGATTTTTTGGCATATAACTTCCACAGTCCCTAATCATTGATAATTCTGAGACTTTTGAGAAGTTTAGTGAACCACAGATTCATTGTAACTTTCTGAAATGACCCATATTGTGAAAGACAGAGCAGGTAGAATACACTGTAGGTCCTTTCATAATCACACTTGAAGAGTCTGTAAGAAAGTAAATCTTGAATAGCAGAAGATAACATTTGGACACTTTTTACTAGATTACAATCAAAATGTGAAACAGGTTGATATTTCTTAATCAGATGTAACTGGTGTAGAAATGTATAGCATTTTTAGAATTTTGGTAATGCATTTGATATTTCATTTATGCTCTGCGTTTTAACACTTCCTTTTCAATAACTACATTCTTGGTGTAAAACAGTGTTTAAAGTTATGTGTCCTTGTTTTACTTTTGGTCTTTTAGTTTTTAGCGTGTGTCTTTTTGGTTTTGTTTTATTGCTTTTTCTTTAATTTTGCTTACCAGAGCCAAAGCCTTAGTAGAAGAACAGCGCCTTTTGTTCCTAGGGTTCAGGTAAAGGCTTCATCTGCCTGAAAGAATCTAAAATTGGTTTTTTTGTTTGTTTGTTTGTCTTGGAAAATGCATAGTAGGAAAACGTCAGTTTGGTCTGTTTTCCATTTTAACTTTTAATTTGTTTCTTCAGATCATATTAACACATTTCATACTGTCTTGTGACCAGCCTTGAAAGTACTGCATGAGGATTAGAATACTAAAATTTAAATTTAAAGAGACAACTAGGTTTTAGTTTTGCTTTTTATCTGTATCTAATTAAACAAGCACAGATTTCTGTAGTGATAATGTGTATCACATATATATCTACTGTGAACTAGTAGTATTTTATGCTTGTGGTATTTGGCTTCTTTGTAACAAGGTTAGTGTCTCTTTAAATCACATATTTTTGTTATTTAATACTTCCTTTTTTGCATTTTCCAAATGACAGTAGTTCCTTGAGCAGAAGATGGGCAAATACATTTGTACCTTGTTTCAGGAACGTGCATATTGCTTTTATTTTTACCTGTTGGCTGAAATATTGAAAACAAGGTTGATCTCAAATTATTATTCATATTATTACTAGGGATAACATTATACAGTTTTATTTGGGTACAAGTTGTTTGCCTTTTTTCATTAGGAATCCCTTGAGGTATTGTAGATTAACCCAACTATAGGTTGCAAGAATGTCCTAATGCTTATCTTGCTTTGCTGCATGCTTTCCTTTTTTTTGTTTTTGTTTTGTATAAAGAACATTATCTGCTTTTATTATGAAATATTTTTGTGGAAATGTTCATCTTTTCTGTAAATGCTGAATAAATTTATTTCAATCATGCTTTTTATTGCAGAGAAGGTATAAAGTGAAAGTTATGACCTTTTCTTACAGTATAGAAAGAAATATAATTACTTTATAAACAAAATAGTTCTTAGAGAGCAAAATGGAATACATAGAATCTAATTGCAAAAGTATAATTTCTCTATTCTTTAACTAAGATCAATGTTCATTATTTTTTCACAGTTTTTGTTATTGAAAATGATTAGTTCTCAGTGTAAATTGCAGGGAACATATATTCTACACACACACATATATATATTTATAATTTATGTTTGAACAGATTGAGGTATTACAAGGACATTTGTAGCTAAAAGGTCTTAATGTAACTGCTCCAGTGAGGTGATGTTAGATCCTTGCTAACAAGGTATCACATAAAATTAATTAAATAAATAAAAATTGTGTTTCTTATAGTGTTTGATTTCTTGGCCATATCTAAGTATGCTATAGTATACACTGTCCCATCTGTGTTGAAATTATACAGTTATTTTCTAGTCAGATTTACTCATAAGTTGCTATCCTGGTATGCACTTACCTGTGTTAAGCACTAGCTCAGTGAGGTTTACCTCTAAGTTAATATGTATAGGATTGCATTTCTAATGAATTAGATATCCTATATGTATTGTTGCATCACTCACTCTTTAAAAGTTTATCCACACAATTAAGTTATGATTGACTTGATAGAGTGATGAGGCCTGACTTAGTCTAAAGAGTTTGGGCAAGAGCTGTGCACTCAATGGATAAAACTCCTACCACCACTAAATCCAGTATTGTTTCTTCAAGGCAAATGGCATCCTTATATTTCCTTTTAGTAATGTTATCTATAGACATTTAGTAACATTTAGTAATGTTATCTATAGACCATCACATACCATACCCAGATGTAACATATTCTTAGCTATGTGCAGAGTTCTCACATACTGACATTTTTTGTTCCATAGTTCGGTTTTGACCATAAACTTTCAGATATAGATATAATATCCAGCTTCAGAGGATTTGACTGCTAGAAGAGTCAAATGCAATTATTTTAGCAGTCATAATCTCTGAAGATATGTACTGTAGACATGTCTGAAACCTTAGGGTCAAAGCAGAACTATGGAACATGGCATAGCTACTCAAAAACAACAAGTGAGATTAAAATCAGCCATGGAAGCCTTTGTTCTTCTGCATGCACAGTTGTTATGGAAATAGAATAGGGTAAGTAATATTTGTTAGGCTGTTGCACAGATTGTAAGATATTAAAAACTGGGGGACTGAGATTATTCTTTCAAAAAGAGATAGAAATGTTTGCTAATATTCCTATTAATAATTGGGTTCAAAGTGAGCATTAAGATGGTAACTGTTTACTTACATGTAGAATACATCTGTATATTACATACATAAATAAATACAATAACTCAGTGGGCCAATTAATGTAGCTTGATCAGGCTTATAATGTTTACAACCTTATTTCTTCACTTGCTCCTTTTTTCAGTAATGGGGAAAACATTAATAAATTCATGTTACTTATAATAGCAAAAAGGTATATTAGATCCAGGACATATTTGCATACACAGAATAATCAATTTAGTACATATATGTTTATGAAAGATATAAAATACATTTCATAATGTTAGTTTGTTTCCTAATGTCATAAATTAAAATGATACAAATTATATTTTGTTAATATAAATGGAAGAACTGCAGTATTATGAAATAAGAAGACTAAGTATTTTTTTTAATTGCAGATTAAACTGTGGTATGACAAAGTTGGTCATCAATTGATAGTCACAATATTGGGAGCAAAGGATCTTCCTTCAAGGGAAGATGGGAGACCAAGGAATCCTTATGTTAAAATTTACTTTCTTCCTGACAGAAGGTAGGATGATGGAAAAATGGAATTATTTTACTTGAAATTAACATACTGTATATGTCTTATAGAAATTTAGCAATGTTTGGCCATTGGTTTTATCGGAATACCCTAGTTATTCAGAAGCTAGTTTTTGAAGTTCTGAAAACTTCTGTAGTAGGGGGGCATTAAATTTGTAGTTTTGAAATAATAATTTGACATACTATATAACAAAGTAATTTTGGAACTGAAGTACTAAACAGATTCTAATGTACCAGAGGAGTCTACTGCATTAAGGAAAATTTACATATGTCATTAATTGTGCTGAAAGAAGCTGTTGTCCCTGGATACTGGTCTTAAGAGTTATATCAAACATATTAAAAGAATAGCAGAGTACTATTGAACTGTGAACACTGTTTGGAAGTAAGCTCTGTTGGTGCTTACATGGAGGAAGAACTTGTCATTTTCTGAGCATTTATTCATATTTGTCATTATGTTGCAAAAAATTAAATCAGAATAATAGTAGCAAATCTTTTTATGGTTTGACAACTCCTATTTTATAGGTCAAACATTCAATAGAATAGCAACACCATAGATTTATACTTCTCAATTACAGTGATAAGAACAAAAGAAGAACAAAAACTGTCAAGAAGACATTGGAACCCAAATGGAACCAAACATTCATTTATTCTCCAGTTCATCGGAGAGAATTTCGAGAACGAATGTTGGAAATTACCCTTTGGGATCAAGCACGTGTTCGTGAAGAAGAAAGTGAATTTTTAGGAGAGGTATTGTACCTTAGTTTATTCATTACAGTAAACACAAGGGAACATATTTTAGGTAAAATACTGATATTTATGTGAAAAACATCTAAAAAAGGACTGCTCTTTTCTCTTGAAAGAAATAAAGTTGTAATGTAATTGGAATTGTTCTGCTGCAGTAATGCAAAAGAATTTCCTCAGAGTTCATATCCATACATCAAGGCCATATAGTAACAAAGAGTTAGAAGCTCTTGAAATTTCCTTCCCAAATCAAAAATTCTGTTGCACCACACTCTGCAGAACAAAGTGCAGTGGTACATCCCTGTTATCGCACCATTTGGTAGTTCCCTGTTATCGGAACAAGCAAGCATGTTTTGGAGAAAGTTGAATAAATAGCTCTGAGGATGCCTGTTTGGCAATGTATGCAGTAAGTATCTCCCTCCCTCCCTCTCTCTCTGTCTGAGAAAGTGCAGTTCTTTTAAGATTGACATGTTTTGGAGAAAGTTGAATAAATAGTTCTGAGGATGCCTGTATAGCAATGTTTGGCCAGCCATTCCAGTCAGTCTAGCAGCTGCATTCTGCACCAGTTGTGACTTCTGAACCATCTTCAAGGGCAGCCCTATTTTGAGAACATTAGAATAGTCCTGTCAGAAGGTTACCAGAGTATGGATAACCATGGCCAAGTCATCTCTGTCCAGAAGGGGCCTTAGCTGTCAACCAGCTATAGTTGGAAATAGGCACTCTAGGCCACAACCTCCAGCTGAGCTTCTGGTTAAGATTGCTCAGAAGCAGTTGGTGAGCCTCTGTGTGTGACAGGATGCTGGACTAGATGGACTTTGTCCTGATCCAGCAAGGCTCCTTTTAATGTAATGGTTAATACCACTTGACTCTCTCACTTTTGCTAGATCTGTGTCAGCGTAAAATTGATGTTTTTCAGACATGGAGTTGTGCTTCTGTGAATGCTGAAATGCTGCTGTTACAAAAGACACTGACTTGCATCCTATCTAAAAACCTATGCATTCTGTTCCACGTCTCTTAGATATTTGATAGCAGTCAGACAGAAGAAAGTCAATAGCCGTTTTCTTATTGTACTATAGAAAATGGATTAATGAGCTTAAGTTACAAAAAGACAGAACACAGTTGAATATCAGGAAACATTTTTAAAGTACAGTCTGGCAATATAAATAATTACTTTGGAAAATAATAGGTTTTAGTTTGCAGAGTGTATTCAAGTGGAGCCTTAATATACATGGGTGTTATTAAGTTTGGATTCCTGCATGGGACAAAGAGTTTGACTTGAACGCATAGCCGGCATTCTAGCTCTATGCCTCCAAGTTCTCAACTAGTGAAGATGTGGACTTCAGCTATTTTTTTTTTCAAAAACTTAGTAAATTTTGAATATGGGTGATGAATATGAGGATAAGCTGCATTGTTAAACTTATTTGGCCTTCCCAATGAATCCCTAATACATACATTTTCCATGAGAATTGAGTACACCATAGTGAACCGTTTAGATGTATCATTTAGAGCACAAATATTGCTTTCTTTGTAACATATTTTCTTTTTTTAGATTCTCATTGAATTAGAAACAGCACTGCTAGATGATGAGCCTCATTGGTATAAACTTCAGACACATGACGTGTCCTCATTGCCACTTCCCCACCCTTCACCATATTTGCCACGCCGACAGCTCCATGGGGGGAGTCCCACCCGGAGGTTGCAAAGTAGGTTATTAATTCTACTTGATATGTGAATTTCTGAATTGATCTTTATCCCTTCAAGATTGAAAATTTTCACGGCTCAAAAGTGGGATACTGGTATCTTTGAAACTGAATATATTGATTGTGCTTTTCATGTATTCAGGAAAGTGTTATATTATTAGCCTCACATTTATATTTTAGTGCATATTTTTACCCTGTAGCTTCTATAATGTATTTAATATATTTAATACAGTCAAATAGCTGTTGGTGGCAGTCTCCTGCAGAGTAGGGCTGGAGGAGAACCACAGGATGCAGTGGATATCGTTGCAAATCTACCTTATCTTCTGAATCATATACCACTACATCCTCAAATGCATCCTTAAATAGGGGTTGGGTGTAAGCAAGCCTATGCATTGTTACATGTCCCCGGAATGATCGCTTTTCATGGTTCCTGCCAGCAGCAGCAGCAGCAGCAACTGTTGGCTGGAGTTTAAAGCCAGAGGTACTGCTGCCAACTCTGCCTCTGCCAGGCTGCTTCCAGCTGCTGTAAAAGAAGGCTTGAATTTCACTGTTTGGTATACTGTATTAATATTAGAAATATTTGGAGTAACTTGCACAAAATATTAATGGCTAATGGCGTGTTTAATATTATATGATTATATAAATAAGCTGGCTTTTTTCTTTTTCTCTTTTTTAAACAAGAATTTTATTTTTATATGTGATATGTATGCATTTTTCTTTTCAACTTAACATTATCAACATCATTGTTATAATCGTCACCATCATTTTATGCTTATACCATCTTTTCATGGTATGCTCAAGGTGGTTTCCAAGCAATTATTAGTTGATGAAAGATACTTGGGCAGGGCCAAGATGGAATTCCCAATTGGAATCACTACAATTCACAGTCTTTGCATTCCAGACTTTTTCTGTTTTTGTTTGTGTGTTGATCAGTTGTAACTTGTATATATGCAGATGTTACTGTAACATTTTAATGGTCCGTTATATATCTTATTCTTGTTTATTTAAAATTATGTTTATTCTCATTGTTATGTGCTTCTGTAGAAATTCTCATAGCAAGCTGAAATGTTACAGTACCTCTCAAATGAGAAGAATAATAGCTAGATCACAGTTAAAATCTAATTAATGCCTTTTAAGCCACCAAAATGGAAGAATATTTTCAAATTTGGCAGGGGAAATCCAAGCACCTATGTCATTCCAGAGGTTGGGGAGGTCTGAGGCAGACCTCACCCTTGTCAAATTAAAGTTTTTCACATTAAAAATGTGAGATAGTTAGGACTCATATAATTAACTCTGCCCATTTAATAATCTTTCCTAGGAAAGTTTGCAAAATACTAGTTTAGTACTATGGGTGGCCTTCTGCTCAAAGCTGACACATAATGCCTCCATCTTATCTTGTTTCACCTTTACTTTAATGGTCCACTTCCAACCCAACAGTCACCAACAGTCAAACACATGACTGGCCTGTCTAGATTCAGATAGAATGGAGAGAGATAATGAATTCCACCATATTGGGGGAACCTCATTCCAGATTTCTAATGAACACTGCCATTGATTTCAAATGGATTTTAAAGTGCATAGAAGACAGGATTGATCCCTGAAGAACCCAACAGGTTAGTTCCCAGGGTACCAAACACAAATCTCCCATGCCTGTTCTTTGGCACTGCACTAAAAGTAAGCATGGATCCAAGCCCCACAGTTTCTTCAGAGACTGGTGTTGTTCATAGTCACAAAATATTCTGATGGATCAAGAGAATCAACAAGGTTATGCTTGTCCTGTCCCCGCCTGGTAAAAGTTGTTACCATGAGCAACCAAGGCAGCTCAGTACCATAACTTGGACTGAAGTTGATTTAAATGTGTACAGATAATCCATTTCTGCCAGACATTCCTGCAGTTGAGTTGCTATCGCCCTCTACAACATTTTGGACAAAAGGGCTGTATTAGTCATTGGTGGTAGCAAGGTGTCGATGAAGCTGGTCTTTCATTATAACACATGGGAACACACTGCAAAAACATGTTTCTAAGACAGGGGTAATAAAATAAAGTCCTCAAGATGTTTGTGGGTTACAATGCTTCCTTTTGTTGCCATTGGCGAGATTGACTGAGGCTCGTGGAATTTCTGGCTCAGTAACATCTGCAGAGCTATAGTTTGGCCCTGAATGCAATACAAACACATTGATATGATATCTGTACTTCTCTCTTGAGAAAAGATGGTATCAAGCATTGTTCCCAAGACTGCATGCAGCAATTTGTCCACTGGCATCAGATAAGAGTACTTAAAGGTTTTGTATGTTAAGGAAAAGAATCATATTTATTGGTTATATTCAATGTGTCTGCATATTCTTATCTTTTGTGTGATTGGTGCCTTGAAGATTTTATGTATATTTGAATTATTGCATGTTTGAATTATTTCAGCTCTGGTAGTATTTTAACCCATGAAAAAAACTGAGGCTAGAATCCTATGCACACTTACTTGGAATGAAATCGTAGCGTCAGGTAGAATTGACTAAGATGTACTCCATGCTTTTGGTGTCCAATGAATATTGAATCATAAAGAGGTTGAAGTTACTCATGTAATAAACCGAAAGAAGAAATAACAAAATGCAGCTGAACCACACAATATTTTAAATTTTCTGTTATAGCCTTCCAGATTTAAAATCAGAGGCTGTATAAACAGCTGTAGCTGGCATGCAAGTCTGGATGGAAGATGCTAACAAGTGTGGATGGAAGAGGCTAACTGGCAATTTGCTATTAGCTTTTGATTGTGCTTTCCATGTATTCAGGAAAGATAGTACAATGTTATATTATTAGCTTCACATTTATATTTTAGTGCTTATTTAGTGAACTAAAGTCTTTGAAGAGTAATTATCAAAACCCAGTTAGCTGCATTTTCTTGCATCAAAGGCTATGAGCAAGCTATCACTTAGCTCCTTCCTTCACACTGATAACTGTTCATTTTACAGCGGTTTAGTATATACTGTACATAAGAGGCAGGCCATAGGTTCAAGCTACTGTAAAATTCTGGTTTAGAGGCCAGCTGTGGTTTTGATAAACCAAGTATGCTTGGTTTTTATTATCAGGCCACAGAATGATGAAGAAATTTGACCACAGTTGCCAAGCTTGTCGTTGTCAAACCCCAGACCAGAATTATGTAACAGTGTATTTTGATTTGTTTTCTTTTTATTGGCATAACAGCACGCTAACATTGAGGGGCAAACCAATTTCTTAATTAAAATAGTTCTACCATGTTCTCAGCCCCCCCTTTAACTCTTAATTATCACTCAGGGTGCCTCCAGACAAGGATAAAAGCAGCGAAATGACTTCACTGCTTTCATCCCCTGCAGTAACAGCAGAGAATTCTGCCCCCCCCCGCATTAAAAAGATGCTGATTTATCGGCACCTTTTTAATGCACACTTACCTTATAATGCTGTGCCACCACTGCTGGTGATAGAGCTTCCTGTCTGGTGGACAGGAAGCCACTCTGCTGGGTCACCAAAGCTTCTGATCCACCAGTCTGGCAAACTGGAAGCTCCTGTGTAGTCATGCTGGGAGTCCCTTGTGGTGCGCTCCAGTTATCATCCTACATTAAGAGTAAGTTTTGTGTTTAAAATTATGAGTTTGGGTCATTTATTACAGTCCACACTACAGAGGCGCTTTGGAACCGTAGTGAAGACAGTTACAGGTAGGCAAGGGGCGGGGCTCACTCAGCTGTCTGGAAGGGAGGTGGAGAATGAGTCATAGAATTCCACCAGCCAATCAGTGAGCAGCAGGCTCTCAAGGGAGGAGGAGTGTGCTGACAGTTGTAGACGTTGGAATAGGGAGTGAGAGAGGAGTGGTTAGGAGTGGTGGATTGATGAAGAAGGGAATATGAAGTAGTTAAAAGAAGTGCTGAAGAAAGGAGTGCAGCCGGACTGCTTATGTGGCTGAGTCCTATATTCAAGGAAGAATGGCAAGAGGCGTGAAAGCCTTTGTCTTCCTGAAGGGATAGGTTCAGTGAAACAGGAGGGACCTGTACTAGAGGAATAAATAGGCAGGGGGCCCATGAACTGACCTGGGTAGATAGGGAGTCAACCCGCAAAAGCGCTGTTGACTCTGAGTCTGCTTGGTAAGACAGTCAGGCAGCATTAAGTGTGAAGATTGGAAACCGAAAGGATTTGTTAGTTTGTCTGTTCCAAGTTACACTTGCAACTGTAACTAAGCTCTCCTGAAGAATTGTTACAAACCAAGGTGTAAATCAGAGGTGTCAAACTCAATTTTGTAGATGGCCGGATTAAAAAAAAAAGTACTGTCAGGGTCAGGGGGCGTGGCTGGGGGTGTGGCCGGGGGTGTGGCCAGGGCACAGAGGAGGGGCTGGGACGTGGCTGGGGGCATGACCGGGGGCGTGGCTAGGGCACAGAGGACGGGCTGGGGGCATGGCCGGGGCGTGGCTGGGGCGTGGCTAGGGCACAGAGGATGGGCTGGCTGTCCATGGCGGTGCCCGCGCACTTGGGCAGTGGAGGGTCCCGCTGCATGCTCGCCTCGCCTCACTTCGCCTCCTTCGCGCCCAAGGAGGACAGCGGCGGTGGCAGTGGGCGGCGGCGGCAGGCGGCGGCCCGTATTCATACAGCCCGCGGGACGCATCCGGCCCGCGGGCCGTATCTTTGACATCCCTGGTGTAAATAGTAAAGTTGTGCTCGAAGTTCATAAAACCAATGTCGTATCAAAGAGCTCTTATTGTCCAGGGATTAGAAAGAGAAAGTGATCCACTTTGGTGCGGCCAGGTAACACAAAGAGCAGTTGAACAGAAGAAACAAGCACACGCAACCTACTGAATTAAAGCAGAATAAGCACATCATATTGAACAGCTACATTTATTAAGTAATCCCCTGAGTTTACATTTTTAAATGTCAACCGCTTAGCCTTCAGCGAAGGAGCGGCGTCGATTCCCTGTGCAGCTCTGAGCTGTCTGGAGGCACCCTCATTGTATAGCAACAGCAGCTGTGCCGGAAAAGTATCACAAGACATGCTTATTTTATGAAAGCGTCGTAGAAGATATTTGTCATATCTTTTATCTTCATCTTAACCTAGTCCTGTGGGATTAATTTAAGGATACAATTGTATTTGGGATTTAAACCTTGATTTACTTGCAGGAATTGTGTTATGTGGTTCAGCAAACAGACTATTAAAACTTAGCTATTGAAGATTTTAGAAAACAACTCACAGACTTAGTTGGCAGTTATAAAAATATCTGTTAGAAAAGCAAGCCTTCTTGAAAGCAGCGAGATAATGTTCTAAGTAATATGCATAGGGTTGTATATTAAGCCTTAACTAGGTAATTACAGTAATGTATTTTCCTCCATATATGATTCACTTTAAAAAATCTCCTAAAACTACCTTACATTTTAGTTATTTATTTTTCCTTAATATTCTTTGCCAAATTATAGGTGTCTTATATTCAAGTGCCTCTTAGATGGAGGGAAATACAGTATTAACTGCTCTGCCATGTAAAAGTGGTGACTGCAGTTATCTGTATATAACTCCCCGTTGCATGTTAAGACTTCATGTGTTTTTTTCTGATGTCACTTCATTATAACATTTGTTTTCCAGATAAAGGCTATTATTCGTATAATTCAGGTAAATCATAAGCATGCCGTTTACTGCTTGCATACATATGCAGACATTATGTTGTTTCTGTGGTTCTGCTGCTGGTTGTGCACTAGTTTACCTGCTAATTGGTTCTGTGGTTTTCTTTTCTTTTTTTGCTTTTCAGAAATAAGGCTTTGTGATTATTATTTCTCATTTTAGCTGCTTAGTATTGAAACCATACTGCTGGGAAAGAAATGAATAATTTTCTAAACTATACTTGGCGACTCCATAGGAAAGTATACATGAGAATATAATTGCAGCAATTGTATCTGATACACACTGTTACGCTGTGCTGTGACTTAGTTAAACGCTAAATTATGACAAGTATTAATTTATAGATTGAAGCCAGTTTTTTATTACATTGTTTATGGTAAAGATCTAAGCCATTTTCAGTCTATAAATTAAGAGTGTCATATAGTTTTCTACCTGCTGCTTAGAAACCTTAGTTAAGCAACTTATTCCCTTGCTTGATTTGAATGTTTTCCTGACATATAACTTAGGCTTCCTCAATTCGTATTCAATCCAATCAATTGTCCAGTATTAGCAGTGATAGGACTACTGCCAATATAGTTCCTGAGTGCATTGTCTCAGTCTGCATTTCAATTATTTATTTAAACCTGCACCATTGTTTAGGTGGAATGGCACTTCATTCCGTTTAGGACAGTGAAAGTACAGCATACCCAACAGCATGATTACAAAAATACAGTAGCTATAAACTATAAAATAGAGCTATAAAATATTTTGCAATATTTCATTTTTGAAAAACACTAACATAGTACTAATTGTTTTACCCACATCCATCTTAAATAGTACAGAAGAAACCTGATGAATATTGGATTTTGCATTGCAAAGTAGATAAATATTTTCCCCTTTGGCATTGATAAGACTATCACTTCTATCATATCTAAACCAGATAATTTGCTGGGAAAAAAATATAGTATATTCTGGCATTTAAGACTACTTTTTAACCCTGGAAAATCTTCTCAAAAGTCGGGAGTTGTCTTATAAGCCGGTTGTCATCTTCTTATATGGCGAGTATATCCCAAACTTTATATTTTAACTGGAAAACTTGGGAGTCATCTTATACGCCCAGTCGTCTTATACACCGGAATATACGGGTATTCACAACTTAATAATTTTTATCAGTACATGATTTTTTTTTGTGGCAGTTCATCATGTTTTCATAAACCTTAGGCTGCATCCCTATGGGTAAACGGTATTACTCCAGCTGGCTTGTGATCCTCCCCAGTGATTCAGTAGTAAGCTAAGAGAGTCTATTCTTGGGTCAGTCATGCTGGTAAAGTTGTCTCCTTGCCCCTGTGTCAATGCACGGGAGGATGAAGAAGTAACTTGACAGATGAAATCGCATTGGGGATTATGCATGGGTACCCAAGTCTGCTGCAATTCAGTCATCAGCTGTGATTCTGGATGCTATTTTTGCTGCTGCTTCAGCAGCATTCAAGGTTCTACAGTGAGGTGAACAGATATGTCTGAGGTTTTGTTGCCTGTGTAGTAGCCCACACATCTTGCACCTGCGTTGTCGTGTGGTGTGGTTGGTTCCTTAATTTTACTTTGAAAAATGCCTGCAGTCTTTTTTGAGCATCTGCCATTTGTTTTGCACAAACCCTTGTGTCATTAAATCCATTAACAAGAACATTGAACAAGAACACAGAACCTGGGATCTTAGTTCGTATTATTTAACCTGTCCATTCATATTATTTAAACCTGGTTTTGATTCTTATTTGTTCTGTTAGATGTTATTTCTTCATTTGAGTTCTTATGAAAGTATTTCTTTCAGATTAGTACAGTGAACTGTAAAATGCTTGTTCTGCAGTCAAGCTATTTGAATGAGTGTTGTCTTTTGTGTTTTAAAAACAAAACAGAACAAAGATGACTGTTTTTCTTCAGTTATTCTAGTTGTTTCTGCTTCATAAATGTTAAATTATGTATTATTTTACGTTGCTGCATAATAATCAGCTGGCTCATCTGCCTATTTGAAAGCAATATTTTTAATTCATGTACAGATCTTAAGTACAGTTTTCTAAAACTGATCACATGGTCTTTCAGTTGCTCATTTCCAAGTATATCCAAAGATAAAATGGTCTTGATACTTGCATAAATGGAATACGCAGAACTCTGTCTTGTAATATATAATTTTATTCCATGTGTTTTAACCTCAACATTTCTTAATGGAGTCAGACGTTTGCATATGAAATAAGTATTCTTATCTCTTCTGATGTCATCATACTTACCTAATCTGGCTGAATATTTTGTATTTTGTATTCTTTATTTTTGACCAAAAAAGGTTAAATATTGTTTTAAATTGTTGAGCAATTTATATGGGGAAAAAAGCATGTTCAGGCAACGAAGAAGTTTTTCCTCTTATGAGTTACTGTTTAAGAATTTCATATGGACTTAGAACATAATCAGCAAAAGCTTGTTCTTTCTACATTAATAAGGGCTATGTTTGCTTCATTAATATCTAAAATGCAACAAAACCTCCCATAGTGCAAGGGTTTTGTTCCCAGAAATTGGTGCTTCATGTGAAAACACTCTATGGAAGCAGTTGAAACTTTTAGAACTCTGTGGGTAACTGCCCTTTGGAGGGGATAGATTGTATGTCCAGATTCGAACCCTTCTGAAAGGAGAGGGATGGTGGAAGACTGTTTCCAAAAGGGGTAGCTGCCCTGGAGTTCTCAGCTTGTGTAAAAATCCCATGGGCAAGAGAACCCTTGAGGGGTCATTCCTCTTAGACCATTGAGAAGAGTTTGCCAGGGGTTTTCTAAAGTAGGCTATGTTTTCTGGGTGCCTCTTTGTATTCCACTCTTCAAATTACTCCCACTTTTGGCTTCTTGGAGCTTGTGGGGCTATTGCACAAACTGAGATTCAGTCAGTGAGATGCTTCCCCTTTTGGGAATAGCCCTCCTTCATACTCCCAGCCCTGGAAAAAAAAATCGAGGCACACCAAATCTCAAAATATCAAAAAACAGCATGCAGTCTAGGAAAGGTGGTAAATTCCCACAGGATGGGAAGTTTTACTGTAATATTTTCTCTAGATATTCACTGTTTGCTTTATGTGAGAAAAAATGGATGTATAAAAAGTTATTGAGACTTATTAATGTTTATTGGTAATTTTTAATGAATATACCACTCATTTCACATAACTTATAATTAATCCTTTTCCTCCTTTTTGGCAGGATCCAAACGAATAAGTGATAGTGAAGTCTCAGATTATGACTGTGATGATGGAATAGGAGTAGTTTCAGGTAATCCATTTGTAATATAATTTACTTATTTCTGTAGTGGACTGCATGAGTCTCATTTTTACAGTAATATTTCAGTTCTGTATTCTAAAACTCCTTATCCACATTTTAATGTAGATCAAGGAAGCACTGATCATAGGTCTTCTCTATCTTTACAAGAAGGAGTAAGATCCAGATTAAGGGATCCTTAATATAAAAATATTGTGAACCTGTTTAATTGGGTCCACAAGAGGATTAAGGCCCTTGTTGTGGATCACAGAGGTGTTCTAATGGTATACCTCCATGATCTTGAGTTACTGGAGGTTGCTATTTAGTGGCACGTCATATTGCACCTTTGAAAAACACTCCCTTAAGCCCTGATGGATAGGAGCACGGGTTCCTAGCTGTTGGGTGTGTACAGGAAGCATCTGTCAATGCTGTCAGTACAAATGTCATTGATCTTGCCCATGTCTCCATGCGATCCAGATCAGTAGGTCCAGTTATTCCGAATTTACAGTAAGTGCGGAAAGGGACCAAGAAAGAACCCATATCAAAAAAGAATCCAAAACTGAGCCCTAGAGAAAATTTATAGTCTTCTCTAAAAAAGTGCACATTTTTCTGTTAGTTTTGCTCATTGGCCATAAACTGTGAAAGGCAGAAACAGTGGTATTTTCAGAATGAAGTTGGGCCCTGGACATCTTGTTTTGAGGCTTAGATTCTATGACCTTTCTGCATCTGCCTGCTTGCAGTTGGATCCATGGATCTTGAATAGCCCAACATTGATCCTGAACACAAGAAGGTGTGGGCAGGAGCAGCCCATACCATGACCCCAAAGCTCACACAAGGTTTGCAGCTGCACTTACAGGTTTCTGAGGGCTAGGAACAAGAATTCCTACCTTGGGGCCTCTGGGGGGGGGGAGCATTTTGGTCGAGTGCTATGGTGCACCACTGAAATATAACCCAGGTAGTCTTGAATATGGGAAGCAATTCATCTGCGTACCTTCCACGTTTGGGATCAGGGCTGTACTAGTCCACTGGTAGATTTAAATGGATCTACCAGCAGTCAAGATTAAGGCTTCCTCAACCTGGACCAGGCACCATCTAAAGCAGACAGAGCCATACCAGCAGGGAGGCTGGACCTCCTTGAACTACATTATTGTGTGGATCTGGGGGCCTAGATGTGTACTACATAGTTTAAGGGACTGTGCAGAAAGAAGACTTTTTCAACAAAGATCCTGCCTTCTCTCTCTGTTGTGGTTACTTCTGTTTTGTTGATAAGTATGCTGAGAACTGTTGCTTGTGTTATGAGAACTGTGAAGAAAAGGCAGGTAGAAGTTCAGAATGTACTCTGAGTACAGCTTGATTCTTTGTAGTCTGTTATCAAATAAAGCTTGAGAGCTTCATGTTTCATCTGGAGTGGTGATTCTGACAGCATTAGAGAGATAATGTCTTCATTGGGGGGAATGGGTGGCGGTGTGGTCATTCCCAAAACAGAATCCTGGTGATGTAGCTTAATAAGACATTTGGGTCAAATATCTGGGCAACTAACTATGGTGATGCATTGGTTAAGAGAACTGTTTTCATTGCAGAGAGCTCCCTACATTTATTTTAAAATAATCTAATAAATAGACTGCAGGTTCAGCTTTGTGCCCCATCTAGTCTAGAGCCTGTTCTGACAGCAACAACCAGAAATGATTTGCTTCTGAGTTTAATATTTATTTATCCACTTACATTTATATACTGTATATTCTGGCATATAAGACGACTGGGCATATAAGACGACCCCCAACTTTCCAGTTAAAATATAGAGTTTGGGATATACTTGCCGTATAAGAAGACAACACCTAGCATATAAGACGACCCCTGACTTTTGAGAAGATTTTCCTGAGTTAAAAAGTAGTCTTATATGCCAGAATTTACAGTACTACCCTGTACCATATGGTTTCAGGACAGGTTACAACTGTAAGAGGTGGGTATTTTTTCTTCAAAAGATGCAAGGCAGCCAAGAAAACAAGAGATGAGAGAAAAATACATGTGGTAATGAAAGGTTTTTCGGGAAACCATTTAGAAATTGTTTAGGATGAGGGGTTTTCCTTAGTGCTAATTGGTAGTGTTTAAAAAACCAATTTATTTGTTTTACATACCCACTTTGTTTGTATTCTAATTTTACATGAAAGCATCTTATTATCTTTTCAAGCATGTTGCTGGGTTTAGTTTTTTTTAAAGTGAGAATTACATACAAACCAGAGTTAAGATATCTGTTGATATGAGCCGTATTATTTTCTGAGGAAAGTGTGCCAAAAGCGCACATGAAGCTCAGATGAGAATTTCTTTGTAATTATATTAAGAAGCAGTTGTCTTCCCAGTACCATGATAGGGTGTTCCGTTGTATGCTGAATCTTTTAGCTACAAAATACCCATATGAAACTAATTCAGTTAAATGTGTGTTCTGTGAGACTTCCTTAAAGTTGCTTGCACTAGATAGATGTAGATGATTGGTGGTTCCAGATACTTGTGGTTTAGCAATACTCAGTAGTTGTGTCAAACAGTTTAGAATGTTTAGAATGTTATCAGGAAGTGAAGAGTCTCAATGACTCAGCAACTCATGACTCAGAGTCTTGTGATTCAGATGACTCAGTCTTGTGATTCAGTCTCATGCTGTTGCAGTAATTAGATGACATCATTCTGAAACCTCAGGATGACTTGCAGTTTGTGGGCTATAAAAGTAGCTCTGTGTTGTACAAGTTTTTTGTCTTAGATGTTTGTATCAGAAAGGATTCTGAAATAAAACTGGTGAACCTTCCACTGAGGAAAGAAATACTTTGTCTCTGGATTTCTTTGTCTGAGTGGCTGTCCACCTATTAACTGAGATTGACAAGTGATCTGACTCCAGTCCTAATCTGCTACACTACGTGACAAGTTGTAGGTTTGCTTCATATTGAAAACAGAAAAGAAACTTAATTTTGGGTTTTGGGATTCCATACAACATTCCCTAATTTTTTCATGCATTGTTTAGACACAGTTCTTTGGTTGATGGCCCCTAAGAGCCTTGATCCAGCAGGGCTTTATTGTGTTCTAATGAATGAGCTATTCTGTTAGAAGCATATATGACACACTTTGAGTGTTTGAAAATATGCTTTATAAACAATACGTGTAATTACTTCTAAAATATGTGTTACATATTTTTTTGACCTAAAGCCTTGTCATCTGTGCAAATCTCATGTGGGGGAGGGTGGATAAAATGACAGTATACCTGTATACTATTTCACTTGTCTCAATATTATTTTTCTAGATTACCGACATAATGGAAGAGATCTTCAAAGCTCAACACTATCAGTGCCAGAACAAGTGATGTCATCAAATCACTGCTCTCGGTCAGGTTCTCCTCACCGTGCAGACAGTATAGGAAGGACTAGATCATGGTCCCCCTCTGTCCCTCCTCTACAAAGGTAAATTATTGTATGAATTTAGAGCGTTGAGATTTTGAAATTCTAAGATAATGAAAATGCAGCATGTGTTTGTTTAGAGTTGGTATCCTTTGTTAACAGTTTACCTCTTATTCTTTACTTACCAATGTAAATACGTTGTCATACAATGCAGTTCATTCCATTAAGAGCAAGAATTATTATATTTTTATGACCTCAAAGAAAATAGACAGATTGGCTATCATAAAAGGTACCAATCATTCCTATCTGTTTTCCTAAGCAAAGGCCTCTGTCCTTATTATGCAATGAATAGCCTGAATTGGTATATAGATTATATTTGTATATCTATTTATCGTCATATATTATCTATAGAGGAAACTTCCTGAGAAGATCATGTGTTCTCTCTCACACTCAAGTGCTAGATCAAGTGTGAAAATTTCAAAACAAGCATTAAAATGCCTTTAAAATTCTGTGACATATCCTAAGCTAATAGAAACAGGTTTTACACAGTTACATTAAAATATAGATTTGGAATTCAAGCTCCTCATGGTTTTGGTGAATAGTACTCTAAAAGTTATATCCAGTTCTTTTATGCTACTCTCACGTAAGCATACCAAACTTTTTGGAAAATGTGAAATTTTGAATATGCAAGCTAACTTGTTTGAAGGCAATGATGGCTGAATCATTTACATCATGCAGGCTGGTCTTTTGTAATTCTTGGCAATCATGAAAAAAGGTTAAATGGTGCACTGGTAAGTTATTAGGGCTTATATGGCAGAATTAGCGATTTTGTATAATAACAGTCAGCAGTGCACATGCCTGTGTGTTAAAAATTAGTTCTTCAATTTTTTCCAGATGATGCTATTTTTTACTATTAGTAATTAAAGGTATATGCTTTTTTCAATTAGTAATAGCTCCCAGAACAATTTACAAAAAATCTGCTCAGACACCAATATTAAGCATTGCGGGCGGAAGAACTTTGTATCATAACTGGCAGCTGGTGGCAGATCATGATCTGAAATACAGTCATCTTTTTTATATTCCAGGCACTTGTGAAATGTTTTCTTTAGAACTTTCCTTGATATGACTGCTAACCCAGGATGTGAAGACGTTTACACACTCTGTCTCTCTAGCCCTAGATCCCACATGTATGGAAATATCTGAATGGGGTCATTTATTACTTACAAATGCCATTAATGACGATTTGCATGTCAGGCACCGTGGGATAATGCATGTGGAAGCAGCCAGGTTGGAAGCCTCGCATCACTCCTTGTCGGAGTCTTGCTAGCAACTCATAGGCCAGGACTGGGCACCATTTAGTCCTTATAGGTTCTAGACCTCATGTCTATGTATGAAGAGATGCAGGATAAGAGCAGGAATTACAAAGAACCTAAATGTGGAATTTTAAAACAAGAGGTGCACAAGATGTTGAACTAGACAAAGAATTTTGACATTTTAAATGGAGCACCAGGCAATTTGGATATTAGCTATGGTCTGAAGACACTTAATTTAGTCATCTTGCTAATGCTAATCAAGTCTCGGTCTGGTCAGTGCTTGCATGGAATATTGACTGGGAACCTATTGTGTGCTATCTGGAGTGATGGAAGAAGAGGCAGGTTTGTGAATACTCTAAATATATCACTATACAAACTACAAGCTCTGTAGGACTTAGGATCAGGGCTGTTGGCCAGCTCCAGTCCTGAGCGTTTTGTTGTGGTATAACTGGGAGGGGAGTATAGCATGGGAAGAAGAGATTTGAACTCTTACTGCATGCATCCCTCTCTCTCTAATGCTTACCTCCAGGATACTATAAAGACTCTAGCAGGTCAGTTCCCTCCGTCCTCTCCACTGTCTGTTCTTAAACTGACACTTTCACCTCAGCCATAATTAAAGCCAGTTCAACTTCTAGTCCTTTTAGTCTTTCCTTCCCTTCCCAAACTTTGGGATATTTAGGATTTTAGTAACGTCTGTCTCCAGAAAACAGGAATAAAACCAAGTCCTTGAATGTTTTTTATAAATCTGGAAATTCCCAGTTCTGTCAATGAGGTGTGTAAATTGTTATCTTCAAAGTGTTTTCGGAATCCATTCTGTGAGGCATAGAAATGACTTTTAATTCACAAGCTTAGGTCCTGTTCATACTTATTCTAGAATACAAATGGCAGGTACCTGTTCTGGACTAAGTCCCGGAATAAGTCCAGTGCAGAAAGGGCCATATTTACTGAATTGAAGAGTACTTAGAAATATCTTATTTCAGAGTTCTGATGATTATGTATGAAAATAATTAGGTATGACTTTCCTATGGGGAAGAAAAAGTGATAACACAATTAAACATTTTGTTGTTCCTTAAAAACAGCCAGCATAAGGCAAATAAGGAATATAATTTGTAGGATTCAAATAGGATACTTGAGATTTGTGCAAATATAATACTGTCACTCTTCCTTCATGGTTAAAGTGATCCAGAATTACATGCTTCTTCCCTTCCCTAGCGAAAATTCTCCATTTCTGCCTTAACTGACTAAGTTGTGTGTTTCACTGTGGTTTCGTTAATAGTTTCTACAAACTTTGTTCTAAAATACAATACTAGTTATATGGAATTATGTTTTCAGGTAGCACTGGTAAAGTCTGGGGCAATCGGTCTGTATTGTAACTAACATTATCGTGTAAGAGAGGGTGTCAGTACTCCGTATGTAGCAATTGCACAATCTTCAAGCTCTTACTTTGATCCGATTTCTCCCCCTTCCAAATTTCTCTTCTAAGCCTAAAGGCTTCAAAGTTTCCTTTTGCCTTTTTTTATATCCAAGATTTGCAAGAGTTTGTACATCTTTTAAAACATTATGCTTACATAAGAGATATATGCAAAAAACAGGAAATCTTGCCGGCTCTGCACAGCTTATGTCAGAGTCGAGGATATTAAGGTTATAGCCAACATCTGCATTAAGAGCGCTAATTTTAGAGATTAGCATAAGGGAATTGCTTATTTCCCCCTCTGTGACATTGATGGTTTTGTTTCTTCAGTAGGAATGTGGAACAGGGGTCTCGAGGGACCCGATCTACTCCCGCATATTACAATATTATGAACCGAATGGATAGACATCGAATAATGGATGACCACAGCTCCCCAGACAGAGAGAGGTAGATATTGTGAAGTAAGAGAGTAAACAATGAAAAAATTAAACTATTAATACCAATCAGTATAATGTTAGCTTTGCTATGAAAGCCTCAACTTCTCCAGTTTGAAAAATTAATCTGATGCTGATCAGAAATAATTTTCGTGATACTATTATTGTCTCTTGAATATTATGTATCAGCATGCATTAATCTGCTAGAAAATTTTAAAGAAAGGATTGGAAAGCCAAACACTTTTTGAATTTACAGGACTTTTATTTTAATTGGATTCAAATTATTTTGTTTAGTGATTGAACTAGTTAGACATATCCGTATTTCATGGAAGCTGCTTTCATGAAAACTTTTAAAATGAGATTATATTTATATAGTTGCATGTTGCCTGGGGGAGCCACTTTAATTTAGAGTATTGTTCTAGTAGGGCAACATGAAATGTTTTGTTTTGTTTCCATTTTATTTGTATACCACCTTTCCAAAAGAAAATTTGCCCAAGGCGCAGTTTACAACAAACAGAAAATATACAATGCAAAATAATGATCAAAACATAATAAAAATACATTGTAAAAATTGCACATCATACAAAATATTGCAAAATAAGCCAGAGCGCTCACACTTTGGCAGCTGAAGCCAAGTGGAGTCTAGAGCAGCTGACCAAAGAATCACTTCCTCCAAGATGTCCGTGCCCAGCCAGGCTGGAGTCATTCAGAGGGCAGAGTAGTCTAGGCTGCCACCACTAGACTACCCCCAGGAGGGATGGCATAAGTAGCTGTCCTTTATGGTCTCTGGTGTAGCTGAGCCCAGGTGGGGTCCAGAGGAGCTGACAAGAAAAGCTCAGACCTGCAAGGACGCAGCTCCAAATTGTCAGGGACCATCCAGAGAGCAGAGTGGTCTAGGTTGCTACCACTCCTGGAGGGATGACAAGGTTCTCCTCCTTGGGCAGGGCCTCCAGCAGCTTAAAGCCATAAGCAACTTTTCCTTTAGCTAAAACCAGATAGAGTCCAGAGCAGCTACAAGAGGGATGCAGTCCTCCAAGGAAGCAGCTCCAAATTATCAAGGCCCATCCAGGCTGGAGAATTACCCAGAGGACAGAGGAGTCTAGGCTGCCACCACTAGATCACCCGCAGGAGAGATGCCAAGGTTCTCCTCCTTAGGCAGGGCTTCCTGCCTCCAAAACAGCTGGATAACTAGGCTTATGTTAATTTCTATGTTTGGTCCTGCTTAATGGTGGATATAGAATGTAAGGAACAGCATTCACGAGGAAAGTGGAAATGATAATCTCCTCACTCCCCCTTTTCAGCAAATTCATATCTAAGACAGCACAATTTGTGCTGCATTCTTGTCTCAGAAGACATGCTCATGTAATGCAGATCATGCTGCCTCACCCTAATCAAAGTTCTCTGGTAGGTAGGGACATCCTATGGAGGAAATGTCAGGAGAGCATATCAGGTGGCTTCCTGCAACTGCATATGCTCTGTTTGTGCCTCCACATGCAGAGACTTGTACAGAATTCCTCTTGTACTACATGTGTGTGGGGATAGAGAGGGAGAGAGCAATGTGTTCTTTGTGGGTGGCAGTAGACTCACTGAGAGGTTATATGAACACAGGGAAGCCTGCAAGTAGGATATGAGCACAAATCTTGCCCTACTTATATTTATGAGAGATAATAGTCCTGACTTTAATGAGCTGGTTTAAACCTTTTTTAACACCATCCAAGCTGGTAGCCATCTTGTGGTAACCTCATCTTGTGGTAACAAATCCAAAATTCAACAATGCATTGTGTAAAGAAATACTTTTCCTGATTTGTCCAAGATTCAGCTATCTTGGTTCTAGTGACATCTGGTTCTAGTGTTTAATATATAATTATATACTTAATATATACTTAATATACTTATATCACATCTCCTCTCGCTCCTCTGCTTTCTAGACTAAAAAGCCATAGATGTTCTAACCTTTCATCGTTGGGAAACTCCTTCAGTTTCTTATTACCATAATTGTCGTCTTCTGCACTTCTTCTGTCTTTTTGAGATGTGACTAAAACAGCACATGGTATTTCAGTTGTGGTTGCACCATTAATGGAAGGACATTATAATATTCGCACCTCTGTTCTGATTATTTTACTCCAAAATGCATCACTTTAGATTTGCTCACATTGAATGCCACCTGCGACTTTGATGCCAAATCCATCAGTGTGAGGAGTTAATAGGAAATTTGGTCCGACCTGCCTCCAGATCACTGATGAATTCATTAAAACGTACTGGTCAAGACACTTCTCTCCATTGTGAGAAGTGTCCATTTACTCCTACTTTGTTTTTTATTCCTTAGCCAGTTGCTTATTGCACCTGTTCTTTTATTCCATGATTGTTAAGTTTATAGAGAAGTCTTCAGTGACTTCCTGGGTGACTTGTTCCTTTTAACATATTTGAATAATGTTTTATTATCAGTCTTTACAATTTTAATAATAAGCTCAAATTTCCTTTTTCGATCCTGCAGATAGCACATCCCTATTCTGGGATATAAACTGGAATAAGCCCCAGTGCAGAAAAGGTCACTGTCTCTTTGAATTTCCTTTGCCAAAGTTGGGGTTCCTTTTTACATTCTTTATTAGAAAGAAACTTTCAATTTTTCAAGCATACTTTGTGTTCCTAATAACATCCTTACATTGTAACTGATTTTCTAATATTGTGATTTTAAACAGTAGTTACACTTTTGGGAGGGAGTTTGCCCTTTCGATTTTCACCAATCTTTCTCAACAGCACTCCTATGACTATTGCATATTATTACATTAGGGCCAATATTTTCAATCAATTTACTTCTCTCAAGTTCAGAGTGTCACTTTGTCCCTCTTTGGTTCCTCAGCCAACTGCTCCAGTGCACAGTTGCATATGCTGGCTAAGAATTTTATCTTTGAGTAACCATATATCCAGTCAGTGTGAGTGTTATTGAAGTGAACTGTTATTACAAGGCTTCTTCTTTGGTATACTTTTAATTTCCTTCACTATTTCCAGATCTCTTTGGGTGACTTGGTTGAATTCCCAGAGTTATCCTATTTTTGAAACCCAGTATCTCTACCAACAGTGATTCTGTGGAATGGTCTGCTTCTTTAGGGATCTTAAGATAATTCGACGCCCTCTTTTATATGCAGTGTGACATCTCCTCTAGTGTTCCCTTTCCTGTCTTTGCTACACAGTTGGTAACCAGGAATAATCATACCCCATTGATTTTTGCTACTCCATGGGTGTTTTTCCACTGTCACTAAAAGTACCCATTAACTACCCATTAATGGGTACAAAAATGGCATTACGTACCCATTTATGGGTACTTAATGGGTACTTTTAGTGACAGTGGAAAAATACCTCATAAGTTTTAGTTATGCCTGCTGCTACCTGTATTCTCTCCTAAAACCAAGTGTTCCATTTTGGTCCTACAGGTACATATCATCTTTTACTGTACCCTTCTGACTTTCTAGTTTACCTCATTTTGTTTGGGTCTTCTTGAATATTCGCCATGTATTCATTCCCTATTTCTACTGATTCTCCTTTAGAACGCACATAAATCATACCAACCTCTTTCCTAAGGTCTGTCCCCAAATTGGATGCACTTCCACTCTTGTCAGCTTTTACCCCACTATGAATTTAAAAGCTGCTCTACCAACTAAGTACCAGCTATTTGGTCCTGTTTTGGTTCAAGTGGAGCCCGTTCTACTGGAACAGATGTGGTGTGCCCCCAGATCTTCTCCAAAGTGTAACAAATAGGAAACTGTCCTCCTAGCACCAGAGACTCTTCCACACAGAGACATTTGAAGTCTATCTACCTAGCTGGTCCTATGTATGGAACAGGTAACATTTCAGAGAAAACTACCTTGGAGATCTTAGCTTTCAGCTTCCTGCCTAACAACCTAAATTTAGCTCACAGGACTACATTTCAGAATGTCATTGCAGCCTGCATGCGCCATGACAGCTGACTCCTCTCCAGTGTTATTTAGCACCCTATTTGAATGGCACATGACATCCTCAGCCTTCACCATAACTTTGCAGGGAAGTCACCATGCAGTGAGCTCACCAATCATACACCTAACTATTTACATGCATAATGACTATATAGAAATCCTGCTCCTCCTGGAGTCCTTGGTGTGAGAGGTAACCTGCTCATCCTATAGTGAATAATTCTAGGTGAGAACTTCCCTCTTTTTCAGACAGATCTCCTCCTTCCTCTGAAACCTTATTTTCTGTAACAGGCTGTCATTCTGTGAGTGGGATTTTGCTGTCCAGTCCCCATGGACTGCATTTGCCTGCCATACTCAGCTACTCCAGTTGAGCTACTTTGACCTAAAGGGATCAAACTTGTATCTTGAGCACCAGGAGCTCCTTATGCCAAACAGTTTCTCACAGTCTCTATCCAGAGGTCAAATAGTTGTACAAGTGACATTCAGTGCAGTACACGGCATATGTCCCACACACTTGTTGGCTTTTCATATCTATATAGGAAAAAATAAAACAAAAAAATCAAGGAGAAGGAGAACAAGTGACGTACCCTGTTTATGAGCTCTCAGCTGCTGAAAATAGCTAACTCACTTATTTCTCTGCTCAATTTCACCTTACCTTTCAGTCACAGTGACTCTCGCTGTCTTCTCAGCAGGCAGCAGGTTATGCAGATAAGATCCTGGAAATTTTAGATCCCAAGCCACAGGTTTGATCATGACAGCCCAGTTTAACCTTAGCTTTCAGTTGTGGTGACCCTTGATGTCTTCTGAGCAGGTCATCAGGGTATGTAGATGAGACCTTTTTGCTGAGCTGAACCTTTCAGCTACAATGACTCTTGCTGTCTTACTTGAGAAATCATCTTACCTACAGAACTGAGATGTGTCACAGAATTTCAATGAACCAGAATTTATGCCGGATTGATATTTATTTTTCAACCTTATTTGAGAAATATAAGATAGTTCATACATGATTCCCCCTTTGGGTTTTCATCAAACCCGCAGGAGTCTTTCATTTTTTGATTTAAATATGATTAGCTCTTTCTACTTACTGGTATGTTTATCTGCTGATTTTTTTACAGCTAAATTCTATATTCTACTTCCATTGGGAGACATTTGCAATTTGGGATTAGTGATTTAAGAAAGTAATAGGGTATTTTCAGGCTCTTTTGAGTCCTTCATGTTCATGATACACTGAAAGCATCAATATTTTCTAACACCTTATCCAACAAAATAAAATAGTCTACAAATGGACTACTATTATATATTGGGCCATGGAGAGCATGCAGATAGCATGCACCTGTGATCTGTTATACCATGCCTAGCCCCATTTTGACTGGGTATCCAAATGAAATGAGAGATGTGCACTGCTTCTGGTCACCTGGCTGAAAAAAACATCTAGTAACTTTGAAGACTGAGACAGCCATTGGTGCACATGCGCAGTCTGGCCCACTGTGTGCTGGGTTATTATATATTTATTTATTATGTATATTTCTATCCCTCCCTATACCTGATGGTCTCAGGGTAGATAAAAACCTTTAAAAACCAACAGATTACAAAACAATATATCTTAAAAACCGTAATAACCATAAAACATTTACCAAATTCAGCAGAATAAAAACAGCATCCTAAATATTAAAATAATAGTATCTGCTATGGGAGGAAGATATAACCACATTATCCGAAGGCCAGGGCAAAGAGATGCGTCTTCACTGCCTTCCTGAAAGCATACAGAGAAGGAGCCTGACACACTTTGAGGGCGAGACTGTTGCATAACCTGGGGGCCATTACTGAAAAGGCCCTTTCCCAGGTGGCCACCCGTTTCACTGCTGAGGGTGGTGGGACAATCAGGAGGGTCTCACCACCAGATCTTAAGGCATGGGCAGGTCAGTATGGGAGAAGGCGTTTCTGTATATATTTGGGGTCCAAGTCATTTAGGGCCTTGTAAGTCAGATTTAACATCTTGAATTGGGCTCAGTACTAAACTGGCAGCCAATGCAACCCTTCTAAGACTGGTGTGATGTGCATCCGGCTAGCTGTCCTGGTCAGCCCCCTAGTGGCTGCATTTTGCAGCTTCTGAACCTTCGTCAAGGCCAGCCCCATGTAGAGTGCATTACAATAGTCCAGTCTAGGGGTTAAAGAGCGTGGATAACTGTGGCCAAGTCATCTCTGTCCAAAAAAAGCTTCAGTTGACGTACCAGCCATTGTTGGGAGTAGGCACTCCTGGCCATGGCCTCCATCTGGGCTTCAAGCATTAGCGCAGAGTCCAGGAGTACCCCTAATTACACACCTGTCCCTTCCAGGGCATTGCAGCCCTGTCAAGGACAGAGTGTCTCCCAACTTCATGGACCTGAGACCCTATGACAGACAGCACATCTGTCTAATCTAGATTCAGTTTCAATTTATTGCCCCCCATCCAGGTCTTTAGCACCTCCAGGCACCTGTCAAGCACTTCAACCGCCTCTCCTGATTAAAATGGCACAGGGAGATAGAGCTGGGTATCATCAGCATATTGATGGCACCTCACTCCAAATCTGATGACCTCTCTCAGCGGCTTCATGCATGGGAGATAAGATTGACCCCTGAGGAACCTCACAAGTGAGTTCCCAGGGTGTTGATTCAATATCTTTCACGACCACTATCTGAGATCGGCTCTGGAGATAAGAGTGGAACCAATGGCATGCATTGCCTCCAACTCCTAGACTTTGTAGCCTATCCAAGAGGATACTATGCTCAATGGTATCAAAAGCCGCTGACAGGTTCAGAAGAACCAACAGGGTTGCATTCCCCCTGTCTCTCTCCCGGAGGAGGTCATCAACCAGGGTGACCAAGGTGGTCTCCTGCCATTGAAATGTGTCTTCCAAGCATGCCTGTTGTTGAACAGCAACAGCTCTTTCTAGTACCTTCCCTAAACAAGGCATGTTAGCCACTGGGCAATAGTTGTTTAAATCTCCTGGATCCAGGGAAGCCCATTTCAGGACCAGTAGAGCCACCCCTGCCTGAATCCAGGAGGGGCAGGGATCCAGAGAGCACATTGTCAGCCACACCCCTGCAAGTAGCTTGTCCACGTCCTCAGGCCACAATAATTGAAACTGATCCCAAAAACCCGGACCTGACAGTTCTCTGGACACCTCCTCTGAACGATATCCAATTGTGACATCTAATCTCCTACGAATCTGAGTGACTTTTTCCTCAAAGTGCTTTGCAAATTTGTCACAGCAGATATTACTTGGCCCTAGCTCATGCTTCTTCAAGCTCAATTTTATAAGGTCATTTACTACTCTGAAGAGCTCTGCTGGACGGCTACTTGAGGACATAATGGTGGTGGAGAAAAAAATCCGTTTTGCCACCATCACCGCCACATGGTAGGCATGATAATGTTCTTTAACCCATGTTCGGTCAGACTCACAGCTGGATTTATGCTACCTGTGCTCTAGCTGTTGACCTTCTTGTTTCATAGCCCATAGCTCCACGGAATACCAAGGAGCTTTTTGGGCTCTACAAGCATGCCGAGGGCTCTTGGGAGGACTCTTAGCCCAGACCAGCAGCGTGAGGGGTATCCTTAAACTTTCTTTGTAATGTTTTAATAGAGAAAAGAAGAAAGGGATCATAGTTTGTAACGGTTGAAATTTCTTGACTTCATATATTAAACAGTTATGTCTATTTTAAACAATTTTTATAATTCTGAATTATTATGCCACCAGCACTGTGGGGCAGCACTGTGTTACAATGTGGCTAGTAACATTGGCCAGGAACACTGGCCAGGAAGGCCTCTCCCTTGTCAGTATTGGTGGCACTGTTGCTGAGGCCCAGCAGTAGTTATGTGCAATGAAGCCAACACATTTAGGGTTTAGTTTTTGCTTTGTGTTTTAATCCTTTAGTTATCACTTAGGATGGTGTTGTGATTAAGTCTCAGGTAAACACATGTAGTGGAACTTTAGTTCACAGAGATGTTTCACAGAATTATATCACCAGGAGGTTCTATACTCTTTAAGCACTGTTGTGGGCCACGTAAATCATAGTGGCTTCCCTGGTGTTTTCATTGCTACTTTTCCCCTGGAGTCATCACAACAAAGTACACCAGTGCTAAATAAATTGTCTTGAGTGATTTCCAGTGACAGACTTTCTATTGACATTGTCACCATGCTGCATTGTATCTGTGCCAGCAGGGAACTTCTTCTGTGTCTTAGCTATTTTTTTTTCTCTCCAGGCACATAGGAAGAAAGGGTAAAGCTATTTCTTCCCCTTCATCTCCTAGTAGGGAAGTGATACTATATTTAAAATTAGTAAACAGAAAGTGAGCCAGAATGGCATTTGTTGAAAGGTATATTTGTATGTTGTTGATATGTGACATCAGCAGTTTGAAAGTAAAAGAATTAAAAGAAGTTTCTTCACAAATGTGCTGAGCTTGTTAAGGTTTAGTATTCCTCTGCTGTACAACCAATAAATATGTAAATATATCCTCTATAATGAGGGAAGTATTATTTCAAACTTACATTGTTTTTATAGTTCTGTGGCTAGGGACCAAATGGACACCTCACTCCAGACCTATGGATTGGAAGCAAACATATTCCCCAAAAGGAGCATGGAGGTGACCACTAGATATAATTGTCAGCCTTAGGGAGTATGTGGTATACTCAGTGTGGCATAGATGGGAAAAGTCAGGAGTGATGGCTAGTTATTTCTCTTGCAGCCAGGGGGAAACAACATGTTTGACACCCAGTAGGCTCAGTGATCTTGATCTGCATAGGATAGTGCAGTTCTGCCTGTTGCTCTTCAGCTGTCTCAGATCCAGTCCTGCAAACATTCCCTGCTGCTAGAAGCTCTGAAGCAGTCACAGCAACAGCCCCAGTGTAGGTGTTGATCAGTACCAGGCAGACATTCCACCAGGTTGAGCCCCAATCTCTCACGCTGGGATAATTGAGAGCAGATGGTCTCTGTTAAGTAGTAGGGAGCTCAAGCAGTTTAGGGCCTTATAAGTAAGACTTACATGATGCCTAAAGCAGTCTTTCTGTGCTTATGGGTATCTTGATATTGTGCAATATATGGCTCTCTCTTCTATACTCTGGTCTTAAAAAAAGATCTAATGCTTCCTTGAGAGTCATCTGGTCCTCAGAAACATGCAGAAGGGCGCCTCTGTGGGCCAATTTAGCAGGGGGACCCATTTCAATGCCACACCAAATTGTGCCACTGAAATGGATCCCTGGGAGCACCAAGACCATCAGTGCCCTCTCAGCAAAGCTTGCGTGAGCTTTGGAGCAGCAAAGGGGATATATCAGTAAAGGTTGTGTAAGTGTGGCTTGCCCTACTCCAGGACAGGTGGACTGCTCGAGATGGGAACAGTTCCAGAAATAACAGTCCCAGCTGAAGCAGTCCAGCTCACACAAGTGTAGAAAAGTCCTGGGAACAGAACATACAGAACCTTTTTTGCTGGTGCCAAACATTCTGTCTTTTGAATTTTGATTTGGGTTTCAAGACCAAAACCCCCAAAACGAACCAGAGAAGAACTGAGTATAGCCATTAATGTCAATATGTTAACTTTTGATATTATTGAGTGTGAAGGAATAAGAGTTTCTCTTGCACCCATCCTGGTAGACATGATAATAGTTTTGGTGAAATGCATATTTTCTTCCCTTCCACACCTGGTCAGAACGTTAGACCAAGCAGCTCCCTAATACGTATAGGGTGCATAGGGCAAGTCCTATCCTGCCCAGAACTGTTTCAAGAAGTTCCTGTCTTGATTTATTGGTAGAGCTGATTGAAGAGGTCTACAGCTGCTCTATGATGTCAGTTCTGCTTCAGTCACGGTGTTTCTGCACCTGATCCTGAAAAAGGATCGTTGAAACCTAAGCACTGCCTTCAGAGATGGTTATTGGAACCCCAGCATGGAAGTAGGCATGCTGCCTTTGAAGAATGTTTTGTTCAATCCTGACCTTCTGGACTGGACATGAAAAAAGAATGATGGTCCTGGACCAACCACTGGCTGGGGTGGGTAGCACCTGAGATGGGGATACAATTAGGCGTGTCCCCATTGCCACCAGGGTTGGATTGAGGCACAAGACATCCTTCCAATGCAGACAGTATCTCTATATCTTATTGCAGAATAGAGTAGGCAAGAATAGTTGGACTGCTCCAGGGAAAGTGAGTGTGAAGATGGCTTTGGTGGCTAAAAATAAGATAAGGAGAAGAGGCTTTCACAATAGTTTGTTTGAATATTGCTGAAGAGTTGATGTTGCAAAATGAAATATAGATTAAAATCTTACTTTCTTGCATTTCAGTATATTTGGATCTGAAGCAGCAGCAGTAACTGTTTATTCTAACAAAATATTTTTGCAACAGTGTGCATATTCCAGACTGAATTCCAGGTCTGGTATTCATGATTCATAAAGAAAAAAAAGATCCAAAATAAAATATTCCAACGAGAGCAATGAATGTTGTTGATGAAGTCTTAAACTGATTAGTGCACCTGTATGAGGACAAACTGTCAGAAATGGAAGAGAAAGGCATCTCACTGATGACTACTAGTATCAGTGTTAAATGGAACTGATTATTATTACTTCTTTCTTAAACCACCATGCTGTATTAACTGTTTTACAGTGTAGAAAATTACCTGCATATACACTGAATTGTATTACTAGCTGGTATAATTTCATGAATAATATAGCCCACACTATTGTAGACTTGGTTCTAGTTTTGGATTCTCTTGGTTTTGAAGGTGGTGGATTTTAAGATACCATACCAGCCAGGTCAGTGTGAAAAGACCCTTGAACTGGAAAACTTAGTTTTCTGAAAAGTAACTGAAAGATATAGGGCCTTTTCTCACTTCCTTCCTGGAGTGCTTCTATCTGTTTGCCGCAGTTGCCCTAGAGTGAAATAATCATGGAGCGATCCAGCTGTGAATGGCTAAGAAGCAGACCACAGCCTGCCCAGAAGCATCTGGATTGCCCTTGGGGGAGGTAGATTTGCACCATTCTGGTTATGGCATGGTGAGTGACCATGGCTGTGTGACTGCAGCTGTACAGTCGTGCACAGCTGCCAGATTGGCATGGCAACACCCAACTGTCTACCGGATACGGATTTGTACTAGATTAATTTTGTGTCAGCCAGTGCTTAAAAGTAAGAATCAAGATTTGAGGGAAAGGAAACCTTGTAAGTGTTATTTTGGAACTAAAAAATAGGAACTTTTGTGAAGTGAATATGCCATTGTGCACTTTGCTAAAAACACACACCACAGAATAATCTTAATAGTAAAATTTAACTCTAGCCAGGCTAAATAAAATTTAAAAAAATTACAGACTGCCAAGGACATTATAGTCAGAAGAATGGACTGACCAAACTATTCATAGAGACAAAAAGGACAGTTTTACAGACAAAACTGACACAAACCCAAGAATTGTAATATTAACTGGACTGGCAGAAAGATAGTTTCTTTGTGTGAAGTACCAAGAGCTTCTGATGCAGTTATGTGCTTGTGTCATCCTCTCTGCTGAGGCAGCATATCAGTATCCTATGTCTTGGTGTACTTTGTACAAGTCGGCAGGCTTTGCACCCCCTGCCCCTCTCAGATGGCCAGGAGAGTGGCAGGCAGAGACTCCCTGGAATCCCCACGTGGGAAAGGGGGGTCTCTCAGTTGGTTGAAGGAAGGTGTCTGCCAGGAAGGGCCTGGGAAATGCTGCTGGAGAGGTGCGTGGAAAGGGAGAAAGGTAGAAAGTGGCTGGATAAGAGAGGGACAAAGGGGTAGTAGTAGCCTTCCCTCCGCCTGCCTTTTCCTGGGAGTTTAGAGCTGCAGAAAGGCTCGCTGTCTCCCTTCGAATGAAGTTGACAAGGAGCGGGGGGGGGGGGAGCAGAGGAAAGGGAAGTCTGAGAAAAAGTGAGGGGAGGTGACGATACACACACACACACACACACACACACAAGTGCAGCTGACAAGGAGCAGGGGGAAACAGGAAAGGGAAGCTGAGAGAAAGTGAAGGGAGGGGAACACGCACACACGAGTGCAGCTGACAAGGAGCAGGAGGAAAGAGGAAATGGAGGCTGAGAGAAAGTGGAGGGAGAAGAAGACACACACACACGAGGAAGAAATCAAGACAAAGGAAGGGAAGGAAGGTGAAGAGACAGATGTACACACAAGTGAAGCTTACTGGGGCGGGGGGCAGAAGAGGAAACCCACAGAGGAAGAAATCGAGAGGAAGGAATGGAAGGAATCTCTCTCCCCCTCTTAATAATGCAGCCTCTGCTGGTTTGCTTGTGCGCTAAATACGTGAATGCAGGGAGCTGAATCTGACAGCTGAAGGTAGCCTGTCGTCGCTCTAGCAGGTGGGGTGGGGGAGAAAAAGATGTGAGCTCACAAAAAGTGGCTTTCATAGGGACAGGAAAGTACGATTTTAATCTGCGCTGCCCCCAAACCACATGGGGACGCTTTATTGCGAGTTACAACACAATTTTTTTATTAATCGCATTACTAACGAAGCAACCGGCTCCCATGGGGATGTGCCCTTGCAGCCAGAAAAAGGCAGCTAACACAAAATGTGCTTTCATCAGTATAATTTTTCTGAAGGATCAAGAAAATTTTAGAAGAATCTGAAGAGAGTTTGCCTTTCAACTAACTCAGTACTCATTGTACATTTAATGCTGTGTAAAATATATAGATGAGAACATACAAATTTCCTAAACCTTATATTTGAAAGCACATTATGAGCACAACAAGCACATTACTAAGGTTGTTTCTCAGTCAAACCACCTTGGAACCTTCATCACTCCACATTTTGTGGTGGTTACCACCAGCAAGTGTAGCAGGTGTGCGTGTAGTTGAGCATGCTTTTATGGATGGTCCAGAAGACTTTCAGTTGGAATGCTCCTGCCTTCTAGAGGCTAGTCAGAGCTTTTGTATTTTACATTACCCTAGCATGAATTACAAAAAGTGGTTTGACCATTTGTAATTTTGAAAGGTGTTATTTTTGCATATTGACCTAAAGAGTTACACCATTGATACAGTTATTTACAAATATTAAAAGCATTTGTGTATTAAATATTAAATGCATGTGGATTTCCGTGGGAGCTACTGTCTTTAGAAACTAGGTTTTAATATATGGTGGATATTTGTCTATTAAAAAGTGGCGCTGTGGAAGATACAATAATAAGTACAGTTACTGCTACTTTTTAATACATACAAGTTTAATTTATGCATGAGTATATGTATATTGTAGAAATAGCTGTGCGGTGGTTGCAAATGCTCTGTATGCGCTCCATTTCTTACATAATGTACTAATTTTAAAATACACATCTCTTAATTATCAAAGAAAGAAGAAAAATACTGCCTCATTACCCAGTTTGGTGCTGACTGGGTTGGCATCTCATTAATGCGAGGTGAAAATGAAAGGGTCCTCTTATTCTCTTTTAAGCTCACTTTTTGACAAGGCCAAATGGTGGTTCTGTGGCGTGAACCTACAGGAATCTTCTGCAGATTTACTGCATAAACTATTACACAAATGTTTGATTGGCAAATCAGTAATCACAATAAGAACTTTTGTGCAATGTCCTTTGGTTTGGACTAAGAGCTGAGGGAGGCATACATGGGGTTCCTTGGAGCTTAATTGCCACTAGTGGCACTAGGCAAAATAAAAGGCAGATTAGCAAAAATAGTGTGGCAACAGTATAGATTGTGCTTATAGATCTTTCTTTTAGATTTTAATGTATTTTAGTCTACTCTTATGACATTTATAGACTTAGTTTTATATCTGTTTCCCCTTATGGCATCTATCCTTTAGCTTCTTGTTTTGTGATATATGTCAGTTCATCTTCATTTTATTGTCTTACATTTTTATTTTTTATTTTTTTTCTGATGTGCTTTCAGTCATTATTTCACTCTGCCTTGGTCCCAACACAATCAGTCCATTGACTACCATCATAGAGATGCCAGGTATCTGTTTTCAAGTGTGTGGCTCTGTATGTATAATTGCATGTCCCCCTTGAACCTTTCTTTTTCTTTGTGCTATGCAGATCTCTGAAAAGTATCATATAATTATTTTATGAACTCCTGTCTTGTTTCTGAGAAGTGTGAGTGACTTGTTAACAGTCTGTTTTTAAACTCTTAGATGCAGGTTACTGATTGTTCACAGATAGATTGTGATTGAGTTTTCTTATTTTTGTCAGTCTCTTTAGAAATCCATGTATCTAGTCAGACAAGGTTCACAGCATACATAAGAAGGTTCATTTTTGTCGAAGTACTGAAGGTCTTGTAGTGTATTATCTGATAGGAAATCCCTGACTACAGTCTTAGGTCACCTCAGATGGTGATATCCCAGGGCAAGCCTGCGTCCAGCCCATTCTTACGCTTTCTCCCGTGATGCTTCAGTAACAAAAATACCCAGGACTATGCAAGTGCTCACTTCCCTTTGCTTGCATGGTGGGTGTTTTCAACAGAAGAGTCTTGGGAGCAAGTACCAGACAAGGTAAGCAATATCACTAGTTGGGAAACCAGAATTGAGGTAGGGATATTTCTGCAGTAGGGATATTTCTGGATTTCCCTTCTGTATCTCAGGACTGTGTTGGGATTGCCATGCAAATGTGGCAGTCCTAATGTAGTGCCAGGATATGTCTGTGGACTCATTAGATAAGTTTTAATGAGCCTTTTTTTTCCTGTTTGACATTTAATTGCATTATGAGGATTTTATATATTTATTTATTTGCTGTATTCCTGTGGCTGACCTGTAACCAGAGTTCTTTGGATGGGTCACAAAAATAAAGGTCTTTACTTGACAGCTGAAAAGTCAGTAGTGAAGATCCTAGGCAAATCTTTTCAGGGAGGCTGTTCTACAACTAGCTACCTGACATTCCTTGGAGCCACTTACATATACTCTGAGTAAAAATAATCACAAGACCATACAGAAATTATTTGGAACTGTCTACTTTCCACTTGAGATGGCCATGGTTAGAAATGCTAGTGTGCCTTTCTCATGCTCTGGTAGCAAGGTAAATCTTTTTACTTGAGCGCTCTTGCTCCTCCTTAATCCCCATGGTCTTCTTGGAGCCTGAAGGGGCAGGGCTGAATATAGTTATGTGACACCTGTCAGACACATTTTTGGGCCTATTCGAGGGATATTTTAAGGGGTAAAAATTCTCCAGGTGCTTTTTAAATTTAACTGATGGTATTTCCTACTGAATAAAGACAGTTGAGTGAATAGCAAATGTTACATAAGAATCAGTCTGAAAAGTGTTACCAACAAATGCTCTTAATTCTGCCTTTGTGTAGAATTGTGTCTTGTAATAGTGGATCTGAAGAGGAACTTGTGCAGAAGTTAACTAGATTATGCCTTTGTTGAGAAGTGGCATTGGTATTATGAAATACTGCCCCTTGCTCCCCACTGCCAGCATGGGCATATACACCAGTATCTGATCAACGGTGCCCCTTATGCTGCTTGGTGACGAGGATGACATTTCAAATAAGTGATAGAACTTGAATTATTTTGAGTGTGGTTTCTATGAATCATAATTTAATATTTCTGCATATATTCTTTCCTTCTGAGAAATATATTTGCCTTTGAAAGGTACATTTGTGTATCTATTCTTATTTTAGCTTTATGTCCATTCCTTATGTTTTGGCAGCAAGGATAATTCAATGTATCCTATCTTTTCTGAAGATGCAATCAGATTACTTCGATCCCGTACGATGTGCCGTACCTATTCTGAGGGTGCTTACTATGAATTTGAGAGGTATAGTTTGTGTGGCATATTTATTTAGTCTTTCTTATCAGACAGAAACAAATAGTTTGATTGTATGGTCAACAATCCAAATTTTGAGTAAAGCATTGAGAGGAAGAAGGAATGTTAGCAGGAGTTAAGAAAAGGATCACCAAAAACATTAATTTTTTTATATATTTAAATTTCATTTTCTTTCCTCAGCACATCTTCCAGAGCAGATTAGAAAACATGTAATACATATTTAAATACAGTATAAAAATTAATTACTAGATTAAAATATATTTAAAAGACTTGGACCACAAAATATTTTGCACATTGTAAATGCGGTTGTGTCTGTTTATGCGCTTAACTTTAATGGGACCTCTCCAGTGGGACTCGATCAGCTACAACGGTCCACCAACTGGAATGGTCCAACCATTCTGGATTAAGGCTGCCTGCGTCTGGATGGTTGATTCAAGACAGTCCCCAGGGAACCCAATTTGGTGGTGCAACAAAGCACACTGCCGAAATGGATCCCCATGAGAAAACAGATTATGGAAACATGCTGCCAGTAGATCTTTTTAAAAAGAACTATTGGTATACTAGACTAGGTGGTCATTTTGGCTCACCTAATCTGCTATACACTCCATCCATTCTAGCAGCGTCAGGCTGATTTCAGTAAAATGAAAGAATCAATAAGAAAGATACGGTAGTAGGACAATCTTACTGGCAAAGGTGCTGCAGCAGAGTGGATCAGGAATGGACAAGATTGGCCAGTTTCTGTCAATACCAATGAAGCAGAAAATTGAGAAACATCAAGAAAAAGCCAGTGTGGTTTAACAGGCAGCTTGGAAAGATGCTGAGACTAAACAAGGATGCTCACAGAAAATGGAAAAGGGTTAATTACCAAGGAAGTCTACAAAGCACAGAAAGATGTAGGAATGACGTCAGGGAGATAAAGACAGAAAATGAACTAAGACTAACAAAGAGGCAAAGTCCGGCAGAAAATTCTTCTCCAAATATGTCACTAACAACTGTGAGGCAAAGGAAGTAGTTGGCTCATTGCTTACTCCAAATAGAAAGATCTTAACTGATCAGTAAGAGAAAACCTAGAAACTCATGTCCTATATTGTTTGTCTTTATAGCTTGGAAGCAGCAGGATAAATCTGTTGTATTCCAGGTCAATCCCATTTTAATTTCAAGCTATGCTATACTGAATGTGTAATTGTAATGACCAACTGATGTGGCAAAGCCCTGACACCCTGAAACTAAGGCTACGTTCCACCAAATTGTTGCATATCCTGAAACTTGCAAATAAGGACAAGCCACTTAAAACGCCCTGAAAAGCCCACCATCTGGAGTCCCAAGATTGTGAATGCACAATTCTGGGTACTATATTGAATTGCAGACAGTATAGCAGTGACAAATGTTCACTCACAAATGCACTGATCTTGCGAGTCATAAACTATGTACTAAGTCAGATGCTGTTAATTTTTGTTAGATTGAGATAAGTTTTGTGGTTTATATATTTTATTTTATCATTTTTGTCCCAATAGTTGTGCTGAATTAAATATTCATTTTCATGATGTATTAATTTTTTGAGATATTACTTGGGCTGTACATCAATCCTGTTTTTAGAACCACCCAGAAAAATATTTGTATCATATTTAGTAATAAATGTTCAGTGATGCTTTGTGATCTTTCACTCCTAAAATGTTGCATTAACTCTTTGTTTAGTAGATTATGCTACATATTTGTGACAGAATTACCATATATTTATTAATTTTAAAAATATTATTCATTTGCAGTATTACAATATACATTTTAATTAGCATAGATTTTAATAGGCTGAAGTACACATTATAAACCAACTACATTTACAGCATTTAGGTGCTTTTACCCAGGCATTACCTGTGCAAATGTTTGTTCTTTTTCCTGACCCGCATAGTTTTTAATGTCCTTACTCTAGCTTTTTTAGTATTAATTTCTTCTGTAAACCACTTTGAGATTTTCTTGATGAGGTGTAGTATACAAATATTTTAAATGAATACATATTAAGAACCTTGGTGAACATTATTTGAACAAAACTAAAATTTAAAAAAGCAAAATTATCATGGAGTGTTTCTGCATTGACTGTGGAAACCGGTTTAAGCGCCGCTAAGGTAAGATTTAAAATGCTTACCTTAACCTGCATTCGCACTGTAGATCGGGATTGTAGAAGGTGCGTCCACATTTCGGCAAAACCGGTTTCTTAAATGAGTTTTGCTGCCGAAATCTGTCTTAAATTGAAGACCTGAAAAATCAGGTTTTCAGCGTGTCACTTCTCCCGAATGTGTGCAGAAGCAGGACGCTTCCGCACACCATCAGGGGAAAAGCCGGATTCCCGGTGCCCGCCATTTTGGGAAGGGCGGAACCAGGACTGTCTGCTTCTGAAGCCCTTCTCCCATGCACTGATGGGGCTTCGATGACAGGCGGGGTTGGAGGTTGCCTCTGACCCTGCCTGTCATCGAAGCCCCTTTGCTGCTCTCCAGTGATGGGGCAGCCATGGCAGGCGGTGGCAGGAGTGTGCCTTCGCCTGCCATGGATGCCTGATTGCTGGAGAGGAGGGGAGGTGGTGGCAGCAGCAGCCTTCTCCCTCCATCGCTCCCTCCAACAGCAGCCTCCTTCACCCCAGCCACATGGGGTGAAGGAGGCTGCCGTTGCTGCCTCCACTGCCACCCACTCCCCCCTTCCCCCAGGGGCTGCTTCACTGCTGTGGAGGGGGAGGCAGGAGACCAAGGCTGTGGAGGGAGGAGGTGTGAATGCCTCCCTCGCCTGCTGCTCCTGCTCCTGCCTCGCCAGTGATGGAGCAGCCTCCTGGGATAGAGGGAATCTAGGCAGTGACTCTGCCGCCACCCAATGCCCTCCCCCAAGCAGTGGAGGCAGGGGCGAGATGGTGATCTGCATCGCCATCTCCCCCCCCCCAGCAAAGCAGCTGCCATCAGGGGAGGGGGACATGGCACTGTGGCTGCGTTCACCACCTTCGCCATGCCTGTTGACAGCTGGAAACATGTGGAAGCACATGGTGACTGGTAGCTCCATGCTCCAGTCCCGCAACTCTGGGGAAAGCATCGCCAGCGCACGAGCCAGAAGACAGATTGGAATGGGTGCTTGTGTGTGCGGATGTGCAGATGCGTCACAAATAGTGATGGATCTTCGGGAGGACAGATTAGATCTGCTGTTAGATCTGCTATCAGATCTGCTTTTTGGCGGCACAATGCAGAAACACCCATAGTTTCTTGCTTATCTATATTATAGCTTGCTTTTAATTTTATCAAAGTACTTTGATCAAAGTAGAAAAATCTCGATAGTAGTTTTTGTTTTTTAAAAAGCCACCTTTAATTTATACTACTACTACTACTACTACTACTACTACTACTACTACTACTACTACTACTACTACTACTACTACTACTACTACTACTACTACTACTACTACTCATTGGTAGCACCTGCATTTCTCTGTCTCTTTTCTGGCTTCAACCACAGGCACCGAAGTTTGATTAAAATAATGTGAGTGACATGGCCTGTGGGACTATTCAGGTCGACCTAAAACTCACGTGTGACCATGGCCTTAGAAAGGAAGTTTCCAAACAGAGGAGTTTCAACGGCAATAAAAAGCGTTATTTGACCTTAAGAAAGGCAGCCTGCACTTTGCCTGCACTTCGAATGCTCTTCTAATCCCTGCTGCCAGTCATGCCTCCGAATCTGTTCCAAATCCACTTTGAATCCACTCTGATGCAGATGTGACTGGTCAGCCACTTTATCGCTTTGTGAATATAATGGAGCATCTAGCCAATGCACAAAAGCTTTCACTTTGCATTCATATGTCAGTCTTCAAATATAGCCAATTTCGATTTGTATGCAAATGTTCAAGTTTGTACAAATTTGTACGAACTGCAAAATCTGACAGATAATTTGTGCACATCCCTATAACAGAGCAATGAGGTAGCTTCCCATATGGGAAATGTTCTGATGTTTGTCAGCAGATCTGGGGCTAGTGGAGCACACACACTATGCTTTTCCCTAGCTTGTGCTGACACCTTTGCTGTGCAGGTCAGCCCATAAAGTCCAGGCGCTAAGTTTGGAGACCCAAAGAGACTATGAGGTTAAAACTCTCTGACTGGTAGACAAAATGATAAGCTCTTTTCATTGCTGGAGCAGGGGCTATTATGTACTTGAGCAGAAATTTCAGTTGAGGAAGTTGGATTAGCAAGCTCAAGTTGCATATGAAACTAATGCTGTCTTGCAGTACTCACATTCAGATCCAAATTATTTCAGGTTTCCTAATAAAGGTTTACACAGGTTCTGGCATTCTGTGCCAGGTGCTGTGGGTTGAATACTGGAGGATCACAGTCTGAGAACTGCTGGTGTGGTTCCAGAATTCATGGGACTTATTGACTCCAAGCTATTTAAGACAGAAAGACAGTTGTATTATAATTCATTTGTTCATACCACATCCATCTCAGTTGCTTCAGATCATGAACATAAGGCAGTCACAAACATTATTTTATAGTTGCCCAGTTTAATACAAACACATGCCATCAACCTAATTCAAACTTTTTGGAACTTGCTTTTGCAAACATGTTTGAAGGCACCTGTTCTTTTGCTGTTCCTGGCGACATACCTACATAAGTAGAGAAGGCGGCATGTATCTACCATACCTTCCTCATAATATCGATTACAGTCCTGGGCTCTTACCTCACCTGCTAGCTCTTTGTATTATTGTTGCCATTTAAAAATACCCAGCTGCTACCAAACAAAGAAAAAAAAAAGGCAAGTGGATGGATGCTTGCTAACATCTGGGTATTTTTCAACAGCCACAAAACTGCAAATGACTTTCTACAGCAGATCCCACAATTTCTTCTTGCTGTTTGGAGGCACCCCTAACTAGTTTGATAAAATGTGCTGCATTGTCCTTCCCAGCAGCGGGAAGCTCTATAGAACCTTTATACCGCTGTAAGCAGAGCAGTGTCTGATCTTGTTTTTAAATTTTATAAGGAACCAAAAAGAAATATTTTTTTATAAAAATGAACAATCCCAGCATAATTCTTTCCCCCCCTTAAGCTTCTATTAGAGGTGGATTTGTTTCAGAATGACTTAACAGATGTTTTAAGGTTTCCAGCTCAGCCCTGCCTTCATTTCTTGCAATACTCGTGTGAACCCCTTTAATGATATTTTAATGTACATTGATAATTTAAACTGTTTATCGAAACCGTTTTGTGATTTTTGTGTGCGGAGGAGTATATAAATACCTTAATTAAAATAAACACCAGAACATGGGATAAGTTGAAGTAGAATTGTTGTTTTCCTCTGTATTATCCATTTCCTTCTTTTGGTGTTTTTGCTGTTTCCTAGATTGGATTTTGCAGCAGCCAAATGGTGGATCACGACTGTATCATGATTATCTTTTTGTGATAAAGCAAAAAAGCAATACATGGCACCTAAAGAAATCTAAATGTCTGAAATATCTTTGCTATTTATTTTATGTTCAGGAGGAGTAGGAAAGAAGGAAACGTGCCTATTGCATATTTTGATGACACTGATATTTCCCCTACTCCTGAAAGGTATTATGATTTATATAGTAATTGTAGATAAGCATTTGGGACCCCCATGTTGCAGAGTTTTGCAATAGCAAACAAGTATAATATTTCACTTTCCCATGTTGTTCATGCAGTGTATTATTCCCATCCCTATGTTTGTTTTTTAAAGCTTGAATTAGCAGTTTGTAAATAATTTACTACCAGCCGAAGCACAAAGTACTTCTCTCCCCTAAGGGATATTTACTGGAAACAGGAAAGAAAGCCACCAATTATAGGAAGAAAATTTATCTGTAAATCTCACAACAAGCTGTGCCACAGATCTTTAGGTTTTAAAAATATTCTTACTGCCAAACATGCCAGTCTTAGTTGTAGGAGGAAGGAAAATCAGATACAGTATTTTCAAACTCTGTATGTGAAAAATGTAAAACCACATTTCACACATTACATTGAAATAATCTGTATAATAGCTGTATGGATATGTTGAAGTTTTGAACAGGCAGTGATGTTGGTATATAAAAGTCATTTTAAATGATATATATTCCCCAATCTAAAATGTGACCTATGTTGTACTAATTAGGTCACATGAAAGTTTGCCATATTGTTGTAATGGCCTCTGTTAGATGACACCATTCACATGTATCTAAAAACTATTAATGAAAGTAGCCATATACCAGAAACATATATTTAGTCTGTTTATATCATATAGGTAGATGAATTGGTCCCATTTCACATAGCTTTGCATTAAGTTATCCACTGACATACATGATAGAGTGAAAGTTTTCAAAGCTTTGAACAACTGTTTGGTCACTGATACTTTGACTAAAAAATTACATTGTATACCGTATTCACATAACTCCTTTTAAGATCAAGATATGATAGACCAAGGTGTGAAAAATGTTATTGTGCAAATAGTTTCATTCTGATAACATGTTTTTATTTTGACTACATTGCAAAGGTATTACAATGGTGCAAGTTCTTGGGCAGATCATGTAGTCAATGGTTCAGCTGAAACTTACGGGTAAGTAAAAAGAGTGTAGTGGTTAATCATTACATATATAGTTGAACACATGTACCCCTAATTTAAATGTAGTGTTATTTCATAAAACTGGGTTTGAATAAGCATCGTTCTTCTCCCCTCCATTTTTCAAAGATATGAGCCATCATCCATTAATCTAATAGCTTGTTGGCTTTTTCCAATAGACATTGGCACTTAAAGTCCCTCTTTTTTGAATGAGACCTGAAGAGGTTTCTATCTTTATTTTTAGTCCAAAATTATTTAAACACTGACACTACATTTAAATTAAGAAGGCACAATTAATCCTTTATTTTCTAAATTACGAGAAGGAATATAGAAAATACACTTCAAATATGAATCTGGATTTTCAATAAGCAAATGATAAGTAGGACAAATATGATTTAAAGGAACATAAAGTTCTTTAAGTGAACACAAGCATGCTCTGTCAGAAACAGATGTGGTGGAAATGTTCTAATTATTGGATACATGAGCTATTCTCTGAGCATAAGAAATGCTCTAATGTAAAGAAATCAGTGAAATCTAATTTCCATTTATTACAGTTTACTGCATCCTTGGAATGCTGCAGTGGTCTGTTATCCATTTTTTTCTTGCATTGTTTCAGTACTGTCCCAGATACTGTACACTTAAACTTTACAGCACCTGTGTTTGGTCTTCAAAAACCTAAATAGCTTATTTCTGTTTTTGGAAGGGAAAATGGAAAACATGAACTCTTTTTGGCAAACGGATTATTGCAAATGCTCAGGGACAAAAACAAACAGTAAATTGTTATCAATATCTAAGTTATATATGAGATATTTAATGGAGACAAATAGTCCTGCATAATATCTGTGTCTGTGACTGATGTTTTACTTGAACATGGGATACAGTACCAGAAAAAATGAATATCTGGGATTCCCTAGGGGTAAATCTTATTGGATGATATTTTTTGAAGGCATCAGTGTGCTTCTGTAATATATGTAAGACAATTGTGCCATTTTACATTGGTCATTCCTCAATACTGTTTGCTGCGATTCTAGGTGTTGTTTCTTAGTTTTGGCTACATAACCTCACAGGGTTGTATGTATTTACTTAGTTTTAAAGCTCCCTAAGTTAAGTTCGTTTTGCTCTAAGAGACTAAATACACATAACAGACGGAGAACTCATTGCCCTGTAGAATTCATCACTCCTAGCTAGAAAAGCTGGTAATAAGGGAAGATGAGAGCTGTAGTACTGCTGCTTTTGAAAGGGAGTAAAAGTTTCCACATATCTGATAACCACTGCTAACACAAAGGGCTTTCCATACTTGGCTATGGTGGACTGCACCAGGGAGACTGGATCAGCTAGAGTGGTCCACCTACTGGAGTGGTCTACATATCCTGTAACAAGACTGTCCACATTTGGATAGCTGTTCTGTGACAGTTCCTGTGTTGACCCCAAAGCTTGAACAAAAGTTGGGACCGGTCTCTGAAAGTTCTGTTGAGGAGATTTATTGTATTATAAGATAGCAGAGACACTCTTGGCAGATTGTGCAGCATAACAGGATCAGATCATTGGAACCATAAGCAGAGACTTGACTGCATTCCAAACGGAAAGTATTTTATTGCTTAGTGGGGTGCAAGTAAGAACTACATAAATGCAAGGATACAGGTTGCATGGACATATGAAATAAAGATACAGGTATACAGCTTTACTGTGAATACATGAATACAGCTAATATATCTTAGCTAGTATAAAAGAAGGTACAAGAAGCATTTAGCTTCTGGATCACTTATCAGCATGGGTATAAGCCTTGGCATAACTTGGTGTGGCATACTACTGGATACAATGCATACTGCATTTACCATCAGCTATCATCTTCTGTTACCTTCTACAACCTTTTACATCATAGCTTCTCATAACACCAATCTTGTCCCAATCTTATTATGGCTGGGTGGCTAAGTGTGATAAGGCAGCTGAGTAGCTTGTTATCATATTCTGGTGTTCTGCAGGACTGATTTTCAAACCACACTTTTGTTTGCTTTCAGCAGTTCTGACATCCCTCCCTGTGATTTGGGAATTGACCTGCAGAACTGGACAATTAGACTTACGTTACAGATTGTCTTGGCTTAGATAGAACAGAACGTGTTGGCTTCTCTCTCTAACTTTCCAGAGATATGGTGATGCCTTGTTGGCTGCTTTCCATTTTGTATCAGTGAGAGAATGTGACCTCTCACTCTTTTGAGTGCTTAAAACAGTTTGTCTGTTTTTTTTAACTCTGTACCTTTTCAGTTGCATGTTGTTCTGATAGGTTTGGGCACATTTTACCCTTAGTTTCAGCAAGAGTTATAGCATTCTCAGACAGCAAAGTACAATAATCTTTCAGAGATTTAGAAACATTGCATTCAGATACAACAGCATACATAGATTCATTTTGTTTCACTTTGTTCATATTTCTCTGCATAGTAATTGGATGAGAAGTTTTAGGATTTATCACCCTCAAATGAGCCTCAGGAATTTTTGTTATAGCAAAGCAACCAATTAGAAATCTTTCTGGTGGTTTCCTCTTACGTTCTCTTTTGGATCTCCTAAGAGATGTGGATGGCTGTGTGCCATTTGACCTTTCACCATTAACAGTATTATCTGTGGAAGAGGATTCTTCTGACTTGGAGGAATAATCGGTGGAGCTATGATAGGTTAATCATTTGGCTCCCATGGAAGGTTGGGTGGAGAGAAGAGTTTCTTCGGTCCCTTCCTTTCCCAGTGCATGGTAAAATAAATCAAAGCTGGTTTGTTTTTCTACTCGACCAGTAACACTGTCAAAGACAGCATGATGGGAGATAATTACTTCTCCAAATCTTGTTGTGAAGTGATAAGCATTAAGACCTCTTTGATAGCCCACAAATTGCAGCCTCTTTGCCACGTGTTTGCCTGTTCACTCATTTGGGATTTGCACTTGGCCGTATGTCCCAGAGCTTTGCAGATAATTTACAATAAAAAAAACCTATTTGCAGATAATTTACAATAAAAAAACCTATTTGCAGATAATTTACAATAAAAAACCCTATTTTTAATCATCAAGTCAAAACATTTGTTTTTCCTAAAAATAGCATAGGCAAAAGCTTCAGCCCAAAAATAGTCAGGTAAATTGGCATCACTCAGCAAGATATCTTTCATTCTATTCAGTTCAGCCACGGTGTATGTTCCCAGACTCATTTGATCATCTGGAGTAACATTGTAATTAACATGACACTCATTTAACAGTAGTTTAACAGCATGTGATAGTACCTCTCTAGTGTCAAACTGGAAAAATTTAACATTGCTTTGATACTCATTTTTTTACATGACTTTTGAAATCTTTCAGGATATGCACAACCTGAGACTTTTGTTTTATGAAGAATGCAAAACAGTAATGAGTGTAATCATCAAGCAACAGACAAATCTTGCTTTGCTCTGTGATTCTGGCAAAGGGCCATAAATTTTACAGTGCATGAGTTCAAATGGCTTGAGCCTGCCTGCCTCCAACCAAGGATTCAGGCAATGCTGACAGGTCTTGCTGTAGACATAGTTTACATTCTGGTTGATTATCATAACCATCAATAGTAAAACCAAGAACATCATCTGGGTTTTTTAATGTTTTCAGAGCTAACATGAGAACTTTTTATGCAGGTTACACAAACAATTTTCTGGATAGTTAAGTCACAGCTGCTGCAACATATCACTTTCAGAATAGGATTCATCAGGATCTAAGTCAAAGAGTCCATTAGATTTATGTGCAATGGCAACATTTTGATCATCCTTAGACAGAACACGTCTCACTCACAAATGAACAGATATACCCTAGATTGGTCAGATCTGAAACAGATAAGAGAGAAAACCTGAAATCTTCCACGAACAGTACCTTTGGAATGGTTTCGTTCAGAGCAGGCATACAAGCAGATCCAATCTTCAAGTCTTTGTTGCCAAGTAACTTTGTTGCCATCAGGCAAAGTGACTGCAAATGGAGAAACTTCTTCAGTGTTGGTGAGCAATTGCTGATTCCCGGTACAACTTAAATTTGCTCCAGAGTCCACAGTCCACTTCTGCTTTTCTGGATAACTGTCTGAAGCAAAGTCCTCATGTTCCACTGCGAGGATGAGCCGGGCTGAAATGCAGGATTGTCCCTTTGACTTGGCAGCCGGCCTGTAAGACATTCCAAGTGGTGAAGTCGAAGGGAAAGATTGATTTCTCTCAGATCTGCGACCTTGCTGCTACAGATATTGCTTCTTTTTGTAGCAATTATGCTCATAATGACCTTTTCTTTGGAAAAAATGACATTTAACTGCAAGCACAGGCTCCGCTTTTATCTCTTTCTTGGGAAAGGCGGAGGATGACGGACGGGCAACAAATCTTTCTTGCTCGTATTCCATTGCCACATTGGAAAACGTTAACTCATGCTCCTTCAGTGTGGCATGACTGTCAACAAGCCCCTCATATTCTGATGTACTTCATCGAGCTGGAGGCCTTGATCCTGGATTTATGAGAGCAGATATCTTAACTTATTGATATGCTCATTTAAATCACCTCCTGGTTTCAGCTGTGTGCTGTAAATCTGCTTCATTAATATCAGGTTTAAGCCAGCAGTTGTGCATCTGGAGGTCTGATGCAGAGTATCCCAAAGGCTGTTCACTGTGGCAATATTCTTCACTGTTGTTAGGATAGATTTTTCCAGCCCCAAGAGGATCGTTGCCCTAGCTTTCTTCTCCCTTGTGGTTTGCTGAGCAGTAGGGGCCACAGGAAGGGCACTTTCAACAAATTCCCACAAGTCATCTTTGACCAAAATTGCCTCCATTCTAGGTGCCCAAGAAAAATAATTTTGGTCTAAGCTTCTCAAAAGTTTCAATAAAGGACATAGAGTTGTTCTGGACAGCCATCCCAGCACAGTAACTCCACTTCACTCAGCCACAACAGGTGCGACAATTCAGGCACAATAAGCTTTCAGTTACTCACACGCTCAGCAAACTTCCTGTAACTCACAGGCATCAGGAAGGAACATCAGGAAAACTCACAATCTTCATGCAGGAGCTCCAGAGAGGCATTAGATCATTATCAAATCCTTATCTCATGTTTATCCTGGGTCCATAACCTGTTGAGGAGATTCACTGTGTGATAAGATAGCAGAGACGCTCTTGGCAGAATGTGCATTGGAACAAGAAGCAGAGACTCAGAAGAGACTTGACTGCATTCTAAGCTGAGGGTATTTTATTGTTTAGTGTGTGCAAGTAAGAACTACATAAATGCAAGGATACAGGTAGCATGAATATATGAAATAAAAATACAGGTATGCAGCTTAACTCTACTGTGAATACATGTATACAGCTAATATATCTTAGCTAGTATAAAAGCAGGTACAGGAAGCATTCAGCTTCTGGATCACTTATCAGCATGGGTATAAGCCTTGGCATAACTTGGCCTACCATACTACTGGATGCAGTGTATACTGGATTTACTATCAGCTATCATCTTCTGTTACATTCTACAACCTTCTACAACCCTTTACATCATAGCTTCTCATAACACCGATCTTGTCCCACACCGAAATAGCTCTTATTATAGCTGGGTGGCTAAGTGTGATAAGGCAGCTGGTTAGGTTGTTATCGTATTCTGGTGTTCTACAGGACTGATTCTCAAAACACACTTTTATTTGCTTTCAGCAGTTCTGACGAGTTACTGGCCTTAGAGCCCCTAGGAGACCTATTTTGGAATTGCATGTTTTTCCATCATCAAAATAGGTTCTTTTGGTAAACCAGACCAAGGAGGTGTGTGCCTTCTACAACACCCCTTTGTGGTCCAGTGGACAAGCTGTGGGTATCCTGGTAGACCTTTTTAAACATGTCTGCCAATCCATTGAACTATGTGTCCATTTTGAGCTACCAATACAGTCTTCATCAAATGCAGAAGAAGCATACTACCCAGGGGTCGTAGCTCCCCTAAACTGCACTGGTGTGCAAAGGGAAGACTCTGGACCGTTTGCTATATTGGTTTAATGGTGAGTGCAGAAAGGCTCCCACATCTGTCTATTTTAACAAGATTATTCCATAGTTCAGTGTTCTAAATGAACAGATACATCTTACTGCAAAATACCAAAAACTATTAGTAGTTAATAGTTTTCCTGCTTGATTTTCACTTTTTCGGCTCTAGCTGACTCACACCAGCTGAATTTTCACTGAACAATTGCAGTATTTTCAATGAGGAGAGTGTTTGTGTTCTCAAATATTGATAGTACTTTTTAAGACTCAGTGATTCCTCTTGGTATGTGAATGTTTTTATTTTTTAAGGCTTCGGAACAATTTTGTATTCATTAGGTATGGCAAAGGGGAATTCAGTTTCTTAGAGAAATCATACCTGTAGCATTATCCCAAGATATTAGTTGGATAATCTATCATATTATTTTCATATTTGCTTATTTACATTTAAGTTTATTTAAGTTTATTATATATAAACTTAATATGAGCCAACAGGAGATATAGCTGTGCAGTTGAACGCTATTATTAGTACAATAATAGCTTTGAAACAGGGGAATCAAATAAGCTTGGCTTTTGTTCATATGCAACATGTCTGAATGACATAGGAATGTCCTTTGTTACTTTAATAAGTCTGAATATCATTTGTAATAGATTGGATAAAATTTTGCATTTCATCATAAAATGGTATGAAAACATTGGCACAGCTTTTATGGATTAGACACAGTTGATGTGGTTAATATGAAGGGTAGCTTCAACAGTGGTACCCTATATTTGTTAAAACCAGCCCAGGAGATTTCTGTAGATTTCTTTTTCCATTCTAAATAGCATCTTAATCTTAACATAATTTATGTTAACTTTTAAACCGTGTAGGAAAATACCTCATAGAGTTTTTAAAATTCATTTGAAATGAGGAATTTTGAAACAGCTAAGATCAGCACCTAACATTAAAAAGTCGATCCTCCTCTTCATACAGGTTCACCTAAATGAAACATGATTTTTGTTTGCAGTGTTGTTTGTGGTGTATTTTTCATGAATATTCTTTCTCACAGACAGTAGTTCATCCTAAGTTTTATATTTGGTGACTCAGAGTATAGATTTTATTATATTGGTACTTGTTTGATGTTAGTAGTGGAATGTGTATTAGTATGTATAGATCTTATGAACTTACATAACTTTTATTTCTTTGCATTTTTCTTTATTACAGTCAAATGCATTTTGAATGACAATTTTAATTATAAAATTTTATCTGTTCGGTGATTCATGGTGTTATTTTAACTTCATTCACTGATAAGAAAACTAGCCTTTTGTAATAGTGGGTACTGATCATATGCTAACAAAAGCTCTTGTGTCTGTGACCAAACAGCAAAATTCCAATAGCTAGTAGAAGAATAGCATGTCCAAGGATTGAAATCCAACAACCTTCCACAGATACTGACAGGTATTCCCAACAAAAAGCAATTGCTTTAGGCTTGCAATTATTATGCTTAGTTGTTTGTTTGCATTTCCCTCACAGTGTTATCAGTATCCGAAAAAGTAGAAGAAGTCTTCTGTGATCATTAAATGCACCATTATTGTGCTGCATTTTCATGTTTTCATGTGTTTGTCACAGAAACATTCATTGTATTTGAAGGTTTTTTGTGTTGTTTTAATAAAACTGCTGCCATTATTTATGTGCTGTCATGTTCTATACAGAAAATTAAATACATGCATATTTAAAATAGTATTTAATAATTAGTAGAAATAATTAAATACTACTTGAATGTAGTTATCTATATATATGCCTCGCAAATATGGTGAGACACTAGCAAAATATTACAGAAATTTGGCTAGCTCCAGACAAGGGGCTAAATATTGCAAAAAAAAAAAGAAAAGATATTACGGAAGAAAGCACCTCTGGAATAATCCTATTTGCCCAAACAACTGGGCAACTGCATGAGCAAGCAAAAGGACTTATCTTGTCTGGATGCCTGGTGCTTCTAAGTTGCTGGTGCAATTGCCGCCCTACATGCATGCGCATCCAGTAATTTATGTCCAGTTTGACCCTGCACATGTATGGTGGTCATTTCCAAATGGTGGTTCATGTTTACCAGTCAAGGTAAGTCCTTTTACTTTGTAGTAACAATATTGCAGGATATGACCCCAATATCCCAGGGCTATTTTGGGATTCCCTGCATGGACACATGTGTGATCCCAACATAGCCCCAGGAAAATCTCAGGTTTTACACCTTGTCTGGATGCAGGCTTAGGTCTGTAAGCATGCAACCGTTTCATCTCTCATATTAATTTCAAGCCAACATGATTTGGATTTGAAACGTTTGCAATATCTCTCTGTTGTGATGGTTTAGGATCTGATATCCAGCCATGGGAGGCCAGAGCAGACAAACCTGGTGCTATGTCAGAAAAAAAGGCTAGGTTTAAGAAAACCCAGCTTCTTCAAAATTCTGGCTTTTTGGTTGTTTTTGTGCCAGCACAGACCATGCTTGGGAGCCCTGCACTGGCACAGCACCAGATTGATCATCTGGGACTCTGCTGCTTTTCCCGAGCCCTTCTGCTAGCCTCTTTTACACGTTAAAGGAAAATGCCAGCTTTTATTTTTTTAGCCTGCATTGAACACTCCTCTTGACAAATAAAACGATGCAGGTTTTGTCTGAACACCAAAGAAGGATGCATGAATCTAGATGTATTTGCATGTTAATGTGTGGGAGAATAGTGTGTTGAACTCTCCTGCAGATTGACAAGAAAACAGTCCATTCTTTACCAGCAAAGGATGATGAAGTGAGATCTGTTAATAATGGCATGCAAAATCACCTGTTTTGTAATGCAAAAAGTACTCGATGGATCATTTTAGCACTATTATTTCATTTTGATTGAAATACGTCTTATATTGTATATAATTTCATATGATTATAGAGGCTAGCGAGCTCCCTAACAGTGACAAAGTAAGGAAATTCTATTGAAAATCTGATATGATTTAGAAAGATTGAATTCAGCCAAATAACAGAAATTAAACTAATAAGAACTATGCTGATAGAAAGTTTCTGAATTATTTGGTCAAAGCTAAGTGACAGATGGAATACATTAGAGGCAACCTGTGGCTCCCATTCACTATAATAATGGTGTGGTTTGGGGATTTTTTTTGCACACTGAACACCATAGCCAAATGTAGAATAAAATAGGTCTTCCTCATATTCTGTCACTTCTAAACCTCATAGTGGGAGTGGAGAAGAACTTGAAATTTAGGCTAGGGTAGCTCTTGCAGTATCCTTGCTATTGTGCCATAACAGTAATCCTTATTTATACTAGCTTTGTTTTTCCTAGAATCTGTATTGTGAATATGAGCTGCAGAGTATCTTATAAATTAAATTGTAATCCACTTAGAAATTTTATTAATAAGAACTGGAATATAAAAACACAGATTAAAATGTCTCATTTGTATCAGTTTTTGGGCTGTTATGCCATGTTCCAGGTTTCTTCTTCTGAGAACCTAAGCTTTTGGATATAGCTGCAATATCCATCTTCAGAGGATTTTGCTCTTGGACGAATCTCAAATGAGATTGAATCCGGCAGTGAAAGCCATTGCAAACAACCGTCACCCTTGACTCGTCCAAGAGCAAAATCCTCTGAAGATGGATATTGCAGCTATATCCAAAAGCTTAGGTTCTCAGAAGAAGAAACCTGGAACACAGCATAACAGCCCAAAAACTGATACAAATGAGATTGAATCCGGCCGTGAAAGCCTACATACAACCATAGATTAAAATGAATCAATCAATTCCCAGGTGTTTAGATTGATTGAAAAGGATCATATGATCTAAAGATATTATTTTGTAAAATACACCTGCTCTATCTCCCTCTCTTTTCAATAATCTGCATTGAAAAGATAGCATATTTCTGCACATTAATATTAATGACTTTTTCAAATAAGATGACTTTTTTGTTTGTTTATCCTTGACTTTAAAGAAGTGAAACAGTGGATGTATTGGCAGATCAAGCTTCCTATTCAGAAAGTGAACATATAGATCCAGAAGAAAACCGGAGGTAATATTTGTGAGTTTGTCTGAGGCTAGCTGTGCTTCCTTCCTGATATTTAGTGTCCCCTGCTGGTTGTGTGTTCAGTACAGTACAGTGCAGTATCCGCATGTTAGGTTCTTTAGAATGAGGCTTTTGGTGGCTTGTATTATTCTGAACCTATTTGGTTTTTTCATGAATAACTTCAGAAAGGAGAAAGTTTTGCTCTGTTTAAGGACAGGAAAAGGGCATCTCTAGTGCAAAGCTCACTAACACAAATGGAAACTTTGTTGTATTCTTGTGCAGGTTTTTTTTTTTTTTTTTTACCAGTAGGACTCTGTGGGACACTATTGCATACATTGACCCTAACTTGCTTTCAACTATGTAAGGATGTCACAACTTATCTTTTATCTTCCTTTAAGGATAAAGTTAAATTTGATTTCCTATCAGATGTTTTAAAGTCACTCAATTCCTGATAAACATGGATACGAAAAACATTAATATGTGCACAATAACTCACATGTAGTTATTACTAAATCTTCAGTTGAATACATATGATGAGACAAATGAAGTTGATATTTTCTACATCACAATAAGCTTTATACACTGATCAATACACAGATACTAGGCAGACTCACAAATGCATTGAACGTCTGGACGAATAATAAAATTATTTTTAATACAAAATGATTTTAATACAAAAAATGATTTTTGTGTTATATTTAGCGGGGGAGGTGCCCTCTCGGTTTTTTCTTTTTCTGCATTTTCTTCATATTTTGCCATAATAGTTTTCTTCCATCTAACTTTTCCCTCCAGAAACGCAGTGAGGACTACTATGTGGCTTATATCATTGTTCATCAGTAGAATACAATTTACATAATTTCTGAACTTTTTTCTTCCCTTCTAAATGCATATCTTATAACTAATAGTAGTATCTTTTCAGTGGAAAATACTATTCTTAAGGAACTTGCTCTTAAAGTCATATTCAGTAATGACTGCAGTGTATAGCCATCAGTGACTACCTTGATGATGGAAAATACAGACAATTACTTTGATTTCTAACATTAACTTGGCTTTCTCTTTTTTGTAAATCCAGCCCTTTTGTTTTTAATTATGAGATTTTTAGCAAAATAAACCATCTGTAGATCACTCCGTTATTGAAGCATTTAAAATGTTTTCATATGCCATTTAAAAAAGGATATGTCATTAACCCATACTGAAGCAAACTTTTAAAAGTTGTTATAAATGTACTTAAAACTGGTAATCGCCAAACCCAATATAATGCAGCATTCGTAACAACAGATGAAGATCAATTGAGCTGCTTTTTGACTAACATTACAGGAATTGGGGACCTAGACTACAATATCAAAGATCCAGATCAACAGAACAGCGTCCTGTGCTAGAGCGGCCCAGTCCCCGCTCCCGATCCACTGAGCGTCCTGATACAAACCTCATGAGATCGATGCCTTCATTAATGACCGGAAGATCTGCCCCTCCCTCACCTGCCTTATCGAGGTGAAAGAGACAATCCAGTCAGACTAATCCTCCAACTCACTTTTTATTTTTCCAAAATTTCAATGGTATTTCCTTTCATCATTGGCTGATCACCTGTAGCCATAGATACTAACTCTGCCAATTGTCAACACACTATTTATATTCCACTGAGGATATAATGGTGTGGCTACCATTGTAATTTGTTTACTAACAAATATTAATGACTCAATTAATTACATTTGTATTGTGATCTTTCATTTATCAGGAATCCTGGGTGATTTCTTACACTAACGCACCTCATAACTACCATGAACTTCTCTTGCAGAATGAGAAATTATATGTGGTCATCAGACATCGCTTATGGAATAATCATCATAACATCAAATGAAACTTTTTTTTTCAAAAACAGTTTCTTAAATTTGATTCTACAACTTTTATGTATTAATCTGTTTTATCCAGTGTTTTTTTCTGATTTGCTGTGTAAGTGTTCTGCATTGCTTCTGTTAAAGTAATGTACTGTAACCATAATCAAATTGTACTAAAATTAGTAAACTTCTTTTAGAAAATTACCATGATTGCAGAGAAATATGTAGAACTGATATTATGCAAACCAATTATATTTGATCAAAAACATGATTATTTTCATATCAGTAGTGAATTTAGGAATAATGATATTATTTAATTTCTCATTGAAATTTACAAGTGTTTATTGCCTGTCATTAAATTCATAGCTGAATAAATTACTGAATCAATATTTCAATTAACTTTGGAAATTGCTGAATGCTAAAATTCAAAGCATATATGTTTACATTTTTGTGTATCTCTTTCTGTATCGTTGATGCATCTGTGTGCATTTATGCCCACATACATTTCCATTGACTACTATCAGATGCAATTACATGTGTCATGCTTTTACATAATTTTGATGTTTTCCTAGATAAATTTTTCAGTCATCAAAGGCTCAACATACATGAAAATTTTTCATCGTTTTAGTGCTCTTTGCACAAGAATGAATTCATGTTGAATTTTATGGTTTCTCTTGATGTGTCCTTTAGGTCACATGCTCGTACGGGGTCTGTCCAAACAAGCCCATCAGGTACTCCGGTAGCAGGACGCAGGGGTAGACAATTGCCACAGCTCCCACCAAAAGGGACCCTGGAGAGAAGTAAGTGGGCTTTTTAAAGTTCAGAGTTTTTTGTAGAAATATAAAAGGATAGTAACAATTTTTAATGAAAACTTTGAAACTTTAAGATCTCATATTTTCAGCAAAAGATATGCTTTCATATTATGTATCACTTTTTCATTAGTTCTGTTCCTTTGTGCTAGTCTCTATAATTATCATCCAGTTATAGAAATTATTTGTGGCTAATGATGCATCCTGCTTCTATCGGAATCAAAATACATCCTGGAAAGGAAGGAGTAAGTCTTATAATGATTGACATACCCTAAGTTGTCCTGTCCTAAAAATGGTGAAGGATTTACTAAGATCATTCATATCCTATAAGCTAGGTCTTGCAGAACCTAGCAAGTAACACAGCACAATATCCACATGTGTATTATTTTTAATGAGAATACATAAAATCTTAGTCCAGATAATTGCTAAATGCCACAATTGCTTTAAAAAAACCCTTTAGTGTTGTATGTTGAGGCTGTAGTTTATATGCTACGTTTTGTCACAGATACAAGGATGATATTAAAATGAGACACAAAAGAAAGAAAAATTGAAACCAAGTTTATATGCATGAATCCTTGTTTAAACTGAAGGCTGAAGAGTCTTACTTGTCTAAAGATTTTGGTCTGTGTCCATAAATAAAATTCAATTCAATACTTATCTAAAACAATTTCTAATACAGTTCCTGTAGCTTTCCTTATCTTCTGTCAAGACAATACTGCGTTCCTGAAGTAGATCAGGAACTTTTGTTATCTAGACAATCCAAATTCATACCCCACATTGGCATGCACATGCAAAAACAGTTAAATACAATCTGCTTCGGTGAAATGGAGAAAGACAACTGCAGTAATAGACTTTTGGAAAAACCCTTTTGTTGTTTTGTGCTACTTTTTTTTACAAATGTTTTTGGCATTTATGCCTATTTGACAATTTAGTAGATCAGCAGTAGGATGATTAAACGAAAATGAATCTATGAATTAACACTAGGTAAAAAAATAACACTCAGATAACAAATGTACGTAAGACTTTATTTAAAAATTCTAAAAGAAATGCTGGATCTGCAACATTTGCATTGTAAAATAATAGACTGAAAAGAAAATTGGAGGCGGGGTGGGGGGGAAACTATGCATAAGAGCTGCATAGAGTTGAAACATTATTCCTGAGCTTTGTTAGTATGATGAATAAAAGAATTTGCATGAAAAAGAAATTTGTCCTACTATCTATACTGTGTTTTAAGATTAAAAACTTGAATTGAATCATATTGCCTAGAGGGTTTCATCTAAAAAATTCAAATAGTATATCAATTGCAGCCAGAGTTTATGTCACTAAAAGTGAATAGTCTCTGTCACAAGATTCTTGTATTTGTTGTGTATACTGCAATTTTAAAATGGATTTTCATGAGATAGAAAACCATTCAGAGATCACCACACTAGTGTGTGCTTTCCTACTACTTCTGTTTTTTTATAAATACTGTTTTCTGAATATAATCCTCTCTTTTAAGAAGTCCTAAAATGACCCTGAATCATTTTAAAAATCTTATTTTCCTGAATATTCTTTGTCAAATTATACATTCATCTTATATGCCATTTTATATTATATGTCAGGAAATATAGTACTTGCAACACAGTTAAGGTTATGTGTCAGATGATAAGGTGGGTATATTTGACTAAACACTGTTGTATTAAAAGCAGCATATTGCATACATATAGGAAATAGTGCCCTTGAAAAGTAAGAACTGATTAGTGACCTAATCATGATAAATCATACTACCACCTATGGCCAAAGATCTTGGGACTAGAAATCTGAAACAACAGCAAGACAGAAAGCTTTATTGTTCCCAGCCAGGCTGCATCCACACAATTATGAACTGCAGTGATTTACCTGTGGTAGTGAATATTCCCCGACGGATGGAGCAGACTCACTGTGGGTTACCTCTGGTGGCTGTAGCTGACCACGACCACCAGGGGGAGCCCTGCAGAATTTTCTCTCTCTCCAACTGCCAACTGCAGGGCTCCTCAGTGCTTCCGCAGTCATGTAGCTGGCCACACCGTTGAGATATCTCTCAGACGTCATGTCCACTGTTTATTTATCTGAAGACCAAGCAACAGATTTCGGGTATGATTGCTACATCCCCTACTTCCTCCTTGGGCCGCATAGTGGGTGAATAGTGTCTGTGCTACATGTCTCACCCCCTCATCCTCTTAGATGGTTGTCCAGCTTTGAAGAGACAGCACAGGGGAATTTTACATCTTGCAGGAACTGGCTGCAAGGAACCACTTGCTTTCATATTTTTCCTCTGTTCAAAAAGCAATCCATCTGGACCCATGGAGTGCATCAGTACTGGCAGAAGGCTAGTAGCCCTGAAGTGTCTGCATGTCTGACTGGTCTACTAGGAAGCCATGCCTCTCAGGCCTGTCTGCATGGGATTAAGTCTTGGAGCTGCAGCCTATGGTGTGAAAATGGTGCTGTATCCTGCTCTAAAAAAAGATGTGATTAAATGTGGTCTCTGAGATATTATTCTGTGGTGGACTGGACCAACTTTTATGAGTTGGTAATGAGTGGCTGATCCAGTCTACCAGATGCAAGGAACCTGCACCATTTAGCCAAGCTCCTGGAAGCGGCCACAGAAGTGTGTCACTTCTAGGCAATTGGTTACTATAGCCCTGGCTGGTAACTTCAGAATTGCAAACTTCAGAGGTTATTTGTGATGCAAATAGCTCTTGGCACCTGCACAATTTTGCACAATCCAGCCCAAGACCAGCACAGGCTATTGCAGGTTTCCACGGCAAATTTGGATTCTGCCATGGGGTTTGTGTTCAAGATATAAAATGTATAAAATATACTACATAACAGTTGAAGAATGCAGATGAAAGACATAGTAAAGTAAAAACATGTGGTAGTATGAGATAGAACACTTGAGCACTAGTTAATCACATAGAATCTGTGTCATCGATATGATAAATTTTACTGCAACTATTAAAATGTACTTTTCAGCTCCACTCTTGAAATAATTATCTTGCTGCATAGTAAAGAGAGCCCGATAACAGTATAAAAACAGCCACACAAAAGAACTAGATAAACTATATTTTATGATTACATATGTATTTATGTTCTTTTGCAATATGGTTTTACCTTAATTGGATTCAGAGCAGAATAATTTAGACTAGTTGAGACTGTTAGTAAGCCAGCCCCGTCTGTTCTTCAAATTCTGTAAAGTAACAGGAGAAAAAAGGGCTTTTTTTACTCTTAAGTGTGCTGGCAAAATTTGTTGGAAGGCTGAGTTGTTGGATAAGAATTCAACCTGGTATAATATGAAGTTTGAAGGCTAACTCCTCAAAAGTATATAATCTATAATTATCAAATAGTGTAAACTGCCATATGCAGGTGATGTTGCGATGAATTATCAAATGCATAATTCTCCTATTGGGATGTTCATGAATACAAATTAGTGGTTCAGATTCAGAATGAACTCAAGTAACAATGTAGTGGGAGATGTTTGGTGGAGTAGTTATGATGCAGTATTTTGAATCAAGGTCCATTTCATGCAAGGAGAGAAGCCAGTTTGCCATTTAACTGAGGACTTCCATGTATCCAGCAAATGTCATGGACATATAAGTTAATGGAGTTTTTAGGTGTCAGTTTCGCATTAAACTCAATGGATTCTTATATATAGTTTCACTACACAGCAAGTTATAGGAACTGAACTAAAGAACGTACGAAGACTAAAATGTCAAATTTCTCAGTCTTTTTGAAATAAATCCTCAGGAAACAACAGCAAAATAACAATGGTTTCCCCCTTTCTCCCATTTTTTTCTGATTTATTTTCAGGAGCTTCCCAAATTCCTAAATAAAGTAGATAAACTTTCAGTTAGTGTCAGTGATTCTTATTTGATTTAGATGTAATCATTTACAGAGAGAAATACACCCTGACCTTCCTACTTATGTCTTCTCATTACAACTGTGTTCTGCTGCTTGACTGCAGAAAGGATACAATCCTGATTTATATCCTAAAAGCTGAATATTTTCTCAAACGAGCAAAGGTCTTGATCAATAGCCATTTCATTCTGTTTGAATATCTGTAGCATGTTCATAGACAATCATGGAGTTCAGATGATGCAGCGGCAGTTAAAAAAGGCAGCTGAATGTAGCCTGCAAAACAGATAACTATGAAAAGAACAAATTATGTGGAATCTTAAATTTGATATATTCTACTTTTCCTAATCATGAGGTGTGGCTTTTCTGCACTCCCATTACTATGTGCATTCCTGTAATGATGTAACAAATATTTCTTTGTTCATTGTATAAATACATTTTAATTTTTATGGAATATAATACTATACCTTACAACACTGCTTTAGTTTGAAATGTCACATAAGATCTACTTGTTTCAGTCTGCCTTTATTTAAATATTGGGGACATTGTTTTGTTTTGGGGAGGCTGACAGCTGAACCCTTCAAAGGTGGCTCCTTCACTTTCTCTGTTTATTATGGTATTGTTGTTGGCTTGTTTTTATTGTGTGCTTTTGTATGATTGTTAGTTCCCTTGGGCCTTTTTAGAAAGAGGCAGAACCTAAATAAATAATTTCAATATTTTGAATACGGTACAGTGGAAAATACAAAAGATGAGCACATATTCGTGGAAGATTGCATGTGCACTTGGACTTTCCATCATTGCTCCTGAAAAAGGCTCTTAATTGTTGTAAGAAGCCTTCATTTCTAGTACCAACAAGGGAGATTACAGGCAAAATTAACTCATGCTTTCCTGGCTCCCGTGATTTTTTTTCTAAATGCCTGCGTAGGAGCAAATAGGTTTCCTTTCTAAGTTTCTGCTGTGCTGAAGCTTATATGCTGCTACCTGGTAGTTTCAAAAACACCACAAAACAATGTGTCATATGGGAGGGGCTTTCTGCCTGTGGGCCTCCTCCCTGGCTACACACCACCCACACAGTACTAGACACTGTGGGAAGAAAAGAAACACTGATCATGAAACTGTGGTACTGATATATGGTTTGAGTGTGTACTCGTAAATGTGTCTGCTTTAAAAAAAATTACTATCATTTCTGGGAAAATGAGATATTACATAGTATTATTTTATGGTTTTCACTTGTATTGTCCTTGTGAGACAAAGCCTTTGATACTGCTAAGTCTGGTTGAGCATAATAAGATGTAATGGAGAGCTCAAGAAGTAGCTGTTATGATGAAGTCAAATGTAAGGAGACTTTTTAAAAAATAAGGACTAGTAAAATTGCTTAAAAGAAAGCATAGAAAGGTTTTGAAAACCTAGTGCCCAGTCTCCTTTAAGCTATAGAAATTTATGTACATGCACATTTGGATTATAGTAATCACATTTTTAAAAGATATTTTTATTGATTTATATTATAAATACTGTTTGTTCCTGGGTATTTACTTTTCAATGATTTTGCTCCTACTTAAGTAAAAATTAGAATTTTATCTTCTATTAGTTTGAGGAGGGGAGGGGAGGAGTGTGAACATTTCATTTATGTTTCCTTATCCTACCTTGTAAATCAAACGTGGTCCTCACAGAAGCTTGCAAACAATAAAAATGGACAGTAAAATTGCAGACAAAATCTACAAATAATTGCATCAATAAAACAACTGAACCTGACCACGTATGTTATAGGCAGGCAGAGGAAAAAGGCATTTAGTACACAGTTGAAAAGACAAAAGCTCAAATACCAGGTGACTGTTTTTTGGCAGGCCCAGTCAAGCTATCTGAATGATTATGCATGAAGGCCTGACTCATGGTTGCAATCCTTCTAAAATCGATGAGTAGAATCTACATTTCAGAGCTTTTAACTAGTCTGATTTTTATGGGAGATCATCTTTCAGAAACATTGTTTCTAAATGTATTTTTCAACTCATTTAGTATCTACATTTAGTTAGTTACATAACATCAAGATCATAGTCTGAGATTCCTTTTAATCTTGTCAGGGAGAGGCTGCTGCAGTCATGAAGAATAGCTCTACAAGTACTGTTCTTAATAGGGCTACAAGCACTATTATGAATATGCAGCTGTGATTCTTGCCATAGCCTTGGGAGCATGGCCCATTCACTGTAGTGAATCTTGGGTGTTTTTCCACTGTCACTAAAAGTACCCATTAAGTACCCATTAATGGGTACATAATGGCATTTTTGTACCCATTAATGGGTACTTAATGAGTACTTCTAGTGACAGTGGAAAAATACCCCTTGTCTCCTATCTCTCAGTGTGAGCGAATCTCTCCAAACACTTCAGCACAGTTGGGGTACGTAGAATATTTGTCAAAAGTGGCTGGGGGTGCATTCTCCAAAAGAAATTGCTTGCTTACTACAATGAAAACTAAACATATTCATCTTTAAATATGGTTTTAGATAGTAACATCAACAAAGCTGTTAATGGGCATTACTATCAAGAGACTTATCACCCCCATCCTCTCGTACATATCTGCATTAAGATCAGCTGAAGAGGCCCTCTTTGCAGTGGTTCTACCTACTTAAGCTAAAATGGTGAGAACCTCTAAGAGCATCTTTGTGATAGCTTCCAGGTTCTAAGGTGCGTCAGGTATCTTCATTCTGTCCATTCAGATGGTTGGTAAAGATGTTAAAGGAGGCACATTCTATACTATTTTTGGCTGCTTTTAATTGTTGTTTTTATGAATTCTGATTACTATAACCTACTGTAATAAAAAGGGGGCAAGAATTAAATGTAAAAAATAAATAAGGGGAATGATGTAAATTTTAGGGAAAGGACAATTAAAATTTGTTTTTAAATAGATTAGGTATTGAAGGTTACTGGATAAGCATTTGTTTACCTGTATACTCAGTGGAATCTTATTTTTGCCCTTCAGTTCATAGCACAGCTTTTAATGAATCAAATTCCTCTGCAACTGTTGAGAAAGATACATAATCTCTCTGGAGTCGATAGAATGTAAGGAATTTGTCCAGGTTTTTTTTTTAATCATCCTAGGGATAATTGAGTAGTTTAATTCATTCCTAATAACATGGCTGAAGACAAAATGGACAATAGGGCATGATATATCAGTTCAGACTATGGATAATGCCTTGTGAATTGTTCTATTAATTACACTGGCTTTCTGATTATCCATAGTAGTTTATATTCTTACAAATAGATTGTTTTTGAAATAATGTGAACAAACATTTGCGGGCAGGGTTAACAACTGGTTGAAACAAGTTCCAAATACATAACAACTTAAGAAGTGCCCCACTGGATCAGACTCCATGGGTCACCTAGTCAAGCAACTTGCTCTTACTTTAACAGATTGCATAGTGAAGCCCATTCACCAGACATGAGTTCACAGCTGCTCTGCTCGCAGTCTCCCAACAGCTGGCCTTCAGAGATACACCACTTCCTGCTATCAGAGGCAGTTGTACTGCCATCAAATAGACATTAATAGCCTTGACTTCCATGAATTGGTCCACACCTTTTTGAAATAATTTAGTCTAGTGGCCAATACTATATCTCACTTAGCAAATGGTAAAGATGAACTATGCACTGTGCAAAGAAAAACAAAATCCTTTAATCTGTTAGGTTCCCCCCCTCCCATAATTCAGCTTCACTGGGTAAGTCCTGCTTCTAGAGCTACGAGAAAAGGGGGAAAGTCTTCTCCCTTTCCTTGTTGTCCACATCATGAATAATTTTATACTAAATAAGCTCCACTAACCCCTTGATCTTTTTACTCACCCTCTTTTGAATAGATTCTCAATTCAGCTATATCCTTTTAGAAATGTGGTGAAGAAAATTGCACATATTATTTTGCATTGCTATACTGTATTTTTTGTTGTTGTTGTAAGCCATCTTGAGAAATTTTCTTTGGAAAGGCAGTATATAAATATGTGAGGAGATAAGGATGAGGCCACTTTTCCTGGGTGGGCTGGGTTCCAGGGATGGAGCATTGAGGACCCCGTCCAAGCTGCTGTGGAAACAGGTTTGGGTCTGGCCAGCCAGGGACCTATTGCCTTTGTGTTCCAGGGTACAGGGAAGACCTTATTGAAGCTCTTGTGGAAATGGGGTGGAGATGGCCAGCCTTGGACCGATTGACTTTGGTGTGCCTGGAAGTGTAGCCTATAATACCTGTTCATCTGGGTGCTGTGGAGGTGGGGTGGGAGATAGAGATTTGCTCCTCTGTTGGCTTGTGTGCACATGCCTGCTTGAATGATACAAGGGGCAGAAAATGCATTGTAAGTCACTGAATCACAAAGAGCAGAACTGTTTTGTTTTCTTCCGCTACAAAAGACAACACTGTTGTAGACAGGAGCCTCCGCCTGTGGCAGAAGAGACAAGTCTTTGGAATTGTACATTTCTGCCTGTAAAAAGTAAAAATGAATGATGGTGACTAAATGGAGATTGTTGCTTTAAACCAATATGACAAGGTGTCTTTCCTGGCTGTACATTTTGAGCAGGGATTCAGGACAAGAAATCTAAGGAATACACACTTTTAACCTTTCTAGATTACTCAATCCCAGCATATGCCTGCCTTAATCACGTCCTGCTTCCAAACATCTCAGTTGTAACAAAGGAAATGGGGAGGTAGGAGGCAGGGAAGTAATGGGGGAATTGACAGAGAGAGGTGGGTGTACTTTTTCCTGAGAAGCCAAAATGTGACTGTTGTAACTGTGCCCAATCATAGAAGGAAGATGAGAGGAAGATGGAGAGGAAAAAGGTACCCTGTAACCAGACTGAGGCCAGGGGAACTGAAACATGTAGACAAAGAAAGATGCTCTCAGTGAGCTCGCATATAACCATTTGTATGTACTTATCTGGATGCTGCTCAGCTCTGTCAGCTTTTCTCTCAGGATCAGTTTAAAAGCTCCTCTACAACCTTTTTAATGTTAAGCGCCAGTAGTCTGGTTCCATCTTGACTAAACTTTAATCCTTCTTCACAGGTTTGGCTTGTGCCAAAATGTTCTCCACTTCCTGACAAATGTTCTCCACTTCCTAACAAGTCGTTCTTTCAATACTATACCTCCACAACATTGACACTCCTGAGTGCTCCTCGTCTAGATAGCACTATGTGTGGAACCGGTAGCATTTCTGAAAATCTATCTTTGGGTGTTTTTCCACCGCACTCCTTTAATCTGGATCTAAGAAGATCCAGATCTAAGGAATGGGTACATTCCTTAATCTGGATCTAGTAGATCTGGATTAAGGGAAGTACCCAGTGTGTTTCCATGGGTGGTCTAGCACCCAGTAGCAATGGGTGTTTCCTGCCATGGAAACACCAGAGCACCCATTTGGAAAGCTGGATCTACCCATGAGGGGTCTGCTTGTCACCACAGAGGGGGCAGAGGGGGCAATCTCCGAAGTGGCTTCGAAGTCACTTCGAAGTCTGTGCGAAACAGCTCCGTTGAAGTCTGTGCTGATCTTCGGAGTGAACTTTGAAGTGACTTTGAAGTTCACACTGAAGATCAGCACAGACTTCAAAGATGCTCTGGAGCTATTTTGCACAGACTTTGAAGTGACTTCGAAATGACTTCGAAGCTTAGGTTTTGGGGCTCCCTCCATGGGTACCCCCTCCCCCTAGCCGCCTCTAGACCCCATTGCCACACAAGCATGGAAACAGGCTCCCTTTAATCCGCATTTTCTGCCTGAAGACCCCATGTAGACCTCATTAATGGGGTCTACAGAAAATCTGGATTAAAGGCCACAAAGTACCCATTTGATCTGGATTTCCCCAGCGGCAGTCAAAACAATCGGGTCCCAAATGGGTGCCATGGTGGAAATGGGATCATCCGGTTCACACCCAAATGGGTCCTTAATGGGTGCAAAAATGGGTACTTTCTGCCAGTGGAAAAACACCCTTTGGAGGTCCTGACTTCAGTCTTCCAATTAACAAATGTGTCTTCCAAGATATTCCGCGTGCCCTTCCCAAAGTTATTGGTGCCAACTGGCTCCTCCCCTGCACTGTCTACCAGAGTGAGTCTCGTAGAGTGAAGGGAAAAATGTGCCAACTTCCTGTGAGTAATATGGAAATACGAAGAGAATGGAAACAGGAAGAAAATTAATAGCAAGGTAAAAAGAATGTGCAATTGATACTAAACACTGAGAGAAACTGTAGGCTATGAATATAAAAGAGCACCATAAAGGAAAAGAAACCATTATAAAAGATCATAATCAATATCTTAGCAATAGAGAGACAGTTAATCTGCAGGAAGATTTTAAAAGCTCTATATATACAGAAAAGGAAACCATTGATTAACAACAATGAAGAATATGTATTAGTTGTTCCTTAAAATATTTCTATATCACTCCCCATTAAAATACTACTATAAATACTAGTTATATAAAAGTATTATTAAAATCAAGTATGTGGAAAACAAATGGACATCCACTCTGGAAAGGCCTGGCCATAAAGATAAATCTTCACTTGGCATCGAAAAACCAGAAGTGTAGGCAGCATATGAGTATCAGCAGGAAGACTATTCTAGAAGGTGGGTACCACTGCAGAAAAGGCCCTCTGTGGGTCATAAGATGACATTCAGTGGTTTGTGGTATCCGTATTAGGACCTGCCTTGAAAATCTTAATGGTCTCCCGGGTCTATACTAAGAGATGAGCCAGTTTGGTCCAGTGGTTAAGGAGCCAGACTCTTAACTGTGAATGCTGGTTTGATTCCGCACTCCTAAATGAAGACAGCTGGGTGACCTTGGGCAAGTCACAGCTCTCTTCTTTTATTTTTTTAAAGACCTTTTATTTAACAATTGTAAAACAACTTAATACATAAATTTAAATAAAATAATAAAACTATATTGCGTTACAGGTAAGTTATAAAGTTGCATAAATCTTGGATTGGCACTGACCCAAAATTACATGAGATACATACATCTTATAGTATTACGATATAATAATACTATCATTTCAACAAAAATTTTATGGCATTTTCTGATAATGTTAATTCCTCCATATTATATGTGGGGAGAAGAATAGAAAGATTTGTCAGCCGCTTTGAGTCCCCTTAAGTAGATGAGAAAAATTCCAGAACATTCCAGAATAAGGCCAAGTGCAGAAAAGTCTCATCCACAGGACAGATTTAGGAATGCAGCTGGAACTGAAAACAACAGTTGGATGAAGTCACTATCAAATGGAGCTGGAAGGAGAATGTTAAGTGCAGTGAATGGAGTTTGGAACAAGGAGCACATGCCTGTACTTCTCAAGTCATGCTCTTCTTGCTGCAGAGTGGCTAGCTATCTCACCTTCTCTACTAGCTGTCTCCATGATCTAAATCCTGGGGACCCTGGATCCTTTAACTCTTAGCTTAAGTATACTAACAGAGCCAAAGTGCTGGCAATTTTGGAAGTATGAGGGCTGAGATTAGAATGCAGGGACTAAGGCAAGGAAGTGGGAAGCTAGAGGTCATAAGCAAATTTGGAAACTAAAGACTGGCTTAGCACTGGGAGTGAGAATGAAGGTAGACTGAAAGAAGCCTGAAGACTATGCAGGTATAGTAATTTAAGCAAAGCAACCATGACTGAGGAACAAAACTGAAGCTGAAGGCAAGCTAATTAGAGAACAAGTGAAAGGAGAATTAAGAACCAAAAGAAAACCAAGAGAAGTCCCAGACCAACTCAAGTCTAGAACATAAGAGGAGCCCTACTGGATAAGGCCACAGCCACCTAGTCCAGTGTTGTGTCTCACGCAGTGTCCCACCAATTATTTCTGGGAATTCTCAAGCAGAAGATAAAAGCAAAACCTTCACCTGCTCTTGACTTCTTGTAAATGGCTTTTTGAAGCATCCTGCCTGTCTTTCCAATCAGAGGTGGTAGCTAGACATGATTCTAGTAGCCATTGATATACCTGTTGTCCATGATTTTGTCTAACCCTTCCTTAAATTTATTCAGGCTGTTGTTGTTACCAACCATTATGGTAGTAAATTACATAGACTGATGACTCTCTGGGTGAAAAAAATATTTCCCTTTGTCAGTTCTAACTCTCCTGCTCATCAGCTTCATAAACTGCTTCCCAGTTCTAGTGCTGTGCAATAGAGAACATATTGGGTGCTTCCGCACTTGCCGTTTTAAATCCGGATAGAGGGGGATTTCCTAAATCCGGTTTAGAATAGATGCGGATCTACTAAATCCGGTTTGGAATAGATGCGGATCTACTAAATCCAGTTTCTGTGGATCCGGTTTTGCTACATCTGCCCACACCCCTTCCGTCCGCACATGCAGGGAACAATGGCTTCCAAGGAACAGATTCTGCCTGGGCTGTGTGGATGCGCAAGCACAGATGCCTGGGTGGCCACTCCTGGGGCTTTGTGATTGGAGCATCCAGCCGTCAGTCACCGCTACCCAGCATCGAACCCAGCGGTACAACTAACCGCGTGCCGGTTCGAGCCGGCATTGCCAGTCGCCCCCGAACGGGTCCTTCCTGGTGGGCCGAGCAGTCCCTGCGGTGACTAGCCAGGTCCCGCACTCGGCTCTGGGCCCCGGCCGCCGTGAGCGGGCAGGGAGCCCTGGCTAGGCCCACCGGGGCAGCCACGCACCTCAGTACGCAAGCACCCCTCGCCCCACTTTCTCAACATGGCTGCTTTGTGCCGTGCCGCCCCACTCAACATGGCGACTTGCTGTCCCGCCCCACATGTTCTCGCTCCCATCCATGTGCGGACGCATGCTGCATTAATGCAGTTCTAGAGCAGAAACACCCATTAAGACTGCCTTCAATGTAGTGTTCTGTTAAACCCCATTAAGCACACATTAGAGACGGATATGTGCGTACGCGCCTCGCCAGAAGTGTTCTAAACAGGTCCGCCTGTGCGGATGTGGTTTTCCAAATATGTGCTTAATGGGTATCATGTGCGGACGCGCACCACCGGAAGTGTGCCAAATAGACCCGCCTGTGCAGACACGGTTTTCCAAATGTGTGCTTAATGGGTGTTATGTGCAGATGCACCTCACTGGAAGTGTGCTAAATAGGTATTCCCAACGTGTGCTTAATGGGTGTTAAGAGGCCTGTGTGGAAGCACCCATTTTTTCTCTACCCACCTTGCCTACACCAAGCAAGCTTTTATATACTTCAGTCAGGTCCCTTTCGCAGCTGAAGAAGCCTAAACGCTGCAGCCTGGTTCCGTAAAGGAGGCATTCCAGCACCCTGATCTTTGTACAGCCTATACATAGACAGGCCTTTACAACAAATCAGATTCAAACATGTCCTTCATAGCCCATATTTCTGAGTATTTTTTCTAACATGGGTCTTGAAGATCAGCAAGGATTCCCAGCCAGAATTTCTTGACAGAGAGAGATGAGAACTAAGTGTGTGTTATTACAGAGGAAGACACTGTCAGTATTGCCTGGGAATCTATATGCCCAGTGTGATATATTACTAGTTTCATACTGTTCTTCACTAATAGAAACCCTTTGTTTTTGCACTGCTCAGTTCCTTATTCTAGGAGAGGGCCATTTTGTTTCTGTCTCTTTTCCTTTTAGTCTTATGTAAGACTAGGGACAGTGACATGAGCAGTTGATTGTATTAGGCTGAGCAAAAAAACAAGTACAATAGAAGCTTACGTATTAGAGGTGGAAGAATGATAAACGAGTAGAGCAGAATTCTGTGGAGAGAACGGCTTCTTAACCTCACAGCATTGTGCAGCACCAAGCCGTGAATTGGTTTGGTGAGATCAATACATATCTCCCAAATAGATCCTACTCTTACTCCCGATGCTTTGGGAAAAAAAGGTTCAAGTTACCTACAGTGATGTTTTGAATGAATGCGTCCTTGGAGCATATCCGGTTTGCATTCCTCTGGCAGGATTCTATTCACCTGCCAGATTGTTATCTTTAAAGAGAGTATGCAGATGGAGTAACAGATTTCTGTTATTTCATGGCTGTGTTTTGGAAGTGTTGCGTGAGTATAAGGGGAGAAAGAACAGGTTTTTGGATGATCTGACCATTTGCTTTGCCATCCGTTTAGATTGGTGGCTTTGATGTTGTTTTGGAGAAGAGTACTCTGTATGAGGTGCCTTTTCGGATTTTTTTGTCTTTAAACAACAGTTTGAGGAGTTCGGAGCACACACACGTATGCTTATGCTGCAAATAAATCTAAACAAGTAATCCAAATCACAATCCTAGTATAAATTTACAAAATGTATGCGTTAACTGAACAACAGTAATATTACCCCATTTTGTTCCTGTCTGCTTTTTTGGTTCCCTGCTCTGTTGCTTTCTCTGCGGTAAATTTCATAGGACCTAAGAGCGAAGGGCTGTATATACAGTAAAGCCTATTTATAAAAAAATAGCATCATGTATGTTACATTTGCTATTTTTGTTTCCTGAAACAGGAAGTACTGTAAATCTCACCTGGTCAATGGATGATAATGGCTTTGACAGTGATTGTGTAGTTTTTAACAAATAAGCTCCATCAAATAATTAGGTATCTTGCAGAAATTACTTAATGTTTCTGACCAGCTCTGGTTTCTTTTGGTTTACGCTAGAAGTTACATGGGAAGACCAGCAGGAAAATGTGAATGGTACAATAACAGATGACAAATCATTGCCGAGAAAGAAACATCACACTCAGCCAGGTTTGTCAGGGTTTTGAAAACCACATGAAAGCATGAGACTATAAAAAATTGTTACATTTCATGCTTTTGTAATGAGTGTGTGCTTAATGTACCTTATTTTTTTACTTTGTGATTTTTTAATTTTTAATTTTTTAGAATGTAGTAATTATTTAGATTAGTCTTGTGGCACACTTTCTTTTCCTAGAGTAGCAAAACCAGAGCCACTTGTGTTAGAATGCACATTAATTAGAAGAGTGTTTGTTTAAATTAGTATTAACCTTCTTTGTTCTCAATTTTTGTCATAATCTATAGAACTAAAAACCAGGAATTTAAATATTTGTCATTAATTACCAAAATATATGGGGGTTCTTGAGTTGGGATGGGTAGTTTCCACAGCTGTAGATAAATAAGTGGTTTTATATATTTAATATACAAATTGAGAAAGGGCAGTGGAGAATGGGAATAGGAAATAAAGGAGAAACAGGAAACAAATTTTATTGTGATCAAAAAACTATAAACAAAACGAACATCTGGAAGTAAGTGCATTGCTTTATTCCTTCAGAAGAGGTATGATCTTTAAGATGGTAAGAAAGCAGATTCATAGTAAATAAATGGTTACTAGCCTTTATCAGTTTTCAAAGTGTTGAAGTTTGAACTTGAAGCATGCAGAGGGTGCATTTGTTGAAAAGTGTTGAAAAGATTTAGGAAATATTACTATGTGTTATAATAGGTTGGAGGGCCTGGACTTTTCATTAAAATGGAAGAAATTCCCACATCCTTAATAAAGGGTTGAATGAACCAAAATTTCTGTATACTGCATGTATTTTCAGGACTGGAATGGAATATTTACATTTGATTTGTTAGTTTTCCTTTCAGATCTGAAACTTCTTTCTCTTTTAGCCTATATAATGTCTGAAGGGACATGGGGGATTGTAGGTGCCTGACTTATAAGAAAATTGCCTTTTCTTAAGGTTGTCCTGAAATGACCTTAATGCTTTTTTGTTCGTTTTAAATGTCTCTCTGATGCTACTAGATATTTCTGCTCTTTGGTGCATGATAAAGTCAAATGAATAAAATACTTCTTTGAAATATTGTAATTTTTTTCACTTCTCTCTGAGCACTGTTCCAATGATAACTAATAATCACTGGCCTATTTGCAAGTGCAAGTTCTGTGCATATTCTTTGTTTTTATCTTCTTGACCACCCCAGTGAACATCACATGGTCTTTTAGCAAAAATCCTACATTGTCACATTATTGAGAGATCTAGTCATTAAAGTTGACCCACCATTTCAATGCCCAGCTCTGCCTGATCCATCTATCTCAGAGAAGATTTCCATAGTATAAAAAAAGGTGCAAAGTGTGTGTGTGTGTGTGTTGTCCCATCTCTGGACTATTTATAGGTCAGCTAAATGTAAACAATTATTAACATCCTTATAGACAAATCAGTGTATAATAGATACGCAGTTTTGAAAATGTCCTTACATTATGGATTTAAAATGACTCCAAATGTTTTGGGACCCTGCCTTCCATCAATTCTACCCAGCAGTGTTGTGTCTGAAGACATAGGTGATACAGTTCAGGAAATACCTGCAAGGTACTACATGACTATCCTTGCTATATATCATGGAAAATCCTTGCTCTTTTAAGAGACACACATAACACAGGAGGGATTGTCTGGGTTTGATAGCTTCATTAACTGGTTACTTAAGTTTAATGGATCTGTTAAACATTGCAAAAGTATGGAGAATGGTAGATAAGTTTTTGCATTACAAAAAGAACAGCAGTCAACGTTTTTTTTTACAAAAATGAGAATATACTCATCCACTTCTTGCATGGTTGTACTATATATTGTAAGGGTTTATACATCAGGGCTATATAGTGATCAGTTCAGAAATCCTTGTGGTCTGGACTTTACATAATAGAAATTCCTTCCTGTATTAAGCTGAAGTCTATGTTGGAAGTTCTTCAATTATATAACTGTTAATAGACATTCAGAATGGAGATAATGGATCTGGAGCATCTTAATGATAAACTCTATTCAACTGATGCTAATTCACAGAACTATAAGAACAAAATGAAACATGGAAAAATAAAACAAATTATTATAGATATGTATATATTCAGTATTGCGCAGGACACTTATCTGCAGAAGTTCAAATGACTATGGTAGGTAAAGACTGCTCCTTATGCTTTCATATTCTCTACTATGAACATTTCATAGATGCTCAAAAGGTTAATAATGAATTTAGTCCAAATTAGGCCTTGTTGGGCTACAGTTTCTGCACATTGGAATTTTTCATGGGAAGCCTGTTTTAGTTACTCACCTGCACTTTCCTGAAATACAATAGTTATGTACTTTATAAGTAAGACCTCCTGCAACTGTGAAAATAGAACTGTTGGTATTATTGATAATTATTATTTATGTATTACTCAGATTATATTAAACTTGGATATGATCATAGAATAAAAAAATAAAATAATTCCACACTGATGATTCTACCTAGCTGGTGGTATTTCTGTGGAAATGAGATTTCTACGAGGAAACACAAAAGAAAGTTGTCTCTAACAGTGCAGCTCTGTCCACGTGCTAAGACATATACTTAAGCAGGTGTGCATAGATGCCTGCTGGACCTAAATAGGGCTTATAAAAAAAGTTGCAGCTTGATAATCAAGTCTGGATGATACACTCAGTTTCTTTTGATCTTTAATTTCATGTGCTTATATTTTAAGGTAAAAATTCTAAACTATTTTAGAATAGAGGAAAAGAGGTTCTTTCTGCACTGGGTTTTATTCCCGATTATATCCTGGAATAGGGACCTGCCATCCACATGCCAGTGCAGTCTGTAGCAGCCCCCTGTAAAATAAGACCCAGTGCAGTAAATATCAAATTTTGATTATTCCTAGAATCCCAGCTGCTGTAGCAACATGTTTCCTCTCTTTTAACCCATTTAGCCTTCCACAAATACTCCTTTTATGTACAGCTTCAGTTCACCTAGTAAGCATGCGCACATTTGGAAATAGGTTTCTGACCAACCAGATGCAACTGTGAATCTGATGTGATTTTGATAATTTGGACTGATTACCATAAGGAGGAATGGAAATAGTGACAGGAAGTTTTGTATTTTGTAACTTTTGGCCTTATACTGTGTGTGTTAAAAATGTGAAGATAATTTTCTGTTTGTTTAGGTAAGTGCCATGGGCAATCTATCCAAGGTGAACTCAGCCATGCTTTGTACACAAACAGCCAGGTTTTGCAAACTTCATGCTGTAATTTTGACTTCCTTAGGTGGAGTATTAGTTAAAATTTGGTTTATGCGTATGTTAACATTTTCACTGAAGATTCTAGAAAGTACTGGCTGTGTCCTTTTTCAGAAGTTGTAATTATGTTTTCATGCTTTGCAAAATTAAAACAGGAGATTTTTTTACAGTTATGTTAATTAGTGAAGTGTATTTAAAACACAATGAAATCTTAATGTTTAACTTTATTGCAAAATATTTAGGTAAGCTGAATATACCCGGACAACTGAATTTACTAGTCAAAATCTTTCCTAGCTGTACTGGTCGGACAACTATAATAAGTCTTTCTCTCTATTTTACTAACCTAACCTTGTTCTGTTACATTCTGATTCAAGTGGATTTTTTGTTCCTTCTAGTGTTTGCTGTGTTTTCTTTTTCTTTTCCCATTGACTGACTACATATTACAGGTTTCTTTCTCAAACAATTGTGGCCCTTTCCCCCTGTGTCAGTCTTTACCTTCTGAGTACATCCACTCACGCCCATCTTCTTTGTGTCTCTGTCTGTCCATTACACCGTGTGATTACAGAAGAAGTGGATTCTGCAAGGAGAAGAAACACAGGTCTGTCTCTTCTATTGGCTCTTTCTATTTTCCTTCTAATTTTTCTAGTGATTTTCCATTACATTTCTCACATTTCTCTTCATCTGTCACTTTCTTTCATCCCCTTTTCATTGCTACAAAAGCACAGTACATACTTAGAGGTTTAATGTTTATTCTGTTAGTTTAGGGTACAAACTACAGAAAACCAGAACATTTTTTTTCATCATAAATTCCTTAATTATCTGGATTAAAAATATTTTAAATTTATAAGTGATTGATTAGAATAGATGCCTAGATACTACCCCCGTGTTGGAAAGACAAGCATGATTCTCATAAAGTCCACTTACAAGGCTTCAAGAGCAGGGGAAGGTTTTGCCTTTGTCTTCTGCTTGAGAATGCCCAGAAGCAATTGCTGGGCCACTGTGTGAGCCAGGATGCTGGACTAGATGGGCTGTGGCCTGGTCCAAGCAGGGATCTTTTTATGTTCTTTATTAGTATTTTTCTGTTATAGTTTACCAGTTCTATGATCTATTTTTTCCGGTTACAAATCTTAAAGAAATTTTTAAAAATGTAAATATTTGGGGTTTTGTCACAAGTTACTATTAACTCCCTGTAGCATATCAAATCACCCCAATATAAATGATAAGCATTCTAGGCTAGCTGATAGCTAGCAATAGAAACATTTTGAAGTGACAATTATGATTTTTTTTTTAAAAATGCAAAACTAGATAAAATATAATACTAGAAGGAACTTTAAAAAATAAAATAAATACAACTAACTAATGAATATACTTCTCTAGAGCAAAGGTCAAACAGGATTTCCCTCTTACTCATAAAACAAGCTTTTAAAAAACAATGTATGAGCTTCTTTTAGACTCTTTCATAACTGTACTCCTTGGGTTACTAAAGCATATTTTTTCACCTAAATCAGTCTGTTATTTGGATAAACCTCAATTTGCAGTCAAGCAGAGCTACAGTAGAATCATAGGGCCTTTCTGCATGTACCTATATTCTAGATTTGAGTACCTTGTAGTCCTTATATATTTGTTTTTTTTCTTTTAAAAAATTATATCCCGCTCTTCACCACATGGTCCCAGGGTGGGTAACAATAAAAATAAAACATATAAAATATTACAACATAATTAAAAGTATTATCCTCTGCCTCCCTAACAGGACAGCACCCTGAGAAAGCTAATTAAACAACAGAAACCTGGGTGAAAAGATATGTTTTCACCAGACGCCGAAAACTATACACTGTAGGCGCCTGGCAAATCTCGAGATGGAGGCTGTTCCAGAGTCTAGAGGCCAGAACAGAAAAGACTCAAGTCCCTATGCCTCATACCTCTGAAGGGACAACCAGAAAGGACTCTCCTTGAAATCTCAGTGTCCAGGCAGATCTATATGGGAGTAAGCACTCCTTCAGATACCCAGGACCCAAGCCGTTGAGGGCTTTAAATGTTAGTGTCAACACCTTGAATTGGGTTCGGTAGTGAACAGGTAACCAGTGCAGATCCTTTAGGATTGGTGTGATGTGAGTCCGGCCAGAAACTCTCACCAGTTCCAACTTCCAAACTGTTTTCAAGGGTAGCCCCATGTAGAGCAAATTACAGTAGTCAAATCTGGAGTTTACCAGAGCATGGGTCACTCTGACCAGGTTATGCCTATTCAGGTAAGGCTTAAGTTGGTGGACAAGGTGGAGATAATGGTAAGCACTCATGGCAGTCACTGGCACTTGGGATTCAAATGACAGCAGTGAATTCAGGAGCACTCCCAAGTCACACACCTTATTTTTCTGGGGCAAAATAACCCCACTAAGAATTGGGTGCCCCTTAACCTCCTGCATCTGGGACCCAATGACACATAGTACTTCTGTCTTGACTGGATTCAGTTTCAATTTGTTCTTCCAGGCGGCGATAAAGGACCTTAACTGCCTCTCCTGACTCAAAGAATGGAGAGATAGAGTTGGGTGTCATCAGCATACTGATGACACCTGACTCCAGAACTCCTGATGACCTTTCCCAGGGGCTTCATGTAGATATTAAAGGGCATAGAAGACAAGACTAACCCATGAGGAACTCCACAAGAAAGTTTCCAAGGCACTGACCTGAAGTCTCCCATAACTACCTTCTGGGACCTGCCCCAGAGATAGGAAGAGAATCACTGTAGAACAGAGCCTCCTAGTCCCTGAAGCCATTCCAATAGGATACCATGGTCAGTGGTATCAAAAGCCACAGAGAGATCAAGGAGAACCAACAGGGTAACACAGACCCTGTCCCTCTCCCCATAAATGTCATCCATCAGGGCCACCAAGGCAGTTTCAGTGCCAAAGCCCCACCTGAACCCAGGCTGAAATGGGTCTAGATAATCAATTTCATCCAAGCATGCCTGCAGTTGTATAGCCACCACATTCCCTATGACCTTGCCCAAAAAGGGGATGTTGGCTACTGGGCAATAGTTGTTTAGTACGTCTGGATCCAGGGAGGTCTCCTTAAGAAGGGGGTGCACCACAGCTTCCTTAAGAGCTTCCAGCACCTCCCCCTCCTGCAGTTATCCCTTCCTGGATCCAACCAGCCATACCGGCTCTGCTAACTTTTATAAGCCACAAGGGGCAAGGATCAAGGAGACAGGTAGTTGGCTGAACCCCTGCCAGTAACTTGTTCACTTCCTCAGACCGCAACAATTGAAACTGATCCAGGATCGTCAGACCAGATGGAGCTCTGGAGACCTCCACCAAACTACTTCCAACTGTAGAATCCAATTCCATGCGAATCTGAGCTACTTTTTCCTGAAAGTGCCTTGCAAATTTATTGCAGCAGGTTTCCATGGGTGGCATGGGCATATCCTTAAAATCTGATGACAATGGCCTTTTAACCACCCGGAACAACTCTGCTGGCTGGCTGCGATGGAAGCGGAGAAATAAGCCTTCTTTGCCACCTCCACCGCCACATGGTAGGCACGATAATGCACTCTTACCAGTGTTCAATCAGATTCACATTGGGATTTTCTCCACTTGCGCACTAGCCACTGGCCCTTCTGCTTCATTACACTCAGCTCCCTGGTAAACCAGGGTGCCTCGTGAACTTGGCAGGGGTGCATGACCAGAGCATTGACAGGATCACCAGCCATGTCAACCGGAAATTCCCCCAGAACCATCAGAAATCTGTCAGATTCCATAAGTCTACAAGGGTGGACCAACTTAATGGGTCCTTCACCCCTGTGGCAAGGAACAGATACCATAAGCCCAAACTTTACCAGAAAATGATCTGTCTATGACAATGGGCTTGTAACAAGTCCACCTACCAACAGATACTCATCCTCATGCTCTGTAGCAAAAACCAGATCAAGAGCCCATAACATATTGAGATAGTCCCATGAATGTCATGGAGGCCATGAAGTCCTGAGCTGGTCTACAGGAGGCATCTTCAACATGGAGATTGAAGTCCCCAGCACCACCATGTTGTGTGCCTCCAACACCACCTCAGAGACAACCTCTACCAAAAGAAGCTGCTGCTGCTTTTGCTTGTAAGACTTCTGCCATGCTGCTGAGGAGACCTAAAGAACATCTACACCACCACGGCATCCACCTGGGGTTTCAGGACCTCCTTTGCTGCATACTGGTGTGAAATAGAGAGCCCCCCCCCCCCGCTAGTATGCTCTGTCTGCAGCAGATGGAGCATAATCCAGGTCGGGAGTTTCCTGATCTGGATTAGCAGTGGACCTGATTAAATGGGCCCACTGACATATTAGCATGGGCTAACCCAGATTATGAAGGTTTGCTAAGCACACTTTCATTTTCCAGACTACCGTTTCAGGGGACCCCATTTCAGCAGTGCACCAGAATGCCCCACCAAAATGTGGCCCCTGGGGCTCAGAAGCTAGAAACTTTCATTCCTAGCCCACAGAGGTTTGCTTCAAAACTTATGTGGGTTTGTATGAAGGCTGTACTGGAACAGAAGGTACTATACAGAGAGCATGGCTCCAATCCAGCCTTACTTTGATCTAGACCAGAGCGTGTCACATGATCCAGACCCACTGATCTGGATTACAGCAAAGTAAGTGCAGAAAGGCCAGTGATTTGCCTCAAACTACTCTTAAAGCTCTATGATTCACACTTTAATGCTTTTATTTTTAAAAGATTGTCTGTTGGCTAATTCACTTGCAATATCTGCAGTGAATTATTGGGAGGGGGAATGACAAACAAGGTTGGAGAAATTTGATCTTGTGAGCCTTTTGAACTTTGGATTTGGAATTTGGATTTCCATATTTTATATTTGGTCTTATGCTTCCCTTCTTAATATCTTTTTCTCATCCATTTAAAATTCAAAAACGTTGGGCTGCAAATTAAAATTATTTGTGTGACTTACAGTAAGTATCCATGGTAGCAGTATCATCAGCACCCAGACTATACTGTTTGACACTTAGCCACATCTGAAAACATGTGTTGAATAAGGAAACATGGAAAAAACTAACTGCGAAGTAAAGTGGATCTGACTGCCCTTTATTTAGTTATGTTATGCCACAACAGACTGGGTTCTGCTTTTTCAGTGATCATCAGTGAAAGGGAGAAGAAAAATTCTGGAGGATGGTGAAGACATTTTTTCTTTGAGTTTATCATCGATACTAAGCTTGAACCTTTCAGAAAGCATACTTGAAAAGCAAGCTGTTCTTTTGCCTTATCTCCCCAGGCTGATTCTTAGAATTATTTCCACTGTGTACTGATTCAAATATGTTTTGTTGATATAGAAGTTTTACACATCTCCATGAGGTTAATTGGGTGCAAAACATTTTTGCAATTATTAATCAAAATGGTAGATCATCACTAGAAATGCTCCTCTCTTCTATATCCCCAGTGTTCCAATTCCTCATCCTGATGTGATTATTACATTTATTTTTCATGCTGTATCTGATACTGTGTTTGATTGATGTTAAGTAATTGATCTGAAGTCTCTGTTCAGTTGGGGGTATTGTTTACAAAAGGTCTTCTTTATTATGTTTGTATCATTCCAGATCATACCGTTTTTTACTGTTTATATAGATATTCAAAATTTAAAAACAAAACAAAATTGTAGTCCATGGTCCATCAGAGTATATATCAAAGTTCCCTCATAAACTCTGTGAAGATCTGATGCCAGATCTAATGTCTTTTCCCTCTTCTGTACCAACACATAAACTTCCATTGAGGTGGCAACTGAGTTTTTAAGATTGAACTCTGATGTCTGTAGGATGCAAAAGGATTAGGCTGAGAAGTGGAAGACAGCTTGGATTGAAAGGCCATTTTGAACAGTGTGGGCTATCCCATGCTGTAGTAGCTGACAAGGGTCCAGGCTGCTGCCAGTGCAAATCAAAGACCAGAACAGACAATCTAGCCCACAGTGAGCCGGGTTGCCACTGGTGGCCCATCTTAGCCCATCTTAGGAGTCTAGAAACAAAAGGTGCCAGCCAGGGCTGTTTTGGCCAGATGTCCAGAAATGTTTCACTTCTTGTATGGCTTCTGGGTGCCCAGGGAAATGGTGCTGGGCATGGTATAGTGGACTATGGCTCATGTGCTGTTTCCACAGCTGGAACACTGGTATACAAGCAATCCACAGATGGAGTGGGCTGTGACACCATTTTCACACTGTTCCTTACTACAGTGCCTTGTTTGGTCCTAATGAAATGGTCTGCTGGGAGGCATGGTCTCTTAGTGGGCTGTTTCACGGTGCAGACATGTTCCAGACAGTCCCCTGGGTCTACCAACCCAGTCTGAATGCAGCCAAAAGGTTCTATATTGGTCAAGTTCCTCAAGTAGCCTACAGAATGTCAGAGCTGGTTTTAAATCTCCTTCTGCAAGAAGTTATGAAAAGTAACTCCCACCACTTTCCAACTCTGGGCCAGAGAAAGGAACTTCTCCCATTCAGAAATGAAAATACAAAGTAGCATTACTTGTACCTGCTTCTTATCAGAATTTGGGAGGGGGAGCTTACACTACTGTGAGTGAGGTGTTGTGTATTCCACCTGTGGAGAGGAGGCAAAAGAAGGGTTACCTATTCCCTATTTAGCCAATGGGTATTCAAGAGGGGTGGTAGTTTCACTCCCCCCTCTTCCTCCTTGCCTCACATTACCATTGATCCTCACAAGGGCACAAGTCTGCATCTTTACAAGGCAGACTGCAATGCACCATTCCTCCAGGGGTTCTTCCAATGTTTTCTGCACCTTTGCACAAAACCCATCTTTGTCTGTGTTGTGTCCCCGCACAAAAAAAATCTTGGGAAGATGGAGATTTATGGAGAGGAACAAAGAATGAAGCAGAAGCAGACTGCTTCAAGAACGGTAATGGCATAGTACTAAGTCTTGAAAAAAGAAGGGAAAGAAGAAAGGTCTACTCATGGCAGTCTTCCCATAATCCTTTGTGCTAAATTAAGCTGATTAAAGGCACATTTGAAGGCATAGCCTGAATTGTGTTTGGTGTCTAGAAGAAGGCTCTATAGTATTTGAAATATTTTTCAGATGAGTTTTTTTTCCTTCTTGGTTCTCTTTATTTTTTATTTAGCTTGGTTTTTAGATGAAGTTTGTTCTCTAAACAACTTTTTGATTTGTAGTAGATTGCCACATCTGATTTTGTGGGATATGGCTGTCAGTATGTTCATCACAAGAATGAAATTGTGTGTTTGCTTTAATAATTACTGCATATGGATCTGTTTTGCCCAAACACATTCAGTAGTGAACCAAAATCTAGGTTGGTGAGATCAAAACAAGGCTTCTCACTGGAATACCGCCCCATTCTATCGCCCTCCTGCTCGTGTTTTGTCGACCCAGCCAGCACACAACAAAGATGACTGAAGCAGAGATGAAGACAATATGCAGCTGTTTCTTTGTGTATATTTACATCTGTGCTGCTGCTTCCAACTGCGTCTATATTCTGTGTTATGTAAACATAAAAGTTAACTCAGAATTTTACGTTATTCTTACACTGTGGTTTATATTTTAGCAGGGTTCACATTTATGTCCTTTGAGTTCCTGAAGTAAAAGTAATCCATAAATACTGTAAATTTTGTATTTTGTTAACTACCAACAATAAAAAGTAACTTTCTTTTGCTGTTCTATAAAAGTAATTATCTACAAAATTATTTACAAAACTGTGCCAATATTGTATAGTGGCTATAGGGTTAGGTTAGGAGCTAAGAATCTCTGTGCTCAAATTTCCACCTGGCCATTCAAGGGGTGCCTTGAATGGAAGAAAAGTGGGATACAAATGCAATAAGTAAATAAATTGATACACATGTTATGAATTCCCCGTAGTTTTTATATTATGTCTATATGTACTCTGGTCTCCAAGGGCCCACCACCACCGCCACCACCAGCAACAAAACCAGGAATAAATAAATAACAGTTTTGTGTTAGACATAGGTATTTAAATCTTTCTACCCAATTCAGATTTGTTATGGGAATACAAAGTACCCTCTTTCTGTTTATTAGATAAGTTACCAAATACTGCACAACCCTCCAGTGGAACTGTACCTGAGTGTTCATGCTCATACACAGGCCAATAAGTGAGATTATCTCATCCACTGCAAACATGTGATTGTCAGGAGACAGACTAAGGGCAGACTAAGTCATAGACTGAAAAGGTTAACAATGTCTGTATTGTTCACTCTTGTTCTTTTCATACAAAATTGTTCTTCCGGTCTAAATGGGCTTTGTTGCCAAAGGCACAATCATTATAGTTAGTAAAATGTATTCTATTCAGGCGCAAACTCTCATTTTGAAGCATTAAGACATTTACATTGTACTGTGCTGTCTGAATTTAAATAATTGCAGCTAGAATAGAAAAGTAACATTTGAAATATTCAGCTGAATGTAAATGGTGTATGTTCATGATCAGGTGCTTTGACAAATTGCCGTATATGTATCGAAAAATTGCAAGAGACTATAGTACTTGAATATGCATGGTTTTGAAAAGATGTTTTGGATTTAGAACTGTCCTAAACGTTCTTGACAATCTTATGGTAAAGACATCTGCTCCTCCTTGGTTTTTAATATCATCTGGCTAGGGCTTTGGGCCTATATGGGCTTGCTGCTTGTGACAGTAGTGTTGCTATTAAAAGGGTGACCTTCTTAGCCTAGGTCTTACTGTCTTGAATTATACCCTAGTATTGGTGGGGTTTGTGTGTGAGGGAGGGAGGGAGAATATAGTGATGGTGCCTTCATTCTCAGCGATCGCTGATCATGGGCAGCAAGGGGCTAGGAGGAGAAGAGACATTATAGAGAGTGAGCAGTTACATGTTTTCACCACAATTGGTGCTGCCTCCTCTCCACAGGTACCTGGTGGCATGGGTTCTGAGTTCTCTTGCATAGCGAGTCTGCTCTTGAATGGCAGTTTGTAATAAAACATCCCTTTCCATGACTTCATTGTGGATAAGGGAGCTGATCTTGCATGTATTACTGAGACCTGGGTGGGAGGTAGGGATGAAGGAAATCTGACCCACTTATCCCCATCTGGGTTTTTAGGGCAGCATCAGCCTAGATGGGAAATGTGAGGGTCAGGGATATGCAGTTGCTGTGGGTTATGAAAATACCATTCCACTAATCAGAAAACTCATTCAGATTGAAGTGGGTTAAGAGGGACTATTTCTATTTCAAGGCTGTGGGGTCTTAGGATGCTACTTTGTCACCAATGCTATTTAACAGCTATATGAAGTTACTGGCATCAGTCATCAGGAGTTTTGGGGTGAGATGTCACTCAGATTTGCTGAGTGAGGTGTTTCTTTGTACACACATAAAACTGTGCTTAAGCAGTTGTACTAGCTTCCAGTTAGCTACTGAGCCAGAGTCAAGGTTGTATGCTTGGTATATAAGGCCCAAACTACCTGGGAGCAAAGTACTTGCTAGATTGCCTTCCCCAATATACACCAATTAGTTTATTGAGATTTTTGCTGTGGTATCCATCAATCACCGAATATTTCAGTATCTGGGCCTTCTCTGTGGTTGCACCAACACTTTGGGATGCTCTCCCTTTAGATGTTTGTGAATCCCCAAAACATCATAAATTTACCCTCTATGGGTAAAGAATCCCAAAACTGAGAATGAGGTTCCCATAAAACCAATTTCAGATTTTAAAGAACCATATAAAAGCCCAAAAAGAAAATTAAAATTAGCCCTGATTCTAGAAAACGTTCCTAAACCTTTAATAAAAATATGGGAGAAAAGTGAATTGAAAGCAATCTTCCATTGTTCTCACCAACGATCCCATCTTCTTCACGCCCAGAAGTTCAGAACTGAAGGTGCATAGGATTCCAGCAAACTGCATCATTTTCAGGAACCAAAAATGACTAAAAATTGGGAAGGCCTTCAGTCTCAGTCAGACTGATCCCCAAAATGAATAAAAATTAAAAGAAATAATTAATAAAAATAGTATTTGTAACTGCTTTTACCAAAGACCAAATGCAAAATGCAAAAGTTTTAAAATGCAGCCCCTGCAGCAAGACTCCGCCCACTTTCTGTGTAGAAGAAAGAAGAAGGGGGGGGGAGAATGGAAGAATTTATCCAGGTCTCTTTAGCCTCCCATGATGACAAGAAGAAGAAGACCTCCCTCTCAAAAACCATCTCTTTTCTGCCATTCTTATAGCCCAAAAATTGGAACCTTAAACTGCTGATTGGGTCTTCCCTTGTTAATGAATAAAAATGTGTATGTGACTCCAGTCTCCTCATAGCTTCTCCCCAAAAGATACAAATTAACCCAAACTTAACATTTCCTAATGAAGCAAACAATACTGGTAAATGGGGGGGGAGGGGGAATATCTGAAACTCAAATATCTTATTTCCTCGTCCTGAGTCTAAAAGGATTATTTCTCTTCCCCTTGACCAACAGAGATCTAATCAAGTCTTGGAGAACACTGGGTTAATCATTGTCTGCTTTCACAATGGGAATGCCCCTCAATGAAGTTCCACAGAAAAAGAAATGAATAGGATATTTAAAAACCCTCTTATTTTAGAAAATAAGGTTAAATAATTTCTTATTGAAAAGAAACCCCATTAAACCTGTCCCCTCTCAGAAAATAAGGGAGAACCCAACTTTTATTAATATGAAACCATGCTCGTATTATATTGTCCCTGCCTGACTGCAAAAGTTCTTGTATACCCTAAATTAACATTTCTAATTAGCACCTCTACTGGCTCACTTAATCCCTTCAACTAGACCCACTCAATGTATGTAGACCCTAGGAAACTTTTACCCAATTCTGTTAGGGTGTAAACAAAGGTGTAACCAGTGAGTCATGTCCAACATCCTGACATTCTAATACTGGTGAATGGGCCATTTCCAATTTAGATAGTAATTCCAACTTCTGGTATTCTTATTTTACCCAGATCTTTTCCAAAAATCCATTCCATTTCATTCTTTATTATTTTATTAAAATTAGACAAACCAATCTCTGTCCCAGATTCCATGGTTTTATTTCCCCTTCATTATTTAAAAATCTGTCACCCCAAAAGGAAAGAAAACAAAGACTCTTCAGGTGCTAGGACTCTGTCTTGACTCAATCAAGATTAAATCTCAAGCTCTCTTGCATACAGACTTTTATCTTTTGCAAACAGCCAGCTTGTGACTTGAGAGAGGAAAACTATGTCCTTTTTTTTAAACCCCAGGCTTGTCTTTTCAACCCAATATGGCTTCAGTCTTGCTGTTTTAAGGCCTTTCCATGTTTCATGGTCTGCCTTTAGCTTTTAATTATGCCAATTATAAAGCCAAATTCATATGTCAAAACCCGGTATATTTCAAATTCAGGTTTTGTAGTTAGCATTTCTTATGATACTTGCACATCCAAAGTTGATCTGGTAACAACATATTCTTTTGAAAGCTGTGAAGACATAAGTTTATACTTGCTTCTCTGTCCTAAAGAGACTTGCATTTTCTTTGAAGTAGGACTCATATGTGTGGATGTTCCTTTATGAGAATGTATGTGTTAGTAAACTACTAATTTTATTAGGACTCTTGAATCCTTTTAATTTCCAATTTGATCTCTGCTGTCTCATTTTTGGAAGTATGACATATTGCTATTAAATTCTGTTGTTGCAATAGTTAAAGAGCTACTCCTTTGGAATCGGTTCCCTCTGCATAGCTGGTGTGCATATATTTTGTTGCAGATACAATTCCTCTTCCAGGGAACAAGAAAAGTTGCAGAAAACAGAAGTGACATTTGGTGTTTGTATTTTCTGTCCATCATTTCTGTTAGATTGAAAATTGGGACACTGGCCTCTAATGGGAAAATGTAATTAGAATATATATATACAGAGAGAGAGAGTTCATTCAACTGATTAAAGTGCTAATTTCTAAATGCTCTTATAAAGACTGGCAATTCAGTAGTTCTTTATCAAGGTGTCTGTTCTCATTAAAATGTATAACTTGGCTATATGGGTTGAGTGTTATGGCAAGAAATTATAATTTTTAGTTTGTGTGTTTATTTATTCATAGTTATAAGTAACTTTGCATTATACAAGGATTACATGAATATAGGCAGTTGCAAAAAAGGTTACCAAGCCATTTCAAATAGTGACTCAAGTAATGGACTAAGATCTCATAGACCAAGATTTAATTGGTGATTCTCCTGATTCCCTTGTTTCTCAGCCTAACAAATTTGTTGAAAGCAGCTTGTATATGGGGAATGCAGCAGGGCAGGAAAAGAACCTGGCTCTCCTTGGACTATATTTTGATCCTTTGTGGATTAAAGCATAGTTTTGAGAGAAGAAAGTAAGCTCCACTTTTGCCCCATCACCATCTGGTTAGCTGCTGATTATAAGAAGCAAACTTGACTGAGCATCTTGGAAAACAAGCAAGAAATGATTTGATCCATAACTAACTAATTAATTAAATAAATGTACCCAAAGACTAAAAACACACCACATGAAACATACCCTTCAGTTACTTCTGATCCTTGTGCATCCTTTATTAATTTGAGGAACACCTTAAAAATCCTGTATGCCCTATGAAGCTGAGAAGACATCCATCCATTGATATATCAATATACTGATGCTTTTGTTAAGCTTTCCCAACACCTTAAAATTTCATTTCTGTATATGTCACCCTGCTGTGTCCAATAATTATCACAGTGATTTGTGTCTCTAATCATTTGGTGTTGACATGTACCTTCTTCCTGATTCATTGTCTCCATCTAAATTATTTAATTACTACTTACACCAATTTCATTCATCTGTCATTCTGTGAAAGAAAGCTTGAGCTAATTATATATGACACCTGCAATGCTGTTTTTTATGTAGTCAGTTTTAATGATTCTAGAAGTGAACAAACTCCCTGGGGTTTCTTTTGTCAAGCGTCTACTTTGGATCCAAATATAGATACACTTATGAAAATAAGGCATTACTTTTGGTTGCTATGCTAAAGAAAAAAATGTTTTATGCTATTTTATTCAAGCTTATCTTATTTTTAAACTCATTTTTTTCTTTTACTTATCCTCATTTTTATTCTTGCATTTTTTTCTCTCCCATCCTCTTTTGTTTTTCTTTTGCCACACATTGCAGTGCCAGAGAATGGGGACAACGGTAGGGCAGTTTACTGAATGTTTTGTTATCTCTGATTTTGTTATAGTGTGCAGTGAGTGCATGATTACAAAACTGAGATGAAAAATATGTATTGTAAATTTTACCTGAAATAGACAAGTGTGCAACTACAGTTTCTCAGCACTCTGTGGAGTCCCAAAATAACCGTAGCCACTCACCTTAGTGGGCCCACAAACCTGAGTACTTCTTTTTTATACTGTATCCAGTAACATGTACGTAGGCAGTACCTTAGACTCTAAAGCAGCTGGACCTATAAGCAGAACAACAGGAATGGAACAGATTTTCAAGAAGAGTTTGCTGTGCAGTCTACCTTCTACCTTCTGGTGTTAAAATGAGTTGTATGTTCCAGAGTATTCCATTCAGATTTAGTACTGAAATGGAATGGAACCTTTGTTTCTGTTAAAAAAAGCTTTCTGATTTATTTATTTATCAAAAATACCAAGTGTTGCTGTTCACTTGAAACTATATGTGCACAAACTTAGTTAAAATTCAGATTGATATATAAGAACAATATAAGGTTTATGTCCATGACTTAAGATCTGTCAGTGAAACCCTCTTGGGTGTGCTGTCACCCTCAGTACTTAAACAAGTGAGGATGCGTGAGGGGGCCTTCTCAGTGCTAGCTCACAGATTATGGAATGGTACATGAGGCATATTCATTGAGATGTGTTAGGCATCTTCACTGTATACATTTAGATGTATAGTGAAGATATTCTTTACCGCAGCCTGTGGCTGAAAAAATAGCTTCCCTCTCCCCTTTCAGGCAGTATTATTGGGTTTTAATGAGTTTATTTTTGTGTTGTATTACATGTACTTACTGTACATGTTTTACTGTAACCATCCTGAGATTTCTTGGTATAGGGTGGGATAGGATAATAATAATGAAGACAGGAAATTTCTCAGAACTGTGCTTTAACTTTGCATCCTGCGTCTTTATTGTTACTTCGGGATACCAGTAGGCATGGCGAGTCTGACTTTATTAGTCACCCAAGTAGTCTTCTAGGACAGGGCTGCTGGGAATTGTTCAGGAATATCTTCAAGGATGCAGGTTTAGAAGCCCTGATCTAGGATAATATTTTAGCTAAGTCAAGGAAGCATGTGAAATGTTCCAGAATTCTGTGGAGTATTCTGTGGTCCTCTATAACTTTGCAAGGATAGTGAAGATTGCTTAATAAATTAAGATGCAGCTATTTGGAAGCAGATATTACTTTGTTGATGACTCAGATACTAACAAGTAAAATCTGTTTTGTTTCTATAGGGTTTTTTTCTGTTTAATTAACAGCTGTGTTTTCAAACACTTCACCATCTAGACCAGCCTACCCCAAGCTCATGTTTAAAATGATGCTGCTGGTTTGCATTGTTTAACAGAAATAGTAGAATTGGCTGCATTTAGTGAAACTGTTCTAAACAGTGCATCTGTCCTGTTTCTCTGTTGTCCTGTTTATTGAAAAACACACAAGCATGAAATTGTGTTTTCAGAACATAATACAGTAGATGTACTGTATTATATACTCTTAATCAGCAAATTAACTCAATTTTTCAAATTGTTGGATATACTTTGCAGCTCCAAGACAAATAAAGGCACAAAATAATGATTAGTCTAATTCTCAAAGTTACTGGTTTTAAAATTATTTTCTCAATAAATGTTTAAATATTAAATATACAGTAGGTAAAGTTGCCTGTCTTTTTGTATTTTGGAAACATGCATTTTTTTAAAAAAAAACTTCAAAACTTACATTACTATTGTGCTGACATCACCATCTATCACTAAAAACAGGAAGGAGGGATTTAAAACTAGTGAATAAATAACCAAATACAGATTTACTGTTAATATGGTTTGCTTCTCTGCTCTGGGTTTATCATTATGTAGAGACATAATTCATTTATCTACTTTTGTTTGGAAGATCAATGTTTGTAAAAGGAACTCTCATGGTAGTGTAGAGAAGATTTGCAAAAATTGCTATAGTTGCGAAACTTTGTCCAACTTTTTTAAAAATTATATTCCTAAATGAAGAAACACTATCTTAAAATTAACAGCAACAACAATAACAACAATAATAAAAAATACCTTGTTCTGGTTTATTTTAATGTTACAGTTAAAATTCTTGGTGTAAAATTCCACTACTCTTTTAATGCAAACTTTTAAATAATTGACTGACACTTTCTATTTACTTGTTACTGATAAGATCAGTCCTAAACATTTTAGCTTCCAAGTAAATGGTTACTGTTCAAACAAAAGTAAACTTATTTAAGTATGACCAAAATGTTCTAAATTTTTTTTAAAAAAAATTCACATCATTACATGCATACTGTTATTCTCACCTTCCCATAAACTTTCAGTATTATTTGTTCACTTTTCAAATTTGATTACTGTGTTATGTTCTAAATTATATTACAAATATTGTTTGTTCATGGTCTTCTGCTTAGCAAATGAAGTTGAATGTGTTTCATGGGAATATATTGTTGTTTTTACAATTATTATTTGATACTGGAATTGATGAAATGGTTATTAGGGCACATGAATATCAAATGAGCTAGTCATTAGTAGACTACCTGACAACTTGTATACAGTAACATATTGTTAACTTAATCTCCTGTTCCTTTTATTTAAATGCATTTCAAGTGTGATTCTTTATTCAAGCAGAATGTAACATAAATGGATTTTAAGCAGCCAACATAGTTCACAATACTGTATTTTCAAATTCTTTAAACATTACTAATTTAAGTACATGGTAGCTATAGGTATCAGTTACAATTCTTCATAGTCTTAATAAATACGGTAGTCTTTTTACAAAAGACTTGGAAAAACTCATGAATATTTGACCATATACAAAGTGAATTTAATTAAAACGGTTATATGTAAAAAAGGAAAACAGCATTTTTTGTTGAGTAATTGTGCCAATCTGTTCTTCATTATTGGCATCTCCAAAACTGCATTAATAGCAACCCCCAAATGCATTATAGCAGATGTATTGTCTGCTGTAGAAATCTGTATGTTTGTTCCATGTATCGCTACTCTCTGAAAATGCTTTGTTTTTTTCCACTTGGAGATTCTAACACCAAAGCTTTAAAGCCTGGTAGAATAATGGTCATGTTCATGCCTGATGTTCAAACTATTTAATCCATGATAGGGCCGTTTGCTTGGCTTTCTTATTCATTGGAAACAAAATAAGCAATTTAATGTTTTTGTTGAAATTTCTATAAATCAGAAGTTTGGATATATAGCTGACATTATTTATGTTAAAATTATATAGATTATGTTTTAAACACAACTGCAAATTAATAATTTTCTTTTGACTTTGATAGGTGCTTTGGATGTAGAAGAAAGAAATCGGCAAATGAAAATGAACAAGTACAAACAGGTAGCAGGATCAGACTCCAGGCTGGAGCAAGATTATCCTTCTAAGGCAAGGGTATTTTGTTTTGAAAAGCAGAAAAACACATCATTTAATTTAGTTAGACAATATAACAATAGTAATCAATACATAGGAAGTATTTTTAAGGCTGCATATACTGTGCATGTTTACCTGGAAATAAATTAAAATTACTCTATTTTCTGGCGTATAAGACTACTTTTTAACCCAGGAAAATCTTCCCAAAAGTCAGGGGTCGTCTTATATGCCAGGGGTCGTCGTCTTATATGGCGAGTATATCCCAAACTCTATATTTTAACTGGAAAGTTGGGGGTCGTCTTATACACCCAGTCGTCTTATACGCCGGAAAATACGGGTAATAGTTTTAGTCATGGACAGCATTTATTTCTTATGTCGCTGAACTTTTCAAATTTTCCTTTTTTGACTATAGTCATTTCCTGCCACCTTCCCTGAAAACAACACTTAATGCTCAGAACCCTCAAGAGGGAGATCTTATGAAAATCATGGGGTATTGTCAGGGAATAAAAACAGCTACTTTCAGTACCCATTGAAATGTTTCTTGCATATGCAAAGGATAAGGATTCCAGACCAAAAGTACATACTACCATGATGATATGTAATCCAATTTCAGGTGAAAGATTCTAAATGTTTTAAAAGACTATAGTTAAGCAGGAAGGATCTTTCAGGGAATGCAAATAAGACAAACCGGTTGCTGGAAAAAAAGCTAAAAGGAATGAAAAGTTTCAAATAACCAGAGGTGACCAGTTGGAATAGATCAATAGCAGAAGATCTGGTTCATAAACAGTGAAGTGAGAAATTGATTTAGGGTCTGCTTGGAATTTAGTGCTTCTGAAATACTCAGAAATAAATCTTTTAAGTCTCACATCCTTATGCTTTATATCTTTTTGAAAACAAACCCTCAGCGTATGTATGATTTTCACCATGTGCATTTACATGGAATTAAGCCTTATTGAACACAGTGGCTGTGTTGAGATATATAGTGTACTGCTTTGAGAAACGTGAATCATCTTAGACTCACACGCATTCCCTATTTCTTTCCTAGCAGTAGATTCTCTTCAGTTTGTTACTGCATCCAAACCCAGGGTTATGATTTACTAGTAGCCAAAATGATCTGTTTCTATAACTATCTTATTTATTATAATTATTGTACACTACAGTCCTGGTTTGGAATGAAAACGTAAGGCCTGTATCACTTCACTACCCAGCAGTTAAGCCTAACATGTCCCAAACTACATGCAGTTTTTACAGTGCCGTTCTGTGCATTTCTACTCAGATATAATGGTTAACCTTGCATTACTTTCACAGTGATGTTTGTTCACTCTTGTCATGTTCCCTTTATTTTCTCTTAAACGTGGCGTTTCTGCACTGGACCTTGTTCCAGATAATATCCTGGAATAGGGTGCTGCTATCCATGTGATGATGCAAACTATGGCAGGCCCTGCTCAGCCCCTGCCATAGTCTGCACTGGTCCACAGATAGAAGGGCCTTGTTTTGGCATATAATTCAGAATAAGCCCCAGAGCAGAAAGGGACGAAAATGGGATGTATATGGGATAAAAACAGGATGTGTACGGATGTGTATGGACACATATGAATGTTGTCGACATTCGTATGTTCAAATACAAATCAAATATTTGTACGAATAAATACAAATGTATTCAATTTTGAATTGAATGTGAATACATTCAAATTTAAAGCATTCAAATTGGTTCTAATCTTCGGATATTCCATTTCAATTGAATTGGATGGCGAAAGTGGTAATTGTGCACACTCCTACACACTAGTACACAGCCAGTATCCAGACTCAGCTAAGAAGCAATTGTAAGAAGAAGATTTATTTTTAAGTCTTAGCTGCCACCACCACTGTCACTGGTTTCCTAAGAGCAGCAGCAACGTTGGCAGAAACTGTCCCAGGCCATATTCATGTACTGACATTCCAACTCTAGCTGATCAAGGAGCTGTCAGTGCATATCACAGAGCTGGGGAGAGTTTCTGTTCCTGGCTCTCTTGTTCTAAATGCAACTCTTCCAAAGCATATCTTTTGCCTGTACTGAAAGGGAAGGCTTTTTGATGTTGGGAGCATGACCCAGCTGGAACCTCTTCCATTCACATCAGGACATGGTTATAGTTACAACTAATGAAAGCAAAAGTTTATTAATTTACTTTATACTCCAGACAGATACATAGTTTATCAAATTCTAATATAGGCCAGTAGTATTATTCCTACTGTTGAAACATAAATATCTTAACACAAACCAAGTCATCTAGGTTATACCACATTTTATTAATTTCATGTGGTATGAAAAGTGATAAGCTCTCTCACACAAAATATTTGGTTATTTTTAATTTTTCGGTGTCATTACTGAATTTGCATTAGTGATCACTGATAATTAGATAAGCAGCAGATAAGCTTTAACTTTTAAACACTGTATTAGAGGAAATAAAGATTTGTTGCTATCATTATAGATTAGATGTATAGGAGAGATGTCCTGAAAATAGATTTGTTGGCACAGTTATTTCAACAAGCACGATAATACTGTATAATACAGGTCTTTGTGAGGTTAGAATCCTGAAAACATTTATGTAAATCTTTTTTGATGCTTTGGTTATCCTGACCTTTACTATCTTTTCTGGGGAATGAATAAGCTTTTGGCGAGAGGAAAAAGCTGATATGTTCTTTTCTATGGAAGTTGGTAGCTAAAGTGCTGTTAATTTATTATGCTCTGAGGGAACCATTGGACCTTTTGAACAGCACTCTCTTCTAAAGCAAATGATGTTCTTGTTCTCTGGAGAGTTTAGCACTTTCACACGTGAAAAAAAACATTTTAGAAAATAAAAAAGAAATAGTAGAAATTTAATTTCTTGAAATAATTTTCTAGTTGTGGAAGCATATCTTGTGAAATGCCCAGTGACTTCTGTCCTACCGTAATGCCTGGTTTCCTTCTAAGATAATTTATGTTTGAAATATCTGGCTTTGGTACCTTTCTAAAGATTTATTACAAGGAAAAGACTGTGCACTCTCTGGGCATCTAAAAATAGCTTTCCTTTTTGTGAAGTCATATGAACAGACTCCCTGCAAGTCTGTCTGTCCTTCCTTTGTTGGAGGGGGAGGTTGGAGTCCCATTGTGGAAATAAATTGACCTAAGTACCACAACTGATACAATTAGAAGCTGAGATCCTGAATAAATTATTAAACAGATATTTTAGCTGAATTATCTTTTAATTTTAATTAATTACATTTGTCCATATGGGCAAATTATAAAGTATGATACCCCCTTTCTTTGTAAGAAGACAGCAGTTTGCTGCCATTGAGCATCTCAATTTTGGTTACTGAGTTTTCTTACAGTACAGCATATCGATAGGACAGAAAGTCCTGTTAACACAGACAAGCTTTTATCTATTTTGTTTTTAATCTACTGAGTTTTATGCTTTCTTTCTCAGCCAGTATCCATCTGCATGGAAATATTACCGTACATCTGAGCTAATATAGAATATATTTTCTGTACTCCCTATCCAATTATGACTACAAACCAATTGCCTTTTTAAACTATCCTGTGGCCCTAGATAAATAAAGCCCGTGTCCGGTTTTTTTGCTTTTCTACCACTGTCAGAAAACAAAACCTCCCAGCTTTCACCAGTTTCCTTCTTACTGGCTCTTCCCCATCCTTTGCCCAAACTCCTAGAGCTAGAATAGAGATACAGAAGTAACCCCAAAAGAAGGTGACTGACAGAACACCACACAAGAGTGCAATTTTTGTGGTATTAATATTGTTGAGAATATTATGAGAAGTTACAAGCTGGTCAGAATTTCACAGAATTTCTCCTTGCAGCTGTGCAGCTGACTGACAGCTTGGAGGAAGCTGATTATCTAGACCCATTTCAATCTGGCTTCAGGCCTGGTCATGGCACGGAAACCACCTTGGTCGCCCTGGTTGATGATCTTCTCCGGGAGAAAGACAGGGGGCATGCTACCCTGCTGGTTCTCCTGGACCTCTCGGCAGCTTTTGATACCATTGACCACGGTATCCTTCTGGAGAGGCTACGGAGTTTAGGAGTTGGAGGCAGTGCCTGGCATTGGTTCCGCTCCTATCTCCAGAGCCGATCTCAGATAGTGGTGATGGGAGAGACGGAGTCGACACCCTGGGAACTCACTTGTGGGGTTCCCCAGGGGTCAATCTTATCTCCCATGTTATTTAATATCTACATGAAGCCACTGGGAGAGATCATCCGGAGATTTGGAGTAAGGTGTCATCAATATGCAGATGATACCCAGCTCTATCTCTCTGTGCCATCTGAATCAGGAGAGGTGGTTGAAGTGCTTGACAGGTGCTTGGAGGCGGTAATGGGCTGGATGAGGGCCAATAAATTGAAACTGAATCCAGATAAGACAGAGGTGCTGTGTGTTACAGGCTCTCGGGTCCAAGTAGTTGGGAGATACCCTGTCCTCGATGGGGTTGCAATATCCGGGAAGGGACAGGTGCGAAATTTGGGTGTACTCCTGGACTCTGCGCTAACACTTGAAGCTCAGGTGGAGGCCGTGGCCAGGAGTGCCTACTCCCAACTACGGTTGGTACGTCAACTGAAACCTTTCCTGGACAGAGATGACCTGGCCACAGTTATCCACGCTCTGGTAACTTCCAGGTTGGACTATTGTAACGCGCTCTACATAGGGCTGCCCTTGAAGACAGTTCGGAAGTTGCAGCTGGTGCAAAAAGCAGCCGCCAGAGTGCTGACAGGAACATCTAGCCGGACACATATTACGCCGGTTCTAAAAGAACTGCACTGGCTGCCAATTCACTACCGAGCCCAATTCAAGGTGCTAACTCTGACTTATAAAGCCCTAAATGACTTGGGCCCCAGATATCTAAAGGAGCGCCTTCTCCCATATCGACCTGCCCGCGTTCTAAGATCTGGAGGAGAGGCTCTTCTGGTTATCCCCCCGCCTTCAGTAGCTAGGCGGGTGGGCACCCGGGAGAGGGCCTTCTCGGTGGTGGCCCCCAGATTGTGGAATGGTCTCCCCTCGGAGGTACGTCAGGCCCCTTCCCTGTCCACATTCAGGAAGGCGGTGAAGACGTACCTCTTCATCCAGGCTTTTGGCTAAATGTCCCCTCCGCTTCCCCCCATTGCACACTCTACTGTCTTTTAAACTGTTTTTTTTTTAATCAATATTATTATTATGCTGGTTTTTAAAAATTTTGTATTGGTTTTAGCATTGTTCTATACAGTTTTGATATGTGTATATTTTATATGTTGGTAGCCGCCCAGAGACCCTAGGGTATGGGGCGGGATATAAATAAATAAATAAATAAATAAATAAATAAATAAATAAATAAATAAATAAATAAATAAATAAATAAATAAATAAATAAATAAATAAATAAATAAATAAATAAATAAATAAATAAATAAAAAGAACTCACTAAGAACTCCAAATGTATTTTTTCCATTTGTATTTAATCATAGGATTTTACGTATATTTTTAAAAAGAAATCTTAGGACCTTTCTGTACTTGGCCTTTTTCTGAAATATATCTCAAGATAGGGGCTTGCTGTCCACGCACTAATGCAGACTATGGCAGACTGGGACCTGCCATAGTCTGTATTAGTATGCGGAAAACAGACTCCTGTCCTGAGATACATTCCAGGAAGAGGCCAAGTGTGGAAAGGGCCTTAATTTCACAGTTCAGACTGAAGCAAAATTATAATTAAATCATAAATCTCCAGCTGCATTCACTATTCTTTCCAAATAGTTTGTCCAGCTGTATGGATTGCTTAGGTGAACAGAACTAAACTTTCTGCCATACCAAATTATAAGCTGATAAAAGAGAACAAAGTTTTTCTTTTTCCCCACATTGTACATTGAATGAAGAAGACAGTATAAAATGTCCAAAGGGCAGAGGCTTTGAGTAGGAAGAATTTCTTGGTATGGATAGAAGAAAGAAAGAAAGAAAGAAGTGGAACAGGATACAGTGGGGAAAAGAACCTACCACTGAGAATACTACTGAATGATTTAATGTTGCTGTTCTGAGCACAGGCCAAATCTGCCTGTCCCCATGAAAACTTCAGTAAACCCCTGCATTGGGGAACCACATCCATTTTTTCTTCACCCCCTCAGCCTTGATAGGAAGTCCAGCTGATGTCACCATGCCCTGTCCTGCCTAATGCAGCGATGACAGGGGAAACCCCTCCCAGGTGCACCTCCAAACACACCACACACAGCTTACATAAGATAGACAATGATAAAAGGGGGTCATAATAGGAAGGGGAAGTGGCTCATTGCTTCAGTCACTTTAGCGGAGGTGTGCGCCTCTGCTTGACAGCAGCTTCTTCTAATCTTTTCAGCTGAGTGCAGGGAAGCCACGGGGACTTCACCCGTAAAGGCGAAGCAGGGCTCGTTTGCTAAATCAAGCCCTTTACCCACATGCGCCTTGTCAATCGGGAGATCAGGGAAGGGGGGGTGTCATGTTTGTAGCCGGAGAGACAGTCAGAGAGCCATTTGACACCCTCATCCCTTCTCTTTCAGCCAAATTTCTTTGAAGAAATCCCCCAAGCATTTGCCATCACAGCATGCACAGCAGGGACAGCGAGCACAGGCAAAACCCCGCCTGTTAATGCTGCAATCGCCAATCTCTGCCCCCAATAACCTGGGAGTGTCCCCATATCCTCCTAATTCATGGCAGGAACAGTTGGAAAGGGTTTTTTTTTTTTTTTTTTGCCATGGATTTGTGCAATTTGTCCCACACATAGCCCAGATTAGAGGCTTTGCTTAGGGACGCTCCGAGGCAAACTCTTGTTTGCTGCGGAGTATATTCAGCATGGGGATGATGCCATAGTGTTTAAGAATCTGTGGCTAAATCCAATAAAATCCACTCTGCTGTTGTCAAAATGCCTATCCACATACCTAAGCCAAACTGTTTTTCTCAAGCCAAGTTCTGCCACAGTGAAACAATCTTGGACCCACAACTTCCTTCCCAGATTTTCGAAGAAGACAGTGATGTCAATGTAGATAAAGTGCAGTAGCGTTATAATGTGCTAGTAGTGGCCGTGAGAGAAATATCAGTGTTAGTGGGGCACTCCAGCCTTGGGTAATTGGGAGCATACAGATCAGTCTCTTGGTGGCCAGGAGAAAAGGATGTTTATTTTTCCTTTTTTTAAAATGAATTCGTTACCATGTTGGGATCTAGAAATATTGTGCCATTCTGTTATGTAATGTAATATTACATTTTTGTATCTGCATCCACATGTAAACCTGAAAACAGAAGTTTGTAAAGTATTAGGACAGTCAGTCTAGTTAATACTAGAAATGGGATTTTTAAAATTACTATTATGTTTATAACCTAGTCTTTTCTACATTAATGAGAAATATGGGCTATTACCAGATGTGTTATTAACACCACTATGGCATATTCATCCAGAAAAGTTAAAGCAGCATCTATGGGTCTCTCCCCACCTTCTAGCTCCTAGATGACTGTGAGCAGGATAATTTTCAGGCTCATGTTCTTTTCAAGGACTTCCATGTGCAACTGCCTGGTCACTGGGAACTGGCTGTTGATCTAGATAGGTCACTCGTCTGATTCATCAGAGCCTTTCTTATCTTTATACATTTTCCATCTTGTCCTGGTAGAAATACTGGTTACCTCCAGAATTGCAGAAAACCTCTCTGCCACTTCCTGCCTAACAGATGGAATGGTCAGAAGCTACACAGGTATGGCGCAGCTGCTTCCAGTCTGCCTGACGGGCCAACTAGAAGCTGTGCTGTCTCTTTGCCACGGCTTCCCGTCCACCAGATGGGACATGCCGTTGCCCGCAGTACTAGTGCAGCATGTCCCTGAAAGCACAAAGTAAAAGGATGATTAATCAGCATCTTTATACTTCAGTGAATGCAGCTCAGCTGCTATGGACTGAAAAAAGAAGTGCCTTGTAAACTAGGTAAGGCTAAAATTCAGCGGCTAGCTAGAGATCAACAAGTAACCTGGTTTTGACCCCTGGTTTTCAAGGTTACACACTCTATACAACACTGAAATATTCTATTGTTGCTATTGCATAGTAAGCAATAAGGTTCTTCCACAAGGTGAGCTGCACTGTATATATAATATTGTGTTCCATGCAAAGAGGCAATTGTTCATTTAATAAAAACATATAAAAACCAAAATAAGAAATAATTCAGCCTCTAGAGGTTGAAAGAGACAAGGTTATAATTTTCTTCTAGTCTTTTTGCTCTTTCACAGCCGTTTGCAATTTGGAAGAGCAAACATGTTTAAATTTTTCAGTTGCTCTTTTCCATTATTTTCGCTGCATATTCTGGAGGTAGTTTTTGTTATGCAGCTGTTGTTTGCTAGTCTAGCCTACTACTTTTCTGGTCCACAGAGCATTTTTCATGATGCAAGGTGCTTCAAGTTGTGCTGGACAGGCATGATATACTCTGGCGTGAAATGCTTTATAAGCTGACAACCCAAAAACACAAGCCAAAGGTCAAAAATACTTTCTCTGCTCTTAGTTATCAAATCATGGTGGTTGTACTAATCCTGTGAAAGCAAGTAGTCATTGCAACAGTAGTGATAGGAGGCCTAAAACAGTTTTTCCACAGGTCAGTCGGAACACTTACTGATGGTGGAATAGAAAGGACAGAAATCTTCTTAACTTGGGTCACAACCATGATTAGATACTGTAATCCCAACTTCAATCTCAACTTCAAGTTAGGTTACGATATTATGCTCAGCTAGAGGCTTTTCTTGATGATTCTGGAGATAGGTAGACCAATATTAAACTACAGCACATTACATTCAAGTTGCAGAATCTGTAATGGCTTTCTCTTTCCTCCCTGTTGTCTTTACAATTCTTACCATTTGTCTTCCCTCGACTCTGCTGCAACATAAATTTAGAATACATTGGGAACCTTGTAAAGTGTTTGGCAGCAAACAGACTTTGTGTGACGCAGGCATGGAAGTTGTTTACTCTTTGTAGAGCCGCAGCTGAAGTCCAGTCCCAGGTTGCATTTATATCATATTTTGTATTTATATAGTGTTCCATCATTGCTCCAACGTAAACTGTAAGGAAATGTGGAGTAAAATTTTGGATAATTTGGATTAATTAGAAGCCCCAAAATACTCCAAATTTGAACTCCCAGAGAATTTGTAGTCGAATCGTTTTACATAGGTTTTTTTTAAATAACGAAGAATACCATAAACAGAGACAAAACTCATTTCAAACTCAAAAAGCCAGTATTTTTTTGTTAAATCAGTGAAAAAGAATTTATTAGAAGTACAGAACAGAAGTTAAATTGAAATGTAAAGCCATATCAAAGATAAATTTCATTAAACATACACAAGGAACAGAAATCAACATGCAAATCCCATACATGGCTAAATAAATGAGCATTTCCCATTAAAATATTTTTATGAATTAAACTAAACCCATCCCATTTTTATTGAGCCAGCCAGCATGTAGCTATGCTCTCTTATGGAGGGAAAATCTGAAAATGAGAGAAATTCCTATAAGAGCAATTTAAAAAGCCAGAAAGAGATAGAAAATCCCTAATACTAGAGATGATTCCCTAGCCCTAGCCAAAAATTAAGAAATATAGGGAAAAATATAAAGAGGTAAGGAAAAATATGAAAATTAAGGAGGAATGGAGTAAAAACCCAGAAAATCTCTCTCATCAATGTGTCTCAATACGCTCAGAAATCTAAAACTGTAGATGTGAGATTCCAGCAGGCCTGCATTTCCTCAGGAACAAAAAAATAACTTTAAAAATAAAAATAATGTCCTGTCTTGATCAATCTGGTTTCCAAAAATGAACAAAAATCTCCCAAAATTATAAGAAATGCTACTAAAAAGGGTGTTATTTAATTGCTTTTACCAGAGAGACAGATGTATAGCAGAGAAGCTGAATTGATAAAGACAGTAGCTTATACCATGCTACAGTCTAAAAGGGGTCTTATCACTGACATCCAAGGTCAAGCCTAGAAACAAAAGCAGAAGTCTAAACAAAGATCCTCGTTGCTAGGGAAATGCCTAGTCACGAATGGGAGAGGACAAACTACTCTCACAAAAGGCCATGTTGAATGAGGGGTTGGGGGTTTGTTGTTGTTTAGGTAACATGGAGTTTTAATTGACCTGCCTCTATCAATATCTTATAGTTTTTCCAAGGATAATCCAATAGGCTTGTTGATCCTATCCATCTGTTTTTTCCATTGGCTTCCCCTTTGGCTTCCTTGCCAAAACACCACATTTCCCTCCTTGCCATTCCATCTGTTTGCTGTCATCCCATGCAAGTTTGCTGAGGTAGGAGCTGAAGGCAGTTTTAATATATAACACTAGCAATAGCATTCAACCTATCTAGCCTACTGAAGATCTTTATAGCATTGTTCTTGTTTGTGCAATCAAGAGTGAGGCAATTATTGAAAATACAAATATTGCTGCCTGGTTGCTTCTTCTGATACTTTAGTTGTTGTCCTCAATTGTTGCAGTGCCAATTCTTTGAACACTGTTACTTTCTTTAGCTCTCTTCCTCCAGTATCAGATATCGACCACCTTAAGAAAATAATTTCTCTGTGGTGTGCAGTTAAAAGCTTCTTGTTATCCAGCACTTTCACTTCTAAGCACTGGCGGAAGCTTCTAATGCTTGTCCTATTGATTTAGTCCCTCAGAAAATTAAAGGCACTTCTAGTAACACACAAAGTACATTACCACTGCATTGCTGCTCCTGATATTTTAAATTCCCTCTGGTATTAGTGTCATGATTGTATAAAAGATTTAGAACTTTAAGGGATCCAGTGTTAAAGATAAAATTTGCTAGAGTTCTATAATGAAGTTTCTTCATTTATATCCTGGTAGTGTCTAAGGATTCAGGAAAGGTAACAAGACGAGTACTGTACTTTGGTTCAGGTTCCTTAAAAATTATATTTAATAATTTTTGAGATATTGAACTCATCAATAGTAAATACTTTCTCTCAAGAGGAAGATTATCAATTCCTCTAGCCATAGCAGAAAAACTTTCACGTAATCCAGTGATGAAGATGTGGGTGCTATCTTTATTTTTTTCCCATAGCTTGGTTCTCTCATATCTATTAAAAGACCATTCGTCATAAATGAAATTAACCTAGCTAGTTAAAGGGAATAATGAGATGGAGAGAAATTCCTTTGCCCAGCTTCCTAAAATTTCTTGACACTTAGAAACTTGAAAACACCTCCATACCTTGACGTATCAATGTCAAGATGCCCACTTACATCAGTCTTCTAATAACACAAGTCACACATAACATAGAACTCACCCTAGATTTATCTTGGCATCTTTTCTCTCTTACTGTTTTAACAAGGAGTATTTATTTGTATTTGTATTTCTATCCCGCCCTATACCCAAAGGTCTCAGGGCGGGTTACAATATTATATTAATCTTAGACAGGTCCCTGCCCTCAGGCTGACGTTAAAACCTGAAGTATATTTTTTCTGCAAAATTTATTTAAAATCAAACCCAAAATTACAGAGTTTTTAACAAAGACTTTAATGGGTCTACATGAAATCCGGATTATAGGTCCTGAAGGACCCATAATGATCCGGATTTACCTAGCTGTGGTGGAAACAATTGTGTCCCTAATGGGGTCTCTGGTGGAAATGGGGTCATCTGGCTCTCAGCTAAATGGGTTCTTAATGGGTGCTTCAATGGGTGCTTAGTGACAGTGGGAAAACACCCCAAAAGCACTGGTGTCTGGTTTTCCTGCAATAGCAGGATTACTTACCTTGAGCCACGCGCGGGGGACAAAATAGAAAGCCATACATGTGCAGTGGTGGCAACACATCCTTCCAGGTTTCCATGATGGCTGAATACTCAGATGTGTACACCACTAAACATGTAAAGACAGTGCTGGGCATGAAATCCATATTGCCTCCATCTTTTTAAAATAATTTGCTTGTAATGTAAAGAGGCAAATTCATATTTTTATTATGCAGAGTTGTGGTACAGATCACCCAGCTTTTTAAGGAAAGAAAACTTGCCAGATAGTCCATGGTTTAGTCTGGTTCTGTTTGAAATTCTCCTAGAGGTATTGATAAGCTCAAGGAAAAATATTAACAGAAGGCAAAGTAAAAATCTACCTTCCTATCAGATTTAGTTAGCTGAAGGATTTATAGTATTCCATAATGAATTGTACTTTTTAACACATAATTTACAAGCTTTTAAGATTTTACAGCTTCTGTTTTTCTGGGCAGTTTTTATCATGTAACTTTTCATTGAGTCACAGTATTTGAAAATGCAAACACAAATCATACTACACTTAGACGTTATTTCTAAAAAACAGCTCTCAAGTTTCAGAAGCAGCTTGAGCTATTTGAGGATGGAGCTGGGAGAGTAAGATGCTGTCTAAACTTTATTACTCCTTTTTTATGTCCTTATATTTGCTTATTGGAGATTAGAAAATCCCTTTCCAACTGGCATATATCAGCCAGCTTTGTACAGACTTTGGGGAGGTAGGTATTTTTGCTGGGCGCATTGTAGATTCAGCCTCTGAGGCAGTGATGATGCACTGGATGAGTATCAGGTCAGATAACATATATATGGATGAACAACTTTTTGAATTCTCTTTCATTTGATTCTAGGCTCTTTATACAATTTTTAGGAGATTCTAGCTTGTAGAATTGCCATTTTCTTTTGCTTTTGCTTGCAGAGATCTTTACTCATTTGCACTCATAGCTGTCTTCTGTTTTTCAAATGTTACCAGTCTTACAGAATAATCCCAATGCAATCAGCTAATATGGGCTACGTGAGAGATACTTTATGAAGCAGTGTTGGGTCTCAGTAGACCCAGCTGCCTTATGGAGAGCCAGATTGGATGCAAAGATTACAAAGGACAGAATGCAATTTGTACAAGGATTTTTCTCATCTGGTGCTCTCTAGCTGCTTTGCCTCCTAAAGGCCTCTCTGAATAGTCAAGGGACCTTCTAAAACAGAAATAGAATTGCTCATGTTATGAGGGAAGGGGGGTTGCTACAATCTGATTGGAGCACTTTTGAACCATACTTGGAATTGCTAGGTACTGTCCAGTCAAAGGTCTTCTTTGTTTTATCCATTACTTTCTTTGGAAACATATTGCAATCCTGTGCTTTCCCAGACATTTGCACTTCCCCCCGGTGTCTGATAATTTAATAATAAGAGAAGGTGAAATACATGGACATATATTAATGAAAGTTTAATTTTTTTTCTAAAGCCAAATTGGAGGGGTTTAGTGAATAGGGTGACTTTTATTTACTGCATTTTTGACAGTAAGTAGTGCAGGCCATGTAGTGCAGGCTTGAGGGGTACTGGTTTGATCCTCAGCCTTTCCTCACAAGTAGGCAATGGCAAACCACTTCTTAATCTCTGCCAAGAAAATTGCTTCAACTTGATGGTATGCAACAACACTATGAAGACACAGTAGTGTCATGGGCAGGTAGGTGCATGCAAGTTTTAATGCTTTAAACATCCTGTGTCAAGTAGTTAAACTTGTTTGGATCTATGTCTTCCTTAAAAACAGAATATCATGATAAAGCCTTTTAATTCCAAATTCATGGTTTTTAATCCATCATACCAAATTTTATTTGAAGTGATGTAAAATCCCTAAAAATGCTGGCATTGATAACTGATGCTGTACTCCTGGTATATCAGTGGCTACTTCCAGACACAAATAAAACAGACCTCCTATGGGTTCAAGGCCTCATCTTGCAGTGCAATTCTGAAAATTTCATGTCAGTTGGTGAATCTATGTCCTGTAAGCGTAACTGGACCTAGGCAGAGGCAATAATGAGTTCTTTTTTATAACATGTGTTTACTCTTACGATCTGCAGACAGCATCAGAATTATCATCCGAGAAATCTTGTCAGCCATTACTACATTGGAAAAAACCATTCATAACTGATGATGAGTTTACTAGTGGTAGTGACCAATCTGAAGTCTGCAAGCTTTTACTCACCAAAACCTGCAGACTGAAGCATGACATAAAGCCCCGTACCTAATGTTGGCCAAAATGACAAATTGGATTAGAGAAGTTGGTGGTATACCATCCACCCGGCTACCCAGTGACAGAGCTGGTAGGGATAGTCTCTGATGTGGTGCTGGAGAACCCCAGGAAAGTAGGGTTCTTGGGGACTTCATGGCCCCTGTGACAGCCATGGGTTGTCTCAATTTTTTCCTGGTCCAACATGCATGATGAGCCATATTTTTGACCTAGGTTTCATTTTGACTATAAGGAGGGTGTCCTGGATATTTATGGGTGTGGTGTCAATGCTACTATCTGTATAGACAACGATTTGGTGAAGTTTGATATTGTGACAGCAAGGATAGAGGATTTGTTAAGATGATTAACCCCCATCCATTGGATTCTGGAATGCTCGGGCTGATGACATGACTGTTTCTAAGTGCCCTCTGATGCTGTGCAGTTTGAGTTGTTCCTTAAGTTTTTAAGAACTCCTGGCAACAAAACAATTTTGGAGACACCTGGAATGCAAGTGGCATGTCAGTAGTGGTTGTTATGAAGTTGAACACAAGTAGTAGCAGATAATCATGCTTACTGCATGGCAGTGAAGGTTATAAAGAAGGGTTACTTTGTAGCTTGGCAGCCTCTATTGCATTTTCACATGGTCTGCCAGCAGAGCTTTCTAGAGTGGTGTGAAGGGGCTGCTGTTGTCTGTTTCGTTAAACTTTGCAAGGTAGTTTGTGGATAATATTGCCCATCTTCATGCTGAGTTGAACACCACTTTGGGTACAATGCTGCTTGAGGTGTCCAGGGTAGTGTGGACCAGTTTTGTAGTAATGGTTTTTGAAACCTGATGATGTGGACAATAAGCTTGCTGCTGTGTAGCCCACAATATGCCCCCTCAACTCTTGCCCATCTTGGCTCATTAGAACAGGCTGTGTGTGAATGACTAGATGGGCTCGGGATGTGGTGAATGCTTTACTCTCTCTCTCTCTCTCTCTCTCACACACACACACTCAAAGACACACTCTTTTTTTCAGTAAGGTGTTACATGAGGCTCATGGAGGGAGCCTAGGGGGAGCGTGTTCTCAGTAGTGTTCCCAGAGTTGGGGACCATCTCCCCACTGAGATATATCAGGCATCTGTAGTAAATTGTATTTCCTTAATCTGGCTTTTGATTCCTGAATATATTTTAGTTCATATTTTACCTTCTTTATTTTCAGTTTCATTTAATGCTGTTTTAACTTCTTGTTAACTACCCTGAGACTGCAGGCTTTCCCAGAAGAAACTAATTATTTAGATCCTCTTCTATTTGAGTTTGGGCTTGGTTTGGAATTAGAATTAGCTTCCGTTTTGTGAGAGAAAGATGGAGTGCAACCCTGTTGATTCTTCTTGACCTCTCAGTGTTTTTAGATAGCATGGAATATACATTGCCTTTGGAAAACGGAAGTGGGGTGCACTCTGTTGTAGTGGTTTTGCTCCTGCCTCCATGGATGAGCTTATGAAGTAGCATTGGGTTACAGTACCAGTGTGTTCTGGCAGCTAAGCTTTGGGGTGACCCAGAGCTCAGGTGTGTTACTGGTGTTGGGGAATGGTCATCAGGATTTTGATCAGGGTATCATTGGATTTCATTTAACTCTTGTTTCTCCTTAACATGTCCATCAGAAGAATTTGTAAACGTCTTGAATGTTGTGATGGACTGGATGAGGGTCCATAAAATAATATAATAAATGCAGACAAAATAAAGACTCTGTGGGAGTGCTCTTAGCATCACCATTGCCTCTGGAGGCAGCCAAGAGTGCCTATTACAGTCTTCAACTGGTGTACCAGCTGGGTTCTTACCTTAACTGGAATAGTCTGGCTACAGCTATCCACACCCTGGCAACCTCACATTCAGACTACTATAATGCACTCTATGCAGGGCTATCTTTGTATCTGCTTCAGAAGCTGCAGTGCTATAGCACAAAATAAGGCAGCCAGCTGTTAAGTGGGGTGCCTTTTTGTGGATCCATTACACCTGTGCATAAACAACTGGACTGGTTACAAGTTAGCCACAAGGGAAGATTCAAGATTTTATGCTTGGGATAAAGAACATCTTCCAGATACAAGCCTATAAGAGTCCTGAGATCATCTGTGGTTTTCACAAAATGTAGAATCTCATCTTATGATGGAACATAGTTGGACTTTTTCCATGGTACTAGAATATTTTTCCCTCTCATATTCATGTGGCATCTACAATTACAGCCTTAACGAACTTGCTAAAGCCATGTACTCTAGCTACTCATTCCTGCTGTGCATAGTTTTTTATTCCCTTTAGTTTCCTGTAACTTTTCACATGGTTTTACCCTTGTCTTTAATGTTTTTTTTTTAGTAAGGTGCTGTAAGATTTTTATAGAAAGCAGTACAGAAGTGTTTTAAATATATATTATCAACCTGACACCAGCCATACTAAACAAATAATTTAATAGTGCATTAGAAATAACAGAACCAAGTGAAAATATTCCTGCAAAGTTGACAGAGAAAACATTTTCTAGAATTTGTGATAGCTAATATAGACATCCAGGGCTATAATAAAGATACCAACATGAAAGGTAAGAGTAGAGAAATTTAGATATGGATCTTAAGCTTTTTTTTTTTTAAAAAAGTTTATCCCACAGTTTTCTTTCACTTAACCTGATAGTCAGTGATGCCATATCAGCTTCTTGTGAATTTGCTGAATATATAAATGTAATTCAAAACATTTATTTGGTTTTCTCTGCATAAATCCATCGGTAGTAATTTTTGGAACACCTGAGAACATTCTCTTGGACAGTGAGACCAATGAGTGTCACAGAAAGGAACAGATGAGTAGAAGTGGGAAGATAGTTGCAACTACAGACAGGAATTGCTTTGGATAGAAGTGACAGAGGAAAATGGAATAATTATTATTTATGTATGACTTAGATTTTTGGCATGACAGCTGTTTGCAATAAATGTTGTAAGAAGCAAAGGGAAGCCTACAGTCTTAGGCAATTTCCAAACAGGAAAGCGGAAGAGCACTACAAGCAAAACACTCTTCTTCCTTGACATTAAAAGAAGAGCTATGCTGGAAGTGCTACTCTTAAAGCTGGTGCAACCCATAAAATGTGCAACCAAGTTGTGATCTGGGTAAGTGGAGGGCAGCTCCCCCTCCCAGTGTGATTTTGACAGGGAGGTGGCTGCTTCCCCTGTGTCAAGATCAGCTGTGATCTTCAAATGGGAGACGAGAGACAGGGCCTCCCCCATGTTAAGATCAGCCATTTCTTCCATGAGCCATTTCCTGTATTTGATGATAGCCACATGACTGCAACACTTCATCCTTTTCTGTCTTGACATCATTCATGTTAGAGGGATGAATGTGGCATCCACTGCCTTACTTGGCACCTTATGCCCTTATGCCTCATGTCATAAAAGCACCCATAGAACGTACAACAAAAAGTTGCTCAGGAATGGCATAGAGATGGTAGCCTCCACATGCTCATGCCTTTAATCTATATTAAAGACAAAAAAAGTAGTTCCAAGGTACATTCTCTGACCTTTAACATGGATCAGAGGTTGGATGGAAATACTAGTGTCCACATGCTACCACCTTTAAGTCACCTTTAAGCTACTTTTAAAATGTGTATGGAGGCATCTGTTGTCCCTACAAATGGAAATGTGGCCTGATTCATAAAGTCTCTTAGCTTCTTTTGTATTAAGCAATAAAGTCTGTACCTCTTCCAGATAGGGCTAGTAAAAATTCTATATGGTTACAAGGCCAAACAAAATTGTAGATCTTTTTATATAAAAGTAACTCCCAAGCCAATTCACATAATGAAACCCCACAGTCAAACTTATTGGATTACAGACTCTCAGAAAAAAAATCAGCTTCCTGTGACATTTTACACAGAAATAATAATAATGCATCAGATTTACTAATAAAAAATGTGCCTGACTAATGTGTCCTATTTGCACTCTGTTCTTTCCCAGGCTAGATATTCTCTGTTCTTTATCCTTCCCCTCTTAACAGTGTGGTGTTTAATAAAATACTAAATGTTTTATTGTTTAATCAGCAGTAAGAAGAATTTATGAGATAAGTCTCAAGTGAACATCCTGTAATCCAGGTTCTGTTTGTAGTCCCACTACATGTTGATATCCAACTAATCCCAGTGGGTTTCATTCTGAATGATTTGGGCAATGAATGACATCTCACTGGCAGACTCTATTTGTCAGTGTATGAATAGTATGCATGTGTGCTTGAGCTGATAAAGAAATTGGAATGTCACTAAACATTTTAACTGACCAAGTAACAGAATGAAGAAAGATCCAGCTATGTCTAAATTTTGCCCACATCTGGCCCACTTTCTATGTCAGAGAACAAATCAGCAAAACAATTAGACATCCCCCCCACACACACACTCACACATTGTCTGATCCAAAGGGGAAGCTTTTGGATAAGACAATATGAAAGGAAAATGTGTTCTCTCACTGAAGGTGCATCAAATGTGAGTTAAAACTTGGGTGTCATCCTGCAGGTTTATATTAACCCAAAATGTGTTTCATTTGTCAACTGGATTAACAGTATCAATTTTTCATAATTGACTTTCTTTATGCTTCCAGTACAAACTCATGCAAAATCAAAATGACATTTATAATCACATACTCCATGATCTTTGTAGCCCTAAGAGTAAAACCTGGCTGATGTTATTAGCTTGAAATGTAATGAACAAAGATGCACTGGAGTATAAATGGAGAAAAGAGAGAGCAAATTCAGTACTAAATCTGGTACAAACCTGAAACAATATACCATGAGCTAAATGCTGTCTAAAAATAAACAGTGAATCTTTTGTAACCATCAAAAAGTGCTTCTTCAAATATAGTTGTTCACATTAAATATTTAATAGTAACTATCTTCATATAAACCTCTTTGTAGCTGAAATGTGGAATAATCCCTGATGGCCATATTTTATCAGTTAACAACTTCAAGCACTATGGGTGTTTTTCCACTGCAGCCCTTAGATCTGGATCTAAGAAGATCCAGATCTAAGGAATGGGTACATCTAGTAGATCCGGATTAAGGGAAGCACCCAATGTGTTTCTGCAGGAGGTGTGCTAACACCCCTGCTGTGGAAACAGCTTTGCACCCATGTGGGGAATCCGGATTGACCCACAAGGGGTCGGTCCACTACCCCAGGTGTTTTGGGGGGCAAGGGGGGGCAGTCTTTGAAGTCACTTCAAAGCATGAGCTCAACTTTCGAAGTTGAGCTCATGCTTCGAAGTCACTTCGAAGTGAATGTGAAGTCAACTTCGAGGTGACTTTGAAGTGACTTCGAAGCCAATGTTGGGGGGGGGTCCCAAAGGTGCATTTCCTCCACCTAGCCTCCTTTGGACCCCATTGCCTTTTTCTAGTGGAAACAGGCTCCCTTTAATCCAGATTTTCTGGGAGAAAACCCCATTGTAGACCCCTTAATGGTGTCTACAGAAAATCCGGATTAAAGGCCAAAATGTACCCATTAGATCCGGATTTCCCCAATGGCAGTGGAAACAATCGGGTCCCAAATGGGTGCCGTAGTGGAAATGGGGTCATCCAGCTCACACCCAAATGGGTCGTAAATGGCTGCAAAAATGGGTACTTTTGACAGTGGAAAAACACCCTATGACAGTTTTTACATGCTTTACCATATCAAGAAAAAACACTTTTAACCCTCTACAGTATGGCTGAAAAATTGTTATTTGTGTGTTGTGGAGTGTTTTTTTTCCCCCTGAGGGTGGACACAGTTTACAAAAATAAATCTACACTTTCACTTGGCTGGGAAACAAAATTAATCCACCCAACTGATAAGGGTTCAAAATTCCAGATCCCTGAAATACTTAAAAACTATAAGTGACTGAATGTTACATGCTAATTAAGGAGTTAAATCACTAACAGAACACTTTAAAAAGTTGAATATACTTGCTGTCCTTAATATTGTGTTTGATATTGCTATATGATGTATAGAACACTGTGTGCAACTTGGCAGTGGATGTTATTTCAGAAAAACAGAAAGTTGAGAAATTGTGTTATGAGAAAAGGTTAAGGAGTTAAATTGGCGTAGAAATACATGTTAAAGTAGAGTGATAATAAAACTGATAATCTGTAAAATAAACTGAGGTCCTGTCCCCAAGCAATTTAAAGCCCTCTACAAACCTTCCTTTGCCTCTGAGCGCCCCCATTTTCAACGAGCTTCCAGCGCTACAAAAGGAGGAAACTCTGTGACAAAAAAAGTGCACTTTAAAGAAGAGTTCCAGAGCTCTTTTTGGAAGTTTCAGGTTTTCCTGGCAGCATTTACCATGAGGACGCTCCGTGGCAAATGAGGCGGGGATTGCTGCCTGCACACACAGACATAGAACATTCACACATCTCCCAGAAGTGCAGCAGCTTCCCTTCCTTTCCATTTCTAAAGCTCAGAACTTTCAAAGAGCCAGAATAATGCAGAATTGCAACACTGTTGCAATTGTTATCAGGTGTGAAGTGGTGGATTGCTACAGTCATTGCTGCTCTACTGGGTGGATTTTGACAGTGATCTGTGAAAGTGTTGAGAGTGAATGAGCGAACGATCGCATGGCCGATGGCTGCAGCCACTGTCTTTTCCGGCATGGGAAGCCATTTCGGGGGGCAGAGATCTGGGAGATGAACAAAGAACCGACGGCTATTTTTCCTTTGAACTTGTCGGGGTTTTTTTCCTGGTTGTGGCCGGGCAGAGCGCAGTCCCTCCCCGTTCCTGCCGGCACCCTATCAACAAGAGAGGGGGCGGGGAGAAAAAGATGCGGACAAGCAAAACACGCTTCCATGGGGACGGAAGGTGTGTTTTAAATGTGCGTTTTGCTGAGCCTCATGCGGATGCTTATTCTGGAATTGCACGGCACTTTTAAAGTCCGCTTGAATAGTGTGATGGTAGGGGGAAACTAGAGAGGCAAATCAGTCATTTGGGGACACAGCCTGAGTGTATCTTGCCAGCAACCAACTGAGTTCAAATGTTGAAATCCTTAGCCTTAGGTGGCTGTTTCTAGCAGTTTAAAACAATCATATATGATCTACTTTCAGTATTTCAGTACTGGTATTAGCTTTGAAGTTAAATTAGACACTGAATTCTGTATCCTGCTCCAAATTCCTTTCATTGTTTCATAACACTAGCTTTTTATTCAAAGTGTATTTATTCATTTACCAAGAAGACTTAAATCAGTTAAGGCTATGACTCTACTTAAGCAGCAGAAGATGCCTAGGGCAGGTGCTCCCACCATAGGGGTCTCACTCCAGCTTGCCTAGGCTCAGCTTAGATCCCTCTTGGCTCAACTGTGCCTATGTTATCCATCTCCCTAGGGTCTGTACCTTCATACAACTTCCCTGCACAGGTGCAGCAGCTGTTTGATGGCAGAAGTGGGGAAAGTACAGTACCATCTGGATGTTCCTGTAGTACAGTTTTTGTTGGACACTCTTACTGTGGCTGATGGAACTGGACTCCAATGATATTTGATATTTGGAGGCCACAAGTTTTCCTTTCTGTTCTATGTGCATACAAAGCAAATGTGCAAACATTATGTGCAGAAAATTGAAGAATAGGTAGAGATCTGTGCAGGAGCTGCTGCTGGGAATACCTCTCTTCTACATATGTTCTCCATCCATAGTTTTAAACCAGAAAATACAGCATGTGACTGCCTAAGATAGCCAAATGTTTTATTTTACAGAACACAGACCTCTATTTAAAGGGCTGTTAGAGAATATTCTTTTGTTCAAATGTGTCCTTTATCTAAATCAGTCCAAACCAACTGTAAAGAAAAAGAACAAGTAGGAAAGATGATGAAGTGGTCCATCACCTACTGGCATCTGGATGGCAGACTAAGCAAGCACTTAGCTCTCTGTCTTCCCATTTTGATAAGTGTTAGTTCTGAATGAAGCAATCCCTGATAGATTGTCATACAAAATTCAATGTACTTATTGCTTTCTGTGACCTCTTTTGGTGAATTATTTTGCTCTTTTTTAGTTGTATGTATGTGACTGCTTATAGCACGTGGGTATGTGTGTGTACATGTCTGAGAAAATGTTTTGTGTTATTTTCTGATAAAATAAGATCACAGCTCCATATAATAGAGCCTGAGTAAGTTTCTAAGATAGTCCTTTTTGCAATATTGGTTGCAGGCACAACATGACAATTCATCAATTTCAGAAAAGTGTATTTCGTTATGACAATAACTAAAGATACAGTAATGACGTAGAGATTTTTTGTTTGATTGTTGTTTCCAATTACTGTGTTACAATTGTTGTATCCAGTTGCTTGAATTGGATAATATCCAAAAGTTTAGCACAATCACTCCTGGTGTTGCAAGATTTCTTTTTTTCCCCTAGTAGTCTCCTATACCTCATTCCTCTGCTTGCCCTCTGTCAGCATTTCTGATCCTTCCCCTTCTTCTTGAAATTGTCTTGCACTGCCCAGCATCTTAATTAGTTGTTCTGCCTCCTTTTCATTATGTGTCTTTCATAGTTTTCCATGGCGGAATACCGATGTTGCTGTGGGGTGACCCCACATATAGTGAAGGCCGGCAGCAACTATTTTCTGGCCATAGGGACAGGGCTTATTTCTATTTTGTAACATCTCTGGAGCAAGGTCCAAAAACACTTTAACTCCAGTTCCATTAAATTTTCGCTCTGACTTAGCCTTCAAGCTTTCGTATACCTCATCTTCCGCAAAGGCGATCAGTATGCCCCTGGGTTGTGTTGGTTTCCCGATTCTCATTCCCATAGTTTTGTACATTTTCACATGTTCCTCGACGGCAGAACTTGGTCAAAAGGAATGAATATAAATGTATATATGCAAACGCCAGGAGCCTTCGAGCCAAAATAGGGGAGCTAGAAAGCTTAGTTATGGAAAATAGGATTGATATTATTGGCATAACTGAAACCTGGTGGACCAGCGAAAACCAATGGGATACAGTCATCCCAGGATACAAACTGTACAGGAAAGACAGGGAAGGGCGACATGGAGGTGGTGTAGCCTTGTATATTAAAGAAGAGATAGAATCTTATGAACTGGAATGTCCAAGTGAGTCTGGCTCTTCCACAGAAGCAGTGTGGATAAAAATACCAAGCCAAAAAGGAAGTCTAACAATAGGGACATGCTACCGTCCTCCCAACCATACGTCCGAAGGAGATGAACAATTGGAGAAGGAGGTAAAGGAGGTAGCCCATAAAGATAGGGTAGTTATAATGGGGGACTTCAATTATCCTCACATAGACTGGGTGAACTCCTGTTCAACTCAGGAAAGAGAGAGAAAATTCCTAGACCTGATAAATGACTGTTCCATGGAACAAATGGTCATGGAACCAACCAGGGGAAATGCAGTCCTGGACTTGATCCTAAGTAATGCTCAGGACCTGGTAAAGGACATCACTGTAGCTGATCCAATTGGGAACAGTGACCACAATGCAATAACCTTCAACTTAAATACAGGGAGTAAGTTCTTAATAAAGTCTAACACAGAGACCTTAAACTTTCACAAGGGAAACTTCCCCAAAATGAGGAAATTAGTGAAAAGGAAATTGAAAGGGAAAGTCAAAAGAGTTAAATCACTTCAAAATGCATGGAGACTACTTAAAAACACAATAACGGAAGTGCAACTAGAATGCATTCCTAAAAGAAGAAAGGGGACTTCTAGGTCCAAGAAGAAACCAATGTGGCTCACAAATGCAGTAGATGAAGTCATTAAAAACAAGAAGAGTTCATTTAGGAAATGGAAGGCCTGTCCAAATGAGGAGAACAGGAGGGAACATAGACACTGGCAACACGAATGCAAGACGGCCATTAGGAAAGCTAAGAAAGATTTTGAGGAGCACATTGCTAAAAACATCAAAAGAAATAACAAGAACTTCTTTAAGTATATCAGAAGTAGGAATCCAACCAGGAGAGCAGTTGGACCACTAGATAGTAAAGGAGAGAAAAGGGTAATTAAAGAAGACACGGAGATTGCAGAGAGACTAAATGAATTTTTTGCTTCCGTATTCACGGAGGAAGACAGAAGACACATGCCAGTAGCTGAGCCTGTGTTTTCTGAAGAGTTAAACTGTACAGAAATAACCAAGGAAGAGGTCCTGGCATGTCTTAATAAACTAAATGTTAACAAGTCACCGGGACCAGATGGTATTCATCCAAGAGTCCTTAAGGAACTCAAATGCGAAATTGCCGACCTTCTAGCAAAAATATATAATCTTTCCCTAACATCAGGCTCCGTACCTGAGGACTGGAGGGTAGCAAATGTAACACCAATATTCAAAAAAGGATCCAGGGGTGATCCAGGCAACTACAGACCAGTTAGCTTAACGTCAGTTCCGTGTAAGGTGATGGAAACCATTATTAAAGACAAAATTAGTGTGCATATGGAGCAGCAGGCATTGCTGAACAAAAGCCAGCATGGCTTCTGCAAAGGTAAATCATGCCTCACAAATTTGTTGGAATTCTTTGAGAGTGTCAATAAACACGTGGATAAAGGTGAACCAGTAGACATTGTCTATCTGGACTTTCAGAAGGCTTTTGACAAAGTCCCACATCAAAGGCTACTGAGTAAACTCACCAGCCATGGAATAAAAGGACAGGTTCTGTCCTGGATTTGTGACTGGCTTAAGGGCAGAAAGCAGAGAGTAGTAGTAAACGGCAATTTCTCAGGGTGGAAAGAAGTAAAAAGTGGGGTCCCTCAAGGCTCAGTACTGGGACCAATGCTTTTTAATTTATTCATCAATGATCTAGAAAAAGGGGTACATAGTAAAATAGCAAAGTTTGCTGATGATACTAAATTATTTAGGGTAGTAAAATCTGAAAGAGATTGCCAAGAGCTCCAGAGGGATCTCTTAGCATTGGGTGAGTGGGCAACCAAGTGGCAAATGTGCTTTAATCTTAACAAGTGTAAAGTAATGCACATTGGGGCCAAGAATCCAAATTACGTCTATAAACTGATGGGGTCTGAGCTTTCTGCAACACGCCAGGAAAGGGATCTCGGGGTTTTGGTGGACAGTTCAATGAAGGTGTCAACCCAGTGTGCGGCAGCAGCAAAAAAAGCAAATTCAATGCTGGGAATAATTAGGAAGGGAATAGAAAATAAGTCAGCAAGTGTCATTTTGCCCCTTTATAAATCTATAGTGAGGCCACATTTGGAATACTGTGTACAATTCTGGTCACCACACCTCAAAAAGGATATTGTGGAACTAGAGAAGGTGCAGAGAAGGGCAACCAGAATGATTAAGGGTCTGGAACACCTCCCTTACGAAACCAGGCTGCAACGTCTAGGCCTCTTCAGTCTGGAGAGACGGCGTTTGAGAGGGGACCTGATTGAAGTATATAAAATTATGCACGGCATAGAAAAGGTGGATAGAGAAAATTTCTTTTCTCTATCGCACAACACTAGAACCAGGGGGCACTCTATGAAGCTGATGGGTAGGAGCGTAAGGTCTGACAGGGGGAAGTATTTCTTCACACAGAGGGTCATCGGCCTATGGAATGTGCTGCCAGAAGTGGTGGTGACAGCTACCAGTCTCGATGGCTTTAAGGTAGGGTTAGACAAATTTATGGATGACAGATGTATCAATGGCTACTAGAACGAATGCCTAGGTGCATCTTTCAGGCTGAGGGGTGGGGGGAGGAAATGGGGCGCTTCTAGGGCCATCTGCTGGGACTCGAGAGCAGGAGAAGGTTTGTCCTTGTCTCTGCTTGAGATGCCCATGAGCATTTGGTGGGCCACTGTGTGCGACAGGATGCTGGACTAGATGGGCTGTGGCCTGATCCAGCAAGGCTTCTCTTATGTTCTTATGTTCTTATGTTCTTATTTTCTTGATGTTTTCCTGTGTTGTCATAATATCTAATGACAACAGTATCTAATATCTAATATCATGCTGATATGGCCACTGGGATCTCCTGGGGGAGGACCTGTTCTGGTATACCAAAATCAGTCATTTTCGCAGAAAGCATTTCAGTAAGTTTGTTTAGTCTTTCTATCTCTAATTCCTGTCCCACCAACATATCATGTGCCTTAGAAGTAGTTTGTTCGATTCCTTGTAGTTCTTCTGTTAATACAGCAACCTTCTCCTTCAACTTTTCTACAGACTGCATTTGGCCCTCCAATTTTTTGAAGGAGTCTAGTAATAAATCTAGCTTCCAATTCAAAGCTACAAACTCTCTCTTAGGAGAGGGATTTTTCCAGTCTCCATAATTATAGCAGCCTTCAGATTTTCAGCCTCCACTGCTTCTAATAATCTTCTTCAATATTTAATGAGTCAGTTTCTTTTTTAGCAGTTTCAGTTTCTGTCCCAAATCTCCTGTTTCTCATTAAGGAGTCATCTGGTTTTGGGGGAGTTTTACTTAGTAAAATAGTCTCATTAGTACTTTATCTTCCTGGAGGTGTTACCAGACACATCTATTCTCTAATGATGCACATGCACACCTCAGTGTTACAATATTTCAGCAAATTAGGATTCTGAAGAATAAGTTATCAATTGGCATTTTATACAGTATTTTTAATATGAGTCAGATGTTGATGAATTCCAGTGCATAAGGGCTGTGGTCACACCTTCACTTTAATAATTCTTCAGTCCATCTTTACACCCCACCGCTCACACCTTTTTAGACCAATCTGTTCTATATGTGGACTTTTCTCCCTTCAATCATACTTTCTTGAGTCCTGATTTTTTTTAAGGTGGGATCGGGGATGAGGACTAAAGGGGGCTGGATACTGCATGAATTTGCCTTCCCTTTTGCCCAATGTGTGATCACACACTGTTGAGTTACAGAACTTTTATCATATGTGGAGAGGGGTGGAGATCTACACCCATTAAAAAGACTTGTAAAGGAGTCTCAGGTGTGAGTATAATGACCCAAACTGAGGATGAACTGAGGAAAGATCATTTCAGCTAGGGGTGATCATGGAGAAAGTGATCCTGCACATCTGGAAGTAGACTACAGCTACTAGATTCATTTTCTTTGTGAGGCAGAAGAGCTTCAGTAGCTTGATAAGAAACTGAGTCATGTATACAACTAGTAATATTCTGTGGCTGGGTCAACATGTTACCATAGCATAACATTTTGGTATCATAGCAGGATTCTGTCTGCTTCCTGGTGAAGAGTGTGTGGGCTCATCTGCATGGCAAGGAGATTGCAAGGCAAAAAGCTATTTCACCTCGCAAGCATCCACATGCAAAGCCCGGATCGGGCTAACAGAGGAACAAAATCCTCTAATTTGAAATTAAAAAAAAAACCCTTATAACAGCACTCACCCTGAATTACAGGGCAAGAGTGGGTTATAAAGGGGGCATGGGGAAACTTGGGGGTTACGATCGCAGCATTAGCGGCCAGGGCTTCGCTGTTCCCGCCGCTAACGCGGCGATGGCAACTGTCCCCCTTACACTAAAATCCTCACTAAAATCCTGTCGTTTGCCTTGCATACTTCCTGGTTACAAGGCAGATTTGTAGCCAGCAAGTATGCAGAGCAAACGACAGGATTTTAACAAGGATTTTAGCGTGGTGAAAGCTCCTTGTCTCCCTCCTTTTCCTCATGCCCCCACTGCTTTTGCAACCTCAAGTATGCAGGGCAACTGAGAGGGGAAATGGTGGGAGACAGTGAGCTTTCACCATGGGCTGGAGGGATTCCCCCCCCCCCTGTCTCTGTGTGTGTGTGTGAAGGAGGGCTCAGGGACTAGAGGGAGAGAGGGGGGAGGAGAGGAGGAGGGAATCCCCTCTGTCTGTCCATGCATGCATGTGTATATGTGTGTGAAGGAGGGCTCAGGGACTGGAGGGAGAGAGGGGGGAGGAGAGGAGGAGGGAATCCCCTCTGTCTGTCCATGCGTGCATGTGTATATGTGTGTGAAGGAGTGCTCAGGGACTGGAAGAGGGAGAGAGGGGGGAGGGAAGGAGGAGGGATTCTCCCCCTGTCTCTCTGTGTGTGTTTGCACGCTCAGGCAAGGGGGGAGGGGGGGAGAAAATCACGGTATCCCGATGCAGGGATTTACCTCGGTTTTCTTGGGGACGGGCAGATTCACCTGGAACCCGCGTTGTCCTCCATTACCATGCGGACAGCTTAATGCAAATTAAGATTCACATTAATCTGTCTCGCTTCCACCCCACTTTTTTTTAACTCCATGCGGACGCACCCTGTGTGTGTGCCAACACACCATTTGCAAATGGACATTTTGCTACATTGAAATGCATCCTCTAAAAAGCAATTTTCGTGATGAATTTCCAGTGGTGTCATGAATGGCACATGGAGGCAGGAATATAAAGGAAGCCACCTGTCTTCTCCACCACCATTCCATGGGGTTGCCACCTGTTTCTATATGAAATATTTATTTCTATATTTAGTCTGCCTGTATTCTGCTTCTTTAATGACTCAAGCTGACTTAACAAGAGTCAAATATGTTAAGAGAAGAATAAGCCCACCAACCCGCAAAGATGTCCAACAAAACAGAAAAAAGTAGGTCACAGCCCTAGAATTAGGGGAAGGGAGACAGAAGAGATGAGTATCACACATAATTCAAGTAGGGCCTAAGCATGAAAATACTCTCTTCCTATATGAAACACCTTTCACTAGATATGAGCCAGAAATCTTTAAGAGGCCTTACTACAAATTTATCACAGACCAGGTCCCATTTGGTTAGGAGTGATAGTCCCGAAGATACATGGGAACTAAGCCCCATAAACAGGACCTTTAATTTAATATGGAAACAAACTGGAAGCCAGTGCAGTGACTTCAGTAAAAGTGTTGTGGTCATTTGACCCCTGGAAAGAACATGAGCTGCTGCACTCTGGAGCAGTTGTGATTTCTGGGTTTTCTTCAAGGTTATCCCCAGATAAGAGAGCACTGCAGTAGCTTAATCTAGAGGTGATGAGAACATGAGCCATTTACTTGTGATAATCCCATTTCTAATTTATTGTTAGTTTTAAGTTCTTTATACAGAAGCAGCTGTAAAGATTTATTTAAAGAGTGAAAGAACAAACCCCAGCCCACATTTGGGAATTTGTAGAATCTCCTGGTTGGGTTAGTTCCACCAGCAAAACGCTTGGCTATTCAGGAGCCTGACCAGTTAAGGAACCATCCCTGGCAGGTGTTTGCTGCTGGCAATAGCTTAGAATACTAAGCAGAAAAGATAAAAATATCACATTAGGTGTACATTGGCTGTGGGGGGGGGGGGCATTCAGTCTCTTTCTAAGCTTGTTATGGGCTTGTGGTAATGCTGGCATACGTATTCTTTCTTAAAAGCAGGCAAAAATGAATTCTCCCCATCTCCAAGGACCCCATTTCTCTAAATTAAAGAGCTTTACCAACAAGAAGACATGTTTGGTTCATAAAGGCTATTAGTCTCAGGATTACACTGTTAGAGTGCTGCCAAACAGCAAGAGGAAATTGCAGGATCTTCTTTAGATACTTTGTTACATCTCACTGTCAAAGCCAGACAGAAGGATGCACTCCCAGAACAATCCCAGGCTCTGACCTCATCTGCTGGATCTTCATGTTATTGCCCCTGTTCAAAAACACCCAGAGGATAGCAAGCACCCACCCACTTCCCTTTGTATTTTCCTGCACTTGATAACATCTGGATTTTTAAAATAACAACAACAATACAAAAAGCCGGCAGACGACATTAGAGCCCAGAATTGAAATTCATATTATGAGAAATCCAGTGTCAACACTGGATTTCCTGTAATGGCAATATTATGGAAAATTACATTCTATGTTGATCATGTTAGGTTTTCAAAAAACTGGTAGCTACAGTAAAATATTGGTGCAGATATGTTCTTAAAGTTTAAGCAAGCGTTTTCATCTTTTTCTTGCTTGTTTGTTTCCAGTATCGGTCAGGGAGGGATCCTCAGCGAAGCTCTGATAACGTTTCCAACAAATCTTCAGACAGTGATGTAAGTGATGTCTCTGCGGTGTCAAGGACTAGTAGTGCTTCCCGTTTCAGCAGTACCAGCTATATGTCTGTGCAGTCAGAGCGACCAAGAGGGAACAAGAAGATTAGGTAAGAATCAGAAATTATAAAAGTGAACATTGAACTTTCCGTGAACTGCAGATCTTTCTTTTCAGATTTCAGTTCAAGTCACTTAGCTCCTGGGCATTCTGTTGATTTTTTGGCAACTGTTACCAACTTAGTTCATTTACTTCCAAAATTAAATTCTTCCTATCTGGTCAAACTATAGACAGTTTGAGTTTGTAATATAAAGGCTGCCATCCTTATGATGAATGGAAACACAGTTAAGATTGTCACCACAGTGATATACACATGGATTATATCATATATAAACTTCTATGGTTACGTGCGGTAAACTCATGTCATGGAGTATAGCTATAGAAGTAGTCTGAGTATTCTTACACATTCCTTTTGTAAACCTCAATTATTTTACACACATCTATAGAAACTATATGTTTACAATATAATGAGTCATGTGGCCTCTCCATGCAAAACATGGTGAAAGGATTATATAAACACGTGCAGATGACTACAGTTGGTCATATTATTCTGATTGCACCACAAAATACTAACCGTAGCTCTGTGCATCAGATGTACGAAGATGGGTAGCCAGCTTCATAATCAAAATGGCAGTTTGGATTCCTTTAAGAGGATTGTGTCTTTTGTAAAATAAAGCAATAAAACAAAAGAATAATAAAAATATTTTAAATCCCATGGGATATATATTGTGACTAAATCCTACGGGTTATGTAGTGATTTTTCAGTAAGGGTCTTATCGGGAGGTTCACCCTTTCATATGGCAGCACTCAAGACAGCTTCCTCATTCCATTTGCTCACCATCTTGAGAGGCAGAGAAACAAATCAGTACTGCAGAGCAACAAGACATGTGCAGCCCCTTTCAAAGCTGCAGATAAATGACAAAATTTGTAGTGAATTGCTGTACTGGCAGAGGTGCATGCCCAACTGTAGAAATTCTTATAAGATGCTAGAAAATAGTCACAATTATTTATCATTAACAGCATTTTCAGGACATCCTGGAATAGAAGGCCTACAGTCTCCATGCTAATGCAGGCTGTAGCAGGCCCCAGGTGGGGTCTGCTGTGGTCTTCGTAGCATGCAAATAGCAGATTCCTACTCTGGGATATAATGTGAAATAAGGCCCAATGAAGAAAGTTTCTCAATAGCTAAAAACAAGGAAAGTGGGATGTGAATGCATGTGAAAGTAGTATAAAAATCTTAAAATCTGAATTTATAATCTCTTAAAATATCCCAGCTAGCTACATGATTGGAACTGTCAATATAGTAAGAGTTTATTATATCATGGGAAGAAGCATTATCAAAAAGATTAGCTCAGTCCTTGGAAGCTTTAAGTAACTCCCATGGAAGCAAACTAGAAGCATACTGGCCAGTGTGGCCTCTGACTTGGAAGGAATGGTGCTGAGGGAGTGTGAGTAGGACAAGGTGTGTAGTTTTACTATGTTTGTGAGCCTTCTCATGCAACTGATTGCCATTGTGAGCACAGGCTGTTGTGCTGTGGGATTGGGTCAGTCCATTTCTTATGCTTTTTATCTACACACGCATGTGCTTCCTTATCCATCTGCTAGATACCCAGATGCCATCCTAATTAGAACTTACTGTGGAAAAAGTGCCCCTTGAAGTAGTAATTTAAAAAACCTTTTTATTTTTAACATTGTGAACTTAATACACAAACATCCTCAGCAAAATTGGCTATATATTAGTTATTGCATAAACCCCGAAAGTTGCTTGCATTATTTTTTGATGCCTCTTCATAAGTTTGTTTGTTAACTTTATTGTTCAGTTTCCTTTTCTTTCTTTCTTTCTTTCTTTCTTTCTTTCTTTCTTTCTTTCTTTCTTTCTTTCTTTCTTTCTTTCTTTCTTTCTTTCTTATTTAATAATGCATGGTTTGGTGTCTTTCCCGTCCTCCTAATGAGCTTTTCTCTTCTTTTTTTGTTTGCATGCTTCCTCATTTTTTGTTAAATTCAGAACAAGAGAAGAACAAAAAGAGGGAGGGGAGGAAGGGGATGGGGACATATTCCCCGAGGAACAGGAAGAAAGTCAGGAAATTGAGAGTAAAGATGAAGAAGCTGGTGAAAAAAGGGAAGGGAAAGAAGAGACAGAAAACGTTGATAAGGAGGAAAACAAAGAACCCGAAGAGAATGAAGGGGGCCAGGATGGACACAGTGAGGAAGGGACCAAAAGAAGGAATAAAGAGGATTTGCAAAGACAATATTCACAAGATGATCTCAGGTAAAATAGAGAGCCGTTTATCAGCCTTGGTAACATTTGCTGCCTCTTGCTGTAACCCTGTTCCTTTCCTGCCATCATTTGCAGTAGATTGTCGCTTGTGTTCTTTTTGTTTTTATTTCAGTGTTAATGTAATATTTTTGTAACAGAGTAATACTCTTATAAAATAAGAACTTGTAGGTTCCTTAGCTGGGTTGTAAAGCTTAGTAATTAAAACCAATTATGATTTTCCATATTTGCTTTCAATGAAGGAGGAATACATTGGACAGCTGTAGGAAAGCCATTCTTTGTCAGATTTAAAGCACTCAGTTTCCTATCTTCTATCATACTTTACCATCCTTGTTTTTGCACAGGGCCTCAAAGATCTTCAAGATCCAGATCTTTGAGATGGGGTCCTCCTAAAGATCTGGATCTTGAGATCCTGATCTTCAGGAAGACCCCATGTGTCTGCATGAGCCCTCTAGCACCCAATCAGAATGGGTGCTAAATGGAGCACCCATTCCAAGGCTCTGTTTCACCAGAGCCAGAAGAGAGCAGGGCAGAGAGGCACAGCTTCGTAGCTGGTCATGCAGCACCTTTAAACAGGTCCACACAAAATCCGGATTTAAGGGCCCAAAAGATCCATAAAATCTAGATTTCTGTGGGGACAGGGCCTGCCAGATGAGGTTTTCAATGGGGTCCATGTGGGGACAGGATTCCTAGTGCTTGTGCAAAAAGGCCCCAAGAGCAACTTTCAAAACAGGTGCCTTTAAAGGGATGCTACACTTGTAATATGTTTTGGACTGCAGAAGAGAAAGGACAAAATATTTATTATTTAGCTGTCTGGCAACACCTTTATCATCATTTTTCAGTACCAATCAAAGGCATTTTTGCTCTCCACGGTCTTTTCAAAGTGATTTTGTAAACAAAACCAATGATCTAACTCTCTAGGATGTAATAACCTAGTTTTATTGTGGGCGGTGAGGTGTTTTTAAATTTACACATGTTTTAAAGTGTTTTTATTAAATTGCATTGAACATTTGTGTTCTGTTATTGGAACTTTCTTCAAGACAGTGAGCACATAAAGCATTTGCTATGCAAGTTATCAGCATTAGCATCGCTCTCGTTATAGGTAATATATACACTGCGTTTCCGGCCTTTGATAATAACTGGCATTTCATTATTAGATAAAAAGCTCAGTTATTTTACTAATTCACTACTTAGATGTGCATACCAACTCTTGGACAAAATGAATGAAGGGGTATATTATCAAATAACTGTACTTAAGGCATTGATTGTTTGCAGTTAACTTGTTCTGAATATTTATAGATTTTCTAGATACCTTTACAAAAGGTAGAAATCATAATTTAAATTCTTCCCTGCATTCCTACTTTTTCTTGATTTGCTAGTGGATAGTGATGCTTCTATGGAGTTGCTGGTAATGTGACTAAGACCATTCCTGTAGCCAGTTAGTAATCAGAACCAAGCAGCTTCATTCACATGGGACTAGTACTATTCCAGTCCCAAACCACCCCTGTTTCAGGTAAGCTTTAGACCTGTTTGAAGAGGTCTACAATCATACTAATGCCATCTGTTCCAGTCCAGGCATTAGCTGTTTCAGAATAAAGAAAATGCCACAGCCCCATCTTTGAAGCTCATGCAAGCTTTGAAGTTCATTTTCAAGACATTGACATAGAGGTGGGCACACTCCTTTCAAAGACTGTTCTGTTCAACCTGCCTTTGTGCATCAGACATGACACGTGAGTGATGGGGCTCAGACCAATCACTGATAGGGGTGAGTGGGGCTGTGGGCAAAGGGTCAGTTTTTGCATGAACCAAAACAACAGTGGCACCTCCAGATTGCTTTTGGTCTAGATGGATGGCATCCCTGTCCTTGCAGTATGGACAGAATATAGTGTGCTTGATCCAGGATAGACTGGAGTGGAATAGTTAAACTGCTACAAGTTTGTATCTTCAAAAATGAATAAAGTGGATGGATGGATGGATGGTTGGATGGATGGATGGATGGATGGATGGATGGATGGATGGATGGATGGATGGATGGATGGATGGATGGATGGATGGATAGATAGATAGATAGATAGATAGATAGATAGATAGATAGATAGATAGATAGATAGATAGATAGATAGATAGATAGATAGATAGATAGATAGATAGATAGATATTTTTCCGAAGGGACTGAAAGCTGCACACAAGAATTTGCAATCAAATTCAATAAAACAATTAAAAAAATGATAATGTTATAAAAACTTCAAATAACAAATAACAACAAGCAATATAAAACATATAAAAACCATATAAAACAAACTATCAGGAATATAGATAATTTCATTTAAACTATAAGGACGCCAACCAAATGAATTAAGGGTAAGACTGGAAAGCGTCCTGAAATAGAAAGTTTTTTACTTGACTACGGAAGGACACCAGAGATGGGGCCAGCCTAACTTCCCTGGGAAGCCTAACTTCCCTGGGGAGCGCATTGCAGAACTTAGGTGCAGCTACTGAAAACGCCCTAACCCTAGTTTCCTCCAGTCTGACTAAAATGAATTGAAGGGACAGAGAGAATGACCTCATTAACAGATCTTAGAGTCCTGGCAGACTCATAGCAGGTGAGCTGGTCTTTTAAATTTTGTGGTCCTAAATTATTTAGGACTTTATAAGTCAAAACAGCCAATTTAAATCAAGCCCTGGCTGGGATCAGAAGCCAATGGAGTTATTTTAGCTAGGGGGTAGTATGGTCTCTGTAACCAGCTCCAGTTAACAGCCTAGCTGCTGATCTTTGGACCAGCCTGAGTTTCTGGATATTTTTTGTTGGTAATCCCACATACAATGAGTTACAATAATCCAGCTGGGAAGTCACCGATGCACGAATCACAGTAGCCATATCTGGCCGTTCAAGATAGGAACATAGTTGATGGAACAGTTTTAACTGTGCAAAAGCACTTCCATACTCAGTGATGAATCCAACCGCTCCAACTGGTGTACCGCTCACCCCACTGCCCAGTATCCTCCCTATCTGAGCTGGCTGAGGTGGTCTCGGAGGTGGTGTTGGAAGCCCCCGCCACGGTGGTGTTGGGGGATTTCAACATCCACGCTGAGGCCACGCTCAGTGGACCAGCTCAGTTCTTTATGGCCTCCATGACAACCATGGGGCTGTCTCAGTTTGTATCTGGTCCGACGCATATGGCAGGCCACACCCTGGACCTGGTTTTTGCCTCAGAGCGAATTGATGATTATCCGTTGATAGGAGGGCTGACTGTTAGCCCGTTGTCATGGACGGATCACTCGCTGGTGAGGTTTGGACTCACAGTGCCAATCCCCCTCTGTGGGGACAGAGGACCTATTCAGATGGTCCGCCCCCGGAGACTTATGGAATCTCAACGATTCCTGAATGCCCTGGGGGATTTTCCAGTTGGCATGTCTGGTGCTCCTGTAGAAGCTCTGGCCTCTCTATGGAATCAGGAGATGACCAGGGCTATCGACACGATCGCTCCCAAGTGCCCTCGGCCTGCCTGTAGAGTCCAGAAAGCTCCTTGGTATTCCATGGAGCTTCGGGCCATGAAACAGGAAGGTCGACGGCTAGAGCGCAAGTGGCGTAAATCTGGCTGCGAATCTGACCGAACACGAGTTAGAGCACACTATCGTGCCTACCACGTGGCAGTGACAGCGGCGAAAAGCAGTTTTTTCTCCACTGCCATTGCGTCCTCGAGTAGCCGTCCAGCAGAGCTCTTTAGAGTAGTGAATGGCCTTACTAAATCTGGCCAGCTGAGGTGTGAGCCTCAACCATCTAATATCTGCTGTGACAGTTTTGCAAAGCACTTTGAGGACAAAGTTGCTCAGATCCGCAGAGGGTTAGATGTCACAATTGGACATAGTCTGAGGGAGGTGTCCAGAGAACTGTCTGGTCCAATTATTTTGGATCAGTTTCAATTATTGCGGCCTGAGGATGTGGACAAGCTGCTTGCAGGGGTGCGGCCGACAACATGCTCTCTAGATCCCTGTCCTTCTTGGCTGATTAAAGCTAGCCGGCAAGGTATGACCGGGTGGATCCAGGAAGTGGTAAATGCCTCTCTGAGGGAGGGGGTGGTTCCACTGGCCCTTAAACAGGCCATGGTGCGTCCCCTCCTGAAGAAGGCCTCCCTGGATCCAGAAGACTTAAACAACTATCGCCCGGTAGCTAACATACCTTTCCTAGGCAAGGTCCTGGAGAGGGTTGTCGCTGTTCAGCTGCAGGCATGCTTGGAAGAAGCTGATTATCTAGACCCATTTCAATCCGGCTTCAGGCCCAGTCATGGCACGGAAACCACCTTGGTCGCCCTGGTTGATGATCTCCTCCGGGAGAAAGACAGGGGGAATGCTACCCTGCTGGTTCTCCTGGACCTCTCAGCGGCTTTCGATACCATTGACCACGGTATTCTTCTGGAGAGGCTTCGGAGTTTAGGAATTGGAGGCAGTGCTTGGCATTGGTTCCACTCCTATCTCCAGAGCCGATCTCAGATAGTGGTGATGGGAGAGACGGAATCGACACCCTGGGAACTCACTTGTGGGGTTCCCCAGGGGTCGATCTTATCTCCCATGTTATTTAATATCTACATGAAGCCGCTGGGAGAGATCATCAGGAGTTTTGGAGTGAGGTGTCATCAATATGCAGATGATACCCAGCTCTATCTCTCTGTGGCATCTGAATCAGGAGAGGTGGTTGAAGTGCTTGACAGGTGCTTGGAGGCGGTAATGGGCTGGATGAGGGCCAATAAATTGAAACTGAATCCAGATAAGACAGAGGTGCTGTGTGTTACAGGCTCTCGGGTCCAAGTAGTTGGGAGATACCCTGTCCTTGATGGGGTTGCAATATCCGGGAAGGGACAGGTGCGAAATTTGGGGGTACTCCTGGACTCTGCGCTAACACTTGAAGCTCAGGTGGAGGCCGTGGCCAGGAGTGCCTACTCCCAACTACGGCTAGTGCGTCAACTGAAACCTTTTTTGGACAGAGATGACCTGGCCACAGTTATCCACGCTCTGGTAACCTCCAGGCTGGACTATTGTAACGCGCTCTACATGGAGCTGCCCTTGAAGACGGTTCGGAAGTTGCAGCTGGTGCAAAATGCAGCCGCTAGAATGCTGACAGGAACATCTAGCCGGTCGCATATTACGCCGGTTCTGAAAGAACTGCACTGGCTGCCAATTCACTACCGAGCCCAATTCAAGGTGCTAACTTTAACTTATAAAGCCCTAAATGACTTGGGTCCCAGATATCTAAAGGAGCGCCTTCTCCCATATCGACCTGCCCGTGTTCTTAGATCTGGAGGGGAGGCCCTTCTGGTGATCCCTCCGCCTTCTTTAGTTAGGCGGGTGGGTACTCGGGAGAGGGCCTTCTCGGTGGTGGCCCCCAGGCTGTGGAATGGTCTCCCCCTTGAGGTGCGTCAGGCCCCTTCTCTGTTCTTATTCAGGAAGGCGGTGAAAACGTTCCTATTCACACAGGCCTTTGGTTAAATGTTCCCCACACTTCCCCTCACTGAAAACCGCTGATGTTTTTAACTGTTTTGTACTTTTAAAACTGTATTTTTAAATTTGTTTTATTTTTGATACTGTTTTTATACATCTGTTTTAAATGTTGTGAGCCGCCCAGAGACCCTCGGGTATGGGGCGGCATATAAATTGAAATATAAATAAATATAAATAAACCATAACCCCAAGCTGTGGACCTGTGATTTTTAATCACCGTATGAGAGCATTGGAGAAGGAAGAAGGCGGGCCTCTTTTTCAGCTGTGTGTTACTGATTTTCAATATTTGTACAAGGGAATAGAAAGGGAATAGGTTTCAGTTATGGAGGGCAGATGAAAAAACTTCTAGGTCAGGTTAGCTTGGCACATTCAGCTCATTAACCAGCCTAAATATAATTAGGATCTTTGAGTATTCCCCTTGAACTCTGTTTTTGAAAGATTTAAAAGTCTGAAAAATGCTTGAGATAATTAGCCATACTCTCCATTCTCAAAATATAACTGTTCATCCATCTCTCCCTCCTTCATTTTTCATATTTTGGGGGGAAACAGTTTGCCATTTTGTTTGAGCAAGGAAGCTATGTGTACTTTGTCTAGAAACTAGGATAATAAATCTAGATTCAATCCATTACTCAAGTTATGGAAGTCAACTAGGACTTTCTTAACTAAATACCCAGCCTCTCATTACCCCAACTTTTAGCAAAAGTCAAACCTTCCATTCACTCAGGGAAATAAGTGTACTTAGGGGGATTCCCTTAAATGGCAAGAGCCATGGACCACACCAGATTTGCTTAATTGGAGGTTTCATACTGGTGGACAGAGAAGGATGTAAGTTTATTCTGGCAGACTGGGAAGACATCCTGTTGCAGCAAGGGCCATGACTGGAGGCACCCATAGTGGCATCAGTGTATTGGTATTCTTTAAAAAAAAATTGTAGGGCATGTTGCTGTTAAATCAAAGGATGCTGTAACTGTGTGAGTGTATGTATGTTTTATATAAGTGCATGTAGCAAGCCATACATAAACACCAAGCATCAATAGCATTTGGTTGACTTTCTTTTTGGTATTTCAGTTTTTAAATTATAATTAAATTATTTTGTTTCTTTTTCAAGCCAGCCTAAAATATAAAGAAGTATTTTGAAGCAATAAAGATTTTAAAAAACAAACAAAAACATTTTAACATCACAGTATTAATCTGCAATTCTCTATGTCATTCATGGTCTGTGGAGGAAATAATAAAAACTAGCTGTTTTGCCACATGTCAAATTTCCCCACATGTGAAATTAAAGGTAAATCCACAAAATTCATATGCATGAATCTATGTAGTGTTACTTTGCTGAATCACACTTCAGTGAGTCAAGTTTATAATGGCAACCAAGCAATAGCATTTAGACGCTGGTTCCTACATTAATAATTTTATCACAGTTTTTAATTCAATTTGAGGTCCTAACCTCTCACTGCTTATTTTCATTCTTATTTCCTTCCTCCCATGTAATTGTTTTTAGCATTGTAACTGAAGTTTCACTAGGTTAAGGCTCCATCGATAAGATCTACTACTTCTTCTCTTGACACCACTGTTGGTCTGCCCTGAACTCTTTTCTGTGAAGACAATGCAAAGAAATCATTCACCTTCTACACAATTTCCTTTTCTCCTCTTTGGTCTAGTGGTTAAGGAGCCAGACTCTTATCTGGGAATACTGGGTTTGATTCCACAATGCTACATGAAGCCAACTGGGTGAGCTTGGACTAGTCACAGCTCTCTTCTGAGCTCTCACAGCCCCACCTGCCTCACAGGGTGTTTTGTTGTGGGGAGAAGAACAGAAACCTTTGTCATCTACTTTGAGTCCCCTTAAATGGGTGAGAAAAGTCGGTTAGAAAGCCAAATCTTCTTCTTCTTAGCAAACTCTTGACTCCTTAATTGCCCAAGGGACCAGTGACCTCCCTGGCTGGCTCCCTGCTTCTAATGTAATTAAAGAATATTTTATTATCAGTCATTACAGTTTTGAGAATATCTTTCTCCATTTTTCCTTTCGCTTTTCTCAATGCCTCTTTCCAATTCTTTTACTGAAATTTGTGTTTCTTTTTTTTTTCCTTGGGAGAAACCTTCTACATGATGATGACAAATACCATCATGTTGTGGTTTAAAACAATAGCCACAACTATATATGTGTCATCATCATCGTCTTGTGAGCCCACACTAGTTAGCCATGTAGGCATCTTCTTGGCCTTGGAGGTCTTTGTCTTGGTTTCTGGAATACCTTGTAACTAGCTGAGCCTCTGTTGTGGTTTAAAACAGTAGCCAGGCTTTCTGAAAAGATTTGTCTTCTTGACCTTAGGGCCTTTTTGCTCTTAGCCCTTGGGGATGGCCAGAGACACGCTGCCATGGAATTTTCACACACCATGGAGCCATTTCTGTCTTGGAGCAGCTCCCAGCATGTGCAACCTTACCTTTCCCCATGTTAGATAGTTGTGAACCGCTGATGGCACTCCTGTTACAGCCAAGACACAGGCTTCTTAACTACTGTTCCATGAACATTAAGTGTTTAAAGGCCCTTCATATTAGTTTCATTTTTACCAGTCTTCTCAATTTTGAGAAGTTTCCCTTTTTGAAACTGAAAATAGCCATGTTGGACTTGCTGTATAACTTTTGCTTTATGTAGTTTGTATAAAATGTGTAAGGTTACCATAGAATCTACATTTATATTTTCTATTCAGGGTAAGAACAATCGAGGGAAGAATAGATTGAGTGGAATGGTATAACTTAGAAAATCTTCCACTTTGAAGATATAACAGCCGTTATATGTTGAAATAATCAGTCATGGTACTTCACACTCTAAAGCCATTGTAATAGTAGATTTCCTTCAAATATAATTTTTTAAATTAATTTTTTTCCTGATTAACAACTATATATTTGTCATCATCATCATCGTCTTGTGAGACACCCTGTAATTTTTTAAATGAAAATTTTAAAAATAAATAAATAATCCCAGTGTTTTAATTAGATGTTACTATACCTGAAGGAAAATCAAGTACAATTTAATTAAAGGTGATGTATCCTGGTTCAATTAACTTTCCCATCCTCTAACATCATTTTCATAGTTATTATCACCCTGCTTCTCTGTAACAGAATTTATGTTAGATATTCTTAACTTCTGGTGCATTTGTTAATTAAAGAACTCTTCTCCACAGCAAGCTTTTAATTTATTGAATAAAATTGGCCAGCCATGTCTGTTCTTACCCTGAGGCTATGTCATGAATTTCTCGTACCTCATTTATTTTTGACAATTTTTTTTGCCTTAAATGTGAAACTGTGGAAAGTATTTTTTTCTGCATTATTTTTCATGTATTATTACATGATTAAAAGTGTTCCTGTGCAGTTTGCTTTCAGGGTCATGCTGGATTAGGACACAGCTGAATGCCTCACTTCACATTTCTTGATTTTAATATTTTTTACTAGTTTTAAGCAGGGTTATTCATTCTTCTCCCCTATTCAGAAAATTATTTGGGGGTGAACATCAATTCAACAAGAGCTGAACACATTATGAAAGTTAACTAACTCAATTACATGTCTTAAGCACATGATTTGAGTCACTCTTCTAAATCATGGATGCTGCTGCTTATAAAATACTCAACAGCAGGAACATGATTATTGATCTTTCATTAAAAGTGTGGTGTGGTTGTTTATTTGACAGGGTGAGGCAGAAATACTGTTCAATTTGAAGTCTAAAAGTTCTTTACTACCTAATAAGTAGCCCAGTCTCACAAAGTCATTTATTTGGTATCTTCAGATTCAGCTGAAAGGTTATTTTCAGTTTAATTTGCTACCGGATTTTTATCTTAGAAGGCACTCCTGGTTTATGGGTTTCTATGACCTAGCAAATATATAAAGACTACAAATTGCAGCATTTCAGAGGACAAGTGAATTAAAGCTTCACACCCTATTCTTTATTATGATAGTAAGGCTGTAGAAATCTTTATCCATCTTTATATTAAAGTTCTTGTTTCATTATTTCCATTTCCATTTTTTTATTTGTATACTGCCTTTCCAAAATAAAATTTTGCCCAACAAACAGAAAACATAAAATTCAAACTAATAATCAAAACATTACAAAAATACATTATAAAAACTGCACATCATACAAAACATTGCAAAATAAGCCAGAATACAAACACAAATTGAGGCAGCTGAGGCCGAATGGAGTCATGAGCAGCTGAGCAAAGATCCCAGTCCATTTCCATTTTTTTTGTACTGTCCTTGAGGGAGGGTAGAGCTCAGGCAGCAAATGCCCAGGTGCAGCAGCAAGCTGGTGTGTTTTCTAATTATGTGTTCTAATTTGTTATTTTTTAATTCAATGTTTCTTAAACATTTATCACACTAAACCTCATTCATTAGTGGAGTGGGTGACCTTATTCAGTGATAAAATCCATGTTTTGTACAGGAAAATTCTCAAATTTAATCCTGACTATATTTATTTAGGACATTTATATACCTCTTCTCATTGGAAAAATCTGGAAGAAGGAATGTACAGAAAAGATTGTTGATCAGTGTGAACCAAGAGACATATAAGAGATACTTGGATCTACTGATAATTGTGTAATGTACAAATATTAGCAGTGAAGAATAGCAATAGCAAACATTTCCCAGTCTTCCAAATGAGAACTCTGGAACAAGGAGTAACTAAGGAGAACCAAGACTAGATTTTTACATGAATGGACTATGAACTATTTTCTAGCACTAAACAGTATTTTTTTTTGCTAAACACATGTTCAGAACATTATGTTTCTTGGTGTCAAGACCACCAGCGCTCATTATCTTGCATCTATTTTTCACTACTGGATATTCTTGCTACTAGTAGAAATTTCACTGTTACGTTTTTATATATTGCTTAAACTGTCTTGTTCTTTTTTAAAATTAAATAATATAGCCATTTTAGATATCAATCATTATGAAGGTTTTGCTCTGCCAAAATAGAAGGAAGCTGCAACCAGTAATATAATTTATGTTCCTTCCTCCTCATTAGAAAAGTGTCTCCTGCTACCACACAGATAAGTCACTGTTTTTTTGATAGAGCTAACCACAAATTCTTCGTCACAAATTTCAACCTCATAGAAATCTACCTCTCCCACATAAATAGTGCTGTGTTTTATAGACCAACAAATTGGTTTGGTATAAAACAGGTTCTTCTGTTTCTAATTAAGAAAATGTAACAGATTCTCTCTACCAGGTAGGCAGAGAGGTTCTTGTTATGTTTCAACTTATCCACAAAATATAATAAAAAGAAAAAGGAGAACAGTGTGTGTGTGTGTGAGTCTACAAAAAAAAAAAGTCATTATATCTCAAAATTACAGGATGCAAGAAGAAAATCAGTTTAACTGTTGCTAATATCTACATTAGTCCATTATATAGTACTACCTAGAGTACTTTCTCGCATGTATAACAGTTTGGCATAAAGATTAAGTGAGAGAAATTTGTAGCTATCAAAAGCAAATCTGCTTTTTTTCCTCACTTTTTTTCTTTTCCTGTATGGGTAACTGAGAAATGACCCCTTTTTGTAACATTCCGGAAATAAATTCAGGCAGTTGACATGAATGTCGATGTCCATTCAGTTCTCATATGGCTTATTTTGCAATGTTTTGTATGATGCTTCACACATTTTCCCCCTGTGGTCCACTGTGGTACAATGTACTCCATCACTGCAACTTCCCTCATTTCAGATTCCAAAACTAGGCAAGAAAAATCTTTGTCAGGCATTATACCTCCCCTCATTTTTCCAACAAGAAAACAGAATTCTGAATCAAAAATGTGTTCTATCACATTGCTCTGTAAGACCTTTTCTTCAGTATCTTTACAGCTTTACCAGATAAGAGCAGACCTATGGGGAACTTCATTCAGTCATATGATCCCATAATTATTTTTTTGAATTTTTTTGAACCAGACAAAAGTTTACCACCACTGTGAAAACCAGACCTAACAGTATAATCTAAGGACTGTCTGACATTGGACTCATTGGGTGAATTTCACTGGCCAGAATACTGGGCCAGTCCTAGGAGCCTTCCTTCAGCACACTGCATTTTCCGTATTCCTTAAAAATATAAAAATACAATATTCATTTATTCCTGTACTTACATGCCTGTCCCAAAGTGAATCATTTTCTTATGAAACTGAATTGACTTATATGCTACAGATTTTGTTGAGGCTGTATGCATTTGTAAGCGAGAAGCAAAAAAGAAAGGGCTGAGTAGATAAACAGAGAACAACAACACATAACTTTATTATAATATGTACAGATTGCTTCAGGCAGATGAAATGAACCAAATTTATATAAATCAAGTTCTGTGGTGCATCTAGGATTTCACTAGCTAATGAAGCAGCAGTACGAATATTCTTCATTGAGTAGTGATGGATTATGTAGCAACTAGGGGTTTTTCGCCCCTGTGCTTTGCTTGAGATTGCAAATAAGTCTTTTTCTTTTTATCTTTGGTTTTCTTGCCATTTGCTATTGTATTGTACACATCCATCCTTCATAGGTAGTTTTTAAAAAATGGTTTTCCTTGTGTCTTTCCTTCCTTGTGGTCTTTCTTAGTAATTTTGGTAGTTTTCCTTTGTTAAGATGATGTGCTAATCTGCCCTGCCCATTAGGCTGTTGAGTAACACCTTCTCTGCCTAGACCGGGGTTTCCCAAACTGTGGGTCGGGAACCACCTCTAGGAAATTTAACTGTATTTGAAATAACTTTTTTGATGTTATTATTTAATTAAGTAATAAAAAATTGTATTAAAACTTTGTTTGTTATTTGAAAAGTCCTTTATTCATATTGGTAACGGTTAAATTTCCTAGAGGTGGGTCCCGAGTTGGTAAACTTATATTAGATGGGTCGTAGCCCAGACAACTTTGGGAACCACTGGCCTAAACAACAATAGGACAGTCAGATTCTTGGCTGTTCTTTTCTTTGTTTAGCTTCAAGTTGTTTCCTATGTTGTTTCAAGTTGGTCTTAATAATAATAATAATAATAATAATAATAATAATAATAATAATAATAATAATAATAATAATAATAATAATAATAATAATAATAATAATAATAATAATAATAATAATAATAACAACAGCAGCAGCAGCAATAATAATAACAATAATTATTATTCAGGTCTTTCTGAATAATCCGTAGATTAAGTCTATCTGATTGTTAAAAGCTAGTTTATCTGAATGCTAGGGTTCTAGAAATTATCATGTCTTCTTAGATAGTTTTAGTATTTCTATAGTTTCCCAGTTGAATTTACAGTTACTTTTATATGTGTAAAATGCAATTAAAGAATGTTTTCATCATATCTTTTCACCACTGGTTGACACTCATGAATGTACTCCAATAGTCTTTTGGCAACTAGTTCTTACATTTTATATTGTAGACTACTCTTGTTTAGTCATTTTAAGGTACCAGATCTTTGGTTCTTCTTCCTGTGTTTAGAGGGGACTTAGTCATTTTGTGTTCAACTAATATTATACAAAAGCATCATTCTTTTTGTTGATGGTGCCGGTTATGTTGTTGGTTGTGCTGACACACGTTAGGTAGATAAAAGACTTATGAAGTTACATGAATGTTCATTGATCTAGAAAACACAGTACGTTTCTGGAGTTCTGGCATACTGCAGTGTGCTTTTGTCTGTAAAACAGCTTTACACAGCTTTAAAATAGCTTTATAGGAGCTATTGCTGCTATAGTTGAGGACTTAGTTTGTGTGAGTGGCTGTTTGATAGACTTGCCTGACCTGTTTATGAAGGAAGGAGTTGTTGTTTGTTTGTTTTAGACATTTCTTCACTAGGAAATAGAAAATAGTCTTGGCAGTCTTCCACAGACCATACTTAAAATTCAACAACATTAGCATCCTTTCATTACTACATTACCCCCATGTCCACTGATCCGGTAACCGTGGTTTCACTTATCCACAATGAGCAGATCAGCCTTCCCCAATCCCCCTGCTGGTGCTATTAGACTACCTGAGGCTCCTGAAGGCCTGGGGTAGTTGCAAAATCTTGCAAAATTGCACCCAATGTCCCATTATGTCCAAGAAATCGTGTGAGATTTCTCAGGAATCATAGGAAATTGAGCAAGAAATCTCATGGAATTTTAGAGGAACTATGGGAAATTGAGTGCAATTTCCCAATGTTTCAAATATCCGCAGTTTTGGTAATCATGGTAGGATGTGGAAACAACCCCCTGAGGATATGGGGGTCCACCTATGCTCATCAAGGAGATTTAGTTTCTATAAAAGTAATTAATTCTGATTGCAGTGCTTGAAACAATCTCTGGATTCACCTAGAAAATTTGGATTAAAGCAACCTGCTTCCTCAAAAGCAGGTGATTCATAGCATGTTCAAGGAGGAAAGAGGCAGATTATTCCGGAAGCTGCAAATGTGTTTTAGATTAAAATCTCAATTTCTGACATTCTTCTCATTGAGTATAAGCTATCAGTCATCTGAAGTTCAGCAGGTAACTAAGCTGGCAACAGATTTTTTTCCTTTTGGCCTCCTATTGGAAGCTATGCTAAAATGACTAGTTTATGTATGAGTAATTATGGTAGGCTATAGCCACAACAGGAAAAAATAAAATAAAATCAGTTTTTATACCAATAACCATATGATTCTGCAGCAGTGAAAAAAGAAAGAGCTGTGGGAGAAGTTGTAAAAACTGAAATCATAGAGAAATTTAATGTGTAACTCTAGGGCAACGATAATGTAACTGTATAATTTTATAGAATATGAGTTAATACAGTACATACTTTCTGGTATTAGTAATCCAAGTTGCACTTGAAGAATGGTTGCATGATCAAAGCATTTCAAATTTATGCCTGAAGTAGAAAATAAATGGTTTTCATGGGTTTATTAGAATTTCTGTTTACTATTTTTTTTTAATTAATCTAGTGCCATTTTGGATACCAGACAATTTCATTTTAATGCTAGTATCCTTTGAAGAGGGTTTTTAGCACTGTCTCTTTTACATCACTGAATTTTTAAGGAACATCTATGTTGTCCCACAAAGTACTATGGGCTGGTCCAACTTTGGTCTTTCGGATGCTCTGAATGACAGGTCCCATCATTTATTTATTTTTGCTTTTGTCATTAACTGTGCTGCTGGGGTAATGGGAGTTGCATTTCAAAAACATTTGGAGGGCCAGTTAGACTGCCCTTAAGTATACCATGAGAGATCCCCCCATTTCTTCCTGTCTTCATTAGTCTGTCCATGTCCACATTCTGAGCCTACATTGATCACTATGGGCCTTTCCGTACAGGCTCTAAAAATGGAATTAGAGCCTGTTTGGGGAGGGATTAAGATGTGGCTTCCACAAAGGGAACGGAATTAGGGTCCCTTTGAGGATGCCACGTCCGCATGTCAGCATCAAAACCGGTTTCTTAAACTGGTTTTGCCGCCGAAATCCTACCCAGATGTAAGACCTGAAAAATTAGGTCTTACATGTGCCTTTTCCCCTGAAACCGTTTCGGAAGCAAATGCTTTCGCAGCGGCAGGGGAAAGAGCCAGATTGCCCATGCATACCCAGTTGTCAAAGAGGGAGAGCGCATACTCTCCCTGTCTGACAGTTGGTCCTGCCCACCGGCCTTCGCCATTGGCTCCTTCGAGCCGGCATAGCGAGGCTGGCAGCTGGGTTCCCTGGGTTCCCCTTCGCCTGAGAAGGCACAATGACACCTTCTCGACTGAGAGGGAAGCTGCAGCCACCTCCCAAACCCCGCCCAGGGTTGCACGCTCATGATCCGGTCCTTACCTGGTTGCTGAGCGGCGGCTTCTGGCAGCGGGGCCCCGGCATCCACTGCAAATGCGTGCACCGCGGCTGCCATTGGCCAGCCATCCTCTCTAGCACCATCTCCAATCCGGCCCTGCCGCCACCACCCCACGCGTGTGCAGATGTTTGGGGCAGATTCTTTTTAAAAACGTTTCGCCAGAAAATGGATCTTTTAGATCCGTTTTCCGGTGGCATGTGCGGAAAGGCCCTACATCTGAATTGTGAACTGAGGAGGAAATGACTGTCCTGTCTCTAGCTGTTAGACATTAAGAAAAGTACTTTAATAATGCTAAAAATACATGAAATACTTCTTGGAAAGTTGCCACTGTGACTAGTATAACTCTGGAGGTATACTAGGTAACTCTTACATCCTATGACAAATGGCCTCACTTATGAACATTAATTGTTATGTTAATATCAGGTTATGGCATGCATTTCAGTAAGATAAGTTATAGCATCAGGTAATAACTTAGTGCAAAATCTGTCAAGGAACTGAAATGTAACATACTTTAGCTGAGAAGCAAGTCATGAAAAATGGCATTTCTTTCTGAACTTGTTTTACTGATTTTGCCTAAAAGATCTTTGTTCTAAATATGTAAGACTTTGTCTAGTAGTAGAATTGGCAAGTAAATTCACTATTAGTGGTAAGTGCTCAATTTTTTTTTTCAAAATGGCATGAACACTAAATTTAGTATTTTTTCTCTAAACAAAATATTGAGAAAAATGACAATAAATATTCTGAGCAAAACCACAAAAAATGTTAACACTGAAACTGAAAGTTTTCTTTTTCTGCTACTAAACAGATGTCTGATGTGTGAATTAGAATGGGCTCTTACATCCTCTTACTTGGAATTAAGTCCCAAAGTGGTTCCTTATATTACAGGACCACCACTGACCAAGGCAGGACATGACTGGTTTCATTGTTATTGCGACTCGTCAGGTGTCCGTAGCCTGGGTTCTTATTTCTGAGTCAGCATGTGAGGAGCACTGTTAGGGCACTTTTGTACTGGATGGGGTACCAGACCAGCAAGTGTCCTAGGAGCCTCCCTTCTACATTTTGATGCCGTCTAAGGGAAACTCTGGTTGCAGAAGGGACACTCCTAGTATGCTTCTTGATCTGGTGTACTGATCCAAAGCAGAATCACCTTTAGTTGCTTTATCCCTACGATTTCCCTGAGCTTTCCATCTGAAACCTTCCTTTTCTGTCTTTTCCCTTTTGCTTTCTTTTTTCTTTTTTAAAAAACTACATTGTTAATCCATCCACCGGCTGACAGTGTCTTTACATCCAAAATGCAAAGCAGACAGATGGGTGCTTCAGGACAGAACATAACAAAGAGCACCAGCATCAGCGGGGAGATATATACAATAGAGAAGAACGACGGCAGCCAGTCGGACACCGCGGTCGGCTCTGTGGGCACCGGCGGCAAAAAGCGACGCTCCAGCATTGGTGCAAAGATGGTAGCAATTGTGGGTCTTTCAAGGAAAAGCAGAAGTACCTCACAGCTCAGCCAAACTGGTAGGAATGAGATTCATTTTTCTCAGTTTATTCTTTGTCATAAATATTTTTATTAACTCTTGTTTCTAGGTCAAAAACATAAAAGCTTAAATGCCTTGCATTTCAGAGTGTTCATCAAGCCAGTTTGTGTAAACAGAATTTTATTCACTGGACTACTGTGGATTCTATTTTTGCCTCACTTGGACCCTGCTGAAAGAAAGTAATCCCTTTCCTTCCTAGGAAGCTGTGTAACTTGCTGAGTTTGTATTCGGGGAGTTGTTGATAACAGTTTGTGAAAAACAGCTGAAATCAAATGCTACCGTGAAATGCAACTTATGACTCTCTATTCTACAGTTCTTTTGCTATGGGTTAACATTGCTTGTTGTATTTTTAGGCACCCTAAATAACAGACCTTCTTACTTCCCCCTTCTCCAGCTACAGAATGTACTAACAGTGTAACAACATCGTCGTTGGTTACAGGCTAAAGTTAAGCATGCCAGTCAGCATTTCAGTTTCTCCCCTTCAGAAATGTTAGGTGTTCTACTTGAATTCTCAACGTTGTGAAAGACGAGAAAAGATTTTCTGCATGAATTCTAGGCTGTCTACTTTTAGATAAAAAGTGGTGACTTAAAACAAGGCTTCTCTTTGAGCAATTGGGGTGTATTCATTTAGATGATCATCATTACTAAAGGCTGCAGTCCTTCGTTGCTTACATGAGTGTAAGGCCCACTAAATCAAATGGGGTTTGGGATATCCCATCCATACCTCTGCTCTAGGACATTCGTAAGTGGAACACATTTGCTTCTCATTCTTTTTTTCTTTTAATGAACGGTTTTGAGGGGCTGGAACGATGTCAAGACAGCTAAGGGCAGTAGTTATTTGCAGAGTTTGTTTGTGCCAGGGAGCTGGTTGCTAAAGTTGTTGCATGTGAGAAGGCAAGTCATGGTTCCCAGGAGCTGAGCCACCTATTGCAAAATGAATATAGGACTAAATTTGGACTATATGTGGCAGCATTTAAGCAGATTGACCTTCTGTGACAATAGAAGTGGAACTCTGAACATTTAAATGTTCTTTGTCACATTTGCCACATAAACTTGCAAAGCTTCTGTATTATCTACCCTTACTCTTTGTAAGCACATTCTACCATCTGCACTTCAGTTCTATGTTTTCCTTGGCTGATCTGAATATGTCATACTAACAAACATGCTAAGAAAAATGTGTAGTCTACAATGGTAAGGAATGTGTGATGCTTGTGACGTGCATTTTCATTTCTAAATATTGCTGCTTACCAGTACTGTTTAGTCTTTAGTATACAAATTGCTCCAGCGATGTGCTATAACAGATTGAAAAGTAGAATCCTAAATGTTTCTCTGCGCAATAATGTAGCTGTGATGTCAGCATGACATTTCTGCAGTATCAGGTTCATTTTGTAGCTCGCAATCTTTTCCTAGGAGCCTGCCAGGTTTTAGAAATGCTGACATCCCACCAGTGCCTGGTGCTATGTCAGAATACTTGTAATAAAGTTTTAAACAAAATAATGCTTTTAAGGGAGTTCAGAATCAGGAGTATCTGTAGTCTAGACTGTTTTTAAAGGGTTGGTATAATTCCACTGCTATCTTTTCATGGCATGATCTGCACTGGCACAGCACCAGATCATTCATTTGAGCACTTGGGTTTCAAAGTGAAAAGAAATAGAAAAGCAACAAGCTTCTGAGGTGAATGATCCAGTTCAGGCTATAGAAATCTGGTGGCCTCTTTTATGACAGCATGGGGATGTGTTTTTTTTTTAAAGACAGCATTTCTTTACATTGTTTGAAAGCACACCAGTATAACTTTTGGTGAATACCAAATCAAGGGTGCCTCCAGGCAACAAGAGCAGGAAACCATGGGATCTTGTTTAGATCTTTCAATTGCAGTTCCTCCTCACTTCACATTTGCTGAAATATTGGGCCTATTCACTTCCCTGGGTAAACTTTCCAGAGAAGCAAAGGTCTGGAATGGATTGGGCATTCACATTTTGAATGCCTAATCCATTAGAAACTTACTAAGTGCCAGGTAAATGTAAACACTATTATATCAGCAGCATTCACCTTGCCGCGGCAATGGCCATGCATGCCAGCCATTGCCAAAGTGTCCAGGTGGCAGGGTGCACAACTATGCTGCTCTGTCCCTCCCGGAAGCAGTGCGAGTGGTGCCCTGGACATGTGGGGGATGATTCAGCCCATGCAAAGCCACATCCAGAATGGAAGCAACTCTGCACAGTGTGTATGCTCCATCTAGGAGCGTACACACTTTTTGGCCCAAGTGTGAAAAGGCCCATAGTTTACTTTTGTTCCTTGGTGACCTAGAAATCTGGAATGCTTACTCCTCTAGGGATGAGTGAGAACAATGATGTATTATTTATGTGAGGCCTTCTGTTTACTAACCTTTAAAAATTATCTGATGTACTTAGTACGCATTGTAAGTTCTTTGATAACTTGGGAGAAACCAGTGTGAAACTTGACTTTTTTGTTAGTAGTAGCACTTGTACTTGAACAGCGCCTCCCACAATTTTTTTCCTGTTTTGCGTGTTGGGATAGAAAGAACTGTATTTGCTTTTCTGATGTCAGCCCTTGTTTATCTTTGTTGTGAAAAATTGTATGTCTCTTGTTAGATAATCTGACTTGGCGTGCATTAGTTCCCAGCACCATGCCAGGGAAACTTATTTTAGTTTGGTTCAGACTCCTAGCTCAGATTTAAAAGGGGCTGCAATTGGTCACTGGAAATTGCACCCTGTGCCCGAAAAAGGAGACACAGAGGCAAATTTTTCAGTGATGGATCTTGGCATTTTCTCCATGCACCTGGAAACCAGTTGCTTTGCTGGGTAAATGGCGACTTGGCCTTTCTCTCAAACTGTATGCTCAAAAGGCTGTTTGTTGTGAAACTTCATGTGGGTTTGCCACTGTAAAAAAAGGCTGTTGGGCTAGCTGGACCAGTGGTGCGATCCAGGAAGACATCTTTTATGTTCTTAATATGTGTGCTGTGAGCCATCCTTTGAGAAGAAGCAGACTTCTGTGTTGTTTGACACCTAAACCTAGCAGACAAATGATACAGGTCCACTCTTAGATGGGCTTATGGCAGCATTTGGGATTAAAAGGGCTCCAAAGTGCCTTTTGTAATTAAGATACATTCCTCAAAATCTCCCTTTTCATCATGGTGGCAATGGCATCAAAAATGCCGCCTCTTTGAGAGTTTGACAAAGTTGATCCAGAAAGATTATACATTGCTCTCTTCCTGGTTTTTTTTCTGTTTTTTGCTTATTTGTCACCCTTAATTGTGTCAAAGCTTTAAAATTCAGTATGAGACAAAGACAATCTGAGTAAACACAAAATACAGCTTTTAAATGATCAGTTCATTTATTGATGGTAGGGATGTGCATGAATATTCATAACATTCATTATTCATGCAAATTCAGACATTCATATATGAGTCGAATGTCACAAGATTTGTACATTAACATTCGTTTGTACATTTGTACATTAACATTAGGGCACCTGCCCGTGCCCTAAGATCTGGGGGGCGGGAAGCCCTTCTCGTTGTCCCACCACCCTCTGTAGCAAGACGGGTGGGCACTCGAGAGAGGGCCTTCTCAGTAATAGCCCCCAGGCTGTGGAATAGCCTCCCCCTCAAGGTGCATCAGGCCCCCTCACTGTATACGTTTAGGAGGGGGGTAAAGACGCACCTCTTTGCTCTGGCCTTTGGTTAAACGTGGCACAGTTTTTCCCTACTGCACATACTAATGTCTTATACTGTATTTATATATGGTTTTATTCTAAATATTCTTGTCTTTTAAATATGCTGTTACCCGCCCTGAGACCCTAGGGTATAGGGCGGGATATAAATGTAAATAAATAAATAAATAGTTCAGACATTTGTTAAATTGGGGGGGGGGGGAAACTGAGGGGGAAGCCCAATCGGAAAAACAGAGAGAGAGGCAAGGCGTGTGTGCTTAATACAGGAGAGGCAGCAGGATCCGAGAAACAGAGAGGCGAGGTGTGTGTGTTTAAGACAGGAGGGGGAATCCATATTTGTTTAAGAAACATATCCAGGATATGCATGTATTTGGATATTCATACGAATTCTTACAAATACATTCGTATTGAATAGAATCCTACCACATTCGAAGGGGATCTATTCAAACAAATACTAATTTTCTAACATTCTATTCCTTATGAATCGAATGCCAAAAAACCCATTTGGGCACATCCCTAACTGATGGGGGGAAAGTTATCTAACACCTTTATCATCCATGTGAAACAGTAATTTCCCTCTTGGTTAGTCAATTAACCAAATTTAATTGATAACTGAGTTCAGTTATAAGTGTGAGAAATATGCAAAAATAAAAGAAATTGGAAAATATTTTTTCATGGCAGTGTGACAAAACTGTTCCTTTCAGATCTGAAAGATAGGATCTCCTGCTTTGAGGGAGGCTGCTAGAAATCATTTGCACACTATACTGGAAGCAGTGCATTGACCTGTTTCTTTTTCTGCTGCTAAAATGTTGACAAGTATACAGCTTCTCAATCAGATTTGCATATTTATGCATTTTAATACCTTGCAAATTTTACATATCTATGACTTTCAAATTTCATTTACCTTAGGGCCCAGAATATAGCTAACTGCAGTTACACTGAGGCTGCTTAGCCTACCCCAGAATTTTCTTTAGGACCCAATCAGTTCACTGTGCTCCTGACAACTAGCACTAGGTTCTTCTGATTCTTCATCAGCCTCTGGTTTCAAGATAGAAATCTCGTCCATGCTTCAGTTCATGTCTTTGTCATGGCTAGATTCCTGGATCATTGTTGTGTAGCTAATAAAAAGTAATGCGTGTTAGTATGACTCATTTTATTTCTCCCTTTGAGCCTGTAAGAATTTCTGGAATGAGATGCATCTTTTGACAAGTTAGTTACCTTTCATCTTGCTTTAGTCTTTGCCAACAGAACATCCAGAACAGAACCTTCCTGATAATCAGATACAGTGACTAACCAGAGTTCTTCCAAGCATTGAGTGCATGAGAGGAAGCATAGGAAATGACATCAGAGAAATTAATATAGACAACATACATAGAAGAAATGTAGTCATAATCTATGTGTGGTAGTTTAAGTTGTATTCCCGTGTGTGGACTCATGTGCTCAGGCAAAAACAATAGAGACCGAGTCCTTCCATTTTATTAAAACTCTTTTTAAATGTAGTTTTAGTAATGCATTGCATTGTCGCCCCATTTACATATTAAATTCATTTGCAGTAATCTTCTAAAAGAGTAATGTCCAAGCAGAGTGGTAGTGCAGAGCAACTGGATGATTCTGCACTGGCTGCTAACAGCCACTCTCCTGCATGTGGATGTGATCTAAGGGAGTCTTCATGGGGAAGGAAGACTCCTAAGATGCTTGCTGGTATAATGCACCAGCCACTGTGGAATCATTCTGCTTCTTGGGGAGAACACCATAACATGCAAGGCATGTCCATCAACTGCTAATCTCACATCTCCATGTCTTTGGAATAACAGGGAAAATCTGTGAACCTCTCATGTTGCTGCCCATTTTGAACGTGCCAAATAGGATGGGAAAATAGAGGAGTCCACTCAATTGTTCTTGGTCTGGTTGATGTATCTTTATCTCTCTCAATCTCAGTAGAGGTTACTAAACATTGTAACGATGAATCTGGAACTGAATGGTCCCAGCAACTGCTCTTAATCATTTTAAAAAGAAGAAGAAAAATATTTAGAGAGGTTATGATTTTGCTATTATCACTTTAAATACCGTAGCCTGTTATTGAAAGTTAATACTTCTGTCCTGGTTCTCTCCAGCCATACTGCGTCGGAAAGTAGAAAAGGCTTCTTTACTAGAATTTTTAAGGTCAGATCTGTTAATAATAGTGGGTTTTTTGGGGGGGGGGAAATTGAGATTTTAAGAAGTTCAGTTAGACTGAGACCAGCTGAAACAGATATTATATTAGCCATATATGGTTGGAATGAAAATTATATAGCTTGCAAGTTTTCTAGCAATTATGGGGCAATCCCTAGCTTAGGTGGTAATTAATTGAACATAACAGCTCATAAGTGTTGTGTTCTGGAAGATACATATTGCACATGCTTGTGTGAGAGAAGGCCTCAGTATTACAATTGGAAACTAAATTTTGCTATATTAAGGAACTACCTTGAACCAGATTCCTTGATGAACGGATATTATTTACCAGGTATAATAAGAGGATTAATTAAAGAAGTACCATACAGCTTTTGCTATTATTATTATTATTATTATTATTATTATTATTATTATTATTATTATTATTATTAGTTTATTTCTACAGCACTGTCCATGTACTCAGCACTTTACAAATGCAAAACAAAATATATATATTTATATAAAAATATAAAAATATAAAAACCTGCCAAGGGCATACTAATGGTTCTGCAATTGATCTGGTCGGCCCAGCACTGCACATGTAATCTGTTTTGTGTTTGGTAACATATTTACTACAGAAACAATCTCCATGTACAAACAGAATTCATGTGAACATATAGATGAGTGGAAAGAGACAGGACAGCCATTAAATCATCGCTAAATGGGACCGGGTGAGCCCTAACCAAGCAAATGAAGAATGAAGGTTCAGGTGGCATCAGAAGGATTCTAGGCAAAATGTTTAGAAGGACAAAGAGAAGACATTCCAGAATCACATGAAGTAGAAGTGATTGAACTCAAATGGACTGCAATGACTCAAAAGTAGTGCATCTAAAGATAGCAGAGAATCTGATGATAGAGTACAGTTAGAGTGATAAGTAGATAGATGCTGCTCAAGTCTGAAATTGAGGTGAAATCGACCCTTCCATCCAAGTAGGAGAAGAGAGTATTCAGCAAAACCTTGTCTAGCAGGACAGTCTCACCTGTTTGGCATTTGAGAACAGACATCATAATAATTTGGACAAGGTCTGTTTCACAGAGACTATCGGTAGTTAATCAGGAAGCTATTCCATTCAGGTAGTAATAAAATACCAAAATCATAAAATGTTTTGTTTAAAGGTTTATAAATTTTTTGTTTCCCTTCTTTATTCTTTTCTGCATGGTTGAAAACTTACAATTGTAATGTTGAGCTATCCACCATCTGCAGCTTTAGGATCATAGGAGATAGAAGGACCAGAACAATGTAATCTGTGGTATCTAATCTTTTGGTGTCTCTGGGCCACACTGGAAAAAGAGTTGTCTTGGGCCACACATAAAATGCATAAACACTAACAGAAATTGATGAGCAAAAAGAAAAGGTCTGTGCATAATTTCATAATGTTTAAATTAATTCTGTTATTCTATCTTAGACCATTTCTTTCTTGAAACATGGACTGTTCCTTTGAATGGTATGACTGAAAAGACCAAGCATTCTGTTAATTATTAATTCCACCATATTTCTTCCCATTCTGATTTTTCAGACTGCCAATTCAACATTTTCTTACTATCAATGTCCATTTCAGCTTGGAATGTGTTGAATTCACATTCATCAAAGCAAGTGGGGCCTAGAGCCCAGGGCTCAATAAGTTTTTTCCCTAACAGTCCTAGCTCTATTTGGCTCCACTTGCTTACATGTGAGGAAAGAAACCCACAAAACAGGCAAATTGCCCACTTGCTCTCACATCATTGCTGTCATTATAGGGCCCTTCATGGGTGAGCTCTCAGCACCTGTTGGCATGGATGTGTATTCCAACCAATATAATCTAAAGAACCAAATGAGGTTTCTTCTCATGTGGTGTCGAATCAAATGTGGAAAGTATGGACAAAACAAAATGAAAAATAAATTCTCTGGACTTTCTAGCTCTTTAGTACCTTTGCCTATCCCAAATCTATAATCACTAGTATGGCGGTGTCACCATAAGCTGCTGATACCACAGGGCCTGAGGGTCTGAAATGCCTGGTTTTCAGGGCACATTCTAAGCAGAGCAGCGACAATATGTGACAACAGCAACTACAACCAGGAACATTGCCAAGGACTTTGGTGATAGGTAAGAGTGTACTGCCCAAAAAGGAAAGGAGTCTTTCCATTTCCCCCTTCGCCAATCAGATGAATAATAGGAAAAGATGAGGGAGTCCTTCACCATAGTTTTGCTCTCCCTCCCCCCCCCCCCAATCTGCTGATCAGTTGATATTTCTCTTTTTAAAGTTTTGGTGAACACTACTGAAAAGGGGGACCTCTGCTGACTGGTAGAAGGGGGGAGCAGTGAAGGACAACCCTCCTATTCTTTCATACTCATACAGCACCAATCACATAACTAGAGTGGTTTCCTTTTTTTCGACGCATCCCTAAGGCAAACAGAGGAATTTTATCATACTTTGGAGTATTAAACATCTTGATCACTGCTCCCAAAGGGAATTAAAATTCTTATTTTATTCTTTGGGCAGTGAAACTGACTATTATCTGTATGGTAAAATCTTCAACAATCTCCTATGTCAGGTGGGGTGCAGTAGAAGTGGGGAAATCCCCGCCTTTTTGCCAGAGTTTCTGTTCTATTCACCATTTAACAATCAGAATCATTGGACAGAATGGGAAACAGTTTTGCCCCAACTTTAAACAAACCCTGTTTTGAAAGGGGGTCGTGTTCCACATTCAAGTCAGCTGGAACGGCCTGTTTCAAGTGCAGCATGTTCTCCATAGGAATGTTTTGCACGTTCTAATGACATGTCCTCCACTCCAGGCATAGTTTGAAGCAGCTGGATCCACAGCTCTGTGAGTAGGTGGAACCAGAAGACCTCTGGAAATCTCTGCCTTCCAGACCTCAGTGTGGAGGGAACACTGCAGTAGAAACGCAATATGTCTGCAACTGACGTTTCAAAGAGTACTCGAGGACATCCCAATATATAATATACTGTAGAAATTTCATTGAGGTGTCCACAGTGGCATACATTACAGTGATCAAGCTGTCTTTTTCCTGGAGTTGCAGCTCTTACTTTGTTTGGTTGTGACTTCATTTGGCTGCTGATGACTGAAGTGTAAATACCGCTATAAAGTTTATTCTTAATGAAGCTGGAAAGAGGTAAAAAGGAAACAATTTCTGGGCTGAGATTGTCAGCAGTTAAAATAATGTTACCACATTCCATACAATGAGTGCTTCCAGATGATAGCAGTGGCAAAACAAAGTTCAGTTTGAATAATGGTGATGATGTACAATGGCCAGTTTGAGAAACAAAAAGTCAATTAAGCTGCTGAAAATTCCTTGGGAGGAAAAAAAGGCTTGCTTGCTGTGTGTTCTCATTCTGTAGATGAATTTTCCATAATGGGAAAGTTGACATTTTGCAATAGCTTGTAACTTGGAAATCCAAAGAAGGCCTTTATTTGACTTCTAGCATTGCTGGGCTTGTTTAGTGTTCATTGGGCAATCTGTACTACTAGATTTTTCTAGCAGTAGTACTTTAAAAATAATAATAACCAATTTTTTTTTTTTAGTTCAAACACTTTATTAACATCTGAATAAAATGATTAATACATAACAAATATAAGCAACAGTGACATAAGAACTATAACAACCTTAATAAGTGTATCCAAAACAATTTTGCAACAATCAACAGAAGTATATTAAAAAATTCTAGCATTCAATAACTGTTATTCGTCCAAAATAAATTACTGGTATGTTCAATATGCTTCAAGCTCTGTTCATTTAATTAAGAATTGTATAAACAATGAGAAAGTAAAAGTAGTAAATTTGAGCTTTGATGACACTGTAGTGATCAGAGACCACACGTTAAGGAATGACTTCTTAGGAGAAAGCCAGGTCCCATACCTTCCAATATCGATTCTTCAATGATAAAGTGTTCAAATTTTTTTATGCTCCAGCTATAATCTGTTTAGCAGGATTTTACAATTAATGTTAGCTACTATAGAAGTCTCCTATACAATATGAGTCCAGCTGTGAAGAAGGGACACCACCACCCCATCCATATGCCATTGATAAGATTGTGATACATGACTGAACTGTGGTGGGAAATTCTACGTCCTCCTTGTATGCTTTACTGATCACCTCATATGTTTGAGCCGCTAAGAGAATGTAGGATGCAAGAAATCAATTTTGAATATAATTTTTCTTAAAGTACTGATTTAGTGATGAAACTGGAATATGACAACTTCTGCAATGTGGAAGCAAGAGAATTTTGAAAGAGAAAAACTTCAAACATGACTGTCATTATACTATCCATTGTATAATTTTTAAAAAGATAAAAAGTTCAGGCAGGTCATTTTGGATTTCCCTGCAAAAACTTTGAACTACAGACAAAAGCACTATGTGGAGGACACTGCAATAGTCTAACCTGAATTTAGTCTGCTGGTATACAACTGTATGGAAGCATTCTTGGGCAATGCTATTGTATCATATGCAATTGGTAAGAAGCACTGTTTGGTTGATGCCTCTATCTAAGGGTGATTCCACACTGGCCCACCTGGTGCCTCCTTAGACTACATCAGTGTGCATATAGTATGTTGCTGGTCCAGTTTACCAGTCAGCGTGGAACTGTCCTAAGACTTCAAATTGAAACTGTAATCAAAGAATATTTCTCAGCAACATACCAGATTTTGAGCAGATGGTTTTATCCTATTCCACTTTGAGCATTCCCATCTCACTTGAATTCAGTTACAGTTGCTGTTTTTACTTAGTGTATTAGCTTGGCCACTGTCATTCATGTTCTTGTATCTTCAGTACTAGATTATTGTAATACGCGAGTGGCTGTCCTTGAAGACAGTATGGAAATGCCAAATAGTACAGAATGGGCATTGATGAGCATATCTGGCCAAATGTACATTACATGCTGGTTGCCAATTTGGTATTGTTAAGCATTTTAATATTGACTTATAAAGATGCACTGCGATCTGATAGAGTGGACCTTGCAGTACCAGCAGCAGTAGCCTGACCTCTACTTGGTGAAGATATCTCCTTCAGCTTGGTTGAAGAAGCACTCTCCCATTCAGTGCACGATACTGCAGTTTCTTACTTAGACATTTTAAATGACTCCAGTTGCTTTTAACCCATCATGAAACTTTAGGATGTTCTTTTTAGATGTCACTAAGTGAAGTTTGGTTTTTGCTTACCTTTTTGATCTGCTTCTGGTGAGAGCTCATAACTCTTCCAAGGTCGTTCCGACAGTCTCTTTGTTTCCATCCATTTATCCATCCATGCATCTTGTCAACTGTCTTCTGCTTCATTCAACTATACCAGACTTAATTTTCTTCTAACCTTTTGTTTCATCGCATCAGATGCCCCAAATATGTACACTTCTGTTTGATTATTGTTTCCCCAAGAGAGCACTCAGTTTTATTTGATTTGGCATTAATCGATTCATTCTTCTTGCAGTTCATCATTTTTTAAATCCCTATGTCATAATTCAAAGTTGTCAATCTTATTTATTTCACCAGTTCTCAGGGTCCAACTTCCTTAGGGTATAGTACAGGATAAAAATGTAAATAAATAAGTTCAGTATTACTTGAACTGATCTATACTGTGGAGTGAAATTAATTCCTAGTTACCAACCTTTGGACCTTAAGAGAAAAGGTAGTGGCTTTAACAGAACGCAGTTGGCAAGGTGTGGATTTGAAAAGGAAGGGAACAAAAACAAGAACCCAAACTATCAGGAGTTTCCGATTTCAATCAACAGGGATTATATACACTATTGCAATCTTAAAGGGCTTAGGCATGACTGAATGATTTTAACCATGAGCAGCCAAACTACCTAACCAGGTAGTTTGTCTACCCTGCACACTCACTCAGTTAAAGAAGGAGGGGGGGAATTAGGGCAAAATCCTCACCCTTTCAGTGACACATCCTGATTCCTCACAAGCTGTTAGGGAAAGAAAAGGGAGTGAGTGAAATAGATTTTCTCTCTCTTGCACTTCTCTCTCTCTCCCTACAGCAGCAACACATCAAAGTAACTTTTTTGAATCAAGATTGTCAGGAAGAGGCTAAATGAACAAGACTCTTGAATGTATTCATGACAAATACTTGAGAGGTCAAGCCTCCAACAGACATTATCTGCCATACTTCAATTCTTAGATCCTTTCCTAAGTTCCCAAAGACTTAAAAGGTAGGGAGAAAGACAGGGATAAACAGGTTGCAGAAAAAGGAGGGGAAAGAGACTAGAGGATCCCACTAGAATGGCTACTAGAATGGATGCCTAGGTATTTCCTTCAGGATGGGGAGACAGAATGCTTCTGTAAGGCCATTTTCAGGGAGTTGAGAGTGGGTGAAGATTTTGCCTTTGTCTTCTGTTAGTAATTGGTGGCCACTCTGTGAGACAGGACATTGGACTAGATGGGCTGTGGTCCAATCCAATAGGCTTTCTCTTATGAGGGGATGGATAACTTCAACAGCCTCAAAATAATCATTTCAATGTAAGGAGAGACTGCTGGGCAGTGGGGTAGATTAGCAGCAATCATATAATGAGGGGGAGAGATGGAGGGGTTCTTGAGATCCCTACCCACTTAGCATGTGTCATAAGCTCAGGATAGTTATATATTTGGGATGTGCAGGTGTAAAATGGGGAGCATAGGAAAATAGTGGCAGGCAAGGAAAAAGAGGCTATGTATTACTGGTTGTGCTGGGTCAAAACATAATTGAATTATTCTGAAGACAATGAGTCATAAAGTATACAAATACTTCAGTTAACACCTAGCCAAGGCTATCGCAATGTCAACACCAGCAATTTTAATGCCAATTTGGGAGCTCCATTGGATCATTCCAGTCATTCCCTCCTTTTAAAATTAAAATGATTGTTTGATTTTAAATGTTGTTAGCCACCCTGAGACCTCCGGGTGTAGGGTGGGATAAAAATGCAAACAAACAAGCAAGCAAATAAATAAATAAACCACAGTGCATCAAGATATCCACTGTTAAAAGCAGGTGTGCTTCATGCAGCTATTGTGCTTACTGTCTTTATTGAATGATATGGCTCATTGCGAACCAGCAGGAATGCAGTTATCACATTAGTACTTGATACTTTTGTATCGATCTTTGCTTCCTTAGGTTTTCTTATTCCATAGGGCTGCTAAACATTGCTTAAGCATTCTGTACTGTTAAAGCATAGTAGCAAAGAGGGAGACAGCCAAGGGGAAAGGGGTTTCTCCGGTGTCTGCCCGCAATATATAATTATGCACATCCAGCTTTTAAAACAGCATAATCGTTCCATGTACATACATATTTTAATTGAAAAGGAGCTGATTTATAAGACTGGCACCAAATATTTTGATGAACTCCCCAAACAATTAAAAATAGATGTTGAGAAGCACTGGTGGCAGAATAATACAAGGAACTCCTGATGACAGCTCTAAGTCTGTCAACAAGCAGAAATCTACTATTCCCAAATCCCTCACACTGAGGCGTGATATAAAAAGCTTCTGAGAGATACATCAGAGTCACACTCATTCTGTCAGATTACTTAATCCCATAGCCCTTCCTAAAATCTGTTTGAATAATCACACAAGTTTTTTCATCCAAGGCTTGTTGCTATCCTCTTCTCATTTTATTATTTCAAAAAGGAAGCAGAGGGGCTTCCTTTGATACGCTTTTCCTTTCCACACTGGAAACTTTCTAGCATAGCTTCTAAGAAGTTAATAGTAAGAACTTGTGAAGCCCACCTAGGAAGGAAGGAAGGAAGGTCGCTTGCTAGGAAATGTGAAATCAAGTCTATCAGATAGCTTTCGTAAGGTCTTTTTGTCCCTTGGTGTCATTATCCTCCATCATTTCATAAAATCCAGTGGGAGGTATACAGATGAGTTGGTCTTTTGATTAGTGTGTCAGACTCTTATCTGGTAATTCTCTGGATCGAGTCTGCACTCCTGCACAAAGGCTGCTGGCTACCCTTGGGCTCATCGCAGCTTTCTCTCTGAGCTCTCACAACCCCATCTACCTCACAGGGTGTCTATTGTGGGGGGAAGAACAGAAGGTTCATCAGCTATTTTGAGTCTCCTTATAAGAGTGAGAAAAGCAGGATATAAAAACCAATTCGAGTCCTCCTCTTCTTCATCTATGGGTTTGTTTCACAGCCTTTCCTCCCAATGTAGGTGCCATCGTTGCTTTAACTAACTCATATATTCTGTTTTTATGCTGATATCAATAAACGAGAAAATAAATAAACAATGGGTGGGAATTCTGGGGATAGAATGTGGGAATATGAAAATACCTCAGATAGCACTATAACAAGAATGCAATGACACATATAACTGATGGCTGCAAAGGCATCACATACCCCCCTTTACAGATACGTGAAATTCACAAATAAAAAAGTAAAGCTTGAGGCGATTACTGTAGCTCAGCAAACCATTTTGGGGAACTTGTGTGAGTGCAATACAACTCAGTTTCTGAGTCCCGTGAAAGATTCTGAAATTTATCACCAACCCTGATTCATGCTGTGCCTGCGAGATACCCACCTTCTAACAACTAACCTTTGCTATACATCCATCCCTTCTATAGAATGATTTTGGACAGACATGTTTGGTGAAGTGTAAACTCCATCTATTTAACAAGGTTCCTAACTTGCTTAGATGCGTTTTTGCTATACAGTACAAAACCAGGCGATGGCATGTCCTGCCTCCAAGCCAGGTGATGATTTCCTTCTCTCTCTGCTTTCTTTCCTTCAAGCAGCTAGAAAGGGTAAGACCCACATTTTTTGAGATGATCATTTCTGAGTTTAATCTGCTCTCGAGTTTTGCTTTTGCCCTTAATCTCTTATTTAGGGTCCTATCCTAATGTACTTTTATTTTTCTTCCCATCTCTGCAATTTCTATGCCAACCTGGGGGCTACAACCGAGAATGCCCTCCCACATGTCCCGTTCCCCCCCCCCAACTATTGCAGGTTGTGGGATTGCCAAGAAGGTCTTATATGCCGATCTTCGGGCATGGGTATGGGAGGAGGTGTTCCTTTCAATATCGGACTCAAGCCTACCATAACAGCAATTCTGAAATAATAGATATAATTGTTCTTAGGTATATAAAACACTCCTTTGCTTTGTTTTCTTTTAAAGACAAAGAAGATATCAAATAGGTTCTTATCAAAAGAAGAACATTTACTTCATAAAGTACCTAATCACCCATCCATAGGCTCCTAACTTTGAAAAGACAGAGGGAACAGACTGAATTTGATTTGTAAGTAGGACATGCTGAGAATTAGTTGTGATTCAAGAATGCCACGTGAAAGGTAAAAATAAGAACTTGAGGTGAAGAGACAGGTTTTTGATGAACTTCCTAATCTACAGGGTGTGGAAGTTATATTCACATAACCCACTTAACATCAACGTAGAGATGGAGGATGTTAAAGTTTTAGGTTTAAATTTATAGATGCAACAGAAAGTAAGGTAGCAAAAAGAGTCATTTTACATATGATTTTAATCTCAGAACTAAAGAATGATATAAGGCAAAGAAACCCAAAAGGCTGTGAGGGGAGTGCCACATCTTAACAGAAAGCTATCCCTGCCTTTCCACATGGCCCACCAGACATACATGAAGCTCCTACAGCATAGATTCACTACAGGGAGGTCTGGGAAGGGCCTCCAGCATTGAACTGGATCTTGCCACACACACACAGACAAATAAAAATAAAAGAATGAAGGGCAGTGACTTCTAGGGATTTTCTTTTGATTCAGTGCCAGGGAAGTCTTCGCAGACACCCCCAGTAAACGCACCCTTGCTGGAGGAATAAAAGTAGTGGAGGGTCTCCTAAATGGTTTTTCTTCTGTATTAAGCATTCAGCACTGGCTGGTGATCTTGCTGCAATGCCAACAACTTGTTAGCATTTTAAGGCCCTGTTTCCACTCATGCCTCTTAAAATGGTTTAAAAACTAAACAAACAAACAAAAAGCAATTCAGACACAGATCCTGGCAGTCCCCACTTCAGTGGCTTTAAATCACTTTAAATTGCTATCAACCCCTCTGCTGTCCCGACCCCAAACGGTTCAGAATCGCATTAGGGAAAGGGAATCTTTTCTTTCCCCATCTTGCCAGCCAGGGTCCCACCCCCTGCCTGCCGATTGGATCCCGCAATGACGTGGCAGAGGGTAGGGAATTGCCGCTCCCCCCTCTCCCCTCCCCTCCCCTCATGCTTTTGCAAAAGACGTTCTGCCAGTCCTGCGCATACACATGCACATGCAAACACACACACACCTTCCTCCCCTTTGCTCTCCTTGCCTCCCCATCACCAGCAGCACTGGCTGGTATACACACACACGTGTAAACTCAGGACTGGTGCTTTTTCACTTTTCTGCAAATGCAGAAAAGTGAAAAAGGGACAGCAGAGAGTGAGCTGCATGCCTGCTTGCCCAGCTGGCTGCACATGTGCACGCTCAGTCACCAGTGGGGCATGTGGGGGAGTTGCTTCTGTCCTTCCCAGGGCTCAGCAAGGCAAAAGAGGCACCTCCAGTGTGTGCTTCCCGGTAAGGAGAAAGCGGGGGGGGGGGGACTGAAAAATGAAACTTTGTTATCAGTGTGAAGTGTGGAGTGGGTGAAATGCTACATGTTATCAGGCTGAATTGTTACTTCTGTGCTGAATATGGATCTGGCTCTTTTAACAAATCTGGCAAGGGGTTGGTCCCTGCGCAGGGTGAAAGCCCACCCGTTTCATGATGTATTTGCCCCAATGCCACTGTAGCGTTCCCACAGCAATAAGGAAGAAGCGTTTTAAAAGCAAAAATGGGGGGGGGGGAACCCTGAAAAAAACAGGTGTTTATTTATTCCATTTTTTAGCCAAATAATCCTCAAAATACCCCTAAAACTGATTGGGAATGGGGATGAAAATAATAAGAAAAGTGAGGAAGAGTGAAAAAGGTATTGCAGGAATTATATATAAGGGATTAATGACAGTGGGAGAGGAAATATATGAAGAAATAAGAGGAATATGGAACGATGATATAAGAATAAACAGAAGAAGTCAAAAAGGAAATACAGAGAATGGAAAAAATAAAATATGGACGAATATGGGAAACAAGAATGAAAATAATACATAAATGGTATAGAACACCAATACAACTGTCACACTTCTTTCCAAATGTAACTGAAGAATGCTGGCATGGATGTCAGGAAAGAGGAATATTCACACATATGATTTGGCATTGTCAGAGAGTTCAGGTGTTTTGGAAGGAAGTAGAAAACATGATTAATAATATATATGCACTTAATATTAATTTAAATGAAAGGATAGCAATATTCCAATTGGATTTGGAGAATATAAGGCCAAAAGAGACAAGGGAAGTAGTTTGTTCCATCCTTAGGACGGCTCAATTGGTAGTAGTAAATGGATGGAAGGATGCATCTAAATGGGAAATACAGAAATTGTATGAATATATAATAGCATCGATTGCAGTAGAGGTTCGAGAATGTCGGGAAAATTTTGAGAATGACTTAATAAAAATAAGAAGGTGTAAAAACAAATGGATGGAGGTTAAGAATTACCTGGAAGCGAGTGTCAGAAGTGAATTAGTAAAATTACAGTTAAGAATTGTATTCCAAATGTAACCCTTAGCTCATAAACGTTATTGAATATTCATTATTTAGGGGTGGGAGGGGGGTGGGGTGGGGAGGGAAAAAAATAAGGGAAGAATGTAATAAGTGCATAATTATGTAAAAATTGTATAAAAAAAAATTAAAAAAAAAGAGGATCCAAACTGTTTCTGAACTGTTTTAAAATACCAATGGGAACTGGGCCTAAATGTGCTTGAAGGCAGCAAAAGGGTGTATTTTCAGTTGATACAGACTGCTTCTCCATAGACCCACAGTGTATTTTTACTTTACGCTTGTGATTGTATATTATCTGCTAACACAGTCTTTTGTTCTCTTGACAAGCACATTTCATACAACTTAGCAGAGTATCACAGCTTCCCTGTCTGGTTGCAGCCTTTCTGAACTGTGACAATTTGATCACAACGATCCATAACCTGTTAACTTCCAGACTGGGCTCTTACAATAGGCTCAGCATGAGACTGCTGTTGAAGACAGTTCAGAAGCTGTATATGCTGGTAGTACTGCTGGTCAGGTGTACCTCATACCAGTCTCATGCTGGTATAGAAAAGCTGGATAGAGAAAATTTCATTTCTCTATCACACAGCTCTAGAACCAGGGGACATTCTATGAAGCTGATGGGTAGGAGAGTTGAATAAGACAAGGGGAAGTATTTCTTCACTCAGAGGGTCATTGGTCTTTGGAATTTGCTGCCAGAGGAGGCCAAGATGGCTTTAAGGAAGGGTTGGGCAAGTTTATGGATGACAGTTGTATCAGTGGCTACTAGAGTGGATGCCTAAGTACATCTTTCATGATGGGGGAACAGGCAGGATGCTTCTAAGGCCATTTGCTGGGATTCGAGAGCAGGAGAAGGCTTGCCCTTGTTTCTGCTTGAGATTCCCATGGGCAATTGGTGGCCCACTGTGTGAGACAGGATGCTGGACTAGATGGGCTGTGGCCTGATCCAGCAGGGCTCCTCTTATGTTCTTACGTTCAGAAGGCCAATTTGCTATCAGGCCCATTTCAAGGTTTTAATACTGACTTACAAACTCTTAAACAACTTGAACCCCAGATATCTTAATGGAGCACCTTCTCCTATATTAGGTCTCCAACTCATAAGGATCTGCTGGATAAGCTCTCTTGGCAGTGCCACCACTATTAGATTGCCACAGCTATGGAAAGGCCTCTCTTGTGAGGTATGTGAAGAAACATCCCTTCTATACATTCAGGAGACATTGAATGGGCACTTCTTTCTTCCCATATAATGCCATGATAACTCAGGGTGATATGTTGGATAGAATATAAAAGTAAAAAGAGAGAGAAGAGTTGGCTTTTGTACCCTGCTTTTCTCACCCAGTTAAAGGGACTCAAAGCTTCCTATTCTCCCCACAACAGAATGCCCTGTGAGATAGGTGGGGCTGTGAGAGCTCATAAAAGAGCTGTGACTAACCCAAGGTCACCTGGCTGGCTTTGTGGGGGAGGGCGGAATCAAACCCAGTATTCCAAGTTAAGAGTCCAGCTCCCTAACCACTAGACCAAACTGGCTAAGAGCAGAGATGGTTAACTGTGGATATCCAGATGTTCCTGAACTATCAATATTCCATTCTAGACCTGCTGAGGCTGGCACAGAATGCTGGGGGTTGTAGTTTAGGAACATCTGGAGAACCACAGTGGAGCACCTCTAATATAGATGGATAAGGAGATGTGGCTGGCACAAAGTAAGAATTTTATGTCTTCATCTTCCTTTTGAAACAATAAGGAGGAGAAACAGATAAGGACTCCTTTCTGAAGGAATCTAGAAGGCGCCGTCCCCAAGCACTTTTGGTGTGGTGCCGAGCGCCCATTTGGTGTTGGGCGGCCACATGGGCTTTGGATTTGGCACATGAAAAGTGTACCGGGTCCCCTCAAACAGTACTAACAGGGTGCCAAATTTGGTGCCTCAAAAAAGAAGTCTCAGTGCTGTTGGGGGAGCTGGCATGCATTGCTCAGCGAGCCGGGATCGCACATGGGGAGACTTGTGGGCTAACGGGGAGGAGATTTGCATGCATGTCATTGGGAGGCGGCGTGTGCTTGCTGTCCCAACTATTGAAGATCACAGCCAGAGTTTTAAAAATGCCGATTGCAAAGGCAGGCTGGAGAACGGCTATTTTTAAATTTTTCTGCTGCTTCAGCAGAAGTAATTCCAACCCCGTTTCAGAATGCCAAGGCAGGCTGCATAATGGCTTGATTTTTGTTGCAACTTGCAGGCCCCATTTTCCAATCCTGAAGGCAATAATAGAGTCTTGATTTTAAAATTGACTGGTGCTCCCACAGTCCCAGGTGGAGCAAAGGTGCACAAAAGCGTTCAAGCGCCTACTGCTGCTAGCGGCTTTCATCGGTCTTTTATGAATAGGCTTTGTCAATGGAGCTTTATTTAATGAATGGAGCATTATTTTATGAATGAAAGTGTAGTTATTTTTACGAATGAAGCTTGTTTCCATGCCTCCCACCCCAGTCCTGGCTGTCCGTGCCACTAAGGGAGGGGATGAGGTGGCAGAGGGGTGAGCTGAAAACAATCCGGCTGTGGCTGATGAGAATCCGGCTGCCAATGAGGAGAGGGAGGCAGAGAGGAGGTGGCACGGCTCCTCCTTACCAGGGTTCGGCACGCTTTGCATGGGAACGCCACCATCAGTGCCAAACCAGCGCCTGTCCCGCATTGCTGGGAATGACATGCGGACGCATGAAATCCGTGCCCAGTACCGCCCGGCCCCTGCTTGTCCATACAGTTCCCAAAGGGTGCTAACTGGCCACCATGGGGACGCGGCCAAAGTTAGCTATCCTTGGTGCCTATTCAAGGTGCCCAAAGGCCCATAGACTTCTAATGCTGAGTACCTGCTTGAAGCAGCAGTTCTGTTTGTTGAGTACATTTAATTCCTGCGGGTACCAAGGAGGTTCCTAAGACGGAAACAAGTAAGAAAAGCGCCTAGGGAAAAAAAGTAGTCGGAGCAACAGTCAGTCTGTAAAATTTGACAGCACTTGGTCAAAAAGAGAACAGAGAATGCACATTGTCTCTTTTTTGCAAAGTGAACACTGGGAGAAATGGGCCCTTTCTGCACTCAGCCTTTTCCTGGAATATATCCCAGGGTACTGGTCAGCTGTCCACATGCCAATATAGGCTATAGCAGGTCTTGCCTGGGACTTGCCTTACTCTACACTAGCATGCAGATAGCAGATCCCTATCCTGAGATAGATTCCAGAATAAGGCCAAGAGCAGAAAGGCCCATGGCCTTCTCGAGGCTCCCTTTACTCCACACAGCCCTCCTCGCTGCTGGGTCCGCAAGGCAAGTGGTGCAAAGTTCTGTTGTGCCACCAGTTTACCGAACTTTTGTGCAACCGCTTCGCGATTTCATATGGGAAGAGGGAGGCGAAGAGCTTTCCTGCCGCGGCCGCCGCCGCGGCCACCGTCCCGCGCTGTGCAAAGCCGTCGGCGGTCCTGCTAGGGACGGTGGCGCGTCTGGCCTCCCCGGGCAGTTGCAGTGGGAGCCCTGCGGCAAACCGTCGCGTCGTCGCCTCCCTGGACCCCTTGGCTGAGGGGACCGGGGCTCTCCTCCCCCGAACCCAGCCCTGCTCACGCCACTCCTCCTCGGAGAAGGGGGCGGAGGCGGAGTTAGGAGGCACCGGCGAGCCCGAAGGAGACATCCCGCCCGCCACACACGCTCCGACCACGCCGACCGACCCGGCGCAGCGCACGCAGTCTAGGCGAGCAGCAGCAGCAGCACCTGCTATTGCTGCCGCCGCCGCCGCCGCGACGTCTCGCCGCTTGCTCCGTCCCAGCAGCAGCAGCAGGAGGAGGACCAAGTCTGGCGACAGAATGGGCCGGCAAGGCGCGGCGGGCGGCGGCGGCGGCGGCGGGCGCAGCATGCAGCGCTCGGCGAGCCGGAGCAGCCTGTCCGCGTCCTTCGAGGCGCTCGCCGTTTACTTCTGCCTGAGCTCTCTGGAGCGGGAAGAGGCGGCGGGCCGGGCAGCGGGCAAGGGCAAGAAAGGCGCCGACGGAGGTGAGGGAGCGAGGGGCGAGTGAGGAGGCGCTGCGCGGAGGGAGAAACTGCCCCGGGGCGGAGGGCGACCGACGGGGGCGTCTCGCGCGGCGGCGGGAAGGCTCTGGAAGGGCGGCAGGCTCCCCCTGCGCTACTTTTCCTTCCTGACGTAAGAGGACGGCTTCGTCTTAACGGCAGTTTGTGACGCTTTAGCACCTCAGCAAATGGCGCTCCCCGAGCCCGAGCGCGCGCCGCTCTTCTCTCGCTCTGAGGGGATGGGGAGGCAGAGGCGGGTCTTGCCCAGGCTGGAGTTTCCCGGAGCCCTGAGAGAAACTGTGGCTTCGGACCTCTGCGACGGAAAGCGGCTTCTCCCCTCCCCCCGTCCCCCGGTAACGGTGCCCTTCAGCGGGCGAAGTCGTGCGGCTGCAAAGAACGGACCGTCCACACTGCGAATCACCAGCCGCGTTTTACATGGGGAAGGCTGTGGCAACGCTTAAGGTTTAATCCAGCTTCAGTCCACTTTCAGAGTGAGAGAACACATCAGCGAAGTGACTAGCAGTAGTGACTGTCTGTTTCACCTTTGAAATAGATAATGTGGAAAGAAAATTACTGGTCGCTTTGCTGACGTGTTCTCTCACTCTGAAAGTGGACTGAAGCTGGATTAAACCTTAGGTGTGATGACAGCCTAAGAGATCTAGCAGAACAGTTTTGGAAGCCCTTTGGCTAAGCTTGGGTTTTGTTTTGTTTTTTGAAAAGTCGTTTTGACCAGGCCATTTCATGAAATCTGCACCTAGAGGCGTCGGATTCATCCTTGTGCTGCTCTTTAAGCTGCCAAATGATTCTTTCTTTAGCCCCTGGAAAAATACTTTGGCAATAGACTTGGAAAGACACAGTCCAAAGTAAGATAACTGGGTAACTGTTCTTTGATATTGTGGCAAAGTGCGGAGTTTGTGGAGACTTTCTTGTAGCTTGCTTGGGAGATGTACAAATGTTGGCTGGCCAATGCTAACCCTCTGCTCTAGATGTAGTTGCATTGTCCCTGAGTTATGGCCACCTTACATTTGTTAATGCAGTACATGGCCTGCACAGATAAATTTCACTCAAATATAGTGCTTAAGGGTTATACAATGATAAAAGCATGTTTATGGTCAGAACATGTTAGAAGTCCTCAGCTGATCCCCCCCAAGGGCCTGCCCTACCCACCCACTGCCCCCTAAAAATGAGGCACCGCCTGAAAATGTTTGATTCTATTATATATCTATATATGTAGAGAAAGCCAAGACATACTTTCAAAGATCTTTTTTGCAATGCCCCATAGTTCAAATGCCACTCTTAAGAGGTATGACTCAGTATCTTCAGACATGTTAACACGTGATTGATGGAGATTCTAGGTTGTCTATTCCAACCTGACAAAACCACATACACTTTCTGTGAGATTTTACTGTTTGCTACACTGTATAACTTTAGCTTGAAAGCGGAATTCAGACTATAAACACTTTACAAAGTGGCTACAAGTATGTTTATTTAAGATGGTAAAAATGTAACACTGCATATAGAAAACAGTATCTTTTATGCTGTGCTACATATCCTCTTTCTTCAAAGTAGGTCAGGGCCAACATCCTTTTTCCTCTGGTGTTGCCATTTTATTTTTAACAATCAAAGCTGTGAGAACATGCAAGGTATGCATGCACTTTACACTTTCCCAAGTCTACTAATTGCTTCTAAATTGCATATAACAATATCAAGAATTTTTCTATATGCTTGTAGTGGAATTGGACTGATTGAATATAATTAAATAATCAGTCAAGTGGGATTTTAATGAATCACACTATAAAATAGTGATAGGTACATAATTTCAAGTATGAATTTAGATAGATATACTCATACTGATGGAAAATAATATAACCTATCCTCTGGTGCTTGGTATAGAGAATTTGTGCAGTAGTGATAGTAGAAATTGGCATTACATTTTCATAGAGACCTATAGCTGTACCCAAAACTCCATATTGTGCACCCTGAAACCCACTTTAAACTAAACCTGTGTGTCATGGATTGGGATGCTTCAGAATGGTCTATCCACATGCCATCATCCCACCTCCATCTGAACGTGTGCAGAGACATCCAAGAGAGCCCCAGTCCTCCTTAGCATGACCAGGAATGGCTGGTGAGCATTGCATGCAGTGTTCACACTCTATGCTGGCATTGGTTTGGTATGTGATGGAAGTTCCCGCAGCCATTGCCATGGTGATCTGGACAGTCTAGACCGGGCCATCTGCACTTGAAGTGTTGGTAGTCAGGTTGGGAAGTACACCAGTGCTTCAAGTGTAGATGGCTCCTACTTTGCCTGATCTTTGCATCTCTAGAATGATGTATTGATACCATTCCAGAAAGGAAAGTGTGAACAGGCCCTGAAGTACTGTATTAAATCTATACCACTGGTTGATGCTTCTATGAGCAATAACTTTAATAATATTCAACTCTGCAACCCAAAATTTGTATTGCTTCATGAACATGTTATTCCAAGACGTTCTGTATAAAAAGATTGTGGAAGTGTTTTGCTCTAGTTCCATACAATATAACTTTACTATTTCACATTAAGAAGTTATTTGGTTACACATCAGCTACTAAAATCTTACATGTTATTGCTTGCATCCCATCATGGGATTTTGCTGGTAGTATAAACAGTGAAGCTCTTGATTATGTAAGGCCATTTGGGAATAACTGAGCAAGATATGTATATCTGCATCTATGAGGGCTGAAAATACCTGCATAGTCTAGTGGTTAAGGAGCAAGACTCTTATCTGGGAATACTGGGTTTGATTCCACCCTCCTCCATGAAGCCAGCTTGGTGACCTTGGGTTTGTCACAGCTCTCTTCTGAGTTCTGACAGCCCCACCTACCTCACAGGGTGTTTGTTGTGGTGAGAAGAACAAGAAGCTTTGTCAGCTCCATTGAGTCCCTTAAATGGGCGAGAAAAGGGGGGGATAAAAGCCAACTCTTCTTCTACATGCCATATCTTCCACCCAAGACATGAAATAGTGTGTTAGAGGCTGCATTCTACAGTGGCTCTTCTGGGCTTACATTAGTATTCTGCATAGTAAGCTGCACTGGTAGTGGCATAGCATCCTAAAGCCAGCAATAGCTTGTCAGCCAGAACTGTAAGGGAGGTGAGGGAGAGGAAAGGCTCCAAATGGAACTATTTGTTTTGCTTTCCCTGAACTGAATTTGATCTGCTGCTGATCAAAGCATGTTCTGGAGAGATCAAAGATGCTTCACAGTTTCACCACTTTTTAACAACTGTTTTATAGGTCACCACTGCCTAAATATGGAAAATTTGGAAAATAGCTGGTAATGTGGGTTGAGTTATTCTTTCTGCTGTTGGGCATTGTTCTCTTTATCCTATTAAACTTGCGGAGGCTTACTTCTGGGTTGATTTACATATAATTGGCCTATTATATCTTTTCATAATGTAATTATCTATTATAATTGTATTTTTATCTTGCCCTGTACCCAAAGATCTCATTCTCAGGGTATGTTCCAACAGTTAAAAAAAAGGTTTTTTTGTTGACGGGAGAAGAGTTCAGATGTGTAGAATTCAAACAAAACTGCAGTATAATACAATATAATTTGTCCTTAAAAAATTTCTTAGTCTGTGTCCCCATGCACATGGGCTGTGGCCTGATCCGGCAGGGCCTCTCTTATGTTCTTATGCACATTTTGGTCTGAATTGCAATCGGATTTGGGAAGGGCTGCCCCCATGCAAAATTAATTTGGTCCGATTTCCATGGACCAAATCACCCAAACCTGTACCAAATTTGGTCCTGGAAAAAACTGTTCTCACCAAGGTTTGGTGGCTGAGCATACGTTGTTTTGGGAGCCGAGCCTGTGCATGGGGACAGTCCCAGGCTGTTTGGGGAGGAGATTAGAACTCGTGTCATTGGGAGGTGGGGTTTCATGTCCTGTGCTTGCTGTTCCTGCCCCGTGCATTGGAGATCACAACTGCTGAGATTTTCTGGGAGTAAATGGTGTTAAAGCTGAAATAATGAGGGGGTTGAATGGCCTTCGCTGACCCCTGAGACTCATTTCTGCAACAAGTATTCCACTCCCCTTCCCCAATCACCAAGGCAGGCATGATAATCACTTGATTTTTGTTCCCAGTTGTGGTTCCCAGTAGTTCTCATGGTGATATGGAAGTGCGCAAAACTGCTAAACTGCCGCCAAACCTCATAGTGGCTTTGGTCAAAGAGCTGGAGTTTTTTATTATTATTGCTGTTAAATCCTAGCTTCTCTGTGCCACTAAGGGTGGGGGGGGGGAGGAGATGTGGCATCTGGTGGCATTTCCCAGTAATGGCTGAAGCGGACGGCACAGGGGTGGGGGTGATGTCAATCCAGCTTCCAATCAAGAGAGGGGTGTGTGTGTGGAGAGGAGATGGTGCTGTTTGCCCATGCCGGGCTTTAGCGCAGTTTGCATGGGGATGGCTGTATCTGTATACAGCCTGCGTTCTTGGTGATGGCATGGGAACAGGCAGATTCCATTTTGGTCCCGCACCCGGTCAAAAACAAGCCGAAATCGCACCAAATCACTTGCATGGGGACATGGCCTTAATGTCCAAATTACATGCCAAAGCAATTCAGAAATATGCAATCATAAAACAAAAATGTGGGCTTAACAGTTTTCATTTAATTTGAACTCCTTCATTGCACACACTATATTCACAGTATGTGTGTGTATAGAGAGAGACAGTATTAAATCTTTGATAAAGGTTGTCTACATATGTTCCATTATCCAAATTACAGGCCTGCCACTATATCCACAGGGGATAGGTTCCAAAACTGACAGCAGCTATGGGAAACCATGGGTATTTGGAATGTGGGGAAATCTTGTGCAATTTCCCATAATTCTTGGAAAATTGTGCAAGATTTTACACGATTCTTGACTGTGCATGGACATCTGGGAGGCCCCAGTTGAACCAATGGTGCCAGTGGGTGGGGAGATGGTGGTCCAGTTGATAGAGCAAGTTTAAATGTCAGATGTTAAAGGAATACGGTGCGTGTTCTGTTTCTTCACACATACAGAATATTTCCAGAAATTTTCTCTATTGAAATAGGTAACTTTATGGTGCCCCTGTGTTACTGTTCTCTGTGGATAAACTTCATTCACATAGCTTGTGTTGTGAAAGTTTGTACTGAGTGAGAGTCAAGCAAATTCTTCTCAAAGGAAGCCATATAGAAACTATTAATTTGCAAAAAGAAGATAAAAATATTATTCATGATGTTATTTTATTTATTTTATTATGAAATTCCTGTACAGCCCTTCACTATAGTTTCAGGGTGGTGTAGAAAATAAAATAACAAAAACCCTAAAAATTTAAGAACCAAAGGAATATGACAATGGTAAAATACTAAGCAACCTAATTTCTAAATGTCAAGATGATGAGTTTCACCAGGTAAGTGTAAGGGACACAGAGGATGGCTTTCCCTGGAAGGCTATCCCATGGAAAGGGGGGCATTACTGAGAAAGCCCTTATATAAGGAGCCATCCCCTGCCATTCATCAAAGAATGGTAAAACAAGAAAGGATTGTCCTGGTAATTCCAAATAGTCATCTGTTCTATATGGGACAAGTTTTGCTTCAGATAATTAGGCCCCAAGTTGTACACACTTTTATGCGCAAGTGTTAAAACCTTGAATTTGTCTCAGACCCTTAATAGGAAGGCAGCACAGCTGTTTGTTTGCTTACATTTTTATCCTGCCCTATACCTGGAGGTCCCTAAGCAGGTAACAACATTTAAAATCAAACATTATTAAAACAATAGCAGTGTGTATTAAAACGATAGCATCTGCAAGTGGGAAGGGAAAAGTATATCCCCATGTTTGAAAATAGGGTAATGTGCCTACAACTAGAAACAGCTACCTTTTGCTTGAGCCGCTGCATTTTGCTTGAGCTGCTGTCATCTCTGAATCATCCTCAAGGATAGCTCCACATATAGTGTGTTACCGTATTCTAGCTTGGGGATCACAAAAGTATGAGTTACATTGATAACATGGTCTGTATCAAGGAAAAGAGTCAGTTGTACGATAAGGCCAGGCTCATCATAGGCACTGTTGATCACTGCTGCCACATGACCTTCCAGAGACTGCGATTAATCCAGAAGAATGCTAAGGTCCCTGACCTGTTCCTCCCAGGGGAGAACAACCCTATACAGAACAGAATGTCTAGTCACCTCCTTGACTTAAGAGCCTAGGACAAACAATAGCTCCATTTTATCTGGGTTCCTTTTCAATCTGTTGATCTGCATTCAACTCTTCACTGCCTACAAGTAGTGCTCCAGTGCCTGTACTTCTCCATCTGATGAAGAAGGAATGGAGATGTAGAGCCTAGTGTTATTCACATGCTGGTGATGCTAAATTCCAAAGCTCCTGAAGATCATATCTAGTGGTTGTCATCTGTGATTCTCTTATATTCTTCTGTAGAAATGCCTCCTGAGGTTCAAAAAATGAATACAATTTGGACTGTATGAAATGATGCATTTAAAGATTGTATGCTATTTAGAATATTCAAAAATCCTCATAGTAACTCTTCTGCTCTCCTTTGCATACAAAAGGTGTCACACAAACAGCATTTTCAAAATAAATGTATTTTGGAGAGATACTGCCCTTCTGAATAAACGTTTGAGCCAGAGAAACCAAAAATTAGATTGGTGGAGTAAGCTGATGTATATAATGTTTTCTCAATAGTGTTCATAGCCTCATCCAATGGCATAAGGATATCACATCACATCAAATATTACTATAACAGTAGTGGTTTGGGTGTCTAGTTTGTCCAAAGAAATTACAAGGCTCTTAGAGGTTTTTTTTCTGAAAGACAGAGTCTTAGATGTGTGAAGTGAGGATAAAGCTCCAAAATAGATCTGCATACTAAAACAACATGTCTACAAGTCTAAATTGTGGATGCTATTCAAAACTAACAGTTATTAAGAAGTGGGTTAAAGTTTATTTCATGTGAAAAGACACCAGTTTCTTCTTGTAACAGTGCTACTTTTATGTTTCTAAACATGTAAGACCAATACCGTTTGAAAAGTATCATGTGATGTAGTAGGCACAAAGGATAAGCCCTTTTCCAAATCGTTTTGTGCCACATTAGAAAGTACATATTTTGAAATGTTTGCCTACTCTTGGAGTCTTTTGTTTGTATCAATCCTGGACTCTAGTCCTCTGTTCTTAAAAGTGCAAACAGTGCTCCTCATAGTTCTGTAAAAAAGATCTCTCATTCATTGTATTCATTTGGTCCTATATTTATTAATTTATTTACATTTTTATCCCACCCTGTACCTGAAGATCTCTGGGTGGGTAACAACATCTATATGAGTCATCATTGTTAAAATCCAAATAACTGTTTTTCTTCATGTTTTTATCCACACTCAGATTAAATGGAACCACGTTTTTCTCCATCATAAATTTTTCACTTTTCCTGTTCTAAGTCCAGTTTTCTGCATCATCATATGGCTCCTTCCAGAACTTCCTCAGTGTAATGGCCTTCAGTTATATCTTACTTGTGTGCTTTTATCCATCCTACCCAATTTTTCATTTAAGTCTGTCTCCTCTTATCTTATTGCTTAAAGCCACTTTATCAAGCTCTTCTTTTAGTTTAGGTGTATTGATTTGTGCTGTTTCCATAAGTAATACCTAAACATCTAATGAGCATTTATTCAAAATGTCAAATCATTTCTTGTTGTTTAATATTGTTTCAAATTGATTTTTAACAAAGTACATAATGGGAAGAATTGAAAAGAGAGCTAATAACGTAGTTCTAGGCTCTCTGCTGTTTGCCTGTTGGCCCCAGTTGTCTACATCACAGCTGAGCAATCTTTGTTTCCCCACTGTGATGCTTATGGACAGGTGGATGCTTCCCAGATGAAGACTGCAAACACTGGGAATGCAGTAGTGGCGGGGCTGCCAAGAGCGCAGGGATAATTTGTAAGTCAAATATTCAAATTTTGCAATAGGCATATTTGAGAATACCAGTGTTTTCAAGTACTTAGGTATTGAAGGTCTTCCTGAAATTAACAAGTAGACAATCATCCAATGTTTAAGTAATCTATGAGGACCTCTGAAAAGATTTAACAAATCCATCTTATGGAATTTAGGAACAATTTAACCATTTATTATTCGTGTGGCTACCTCGTGCCCGTGCCTCCACACACACGGCGCTGATCTGGATTGGAGGAGGGTGCTGTGTGGATGCACGGCACCCGTTTCCGATCCGGGATGGAGGGCCCTTCCCCGGCCCACCACAATTGGCTCGCTGGAGCCAAGCCTGGCAAGCTGGGGGACCTCGCCGCCGCAGCTCGCTGGAGCCCCAGAAGCAGCGGATCACCGCTTCTGGAACCAGGGCAAGCTTCCCAAAAGCCCGCCGTTCCCGCGCGGCGGTTCCTCTCCTTACCTCGTCAGCGTCTCCCCGAAACTGAAAGCAGTGCCCTGACTTGCGTGCCGGCCAATCAGGCGGTGTGCAGGATGCAGGTGCACTGCATCCTGGGCGTCTGCTTTCAGTTTTGGGGAGATGCCGACGAGGTAAAGAGGGGATCCGCCGTGCTCCCCCCAGGGTGGGCTAGGGTGGGCTTTAGGCAAGCTTGCCCTAGCTCCAGAAGCAGCGATCCGCTGCTTCTGGGGCGAGGGCGAGCCAAAGGGAGCCAATCATGGCGAGCTGGGGGGTGCCATGGGCTAGCACACTTGCGCTGTGCGGCCGCATCCAAAACGGATGCGGATTCACAGTGCAAAACTACTTGATATGTGGTGTGCTAGAAACACCCTTTAAGCACACATTAAGTCCAGATAGGTGTGGACGCACCCACCGGAAGTGTGCTGCTTTGACCCCGCTAATGCGGACGCTCCAGCAGCAAACCGGTTTTGCTGCTGAAATCCACATTAAAAACGGGCTCGCTGTGCGGACACCCCTTGCCGGAAGTGTCCTACTTAGCGACCCGTGTGCGGAGGCGCACATTGGAATGTGTGCTTAATGGGTGTTAAAGGACCTGTGCGGAAGCACCCTTAATGTCATTTATGATCTTGGCAAAAGCTCAAAACTAACTTATAGCTTTATAAACCAGTGGTAGTGTGATACAATCTGTATGTTTTATGGACTGCAACTTTTTTGTCTCTGATCTGTGACCATGGTGGTTAGGCTGCTGGAATTAATTGTCCAGAATATTTGGAGGATTATATGATGGTTATCCTTGTGAATGTCATTGTATCTGCAATAGGCAGGTAGAAAGGAAGTGTGGAGAGGGTTCCTGTTTTTCTAATAATTGTATAAAAGAAAAAAAACTACAGTTGCTGTGATTAGCTGTAGACTCCTTATGGCACAGGCGACCCTTTTTTTCTGCCTTGAAAGCAAAGGTAGTGCCTCTTCCAGAATTATTACAAGAATTAAAATGCATGTCTCATTAGTAAAGTTAGAACTTTCACAGGACAGTTCTGTACATTTATTCTCAGAACAAGATTATATTGGACTTTTTAAGGAAGGTTGCTGGAATCTTTTCATCATATATCCTACTCAAATCTTAAAATAGTTGATGGAAGTCCTCCCACAAGTGGTCCCTTTACCTGATTTTCCAAAATGTAGATAAGAGTCTTTCTGGAGAACGTACAGGGAATGCCAGTATTTCCCCAAAGCAGTCCAATGGAAAGTGGAGCTTTGGACCATTTGACAGGCATGTGGTGCTAGTTCTGACCAGGAATGCAGCCTACTGATTCAGCCTGGGCCACATTAAATACAGCCCAGGGAGGAAGAATGCTAGGTGTTCTGAGAAAAGTGCGGGAATTTTCGTACACAACAGAGGGATGGACTGGTAGTGCATTTGACCTGTCTGGCTTTTTTTTGTCTGTCTGGAGGCTCCCAAATTATACTTCGTGAAGATCTTTTCTGTGGCGGATTCCTGCTTCTAGAATTCTGTTCTGATGCTTGCTGCTCCAGATTCCATCTATTTATAAATCAGTACTGTCACGTACATTTCTTTACACATTTACCTCATGTTCTAATATGTTCTTCAAGGGTTGATAAATGGTGCTTAAAGGGACTTTATAGAGGTTTTCCACACCTAGCCTATATAGATATTTTTACTTAAAATAAGAAATTAAAGAATGGGTTTTTTAAAGCAGTGTTAAAGTTCATTGAAATTGAAGTGCAATTGTATAGATTTTTATCAAGGATCACCTGTCAAAAGAGGCTTTAGACTGAACCAGTGTACAGATACTTAATTCTAAATGTCATTCTCCTCCTACATTTTTTAAAAAAACTCTAAATGCTAAGAGAAGATTTTGTATGGTTTCAATACCATGTATTTAGTACATCTTTTTTTAAAAAATTAATCATTTAATGTGTTTGTTGTTGCTTGCTTACATAATAAATTGCTTTGGATGTGCAAACACCTAACTGCTCTTTGTTAAGACTATACATCTGAATGGGTTTAGAAGTATGTCTACCCACAATGGCCATGTTTGAAAATTTGCATTCCATCTGTGTAACCTGGAGGTAGACATTGCTATTGGCGATGCCAAATAAAAATTAAAAACATCTTGAGATGTTCAGATGGCTATTCACAAGCGTGTGCAGTTCTTACAGCAAGATCTTTTGGCATTTCTGCAGAGGAAGAATGTGACAGCCATTTTTTCTTCAAGCCACTGAAGTATTTACATCTCTGTGAAATCTAAATGTAATTTTCTGTTTGGAGAACATCTGCTTTACATGCAAAAAGTCCCAGTTCAAGCCCCAGGGTCTTCCTGGAAGCAGGCCAAATCTCAAAAATGTACTTATGTTACCAACAAGGTCAAGTTTGGCTAAGGGGTATATTTAGTTTCACCTAATATCTGCCATTGCTAATTGATATTTGGGAGGGAGATATAACAGTAATAATTTCCTTCTCCTTCATGCTACTTTACACGAGATTCCCCCTCAATTTATTATGTTTGTAATTAATTATTATTAATTATCCCCTCCAAATTGAACCATGTCTTGTATTTCCCATTGGCCAACTAGAAATTAACCTTGCACTTGATCCTAAACTGTGCTCAGGAATCCTTTGTTCAGGGACATCTTACTTCTATATATTTGTGAGGAGGATTTCAGCATAATTGGTTTCTTTTAGAAATAGTCACATTAAGAACTCAGTCTTACAGCCAGCCTTGATTAAGCCAGCCAGTTGTTTGTACCTGATTTCTGACATGCTTATAGGGAACCATCTGCCTGAACTGTCTTTTTCATATTTGCTGCTTTCTTTGCAAAGCCAATAGCTACCTAGAGCATATGTTCAGAAACACGTAGAATTAAGTCAGGTGCATTCTTGGTATGTGTTGTAATAGAAGCCCCAACACAATTTATTTTTGAAGCCTCTTTCGTGATACAAGTTTGGAGCTCTTGTTTTTAACTCATTCTGTGAGGGTCACTGTACAGCACAACATAAGAGATTTATGGTGTCAATAAATCCTATATTAACTAAGAAGAGTCTGACAAAGCCCTGGAAGAAGAAGTTTATTTTTTTTAAGTGACCTTGATTAAGTCATGGTTCAAAGCATGAATAGATTATCTTTCCCACATTCCATTTCAGCCAGGAGTCTTAATAAAAAGGAGCAGTTCCTTGGACTCAGGCGTAAAGGAAGACCCAGGCCTGCAAAAGAAGTGCAGATACAGCATGCAGGGCTGTCCTAGCCCTGTCGCTAGTATAGGCATGGGGAAAGAAACAGAAAAAGTACAGACGCACCATAATGGAGCATCCCCACATTGACTAAGACAGTAAGTGCAAAAAGGCTGTCTAAAATCTTACAGGGGACTAGCACCTCTGTGAAAGCCTACTGTTGTGCCTGAGGGCCAGGTACTTGGTCGTTTTCCATTCCACTCAGAGTACCCTTGTGGACATTGGTTGCAAGCTCCAGGGACCCTTCTTTTTCCTGGAACTTTGGCTGCTCATGGTTGGGGTCCGTTTAATGAAATGATGGCCTGCTAGGATAATTTTCTTAGGCTGGCTTGAGTGCCTTTGTTTCTTACTCTGGTTCGATTCCGTTTGTTCAAGCAGCTTATGGCCTTTGCAAGGAGGGCAAGCATGGCTGCATCTTTTTGTACCTTACTGAGGCTTACATAATGAGGAGTCCAAGAACAGTGCATGGCAAAACAATGGCTAATATAAAGAGAGAGAAAAGAGAGAGAAGTTCAAAGTATAAACGTGAAGAAGAGTCCAGATTGTACTATGAATAAAGTCCATGTGAATAATTCTGCTTCATATAATAGCTGAAAATTAAAGCAACTTGGGGTACTGTAAATCTTGTAGACCATTTAAGAAAACAACAATACAGTGTCCACAGTGGCAATTTATTCTTAAAGTCAGGCAGGTGAAGCTGGAGCGTAGTAGATGCTTGAACTACTTTTGTTATAGTTCGTAAATCACATTGTGGGTAATTATACAGTAAATACTTTATAAACACTTTAAAATGCCTTGTGTACAATAGCTTCTTTCATTTATCTTCCAGTTTAAAATATCTGTTATCCATTTACTTGGATAACTTTAGGAAGTACTCATTAAGTACCCATTAATGGGTACTAAATGGGTACTTAATGGGTACTTCTAGTGATAGTGGAAAAACACCCTTTGTGGCCTGATGTAGATGTGTTTTTGTATGTACTGTATTTTCTGGCGTTTAAGACAACTTTTTAACCCAGGAAAATCTTCTCAAAAGTCGGGGGTCGTCTTATACGCCGGGTGCTGTCTTCTTATAAGGCGAGTATATCCCAAACTCTGTATTTTAACTGGAAAGTTGGGGGTCGTCTTATATGCCCAGTCATCTTATACACTGGAAAATACGGTAGCTTGAAATATTTAATTATATAACACAAATTTACAGTTGAGGACACCCTTCAGAGAATAATGCCTAAAAGAAATTGGAACAGTGCCACATGTAATTTGTCTTCAGGATACTATCCACAGTTTACATAATTTTTCACCCATATTGATGAGGGCTTACTGTGTGTGTCTGAATAATTATTTCCGCTTTTTCTGTTCCAAATTTCCTGTCATTTAGCTTCTTTGATCATTCTGGGTTATCATGTTATGAGAGAAGGAAACTTGGCTTCAGTCAGCTTTCTCTGTACCATAAAACTTTACAAGCTTTATATTTCCCTTATCTACTTTGTTCTGTTTAAAATGCTTGTATATTGCCATTCATTATGAATGGCAGGAAGATACCATTAACAACAACAAATGTGAGACAAATGCAATAAAAATTAGTAAAAAGCTGAACACTATTCGGATAGAATATATCTTTCTGGCATCATGTGAACTCCATCAGTAACTCAAAAGTTTCAGAATATTTGGCTTCTCCTATGTTTCAGAGGTAGACAATTCCACAAGCTTGGGATGGTAGCTGAAAAGCAAATGAAGTTTATCAATTGTTGATTTATTGTAGTTTCCTCTTTTTTTTTTAACAATCTGTAAAGTGAGCGTCCACTGTGTGCCACTAAAGTGAACAATAGCTATTACTCTATTACTTTGGCATAACTAAAAATATTAGCTCTTATATATAAAAATTAAGTGAGATGTAATAATAACATGAGAATTAATTGAGAAAGAATGAGAACCCAACAACATTAACTGGGCATTTGAAAAAGCACGAGGAATCTCATATATATGTGTCAGTCAAGAGATACTTTCCTAAGACATTGATGACTATTTCTGCATCATGGAAATACAATATATTTATCAAGATGAAAAATTATATATTTATGAAGGAGGAAATTTACACCTTTGAGACTTTTAGGACAAGTATAGGATAGTCACAGATCAGTGGTGATCCAGCTGTTGATGTTTGTTTTATGCAGAATACTGAAAATCTGCTTTGGTGGCTATGGCAGTAACATACAGCAATCTATTCCTAATACCTGAGGCATTGATATTTAGCACACCTTTCCATAATGAATTGTTTACAGACTGAATATAGTCACAGGCCCTCTCTAGTGTTGTATGGTACTTTAAGTTATATGATCTGTAAAATTCCCAATTCACTCATTTGAGTATCCCTAAATAAAAAAAAAGTTAAGTTTGCATTGTAGAAGTTATAGACACATTCTAAAGAAGACAAAAACTACTAATATCACAACCAGTTTCAAAATGCAGGGAAAATATATTAAAATTTTATTCATACCAAGAAGTTCCCCATGGATGCAAGTACGAATGGACTCACAGCTTAAATACTGACATCCTTGCAGGGTCTGCAGATAATGCGGTGTTGGTAAAAGCGCTGGATTTAGGAGTTCCTGTGATATCTTAAAAGCATAAGGTTGTTCTTGAACATTCCTGCTGCCCTGGCATCTGGCATGACCTGTGCTGGCACAGCAGCAGATAAATCATCTGAGATCTCACTATGGGCATTAAAATAAACAGAAGAAAAGGAGCCTGAGCAACCGATCACTAGCTTCAGTTTGCTCTCCTGTGGGAAGTCACCAGGGAGTCAGAATTTTCCCACACCTGTCTGGAGAGACCCTAACCTTCTCAGAAACTTTTTTGAGAGTGGTGAAGTAGAACAGACATTGTAAGATGGAGGGAACAGGAAGCCCTTGTACTGTTACATAGAATTTTGTATAACCTTCTGAGGATGATGTGTGTAATCTAATAACTGATACTTGAGATATTCCTTGTACCTGTGTGAGGCTAATTGCCCCATACTTCTAGGAGTGCTTTGTTAATGCACTTTAAACCTTTTCTAGTGTTCCTGTATATTATAATATTTTATATAGTAAATCACCTTGAACTCTTTTATTAGAAAAGAGAAGCAACTCTGTATCCACCACCACCACTGTAAATTTTATTTTATAATTTTTATAATGCTTATTTTATAATTTAAGGCTGCAATTCTAATTTCCTGGGACTCGGCACCACAGGTCTTGTACTTGAATAGACACATTGCACAGCAAGCTGTTAAGTGAGAGAGTCATATGCCTGTTCTTATAGCCATGCGTGAACAGGAAGATGCACATAAAGATGAAAAGATGCATTCCCTTCTTTGCCATTGCAGAGCTTTAGCCTCTGGGTGCCTCTAGACAGTGGCAAAAACCCATGATTCTCTCAGTACTATATTGGGACTGCCACATGCATCTCTGGCAGTCTCTAAATAGCCCCAGAATATTGATACTTTATCCCAGAATATCAAAATTCACAAGCAATCCAGCCACTATGCCAGATTTCTCATAATACTGATACCAGCGTAGCCACTTACCTCATCTGCCAGTTGCTCACAGGATCTCTGTTCTTGCAAAATACCCAGTTGCTAGCAAGCCTGTGGGGAAAAAAGGGAAGCATCTGGACACTTGCTTGCATCCAGTTATTTTGCAAGAGCAGAGATCCTACAAGTACCTGGCAGATAATGTAAGAATCCAGGATTGCTTTCTGTCATCTGGCAGGGGTAGCAAGAGGCAATTGTAGGACCTGAACATGATCTCACAATTTCCTCTCACCATCTGGAGGCACCCTCATGTATCTAAATAAAGAATTCTTAACTCTGCCTAAGCATGGCCCTCTATTGGTAAGCGTACTAGGTCCCTTTGCTCAAATCCCTGCTGTTTGCCAAAGAAGTTTATTGGATCTTCCTCGCTTAAAGATAAAATGTGGATGGGCTGCTGGTCATCTCTCTGGCAACTCCTGCAGTTATAAGCTACCTTAAGGTGTGTTAGAGAAAGGTATAGAGTAAGATATAAATATACAGTAATTAAATTTCGATTCATACTGTTAACAGCATAAATTTAGGCTAAGCACATGGATCACTACAACTCCCTATGTCACTATTTCATTACACTACTGTATCTTCAGGAAAACAGTATCCAAGAAATGCTGGTTTCTTGCACATCGTGAAAGCCTAGTTCTGAATTTAATGCATTTTAAGATCAGATTTCTATGCTGCTTCTTAGGGCTTCAGTAAAATAGTAAATAAAGATTTGCATTTATATTTTTTGAAATATGTTGGAAAATGTTAACATGGTATGAATAGGCTTGATAAGGTTGTCCTTTTATAGTAGAGATTTCTGAACATCTCATTTTTAAAATGTGTTTTCTTTAGAAGCAGGCGGCAAAAAGCTAAAGAGTACAGTCCAGAGGAGTACAGAAACTGGACTGGCTGTAGAGATGAGAAACTGGATGACACGTCAGGCCAGCCGGGAATCCACAGATGGGAGCATGAATAGTTACAGCTCTGAAGGGAAGTAAGTGCAAGCCTGGAATATTTGTTTGAAGTTCATTCTCAAGTGAGACCAGCTGATTTCTTTTCCTCTCACTGTGTTTATCTTGCTGGGTTTCTGTACACTGGGACACCATTTATTATAGAAGGTGTGCAACATGGAAGCTGAGCTAAATATACACAGTTCATATCTCTGTTTGGTTTTGTTATATGAAGAAGAAATTAAGTTACTGAAAGAAAACAGATATTTTATAGGAATTCTTAGAAAATTTGGAGCAACTGATAAGATGGGTTGAATCTATATTATTTTCTTAATCCAGTATACGCCTACTAAAAAGCCCCTTCTTTTTAAACATGAGATGTGTGCCCCCAAAATGAGGCTTCAGCTGTCATTAAGCCAAGCCCCAGTTACCCAAGCCTGGTCTCATTATCTCATCAAGGCACTCCTTGTCTCATGGAGGTCTCATGGCAATTTGGGCTTGGTGTGAGGTGCAGGGTAATGTTTCATAGCCACGTATGAAGCTTTATGGCCTTTGTAAAGGCCTCTGTGTAGCAGAAGTGGCCTTAAAGGCCATTGTGGCCTATTCAAAGGTTTTGTTGGGATGAGTTATCCAGCCCAATAAGGCAGACAAGGTGAAAGGAGATTGTGCCTCAGTCTGCCCTCTTGTCTTCTCTGCCTTCCTGCCTTATAGCAGCCTACTTCCTGCTATCCTGTGTAATAGCCAATCGTTAAATTAATAAAATAAACCTGGAAACCTGGCTTCCTGCTATAAAGAAGAGGCAATAGATAAAATAATATTCAGAAGCAGGTTATCCTCTGAATACTTAATTTGTTTTGATTGTAAGTGAACATACTGTCTGAAGGTGATTACTTTTGTAGTTTAGAAATATTTTATCAAAGTTTTTTCTTCCCCCCCCTCTCTCCCCCTCAATTAGTTTGATCTTTCCTGGTGTGCGATTGGCTGCAGACAGCCAATTCAGTGATTTTCTGGACGGGCTTGGTCCTGCACAGCTTGTTGGTCGTCAGACCTTAGCAACACCAGCAATGGGTAAGAAATTTGCCTGCAAAAACAGATATAACACAAATCAGTCAGTCCAGCTGTATTAACTGTAGTTTTGTAGGTTTGCCTTTGCTGTGTCTGAAGTGTAAAGCAGCCGGTAGACCTTCCTGAGCTGCAGTAAAATGTCTGAACAGACAGAATCGCTGTCACCTTCTGGAAGTTTGAATCGCTTTTGATTGCCAGAGTTCATATCTGTTCCTTAACCTCCTGTAGTCAAAGTTGCTGTTCAGTGGAGGAGAGAATTTGAAGTGCAGTTAGCTATTGCCAGCTTTCATAATGAAAGACAGACAGCTTATACAGTGTTTTAAAATAAAGAATATTCAAGATTAGATTTAATTCTGAACAACTTTATTATTTATTTAGTATCGTAAAAAATAACATCTGGAGTGCACTGTTGATTAGGCTTAGCTTTGTAAATAAATTTGGTGGTATTTTCAGCAGTTTATGTCAGGCACAAATGCAGCAAACTGGAACAGCTTGGTAGATCCAAAACATGGAGTCAGAATGCCTTTACATATGCAGTATATAACTTAACAGAGTAAGGTAACCAAAATAAATGCTGAATTATTATATGCATGGATATATGGATACATGACATGTGAATGTCAGATAAAGAATAAAAAGAGAGAATGAATACGTGCACGTGAATGAATAGATGTTTCTCATTAAGCAATATCACATAGCTTCTCATGCCCAATTGAATTGTGGAATTTAGCTCCTGAGAAAGTGTCAGCTTGACTTCAGAAGCAAACAGATTCCCATAACATCAGTGGACACGAGTTGCCATGTTTAGGCTACATTAACAGAATAAGAGCAGAATGGAATAACAGCACCTGCTGATAATACTTCAAAGCAAACTCTGGCCTTGAAGCCTAGCATGTGATTTCTCTTCCTGCACAACATTGTACACTGTAAATGCTCCTTATAATACTGATGTACAGTCTCTGGACAACTCTCGCAATTGGCCGTGTTTGTACTAGGCATAACAGATGACCGTCAGGGAAGTCTTGTCTGTAGTCCTAAATAATAACTAGATTTACTAATTGCATAATTTTCATGTTGTTTGTATAACTACAAAGTAAAGGAAAGCAATAATTTCTTGTAATGATATGTTTTAATTCAGACTTAACACTTGGCACTTTCTTTTTAATCCATAGGTGATATCCAGGTTGGAATGATGGATAAGAAGGGACAGTTAGAGGTCGAAATAATACGAGCTCGAGGCCTTGTTGTAAAACCAGGTTCAAAGACACTGCCAGGTGAGTGTTTAAACCCTGTAACTGAGCACACTGTAACAGTACTGGAGCAGTCTGATTTAGTTTAATCACAGTAATCAGAGTCTCTCTTCACGGCCACCTCAGTAAAGTTTCTTCTGTTTCAAGGCATCTAGATTGCTGTGGTGGTTGCGGTTCAATCTGAAGGTCATGTCTGACTCTTTGTGATCCCAGAGACCATAGCATACCATGCCCTTTTATCCTCCACTGTCTCTTTCTAAGCACCTCAACCTCTGCTGTTCCCTTCTCCTTTTGCCTTCCATCTTCCCCATCATCAGGGAGTCTTGTCTTCTCATTTTGTGGCCAAAGTGTTTGACTTTAAGCTTCCGTATTTATCCTTCCAATGAACACTCAGGTTGGCTTTCCTTTAGTATTGACTGTTTTGTTCTATTTGCATGTTTTGATTAGTTTTGAAGTAGCTAACTGAATGTTTTAACCTTCCTTACTATATTACATCTATATATCAAATTGCAGAAGTATTCGATGTGGTATAGATTCCAGATCTATTAAAAATAATCCTGTGATTTAAAAGTCAGTAGTTTGCCTCGCTCAGTAGGATTCACAACAAACGAGTGTAAACATTTAAGTTTGGTTTTCTCATTGCTTAATATACCATTAAAGAATGATCCAGAACATATGTTGAAAACTAATTTGCTTAACAGTGCACTTTAAGGGTAAATTAAGAATCAAAAAGGTTTGCAGAAGTGTCTTTTGTGAGAAAACGTGCTAGTAAAAGGGGTATATTCAAATATTGATCTGCTTAGATCTTAGGATTTTGCATGTAATGCTAGAATGGTATATATTTTCCATAGAATGATAAAGTGGTGTATATTTTTCTTCCCAAAGCACCATATGTAAAGGTGTATCTATTAGAAAATGGAGTCTGTATAGCCAAAAAGAAAACAAAGGTGGCAAGAAAAACGCTGGAACCTCTTTATCAGCAACTGTTGTCATTTGAAGAGAGTCCCCAAGGAAAGGTTTTACAGGTAATGCTTGGGTAAAATCCTTGTGTTTTAGCCTTTCTGAATGTACTTAAAACTAATTCATCGGTCTTATACTGTTCCTGATGTGGCAATCTGTTCTGTAACATATTATCATAGCCTGAATGTCTGTATGTATTTACCTACGTGCATGCTAATTTTTGAAACATATCCAAGTTTGCTATTACATTTAAGCAGTGAAGAAATTGAATGAACCTGCTGCCCAGTTCATTTACTGAGAAGTTCGAATCCTAGGAGACAGAATTGAAGTCAGGAATTTGAGCCCAATCCTATTATACCTTGAATTGCAGTCATTAGGAAAATATTTGAAGTGCCAAGAGATAGCAACAGGAGCAAGAAGAAATGAAGAAGGTGCTGCAATACGTGCAAAAGCACTTGGGCACTACTGGGTGATACGGAATCCAGGGGGCTTTCTGCACTTGGCCCTGTAGTTGCCTTTCAGTGTGTTCCCAGATGGAGCATCTACACTTGGAGGAACTGTTTCTGACTTGGGAGTGCACTGGAAGGCAATTAAGTGCTCCACACATGCACTTATGTTCTTCCAGTGTTGGAGGGTTATCTAACATGCCGCGCAAGCATGCTGGCACATCACATCACATGACATGCCAGTACCAGCACACATGGACAGCACATTACCATTGCCCTGGTGGTGGTGCATGGGCACTGTCAGCTAGAGCAAACATGGCAAACAAGGTAAGTGTGCAAACATATGGGGGGAGGGTTGGTGTGTTTCTGGCATTCACTAGTGTGAGGGTTTACTACACGCCTGGGGAACTTCAGCCTTTGCCATCCATGGAGGGATGGCAAAGTGTAGATTTCCCTTGGGTTTAATGGATGACAATCTGAGCCTTCTGTTGATTGTTGATTTGATCCTTGATCTAAATAAGCCAGTTCTTTTTCCATGCCCCTCACAAGTGCTTTTTTTTCTTTTTAATCCAACAGATTATCGTATGGGGTGACTATGGACGTATGGATCACAAATCTTTTATGGGAGTGGCACAAATACTTTTAGATGAACTGGACCTGTCCAATATGGTCATTGGCTGGTTCAAACTTTTCCCCCCTTCATCCCTCGTAGATCCAACCTTGGCCCCTCTTACAAGAAGGGCTTCCCAGTCATCTCTTGAAAGTTCAACGGGACCTTCTTACGCTCGCTCATAGCAGCTGTGAAACTGTTGTCGTAACAACTAGAGTTATGAAAAAATTACAGGTCGCGAACCCTGGTAACACTGCATGCTTAATGTTGTGTCTTCAGAGCCTGTTTCTAGGGCTATAAAGCGATCCTGTGTTCTCAGAGAAAGTTGCACACATTGTGCTCTAAAGGAAGTCCTCAGGTGAAGGAGTGGAGCTGGAAATAACTGAATGTTTGTAATTCAGTGACACTCAATGTTTTAGTCCAATCTGAAGCCATGGATTAAACTAAAATTATCAAGCTGTCTCATGCAACAAGAATCTCTTTCAATGGCACATCTATTTTCTTGCTCCCTTTTCTTTATCTGTCCCTCCTCCCTGCCCCTACCTGAGCCTGGTTATGCCACAGAAATATGGAGCTACCCAAAGAAGACCTGCCAGAAGTCACCGGGAGTATGGAAGAAAAGGATAATTAAAAGAGAGCCAGCTGTGTTTCACAGCGATCAGCAGTAAAGGAACTTGTCTTATCAGAAAAGTTGAAGACTTTATGGTGGCAGACTTCAAACCTCCAGCTACTGCTAGCATCAAATCCAGTGCGTGGACTCTGAAAAATCAAATTCTGTGGCTACTGTACTGTATAAAAGTAAAGAAACTTTTTTGCATGGACACAGATTATGCTGAACACTTAAATTATTTTCTTGGGGCTGCAACTTGCAAAAAAAGAATAAATCAGCCATTTTCAACAATTTATATTATTTTTAAAATAAATTTCACTAGTGCATGGTTTTAAAAGGGAGAGAATGCAACAGGATGATAAGACGCACCAAGTTTATCATTCTTTAAACCAATCATGGTCTGTGTTTTTGCAGACATAAATAAAAAAATTAAATTATTTCTAGCAAATATTTAAAATTATGTTTATGTGACAAGAAATAAGTGTAATATATTAAATTTATTTAAATGTAAAAGGTACAAGCCTTGTAAAGTTCAACAAGATGTGCAAATTGTACACTTCTTTTCCCTTCTTGTCTATACCCACTTCCTTTTGCTCTCTCATTCCCTTCCTTCCTCCCAGGTTGATCATTATACAGTACTCTAAAACTGCTACTTTTCGACTTGTTACTCTCATGCCCCCATATTTTGTTCAGGGTTGCAGATGATTCTGCATTTCTGAAATCTTTGAGAAAAAAAAATATTGTCTAAACTTTTTTTCAAGCATGTTGAAAACAATTTTGCAACATGGCTTGGGGAGTACATTACAATAATTCAGCATGTATTTGATAAAAAAATTTGAACTTTTTGCAGTTTATTGTACAGTGCATGGAGATCAGTTTTCTTTCTTTTTTTCCTCATCTTCAAATTAAATTCTACAGCAAAATACTGGAATCATGTGGCCATTTGTAAACAATCTTCAATAAATTTGTTTTCAGCACCAGCATCATTCATTCAAAGGTAGAGAAGTATCATTTCTGGATGATCTTTTAAAAATGAGAAGGTAACTGTTTTGCTGAGTATCAGCATTTTATCATTTGCACTGAGCCAAACAAAACGCTGCCTAGAAGGTTACAGACAATAGCTATTGAACCATTTCAGTTCTCATAAACTGTGTTGAGATGGCAATTCAGTAAATAAAAGTCTGATATTTAAAATCACAATCTGGGTTCCAGTTGTACAACTGTTTCGACTTTGAATCACATTTATTTTTAAACGCCTTAAATAAAGTATATTCAATTTAAATTTTTGGCACCATCACCAAGAGCCTAAACACAAATACCACTAGTATTTAAGGAAGCAAAAACACCTGTAGCCCAAGTGTCAGGTAATTTAATACCACTGGAAGGTGGGATGGAAAGGTGGATTATTGTTAAATCCAGATTTCTTATCTTCTAGTGAAAGGGAATGTAAATTGTTCAAAGTACATGATCTCTTTTTTTCTGTCTTTAGATGCCTTTAATTACCTATTGTTTAATGTTGACACACCTCAATGATATTTGAAGATACATGATGTTTAAATTAAGGCCATGCGTATAAGCACCCTAATTTTATACAAGAAATCTATAAAATGTACATAGGTCATAGGAGGGCCAATAGGTGTCTCTAAAATGTCATTTGTTTTTTATGGTGTGATTGGACACAAATCAAAATGGGAAACTCAGTCCAGTGAACTTGTCCAGGAGCCATGCACAAGCGTCCTTGAAATGAACGGGGTTATCAGCTAAAGTGCCTGGTAAACTATATGTACAAAGTGGTCTAGAGCTTTGCTTGTGTGCTCATGGAAGGAACCCTGGGAGTTTGATTAGGGCATTAAACCAACTTGCATCAATTTAAAAAAATCATTGGAGAAGGAAGATTCTTTCCCACACCCAAAGGTTATATATACGTATTACTTTAAAAAAAAAATCAATAAACTATTTTGATTGACGTAATATAATCACCATCTGTGAACAGCCCCTGAATACTAAAATTATGCCCTTAGCATTCCCCCCCCCCAAAAAATAGACCTCTCTTCCTGTTACTGTGACATGCAGTCAATGCATTCTTTTATGCATATTCCTCTGTAAAATTATTTGTAATCCAGATGGGAAAGATATGACCTTATGGAGAGTCTGTATGTATATGGCCATTATGCAGTATTTCTTTTAAAAGTTGATTGTATTTTTTTAAACTACTCACATCTGCAACTCTATTTACAGTTTAGTCGTGTAAATAACACTCTTCCATTGACCACAGCTGTCTTGTACATAGACTGTTTTAAAAGTAAAGGGACTTGAAGGTGGGGAAGAGAAGGGCAGATAAGTCCTGTTAATTAATACCAACTAATGTAAATCAAATTCATTCTGGTGATGGTAATTAACACTTTAAATAAAACATTTTCTTTACAGAAATTGTTTAAGTGATTCTTTTTATTCTGCTGCTTCATCCACCCCTCCAAAACCTGGTGCTAGTACCAAGAATTCATCCCATGCCTGCATTTGTTCAAAAAATACATGTCAGAGCAAATAATATACTGTATGAAATAGTACTGCCATATGCAGCTAAATCAACAAAACCCTTAAATATTCTTGAATGCTTATCAGCATGGCTGGGTATGTTTGAACCCCAGCCAAGTGAAAAGAATGGGTGTTTTTTTTAAGTGCAGTTAAAAAAAATAAAAAGATAATGTAATGCAAATGTACAATTCTGAGACAACTCGTTTGGAAGAATCCTTGCAGAAGTCAGACTAATTCACGAATTAAAAAAAAGATGATGCAAAACAACTCTAACATCCACAGCTGTATACTTGTAAATAAGAATTAAAAATGAATGGAAGCCTATATGTATACTGACAAAATTGTTTTCACTATGGTCCTTTCTGCACTGGGCCTTTTTTGTGGATTATATCCTGGAATAGAGGCCTGCTATTACACACTAGTACAGACACAAGGACTTAAGTGGAGCCCTGCTGGGTCGAGCCACAGCCCATCTAGTCCAGCATCCTGTTTCACACCGTGACCCACCAATAGCTTCTGGGTGTTTTCAAGCAGAAGACAAAAGCCAAACCATCACCTGCTCTTGAATCCCTGCAAATGGCCTTCAGAATCACCCTACCTGTCTCTCCAGCCTGGAGGCAAGATCTAGACATCTATTCTAGTACTGTTGTAATCTGTATTAGCATGCAGACAGTAAGTCCCTATTCCAGGATATAATCTGGAATTAGGTCCAGCACAGAAAGAGTTTGAGCTTTTGTAGTAGAAAATATTTGGTATCTGTCCTTTTTAGTTAGTATTTTTTTTCTAGAGTTAATGCGATAAGTCTATTAATTTATGGTGTTCATGATGTGGTTGATAATTCTTCTCTGGAAGCACTTTAAATTACAGACATGGTTGCAAATAATTGGCCTTGGAACTCATGTTTAAGGAAAACTCATTACAGCCCTTTAGCTGCAGAAATTAGGTTAACATTTATGCAACAGTAGAGATAAAACAGTGTTCACTGAAAAGTAAAGGACAAACATATAGCTTGTTTGAAATTTCCTTGGATGTCATAGTTAGAGAGAAAACAGCATGCATGACAGCAAACAGAACAGAAGTTTATGTGAAATTTTTAAGAATGAAGAACATGATTAGTTACCTCTCCGATTTGGCTTATTGTAACCTCCATTTTATTTCTCTTTGTGAAAATCTACTGTAATTATTCTCAGCACTCTCTGCTTTTCATCTATATTGCTTCACAGATAACGTCAACAGTCCAGGGCAATGTATTTTTCAGCCACCTCTTTATACTCCAACTCAGGAGAACGGTTTGCCTAATGCAGTGGTTCCCAAACTTTTTTTCACTTGAGTACCCCTTGGCAGCCCATTTCCATAAATTATACCATTGATATTTACAAAATGTTTGTCATTAATCTCCTTGCTGTTATGTGCCATTATGCAATTCTTTTCCCTGAATGTTCCAGTTCATACCTGTGGGGATATGCATACCCCAGGTTGGGAATAACTGGCCTAATGCAACCTGTTAGAATGTTTATTACACTGTTAATGGTGTCTACAGGGTATCATTAGCAAGTACAGTGGTCTTTGATTCCTTGATTTTATCCATCCGTCCGTCCATCCATCCGTCCATCCATCCATCCATCCCTGCAGGCCAGGAAGGGAGGAAGCAGTTGCTTAGCTCTTGGCCTTGAGTTTATACGCACTCAAGTGTCTCTAATCCCCATTAATAGCCAGAAAATTCACTTTTAAAGGCCAACAAATGTGTTTAAAAGGTGAGATGGGAACACTAGTGTTTGCATGCTACCACCTCAAAGCTGCTTTCAAGCCCATTTATGCGTGTTGATACCGTTACGGTTGGCAAGAGTTGAATTCATTTTAGTATCTGCAAGAATCTTGCAGTGTCAGTAGAGACACAATAAGCATAAAGCTGCAACACACAACTTCTGTCTTTACCTTTGATCAGTATTGAGTTAAACCTCCTTTTTCCACAGACAGTCAAAGATCTGGATCTTCAAGACCTTGCAGATGGGGCCTTCAATGGGGTCCAGGTGAGGACAGGGCCTTCCCAATTGGTATCAATCAGGTACTAATTGGGTTCCTAAAGGGTTCCTAAAGGGTTCTCAGCCCTAGTGGGAAAAGGCCCAAAGAGTGACATTGCTGCACAATAGTACTGGAAACAGTTTGAACAAGCTCAGCAATTTCAAAATCTTTACATGGAATACTTTGGGTAGCCAAATAGATTTCTTGCAAGATTTTGGCTGTTTCTGCATGGCTATCCACACCGTGCTGACCCACATTACCTAGTCTGGCCCAAAGCAGACCAGACCAATTGCAGCATGCAATAAGGGCTATCCACATTACTGATTGTCCATTGGGACACAACCCCGACAGCTGGCTTCAAAGGGCGGATCTGGCTTCAGAGGCTGGGCCTGGCTTTTGATGTGTCCTGGTGGGAAATTTTTGAACATGTGCCCACTGCTGGTGGCACTTCTTGGTGCATCGCCAAATAGAGGCCAGCCCAGTATATCAGGCCACGAAGGGGTGCTAGTTATGTGCACTTTGTGATCCAAGATACATAAAATAGTCTGCCTATGGGCTAAATTAATAAGGTCTACTGCAGGACCAGCATAGTTTGACTCCCTATCTTTGTCCATTGCTTTGTCCAAGATGAAGCTTTGGAACAGTATACAGCATGAAAATAGTGCCAAATCCTGCTCCAACCGAAGACTGCTTACAAGCAGTCTATGGAGCATTCCAGTTGGTACACCAGTCTCTTACAGTGAAATGTGATTGTGGAGCATATAAACTTTGCATCCATGGGATTTATTGGCCGTATGTCAGAATGACAATAAATATCAACTGTTAGTGATTGATGAACCCCAATCTGTTACGATTTCACTAGACACCCAGAAGCTTGTACCAGAAGTGTGCTACTTCTGCATGCTCAATGGAAACACCCCCAGCTGGCAACTTTGAAGGATGGGAACTTCTGTAATGTAGAATAGTCCATGCCATGCAAAAAGGTCCACATTTATACTTTCCCCTTTCCTTTCCACAGTTCAAGCAGAGAAAGGACAACTGACCAGCTATCTATCATACTGTGTGTTGTCAGACCAAGAAACTCTTCTGGTGTCTTTTTGTAGGTTCAGCTTAAGGAATTAAGGATCTTATGGAGTATGGGTTTTTGCTTTTATGTTTCCTTTTATAAGTTATAAACCACCTTGAGTTTTGAAAAGTCAGGGATAAACAAATCTCAGTAATAAAGACCTGGCCTCCATTTCAAGAACCATTACTCAAGGATTTAGATGTAGATATGCAGTGATTTATTGTGACCTGCCCCAAGACCCTTTGGTGAGTGGCAGGATATACATTCTTTAAATAATATTGTGAAGTAGAGGAAGAACAGAGATGGACAGAATTGAAAATGCAAGTATTTAAAGTGCTTGTTGCAGATAATTTTTCAAAAAGCATTTTAGATGCAAAAGTAAAGTACATTTGTACAGGTATCACATATTTTCAAAACATACTGCTGAAACCAAGGTACATCTCTGTCCATCATTTCTTAACTTTCTTGCTTTAGGTGTCCCTGTATTTAGGTCAGGACAAATAAATCCAACAACTAAGGGAGCTTCACATGCAGAGGTGGAATTATAGGTCTTCCGCCTACCTTTTGTGCTACTGGGAGGGCAGACCCTGGCTACACTCAAAGCTTGTTATGCTTCTGTGAGGAACATTGTCATTCTAAGGCAAGTGTCTACAATGAGGAGACAAAGGTGATGATTAACTTTCAAAGCAAAATCTTGGTGGAAAAGGCTTTTTGTCTATTTCCTGTAGCTATAACCAAAGAACTAGAATGACCTTTAGGCCATGAAATACATGTTAAGAAAATGTTTGATGTTTGATAGAATTTGGGGGGAAATAATGAAAGCTTCATGCTTGACTGCTAAGATCAGAAATTATTTATGCCTTCTGCCATCTGAGAAACAGGTTTTGGTGGATCTTGGACTCCCGGAGAGACAAGTCTAGCCAGAACACTATGTTCTTGATGTCACATTAAGCACTGAATATGTGGACTCAAATTTGAGTATGTTGTTAAACAAGTATCATTGTGCTTGTCTCTCTTTGTGTGTGTGTGTGTGGGGGGGGCTTAGTCCTGAAAATCTGTGGCCAGCTGGGTCCTTTTTTTTAAAGCTAGATTCTGTGCAGTCACCTGCTACTGCTGTAGGAATCCATTGAATAAATGCAAGCATTTCAAAGAACTGATGCTATCAAACTATATTTATCACCATGTAAGATTCACTTTTTGTCAAACAACAAAACAAAACAAAACAGAAACAAAGCTCTCCCCAAACCCCTCTGCTTCCTATTTCTTAATTTATTTTATTCCTAAATTTTCCTTGTTGAATTATTGCTGGGTCTTATATTCCAGTGCACCTTATACAGCAGGTAATACAGTAATTCTCTACAATATTTTTGCAGGGTACAAAGATTCACTTTTTGGACTATAACTTTCTCTGTCTGCTGGGAGCTTCCACAAATTCAGTGTTTTCTGGTAGGTTTGTGGAAGAGACAAGTCAGCCTCTGGGTTTGGCTCTACTGAGAGGATGAAGGTACCTCGGGCAGGATGCCATAGTGGCCTCCTCAGCACCCTGGGATGCAACTTGGTGGTCCCTCTGCCACTGGTGAGACTGCATCATCATCAAAATTCCACACCCATGCACAAAGGGCATCCTCGCCCCCCTGTGTAAAGATGCAGCAACACCAAGTATGAATGCAACTGTTTTGTCATAGTGACAGCCCACATCTGTTAATGAAAAATGCCTTGAATGGGCATTTAATTCCCTCATAGCTCCCTCAAGTTCCTTCAGAGGGAGAAACTATTGAGATTGGTAACTTAGATGCCCATCAACCTTGTCTTGGTGATGTGGCCTCTATTTCCTTCCCATAAGAAGAGTTAAAGTTTGTTTGCATTGTATTTGTTGTGCTGATTAGAGGTATGCTTGCATAGAAGCTATGAAGGAGCCAGTTTGGTCTAGTGGTTCGGGAGCCAGTGTGTATGTTTTTGGTCACTAATCTGACCTATCAACAGTAAGATGCTTAAAGATGGGATAAAAAAAACAGGGAATACCAGGTTCGATTTCACCCTCCCCCATGAAGTCAGCTGGGTGACCTTGGGCTAGTCTGAGTTATCACAGCTCCACCCACCTCATGGGGTATTCTGTTGTGGGGAGGAGAACAGAAAGCTTTGTCAGCTGCTTTGAGTCCCCTTAAATGGGTGAAAAAAGTGGGGTAGAAAAACCAACTCTTCTTCTTCTAACTGAAAAGGGCCTAGGCACTTATCAAGCATACTACCCTCTTGGTGGGGCTGACATTGGAGCTGCCATCCATTGTTAAATGCTCTGGCATCTTCCTCATATGTTCTTGGTCTGCTGGCATCTGGTGTGGCGTCTACTGGCCCAGTGACGGATTGGTCACCCTGGTAACTTTCTGTTGGAGTGAAAAGAAACAGCACACTCCCAAGTGAGCACTGTTGTGCTGTGCTAGTGCAGCGTATTTGACCTGGCAGCCTCTAGCTGCTCCACTGTAGAGAAAGAGCAGCATTTTTAAAAGAGTTGACATTTACCCATGCCATCTGGAGCCACTCTGATTCTCACGCCGCCTTTAATTATGGTATCTAGTCAATAAATGATGAATGGACCAGACAGAGACTTTTAACTGACTGCTACAGGACAAACTGAGGTCAGTTTGTTGGGTACCAGGGACAAGATTTCCCCACCCCCACCCTGTTTTCCATTTATTTTATTTCTATAGTCTAATTAAGCCTGTAGAAATAATTGATCCAGTTTGGTATAGTGGTTATGGAGCCAGACTCTTGTTTGGGAATACCGGGTTTGATTCCACACTCCCCCAGAAAACCAGCTGGGTGACCTTGGGCTAGTCACAGTTCTCTTCTGAGCTCTCACAGCCCCACCCACCTCACAGGGTGTCCGGTGCGGGGAGAAGAAAAATAGGAAGCTTTGTCAGCTGCTTTGAGTCCCCTTAAATGGGTGAGAAAAGCAGGGTAAGAAAAGCCAAAACTTCTTTTTAATTACCCCAATTTCACTTGAAATTGGGTTTTCTAAATTACCATTATTTAAAGAACGACAAGTAAATCACTCTGCTTCCTCTGACATTTAAGAATCTGTTAGCCAGTCCCCCCAGCCCTAGGATGCAGAAGTAGCTTTGGCATGGCTGTGTGAAGCTGGTTCCTTCAACATAGTTTTGCCGCATCATTTAACAGTTTTTATACTAGAAACTTCAGCTGACCCATTTTGGCAGCTCAGGCCCCAGGATGCAACGACATAATGGAAAATGGGTGAAAGGCGCCATCCAAAGAGAAAGTGTCTCTTGTAAGAAAAATAACATAAATAGTGGGTTTTTAATGAAACCCCATAAATACTCAGCGAATGTGCAAAAAAAATCAGTCCATGTGGGCATTAATTACATTCTCATCTATGGTTGTATCTAAAGTTAAAAATTTTTGGAGAGCTTTCGCACGTACTACAGTGCAAAACTACCCAGAGCAAGACTCAAGTAGTTGTTTGGGTAAGAGCCAAAAATTATTTATTTTGTTTGTTTTAAAATTTTAGGTGGTTTATCCAATTTATGAATATTCCAGAGAACATAATTATGAAGCTTGAAAATCTTCAGTAAAAAGACGTATTATAAAAAATGCCGTTAAGTTGCAAAGAGAGGGAGAGAGGTTCCAAAGCAAAGAACAAACCTTCTCCTGCTCTCGAGTCCCAGCAGATGGCCTTAGAAGTGCCCGGGTTCCTCCACCCCCCAGCCTGAAAGATGCACCTAGGCATTCATTCTAGTAGCCATTGATACATTTGTCATCCATAAATTTGTCTAACTCTACCTTAAAGCCATCTAGACTGGTAGCTGTCACCACCTCTTCCGGCAGCACCTCTTCTGGCACTGCTGGAAATTAGTTTCTTAAGCAGGAATTTGCAGTGCTAAGATCCACATACTTCAGATGACCTCTAAAGGATAATATTTGTCTTCACCGTGTTACTAGTAGGGACACCAAATCAGGGCCGTTTTTCACTATGCAGAGCTGCTTCTATCCACAAAGTGGCTCCATGTATACTGGACTGTCCCATGGCCTTGTTGCATGCTCTGTTTGCTCCTCTTCCAGGTGAATAGCGTGTGCGATCAGGTGCCACCACATCACCTGGTCATCATATCAACAGTGCCACACATGCCAGTTGCTGTGGCCTGCTGATTCTGGCTATCTCACACAGCACTTAGGGTATGTTACAGATGCATTGAGTGCTACAAAGTGTGGATGTCTGATGCATTCTCAGCCTCCACTGGTCTATGTGCTAGGCAAAGACACACATTCACTACTTTGTGGTCTGAGACTTTAGTGAAATCAGAATACCTATATTGGCTACTATTCTGCGGCTCTAGTTCCTGTTACATTTTAACCAAGATCTTATCGGCTGTGCAATAACGAATTCCAACAGAACGTGAAACAGACCAGCCCCTTAAATTGCAATAACATGCTTTTCTCTTATCAATATATTATTTATGGGCTTCATATGCAGGCCTCATGACAACGGACACAGCTTGAATCCAAGCTGAAAGAACACGGCTATTAAAGGAAACTACAGAGTTAGCATGTGCTGTGAAAGAAAAATGCTTGAAGGATAGGAAAACAAACTCCTGCTTCAAGTGCCTTGCTGAAGTGCACCCTTTAATCAGAGAATGCAGCTGGAACAGCACTTAGCCACACAGGCAATTTAGATCTTCTATTGGGAAATAAGCGCCGTTTGCTTCCAGCAGCATTTCCTTTTCAGGCATCCTGCTTACTGCTGTGTATCTTTATGACCTGCTCTGAAAGTTTCAGATTGTGAGCCTATGGCAAGGGTTTTTCTTTTGCTCCAGCTGCAGAACGTTTTAAGATAGCAAATTCAGCCTGGTCAAGATGAAATGCTAGACATTCTAGAAGAATTACGCTAAAAGTTAGCTGTGTCTATTTTTTTAATTTCGTGGAAGCTTAGCAGAAAGAGAACATGTGATATTACCAATGTTTGGGGTGTCTCCAAACATGAGTCAAACCCTGTGATTTTCCCAGAACTGTACTGGGAATGCTACACATGCCATTTCCAATACAGACCTGGGATACCGAGCAGATAGTAGAAAAAGCCTGCAATTGTCCTCCAAATCTGGCTAGGGCTGTAGGCAATTGTGGAATCTTCTTTAGATCCTGCAATTACCTCTTGCCATCTGGGAGAGGCACTCTTGCTTACTTCTCAGTGGTCCTATCTACCAACCGTTATGTTCTTAACACACACAGCATATGCACAGGGAGCGGGTATGGAGCTTTAATGACTCATGTCCTTCACATGCATGTCCCTGCTGCCCTGACTGTCTGAGTAAAGCTGGTGGGTAGCCTGCTTTAATCATATCAGGCAGGGGTTGGGGCAGCTCTCCCCTCTGTCATCATAACTGTGAAAGCAGCAGGGTTTTCCAAACACTGGGAATGGCTCACAGACACTGCCCTTGGCCTGGGGAGGGAGGGGAATACAGTCTCCCTGCCAGCTGAGTCAAGATTGGAGTCTAGATTGACTTGGGGGAGGGAAGGGAGAGGCAATCTCCTGCCTGTTGTGTCCAAAGCCAGAGTGTCCCCAACTTTGACCTCAATGGTAGGAGTGGCCTCTTGGTCAAATTCAAAGCAGGGAAATCCCCAGCTTCAAATCTGATGGCTGGGGACCATGTCCTGTGTTCAAGAACATAAGAAGAACATAAGAACGTAAATGGAGCCCTGCTGAATCAGGTCACAGCCAATCTAGTCCAGCATCCTGTCCCACACAGTGGTCCACCAATTGCTTATGGGCATCTCAAGCAGAAGACAAAGGCAAAACCTTCATCTGCTCTCAAATTCCTGCAAATGACCTTTAGAGGCATCCTGCATGTCTCCCCAGTCTGTAAGATGCACCTAGGCATCCATTCTAGTAGCCATTGATACACCAGTCATCCATGATTTTGCCTAACCTTTCCTTGAAGCCATCTAGGCTGGTTGCTGTTACCACTGCTTCTGGCAGCAAACTCCATAGATTGATGACCTTCTGGGTGAAGAAATACTTCCCCTTGTCTGATCTGACTGAGATCTGATGCTGCTGAGGAGGCCCGTAAATGCTGCCTCAAGGAGAAAGATGTCTGGAGAACTCCTGCACATTAATGTGCCATAAATGGCCAGTGTCATGCAGATACTGCACCCTCATGGTACCTTCAAAGTGCCATAATAGTGCTGTGTGGATCCTGCCACAAGATGTGGCCAAATTGAGCGGTTTATTACAGGTTAAAATGGTTTGCTTGAAGGCTTCGTAAGAACTTTCAGAAGAGCTAAGGGTCAGAGAGAATCTAAATGCAAAGAACTGTGGACATAAGAAAAACTATGTATCCTGACTGAATCAGTTAAGGTTAGCGCTTTTTAGCATCCTTTAGATACACATCTAGCACCATTTGAACATGGTAGTTTGCAACATTCCATTTCCCATATGAAGACTTCAGCATTTTTGGCACGTGCTTATATTTTGCTCTTCCACCCAGTAAGCCTCCAAACTGGCTTAGAACATTAAAAAGAGTTAGGTGGACAGCAATCGTGCTATAAAGGTCTTTCAAATAAATGGATGTGCTTCACTCAAGAACTTAACACTGCCATCTGCAGGCTGAAAGAAGACTTTCTGGCTAAATGAATCTAAAACGTATCTTTTACAGATATGCCCTTTGCTTGTATTTAAACAGTATTTAGTACATTCACGTATAGCATTTTAAAATAACAATAATACCAATAAAGAGGTTTATTATCCTCTGTGGACAAAGTGTTCTTGGCATATAAAAATATTTTATTCTCACATCAGGAAGAGGTTGCCATGGATCCATCAGTCCCAGCTGGAAGATTTATAGGGCGGGAAATGGTCCGTCTGGCTAGTGAGGTGGAGAAGACGCAGTTTATTTTGTTAAAGTCATGAATACTTTATACTGCAGCTTCTTAAAGTTTGTGTCCTTTGTGTGTCATATTTAATGCTTTGATAATAGATCAAATGTAATAAATATAGAAAGCTTTCAGATCTTACAGAATGCCTTTAGCCATTACAGCACGGTTGAACTCATTCTGCCCACCCATTCTTCACCTTGAAGAAACCAGCAATGAAGGTTGTTCTCCAAAAAAGGAAAAGTGTGCATATCTAAATGTAGAACATCAATAACTGATGGGAATCAGTAATGATCCCCAAATAATTAATCACCTCAAATTAAGGCACTGATTGTACATTACTTAGCTGGTCCTGTGTTTTTTAGACACAGTGGAAGCCATTACAGGTGAACACAGCTGGAAGCCTTCTCCCCTGCTGGAACTGGTTGTGAACTTCCTTTGAAGTCCACATGGCAGCAGGCAAGGAACTACACTGAGTTCACAGACTTGCGTTCTGAACTCCTCAGCATTCTTGGAGCATTTTCTTGAAATGGGGCCAGGTGACTTATGAGGCTGTGGAGATGTGGCCACAGAGGTGCACATATATCAGGTTTCTGGGATCAATGCTCAGGAGACAGGGAGAAGACACTCTTCCGTTGCCACTGAAGGAAGGACTTATTAACATACAAAGATTTTTGTTGACATTCCAATAGTCTTGTTTCTTCCCTATGTGTATGTATTTTTTATGTTCTTGTTTAGCGTGTTATGTCTTATTCATTGTATGTTGAAAATTATAAATAAAAATGAGCAAAGAAAAAAATGCTCAGGAGACAGGTGCCATGTAAAATATTTGGCCTAGAATTTATGTTCTGTGCTAGCATTTAAGAAGACGGTCCTACTCTATTCCTAGAAAAGACATGGATGGCACCCAAACACCCATTTGCTCTACAGGTAGGTATACGGTTGTATGTGGGGAGAGGTCTGATGTAGCAGACCATTTGCCAGTGTGAATGCTTAGTCCATGCATGGGCAAGTTTCCTCTTTGCTTCCCATGAATGGGAAGCAAAGTATGAATTTCCCCACAATGAGGAAGTTTAGTCTATGAGTCAGTTTGGTCTAGTGATTAAGGAGCTGGACTTTTATCTGGGAATACCGGGTTTGATTCTGCCCTTCTCCATGATGCCAGCTGGGTGACCTTGGGCTAGTCACAGTTCTCTTCTGAGCTCTCACAGCCCCACCTACCACTCAGGGTGTCTGGTGTGGGGGGAAGAACAGAAAGCTTTGTCAGCCGCTTTGAGTCCCCTTAAATGGGTGAGAAAAGTGGGGTAGAAAAGCCAGCTCTCTTTCACACACACAATCTCCCCTCAACTGTCTGGCTTTCCAGAGTATTCTGATGACTTTACCCATCATTTATAATTACTCTGATAATTACTCAGAAATCTTATTCCTAAGTTTTATGCAGCTGTAGGCACACTCTGCCAAATATTTACCGAAACTGCACTTTAGGATGAAGAAAAGGGTTGGGTTTTCTACCCTACTCTATTCACCCATTTAAGGGGACTTGAAGCTGCTGGAAAACCTTTCTGTTTTTCTCCCCACAACAAATACACAAAAACCAAACTGGGTCACATATATATGTCAGCTATTTTACTGGATTTCTTTTTTACATTTCTATTAGTTGTGCCTTGTATGGGGGAGGAAGGTGAGATAGTGGTGGGGTGGGTCTACCTCAAGTTTGATGGCACCCATAGGTGCTTTGATCCTTAGGCTGAATCCCCATTAGAAGCTTAATCCAGTTTCCCTAAACCGAAATAACAGAACCAGGTGCAAACGCGAATTTGCCTGATCCCATTACTTTCAGCCAGAATCGTGTTCAATCTGGATTTTGAGGCTGTACATGACTCAAGGGGGGACGCCAGTGGCCACTTTTTAAAAACCGCTTTTTGGGACTGCCCTGTCCTCTTCGTCCTGCTGGGAACACGCCACCCATAAGGGGCCCCTTCAGGGAGCCTAGCTGGGTGGCTGGGTGGTTGCTGCTTGCCTGGATGGAAGAAAAACGGCAGCGGACAGCCAGCAATTCTTTCCCCTCCTCTCCTCATTGCTCAGGGCACGCAGCAGCAGTGGCAACTCAAGCCCCCTTCGTCTTAAACATACACACATCTCCCCAAACCTGCAGCTGCTTTTCTTTCTTTTCCCTTTTTTAAAGGTCATAACTTTCAATGGCAAGATCGTTATCAGGTGTGAAGTGCTTGGATTGCTACAGTGGATTGCTTGGATTGCTACTAGGGCTGCTGCTTTAACGGGTGGATTCTTACAGCAAAATCACTATCTTTGGAAGCAAGCTATTGGGGGAGGGAAACTCTCGTCCCTTAATACGGAAGGGTTCCCACAGTAAAAATTGTAAAATGTTTCAAGCGCACGAACCGAAGTGAGACCTGTTGAAATGAGGATTAATATTTACAACACTTTGGGGCGATTTAACACGTGGAAAGCATGTTAAGCCAAACTGACGTGGGGTCTGTGAGGATTGAAAATGGTTTGAAATTGAAATAAGGTTGTAATGGGGATGCGGCCTTAGTGTATCAAAGGCTGTGTCCCAACAGGCCATTCAATCCGCATTGGAAAGGCAAGCCCATCTCCAGAGCAACCCGCCAGCTGAAGGTGCTTGAGGGTTTCAGTACCCCTTCAAGGTGCATGGAGAGCTTTCAATACCCTGTGGAAATAGTAGTGGAACTCCTCACCTGCGTCCATAAAAGCAACCCAGTCCAGCAGAGGGTGTTGGTGCACTGGAGACACACCAGTAGTGCCATTCACTTCCATCTAGGGTGAGCTCCTAATTTTATTTATTTGCATTTTTATTCCACTCTATATCTGAAGGTCCCAGGGCGGGTTATAGCAATAAAAGAAAATATGAGACACATTAAAAACAAAACTGTGCCTGAAAGAGAGGAGGCAAAGCTGTTTCCTCAGCCAAAGGCCGGGGTAAATAAGTGCATCTTCACAGATTTCTGGAACCTTTGGAGTGAAGGCACCTCACACATCTCAGGGGTGGGCGTGGGGAGACTGCAGTATTCCATAATTGCTGTCTGACTCATCTCCTTGCAGTCTCCCGGCTGAGGTGCATGAAGAAACTTCATTTCAAAGGTTTAGGAAATCTGTGAAGATGCATTCTATGACCACAACTACTGCTGGTATTATTCTGAGATTGTTTTGGTCAAAGACATTGTGGCAGCTGAGGTCAGATCAAAGCGTGGCTAGCTGAGCATTACAAATGTCAAAGGTCACCCACACGCACCCATGCAAGTGTGCAGAAGCAGTGGGTACATGTGGGTGCAGAAGCCAGAAGAAGAGTTGACTTTTGTACGCTGCTCTTCTCACTCTTTTAAGGGAACTCAAAGGCCGCATCCCCATTACAAGCTTATTTCAGTTTCAAACCATTTTCAATCCTCGCAGACCCCACGTCAGTTTGGTTTAACACACTTTATGCGTGTTAAATCACCCCAAAGCATTGTAAATGTTAATCCTCATTTCAACAGGTCTCATTCCGGTTTGTGCACTTGAAACGTTTTACATTTTTTACTGTGGGGACCGTTCTGTGTTAAGGGATGAGAATTCGTGTTTAGGGTTTCCCTCGCCCAATAGTTTGCTTCCAAAGACAGTGATGCCAGTGTAAAAATCCAACCTTCACAGCAGCTGCTACACTGTAGCAATCTACACTTCACACCTGATAACAATGTTGCAGTTTTGAACAATTCTAGCTCTTTGGAGTTCTGCTATTTCCACACTCATTCTGTAACCCCAAACTCTACTCTCTCAATATTTAAGCAGAACTGGAACAGTGCCTCTGTGCAACAGGCATTCTGAGCTTTGGACAAGTCGCCCACTGCGTGCGACAATGAATTACCACATGCTTGCAAACGGGACGAGTGAAATGCCAGAGGTGGATTTTCTACAGCTTGTAGTACAACCAGAGTCCATTAAGTAATGAGCAGGGATGGGTGACTCTGCTCTCTTCCAGGCACCGGCAGCCAAGGTACAATAATGTAATCTTCCAGCAATCTAATTTATAGCAGCATCTTGTACAAGCAATGCACACAGAGGTCTTACATTCCCCATACTTGAGCTTCCTGACATTGATTTAGTGAAGTAAATGAATAATAATAATACTAGGAGTAATGATAGGCAGCACTTTGGCACAGAGGTGCATTACCAGTTGCCAGGCAGTTGCAGTTTTGTGGTTCCTTGAGCTATTGGGCAGTGGGGTGGGGGTGGGGGTGGGGTGAAATCCAAGCAATATTAACATGATATAAGCCAGAAGATTTCAATCTTTGTCTAAGGTGATTTAACCTATGTATGTATGTATGTATGTATGTATGTATGTATGTATGTATGTATGTATGAATGAATGAATGAATGAATGAATGAATGAATGAATGAATGAGGGGTGGGGTGGGGTGGGGATGGATAGATAGATAGATAGATAGATAGATAGATAGATAGATAGATAGATAGATAGATAGATAGATAGATAGATAGATAGATAGATAGATAGATAGATAATTTTTCTAAATCTGGGTTAATGCACTGACCCAAAGTAAAGAGTTTGAAAAAGCAAAAATTGCTCTAATCAAGAAGTCCAGAGCACAAAATATATTTAATTGGAACACACAAACAATAAAATAAGCAAGTGCAGGGATCTAGGAGGCTCTGAAAATCCACCTAGCTATGTCCCTGGGGTGGTGTCCTGCAATTGTTCCTGAGTGTGTCCTCTTGCACTGGTGAGCTGGAATTGGCCAGTGGTGTCCCTCACCAACCCACACAGTTTCATTATGGTGTAGCCCATGACCATTAAGGGCGTGACTGTAGCTCAGAGGAAAACAAACTGTCTGGAAAGCAGAGGGTTGCTCGTTTGATTCCCCAGCTTCTCGCTGGAAGTAGGTAGTGGCACATCACTTCTGTATCTCTGTAAAAAAACACACTGCTTTGAGGTGCCCATGCAGTGAACCAGGAGCCAGTCACGGCTTGGTGGTACCCAACCACAACAATGATCATTAGGGGCTATCAGACTGACAAAGACCAGCCTAAATATTTTACTGTCAAAATATAGTGTTGGTTATCAAAAGGAAATTTGACAAATTCACAGAGCATAAGGCACAATGCCTCCAAATACTCCTTGCTGAGGTTCATCGTTACAGAAGAACGTGTTGGGGTATTCATATCTTAGTTCCAGGTTTTCACAGGCATCTATCTGGCAACAGTGGAGATATAATGCTGGACTAGATGGGCTTTTGGGAAAGGGGATTACATTTGAACTTTGAGGCACTGACACTATTTCTCCATTCATAGCTGGCTGTATGACTACGTGCAGGTTTTATATATCCAGCTCTGTCATAATCAGATGTCTGAAGTCCTGTTCAAACAACTACCAGTACCTGCGACTGAAAAGTTTTCTTTGTAGAAGTCTCACTGCAAAATATTTACTTATTTACTTATAACACTTACAAACAGCTTTTTATTTTAAATAGTCAAAGTGATGGCTAGTGAGGGAGTGGGAGTTGCAGACAGTAACTCCTCTCCTAGGCCTTGGTCACACTAGCTGTTTAGGACAACCTTAGGTTGTCTTCAGGTTGTGTTACATTATTTTTATTCATTTTCCAAGCCAGCCTATCACCATTAGGCCGTTTTGACCAGACTCCTTATTTTTATAGGACTCAACCCATCCTGTCATGCCAGGATCTCTTTGCTTCCTCAGTTGTGAGCAGGGGAGTGGGCTAAAGGAGGCTGAGCTGTGCTGTTGAGTTCGTGACGCATCTCTCCTTCTCTCCTGAATTTATGTGTATGATTCCTCTATCTAGCATTTTTCCGCAAATGTATTACTTTTTTTTTAAACAAAATTAATCTCATGAAGAAGAAAAGCACATAAACAAAGAAGAGGGGCTTGGAGGTGGGGCAGCAGGTTTAAAAAAGAATCACAAATACACACCCTCACCTCCCTTGAGTGGCAGAATGGCATCCAATAAGAAAGGAGATAGAAGTGACGCAGGAAAAGGGGTGGAGAGCTGAGAGTTCCTTGGAGGAGGCTCAGGTTGATCGTGAAGAAAGGTGTGACTGATGTGGCCCAAAGCAAGGATGGCCTGAGGATGGTCTAGGACTGGTATGACCTCAGTTCAAATTAATAAATAGGGCATCCTATCTTACACTTGTGTGACCAGCGCCCTAGTCATGCTGGTGTTTTGTTTTTGAAACTTGTGTATGGTGGCAAACTGGCTACTCTTTGAAATAATCAATTGACTCTCGGGGTCAAAAATCAAACCAGAACTACACAAAACTCCAATATGATGTAATGGAGATCTATGGGCAATTCTGCATTGACTGGCATACCACACCAGCAAATGAACTAGGATCCTCTCTTCTGAACACTGATTGAGTTTATGGGAGACCCTGGGAAGGGACTCCCTTGGACAGGTGGTTCCTCCTGTGCATGCTGGGTGGCTATACCAGCCAGTGTGGAATTGCCCTGTGGCAAGTTTTCATGCTAGGCATCTCCCAATTTGTGAGGTTCTGCTGTAGCCTAAAATGCCAGGAAGGGTGGGAGCATGAGATTTGGAGAAGTTGTTCCAATGGCTTTGACTTCTGAATGTACCTGAACATGCATTTTGCAAGACAAATTTGGGGAGAATTCAGCAGCATTTTCTTATTTAGCTACAGAACAATTGGAAAGATGTTATTCTGGAATGAATCAGCAGTCCGTATTGTGCAGAGTGGCAGACACACAGCGTCCTACTTCTTTGACCTGAATTAACTCTCTGAAAAAGGCTGTGAAGCACTCCCTTGGAGGGAAGAAATTACCAGATACAGATGCCTGAATGTAATAACTTGGAAGATGAAGCCTGCTTAGGCATCTTCCATCTCAGTGGAAGTTGACTAGGGGCCCATTCCACCCCCATGGAGTGCAAAGGTGATCTGTCAGCTGGCCACATCTGCGTTGGGCTCTTTACAGCACAGCTTCCCTGCCGGGGATACAAGCAGTGATGTTTACACACTGCAGTCTCCTTCCACCTGAAATTTTGCATTTCTACAGAGGGAGCAGAATGCTTATCTTTAGCATGGATTGACAGCTCTTTAAAACAGTTCACATAATCAGGCGCACTGGTGACTTATTGCCAGTCTTTGCCATTGCCTACTTAAGGAACTGAATCCATGACCCTCTACTTTGCATGCGATAACTCTATCACTAGCCACAACTGTCCCCATGGCTCTTCCCTTGGCAGAGGAATGGGATGGGGGGACGCAGGAGATTCAAAAGCTGAACCAGGGAATCTGAGTGCCCCGTGTGCCTCCCCCCCCCCCGCCTTTCACACACCAATCTTTCTTCTGGCTTCTATTTGCAGTGTTAAACAGGATCTGAAACCTTCTTCAGATGCTGTTTCCGTTTGTACAACAACATGAGTCACAGCATTTCCAAGCTGCAAAGTGGCTTATTAAAAATTTATTTAAAAAGCTTGTCCCATTGATTTTTGCCTGGGTGACTGGAACTAAGCCCCCTCTTTGCAAGTTCACCTAAACCTTTGTTTTAGGAAGGAAGTAGAGAAGCTTGGAAAAATTCAAAACAGATTTCTCACAGTATTGTAACTTCACAACTGATTGGGAATGCAATCAGGTGGACACTGAGAACGGGTAAAAAGGCTGTGAAAGCAGAAATAGAAGAGTCCTGGGGCCCACCTAGTCCAGCATCCTGAGGCCAATTCAGACTTGGCCTCTTAGTACATGCTGGGGTAGCTTCTGGTAAGGAGCATCTGCACTTGCAGGAGGTGTTTTCAACCCAGAAATGTCTCCTGATGCCCTAGAAGCCACCCCAGTGTCTACATACATCCCAAAGCTGACCCAAAGCTTATGTTTGCTGGCCACCTGTAGGACCATCTGCACCTCTTCCAGGTACTGGGAGTCAGCTGATGATTATGCATGTGCGCTGGCATATCAGGTGATCCCAAACATGACTGTGCATGCATGGTGCATCATCATCATTTCAGTGATGGCACCGGTGCATGCGCAGTTGCACCAGCTGGACACATGACTGGATGCAGGTGAGTGTCAAGGCATGTGGGGGGTTAGTTTGATGAGCACCAGCACACTAGTGTGCACTAGTGCATGCTAGTGGGGATGTACTTTTCTCATTCCGTGGACAGGAAGGTAAGTGCAGAAACGCCCCTGTTCTCACAACAGCCAATTGTGTGGCTTCACTCAGAGCCCTCAGCAGTTGATCTCCAAAGGTTTATCATGGATCCTGGAGGCAGCATGACACAATCTTTTCGGGCAGCCGCTAATAGCATAATTCTCCAAAAACATGCTTCTTTTAAAGCCATCAAGCTTGTCTGGAGTTTCCAGTACTAAATATAATGTATCTAATATAGTATTTCTAATACTTTATTAGAAAAATATATTTTTAAAAATTGTGTTCTTCTTCTTCTGACAAGGAGAATGCTTCCATAAAGCATGGATGTTCCTTGATAATGTAAACCTGAAACATCAGATACAATGGGACTAATTCAAAAGTTAAGCTATGCACCCTGGAGCAATTGCCATTTGCAAGCACAGCTGTTTAGCCCATCAGATGCCAGAACTGGGCAGATCTGGTCTGACAAGGTACAGCCTTGTCACTCTCCATTTCTGCTCAAAGTCATTTTAAAGGCTAGTAAACCAGCTCTTTTGTTGTCTGACCAGCACATCCTGCTATCAGAGACTTGAATGAATATGGTAGTATAGCCCTGCTTGCTGCATCTGCACCTCTTCTGTGTGAAAGACATACAGGGGGAGCATGTGCCCAGTGACATAGGCACAATTACATGCTGCGTTGCCCGGTCATTCCAAAAACAGTGCCTGGCAGGCATGTTGGCATCATTGTGGGGGCTCTGCGATCCCTCTGTAATGGCGTGATTTGCATTTGACCCAGAACCTAGTTAAGCACTAGCTAAATTACAAATGCTTTCTCACTGTATTGAAGTTTTTGTTGTACAAAAGCCACCTAGTGGCTCAGTAGGCTGGTGTCCCATATAATGACATCCACATGGGTACCAGCCCATGAGTTCAAATCCCTGTAAGGGAATGGAATACAGGCTGTGGGCACCTAATGAGCTTTGGAAATTTTTTTTTAAGTGTTGAATCTTTAAAGTGTTTTTATGTATTTTATTGTTTTAGTATATACTGATTTGTAAATTGTTGTTTAAAAGGTTGTTACCCACCCTGAGACCTTCGGGTATAGGGTGGGATAGAAATAGAAATAATAGAAATAAAATAAATCCTTAGCAGACACCCAAAGCATTCCAAAAAAGACCCATATTATACAGAATATTTACTATTCTTTACCCAGACGGTTATAAAGCAGTTCACATCTTGTAGTGAAGGGCTCATAAAATGTACCAATGACTTGAAAGCAAACCTTTTACAGCAGGAAAACTGTGCAAAATAACCTCAGTAAGGCCCAAATGTTTTAGTGAAGAGGAGCATGTTAAATAATAACTTGAGACAATCTTTTTTTTTTACACAATGAAGGCCATGATAACAAGTCCCTACTCAAAATCAAAGATGCATGGAAATTCAATTGTTATTTTCTAAAAACAAACAGAAAAAACGGTGCATTATCAGCATCTAGACCTTTGGCGAGATGTTCATGACTCTCACCCCTGTCATCAGTAAAGCTGCTGGACTGGACTGAAATATTATTTCCAGCAAAGCACTGTCTGGAACATCCAAGGTTGTCTGCTACTTTGCATTTCCTAGCCTTTGTGCTGCAATATTGGATTTAGAAGGACTTTTCTTGCAGGCTATGAAGATCCCTCAATGAATGGAATAGCCTCCAAGGAGTAGCTTCAGGATATCTTCCTAGGTGGTCACTGGTAGCCTGATGATCATCTGCCACTGCACTGGTAGAGGTTGGAAGAATATGGCAGAGGCACAGCCAAATCAACTTCAACCTTATCAGACTTTGAAGGACCCAGGATTGTAGTAACCGCAAAGGTTTGCACAGGTTTTCTCCTGGCTTCAGCCTTCCTTTCCTCAAGCCTCAGGGTAAAAAGAATCTTCCTGCTCCCATAGCTTGCAGTACACACCCAGCACCAGCAGGGTGCTGGATTCTTAGCCTTGGGGCATAATGGCTCCCCGGCTGCATGGCATCCGTCTTCTCTTCCTGTTTGAGGATCCTCCCCGCCTCCCGCCACAGGATATGACATCAGAAGGACTTCTGACCTGCTCAGCTGACACGGCTCCACTTATCGTCTCCCTGGATTTTCTCCTGAGGTCACTTCCTTCCCTGCCCCTCTGTGGCGGGTTATTTAAAGCTCTGCACAGAAATAAAGCTCTCTCTCTTCCAGCTGATCTCTGCGTCATGCCTCTTCTCTCCCCCTCCTCCATTTCCTGGCTCTCAGGGTTAGGCTAGATCGGTGATGGCCAACCTATGACATGCGTGTCACAAGTGACACACCAAGCCCTTTTGGGTGACACACCTGGTCACCCTGGCACCTGGGCGTGTAGTGCTTGCTTGTTCTTGAAGTGTACGAAATACCAACTTTCAATTGAAGATTTAGCAACAAAAGTCACTAATGTAAAGAATTATTTGTTTTTGCTTTTAATAAAATACATATATCAAAAATATAACTTTTTTACAAGAACCACAAATATCACAAAATTATGGATATTTCTAGATGTGACACAGCACCCGAGTTAAGCTAGGTTTTCTTGCGAATTTTGACACACTGAGCTCAAAAGGTTAGCCATCACTGGGCTAGACACATGGGCCTGACCCCTGGTTACCTGGGCCGGTCAGGTAACTGGAAAACTTTCATAACAGCTGGCGTTCAGGAGCTGCAGAAATTCGCTGTTGCGCCCCATTCCCTGGAGCCCTCGCATTTTGTGGTGTAAGCCGGATACGCCACACGGGATGGATCTGGTGTCACAATGAGGCCACTTAGTCCTTGAGCCAGATCCGTCCCAGGATCTAATTGTACAGGTATATCCCCAGGCTGTTAAGGCTTTTCAAGGCTTTGATCTGAATTGAGCAGGGAAGGAAATAGACAGGCAGGGACTTATAACCCAAGGAACAACTGGAACTGTGTTATCAAACCTTGCAGTTTCTGCATCTTCTTAAGAGCATGCTAACATGCCACACTAGCAGTCTCTGGAAAAAAATTAACATTTTTTTGGACTAGAAGGGGGACATAATGAGAATACAGGATTCACTAGAAAAGACCCTGATGCTGCGAAAGGTTGAAGTGGAAAGGACAAAGGGGTGGCAGAGATGGATAATCTGAGCTAGTTTGGTCTTGTGACTCATATCTTGGAGTCACCAGGTTTGATTCTGCACTCCTCTACCAAGCCATCTGAGTGACCTTGGGCTAGTCACAGCTCTCTTCTGACCTCTCATAGCCCACCCACCTCACAGGGTGTCTGTTGTGAGGAGAAGAATAGAAAGCTTTGCCAGCCATTTAAGTCCTCTTAAGTGGGGGAGAAAACTGGGATATAAAAGCCAACCCTTCTTCTAAGGAGGCAACAAACATGAACTTGGGCAGACTTTGGGAGACAGGCAAAAATGTTCAAATGTGGTTTGTGAAGGGATAAAGAGCTGCATACTAATGCCATGCCAGTCAGATAAAATAGAAATGCACCAGCAGCCATCTGCATTGCCCATGCTGGACTAAGCCTGTATTTAATCAGCAGAGTGTGTATTGTGAATGGTCAGGGCAGGGCTGGCTGGATTGCCAGGCAACGTGCGGGGCAACATCTTGGATATTGCCATGGTGAGCTGAAAGCTGTGTGTGACTATGCAGCTGCAGTTGTGCTGCCATGCTCATACTCTGCCACATCTGAAAGGGCGTGTGGATGCAATGTCCTGGAATGAGCTAGCTGCTTCTGGTATGCATTTGTTAGCAGCGCACCACTGGATGGCTCTGGTGGAGCCTGTGGCAACTTCTGGTGCACTGCCATGGTTCCCCAGTGTGGATGGGACTGACTAGTGAGTGGACTGGAGCTCACTAAGACAGTAAGTGCAACTGGGCCCTCTATGACTGAGCTGCAATGACAGAAGAACAAAAAAAAAAAAAGAAAAAGAAAAAGAAAAAGAAAAAAGCTCTCTCTTGCTTTTGTTTTGTCTTACGTGTTTGTATATGCACTTTGAAATGGTCTTATGACTAGTCAAATAAAGTTTATACTTTACAATATTGGTGTTAGGAGTCATGGACCCTTTCTGCACCACACCCTGTTTAGGATTATATCTCAGAACATGGATCTGCCATCTGCATGCTGGTGGAGACTACATTAGACCCCACCCAGGCCCTCCCATAGTCTGCAACAGCATGCAGACAGAAACTCCCTGTTCTGAGATATAATCCAGAATAAGGCCAAGTGCAGAAAGGGCATTGATAAGTCTCTAAGAGAAAACAAATAAATAGCCTTCAGTTTTCCAGGAATACTAGGAAAAAGTAATTGGGTGGATTGACCTTGTTAAGGATGACATGCCATGGATTATAGACCAGATCTCAAGAACAAATCAGAATGACTAAAAGTGTATTCTATTTAAGCCTTTGTTTAACAAAGGCTTCTTTTAAGAAGGCCATTTTCTTCAATGTCCTGAGTTCCAACTGGCAACACCATGCCCTACGTGTTCTTTTTCTGAGTCATAATTGATTACTAAGGATGCAAGTGATGATTTTAAGGGGATGCTGACTTGAATCTGGCAGCAAAAGCTGCCATGAGAACACAAAAAAGATGCCGTGGCTATTTGTTTCTCTTCTTTGTGCACAATGTCCTTTCTTTGGTTCCTGATCTGTAGTTCCCCTCGGCCTTGAGAGTGTGCCTGACTCCAGGGTGCTAGGAGCCTGTTTGCACTATCCCACTGCAGTTAAGTCCAGGGATGGTGGCCGGCATCCACACTGCGAGCACTGGCACTATCTTAAACTTAACTTGTGGCCCTTGAAGTGTGGATGGGTGATCTGCATCATTGAAGCAATGGCCACAGCAACTTCAATCACATGCCGGGCCATTGCTATGGTGATCGTGACATGGCACATGACGGTGTAGCCACAGCTGCCCCCTCCCAGTATTTGCACAAGGAAGTAGTGCAAACAAGACACCTGGGACTGGACTGGGAGCACCTTAGAAGATCGAGATGGCTGCACATGCTTTTGCCACTCTGGGACAAAGGTGGCTCCATGGTGTGCAGATGCAGTGTCCCATAGAGTGCGGGGCCATCCTGATTGGCCAAGTGGGAAAAGGTCCTAAGTCCACCAATGTTCTGTAACAGGTGTTGCTAATGTATAACATGTAAGAATTGGACTGAATTGTATTACAATCTTTTCCATTTATAGGGTGCAATTTATCAGCACTATCCACGTGAAGCTCTTGTCATATTGCTCAACCATAATTATTCTCACACCAAAACAGTTCACACATTTTTTCCTTTGTGCAGATTCCCCTACACTGTGCAGATTCCTCTATTCTGAGCCAGTTTGGTCTAGCTAGTGGTTAAGGAGTTGGACTCTAATCTGGGAGCACCAGGCTTGATTCCGCCCTCCTCCACGAAGCCAGCTGGGTGACCCTGGGCTAGTCACAGCCTTCTTCTGAGCTCTCACAGCCCCACCCACCTCACAGGATGTCTGTTGTGGGGAGAAGAACAGAAAGCTTTGTCAGCCACTTTGAGTCCCCTTAAATGGGTGAGAAAACTGAAGTAGAAAAGCCAGCTCTTCTTTTTCTTCTATATCACAAATGTTTTACTTTGTTTTTCTAAAAGATGATTTTTGGTTTGCACTCACTACCATCTAAGCCATGCATTTCCTTCCCCCTGGATGCTGTCAGAAATACTTCTCTTTTTTATTTTAGAAAAGGCAACCAGAATTATTTCTGCAGTTGTTCTGAATCACTAGCTATAATCCTTTGGAAACAGGAACTATTCTACCCTTTGTTCTTAATTACTCATTGAGGTAGTTCCACTTATGATCAGGCAAATATTTGCTTCCACATGACCCTGTGAATAGCAAAATTGGCCTTAGCTGAGAGACTGCACCAGCTTGTGGGTGGCAGGTCCCTATTCCAAGATACTATCCAGAACAAGTCCCAGTCCAGAAAAGGCCAAAGTCTTTCTTGTTTCCAGAGACTTTTTTCAGAAAACTTTTTTTCAAGCCAGCTTTGAAACAGCTGTTTGACCTCTGACAATACAGATGGCAATTGAAGAATGTTTGTCTCTTTAAATCATTATCCAGGAAAGTACCTCAGAAGGATTCAGAAGAAACCAGTTATTCTTGTGGCCATTGTGGAGAATGAGATGCTGTAATAGGCAAATCTTTGCTGTGAGTCAAGAAGGATCTTCTTCTTATAACTTGATACTCCATGTTTTATTTCTAGAAGGTGTTACAGTGAAAGATTACAAACACCAGTCAAACTCCCTAGAAGACCTTCATGCACAATCCAGTTTATATGGACTTTTGCTCTTTACAGCCAGTGGTGCACAGTAATAAGAGCTTGTTCACACTTTTCTTCAAAGGTGCAAAGTTATATCACCCAGCTGTATCTGGGGAAAAACAGCTTGGCCGCTGGTATGCCGTGTACAGACCTGACAATGTGTCTGCACAAAATCAAGACATAAAAATATTTATTTCTTTTGGGGAATTGCTTCTTTGGAGTAAGCAGGGTTGCTATGTCTGCATTGGACCACATTCTGCCCAAAATGGTGTCCTAGCTTAGAATAGCTGTAGAGCTCCACAAAGACAAAGTTATGGATGACAGATGTATCAGTGGCTACCAGAATGGATGCCTAAGTACATCTTTCAGGTTGTGAGGACAAGCAGGATGCCTCTAAGTACATTTGCTGGGATTCGAGAGCACAAGAAAGTTTGCTCTTGTCTCTGCTTGAGATGCCCATGGGCAATTTGTGGGCCACTGTGTGAGACAGGATGCTGGACTAGATGGGCTGTGGCATGATCCAGCAGGGCCTCTTATATTCTTACATCTACAATTGGTCCCGTACTGGTACAACAGGCCACAGATAACATGTTTTCCAGTCCACTTTACCTTGAGAGCCATTTTCAGCAGCATTCCAAGAAGTAGTGCCAGAAATTTACGGTGGTTTGGGTGTCTTTGCAATTATTCCAAGTGGTGAAAAGGCTCTCAGAGGGCCACACGTGAGCTAGCCCTATAGTTAAAGAAAGCTAGTTACCAGGACTCCTATCCAGGAACAGAGAGATTTAAATCTGTTCAATGTCCTTAAAAAAATAAAGCAAGTGGCATAAAATTTTGGTCCATCATTTTTTAAAAATATCAGTTGCACTTGTTTCTTAGATGCTCAGCCCTAATACACATTGAACTTCATATTTTAAAAAGTGACCATTAGAGATGTGCACAAATATTCATAACATTTGTTATTTGTATGAATTCAGACATTTGTACATTAACATTCTTATGAAAAGTTCATACATTTGTTAAACTGGGGATACATATTGTATTGATATGTATTGATGCGTTCTTATAGTATATGGGTGTTTTCCCACTGTCACTAAGTACCCATTTAAGCACCCATTAAGGACCCATCTGGCTGAGAACCGGATGACCCCATTTCTACCACAGACCCCATTAGGGACACATTTGTTTCCACCACAGCTAAGTAAATCCAGATCATTATGGGTCCTTCAGGACCTATAATCCGAATTTCGTGTAGACCCCATTAAAGGGGTCTACAATGGGGTCTTCAGCCTTAAAATCCAGATTGTAGGGAGCCTGTTTCCACTACAATCCAGCAATGGGGTCTAGAGGAGGCTTGGCGAGGGAGGCACCCATGGGGTGTGTGTGCCCCAAAGACAAGACTTTGGAGTCCCTCTGAAGGCAGCTCTGAAATCCCTCCAAAGTTGCCTTTGAAGATTAACAAAGACTCCCAAGTCCCTCCAAAGGCAACTCCAGAGATTAGCAAAGGCTCCACAGAGAAACCCCTTGTGAGAGCAATGCAGCTGGGAGCTGTCTGTTACCCCCAGGCATGGAAAAAAGTGCATATTAATGAGGCTGACTCATCAGTGCTCACAGGAGAGATGCAAACAAGGAGCTAATTAATATGCACCTCTCTTGTAAGGGGTTTGTCTTCGGAGCCTGTGCTAATCTCCTGGAGGGACTTTGGAGCCTTTGCTTATCTCTGAAGGCAACTTTGGAGATTGCATCCCCCGAGGTGACAGGCAGACCCCTTGTGGGCCAATCCAGATTTGCCACATGGGTGCTCCAGTGTTTCCACAGCAGGCAGGCTAGCATCCATTCCTATTGGGTGCTAGACCACCCATGGAAACACATTGGGTACTTCCCTTAATCCAGATGTACTAGATCCAGATTATGGGAAGTACCCATTCCTTAGATCCAGATCTTCTTAGATCCGGATTAAAGGAGCGTGGTGGAAAAACACCCTATGTATCCAATGCGTATGAATTGGTATAGGATATGTATCTGACTGGTAAGCGTTTGTACTGGGTCAGTATCCAGGATCCATATTGGATATTCATATGAATCCATACAAATAAATTCATATTGAATAGACTCCTACCACATTTGAAGGGGATCTATTTGAATGCGAATTTTCTAACATTCGATTCATTATGAATCCAATGGAAAAAAAAACCCATTTATGCATGTCCCTAATGACCATAAAAATATGAGATCAGGCCACAACCCATCTAGTCCAGAATTCTGTCTCACACAGTGGCCCATCAGTTGCTTATGGGCATCTCAAGCGCAAAACAAAGGCAAAACTTTCACCTGTTGACTCCCTGCAAATGGCCTTTAGAGGCATCCTGCCTGTCTCTCCAACCTGGAGGAAATACCTAGGTATTCATTCTAGTATCCATTGATACACCTGTCTTCCATGAATTCATCTAACCCTTTCATAAAGCCATCCAGATTGGTTGTAGTCACACCACCTCTTCTGGTAGCGAAAGAGAAAGAGAAATAGGGGAGGGGGACATATCCCAAGGTTGTCATTGTGTCATTTAATCCTTCATGGAGAAGGGCATTGTTTCTTTTCATTTTGCTCCTATTAGCTCTCAGCATTATTGTGTGTGCGCCCAGCACCCAACCATGGCTCAGGAAATGAAATTCACTATCAGCATATTGGTTTAGCCACTAGCAGCAAAGGGAATTATTTGAATTAACCCAGCTGGCTTCTTAGGAACTGAATTTCTTGGTAGTGAATAATCCATCTCATATTCTCTGGAGACTGGGATAATTGCATAGAAATGCTTTATCTAATGTGTAGCTTTTCTTCTTCCACACAAGCCACCAGTGCAGAATGTGAGCAGGGTTATGAATCACTGGCTACTCAGAATTTTAATGCCTTTGACATTGATTCTTGCATGCGGTGAAATCAATGAAAATGGTATTTTGAGGCACTTTAAGGGCTTAATGAACTGATAAACACAGGCACCCATTTGCAAAGATGGGGCCTGACTTGAACTAACCAGGAGCAAAATGAAACCTTGATTGATTGACTGTTTGTTGCCTGTATAGACAATCCAGTGTAATGTCTGCACTTTTGGACCATTGTTATTCTGAATCCTAAGCGAAAATTTAGGAACCAACAAGGCATCTTCCAAAACTGTCACTAGTTCCAAACAGCATTGCTTTCAGCAGTTGTGAAATTGTTATTTTTATCTAGTCCTCTTACACCTTCCAAGCAGTTCTTGAGTTTCTTCTTTATTGGACTAGATTGCTGATCAGAATGTACAGCTGGAGGGACATCATGCTGACCTTAAAGGAGCCTGTTATGGTAACTACTCTATACATGTGTCAAGAAATGTTCCCATGTGTATTCAGGATCTTAAGGACTATGAGTTTGGTTTGACTGATAAGGACATATTGGCAATTCCAAGAGAGGGGAAAGACTTGGCTGATCTTAGTACAAAGTTTCTTTATTGAAAATCTAGAAGTGCACGCAGCAACAAAGCAAGTGGCAATAATATGCAAACTATCATATGAGGAAACTAAACTTCTGGCCAATTCCTCACCTTTCCGAGTTAGCCCTTGCTTCTTTGCATCCACAGCACACGGAAGATCAAGCCTCCTTGATCCAGCAACATGCAGCCCTGAGTTCAAGCTTAATCTCCAATGTAATTTCCATCCTGCAACTTTCAAGAACACAAAGACAACTTGTTGACATAAGGGACCCAAGTTTCAGCTCTTGTGATGTTGTGGGCCTTGAGATGGTCAAAGAATGCTCAGAGACCCTATTTCAGCTAACGAGATGTGGAGTGGACCCAGTGAAAGCCAGATCCTGGAGACTTATTTTTATTCCCCAAATCCCCCTCAAAACAGGCAGGAAATCGGGTCATTTTGTCTGTGTCCCCATGCAAACTGGCTCATGCACTTTTGGACACGTGTGATAAATATCTGTGTTGTAACATGCAATAAAGTGTCCCCATATGATTTGGGGCAACACGGATTTGAATTACATGTGCCTGTCTCCATGCAGGGATGATTTTTAAACAGAGCTGTGGAGCCGTGAAGGGCTCTTGCGTCTGTGTTTAAAAGACGTCCCTGCTCCTTACAGCCTCTCTATCCACCTGCCAGGTGCCCGGCTGGGTGCCCTATGCCCACCTGTCAGCTGGGCAATGGACAGGTGGATAGAGAGAGGCCGTAAGGAGTGGGGAAAAGGTTTTTAAACACAGATGCGAGACCTTTCGCGGCTCCGCGGCTGTGTTTAAGAACCTTCCCCGCTCTAATAAGCCGGGGAGCGTCCGCATGGCCCCTGGGCAATACATGTGAATCCACCTATTTTGCATGGAAAACAGTTGTGAAGTGGGTTTTTTTAAACACATATTGACTCCCATGTGCCACGTGTTAGGGCTTTGTATGCAGACGCTCCTGAGGTGACCTCACAATCACCTTGCAGCTTTTTCAGATGCCCCCTTTGACAGGCAGAATGAATGTCAATATTTAGGCTCTCCTGGTCACATAAAGAGGTTGCCTTAATCCCATCAAGCTTTCAGTTGGACACCCACAATACCATGCCAGTCCTGTAGCTTCTCTTTCTCAGGGTCGAAACCCTTTACAGCTAACATGTTGCCTTCCTGAACTTGGCTGAAAGGATTAGGCTGCGGCTCAAAGACAACTTTTTAACAGGAAAACAATAGCTTTGAAATATGGAATGGTAATCAGGCAGTCTGGAGTGACATGCCATCGGTATGCAGAGGATACCCAGATCAACTTCTCTCTTCTCTGATGGCTCCAGCAGAATACCACTGGGTTATCCTCTTCCTGCAGTAACCATCACGACCAATAGGGACGCAGCACCCAAACTATAAATGGCTCTCCAGACGTGCCCCTTGCCAACTCATCCTCAGTCGCAGAACTAACCGGACGTACCGTTGAGATGGCTCATCCAGAAAGACGCCTTCAGGGAGCAAAAAGGAGAAGTCTAGAAGAAACAACAAAAGATCCAGCATGAGATTAGATGGATATAGGTCAAGAAGGGTCTCCTCCCATATCCACCTGCCATATACGATCTTCAGGCGATGCTCTTCTATACTGTTACCAGAAGAGATCCAGGAGGTGATATCTAGGAACAGGGTTTTCTCTGTTGTGGCCCCCATAATATGGAAAAAAATCTTCCTATTTGATACGTGATGAAAATACACCTGTTCACCTGATCTTTTTGGAGATCAATTATGCAACTTTTTTCTTTAGATTTTTAAAAAACTGTTCTTATGCATCTTATTAGTTACTACTATTACAGCAATTATTTCTTTATGTCCTCCTTTTTTAAGTTTTAGAATGCATATTTCTACACTGTCCTGAGACTCTGGTGAAGGGTGGTGTGTGAAAAACCTTTCACATGCATGCACACATTTGATATGGGTGAATGCAATCCTATCATTTTTCTAAGTTTTTTTTTTTAAATCCTTATTCCATTCATTGGATTTCGAATGCCACAATCATTTGCTTTTAACATACTCTGCACACAAAGATATCCAACCCTAGTTTTCCAGCCCTAAAAGAGCAGAGTTTCCAAATAGCGCCGACACTTCGCACGACTCCCTGGAATCAAAAGACTTCGGGGGAGGGAGGCAATTAACAGCTAGCCGACTTTGCTCAGACAGACTCATGTGGATGAGAACAATAAATGTAATTGGTTCAAATAAAATGTGCTGCAGTGGTTCTTGGCAGCTTTACTGCTGTTTGTTCTGAGGCCATAATTGACCACCTAGTGAGACCGTCCCAGGGACAAAATGATTGCTGATGAAGAGGAACCAAGGCTGCACATTAACACGGCAGCTAAAATATCACCTTATGACAGTTTTACATTAATTGAAAACCCGACGCAAATCAAAACCAGGCTCTTTGGAGGACACATGGGAGGGTGCTGTGACCCGACCCTTGTAAGTATTTGCCAAGATTCTTGGCTTTCTGATGAAGACAAACAGCAATGATGCTATACAGGGAACGGAGAGCAATCAAATGGAAAGGAAAGAGGGCAGAAATGCAGTGAACATTGCGGGCTTTTCTGGCTGATGTGCTCCCTTTAAGCTGTGCAAATACAGCTGCATTGCGCCAGCGCAGGCAAAAGGGAAGTCAAAAGCATACTATTTATGGCTGTTGTTGATCAAGGCTGTGAGCTGGCAGATCCAAAGCCTCTGTGGCAATGACTCCCAAACAAGTTTTATAAGCCGGCTTTGCCCTCCAGTTCCTGCTGAGGTTATTGTTTATAAACTCATCATTAGGGGCTAACTAGGACATATGTACTTAGAGCGTCCTGACAAGGATGCTTATTCCCTGCCAACCTATGCCTTTATTACCACAGCAAAGCTACTGTATTTTAGATTTTTAGGTTCTTGAGATAAGGAAGGACCTGTTATAACTGCTGTTGTTAAGGTACCATGGACAGAAATAGACATAAATGATGTAATTTATGAAGCTGAATCCAGACAAGATGGAGGTGCTGTGTGTCACTGGGCCTTGTGTCCGTGAGGTTAGGAGGCATCCTGCCCTGGATGGGGTCATAATGTTTTGGAAGGGACAGGTGGGAAATTTGGGGGTGCTCTTGGACTCTGTGCTAATGCTTAAAGCTCAGGTGGAGGCCATGGCCAAGAGTGCCTCTTCCCAACTATGGCTGGTTTGACAGCTAAGGCCCCTTCTGGATGGAGAGGATTTGGCCACAGTTATCTACGCTCTGGTAACTTCCCAACTGGACTACTGTAATGTGCTCTACATGGGGCTGCCCCTGAAGATGGCTTGGAAGCTACAGCTGGTGCAGAACTGCTAACAGGAACAGCTGGCCAGATGCACATCACGCCAGTCTTAAAAGAGTTGCACTGGCTGCCAACGCACTACCAAGCCCAATTCAAAGGGTTTACTTTGACTTACAAGGCCCTAAGTGACTTGGGCCCCAAATATCTAAAGGGGTGCTGTCTTCCATATTGACCGCCCCACACCCAAAGAGCTGGAGGGGATGCCCTCCTGGTTGTACTGCCACTCACAGCAGCAAAAGGGGTGGGCATCCAGGGTAGGGCCATTTCAGTGGTGGTTCCCAGAGTGTGGAATAGGTGCATTAGGCACTTTCACTTTATGTGTTTAGACAAGCTGTGAAGATGCACCTCTTTGCCCTGGCCTTTGGCTAAGTAAAGCAGCAACCTTTTCCTCCCCACATTCAGACACTGCCATGGTTTTAATACGTATTCGTTTTATATGTTGTAACTCGCCCTGAGACCCTTGAGTACAGGGAGGGATAAAATTGCAAATAAAAAAAAACAAATCAAGTATTACAAATGTAATCTAGTGAAGTACAGCATAATGTATTGGAAAGCCTAGGAGTATGTATGGGTAGCTGTAGAGGCTGAAATCACCCATTAATTGCAAAGAAAGAAGGGCCTTTTCTGCAGTGTGCCTTATTCTGGATTATATCTTGAACAGTGGCCTGCCATCTACATGCCAGTGCAGACTATGGCAGGTCCTGGGCAGGTCCTGTTTTAGGCCACACAAGTATGTAGATGGCATATCCCTTTTGCAGGATATAATCTGGAATAAGGCCCAGTGCAGAAAGGGCCAAGGTTAAAATGGGGAGAGATGAAAAGTCTAAACAGACCTTCTCTACTTGTGAAATCACAGGGAATAATGGGCAGAAGGTCTGGAACTTGAGTGCGGAGAAGAGACATCAGATCACACCACACCATACCACACTGTACTGTATTTTATTTTGCACTTTTCTTTCAAACTTTATTCTTCTCCTCTCCATATTATTCCCACAATAGGTTTGCAAAGGCGATTAGCATGAGAGGCAGTGAATGGCCCAGAGTCCATCCTTCGATGTCCATGACAGAGTGGACCTTGAGAACTCCTAGGTTCTAGTCCAAAGACATTCTAGTTGCTGTACTCCATTTGCTTTAGAAAAAGAAAGTCCAAACATAAGACAAAGGCAAAGCCTTAACTTGACCTCAATTCCCTGAAAATAGCGTTCAGGAGCATCCTGCCTGTTTCTCCAACCCAGAGACAGTACCTAGGCATCCATTATAGTAGCCATTCTAGGTCATGTGGGGGGACTTCAACCCCCACCCCTGCAGACACATACAGTTTAGTGGGCGAGAAGCAGCTCTAAAGTCTCTTCTCTAGCACTGAGTCAGGCTCCTGATGTGGTCCAATGTGCTCCATTGATGTGGCAAATTGGGCTGAAGCCATGTTATGCTGGGCCCTTGACATGTCCATGAAGAACAAGAATTTGAGAGTGTCAGCCTTGGAAATGGCAATAAAGCTGTTAAGCTCCTCTCCTAGGCAGCTTGAGGCTTCGAGTGCAACAGTCTGGCAGAGGAGACATTGTGGTAGGGACTCATATGTAGCTCTGGAGTGCAAATCTACCTCTACCATTGTAAAAATCAGTGAATTCTTTCACCTACATAAATGAAGGTTAGCATTGCATCTTGATGATATTCTGCATTATTTGTTTTCTGGTAAATTTCTAACCTGCTTTTCAGTGTTTCTGTGTCCAGATCTGCAAAAGTTTTTTTCCCCCTTTTTGCAAACTTTCCCACATGTTTCATAATCTGACTCATTAAGGGTAGGCTGACAGCTACAGTGACTCATAATACATTTATTTGTCAATACCACGAGTCCCCCTTCTCAGAAACAAGAACATCTATGGCATGAAATATCTTACTGAGAGTTTGGGAGAATCTGTAAGTAAACCTTCAGAATTTTTTTTTAAGCACATTGCAAGTACATGAGAATACGGTATATCAGTTAGTACATTGGTTCTGCCGTAGTTTGGACCAACATGTGGATGGCAGGTTCCTAATCCAGGACATCATTTGGAATAAGGCCTAGTGCAGAAAGGGCCTAAATGTTCTCCAGGGCACTCATATAGTTTTGCCTTGAAAACGCATGCTACAGCCTCAGATCCTCTACAGAAAATGTGCTGTTCTACCTCAATACTATTATTAACTTTCCTGGGGATAAATATATGAAGAAGAAATGTTATTTGTGAAATGTTGGATTCTAGGGCATAGTTTGGAAAATTCCTGCTCTTCCTTTGTATTTGTTTTGGATCTAGAACAAACAAGGATATAGGTACATAAATAATGGTAAAAATTGGAAATGAAAAGTATATTAATAAACTTAAGATCCATATCTGTATAAGCATTAATTTTCCTTTCTAGCAACCTGCTGTGTTTCAGCTGAGATCGGAGATAATGCTATCCTTATAAAATGATGTTCTTTAAGGCAACAGGCCCATTCTAAGACAAAATTGGAAAAATTTATCTTATTTAATTAGAATCTGATTGATTGTGTTTTGTTTTGTTTTTAAAAAATCTAATATGCATATGAATCAGCTCCGTCTGTTTAGAATATCTTTAGAAGCAGGAAGTAATAAATGAAAGTCGTGTAGTTTTAAAAGTTAACAAAGTATAAACTTTGTATCTTGCTTGTCATAGTTTTAGCGTTGCTATGTTGTGTTCCGTGGTTCTCTGCTTTGCAAATTTGTTTATTTTTCTATACCATTCTACACCTGAAGGTCTGAGGGTGGTCGCAATAAAATAATGATAAAAACTGATAGAAACAAATTGTCTAAAACAATGAGTGTGTGAATGGGGAGGGGGTGATGTTCCCTTAGTCAAAGGCCAGGGTAAAGAAATGTCTCTTCACCTGCCACCTGAATGCATATAACAAGGATGCCTGACATACCTTGGAGGGGAGATTATAAGGTTTTGGATATGGTTATGATCTCCATTTTCAAAGGATATTTATTTATTTATTTATATTTGTATCCCACCCCCACACCTGAAGGTCTCAGGGTGGGCCAAAGTAAATTAATTATTAAAACAGATTGTTCCTCAGCCAAAGGCCAGGGTGAAGAGGTCTGTCCATCAGTCATCTAATGCACTGAGGTTGCCTGATGCATCTCAGAGGAGATACAGTGGTACCTTGACATACGAGTTTAATTCATTCCGTAACCTTGCTCTTATGTCAAATTGCTCGTATCTCAAAGCAATTTTCCCATTAATCCATTCCAGCTCCCAAAACACCACCTCAGTTGTTTTTGTTATGTACTGTACTGTATTTACATACTTGTATCTCAAATCTTGCTCTCATCTCAAAGCAAAATATCACTCGCTCGGCGGCTTGTATCTCAAAACACTTGTATGTCAGGGCACTTGTATGTCGAGGTACCACTGTAATTTCAAAACCCTGGGGCTATAACTGAGAATGCCCTACCATGTGTTCCCAGCCCCCTAACTGCTGGGGGTGTTGGGACTGCCAGGAGGGGCCTCACTGGCAGATCTCAGGGCATGGGCAGGTCTATATGGGAAGAGGTGATATTTGGGGCCCGAGCCTTTTAGGACCTTATAAGTTAACCTCAGTACCTTGAACTGGGCACTGTAGCAAATAGGCAGCCGGTGCAGTTCTTTTAGGACTGGTCAGTTAGCAGTCTAGATGCTGCATGGTGCATCAGCTGCAGCTTCCAGACCATCTTCAAGGACAGCACCATGTAGGGTACATTACGATAGTCCAGTTGGGAAGTTACCAGAGCGTGGATTGCTGTGGTCAGATTGTCTCTGTCCAAAAAGGGATGTAGCTGACAAACCAGCTGTGTTTGGAAATAGATGCTCATGGCCACTGCCTCTACCTGAGCCTCAGGTGTTGGTGCAGAGTCCAGAAGCAGCCCCAACATATGCACCTGTCTCTTCTGGAACAAACCCTGTCAAGAAAGGAATGCCTCCTTTCTTCATGGACATGGGACCCCATAACACACACCACTTCTGGCTTGTCTGGATTGACTGCTAAATAATCAGATGCAACTGTGTAGCTCTGGGTGCTCAAATTATAACACACAAGATGTTAAAGGACTACAGGCTCATTGAAGGCATGTAGGAAACACCTTGGGAGGAAAACACTCTTATCTTGCTCTGATTGCCCATGAACATGGTGCTCCTCCCTGTAGGTGAATGAGCATTTGCTACCTACCTCCCACTTGAGGAAAGCACCACAAACTAGGTTAAGCTGACATAGAAATTCTTACCACCCTTTGATCTGGTTGACTTTTGTTTTGGTTGACAGTGGGCTCAAGGGTGGTTTGGTGACACCATGGTCCCCAGTCTTAGGATATCACTGTGAGTACCTACAGGCAGAGAAAGGAAGGATCCTTGTTTGAAAGTGATTACCACCAAAGTGTGTCCAGAAGAACATTAGCAATTTTGAAGGCTGAGTTCCTGGTTGAGAATTTTATGGACTTAGGTGGAATTAGTTATTTTGCCTGGCTTTGGGTCAATTTGCACTTGACCTGGTAGTGCATTTATGTTAAGCTCCCAGATGGAGTATCTGCACTGGTAGGAGCTGTTTCTGCACCAGAAATGTCTCTTTCCATGTGGGAGCTTACCGTGTACAAACTACACATGGTGCAAGTTTAATTGCATCACTCATGCAGTAGCACCAATGCCGGTAAGGCTCCTAACACTTCATCCACATGTCTATTTGGAAGACATGCAAGAGGATCATGTGCACAGTGGTGCATGCACACTGATGTGACACATCACCCGGTTACCCTGGTAACAGCAGTACTCAGGTGTGCTGCTGCCAGCACTGGGGATCAGAGATGGCCATATCCACGTAGCTATATGCATTTGGGGTAAGTCTGGGGACAGTTTGGGTTGACCTAATATGCTCTTTGACTGGAAGCAAAGTGAGAAAATGTTGTCAGTCTCCAGCCTGGGACCTACAGCTGGAGCTGGTAATTACCTTCCTTTAGCCAAACATCTCAGCATCAAGTTTCTTTAACACCCAGAGGTTCTCTGTGTGTTTGCTTGTCCCATCTTTGAGCCTTCTAGTTCCTAGTTCTTCTATACTAGTCTTATTTCCTTATTCAGTTTCTACCTTTGCACCCAGGCTCCTTTAAGCCTTGCAGTGGCTTCCTGCCCAGCCTTCAGTATGAACACCATCCTGTTGAGAGTTACAACTCTTGCTTATTTGTTCTTGACACCGAGTATTGATTTTCTGACTTGACTTTAGACCTCTCCCTGATTCCTGCTTCTGGATAATGGTTTGGTTTATTACTATAAGACTTGGATTGACTGCAAGATTTTTTTCCCATTTGGCTTAATGCCTGGTCACTCCCCCCATCTTACTTTGCTTTGCCTTGCCACCTTTGAAATACTCTTTTCTTGTTACTTTGCATCCAGCTTGTCCAGTGAAGTCTTTAATTCTATCCCCCCATTTTATGAAACCCCTAGGCTTTTTCACCCACTTTCTGGTGAGCCCTCCAACACATTCTCTTAACATAATCTGTTTATATAACCCAGTTTGAGGAACGTTTCCCTCAAACTTGCTTCCAAAAAAGTCTTGTCTTCAGCACAACCATATTTGCAGTTCTAGCCCAGTTTCTGTCCTGTTCAATCCATTTTCTGCTTTATTTCCAAGTTTCAACAAGGGCTGCATTCCCATAGGGGCTAAAATCTGGACTGGATTCAGACTCGGGATCCAGGGTTCCCATTATACTGGCCAGTAGTCTGAATCTGGCAAGCTCCATTCCTATGCCACTTCTCCCCACCCCCGGATTTTTTTGCAGAAACCCCTGCAGAAATCTGGGGCAAAGAAACCCCTGGTGAAACAGGACTTCTCTATTCCAGTCTGGATTTTATTGCTGGAGAAGGCGAGCAAAGGAGGAGAGCCAGTGGCTGGGGCGAATGAGTGAGCAAGTGAGTGAGTGGGGGGTGCAGGGAGGGGAGGCCACCCCTCAGATATGGCAGCTTCCGACGGAAGGCAGGCTTGGAATGGATTGGGGGGGAGAAGCGAGGAGGGAAAAGGAAGGAAGGCAGCCAAGGATGGGGCTTTGCTAAGGCCTCATTGGCTGCAGGCAACCGAGGATCGGAGGAGGAGGAGGAGGAGGCCCGAGGTGCCGGCGGCGGTAGTGTCTCTTGTCCTCAAAAACCACCGTGCCATGCCGTTCACTGATGTGCTTCTGCGCACTTGCGGGTCCAGTTTGGGAACAGCCTGATGTGCACTTGGTGCTGTTCCCGGTTGGAAACTCTTACCTGCACAAGAACCTGGACCAGATTCTTGTTTCCTACCTACTGTCTCCAACCTACTTGTCCTGTCTCCAAGTCTTGTTCCACCCTGATTCCAGTCAACCCCCGCAGCTTTATTTCAAGTTCTGCTTCTACTTCATTCAAGCTAACCTCTTGCTTCCCAGCCTATCTTCTAGTTCAATTTCTTGTCTATGGATCCTCCTGAGCCTCTTGCCTCCTAGTTCCCTCAACATCACCCAGGTCCTGATCATGGCATGGCGTGGGCACCATTCTCTTGTTTACTCCAGGCAGAAAATGGTTTGGTTCAGCAGCTTCACGGCCACTAATAGAGCCTGAAATATAGGTAATAATAATTGAAATGAATCAATGTTCTAAATGAGAATAAGGCAGTTTCCTATGTTCCATTGTCTGTACAAGATCATAGCAACTGAAATATGTATTGCTCCATTTTGCCTCCAGAACATTACCTATCACCATTCTCCTTGCCATAGTTTGATTAGCAGAACAGGTACTTACTTTATTTAAATAGCACATGATAATACTGGTGCCAAACTAATCTGTACAGGTGGGTACTGCATAGCTTCCTCAGTGCTTTCTGCTTCTTTCTCTCTTTCAAGCCACATAACCCCTCAGTTTGCCGCTCTTCTCAAAGTCCCACAGTTTGCAAATTTCCATTCTCCTCTCCGCTATGCCTAAGCTTTATAGCTTGCAAACCACTCTTCGGGTGAATTCCCACTCAAGGAATAAAGCAGGTTAGAAACAGTTTGGATTCTCTTTTTATGATCAGCATTTCCTCAACAGTTATTTTCCGAACAATGCATTCAATTGCATATTTAGACATTTTGGGTGGATTCTCACTCATGGAATAAAGTGGTTTAGAAATGGTTTGGGTCCTCTTTGGCCCCATTACCAATCCGTTTCAGGTTTTTTTTGAGGAGTATTTGGCTCCAAAACGGAATAAACAATACACCTTATTTTTCAGTTGTTTCCCCCCTTTGGGAACATTACAGCAGATTGGGTCAGATCTGTCATGAAATGGGTGGGATTTCTCCTTGCAATACAGTCCCTAGCCAGATTTTTAAAGTGCCAGGAAGCCTAAAGCCTTTTTCCATCAGAGCACTTCACAGTTTCATTTCCTGATAATAAGTAACAATTCATCCCACGCACTTTCATTTCTCACCCACGCACAATGGTAACAAAGTTACTGCTCGCTCGCTGCAGAGGGGGATGCTGCCTGATTAGTATTCCACCCAACAGAGCTCATGCTGTCTGTCAGCCAGTTCTCTCTCTCCCTGCTTGAAATGCAGGAATTATTTGTGCGTGTGTCTGTGTTTTTGTATGTCTCTGAGGCTAGGGGTAGGTGGCTGTTGCTTTGGGTGTTTGGGTTGTGTTTGTTAACAGGCAGGGCTGATGATTTTGTGAAACATGTAAATGGTGTTATAGTCTGTGGAATCAAACAGGGGCAGCAAAAGCAGGAGGGAGGGGGCTGGGATTCCCCACATCATCGGATCAATGGGGAGAGATGGATGGGAAAAGGGTGAAGAGGGGGGGGAAATCACTTTCCCCAATACGTTTTTTGGAAGTGTTTGAAGTGTGGGGACACAATTTAGGGTTGACTGAGATTGCCAGATGCTCATTTGCTTAGTTTTAAAGTGTTTTAAATAACATTTTAAATAGCATTTTAAATAGTGTTTTATTCCATGAGCGGGAATGGGGCTTTCCTCCTTCTTACCTCCTCAGGCCCCAAAGTTCAATTTTGCCCTCCTAATCAGCCAAAGCCCCCAAGTCTGAAGATCAGTTCTTCAGCTTCCAAACTTCCATTTTGCACTTCTTTCTTGAAGCCAGTAGGTGGATCTGGAAACAGAGGTAGTGGCGAGATAATCTGTAATGAGCTAGAATGATATGTGTACAGAGGAGAAGAGGAGAAGAGGAGGAGGAGGAAGAGGAGGAGGCTTTTAGATCCCATTTTTCTCACCCATTTAAGGGGACAAAGTAGCCGATTCTTCTCCTCACAACAGACACCCTGTGAGATAGGTGAAGCTGTGAGAACTCAGAAAGGGAGCTGTGACTAGCCCATGGTCATTCAGCTGGCTTTGTGGAGGAGTGCAGAATCAAACCCAGTGACTATGACTACAGGTCCAGCACTCTAACCACAAGACCACACTGGCTTAGACAGTTGATGGACCCTTCAACCAGAGTTGATAGACCCTTCAGCGTAAGGGACAACTGTTGACTGAAGCACTCTGTGTGCAGATTCTCTCACTGTTTCTCTCCTCTAAAGATGTAATTTGCTTTTGTCTCCTTCCACTTTCAGTTGCCAACTCAGTCTCTTTGGACCCCTGAAGAAAATGGCCTATTTTCTGGAACTTGCCGAGGACTTATGGAGACATTTTGTAACTGAGAGACAGCCTGGCTGGAAAAACATTTTGTGTTTGTTTACACTCTGCAGTGGTGTTAGCTTAGTAGCAACAACATTCTTATTCCTAGCAGCGTATTCCCTTCTTGTGGATTATCCAGGTTTTTTCGTAACCACAGTGACCCTCCTCTGGATTGCCTTTTCCATAGGTCTCTATTTCTTCAAGCATCTTCGCTGCTTTTTTGCTGTCTTCTTCCTTTCCTGTGGGCTGCGTGAAGGAAGGAACACCCTAATCGCCATTGGGTCTGGTGTGGTTGTTGCCAGCCACATTCAGAATATTTTTTACAACCTAAAGCAGCTGGCGTCCAGTGTCTCTTGTATCCTCGATTCTCAACATTTTTCCTTTCTCAACCACTATATTAAAGCTATTTGGTGGATTTACTGCCAGAGCAAGATGCTGAGCAACCCATTTAAGGATGTTGTAGCCGTAGACGACAAGATGAATGTATCTTATTCAGTTTCAGATGAGGACCTGAAAACAAAGCTGAACATGACAAAAGTCTATTTACAGAACATCACCAACCAGATCTCCTCAGTTTTGGCCCTGCAGCCCTACCTGGGCAAGAAAGTGCTCCCCCTAGTGGGAACTGCCTTTGTTCTCTTTGAGACATACAATTTTCTCAGAAAATTTCTAAGGCCTCACAACTTCAAGTTTAAGAACACATATATCACAAAAGGGTTTGTTAAATACAATGAACAGCTGTGGCAGCAAGGGAAACTTTCTGTCCTCCCCCTCAGCAAAGAAGAGAAAAAACTCTATGCAGCATTCCCATCTTTTTGCCAAACACACAAGGAACGGAAACATGTGGTGCGTTTTTTCCTCCCGGTGCTTGCAAACATTTGCATCTGGGCTTTCTTTGCAGCTGTAGATTATTTGCTTTACTGGCTCATTTTTTCAGTGACCAAGCATCTCCGAGATTTCCCTGAGCTAGAGGTCCATTTGAAATTGTATTACCATGTAAGTACTGTAGCTATATTTGCAGCACTTTTCTGTGATTCTTTTTCTATTGCTTTGGATGCAGGTTTCTGCAGAATAAACACACACACAGATTGAGCAGCCAAGCAGAGTTTGGTAGCCAGATTGCTAGAAGAGGATGGAGCTCTTGTTCTTTCACTTGCGGGGTAGCAGAAGTAATTTAAGGACATACAGTATGCACACTTGGCCATAGTGAAATTGCCTGGAAAGCCAGTGATTGAAAGTTTGAGCCTCAGCTACTCCCTGCAGGAAAACTACACCTCTCTCTGCCAAGAAATCTGCATGGATGTGTGCATGGCCCAAATTTGGGCTATGTCTATGTGGGGGATTTTGGGCCACATAGGGTTGCCTACAGATCCAGCATCTGCATGCCACTGCTTTAGCTGCAGCCTTATCACTCATCCCAATTATCAAAAGGGGTGATATTTTTGCAGACTGAAATTTATTACCCCACTGTTTTCCTGAGATCATTATTTATTATTGTTGTTGTCATTGTTATTGTTATCATCATCATCATCATCGTCATCAATTTGCATTTTTATCCTGCCCTCTACCCAAATGCCTCAACATTTATAAACATATTTGAACAATGGTGTCCTATCCCAGTCAGTTCTATGGAAGACCCTGACAAAGAGATCTACCAGTGGACTATTGTAACTATCCTGGGCTACATGAGTGTGCAGAAAGCACATCCCCATAGTATGGAATATAGCAGGGAGATGTTTCTTGGTGGAGCACAAGGAAGCACCAATGAAAGTGGTACCAGACATAAGAACCTAAGAGGAGCCCTGCTGGATCAAGCCGCAACCCATCTAGTCCACCATCCTGTACCACATAGTGCCCCACCAATGCTTCTGGGCATCTCAACTAGAAGACAAAGGCAAAAAAACCTTCTTTGTTCTCAGGTCCCTGCAAATGGCTTTGAGGGGCATTCTGACTGTCTCTCCATCCTGGATGACGTACCTTAGCATCCATTGTAAAAGCCATTGATGAATAGTCCACCATGAATGTATCTAATTCTTTCTTAAAGCTATTCAGGCTGGTTGCTGTCACCACCTCTTCTATCATTACATTCCACAGACCAATGGCTTCTGGGTGAAAAAAAAAAAATACTTCCCCTTGTCTGTACTAACCCTTCTGCCCATCGGCTTCACACAGTGCCCTCTGGTCCTAGTGTTGTACAACAGAGCAATGAATTTTTCTCTATCCGCTTTTTTCAGACTGTGCATTATTCTATATACTTTAATCAGGTCAGGTCACCTTTTAAAGGATGAAAAGGCTGAGACATTGCAACCTAGGGCCTTTCTGTATTTTGCTCACTGATTGCCAAGGTGGGGAGCTCTGAGATGGAGCATCTCCACCTGAGGGAGATGTTTCCAAACCAGAAATGGCTCCTTCTGTCCAGAAGCTGCCCCCTGGCAACTACACATAGTGCAGGGTAAGTCTACACCATGCATGCACCTATGTTAACTAGTGTTGGATCCAGTAAGACTCTGAACACTCCCTTCACACACCCTCCAGTTTGGAAGATGTGCTTGAGGGTCAGGTGTTGTGCTGGGCAAGTGTGCTGATGTGTCACATGACATGTTGTGCAAGTGCACATGTGTGGTGCATCATGGTTGGCTTTGGTGATGGCACATGCACATGTGCACTGGCATTGGCACCAGGGCTGAAAAATGGCAGCACACGGGCACCTGTCCGCACACCTGTCTGGTTGTGTTGGGGACAATTCACTTGGATTAAGCATTCGGGCAAGTTTACAATTTGCTTCCCACAGATGAGAAGCAAAGTGTGAATTTCCTCCTGATTTCATACGGAAGGATTCCAGCCCTTAATTATTCTGCTTGCCCTTTTATGCACCTTTTTTCAGTTCCACAATATCCTTTCTGAGGTCCGGTGGCCAGAATTGTACACAGTATTCCAAATGTGGCCTCAACACAGATTTATAAAGAGCCAAAATGACATTTGTCAACTTGTTCTCTATTCCCTGCCTATTTTTCTCTAACACTGAGGAATTTTTACTTGTGCACTGCACAGGGTCAACACCAACATGCTGCCCCAAAGAGTCCTGGGAGTGAAAGTTCATGGCCTTTGACAGCTGGTCCCATTCTTTGAAAACAGATCATGCCTTTGAGGCAGTAACAATGGCTGAACCTGGATGGGCCATTTGGAAGGCCTATGACCCTTATCTTCCCCACCAGCAACATGTCTCAGGGTGGGCAGGTTGTCTATCCCAGGCCATCCTGCTCTGGCCCAGGATAACTCAGGTAAATGCAAAAGTGACCATATTTTCTTGTATGGTTGCTGGGGAGATGAGCCAGTTTGATCTAGTGGTTAGGGAACTGGCCTCTTATCTGGGAATACCGGGTTTGATTCTGCCCTCCTCCATGAAGCCAGCTGGGTGACCTTAGGCTAGTCACAGCACTCTCCTGAGCTCTCACAGGCCAACCTACCTCACAGCGTGTCTGTTGAGGGGAGAAGAATAGAAAGCTTTGTCAGCTGCTTTGAGTCAAATGGGTGAGAAAAGTGGGGTAGGAAAGCCAACTCTTCTTCTTCTTTCTTGTGCATGTCCAAAGTGCCTTTTGATCGGAGTCAGCCAAGGCTGTTGTGTGATACCTGCTTGAAATAATTATCCTTGCTGGTTGCAAAGTTACTGCTTCTTTGTTTGCTTAGGTTTTCCAATTTGGGCTTCAATTTTCAGACCTGTTAACTTCAGATCAATGCCTGAATGTGCAAGCTGATTTATAGGAACTGCATTCTCTGCCAAAAGACTCCAAGGAAATAGATGGGGCAATTTCCAAGATGGGATCTGGGAACCTCCTTGAACAATTTACACATTGCGTTGGCAACTCAGGGGACAAAAGAAATTTCTATTAGACATCCAGACATTAATCTGCTGTGGCGGCACAACCCAAGTTCTTTCCTCTTGCTTCTTCCACCCCTTCTCCTCAGCAGGTGACTTTGGCATGCTGAGGACAAAGTATGCTGAGGAACCAGTTTTTTGTTTTTGTTTTTACTTCCCTCCTGAAGAAACCATTTATCCAAGAAGCAATTATAAGAATCTCAGGTGTTCTGGCATGCAGGGCATTTAGGTTGAGCTATATAACTAGTGCTTAGCTTCCAATTACAACAAAACAAGGATTTAAATAACTCCCACTGTTCCATGATGGGACAATGAAGTTTCTTTGCCTGCCTCCTGTATGTGTCAAGCAATTTACTCTTCAGTAGTGAAATAAAGCAAAAGCTGTGCATATAATTCTTTTCACACTGTGCCTCTGAGGCTCAACACTGTAGGATCAAAACTGTAGAGAGCAAAGGTGGATTTTGGGCTGTCCTCTTGACCAATCCTCTTGTCTCAGAACTATGACTTGAAATGCTCTTGTTGCACGTACATCTTACTGAAAGCTTTTCTTCAGATTAGTGACTGAAGCAGTTCTCCAGAAATACATGAGAGGTTAATGAGAGCACTGAAGGAAGCCCTGGAATCTGTGATTAATGCTGGTATGATTCTAAGATGAGTGGAATAATAAGGGGCCTTTCCGCACTTCCTGTCCCATCCAGGGAACTGGAATAGTGCACTCCCACTGGTGTGCACTAGCATTCACATTTGTGAGTGCTGGTGCCCACTGTCCCTCCCTCCATGTGTTTGCAGACCTACTGGAGGTCTGGATGCATGTCCAGGAGCTGCCATCTTTGTCCTGGAGGCTGGAGTGACAACACAGTTGCCATCACTGTCACTGCGACAAAAGTGACATGTTGTACACGCAGGCTAGCTTCGCAAGTCATCTGACATGCCAGCACATTTGTGCAGCACCTCAGATGACTCCTGGAACCAGAAGAGGTGTGAATGCTCTCTTTGCTGTCCAGGAAAGGTAAGCTTTTAGATGCATGTGACGCATGATTTTGTGCACCACCACTAGTGGATGCTGGAGTAGCTTCTAGGACAGCAGGAGACATTTCTAGTGAGGAAATGCCTCCTGCAAGTATAGATGATGCTTCCCAGAAGCTAACCCAGCATGCAGTAGCAGGTCAAGTGCGAATTGGCCTAAGGAGTCTCTGTGAGAGCATAAATGAAATGCCTGTACTTCTTTACGTTGCAACACTTAGGCCCTATGGGGATGGGGGGAATATAGCACCAATATGGACCTGCTTCCCATCCCCCCAAAAGATGACCCACCCCATTGCTAGAAAATCCAGGACTGATCACAGGTTTTCCATCACCCTTTGGATGGAGTGGTGATTATTGCTCTGTCCACCATGCATTTATGAAGGCTGAAACAGCTGGCCACATGTGTCCAATGGTGGCAAAGCACACATCTAAGCATTCTGGATACCCAGATGCCTGGATACATGAGTGATACAAAGACAGGGCTGGCCACAATGCTATCTAGCCAGGAAATGATAATGATTGGGGAACAATACATATGTGATTGCTTCCTAGAAGCATATCCGGCTGCCATCTGAATTGACAGCAAACAGGAGTGACCACTGCATATCTGAATTGTGGTCCAAGGGAGCTCAAGCCTTCTTTTAGCTAGCAATTCATCAATACATTATAGCCTCTTTCAGGCATAATCATGCAGACTTCACTGCTGGACAAACAGAGCATTGTGGAAGGAGGAGGGTTCTAACTAAAGCCTTGCCTTTGACCTCTCCAATATCTAACCCATGTTTTGATCCACATAGGATTAAAGTGCAGTTCAGAGAGAACAAAGGCAAGGATCTAATCAGAGCCTTCTCCTTCCCCAACCTGCTTATTCCATTGTGTGAGTTGCTGTTGTTTTCAGCAGCTTTGCCCAGATATTTTTGACTTTAAGTAAAATATGAAGGTCCTATCAAATTTGACTCTAAGACCATGGTCACACCTTCACTTTAAACCTTCATCTTCAGGTCTGACCGCTCACACCTTTTCATTTTTATCCATTTTATTTGTGGACTTTTCTGATGGAAATGATAAGCTGTAATGAACTGAGAAAAGCTCCAGACTGAGATAAAACACCATTGGATTAGGGATGTGCATGAATATTCATACTATTGATTATTTGTATGAATTTGTACTAATAACAGCATTCAAATTTGAATCAAATGCTTTGGAACATTCACACAAAGCTTCATTATATTTGTGAACCTGGGGAGTTGGGAAAGTGGCTGTCCCAGTCACATCTGCAATGGAGTGGATTTGAAGTGGATTGAGAGTGGATTCAAAGTGGATTCAGAGGAAATTTGGATTCATTTGGGATTCGTATGAGATTGGTATGTAGTTTGTATTGAACATTTGTATCGAATTTGAATCCTACCACATTTGAAAGGATCTGTTCAAACAAATACCAATTTTCTTGCATTTGATTTATGACTTCAATGCAAAAAAAAAAAAATCATGCACATCCCTTCATTGGATATTTTACATTTATCTTTTTTAGGCCATTTCTGCAGTCATCTTGCTTGGAGTGGTTTAACTATGCCATTCCAGCCTGATGCTGTCTGACCGGACCAACACTGACAGCCATCTAGAGGTGCCATAGCTGTCCCAGTCCACACAACCGATGTCTTACCCAAGGCATCAACCACCCCTGCTACCAAGCCCCATCTCTCATATGTTGTGTCTGCTGTACAAGGGCAGGGCTGAACAGAGCAGTCTTCAAGGCAGCGTGCCTATCTCTATGTTGGGATTTCAAAAATGATCTTTGGAGCTTGTATAAGCTTTGAAGATGGGGCTGTGGCATTTTTCTTGCTCCAAAAAAAGTGCAGAATCTCTGAAAGCTGGACCAGAACAAGATAGCTTGTTAATCCAGAGTAAGAACCTTTGGGGACAGTTCTGGGCTGGAATAGCATTAGTCTCATACAAGTGAAATGTACTAGGCAGCCGCTTGGTCCAGATTACCAAGCAAGCGCAGAAATGGACTTGAGTCTTCAAGAATCTCAAGATGGCAGACATTTATTTAAGAACATTTTTTTACAGCTTCCCCATAACAAGTGGTTTACAGAACATTAAAATAAAAATAAGGGTTAAAAATAAGGGTTAAAATGGTAAAGACAACAACAACAACAACAACAACAACAACCCTGCAGTAAAAACACATTAACAACTGAGTGGGCCAGGGGAGAAACAAACATTCATCCAGGGAGTGCCTTTGTAAAAAGATAGGTCTTTGTCAGGTGCCTATAAGCTGTAAGTGTAGTCTTCTTCCTCCCTACTTAACTTCCACACCAGTCATGTGAGGTAGGTAGAGATAAGAACATAAGAGAAGCCCTGCTGGATCAGGCCACAGCCCATCTAGTCCAGCATCCTGTTGCACGCAGTGGCCCACCAAATGCTCATGGGCATCTCAAGCAGAGACAAGGACAAACCTTCTCCTGCTCTCAAGTCCCAGCAGGTGGCCTTAGAAGCGCCCCGGTTCCTCCCCCCCTCCCCAGCCTGAAAGATGCCCCTAGGGGTGGGGGGAGGAACTGGGGCGCTTCAAAGGCCATCTGCTGGGACTCGAGAGCAGGAGAAGGTTTGTCCTTGTCTCTGCTTGAGATGCCCATGAGCATTTGGTGGGCCACTGTGTGCGACAGGATGCTGGACTAGATGGGCTGTGGCCTGATCCAGCAAGGCTTCTCTTATGTTCTTATGTTCTTATTCGTTCTAGTAGCCATTGATACATCTGTCATCTATAAATTTGTCTAACCCTACCTTAAAGCCATCCAGACTGGTAGCTGTCACCACCTCTTCCGGCAGCACATTCCATAAGCCGATGACCTTCTGGGTGAAGAAATACTTCCCCCTGTCAGACCTTATTCTCCTACCCATCAGCTTCATAGAGCGGCCCCTGGTTCTAGTGTTGTGCAATAGAGAAAATAAATTTTCTCGATCCACCTTTTCTATACCGTGCATAATTTTATATACTTCAATTAGGTAGAGGCAGTGATTGGGCCAAAGCCATCCAATAAGATAAATGGCTGAGTGAGAGCTGGGAATGTGATCTCTCAGATTCCATTCCAGTCCTCTAAGGGTCCTTTCACACTTCACTTTCCTGGGACAGTGATGGAAGCTGGGCTTTGCATTTTGAATGCCAGCTCCATCCATTGTCATGGCAAGTGGGAGACATGGCATGTGACTGCGCAGCTGTGCCACCCACCCCCAGGCAGCCTTCACACTGAAGTATGTGTGAAGGCTTGTGTCTGGGAGTTTACTGGGAGCACCATAGGTGCTCCTAATATATCTGTGGGGCATGTTCAAGTGTTCCACAGTTATCAGTTATCTGGGGCAGCCATGCACACCCAGATGGAAGCAGCTCCATACTGTGTGGATACTCTATCCAGGAGCATCCCTAGGCTTCCTTTTGTAGGATTACCTAAGTTCAAAAAGGCCCTAAGACCTCAGAGAGATAGCATGTGACCCTCGTGTTCCCAACCCTTCTCTGATCCACATTTTTGTAGCACAGAACGTTCATGAGAGGAAGAAGGGACAGACAGGTGTGTGAATGATCCCACCTCAAATCCTTCCCTAAGCTGCCTCAGAGGCGCCTCAGAGGTGCTTTTTTTTACTGTGTTTGATCTAGCTATTTCCACCACTGACCTCAAGTGAATGTTCTTGTTGGATGGCAATGTGGGAGAGGTCCAGGGTCTTGAGACCTCTCTATAGGCTTCCAATAATCAGCCGTGAAACCTCTGCTGAAAAGACCCTTCAGGTGATTCAATACTGCATCACACTGCATACTTTGAAACTTAAGGACCAATGCACCTCATGAATACTGCAAGATATACTTCAAAGAGATACCATTAGCTTAAGCCACAGCCCTGAAAAAGATTGACACGGTGGCAGTTAAGTGAGAGTTATATCACCTGTAGGAAAATGAAACAACACAGAGAACCCTGAGAGGAATTTCACTGTTCAGTTATAATAATTCTGCTTGCTTGACTTTGAAGTATTTTGTATTTGATATTCATAGGCTGCATAATGTTAAATTTGACTTTGTTCTTTTTAATTTGTTTCCATTTCCTGTGTACAGAAAAATGCTGATAAATTCATCTTCAACCGTGGGGAGATAGTTGACGGCATCACTTCCTTTAAAATGGCTCTCTTTGAGGATTCCTGCATCCCTGCACCAGGCTTTTCACACTCTGAAACATGGATCCAGCTGGCTGTCATCATCTTCTTCTTAACAGTTCTAGGGCTGATGACTTCTTCGCTTATGCAGCTGAAAATCCTAGTGGCAACATCTTTTTTTCCCGACAGAGGCATGGAACGGGTGGAGTATCTGCACTCAAAATTATTAAACAGAAGATCAAAGCCTTCTGAGAAAAATATGAAAACGGAATGGAATTCATTTGCAATGGTAAATTTTCAAACAGCATGGATTGTGGTGCTGGTTTTGGAATCTAACATTTTATTCCAGTTCCTACAGATCACCAGATTTAAGTTTTTGTCTTGTGCTGAGATAAAATCTGGAGTCATATCTGTTCTGTCGGCCCCAGTACTGTGTTTGCGGATCATTTGTGAATGATATTAAGTGACATTCATTTGTTCATAATTGCTTTGATCAAGCAAAAAAAAAAAACTTCAATACTGATTGGTTCTGTGCTACTTCAAGAACATGCCTGTTATTGGAGTAGTGCTTTGGGTGCTATTGATACAGATATTCCTTCTCATATTGCTGCTGTAATGACTGTAAATCTGAGGAATAAGAAATCCACCAGTAGAGTGGTCACCGGGAAGCCATGCCCCCCGGGGAACACCATAGCCACACAGGCCTTAACCTCAGAATGTTCCCCAGTGCACGAATCTTTCCTGAGAGCTCTCCAATGAGAAGTAACTTTAAGGTGGCCTTTTGAGTGTTCCCAGCTGTGGCTTGGGCCAACCTGCGCTCTGGAAATGCCCTCCAAAATGCCTGGCTACCAATGGTCTGCAATAATGCTCCCAGTCTGCAACTCTGGAGGCCAGGGAACTTGGCCTATGAACTCAGACCAGAGCCAACAGCCATCATGCAAATGGTGGCTGGTGCGGTCCCATCCCTTCCTGGCTCAAAATGCTTGATTCAGGCCAGAAGTCTGGTCCAAATTCTACATCAAGGTGCAGAAAGAAGCAGCAACCTATAGGCAGAATGGAAGAGGAGAATTTTTTAGCATCCATCTTTCTTGGCATACTTGCTAACTAATGTCCAATTATTTCCTCCCTCACTTTCGTCTCAACAGAGACAGTGCTAGGGAAGACATTTGCAATTTCAGGGTTGACATTTGTAGCTAACAAATGGAACACTGAAGAAAGAAACGAAGGCCTGATTTAGCCGCACAAGAACAGGCTATCTGGACTAAAGTGAAAAAAACCAAAATAAAAAAATCAGCTCTAGATATCAAGTGCCAATTATGCCAAGAACCTGAAGAAACAATTGACCATGTACTCAGCTGCTGCAAAAAGATCGTGCAGACTGATTACAAAGAGCAACACAACACTGTCACTGAAATGATCCATTGGAATCTATGCCACAATAGCCATCTGCCAGCAGCACAGAACTGGTGGGATCATAAGCCTAAAAAAGTGGTCAAAAATGAACAGGTGAAAATATTGTGGGGCTTCAGAATACAAACTGACAAATTTTTGGAACATAACACCCTTGATATCACCATTATAGAAAAAAAGAGAGCATGGCCCATTGATGTTGTGATACCATAAGATAGTAGTATTGACGTTAAACAAACAGAAAATACAAAATACAAGGACTTAAAAATTGAAGTTCAAAGACTCTGGCATAAGCCCACAGTGGTGGTCCCAGTGGTGATCGGTAAACTGGGTGTCATTCCAAAAGATCTTGGAAGGCACTTAAAGCAGCTCGACATTGACAAGGTTACCATCTGTCAATTGCAAAAGGCCACCCTGCTGGGCTCTGCATACATTATCTATCAGTAGATGACATCATCTTAGGATCTTGGGAAGATTCTGATGCGTTATGAAATATCAAAGCCAACATGTTTGGTGTTGTGTCATATTGCTATGTTTCTGTCATGATGATGATGATGATGATGATAAATATTTCCCCTTTCATCCCAGTTAGAATTCTGGTTCCCTGTGATCCACTCAATGAGAAGTTCCAAGAACAAAAGGAAAAAGATGCTAAGAACAGACAACAGAATTTGACAACATAAAGAATGTCTTCAGATGTATTAATGGTTCTATGAATGAATAAATAATCTACTGCTTTTTTAAATCTCTGCCTTTCAGCTTCTCACTTAAACTTTGGTGTCACCAAAACAAACAAACATTCTAGCTAATTGGTATAGGTTTTGAGTGAAGGACTGAGACTCTTGGGCGCAGTTCCCACTCATGCCTTTTAAAACGATTTAAAAATGAAACAGACAAAAAAAAGCAATTCAAATACGGATTCTGGCAGTTCCCACTTCAGTGGCTTTAAATCACTTTAAATTGCTATCAACCCTTCTGCTGTCCCTACCCAAAACAGTTCAGAATTACATTAGGGAAAGGGAATATTTTCTTCGCCCCTCTTGCCAGGCGGGGCCCTTCCCCCTGCCTGCCGATTGGATCCTGCAATGATGTGGCAGAGGGTGGGGAACTGCAGCTCCCCTTCCCCTCCCCTCCCCTCATGCTTTTGCAAAAGACGTCCTATGTGACGGTTTCAGGGTACAGGCTGCAAACTGCTTTGCTTTCTGTCTTTGCAGGTTTCCAGCAAGCTGCATTAGACAGTCTCTGTGCAAGCAGCTTTTGCAGGCCCTGGGTTTTGGGCTGCAAAAAGGGTGGGAAATCCTGTGCGGGCCCTGCTGCAATGATTGGTTGCAGCTGTTATTTGGAGGGAAAAGCTGTCCGGGGATCTTAGAGCTGGAGGGGCTAGAGGAAGAGTTTCCACCAATCAGGCGGGTGGAACAGGCACCTCTACCAGGAGTTTCCAGCAGCATTTTATTGCAGCAATTTTCCCTAGGAGGTGACAGCCAATCAGGGCCACAGAAAAAAGGTATAAAGGAACACAGATTACAGCAGACTAGGTCTTGATGCTGGGACAATTGCTGAAAGGAGCAGAAGAGCTGAATCCTGAAGGAGCCGGACCAGAAGTTGACCAGGGGTCTTTTGACTGGAAGATCTTGGAGGAAGACTTCACAGGCAACTGACCTGGGGGTGATCAGTCAAGCAAGGACGGACTGGGCCTTGTGATCATCCAGAGCTGCGTTCTAGGACACTGGCTAGGCTTGGGCTGAAGCTGAAGCAGAGCTGAGCAGGGTGAGGAACGTGGAGAGGCTTGTCTTTAAAAAGGGAACTATTTTCCTTTAAGAAGGGGAGCTGACAGGCTGGGAAGCTGGTAACCTTAAGAGACTCATAGACTTAAACCAACAAATACCTGAACCTTATTTTCCTTTCTAGTATTGCTTGTGTATAATAATAAACTTGTTTTAGTTTACTGTTGAAACGCTTGCTACCAGTGTTTTGTGTCCACACTGTAGTATTCACTTGGCCGTTGCACGAACTCAGCATCCTAACAGGGCCAAGCTACTTCTAGAGAGGGCAGGCACTGACTGGAACGCTGGGGATCGTGACATCCTGTATTTGCCCCAATACTGCTATAGCGTTCCCACAGCAATAAGGAAGCATTTTAAAAGCAAAAACAGAAAAAACACCTGAAAAAACAGGTGTTTATTTATTCCATTTTTAGCCACATAATCCTCAAAATACCTCTGAAATGGATTGGTAATGGGATACACAGAATCCAAACCGTTTCTAAACCATTTTAAAATGCCAATGGGAACTGGGCCTTGAAGAACACATTCACACAGTTTTTCTTTGCAAAAGAGATTAACCACTACTTTCCTCCAAGAAGACACTAGGGATAGAACTTTACACTGGGTTTTCCAAGCAATTGCTTTGCTTTCGCATATGTTGTTCCATCTTCTACTGGGCCCCTTCTTTGGAAATGTAGAATTCCTCATTTCTTGAGCTTTCTTTGGTGCTTTTTCTCCTTCTTGCCTGCTGATCATTTGGGTGGGTAGACTTTTCCCCTTCTTTCACCCCACTGTTCATTATTCCCCCAGCCACCTTCCACTTCATGTTTTATTTTGCACAGGCAAAAGAACTTGAGCTTTCAGCTTAACATGGATGATGCAAATTTGAAATGAAGAGTTTTAGTTATTCAAGCCAATTAGGGGTACTGGATTTATTTTCTAACATTGCTCCTAGTCCTGCTCTGACCTCATTCCATTTGTACCCACTCTGCTCCTCTGCTTTTGCCTTTCCCAGTGACTCTGTTTCTGCAAAAACCCCACCTCCTCCCTTGACATACCCATCCAAGTGTCATTCTAAAATGCAGAACCTAACAAGGGTGGGGGCAACTAAAACAGACAGAAAGTTTGCTGTCAAGAGTGGGGAGGGGAGTCCCCAGACCAGATCTGGTGCACTCTGAAAAATTCATGAAAGCCTGACCCAGTTGCTGTGGGACGGCAATCAGAACTGGCAGGATGCAAGCTGCTGACACTCCCGAAATATGACCTATATGCAGTGTACAGAATGCCTGAAGGGTTTTATGAGTGCATTTCTTTCTTTCTCTCTCTCAAGTCGCAAGATTGGGAATGACTCATTTCTCCAGAGAAATTACTCCAGAACTGTATTTTGACACACTTTGGGTCATGGCTAGGCTGTTCATTTCCACAGGATGGCTAGAAAGAATATGTTTGGCTAGTGGGGACAGTTTGCAGCTACAGCAATGGATGGGTGAGTGCTTTTGGAGGGCGTGGGTCTTTTCCAAGGACAGGGTTTAAGTGACATTTGTGGACTTCAGTGTCCTGCTTTAGGGTCAAAAATAGGTCTACCTAGGATTGATGATCAACCAGCTTTTATGAAGCAAATTAGGCCCTGGTTCATGCAACTCCGCCATTTTAATTCTAAATAACAAGGAGGGCATGCTCCTTGCTTGCTTGCTTTGAACTCACACTAGAAGTGTTCCAGTGGAATTCCACCAACACTCTTCAGTGCCACAAAGTAGAAGCAAAAAGATAATCATGATGCCACTGTCAAGATCACCATCTGGAGGATATGGAGACTTGCCTTTATAGCAGCACATCTGCATTTATTGATAAAAGATCACACAGAAAACAGCGCCAGCAGACACATAGATTTCTCTACACTTTCACACTCACGCTGGCTTGGGCAGCTCATACTTGGGGTTAATCCCCATTTTCTCACAGATTCCAACTGGCCTTGAAACAAGATCAGGTTTCAATATTTCCCAACAGTTCCATGTTTATTTCTAAAACAAAGGAAAAGCAGGGTGAGTGAAATATGCAAGCGAACACAGCCTGATATCTGCAAAGATAGCAGTGTAGTGGCCATGCTGCCGTTATGCCCCCCATTCCAAGCAAGGCGCACATTCCCCAAGTAGGCCAGCAACAAGGGATGAGAAGGAAGACAGGACCAGGGTGATCAAGTATGCATGAAAAGCACTGAGTGAACACTTGGCATTAACATCTTCAGTGTCAATTCAAGAAGGTTCAGGTGCAGGGTACTCTAACCAGTGTTTCAAATGCTGGAGGTTCCCACAGGACATGCAAAGATTAAAAATGCCAGAAATTTCAAAATGTTCATGTTCATCCGCCATTACAGGAAGTGGTGGATAGGGACAGAGTGGAGGCACACACTACACGAATGAGGAAACCTATTGCCCTTTAGAGACGGACAGATTTCAACTGCTATTAGTCACAATAATTTGGGCAGTGATCAGAATTGATGAGGACTGTAATCCAACAATCTCTCGACATGTAGAAGTTTTCTCTAGAGGTCTAAGCCGCTGGTGGCAGGTACCCACAGGACCTGGCAAAGCAGATAAAAGGAAATCTTCTGGTATCAGAAAATGTAGTGCCCAATGGTAAGTAATGTTCTTTTCAAAGCTGCTCAAGCCCACATGAAAATGGACTCTAGCTCTGATTGCCTGGTGCGGTGGGATGCTGTCCAGCTTGCTCTTACAGAGCAGTTCCCATACATAAGGATGGTGGTGGCATAAATAAGTGGTGGAACAACTGCCTGGAAAGCACAGAGTCATTGGTCTGATTCCAGGCACTGTCCCAGTAAGAGGTAAGGCAAACTACTTCTGCATCCTTGCAAATAAAATTGCATGGATATGTCCCTGCAGTCAGCTAACCTCTGTTGGCATATGGTGATGTGCAATCATCATATGCCTGGCATCCTCCTTGCACATCCAAAGGGTCATGCAGATGCTACCCTTTTTTCTGCAAACATTTTGCCTCTAGGCTAGGCAGTAGGGATGTACACAATTTTTTTTTTGCATTCAATTTGTATCGAATTGTATTCAAGAAAATTAGTATTCATTCGAGTGGATTCCCTTCAAATGATTTGATACGAATGTTCCATACGAATTCGACACGAATGTTAGATATAAATCCCATACAAATCTGCTACGTATCCCATATGTATCCTCTTGGAGTTCATCAAACCTACCCTGAATCCACTTTGAATCCATGCTCAATCCACTTTAAATCCACTCTGGATTTATTTATTTATTTATTTATTTATTTATATTTCTGTCCCGCGCTATACCTGAAGGTCTCAGAGCGGGCAACAACCTTAAAATCCACCAAATCAAACAAAATAATCTATTTTAAAACAATAAAAAGCATCACAGCATTTAAAATCCATCATGTTAAAAACAAAACAATATCAGTTAAAACAGTGGTGTTTACAGTGGGGGAAACAAGACTGACATTTAGCCAAAAGCCTGAGCAAAGGGGTGCATCTTCACCGCCTTCCTGAACATGAACAGAGAAGGAGCCCAATGCACCTCAAGGGGGAGACTATTCTACAGCCTGGGGGCCATTACCAAGAAGGCCCTCTCCCAGGTGCCCACCAGCCTGAATGGCCTCTCCTGCAGCTCTTAGGGCATGGGCAGGTCGATATGGGAGAAGGCGTTCCTTTAGATATTTGGGGCCCAAGTCATTTAGGGCCTTATAAGTCAGAGTTAACACCTTGAATTGGGCTCGGTAGTAAACTGGCAGCCAATGTAGCCCTTCTAAAATCAGTGTGATGTGCATCTGGCTAGCTGTCCCAGTGAGACCGGGGCGGCCACCTTCCCACCTCCTAGGTCCATGAATGTTGCAAAGCTTTGTATGAATGTTCTGAACCATTCAATTCAAATTCGAATGTCAGCCTTCAAATATGCCAACATTAGATTTGAATCTGAATGTCCAAATTCAGCTGAATTCACATGAATAATGAATATTATGAATATTCATGCACATCCCTACTAGGCAGCATCATTAGTACACAAATGTTCTCTCTTGAGGTTCGTGGGATTTATAAGCAGCCAGGTGTCTTTGCTTCTTATGTATGATTGGTAGATGATTGTTTGCTGTCTTCATCTTCTCTGGCAGTAGCTTTCCTTTGTTTCCTTAGGTGGTATTTTCCCCTGGTAGTAGCCTTTCCTTGGGGATAGGTTCATATTGGTTTGATGTGTCGATTTCCTCTTGGAGATCTTCAGTGGTTATTGTTGGAGTTTGTTCTTTCTTGACCTGAAGTGCTAATCATTCCTAATCTTTGGGATGTTGATATATAATGTCTCTGTCTAACTACCAATAGGAGGATTAGTAAGGCTTAAGTAAAGGTGACCCTTGTCCTCCTCTGATCACTTCAGTGAACATAGAAGATCAGTGAAAATCCAACAAAAGCCGTGGTCACACCTTCACTTTAAAGCTTCCTTAGCTCATCTTCAGCTCTGACTGCTCACAGATTTTCATTTCTATCCATTTTATTTGTGGACTTTCCACCCTTGGTTTGGACTTTCCTTAGTGGAAAGTCCACCAATAAAGTGGATAGAAATGAAAAGGTGTGAGCAGTCAGACCTGAAGATGGACCTGAAGAAGAAGGTTTAAAGTGAAGGTGTGACCATGGGCAAAGGGAAGATGTCTGCAGAAAGTAGATTCAACTCAGACAATTCTGCAGTTTAGCACTTTAACCCAGAGTGGATCCCCTAATATTATGCTCTTTGCAGCTGAATAATCCTCACTGCATAAGAGATGTTTTGGCAGACCAACATTTCATTCAGGTATCTTCTTTAAAGATGCAAATTGAAATTGCACAATAGTCTGATTTCTAAACAGATTACATTAGTGGAAAAAATGGAATCACTTTCATGGATCTTCAGAGAGGAGAGGAAGATAGTATGAAAGGAGCAACAGCAGAATTCAAACATGTTTGCATGGATCACTGTAGTTTCTTCTGTCCTACACAGCTTGTTTGTTTCATAAGACCTGTTTCTTCCTGAAGAACAGAGGAGGCAAATAGCATTTAGACCAAACAACCAAAATATTATCTTCTCCCCCATGTAAGCAATGTCCTGTTAAATTTGTACTTTATTAGATTCTCTCATGGGATTAAGGAGGCTAAAAAAGGCAGTTTAGATAAATCCATCACATTATTTTTAACCATCATAATGCTCAAGTTTTAAAAAGTATATGTGTGGCTTATTTTTCCTGGCCTGAGGTTTGTATTGATCATTGGATGCCCCCTGGGGGCTCTTTCTCAGAAGTGAATGTAACCAGAGTATCAACCTCAGCTGATACACATGCATGCAGCTTCCATACAGAGCCAGGGAGAGAGAGCACAGACAGTTTGGTTTGTCTTCAAAATGGGAGAAAAATTCCTTTGAACAATGTTTCACAGTAGCCTGATCTGATTCTCTGGAACCCCTCTGCAAATCAGATTTGCAACTTCTAGCCACAGTCTGGATATTGTGACAGTTTCATTGATACACACACAGAGAAAGCTATATGACATGCATTCAACTTAAGTATGCATCTTTTTAAAATGCTCATAAAATGGGGGCAGAAGAAAACCATGAATTAGAGCCTCTGAACTTGAAATGGGACATAATTAGGTGGTCAGATACCAGTGCACTCTGAGGTAACTATCCAGTCAGCAACTGTATCTGTTGCCCTCAACTGTATGAAGGTAAAACTGGAAAGGAGTTTCTTTCCTCCATAAGTCATTATGCTGCATCCAGTGACATCCAGTGTGTTGGAGGTAGCCATTTGCTAGCCATTTGCTGGGAGACCACAGGCAAGAAGAGATTATTGCTGGTTCCGACATCATCTGGGGAACTCCAAGCGCTGATGGGATGTGATACACACCTAATCTGGGCCCAGTTATGTTTAATGTTTTTATAAACGATCTGGACGAGGGAGTTGAAGGGAAACTGATCAAATTTGCTGATGACACAAAGCTAGGGGGGATTGCAAACACCAGAGAAGAGAGAGAGAGGATCCAAAAAGATTTAGAGAAACTCGAACAATGAGCTGCAACTAATAAAATGGTATTTAACAAAGAAAAATGCAAGGTTCTGCACCTGGGCAAGAAAAATGAAAAAAGCACATATACAATGGGAGGAATTCGGCTGAGCAGCAGCACATGTGAAAAAGACTTGGGTGTCCTGGTAGATCATCAACTGAACATGAGTCAACAGTGCGAGGCAGCTGCAAAAAAGGCAAACGCAATCCTGGGGTGTATTAGGAGAAGCATAGAGTCCAGATCACGTGAAGTTATTATCCCCCTCTACTCTACCTTGGTCAGACCTCATCTGGAGTACTGTGTCCAGTTCTGGTCACCCCAGTTTAAAAAAGACGCTGACAAGCTGGAGCAGGTTCAAAGGAGAGCTACCAAGATGGTGAACGGTCTGCAAACCATGTCCTATGAGGAACGGCTTAAGGAACTAGGAATGTTTAGTCTACCAAAAAGAAGGCTGAGAGGAGACATGATAGCTGTCTACAAATACCTCAAGGGTTGTCACAAGGCAGAGGGATCAGCCCTGTTCTCACTCTCTCAAGGAAGGACTAGAAACAATGGGGTGAAACTGCAGGGGAAAAGATTTAGTTTAGATGTTAGGAAAAAATTTCTAACAGTAAGAGTGATCAACCAGTGGAACAGGGAGGTGGTTGGTTCCCCTTCGTTGGAGGTCTTCAAGCAGAGACTGGATGGCCATCTGTCTGAGATGGTTTAGGAGATCCTGCCTTGAGCAGGGGGTTGGACTCGATGACCCAGGAGGTCCCCTCCAACTCTACCATTCTATGATTCTATGATTCTAATCTGTGGTAGACCCTGGATCTTCCAATTGACACCTTAACTGTACCCTATTTTGTCCCTGGTTAAGTCACACCTTTTTACCACAGACTTTGCTTTTTTCCTCTATGTTGCTGTCTAGTTTCTATCTTTGTTTTCAACATTCTTATTTTATATAGTTTTTTAAAAAAAATAAATTGTGCAATACTTTTTAATCCATTTTTCTTCTGTTACTTTGGGTGAAGAATGACATAGGGCACTTTTTATTTGGTCCAATTTCTACGGACCAAATTGCCCAAACCCATACCAGATTTGGTGCCAGAAAAAACAAGTCTCATCATGGTTTGGTGTCCTGGCATGCATTGGGAGGCAGGGTTTCATGTCCTGTGCTTGCCATTCCTGCCCTGTGCATTGGAGATTGCAACTGCTGAGATTTTTTGGGAGTAAATGGTGTTAAAGCTGAAATGATGAGGGGGTCAAATGGCCTTTGCTGCCCCACAAGACTCTTTCATACAAGTATTCCATCCCTTGTTTCCCGATCGCAGGATAATGGCTTGATTTTTCTCCCTTTTACATGGAAAATATTCCACCTCGTTTCCCGATCGCCAAGGCAGGTATGATAATGGCTTGATTTTCCACTTGCCAGGTGTTCTCGTGGTTCCCAGGTGGAGCGGAGATGCGCAAAACTGCTCAACTGCTGCCAAACCTCGTAGTGGCTTTGAGTTTTAAAAATTATTATTTTTTCCATTTGGTCCCACTAAAGGGGGTGATGTGGCATTTGCAGCAGGAGGCACAGGAGTGGGGCTTCTAATGAGGTATGAGGGGTCATGCCTGGGTTTGGCACAGTTTGCATGGGGATGGCTGAATCTGCACCCAGCCCGCATTGCTGGGAATGGCATGGAGATGGGTAACATCTATTCTTGGACCCTCACCCAGTCACATGCCTGCCCAAACAGAGCCAAACAGCTTGCATGGGGATGCGGCCACAGACTATTCCAGGCTATGAAGTAGTTTCCCCCTTGAGGTGCGTCAGGCTCCTTCGCTGTATATGTTCAGGAAGGCGGTGAAGACGCATCTCTTTGCTCTGGCCTCTAGTTAAATGGGGACACACTTTCCCTCCCCACTAGCAGACACTGTTGTTTTGATATATGGTCTTATTATTTTAATATATTTGATTTTAAATGTTCTTACCCACCCCAAGACCTTTGGAGGCTTCTGGCATTGCCCTCATGGTAGATGCTCTCAATGGTGAGGGTCTATGTTGTCCCATGCCCCTTTCAATACAGGTTCTATTCCTCTTGGGAGTCCTTCCACATTTAAGCCAATGTAATTTTGAAAAAAGTCAACCATAATGAAGTCAATAAGCCTTCAACTGTGGTTCCCTTAACCTTTGGATTTACAATGAAATCTATTGTTCGTGTAACACATTAAGTGACATTTTCCTATATTACTGCATGCTAGACATGAAACCAAATAGAAGCAGAAAGAGCAAGTGACATTTTAAACAGCAACATTTGGTCTGACTTCACATTTTCGTTGAGCTATACAAGGAAGATATTTGCTTGTATATTATGGTTTTTCGGGGCTTAAAGCTCTCTTAAATGGTTAATCAGCTTTTGCTGGGATTTCCTATGCATAAGGCACTGAAATCTGATCCAGGTGCAAGAGACAATTTCTTAGGGACATGGAGAGTTCCTTTACTGATTTGATTAACATTTGTTAGCAAATGATTTAGCCTTCTGGTCTCCAGAGAACAAGCTGTACTGGAATAAAACCCAAAGGATGACTATCAGCACCTCTGTTGCATTGGTTACTAGTGTATAATTAACATACATACATGTTATACTGTCATGTTTGGTTTTATATATATATATAGTTTAAGCAGATAGAAATGTGAGAATATCATTTTTTAAAAAAAGATGAAAAGAAACTGAAGGGCCAAGTAGCACCTCCCCCCCAATTTTTTAGAAAAGAGAAATATTTTTATTGAGGGCAAATAGAGTGGGATGGTTCCACTTTACAGTTTTGTACCATGTTCAAATAAATTATTTTTGAATAAGGGATGGGATATATCAGCAGGGCCCATTTCTGCCCTCTCTCCCCAGAAAGAGGAGAGAGGCTTCTAATTCTGGGAAGGTGTGGAGTTGAAGACATCTTATAATGTGCATGTAGAGTTCTCTTCTTTGAAAAACTCAGGAATTAAAAAGATCTGAAAAGCCCCATTCCCACTCATGGAATAAAACACTATTTAAAATGTTATTTTAAATGCTTTTAAAACATTTTAAAACTAAGCAAATGAGGATCTGACAATCGCAGTCAACCCTGAATTGTGTCCCCACACTTCAAACACTTCCAAAAAATGTATTGGGGAAAGCGATTCTTCACCCTTTTCCCATCCATCTCTCCCCATTGGCTTTGATCTGATGACGTGGGGAATCCCAGCCCCCTCCCTCCTGCTTTTGCTGCCAGTTTGATTCCACAGACAAAACACCATTTACATGTTTCACAAAATCATCAGCCCTGCGTGTTAACAAACACAACCCAAAAAATCAAAGCAACAGCCACCCACCCCTAGCCTCAGAGACACATGAAAACACAGACACACACACAAATAATTCCTGCACTTCAAGCCAGGGAGAGAGGGAGAGACAGCCAGCTGACAGACAGCATGAGCTCTCCTGGGTGGAATACTAATCAGGCAGGTTTCCCCTCTGCAGTGAGTGAGCAGTAACTTTGTTACCATTGTGCATAGGTGGGAAATGAAAGTGCATGGGATGAATTGTTACTTATTATCAGAAAATGAAACTGTGAAGTGCTCTGATGGAAAAAGGCTTTAGGCTTCCTGGCACTTTAAAAATCTGGCAAGGGACTGTATTGCAAGGAGAAATCCCACCCATTTCATGAAGGATCTGTCCCAATCTGCTGTAGCATTCCCAAAGGAATAAAGATAAAGCACTTTAACTGTTTTAGAGCCAAATACTCCTAAAAAAACAACCCTGAAATGGATTGGTAATGGGGCCAAAGAGGATCCAAACCGTTTCTAAGCTGCTTTGTTCCGTTTATGAGAATCCACCCAAAATGTCTAAATATGCAATTGAATGCATTGTTCGGAAAATAACAATTGAGGAAGTACTGATCCTAAAAACAGAATCTTTTTCGTGTCGACTGAAAGGCGCTCCACTTGTCTTGGGACTGGTTTACAAAATGGAAGTTACCTGAAGAAGATGAGCTGCATGATGGGATTTATTTTCATTTCAAAGTAGCTGAAATTACTTGGCCCACATATGGTGCTCGCTTGACAGGGACAGGCTGACACACCTGTAATAACAATTTTCATTTTTTAACATTTTCCTTTGTCAGAGTCAAGACTGCATGCTGTCATTTTGTGATTTTCAATTACATTCTTAATAGTATTGTAAAATTCATGAAGCTGTGGAGGACTTTCAGGGGTGCCTCCAGTTAGCAGGAGGCAAATTGGGATCTCATTTTGATCCTTGACTTACCTTTGGCTGCCCCTGCCAGAAGCCAGAAGGTAATCATAAAAACATAAGAGGAGTCCTGCTGGATCCAGTGCTTCTGGGTATTCTTAAGCAGAAGACAAACACAAAACCTACCCCAGCTCTCAAATCCCTGCCTGTCTCCCCACCCCAGAGATGTTTTCTAGGCATCCATTCTAGTAGTCATTGACATACCTGAATTATATTTGATTGACAGGAATGCACCAGTCACCATAGCAATTTTTGGTTCACTAACTCATTCCCAGAAGAAAAATTGTTAAAGAGATTTAACTTAAATAAAAATGTGGCCCCAGAATGGCCAGTTCTAATGCTGTTCCAAGACATTCTGCACACATCTACCACTTTCTGCTTTGAGTGCCACATTATTGCAACTTATCCTTTCAAAAACTATAGTTTTTTATTAGGCCAAGCACCAGAATACCGATGTGAAATAAGAGCCATTGAGAACTGTGGGTTAATTTCGTAGGCTTCATTCTTCATTTGATTTCACATTGCGTTCTTTTTTTTGGGGGGGGGGGGTCAAAGGAGAAGGACTTTTACAATCCTTAAACATTTCTTTAAACAGGCTTTAAACATTTAGCCTAGACAAATTCATGGACAACAGGTGTATTAATGGCTGCCAGAATGGCTGCCTAGGTAATTCCTCCAGGCTGGAGAGACAGGCAGGATGCCTCTAAAGGACATTTGTAGGAATTGGAGAGCAGGTGAAGGTTTTGCCTTTGTCTTCTGTTTGGAATGGCCAGAAGCAATTGATGGGCAGGATGTGAGACAGGATGTGAGACTGTGTGAGACAGGATGCTGGACTAGATGGGCTGCAGCCTGATCCTGCAGGACTCCTCTTATGTTCTTATGTTAATCTGAAATATTCAGATTTCTTTTCTAAAAATATATACATATAAAAAAAATCTTACTAACTACCTCATCCCGCTGCCTGATTCGTTTATAGACATATTCAGGGAATGGTTCCCGAGGGATATAACGCCCCTCTCCTGGTGTGACGTTGAACAGTCCACTTTGATAAACCACTTTGCCTCGTGAAATGGTTGCAACTGGTACCCCATGACAGATCATTCCTTCAAATATATTAAAATTAATGGCCTGGTGATGTGTCTTTGCTGAGATTGTCCTGTGTTTGAAAGAAAAAGAAGATTATAAATATAAAGCAGTAGCCGTAAGTTAGCAACTGTTCCTATGATTCATTTATGAATCTGTTAATTTTATGCACCTTTTTGAGACTTGAAAAGTGTTCAGCAGTAGAAAACTCCTGCTGTGAGGGCTCCTTAAAAATCACATCTCAATTATATATGAAAGACTCACTTTCAGCTCTTAGATGGTGTTTTAAGTTACAGTATAAATTTCAGTTATGATCTGCCAGGAAGGTTTCCTGTACAAATCCCCAGGAAAAAAAAAATGTAAGAAGGCAAGTGTTTAAAAGCCTTGCGTGAGTGCTCAGCCCCCATTGACTTCAATTAAGACCTCTGCAGGAGGATTTCTGGTTGGGTTGTTAATTTGTTTTGGGAGCAACCAAGAAAAAAAATACCTATTAGCAATTCACTCAACAACTGGAAATTTTAATTACTTAACTGCTATTGCTTTGTCACATTTAAAATGAGCTGAAAAATAGTTATCTATGGAAACTAGGTTTATAAAAGCAAAATCTTGAAAAGTGGTTCCTGTTCTGGGAACACTGCTCTTGCAAAAGTGTGTAAACAAGAGCAAAGACAAAGACAAAGGGAAGCGGGCTGGAGTTTCCTATCACTTGGGTACTTGAAAAACAACAACAGATGAAGTAAGAGCCTGGGTTTGTCTTTGGATTGTCTCTTGCCATTTGCTGGGGCAGTGAAAGGTGATTGCAGGATCTAAACAACATCCTGCAGTTTCTATTCACCACCAGAGACACCTTCATTCTCAGTAGGAGGCTGGCCAAATATTATTTCTTTATCTTTGGGGTTAAACCAGACAAACTCAAAGTCATGAAAAATGTAAGCCGAGCATGCATACACTTCAACTTTGCATGAACTGTTGGTTTTCTTGAGCTTGAAACAACATATATTTTTTTTGTCAGTGTTCACCTTACCCTATCTCAAACCCCTAGAAAAGTCACCTCTTCATTATTTGGGATTTAATAGCACTGAAGTCATCTCTTTCTTTAACCAAGCTTTGGCAGGAAACTACACAAGCAAAGAGGTGGGGATTCCTCACTGAATGAGGCCAATAAATGGGTAGCACCCATAATCAGGGTAGGTGTTGCCTGACTTGGGAGCAAATGTAGCCTGAAGTGTGGCAAAATAAGGTAGGTTCTAAGTGCATATTTGGACAACTGTTTGTAAGGCTATTTTTTTTCTGCACCTGGGGATGGGATGCTTTTTCTTAAAGGGATGATTTTTAAAAGTACTTTCTGATCACACCCTAAGTATGTCAGATTGAAGATAGCCTCTAACTGAAGACAACACAAGAAGACCTTGGCAGTTTATATAGCCCACATTCTGTGTTCCTTCCTCTGGCATTAGGGCAGAGAAGATAAAAGCAGGATATCAAAGATGCACAGCAAACAAGGCAGATTTGCTACTGCATTCCAAACTCCCCCATTCCTTTGGGCCTAGCGGTCTTCTCTGTTTCTCTAGTTACCTTGTCATGGGCTCCAGCATAATTACCATAGTGTTCATTCAGGCCCTGCGCTATTGTCACAAGAGTGAATAATGCTAGAAGTCAGGGACTAGAAAATAATTATCTCTATGACGTCCTCAGGGAAAAGAATATACAAAAGCACTGGCACATCAAATTTATGGATTCACAAACAATACAGAGTCAAGAAACAAATAAACCTCCAGAGTATCATTAAAAAGTTGGGAGAGTCAAAAACAACAGTAACTTACAACCTAATTTTAAAATACAGAACGGGCTCATTTGCTGCCTGTGCTGATGAATAGATGAAGTTGCTTTATACGAAGAAAGGCAGTTTGGTCCCTCAAGGCTCTGTGCTGTCTTGGGCAATGTCTTTTTTAGGTTTGATACCTTGTGCTCTACAGTCTAACTATGGGCTTTCTCTAGGACTATTTCTGTGGGTGTGAAGCCACTCCAACTGGAAGAGGTCCAAATGTCTTGGAACTAGGGGTGTTTCCGCACTTATCACTTGAAATCCAGATTAAAGAAATCCAGATTTCTGAAATCCGTCCCTGGGTAAATCCGTCTGAAAAAAGGATGGGTCCAAATGAGGTCTAACGCTTCTTCACTCACATGGGAAGCACAGATAGCAAGGAACACTTCATGTGTTTCCTGGGCAGACGCTGCAGCACTGATACCCAGAAGGATCAGGCTTCTCTGTAGCCCTGCAGCCCAAGGAGCCGCGTGATTGGAGCACTCAGCTGTCAGTCACTGCTCATTTCCCCACCAATCAGTGGCATGCCTGAGATCCCATGGCTGCAGTGGTGCTGCTGCCTCACTCAATATGGTGACTTCCTGTCCCGGCCACATGCATTTCCTCTCCTGTATGGACAGCAGAGGGAACACATGTGGGCAGGACAGGAAGTCGCCATGTCGAGCACAGCTGGGCAGCCATGGGATCTCAAGCACGCTGCTGATTGGTAGGCAGTCTGTCCCTGACACGCACATGCACAGTGGAAACGAGCAGTGACTGATGGCTCAGTGCTCCGATCACGCAGCACCTTTGGCGGCAGAGCCTCAGAGAGGCTGGATATTGTTGCTCCGGCATCCGCACAGCAAACACATGATGTGTTCCTCACTATCTGTGCTTCCCACATGAGTGCGGATGCATTAAACCTCATTTGGATCCAACCTTATTTCAGATGGATCTTCCCAGGGACAGATTTCAGAAATCTGGATTTCCTTAATCTGGATTTCAAGCGGTAAGTGCGGAAACACCCCTGGTCTCTCCATGTCACTGTCACTGCTGTCAGCATGCCCAACACATGTCAACAGTTGGAAACATCTAAAGGCCCAACATTTCTAGAGTCTGTAGGGCTTCTTTTTAAAATTCTGTCAGGCACCACCACTAACAGGTTTACAGTGTTCCTGGGAGAAAGATCTACAAACAAATTTCACCTATGTTTGTTTTTTATTGTGCGTGTGTGTGTGTGGGGGGGAAGCAGGCTATGGTGGGGTTGCCACAGATATGTATGGCAACCCCACCATAGCAGCACCGTGGCGGTTCTACATTCCCTCTGTATGAGGGGGGTCTAAGTGGTATAATTGTCCCTTGTACAAAACCACTTTCTATTACCCAGTTGGAAAAATGTTGCTTCCCTTTTATAAAACAGGTTCCTTACAGCACGAAGTTTGGGTAAATCCCTGCCACGATGCCCAGCGTTCCAGTAAGTGCCTGCCCTCTCTGAGGAGTAGCTTGGCCCTGTTAGGATGCTGGGTTCGTGCAACGGCCAAGTGAATACTACAGCGTGGACACAAAACACTGGTAGCAAGCGTTTCAACAGTAAACAAAAACAAGTTTATTATTATACACAAGCAATACTAAAAAGATAATAAGATTCAGGAAGTTGTTAGTTTAAATTTGCAAGTCTTTTAAGGCTAGGAGCTACCCCTTTCTCCACAGGAAAATAGTTCCCCTTTTAAAAGACAAGCCTCCACACGTTCCTCCCCCTCTGACTTGCTTTGCCACCGCTCACGCCAAGCCAGTGTACCAGAACGTGGCCCTAGATGATCACAAGGCCCAGTCCGTCCTTGCTTGTCCGATCATCCAGCCTGGTCAGTTGCTAGTGAAGTCTCCCTCAGAGCTACAATCCACCCGATTGCCTCCTTCAGAAATCACTCAGCCCAAAAGACCACTGGTCAGCTACTGGTTCCAGCTCCCTCAGGATCAGCTCCTCTGTTCCCTTCAGCCTCAGTCCCAGCACGAAGACCCCTGGTCAACTACTGGTCTGGCTCCTTCAGGTTCAGCTCTTCTTCTCCTTTCAGCTCTTGTCCCAGCATGAAGACACTCTCTGCTGTACTCTGTGTTCATTTATACACACACCCCTGATCCTGATTGGCTCTAGCCGCAATAAAATGCTGCTGGAGACTCCTAACAGAGGTTGCTGTCCCTCCAGCCTGATTGGTGGGAACTCCTTCTCTAGCCCCTCCAGCACTCAGATCCCCGGACAGCTTTTCCCTCCAAAACCTTACTCCAGCCAATCACTGCAACAGGGCCCGCACAGGATTTCCCGCTCTTTTTGCAGCCCAAATCCCAGGGTTTGCAACAAACTGTTTGCAAGGAAGCAAAACAGTTTGCAGCCTGTACCCAGAAACCGTCACAATCCCCCTTCTTTTACTACAGTTTCTAGGCCAGTTTGGTCTAGTGGTTAAGGATCCGGACTCTTATCTGGGAATACCTGGTTTGATTTTGCACTTCTCCATGAAGCCAGCTGGGTGACCTTCGGCTAGTCACAGCTGTCTTTCTGAGCTCTCACAGTCCTAACCTACCTCACAGGGTGTTCTGTTGTGGGGAGAAGAACAGAAAGCTTTTTGATAGCTGCTTTGAGTCCCCTTAAATGGGCGAGAACAGCAGGGTAGAGAAGCCAACTCTTCTTCTTCATTTGTAGCCAAAACGTATCATTGATAGATTGAATTATGGGAGCTGTAGCTTTCAGAAAAAGCAAACTTTCAGACTCCAAATCCTGCCATCATTGTCTGCTGTCCTTTAAAAGCAAGAAGGAGGGGAGAAGCTACTCTCACCATTTTGGCTGGTCTTTCTAAATCCCAGGTAACAGCCATAACAGCTATAAAATGCACCCAGAATGCAAACGAAGCAGAAAAGAGTGGCGTCTGATTAAAAAGCATCTTTGACAGTTCTGAAGGGCTTAGCTCAATAAACTTTCACATCAAACTGTTTTCTGTTACCGTGGACGACTTCATTGCTGCAAAGCATTACCCAGAAATTTCAGAAAGTTCCTGCCATACCTTTCAGTGCTTGGCTGTTATTGATTGTTCAGCTAATGGCAAAAGCTTCTGTACTGAAGTGCACCTGTCAATTTATAATTTACCACCAGCAGCATCTATTACCACCAGCGCACCTGAGCTTAGCGATGGGTGACAGCCTGGTTTATTGAAGCCCACAGAAATTTATAATTACTTTTTCACAACTACACTAAGCAAGGCAACAGTGCCTTAAAAACAACCCTTTTAGGAAGTAGTTGCTAGCTCATCTGTGGCAATGGGGGCATTTATGAGTGCTGTGTTGCCGTATCCACAGGTCTGTTTGAGTTCAACAACAACAACAATTTTTCTAGCATTGTACTAGGCTAGGATAGGTTTTTTGGGGGGGCAGGGGAGGAAGACACTAGCATCTTCCTAAAGCCCAATGGGAATTAGGATGGAGTGGAGCATGTATTCCAGGCAAGCTGTCCTTATTTGCCTCTCTCCCTCAGTCTCCATGGTAACAACTAGCAACAATGGCTGCCAGTAGTAGATGCAGGGGGTTTCTGTGTCAGCTTTGCCATCAGCATCAAGGTGGAGCTCCTATCTGGGAGGTTTTTAAAATCCCCAGCCTATTGTATGTGAGTCAATGCCATGCATGGACATGCCAATATAGGTTGCAGAAACAGAAGCTCTCTCACCATGTTGCTCCCTGACTTTGTCTACCATTCTCAATCACGCCTGTGTCAGCAGCCTTCACTGAGAAGAAACAAATGCTTTCTGGATGTTACTATGGCAACCAGAAGACACTTCCAGATTATCATGAAACTTCTTTTGGGAGGGGCTGGTTTTGACTCAAAATGGCCAAACAGCCACTTAGCATGGGATATCAGTATACCTGCTTTGTGCACATTTGGGCAGAAGGAGGAAGCTCTTAATGCTGTGATGTCAGTGCTTCCCGCGTGAGTGCTGATGCATTAAACCTCATTTGGATCCATCCTTATTTCAGATGGATCTCCCCAGGGACAGATTTCAGAAATCTGGATTTCCTTAATCTGGATTTCAAGCGGTAAGTGCGGAAACACCCCTGGTCTCTCCACGTCACTGTCACTGCTGTCAGCATGCCCAACGCATGTTAACAGTTGGAAACATCTAAAGGCCCAACATTTCTAGAGTCTGTAGGGCTTCTTTTTAAAATTCTGTCAGGCACCACCACTAACAGGTTTACAGTGTTCCTGGGAGAAAGATCTACAAACTATGCATGTGGTAGACATGGCCACAGATTCATATGTTAAAAGCTGATAGTATAAAATTAAAGGAAAACAAATAATTCACTGATGATTAATAGTGAGCAGTAACTGATGATCACCAAGTCCCAGAGACATTTATAAATACGATATTGCTAATGCTATTCAGTAATGTGATTGCTTTCTACTTTATGCATGTCTGATATTTTCACTTCAGTCCTCAAGAAACTACTGTCTTGTGTAGTAACTCATCCTAGGATATTTAGGGTCTGTTGCAGACCCCGGGTGGATGGAACAAGGCCCATGGGGGAAGGGCCTTAGCTGAGGACAACAGGTTCCACATGGAATTCATTCACAATATTTTTGTTGTTAATAGTACCATGATAGGTTCTTCTTCTGCTTCATATTTACACAGCTGAAAGTTGCAGCTGGAAATCATGGGTTCAGTGATTTTTCCATTACCGCACACCTTTACAACTCCTCTTTCCCTCTAATCTGGAACTGGCTGAATAGATTCTTTATGTGGAGATAGACATTTATTGAACCTGGAATAGCTAGCCTATTCTCTCTCTCTTGAGTGTTACGGTGGGACATGGACCATTTAATGGACAGTAGATCCTGATTGTGGAAATGGCTATATTCAGTGCTAGAACAAACTGCTTGGAAAGCAGAGGGTCACTGATATCCAGCCTCTCCCTGAAAGTAAGCAATGGCAAATTACTTCTGTATCTCTGTCAAGAAGATTGCATAGAGATGCCCACAGAGTTGCCCATGCAGTCATCCAGGAGTTAGTCAGGACTTGGTTCTACAGCAAGCTGTACAGCAGTTGAAATAAAGGTCAGAGGCCTGCAACTGCAGGCGTGAAGGCTGGTGCATGTACTCTAGGTCACCACAGACAACTAGCTTGGGTGTGGTGACCCTAGTTAAAATCTGCCTGTAGTCTAGGTGTATGTTTGGCTTTTTGCAGGAGGCTCAAAAAGCCAACACCAACCAGCTAAAGCTGCTGTCCAGTCAGGTTCCTGGAAAAATGGGCCAGTGTCAGCCAATGGGATCAAGCAGGAAAGGTAATGATGGAGGAAGAGAAGCAAGGGGGGAGGCCTTTAGGGGCTTACTTTAAAAAACTGTGCGATTCAGCCCCCCCCCCCCGATATCCACAGTTTTCAGAGGAGAGGATCCATTAACTATTGTAGTGCAATATCCTGCTGTTCTGTAATTGCAGCTCTGTCTCAGTTACTGCATGAAAAGCACAGCAAGAGTTCGGTGTGAACTGTTGCTATATGGAAATACTTCACCTGATATTATTGGTCACCTGTATGGTGTGATGGGAGGGTAAGGTCACGTGGAAAGAAAATCTTGCAGCAGTAATGTCACTTGGCTGCTACAGCAAATTAAAAAGATGCAAAGTATCGATCTAGGGTCTAGACAATCTGTGATAATTCTGGTTGTGCTTTATACGGGTAAATCAATAAATTGCAGAATAAAAAAGTGATGTCTGGAGGCAGCCTAAGACCTTTCCTTCTGTAGAACGTAGCTGACATTTTGCAAGACTGCATACCAGAGGAAACACATACTGTGTACAGAGAGTGTTGTTTTTCCTCTTGTCTAAACTAAAATGGCACATAGACTGAAAACATCTTATCTTTCATTGTCAACACAACACCTCCCTTGTTGAACTGCCACAAATCAATTCATAAAAAAACAGAAACCCTGGACATAGTCAATTTTGCAACACTATGGCCTGTCTGCACTGAAACAGGGACCTGCCACCCCCATGCCAATACAGACTATTAGGGGTATGCACAAAGCCCATTTCCCACATTCGACCGTGTGATACTGACCCAGAAATGCCTTCAAGGTCTCTGGGGAGCAGCAAAATAGGTCCTTTGGTGCCACTGTGTCCCCCTGAACGGTAAGGTGGCATGTTGGGGGGGTTGGAGGCCTTGGTGGCATCTCTGGGGCCTGTTTCACTGCTCCCTGGAGGGAGGGGGTCTTCTGGTTCCTTGCACACAGCTGAACTAGAAGGTTTAGGAGAAAGTGGCAGTGGCAGTGGCAGTGGCAGGTAAATGGGGCAACAGGAGGCATGTGGGTTGGAGGCACGAGGGGGTGGTAGGTCCTGGGGCATCTGGTATCTGCCAAAGGTTCAACTGAAGCATTGATGAATACCAGAAAATCTGTCTCATGGACAAATAGATTTGGCCATGAACCTGGAAATTTCATGCCATATTCATGCACATCCCTACGGACTATGGTGGACCCTGGGAGACTCCTTCTGTGGTCTGCATGTGGATAGGAGGTCCCCTATTGTGGGATATAATCTGGAATGAAACCCACTGCAGAAATAGCCTATAAGTCATTTTTCTTAGTTTCCTGCTTTCTAAATATCACTTTACTTATTACCCAGCCTCAGGAAAATAGCAATTAGTGCAAAACTACAAGCACTGTTGTTTTCTTATATGGTCAGCAGTCCAGTTAATTTTTTTTGTTAAAAAAATACCACTATATAAAACTAAATAGCCTGTGAATAATTCAAGTGGAACATCATCCCATTATCAGGATTTATGTCTTAAAATACTTCTCTTTTGCAAAATGGACAGACAGGATTCAACTACTTAGGCCATACCTTGTAGCTTTGGGGTCCCAAATCACAATGTCAGCATCAGAGCCCACAGCTATTCTTCCCTTCTTTGGATATAGGTTAAAGATTTTTGCTGCATTTGTGCTGGTGACTGCCACAAATCTATTTTCGTCCATTTTCCCACTATGCTGCAAAACATAGTATGAAAGGGAACAAAATATCTTATGTTAATAAGGAAGGAAGTATACAAGCATGGTATAATCAAAGACTTACTTCTAAATGGCTAATAATCAACTCCGCTGAGAAAAATTAAGGCTGCGTCCCTATGCAAGCTGTTTGCTTTGCTTGTGACGCATGTCATAAAAATCTGTGTTGTAATTCGCAATAAAGCATCCCGATGTGGTTTGGGGCAATGCAGATTCAAATCGTACACGCCTGTCCCCATGCAAGCTGCAGCGTGAACCCGCATCTTTTTCTCCCCACCCACCCTCCCCCCTGATAGGAAGCTGGGTTGATGTCACCATAACCCGTCCCACCAGCTGCAGCAGTGACAGGCAAACACCTCAGTTGCACCTCTACGAACACAACACACTAAGATCATCCCTTTCCTCAGCCGCCACAGTTAAAAGCATAACCAAAAGTTCTAACATATAGTTAAAAGCATAACTAAAAGCAGATCATTCCACATGACAGCGGGTACCCCCACTCGCAATCGGCTCAAAATTACTCTCACATAGCTTGCTATCAGGGAAAGGGTGTGTGTAATAAATGTAGCCAGAAAGACACTTTATTTAAAGAAATCCCCAAGCGGCTGCTGATCACAGCGTGCACAGCAGGAACAGGGAGCAGAGGCGAAACCCTGCCTGCTAATACTGCAGCCGCCAAGCTCCGCCCCAAATAACCCAAGAGGGAGCATCACCATGACCACAGGACAATATGTGCTAACCCCCTATTTCTGAATGAGAACACTTGCTAAGGGGGTGGGGTTGACACGTCTCACATGTAGCTCGTATCAGGGCTTTGCATGGAGATGCTCCCAAGGCGACCTCACGATTGCCTTGGACTATTTTCAGCATGGGGATGCACACTAAGTTGCCAAACCACTAAGAACAGCAAAACTGAAGGATGGAGAGCACCAAAGGATTCCCCTCCAGATCTTAAGGCACTTGGGTGCACTAGCACACGCTGCACCGAGCCCCACACGCCCAGAGACCTACCTGTATCCAGACACAAGTCCGATCAATGGCATCTTGTGTTCGGAGCTCGGCACAACACTCTGTGCATGCACAGTCATGTTTTGGGTCATCCAAGGGCACCTTAGATGACCCCTTGCACCAGAAATGGTGCAAATACTCACAGTGCTGGGTGGAATAAGTAAGCTTTGGGTGAAGGCTGGAATGAGTGTCATGCACCACCACTAGTAGATGATAGGGTAACATCTGGTAAGGCAGGAGGTGTTTCTGGGTTGAAAACACCTCCTGAAAGTGGAGATGCTCCTTACCAGATGTTACCTTCTCGTGTGCTATGGGGCCAAATGTGAATTTGTCTCTGATCTGATCTACCAGCATACCAGAGGGTGGTACACCAGACCACAGAGGCATGCAGACATCTCCAAAATCAAATATCTAACATACAGCTGCTGTTGATATTTTCCTACCTAATGAACAAATAATTAAATGATCCAACTCACCACTCCTTTTTCCCATAGAACGGACATCCTGTCCTCAACACCGTTCACCCCATTTGGGATTTTTGTGAAATCATCCTTTCCTAATGCCTTCTGGCAAATGTCAAAGGTGCAGTTATCTGTCGCTGTTAGAGACAAATCGTCACTGAAAAGGAAAGAATTTTGAGTTAGGTGGCACATGCATCAAAACATGTTATTACTCAGAACAAGCCACTTCACACCCCCAGTCTGCAACTTCAAGACTGGGGAACTACCCAGTGGTATCTCAGCATGGAATGCTCATGTGGGACCAAGAGTGATCTCTGTAATGTATACCTGTGGTTCATGTGTAGATCCTTCGTAAAAAGCTAAGGCTGTGAATACAGCATCACCAAGAGGTCAAGACTTTCATTTATTTACAGTACATGAGCAATATTTAAATACAACAATATGATGGAATACACAAAGAACATTTACATGTAGAAATAGTTTAAGATTACAATTGTTTTCCTTACACTGAGGGTGTGTCCCCATGCACATTTTGGTCCAAATCAAAATCGGATTCGGGAAGGGGCATCCCCATGCATTTTAAATTTAGTCTGATTTCCACAGAAAAATTGCCCAAACCAGGACCAAACCAGGACCAAATTTGGTCCTGAAAAAAACCTGTTCTCCCTGTGGTTTGCTGGCTTGGTATGCATTACTTTGCAAACTGAGCCTACGCATGGGGACGGTCCTGGGCTATTTGGGGGAGGAGATCGGCGCTTGCATCATTGGGAGGTGGGGTTTCATGTCGTGTGCTCGCCATTCCTGCCTCGTGCATTGGAGATCACAACTACTGATAATTTTTGGGATTAAATGGTGTTAAAGCCTAAACGATGAGGAGGTCGAATGGTCTTTGCTGCCCCACAAGACTCTTTTATACAAGTATTCCAACCCCCTTCCCTGATTGCCAAGACAGGCGGGACAATGGCTTGATTTTTCTCCCTTTTCCACTTGGCATGTGTTCTTGCGGTTCCCGGGGGGAGCGGAGGTGTGCAAAACTGTTCAACTGCCGCCAAACCTCGTAGCGGCTTTGCTCAAACAGCTGTGTTTTTTTAATTATTATTTTTGCCGTTCAGTCCTGGCTTCTCTGTGCCGCTAAGGGGGGGGGATGCATCATTTGCAGTGGGCAATAAAGGAGTGGGGGGTGATTTCAAACCAGGTTCCAATCAGGAGAGAGGGGGAGGAGTGGAGGTGGCACTGTTCCCCCATGCTAGGGATTAGCACGATTTGCATGGGGACAGCTGTATTCATATACAGCCCATGTTAGCGGTAATGGCATCAGGATGAGCAAAATTTGATTTCAGTCCCGCACTTCGTCAAAAGCGAGTCACCTTGCATGGGGATGCAGCCTAAATGTTGCTCTCCAATAATAGGAAAATGTAAGGACTTTTATTTCAAGACAATAGCATCAACATCAAAAGGAACCTGAAAAAAGGAATAACTCGTACTGCATTCATTTCCACTTCCTACAAAGCTAAATTAGCTCTGGACACTAAAGTAAACTGGAACTGAAAACTTCCACAGCAGTTAAAAAAAAATCACCACATAAAAGAGAAATCATGTGGCAAATGTGGATTATGGGCTTTGTAATCCACATTTTTTGCAGAGAAAGTCATCTCTTACCTTATTGTGTTTCATTTTTGTGCTGAGCCTACAAATATGCATTTGTAGGTGTTTGTGTGGGGAGAGGGGAGTGAGAAGCTGTTCTCAGGGTTTGGTTTGGTATTGCACTTTTGCATCAGCCAATCATCCTGCACATGTGCAACACAAATCTCAGAGAAGTTAGCACAGCAGCACTTTTGATAGTCAGGGCAATGTGCACAACCTGTTGGAATCTGCCCATGGGGTGTGGAAAACTCACAGCTTCAATCTCGAAGCCAGAATGGTGACAGGGCTAGAACAGCAGAAAAAGCCTCCAAAGACATCTAAAACCCTCACTGATAGGAAAATTGAGGTGTTGTAAATGTTTAATAAAATAAAAGGTAACACAGAAGCTTCAGGAGGAAGCAAGCAAAGAGGAAGCAGGCTGGAGAACCAATAACTACCTCTAAACCTAAAGCCCTTCCTTCCTTCCTTCCTTCCTTCCTTCCTTCCTTCCTTCCTTCCTTCCTTCCTTCCTTCCTTCCTAAATAAAATAAATAAAATAAAATAATAACTTTAGCAGCAGAAGAGTGCATGAGTGCTAATCCCACTTTTTAAAAAAGGCCTTTTGTTTTAACATTAGAGCATTTTGACAATCTTCTGCATAGGGGAAAAACAGGATGTCTAGACCAATCATTTAGATGCGTTAGTTAAGTGTGTTGAAGAACAAATGCACTTGAAGGGCATTAAGAGTTTTTAGTGCTTCCTCCCCTGAAAATTTTTTCAACCATTGTTGCAGCAGCAGATTTTATTCTAAAGTGAAGAGTAAAAGTTTCAGTGTAGCAATGCCCTCAATGAGGCAACAGAATGCTGCTAATAGGTTATGGCTGCTTCCCAACATGCTCTATGTATCCCTGCCCATGCAGAACTTTTTCCAGCCTGCAGCCAGGGCAAAGCATTTAGTGAAGGAAAAAGATGCTGATTTATGAGCATCTTTTTACTTTGTACTTACCTTTGAATGTTCTGCCACTAATGCAGGCAATGGAGCTTCCTGTCTGAGGGATGGGAAGCTTCTGTGTTGGGATGCTGAAGCTTCTGATCCTCCAGTCTGGTGGACCAGAAGCCACTGTGGCATCCCATCACAGCATAGAGTGTGTCAGGACACAGTCTACTTGTGACAGCAGGGATGCTTAACTACAGTCCTCCAGAAGTTCCCAAAATACACCTCTTACCAGCCTCAGCCAGTCTGGCTAACTGCAAGGAATGCTGGGAATTATACTAAGAAAGACCTGGAGGGCTGAGATTGAGTACTCCTCCTGACCTATGAACTTACTTACTTTGCTAGAAGATTCATGAGAAAGTCTGGAGTAGAAGGATCTGGCCTGAGTGGGGGACCCATGACATGCGCTGCAGCATGGGCCCAGTCTTTATGCCAGTAGTGAGTGCCGTCTGTTCCAAGACCAGCTGCTATGGGCTCTCCGTATACAACCTTTCCTGAGGGACAAAGTCAATACAATCAGTTAATAAGAGCAATCGATTTCTGGTCATAGGTAATCACTGCACCAAGTAAGTAATATAAAGAACCCTTTAGTATAGAAGTCTACGATTACGAGCCATTTGAAAAGGGGTTACATCTGTAGTTTTATTATGAAAGGAAATACTAAAAATCCACTTACAAAATAAATTTGTTTATCAGACATGTTTACTGCTGAAGGACCACTGTAAGATCAGTGGCAGAACTAGCTGCCACTGAAGACACATGCACTTAGCTGACGAAGCCAGATCAAGAAGAGTTCTCAACCAGACCATTCACTTGATATGTCGGAGAAATTTTAAATGAGAGGCATTTTCTTCAGGTCTTATATGACAATTTCTGGCGTTAGATGGCCACTCAGTTATCATCAAAAGAGAGAAAACTTTTAACTAAAAACTGCTTCATCTGGTGGCTGGCAGCTCCAAGACTTAGGATTATAGTCCAAGTACCTCTAGTGGAAAAAGAGGTTGTATCATGATTGTTTCTGCCACCACCATGCAGATGGGAGTCCAGTAACATTTCACCGAATTAAAAAAATGCCTGGCATTTGGGGTCCTTTCTGGAGCTTGTTGAATTGTCACTGGTGTGCAACTTTGACCTAATGTGAGACAGCAGCAGAGTCCTGGGACCCTAGAGCAAGAATTCCCATGGATCTGCACGCAGAAACACACAGATGAAAGGGAGGCTGCTGCAAGCAGAGAAGGAGGCACCTGGTCTAGATTCACCTGAATGCAGAAGCACATTCACATTCTTGGCAGGATGACTGTTAACTGAGACATGGGCACCCAGTTGGGATTCCCCATGGAGCTGAAGGATGGGGGGACCCACATTCATGGCAGCCCAGAAGAATACATCTAGGGATCAGGAGCACCCTGAAGCCAAGAGTTAGAGCCCAGTAAAGGAACTCTCCTGAGGCATTGTTGCACAGCATTGCTCACTGAGTAGAACACATGGCCAAAAGGCAATCAGCAGCAGCAAAGGAGGCAGGTGTGATTTGCTATGACAGGAAAGCATGGCACTTTGCAGCAGAGAAGAACGCTATCCTGCCTAGATTTGCCTGAAGGCAGAGGGAAAAGCTAAGTCTTGGCTATAGATAGCATCACCTTGAAGACGTTTCTGCCCTGGTAAAGGCAAAGGGAAAACACAGATTTGGCTAGCAAGAGGACACCAGGCAACAGAGACCAAAGCTGCTACAGCATTGCCTTTCCTGACTCCTAAGAAGTCCAGGCATCGTTCAATTCTCTATTTTGGTCCAAGTCCAGTTTAAAGAGGAAGAACTGTAAAAAACAAAGTAAACAAGGGATCTGGACTGGACAGTGCCAGAGACTGTCTACAGCAGTGGAATTTCATGGTCAGGCCAGAGTCCATTTCAGGTAATAGAAAGTGTGGGGTTGTTGACGCAACTCTTTGGTAATGTCTGTTTTTCCTGTCTGAAGCCTCTTTTATAAAAAGTGATTTGTGCCACATGAGAACTTAATCTTGTTAACCTGTTACAAGAATGTGACACATAAGCTGTTAAGAGTTTGTGCCGTGGGCAAGAGCAGCTGCAAGAATATGCTAATATGGGTACCTAAACTGATAGCTTATTTAATCATTCACAGAGTTCAGCTGATCTGAAAAACATGAATGTTGAGAAATCTTTTGATTATCCCTGCTTCCTCCAAATATCTGGACCGTAATTCAGAAGTACAGTTTGTGGGGGTGATATAAGCGCAAATGCCCTTTTCTATCCAGTGTCTTTGATGTTCCAAAGTCTGTCTTTGGCCTTTGACACTCTGAAGTCCACTTCTTCTTAACTGCAAGTTGAATTCTGGTTTCAGGCATCCACTGGGTCCACCACATCTTTCCTTCAACAGCTGAACTTCACTTTTCTTCAAGATCCAACAAGAGCTGAAAACCTCTCTGTTGAGATCACTTCAAAGACAAGGTGTGAGCTTGTTGCGTGCTGGGGAATCAAGGCAACTAGATTCATCACCCTAGTATGTGCTTTTATAACTTTTTGTCTGCTTCAATCAAGATCACCCCAATAGAATTTTTACTCCCCTCTGCTTTCGCTTCATCTCCTTTAGTGCTTTTTCTCTTCAGTTTTCATTAATCTGCCATCATTCCTTTGCTTTTACTGCCTTAGGCCTTAAGAGACTCCAAGAACTCTTATTGTGTCTTTTTGCCATGGTCACAAAGAAAACCATTTATTTTGCTAGAAGTTACTCCTTAGTTATTTTAGGGACTCTTGCTCCTTGAATTGCTCTTCTGTTGGACTGATTTGCTTTGCCCTTGAAATTGTATGCCATTTGACTAATTCACCCAAGTTTGAAACTTAGAATACTGTTGCTGCTTCCTGTATAATAAAGTTATTCCCTGAGTATGTTTTAAAACTTTAATAAAGAAATTGTTATCAAGATCAGTCAAGTTCCCTTCCTCCCTTGGGATTAGCTCCAGCCTGTAACCAGTTACAACAGACCTGTACTCCTTAAAAATCCTGCACGTATATTGGAACACTGCTAAAAACACGTGTCTGGAGCAGTTCCATAATGATATCAAATAAAGTCTTGGTGCACAATGCAGAGCACCTGCTACATCCATGTGGATGTTGCCAATGTACTTCAGCACTGAAGCCTTAAGAAGCCCATGTCTGGACCAGCATCTGTGTGGTTCAGCATTGCAACTCCAACAACCTTTGTCTGTGAGGTGGCTCCCTTTGAGGCCTACAACTGTGTGGAGTAGGTTCCAGGTGTGGCAACTGTGAGTTTGAGCAATGCCCCATGGTAAGTACTTCCTGTGACTCCTTTCCTCCATTGACTTCACTGAGAAGCTAATTCAGATTTTCAGTGGGGAAAGTCCATTATCCCAATGGAATAATTTTCAAGCAGGCAGCCCAGATAGTTCAGTAAGTTAATGGAGGTCCCCCCCCCACAGTTCCACTAAACGCTTATATTTATATTTATTTCATAAACTGATATAAGTCTATACTTGGTATAATTGTGCATGAATAACATAAACTGCAAGAAATATACACTTTGCTTCACAAATATTGGTTTTATAAATGCCATAGCTTAATTGTGCTTCTGGCTTATAAATAATTTGCAGCAGAGAAGTAGGAGGCAGTCTGAAGGCACAGCAAGGCTTGTTTTCATCTAAAGGTTCAGGCACCTGAGACTGATTCACCTCATTAATCTTGAACTAAGAATGTATGAGGAGCCCTGCTGGATCAGCCCACAGCCCATCTAGTCCAACATCCTGTCTGGGTATCTCAAGCAGAAGTCAAAGACAAAACCTTCACCTGTTCTCAAATCCCTGCAAATGGCCTGCAGAGGCATCCTTTCTGTCTCTCCAACCTGGAGGCAGGACCTAGACATCCTTTCTAGTCATCATCTGTATGCCTGTCCTCCATGAATGTATCTAATCTTTTCTTAAAGTTATTGTACCTTTTGAAAATGAGTTCAAAGGAGCTTCCTTTTGATTAAGTGTGTCTTTAGCAGGATTGATCTACTGTGGTCCTATAGATGCTTCTGAACTACCATCCCATCATTCCATTGTCTTCTTGTCTCCTGCTTGAGATGCCCATAAGCAAATGGTGGGCCACTGTGTGGGACAGGATGCTGGACTAGATGGGCTGTGGCCTGATCCAGCAGGGCTTTTCTTATGTCCCTATGTTCATGGCTGTTGCTAGCAAGGAGTGCAGTTGTATAGTACTGGTGACATTTGTTGGACTGAATGATAAGCCTGGTTTTGTTTTTTCACACTTCTGCTTTCGAAATGTTTGCTTAAGAGGTCCACTTGCAGGTTAACAAGCTCCAAATAACTACAACTCTAAATAACTGCATTCTGACCATAACACTGCATTTTTCATATTCACTGTGCACTTATTTGCAATAGGAACCTCAGATGTGAAAACAACTTGCTTTTTTATTATACATATCTTATCATGCATGAATTGACTGTGGAGAAGATGAAGTTTATTTACATATTATTTACTCTGAAACGTATGTTCATTTTTTTCACCAATTATATTTCTGTATGCCCTTTAAGATGTACATGGTACTCAGACAAACCTAAGAAAATGCATTCTTGAAGGAGAGAGAGGTGTGCTGAACGCAGACTGAAACTGTGTTATACAATGCAAATAATCTACCTTTTCCAGTTGTGAGGCTTATGGATTGCCTTGGGGGAAATGTTGCTTTGACCTACATATTTTAGCTGATTTTACACTTTTTCACATTTGATTCTGAAAACTGCATCATTCAGTGATTTTGCAAAGGCAAAGAACACCATACGCTGTTATAAAATGGACTCCACATATTGTCAACTGTGACACCTAGTGGACAAATTGATGTAACAAAACAGAGAAAATTTAAAAATCAGTTGTTCCTCCATTACTCACCTCATTTTATTCCTTGTGTAAATCAGAGGTTTGGTTCCTGCAAACTCACTCTGGGAGACTGGTTTAACCCCCTTGCTCCCCTAAATGTTGACCTTTAATAGCTGGAATTGCCCATATAATTCAGTTTTGGAAAACATTTTTGTACCTCTGCATTTTGTACCCCTACTGTTCTTCCACAAATTAGTGAAGGTCAAGTCTACTCCACAGTTAAGGCAATCCTCCAATCCCTGTGCTCTGAGGGAATAAAGGTTCTATGACTCAACAGTGGCTGTAGTCACACTTAAGGTTTAATCCAGCTTCAGTCCACTTTCAGAGTGAGAGAATACATCAGCAAAGTGACAAGCTGTTTTCTTTCAGTGCTAAATAACACAGAAAATTCACCTTTGGAATGGATAATGTGGAAAGAAAAATACCACAGCCGTAGTGTAATCACACAGTGGGTGAAAGGGAAAGCAAATTCATGCAATATCCACCCAGTATAGTATGGTTCAGCCCCCTTTCATTCTCTTCCTTAATCACACCCAAACAAAATGAAAACGGATTAACATTCTATAATGGCTTGAGACCTGTGAAAATAAGAACTCAGGAAAGTCCACAAACAAAACAGATAGGACTGAAAAGGTGTGAGCATTGGTGGCCAAAGATGGACTGAAGAAGGATTAAAGTGAAGGTGCAACTACAGTCAAAGATGCACTTTTGAGAACTCTACTTTTGGATGAAAAAACAGCTACATCCCTCCTTGATTTAAAACCTTATTTTTTATTTGCACCATCGTAAACAGTCCAAATATATTGTATTTGGAATGGTCCCCGGGCAAAGTAGTGAGCTGCAGACTGACACCAAAAATGTGTGCAACGAGCAATAATAAATATCAGGTTCAGCAACCAACCAATATAGAAACATCTGGCCAGCAGGGCAGCTGTCACGGTTTCTAGTCCCTTGTCCAAAAGTCAGACCTCACCTAATGATAGTTTTGCATCTACATGTGGAAGCCCTTTCTGTAGAACACATGCTGTTGAAACGTACCTTGTCTCCGTGCATCTGCTATCACCTTGGCAGCAGACTTGCTCATCACATGCACTACATAAAGAGGGCAGTTCACAGAATTTGCTATGGTGATTGCCCTCAGTGTAGCTTCAGCTTCTACTTCTTCTGGGCGGCACAGTTCATGACCCTCTGGACCAGTTATCCCCAGTGACAGCATCCTCTTTGCACCCTGAAAGCCAATGATAATGACATTTGTCAGATAGAGATAGAGAGATAGACAGAGAGAGAGAGAGATGGAGGGATGGATATTCTCCAACAAAACCCCGTTACTTGTCTCATCCAAAGGTGGCTGACACCACCAGGGAAGACAGATATTGGGGCAAGGATGTGATTGGGAGAGATAGTTCTTTCATCCATGCAGGCAGAGATTCCCTGCAGATGAAAATCTAGTTCAAGAAAAGGAATGACGTATGTTGAAGTAACACAAGGTTAAATTACCTCTACTACAAGACTCTGCCTGCACAGCCGTTGATAACTAAAGATTTAGGGCCCAGTTACAGAAAAGAGTCTTTTACACATGAGTCACAAAAACTTATTCTCGATGCAGGATTTATGTACATAGGCTAATTTCCAGCTTGAATGAGGTGACTTTGAATTACCCATGCCCATGTTTCTCTAAAGGATTAGGACTTTATGACCAATGGGTTTGAACACCTTCCTTTATGAAGTCAGGCTGCAACATCTAGGCCTCTTCAGCATTGAAAGACAGTGTTTAAAAGGTGACCTCCTGACTGAAGTATATAAAATCATGCAAGGAACTTCTCTAGACATATAAATCACTGTATACAGATCCTGTTGCAATTGATGCTGCCTTTCAGTCTTTTAAAAATTAAAATTTGATGGTGAATTTTTGGTGATGTGAAGCGGCTGCTCTACTGTTGTGAAGGCAGGGCAGAGAGCATAGCCACGGTCAATTTAATACATTACACATTATTTACATATGTGAACTGTACTGTCTTTCACCTTGAGGACATGTAGATGTTAAAAGATGAGGCTGATCCATGATAACCTCATGACCCCTCCCCCAATTGTACTAAAATAAATAGTGTTAGCCACACAAGCTGTAATAGTTAAAAATAGGAAGATTCCAAATGAAAGAACAATTCAGCAAGGCTACAATTATTTAGGAGAACAATTTTGAATTCATAAGGGAATGTAGGATGAGTTATGTAGGACAACCATTAAGAATTCCATGACAGAGAATTGGAAAAATGTGTTAAACATAATGGAAAAAAGAAAAGGGGACAAAGTCCAATAAGGAATTGTGAAAATAATTTCCAAACTGATTTTAATGGGAAACTGATGATAAAGGCCAATTTGCCGGTGAGTGGGTGGGGAAGGGAGGGATAATGTAATAGTGTTATATGAGATGTGGGATGTAATAAATAAATAAAAACTAAAAATAAATGTAAAAAGTATCCCAAACTGAGGCAACAATGAATGTTCGTGTGTAAACTTGAAGACAAGAATTTACCTCAGCTATCAGGTCTCCGTTCTCAGCATGGACTTGAGCAATTGCCCCAATTTGTTTGCACTGGGAAAAAGCCGAGTGCAGTTCCTGATCCCCAACCATGTAGAGACCTTTGTATGCCATAAACATCTTGAAGGAATTGACACCTTTTTCCTGGGCCAGAATCTCCATTTCTTCCTTGACCTGGAAAAACAGTAAAAATGTTACACATCTGCAAGTATCTTCTGTTAGGGTTCCTAGCCAGATAAACTGACACAACTTTAAAGATTGAAAGTTACATGAACCTGTTGTAGACTGGAGCCATTTCTGTGCTCCCCTGTCCCCCATCCATCCCCAGACAAGGTGGGAAGTCTTATCACTTAAGGCAAGTTGCCACTGGAGCAATATAGGGCTGCCTACATTTGGGATGTTCCATACGGTTCTACTGCTGTTCCTCTGCCCTGGCACCAACCTCAGAAGTCTGTGAAACTTTTTGCCTCCATCCTTCAATGTTTCTGGCTGGGCCCTTTTCAAGGATGTGGCTAATTCTAGCAGAAATCCCTCGCACCTTGTTTACCAGAACAGTGGGCTGTGTGCTTTCTGCACACTGCTTGCGGTTCTGGACTAGGCTTGTAGTTTAACAGGAAAGCTCACTGGTGTGAGGCCTAGTGGCAGAGCAGAGTAGAGTGCTATTTTCAGTGACCTCACTTGCTTTATTGCTTTTGCTGTGTGGATGAAACAGTCTGGGGAGGGAGGAGCGCCTTTCCAGTTCCACAGAGGTCTGCAGACCTCTGTGGGCCGCGGAAGTGGTTCATGTGCAAAGTACCTGAGGCTAATTACTAAGCAAATATTTTTAAAAGCAATGGCCTTTTATAAAACTGTGTTCAACATTCCAGCCCTGCATTTATTTGGCATTAAATATAATAGATTGGATAGCACAGATCTGAAACTGACAGGCTTACTGATGGAATATCCTACCTAGGGCATGCCTCAGGATCAATATGATATTTATCAGAAGATCTTCAAAGAATTTTACTGTACTTAATATTTAGTGATATGAAGTAAATCACTGCATAAATTATAAATGGCGTTTTGTGTTTAAAATTTCTGTAGTTATTATTATTATTATTATTACTAAAGTATTGGACCACCAAATTGCTCATGGCCATTCTCAAGCCTTGGCCTGCTTTTGAATCCCTGAAGTCTAGTCAAACTGAGACATTCTATGAGCGCATCTTCACGGGATGCCTTATATCGTTTCCCCGAAACCAAAATAATTGAACCGGGTTGAAACTGTCTGCACGGCTTTCAACTTGATCCGATTCATTCGCATCCCGAGGGCATCCCGAGGGCACCCTTATCTTGGAGTCCCCACGGCAATCCTGTCCTCCCTGCCCATTGCCAGTCATGGTGCCCACCCCCTCTCTCTGATTGCTGTTCCCTCCCAGGATCAGCCCCTCTCACTCTACTTAGTTCAAAGTAACAGAGATCAGACCTCTCCCTCATGGCTGTGCAGCTCTCCGCCTCCTTTCCTCTGCACCACCTTTCCCTCCCCCTTTTCTTCCAGCTTTGTGCTCTTTCCTCATCACCCCCATCGAAGAAGTCTGGATCCCCCTTTCCCACCCGTGCTTCCCTGGCACCGAGAGGCTGGGCTGGAGGGGACCAAGGGGCTTTTTCATTGCTCAGGGCACACAGCAGCAGCAGCGGCAAGTAAAGCCCCATTCCTTTAAACATTAATACAGAATCTCAGCTGCTTCCCTTCCTTTCACTTTCTAAAGGTCTGAACTTCTGAAATTGCGCAAATTCGCAACATTGTTAATCGGGAGTGAAGTTGTTCCCTTGCTACACTGTAGCGCTGCTGTGTGAAGGCTGGTCCAAGAAGTTCAGGCTTGCAAGGTGGAAACTCTGTGTGTGTGTGTGTGTGTGTAGGGGCAAGAAAGGTGCCTGATCCTTGGGTGCAGAGGCACCTATTCTCCGGGTGCGGAGAGGCAAAAGGGGAGAAGAGGTTTCTATTTAATCTTACCCACACTCTCTGTGAAGGGGCTCCTCTTTATTCTCAAAGGGACCCTCAATCACCCCCTTTTTTAATTAAAAGGGGACCCTTTAAGGCATCAATCAGGGAGGAGGGATTCCTCAGGAAGCTTTTCTCCACATGTCTTGAATTTATTTTATTTTTTTAATAGCCACTGAATGTGCCAAAGGGAAAGAAAAGGCACATGGAGGATCTGCTGGGTGAACGGAAAGGGGAGAAAAAGGAACGGAGGGGCCAGACGTAGGGTGGCTTCACCAGGCTGTTCTTGCCGTGGCAGCGGCTGCTGCTGCTGCCCCCAGCTGCTTGGAAAGGGCCCTGCTGGAGAGAAGAAGAGGAGGAGGAGGAGGAGGAGGAGGAAAAAGCCGGGGCGCTGGATGGTCATCATTTCCTCCATGCCTGGCTTAGCTCGCCCCGGTCTGGAAACCCTAAACACACCCACCAATGACGTGCCCAGAATACGGACAGCCATTGGATACAGTGTGATTGGGGGAGGGGCACCCTGAAAACGGAATCTCATCCCTGAAAATGGTACTGTCCACACAGTAAAAACTTAAACACGTTTGAAGTGCACGATCCGGAGTGAGACCTGTTGAAATCAGGATTGAGATTCAGAACGGTTTGGCGTGGTTTAACACGGAAAAAGCGTGTTAAGCCAAACTGCCGTCTGGACTCGGAGGACTCAAAACGTTTTGAATTCGAAATAAGGTTGCCGTGAAGACGCAGCCTATGTGTTACCTGTCCTGGTTGGAAGTTTCTCCTCCAAGCTACTTAGCACAGGTGTAGAAATATCTCTATGGTTCCAGCTGTTCTGCTGAAGGCATGCCTGATTCCTGTGCGCACCATGTATGAGACACACCCGAAAAAACATCTATATGAACACTGTTTTGGCTGCGATACCTTGTCGCTCCACCATGTGACTGCCACGTGCAATGCATAATCACAGCACACTTTGGGATCTGCCCAGCTCCTCCATCTTTCGTAGGCTTCAAGGAGGGAACAGCCTTTATTAGGTATTGCAAAGTCAATGATCATTGTTGTCCCTCCTGCTAGAGCAGCCTAAAAGAAAAAGCAGCAAGCAATGAAAAAACTTTTGCAAGGATCTCATTTGTGCCTCGAAATCTTTTAGATTCTTGTTAAACTGCAAAGAGACAAACAAACAAGACTTTTATTCTGCTGTTTGTAGTTTTGTCACGCATTTGCCTCAGAGTAAACTCCTAAGATGCTATCTCACAATATTTTACTAAGGTTTTTGTTTTAATTCTAGAAGAACAGTGTGTCCACTGTTGTGCACATACCTGTGTGGGCACGTGGGCACGCAGAGGAAAATGATTTCTTAACTTTAGAGGTAGATAGGTAAATGTTCACTGGGCAGAGCCAACGGCCATCACAAATACAGCAATATATATAGAAAAGGCTATTTCAATACGGAGGTTGATAAACTATCTTTCCAGGGAGGCAGGGTTATTGCCTGATCAGTAGGGTGCACGAGACAAAGTGACAAAGTCGAGAATAAGGGTGAATCCATGCTTACCTGCAGGGGGAACTCCGGGGACACTCCCAGACTGTGCGTCCACATAATGTAGAGCTTTTAAAACACACACACACCAGAAGCAGCTCCAGGCATGCAGGAGTTCTAACTGCTCTACAGCTGTATGAGCAGCAGGGCTCATAAAGCCTTGAACACTCCATTTGCACTTCTGGGTGGAAGAGATGCAGATGGCATAGTGCCATTTACTGTAGCTCTGCGTCTGTCTCTGTAATGGAAACATTTTGCACCTCACCAGCACACAACGCTGGAGAGGTTTGGGATAGAGTTGGCATCCCAAAGTGCAGACGTTGGATCTATCCCCCATTGTCACTTCCTTGGGATATTTTCCCAGGAAATTGAAAATGGAAAAATGCTCTAAGTAGAACCCACTGGAATCAAATAATTAATAATCCAACAGAGCTTAATTCAATTTATACCAGAGTTAATCTGTAGGGTTTTTCATGCCAATATCTTCAGGGGCTAATTATACAAGCTGGAAAGATGCTCTCAGGAAATATTGGATTGTGAGCTCTGCCTAAAACCAGAATCCAGAACAGCTATCGTTTATATCTGTATTCGGTTGCTCGTCTAGTACGACCTTTGTTGGTTGTGGTTTCTACAGAGTTTCTTCCCAGACTGATGCACTTGAACACCAATAGATGTTACAGTGCAAGAACATGGATATAATAATAGCTAATAGAAACCTAAATGTCTCCTGAGTTAAAGTGAATGGCGCACTCAAAAACAGTGAAGGCAGGAACACTGTGGTGTGTATCTCTTTGTGTAAAGATTACAGGCTTGGTGTACATCAAAGGTTTTGATTGGGAAAATGTGTAGCATTTATGCATTACTGAGCATCACTAACCAGATGGCATGCAGAATGGGGGAAAAGGGAGCCAGAAACACCTTGGGCACACAATTAAAATAGGAACAGTTTTTCCTAGTGCTTGCTGGGCTGGAAAAATAAATCTGTGTATCAGCAGAACAATAATGGAAGTGAAAGTGATGACTTTGCAATATGGCACCTGCAACAGAGAAAAGCTTTGCATTAGAAACAAAAGCCCCTTGGGATGTGCAAGAATCCATTGAAACAACTTGAAATATATTTCTCCACAGGTAGGTAATGATATAAACTGAAGAACATGGAGAGCGTAACCTGTAGATGACCCCAACCCTTTGGAAAGCAGCCTATGTGATAGTTAGATTGAATGCTGAGGAGAAACAGAGGAAAATGAATGCAGCTCAGTGGCATATGGCTCTCTGGGCTAATAAATACATAAAACACATGAAGGACACAGAGTGTTGGTTCCTCAATGGCCTGAAAACTTAAGGCAAAGACATTGTTCAGCAATTATCCTTGCCTTCTTCTGTTCAAAGCTGAAATATTTCAGAAAGAAAAAGGTAAAAAATAGTACTGGAAACATTGTTTCTTATATGGTGCTGAAAGGTAAGAAAAGGTGATGCAGGAAATACACGATTACTTTCTGAAACATCCACAGTACCAGCAACAGAGTTGCTAATGTTATTTGCTAACAGTATAAAGATTCTCCCCTTAGCCAGGTACTGTTAAAGCATCTTGCTGAGTTTAACTTTTTGTCAAATCAACAAAATTAGGGTGCTTCCACACATTGCAATAAAAGTGTCATGGACTAGAGACCCATGTCTTATCCCATCTCTAATCCACTTGATAGGAGGAGGACCAGCCTGGCATGTGAACAATCTCACCTGTGAACGGTCTCAAAGCTGCCATAGAGTTTCTCTCTTTCTCTTTCTTTCACACCCTGTATTCAAAGTTCTCAGGAAAGGGCATAATGAAATTAAAGGAACTGATTAAAACAATAATAAAAGTGCCTGAAAGGTAGCTAGTTCCATACAAAGAGAGTGCCTGATGCTCCTCAGAAAGGAGGCTATTCCATAGTCTGGGGGCTATCACCGAGAAGACCCTCTCATGTCTTTCTACCTCTTCTACCTGTATGTGTGGTGGAATAGCCAGGAGGACCTCACTAGCAGATCTCAAGGCATGGGCAGGTCTATGCGGAAGGAAACATTCTTTTAAATATTTGGGGCCAAAACCACTGACAGACTTAAAAATTAAAACCTGGAAGCTACTAGGGGTTGGATTATTATGGCCAAACTGCCTCTGTTGTCTCTCCTGGCCATGAACACACCTGGCTGAACTAGGCCATCCTATTAAGAAACTGAACTGAAGCTGTCCTAATCCCGTTCACACCCAATCTCTGATAATTGGTCTCAGAGCATTCTCAATTTACCTCCCTGAATCTCCTTTACACGACTCTTTAGTTCTCTATACCTCTGATTACATCAACACAACTTGTATTCTGACAGGATAAAGTTCTGTCAGTCAATAGTGGAAACAGGGTGTGTTTGTAGTTCTGTAGTGCTGAGGGCAAATTTGGTGCTAAAATGGTTTACTGTTGGGGTAAGGGGACTGTGCCCCCAGACAGATGCAGCCAAAGCATACACCTCCGTCTCTGCAGTGCTTCCTGTAGAAAAAAATGAGAGGCTGGAATCTGCCATTTTCCCTCAAGCTTCTAAAGCACTTTCATTTCTCAGTTATCACTTCCCAGTTTTACTTTTTACTGAAACAAAACATTGTTTCCCTTGCACGTTGCTGAAGGAAAATGGAAGATACAAATGTATCATTTATATTCTTGCTCACCTCTTCTCTCACTCCCCCTCCCAATAGTGCTTTTCTGGCCATTTATTTTTTTAAATACCTCCCTGTTTGTAAGAAAAGTACTAAAGAGCATTTAAAAAATATAATCTATTTCATTATCAGTCTAGCACAAATTAGATTATATATTTTTTAAAAAATGACAGAGTCTGCAAGCTTGTGATCAAAACAAAGGGGAACTGCTTACACATGACAAGAGAAAATGGATTGCCTCCCCAAGATGGATTGAGTCCTGTGTAAAAGTTGACTCCTGAGAAGCCGGATTGAAAAAGCACAGCCCACCCCCAAGACAATCCCAGGGGGAAAATGTGAGAAATGTAAAGAGAAGACAGCCGGAAGATGGCTTGAACTACGGGTGTGATCATGGCCTCTTATGTATCAAATCAGATAGAGTAGGAAGTAGGAACTTCTGGTTAATGCCTCCACCTGTGGTCCAAGATTCCTCCAAAATTTCATGCCTGTCCCTCCCAAGGCAGTATATCTCCATCAAAAACATGATGCCTTGGCTTCCCTACGTCATGGACCTGAGACCCTATGACACACAAATCTTCACCTTGTCTGGGTTCAGTGTCCATTGATTGGTTTCCATCCACTGCATGTGAATCAAGCCTAAGATTTTATTATTGTCCTTTGTTGTTCCATCAAGTCAACAGTATCTATAAATGTCCTGTAGTTTAAAATATTACAAAGTCTGTTCAAATAGCAGAGCAAACTGCCTGCAAAGCAGGAGGGACACATGTTCAGTCCTCAGCCTCTCCTAGTTGTAGAGAATGGCAACCTACTTCAGTAGTTGTCCCTAGAAAACTCCATGGAGGTGCCTATGCACTCAATCAGGAAACAGCTCCATCAGACTTGCCTCCAGAAACTGCCTCCAGACTTGCAGAATAAATCCGCAGTTAAGGGTAAAAGCACAGCTTACCTGCTGCACATCGGCAACTGGCCTTCCCAACTCGAAAAGCAGTGCCGTAGCTTCCCATTGGAAGTTGTGAGAGCTGAGTCAGTGTGTGCTGTCATGCGGGTTGAGGCAGCCAATCACATCTGAGTTGCTGCCTCCTCTTGTTGTGCTACTCTTGCCGTTCTGCCTGGACTGGCGGGAAAATTCAAATTTATACTATGCCGCGAGTGACCTTAGATTGGCATTAAGGTAAGCGTGCAGAAACGATCAGATAATGTGACACCATGACGATGCATTGGCAATCCAAACTGACCCAGTGGTCTCACCATTGATAAGGTTACTCTAAGATGAGCATCCCTGATTTCAATACCACTTTTCATTATTCCTAAAAAGCTATTAGCCCTTTTAGAGCTCATGTAGACTTTTATGGAATTATACAAGGTCTCTTTCCTGGTAGCATACATATGTAGTTAGGATTTTTATTTCAATGTGCACCCCTTTTGCAGTTATAGATTTTAGTCAATATTCTGCGGATTTGCAAGTAATATTATTGAATGAGTAGTCAGGATATTAGTCAGCAGTTGTTAATAGACCATGTTTATCAGTCTTCACATACTTTTTCAAACTCCCCCCTCCCCTTTTGCTTCACTGGAACCTTTTATCTACTAAACTCCAACACTTTGGTGTTCTGCAAGGAAGTATAAATATGATATGTAAGCATTTTAAATCAAATTAAAAAGAGAATATCGTCTTTTCTGCCCTTATGCCTCAGAATCCCTGCAAACACAGATAAATGTTTAATTATTGGATGAAAAGCAGTCATTAAATCCAACTTTGCAAAGGATGTGACATGAATCTGACCCCTTTCATGTTTTCTGAATAACATTACCTTTTGATGATAGTATAATAAAGACATAGTGAACTTTCAATGAAGAAAATCTCAAGCATTGCAACTTTCCAGTTCTGTCTCTGAGCAATAAACTTCCTTTTAAAAAGACTACCAAAATGATTTACAAACATCCATGGATGCTGATGTTTCTTGAGCAAGAGATACGTTTATTTTTTTAACTGTTACAAACAGTGTTTTTGAGCTTCAGAACAAAGTTTCTGTGAACTGAAGATAGTATATCTAAAGCACTAAAGTTATCTGCAGACTGATGAAACTAATCTTGCAAAATCTACTTGATTTTGGATGAAAGCCAATCTATTTGCAACTTAATTGTAGTAACCTTTTCCTCACATGAGCTGAAGAAAGTAGATCTTTAATCCTGGCTTTTTCACAAGGAAACTAGGGTCCTTTCTGCACTGGGACTTATTCCAGGTTATATCTCAGAATAGGGAGCTGCCATTGGTATGCTGGTACAGACTATGGCAAGCCCAACCTAGGGCTGCTGTGGTCTGTGCCAGCATGCAGATGGCAGATCCCGATTCTGAGATATAATCTGGAATAAGGACCAGCACAGAAAGGGCCTAAGGCCGAATCAACACTTATCTGTAATGAATGGTCTTCAAAGATCTTTCCATGGCAGTTAATGTCTGGAATGGCCTGGACCATTCCAGGCACGCTGCAGAGCTTTCCTGTTCCTGCCTGTCTGTGGCACATGTGCAAATGGCCATCAAAAAGGCCTTACTTCTGGGTGTTGGATGCCCCACTCACTGCAATTGGGTGAATAGACAGCGTGCATGCTGTGTGAGGGTGGGGTGAACTGGGTTGGATGCAACACCCAGAAATGTCCCATTTGCACTGCTCCTTCACTGCTCCTGATTCTGTGGGATAGTTTGTGGACAGCTGAGAAGACGAAGACGAAGAAGAAGAAGAAGAAGAAGAAGTTGGTTTTTCTACCCCGCTTTTCTCACCCATTTATTTCTCTATTTATATTTTATTTATTTATTTTATTTATTTCCATTTCTATCCTGCTCCATACCCAAAGGGGACTCAAAGCAGCTGACAAGGCTTTTATATTCTTCTCCCCTCAACAGACACCCTTTGAGGTAGGTGGGGGGCTGTGAGAGCTCAGAAGTGAGCTGTGACTAGCCCAAGGTCACCCAGCTGGCTTCCCAGATAACAGTCTGGCTCCCTAACCACTAGACCAAACTGACTAAGCTGTCCAGAGCAGGAATGCCTCAGGAATGCTATCTGATTCATCACTTCTCTGTTTGCTCCCTGTCCCATGGCAATGCTTAGACTGACTGAAACTTGAGCAGCGCATAATGGAGCTTCCTCTGAGCCTTGGTGAGAAGATCAGCTGACTGACCAATCTCTACTGCAGGGGTGAAGGGCAAGGAGGAGAGGATGAAAACAGAGTTGAAGAGTCAGCCAAATGATAAAAATGGTGCCAGAGGTGTCATCTCCCCGCATGTGTTTGTCACACCATTTCTATTCCGCACTACAGATGAGAGGACTTTGGACATAGCATGGATCTCCTCAAGGTACATCTGGAGGCAGCCCACATAAGGCTGCTGTCCCAGGGGTCAGATGTTCATCGGATGAGTTCATAGCTTTTGTGGTTGTTAGGTACTATCAAGTCAGGGCTGGCTCATAGCAATGGTTCTTGTTGGAAGCAGAAGTAATGCGCCTGCCAGCTGTTGCCATAGCAACCAGGTTGCACAGCATGCAACTGCAGCTAAGCCACCAGGCCTCACCCACTCTTTGCCGGAAGTAGTGCAAATGAAGCGTGCCAGACTGTCCTGGATTTGTGACTGGCTTAAGGGCAGAAAGCAGAGAGTAGTAGTAAACGGCAATTTCTCAGGGTGGAAAGAAGTAAAAAGTGGGGTCCCTCAAGGCTCAGTACTGGGACCAATGCTTTTTAATTTATTCATCAATGATCTAGAAAAAGGGGTACATAGTAAAATAGCAAAGTTTGCTGATGATACTAAATTATTTAGGGTAGTAAAATCTGAAAGAGATTGCCAAGAGCTCCAGAGGGATCTCTTAGCATTGGGTGAGTGGGCAACCAAGTGGCAAATGTGCTTTAATCTTAACAAGTGTAAAGTAATGCACATTGGGGCCAAGAATCCAAATTACGTCTATAAACTGATGGGGTCTGAGCTTTCTGCAACACGCCAGGAAAGGGATCTCGGGGTTCTGGTGGACAGTTCAATGAAGGTGTCAACCCAGTGTGCGGCAGCAGCAAAAAAAGCAAATTCAATGCTGGGAATAATTAGGAAGGGAATAGAAAATAAGTCAGCAAGTGTCATTTTGCCCCTTTATAAATCTATAGTGAGGCCACATTTGGAATACTGTGTACAATTCTGGTCACCACACCTCAAAAAGGATATTGTGGAACTAGAGAAGGTGCAGAGAAGGGCAACCAGAATGATTAAGGGTCTGGAACACCTCCCTTACGAAACCAGGCTGCAACGTCTAGGCCTCTTCAGTCTGGAGAGACGGCGTTTGAGAGGGGACCTGATTGAAGTATATAAAATTATGCACGGCATAGAAAAGGTGGATAGAGAAAATTTCTTTTCTCTATCGCACAACACTAGAACCAGGGGGCACTCTATGAAGCTGATGGTTAGGAGCGTAAGGTCTGACAGGGGGAAGTATTTCTTCACACAGAGGGTCATCGGCCTATGGAATGTGCTGCCAGAAGAGGTGGTGACAGCTACCAGTCTCGATGGCTTTAAGGTAGGGTTAGACAAATTTATGGATGACAGATGTATCAATGGCTACTAGAACGAATGCCTACGTGCATCTTTCAGGCTGAGGGGGGGGAGGAAATGGGGCGCTTCTAGGGCCATCTGCTGGGACTCGAGAGCAGGAGAAGGTTTGTCCTTGTCTCTGCTTGAGATGCCCATGAGCATTTGGTGGGCCACTGTGTGCGACAGGATGCTGGACTAGATGGGCTGTGGCCTGATCCAGCAAGGCTTCTCTTATGTTCTTATGTTCTTATGTTCTTATGTTCACTAGCTGCATCCCAGCTGTGGCTAGTATAGCTTTGGAGCACTTTTTAGTGCTCCACAGTATCCGGAACAGAAGTGACTCCACACAGTGTGTATTCTCCATTTAGGAGCATACCCAGGCCGGCCTTTTCATTCACATGAGAAAGGGCCCAGAACATGCACTCCATGTCTCGGTTTCACTTTGGTTAGGATTAGGATTGGGTACTGAAGTTCAAAGTAAAACTATGAAATCTCCCAAAAGAGCTTTAGTGCTTTTTAACTGGTTTATTGCTTTGCATAATCTCTAAACTGATTTGCATTTACGGGGGTGACTTACCTATGCGGTATTCAGCTGTCCATTTCACAGTGCCCTATACTGTTGTGTAAGGGATTAAATTAACAGAGTTCCATAAAAGACTTTAACTTTTGAATTGTATTTACACAATGACTAAACATTGTTAGTGGACTTAGTCTTATGCAAGCTCCATCAAATATTGACCCTGAGATTCGTTTGCCAGTCAGCTAATTTTTTACCAGTTAGCTTTCCTCTTTCATGCATTTTTCACTTCATGGCTAAGGTCACCATGGTCAATCTTGATCTGGATTAGAACAGAACTGGAGGCTTATAATGTCTCACATGGCATTATTCTGACCTCCTGATGGCCCTTTCTTTAGGCTGATTTGTCCTCTGCACCACCAGTCACAATGGGCACCCATGGCCAATGAATGCTAACTGGGACCCACAAACCGTTGCAGAGCTCATGACAGGAGATGTGTCAAACTGCAGTTTGTAACACTCAAGTGTGAGGATTGTAAGAATCTCCCCTCCAGCCTTGGCAATGGAGGGTGCAGGTGGGTGACAAGAAAGCGTGGGAGAAAGTTTAACAGCAGAACTTGCTAGCTTTCCCACCACCCATCTCTCAGCTGGGCTTGCAACCAGGAAGGGGGAGTGGCTACACAAAGCCTACAATGATACCATGCCATGGCCCTGAAAATACCGACATCTCAGTGGGCCATGAAATGATGTCATCACAGGCCCTATGTGGCTCCGCCCACCTCCAGCTGCAAGGCCAGCCAGGAGACAGAAGGAAGGAGAGTCAGTCAGAGGGGCTTCTAAGCTTTCCCTACACGGCTGTCACTCACCTGCACTCGCCCTTTCCCTTCTTGCAGGCACATGGACTTTTCGATGGGAAATTCTTACAATTCCAGCCCTCTTTGTGCAGTTCAGACTTTACAAACTGCAGTTCAACACATCCCTACTTGGGACCAGGGTAGCTGAAAGTCCATATTTTTCAATATGAGACTGTCTGAGTTCTTCTCTTGACTCCACTGCTGAAAAGCAACTTCAGAAGCAGCAAGAAGGGCATCTCAGTAGATCGGGTGAAGTGTAAGAAGCAAGATTGGCACTCTTGTCCAGCTGTCCATTAGCAGGTTCAAACATTCATGTTCTGGGAATTAATTGCTTGGCCAACTCTATTCCAGTGTTTTTGGTTTGACTTGTCATTTATTTTATTTGTTTGCATTTCTATCCCACGCCAGACCGAAGGTCTCTGGGCTTTTTACAGCAGTAAAAACAAAATATAAACTAGACACATTAAACAGTGTCTGAAATTGGACAGGGGAAACAGTCAAGACCTGATGAATCTATTAAGTAAGAGTGCTTGATGCACCTTAGAACGGAGACCATTCCAAAATCTGGGGGCTACCACTGAGAAAGCCCTATTCTGGATCCCATCCCCTTAACTACTGAAGGCGATGATACAACCAAGAGGGCCTCCCATGCAGATTTTAAGGCATGGGTAGGGTGACATTGAAGCTTTGGGACCTTTTTGAACCCATGCCCTTTAGGGCCTTATTGGTTGAAGTTAGGACTTTGGATTGGGCGTGGTAGCAAACTGACAGCCAGTACAGCTCTTTTAAGATTGATGTGTTGTGCATCTGACCAGGTGTTCCAGTCAGCAGTCTGACTGCTGGATTCTGTACCAGCTGCAGTTTCTGTACCGTCTTCAAGGGCAGACCCACATAACAAGCATTGCAGTAGTCTAGTCTAGGAGTTACCAGAGCATGGATAACTGTGGCCAGATCATCACTATCCAGAAACTGTCTTGTCTGATTCATACGGCACAGAAAGATAAGAGTTGGGCGTCATCTGCATATCACGTTACTGGGCTGTGCAAAATCCTATTTAAATATTTCATAAAAACATTTCATTGGATTGATGCTCCTGTACAGCATAATGGTCACCAAGCAAGGCTCACAAAACTGAGCTGCAGAGAAGTGGCAACTGGAAGGAAATGTTTTTCCCTGTAGCTGATCAGTAGCAGAAACACTGGCCTATTTGGTGTGGAGAAGGGCACTCTTTAAATTGCAGTTTCCCTTTTTCCCACACAAGGTGGAATTCTGGTATACCTGCCCACACCTTTGCTACACCTCCAGCCATTCTGGGCAATGGCCAGTAATGATGGGAGCTATAATACAGTTCAATGATGTGTGGAAGGTCCCAGTTGTCATCTTTGCAGCATACGGAGATTACCCTCAAGCAACACACGTCCTACTCCTCATCTACATTGAGGAGTATGTAGATATTCAACATTTATTTTAAAGAATTATGGCAGGTTTACATGGCAGGAAAAATAGCCATTATGAGACAGAGCCACCATTTTGGTTTTCTGCACAGCAATGTTACACCAGTGGCATTGAGGAAAATAAATATAAGAGTTGGCTTTAGACTCTTGGTGCTTAGGATGGCTGGACAGATAAGAGTTCTTTTAATTGGCAGGTGGCCTATCTGAAAATATCCTATTAGACTTTAAATGCAGGCTGTTAACTGTGTCCTACCTCCCTCCATCCCTGTATCATGACCTTCCAGCATTATCTTCTGAATTAGAGTTGATAATTATTTTCTTACAACATCTTAATGTCTTTAGCAACTGCTTGAGAGACCAGGTGTAGTAATTATAACCTCTGTTACCACCATGCTTGGAAAAGCTACAGCTGTTTAGTTGTTTCTAATGCAGCGATTAGAAGAATGAAGCCTCTGTTAGAGACAAGACCTCTCACCTGCAACACTACTCCAAATCAAAGCTTTTCCAGTTAAGATCATCTATTTAAATATAGTTCAAAGATCATGTGTAGCCAAAATGGATGGCATAAGCTGCTCAAGGCTGGTTTCTAGCAGCTGTAGAAATGTATACATGCAATTCCAGATTGAACGCATTAGAAGAGTAAAGAGGAACGTTCCTCTGGGAGTGTAAGAGATCTGTGAAACCTGCTGATATAAACGTTGATTAGCTGCACATCCCAAACTGTTCTGTTGCTTTATTGGTTTTTTATTGTTTGCTCCTTAATGACAATAAAATTTAACAATGAAAATTTTAGATACATCTTTGCAATCCTCTCCTGTTCCATCACAAACACCCACCTACACATGTAATTTAGGCTAACATTATCTGACTGATGAAATGACCTTATGCTATAATAAACTTGCTAATGGTTAAAGTGATATGAGATTATTGTGGTTGGTTTTGTTATCTGGTTTCATGAAGAAGAAAACAGTAGTAGTTACATTGGTCTGTGTGAAAAAAAAGTCCAAAAGCAATTGTAAGCTGATATCATACAAGTAGGTCCCTCAACTTAGGCTGCTACAGAGAAATAGCTGACCTTGCTGCTAAATATGGTAAATTAGCATCCTGTTTTTCAGGCTGAGGAATAATTTTCATCAGACCATCATCCAGTAAACTGGGAAGAAATGTCCTTGGAGGATAATGAAGTTCTGCAAACATACTGGAAATGCTTTTTCACAACGTTGGTATTAGGACATATTTCAATTGTTTGATTTGTATACATGTGTATATGGTTTTGTGTAATAATTTTTGGCTTTTACTTGGTTGGTAAAATGCCACTTTACCAACTTTTCAGCTATGTGTAAGGGTGTGCAAACTGATGTTCTGTATGTTTCAGGAAATGGGCACCCATCTACTGCAACAGCCCTAAGGAGAACCTCCCTCTAGGATGATGATTTCCAAAAGCAACTTACCTTGGTGCCTTGGTAAAAGTCATCTTTTGAGTGAGTGCCCATGAAAGGGAACTGCAGGTGAGTGTGTGGGTCAATCCCTCCAGGGAGGACCAGTTTGTTGGAAGCATCTATCACCTGGAGCCCAGGAACGGAAGGAGCCTGCAGGTGTGCCCCTACTGCCTTCACAACCCCATCCTCCACATACACATCAGCCACTTGGGAGCAGTCATCATTCACAACTCTTCCACCTTTGATCAAAATCTTCTTCATGGCCTTGGTTCCCTTTTCTGCTCCTGGTCCTGAAGTTTTCTCTGACTCCTTCCCTGCCTTAACCAAATATTACCTAGCGAAGTGAGGTGACAGCTGCTGCAGAAACAACTACAAATTCCTGCCACTGAACCTAGACCTGTCCTACAGTTGCATGTGACTTTCAAGCTAACAATTTTAGTGTTTAACTCTTATTTTGCTGGCCCTTTCTTGGCTACGCAAGAGCGAATGCCACAATCTCTGCATAGTCAGCAATCTGTAATTCCCTAGAATTTCTCCTTTCCTCTTCCCTATGTATTCTCCAAGTTGCTCCTTTTTGCAATATCTGGACTAAGTTGCTATAGGGACTTCAGCATCTTTAATAGTTGTGCAGAAGGGGATATTTTAGCCAGTATTGCCCATATTAAAGGCTTTATCTGCTGTAATTCTCTCTTGTAAATTGCTATTAAAGGTAAAAAGAACTCTGATCTCATTCAAGGCTATAAATCTCAAACTATACTGACCCCAGCTATTTTTAAAAATTACTACTGTATAGCCCTGCCTAGGAGTTGAGATTTGTTGGGGAGGGACTGCTTGAAAAAGGTCTTCTCTGTAGTGGCTACCAGGATGCAGAATGATCTCTCTTGAGAAGTAATACACCATTACAGCGCCTGACAAAGACATACTTCTTTACCTAGGTGAGAAAGTAGCTTGTTCTCCTCAGCATTTAATTGCAATGGATTTTATCCTTTCTTCCTTCCCTTCCTCTCTCCTCCCTTCCGATCTACTTAAATGAAGTTCATTTTCACTCAAGAAGTCTTCTACTGGAGACCACTGATGAAGGGTAGAAGGTTGGTGCAAATAGAAGGAAGACATATCGATCTACCAGAAATGCAAAATATCTTTAGACAAAAGATGTTGTCTTTTAAAATGAAATTAAAGTTAAAAATGTGAAAGTTATCTAGATACTCACTTGGGGAACGTTAATTAATTAATGAGAGCATTTCATCCTGCTCTTCATCCAAAGATCCCAGTGCAGATCACAAACCCTAGAAAGCTGTAAAATATCTATTAAAATATAATTCTCCCTTCCTCCCTGACAGGATAATACTTAGAGGGAGCTAAACATCAAAAGCCTGAATGAAGAGTCGTTCTACCTAGGCACTAACATACAAAGGTGTTGCCCGATGTATCCCTAGGAGGCTCTTTGAAAGTTTGTGGGCTACAGCAGAAAAGGCCCTCACATATCTGAAAGTGACAGGACTATAACAAATTCAGGCTCCCAGCAGGTCTATGTAGGAGAAGGGGCTTCTTCAGATTAAAATAGGTAGCAAATAGCTAGCCAGTGCAGATCTCTCTGGTTAGAAATGACTGTGAGTTTTATCTAGGTACTGATGTGGGAATATGAATCACTGTGAGCTGGAGATCAGTTAGCAGGTGAGGACAGATTTCATAGAAAAAAAAATGCATTTTACTGATTGCATTCTCTTCAGCAGCATGACACCTCTCTATTTTTGAATGGGACTTACCAGTCTCAGTAGGCAAACTTACTTTAGTCCAATCCTCTTTTACTGTTCATTCGGTCTTTTGCTGCTTTTTGAGCTTTGAGCTACATCTACACTTCAAAAAGAAATGCCTATGGCCACTGTAGGTGCCTACTGACACCACGCCTGTAATCATAATGGCAACAGGCACCTTGTGGAAATCATGCTGCCACCTTGGCCATGATCAGCCATTGCAAATGGTGCCTCCACGCTTATATGGTGTCTTCTTCAGCTGCCAACTGGAATGCACAAGCAGAGATGTGGCTTTAGGCCACTGAACTGGTCCCTTTCCCAAAGCTTTTAAATTAAGAACAGCTAGTGTTAATACATAATGGTGAGCTAGGAAACGTATCCTTGGTCACAAACTCTCAAGATAACCATAAGGATACTGTTGCATGCTCAGCTAAAGTACTGATGATAGGATTATACCAATATCCCATTCACAGTGCTCGTCAAAACCCACTAATGAGATAAACACACAATTAACTCAAAAGATGCCTCATGAAAATTAAGTATTATTACATATACTCAATAATCTAATCCTCCAGGTTTAGACAGCCAAAGGAAGCACAGGATGGAGTGCTCAGCCCTCTGCTGAAAACATGGAAAGGGGTTATATTTTTAATTATGTTTTATCATTTGATATGTTTTAATCTCATTATAACCTGCCCTGGGACCATTCAGTGAAGGGCTGGATATAAGTTTATTAAATAAATAAAATAAATAAATAAATGGCAATGATATGAAGTGGCTATTTCATGAAGATCTCATAATTTAGAAGTGTGTAATTTTACTTCTACTAGGAAACTAATATTTTATGTAAAAGTCACCCTACAGAGCATGCTTTTATATAAAATATTAGTTTCTCAGAAGAAGCAAAATTATGAGCTTATACATCATGTGACTTTAACCTGTACTGTCCAGACCGCTGAAATGCAGCATAAGTTGTCAATGCGCAATCAGTGATGTTGCAATTAATTTGTTTGCACTGAGGTTCTAACAGTATGATCCTATTCATAAGATCTCCCAACTGATCTGACCAAAGTTCAGAAGAGGAAGGAATTATATGCTAAATTTCTACATGGTATAATACATTTGTCACAAACCAACATAAGCCCACTTCACCTTTTAGAGGTGCCGTACTTTAAAGTTGGTCCATACTTTACAGTATACTTTACAGTTGGTCTGTCTTTTTGAATTAAAGTTCCACTAGATAATGAATACTTTGGTATTTATTTACATAATTCTATATTGTCCTCAGCTCCTAGGGCCTTTACTTCCAGTGACACTCCACTGTGTTACCATTATCAGTCCTTCTGGCTGGGAACTGGGAATTCCCACATAGCCTATTCTGGCTATAAAACACTGTTAAGAAGAAATGAGCTTGTTTAAATCCTTAAAGAGGGGATTTGCTTTGCAAAAAATTAGGGCACATTAACCTCAGTGGTACAAGGAATGTCTATAGCTCAGTGGTAGATCAAACTGCCTGGAAAGCAGAAGATTGACTGTTTAAACCTTAGCTCTCTCCAGAAGAAGAAGAGTTGGCTTTTCTACCCCACTTTTCTCACCCATTTAAGAGGACACAAAGTGGCTGACAAAGCTTCTATTTTTCTCCCCACAATAGAACACCCTGTGAGGTGGGTGGGGCTGTGAGAGCTCAGAAGAGAGCTGTGATTAGCCCAAGGTCACCCAGCTGGCTTCATGGAGCAGCGTGGAGTCAAACCTGGTATGCCCAGATAAGAGCCCAGCTCCCTAACCACTAGACCAAACTGGCTCACAATGACAAACCACTTCTGCATCCTTGCCAAGAAAACTGAAAAGATGTGCCCGTGGAGGTGCATGATCCTATAAGGGAAAGCAATATTGTATGTAGCATCAAACTGGTTGAAACAGAGGCTTTACTACTAAGATTAAAGTATCCTAAAAAAGAAAAAAAATCTAATGTTTTAGACAGTGGTTTCTTTAAAAAACCAATACAGTGCTCAATTAGAACAAAAGTAATACCAAGCTATTTATATTTATGTGTTCAAAATAAATTATTAAAGTTTTTTTGAATTAGTTTTATCTCTTTATAGATTAAAATTTATGTAAGAAAGCAACACCATTTTCACTTTCTGTACAGTCATGTTAGGACTATGCATGTTCACATTTCCAAGTTTAGGTTTGTGCCAGGCCAAGAGAGAGACGGGGCAGCGAACTCTAATCAGCAAGATGTAATTTACATCTGCTTTATACCAAACCCCTCTTTTCTTATACTTGGCAGTTTTCACCAGTTTGAATTATTAATCCTAGGGAAAGAACAACCTTGGCACATACCTGAACTCTCAAGGGTGGGGAAACTAGAGCTGAATTAAAACACAACACATACCTAGTTAGGGTCACTGATTCTTAACTCTGGGCCTTCTCACACGTGTTAGAAGACTGGACGATGGTGTGCTTCTGGGCTTCTTTCATCCACATCTCAGAGTAACCCAGGGAGGCTCCATCTCCTCCTGTCTTCAGAGGACAGACCCTAGACCTGATAAGGCCAAAATGGCATCCTGGTCTGGTCTACAAGTAGACCTCTATTTCAAGGTCTACCCGCATACTACAGGGTGGTATACAGGACCATTGAGGCATATGAACTACCTCCATGGTCCAGTACACTACAGAAGACCCATTTTGGGAGTGTAGGAAGGTGGATTGTCAAAATGCCCCCATGGGAGCTCAGAGCCTTTGGAGGCACTCTATACTGGCTCCAAATATGGTACGGACTTTGTAGCTGTGTGGGAGTTGGCATGAAACAGGCTTTCCCAATCTGAATGGCCTTGTTCTGCACCAGTAGCAATCCATGCCAGATTGGGACAAATTGCTTATTCTGGAGCGGAGCATCCTGCTCTGGTCTGGAATACTGGGAGAAGTGTAGATTTGGTCTCTGTTATAACAGAAGCTCAGTTGGTTTGTGGATTCAAGAAACTGCCAGCTGTTCCAAGTTTTGGTTCAAAGCGCTTTTTTGATCTACAGCGCTCTATCCAGTTTGGGAATATCAGTAATTTAAACTATTGTATTAGGTATTAAGTTAAACCTTTATTTTTGCTTTTAGGAGTGTTTTTATTGTCGCTTTTAGATACTTGATTTGATTGTTAAGTGTTTTAACTTGCAAGCCATGCTGATGTCCTTGGGAAACGGGGTGGAGTATAAGTCGAACAAACAAAGCCCTTGCTCATATAAGATTTCCTATTACCCTGGCCTCCATACGAGAGCCTCATCTTTGCAGCCCCTCCAGTAGAAGTCAGAAGGATGAAATCAGAAAACATTATTTTCTGTAATTGTTTCATGTATAAAACAAGATTTGTCAGACACTGATTTTAACATCTTTCTGATGGCGGATGAGCGTGTTGCTATGTCCCAGGCTGTTTAGAACACAGTTTTTACCAACATTTAGCAGCATGATGCCATGAGATTTTGAGGAAATGGATTAAGGTTCGTAGATTATAAAACTTTTAGTATTTACTGTATGATATGTTTGGTGCTCCTAAAAGCTTTAAAATTGTATTAGGCCTGACGTGTTATAATTGCAATTTCCTTATTCTTTATTCAGTGAAACATACATTTAATGAACAAAAATAAATCATGGGTTGAAGTCTGTTCTAGTGCAACTGAACTCTGTATTACTTGTGGTTACCTATGCTTATGGTTCTTCTTCTCTATGACTTTTCCTGTACTTATGAACAAGTGGAAGTCTGCTGATATTCATGTCATTGTCTCAAGAGCAAAACAGCATCCTGCCTTGCAACATTTCTGAAAAATCCCTAATTTTGATTGTATACTATGTTTTCTACTTGTGTTTTTAACTAAAAACACAAAGAAAGAAAACTGACCTTCAGGTTTCTCTTTAAGAAGTACCTCAATACATAATCATGTTGTTTAATTTGATACATCTTAAAACATTGTCAGCTTTTCTGGCAGTATCACATGAGGAATCCACAAAATTTTAAACATGCTTTAAAATGACATTCAGCAATGTATGTAAAATTTAATAAATAGCATATAGTCACACACAAATACATTTTTCATACTAAATCATTAAGCCTACTCAGGTTGGCAAAGAATAAATATAACAGCACTTGACAATCTTTACTTTCTGAAAAGATGGATTTCTTGATATCTAGTAGTAGCAACAAACACTTGTTGGTCACAAAACTACAAACTATGAATATTTACTTCACACTGTTGCGTTTTGAACCAACAATATGATGTTAAAAAGCCCCTTTGAAATATAGTGATTTTTTTAAAAAAAAGCACAAACTGATGTAATGTAAACCAGTTTTTTAAATACAATGAATAAATAGGAAATTAGTAAAGCAAATTCAATTTCAGCAACAAATAGAAGAAAAACCAAGAACATGGAAATTATATATTTCATTGCTGCATTAGATACTAGAACTTAAAGTGATAGTGCTTGTGCACTAAGATCTTTAGAGACCGTAACATGGTTTTTAGTGCAAATCCCTTTAGAACAAATTTAAAACCCTACAAGGGAGAAGGTCTATTAGCAGTTGGAGCAAATGTTTCCTAGAGTTATATGTACCTATTTCAGCTTTTAAAAAAACATTATTTACAAGAATTAAATGCATATTTTAACTGCTCCAGACATCTATCTTCAAAGACAGATGAAAATTACTTCAAATTTTTACACCTCATTTGGTTGTACCATACTAGACCAACTTATTAAAGTCAATGTTATAAAAGCTACAAAAGATTTTTTTTTGCTGTAAGTTTATCTAAGTTAACTGCTTTTGAACCTTTAAAAGAAAAAAATACATAGTGTATTGGAGAAAGACTTTCTTCCCTCTGAAAAGTTCACCATGATGACAATCAGTAATTAGATAAATATAAACCACAAGAGGAAAAAAAGGGGTACTTTCAACAATAGTCAGTCTGGATTATATTAAATTAAAATTAAATTGACAGTAATATGTTGGACTCATTTCAAACACGAATAAATATTTTTTACAAACTTGCTTGACAATCTGCAATTAAGTGGCAGGAAGAAAAAAAAGTGGTTGAGCAACTACGTTACTGTTCTGAATTACCATCATGTTAAAACTATCTGAAACAGAGGGTCACTTCTCATCACACTTACTTTTTCTGCTCAAATACTTAAAAAGTGTGAGTGGACAGCTGGCTACAGATGCATGCCTCTGTAATGCTTAAAATGCAAATGTTCGGACCAGCTTGAAGCACACATATTGCAAGCCTCCATAAAGCTCATTTGCTTTCACAGACAGCTCTCATTGCAGTTGTTTCCCTGTTTCAGGCTTTAAGGATACTAGTAGAAAGAGAAGTTGTAGGAAAAGCCCTCAGAAATGACCTTTAAGGAACAACCAAAGCATGACAGATGCACACTATGTATGTTGACCTGGAAAAACTTCTTTTAGTTATCTGCATGACAATGATTCATCCATTCATGCAAGTGTTTAAGAAGCATGATTTGTCCTGGATTTGTTTAAAAAGAAAACCATTAATTTTTCATTAATTATGAAGTACAAAACAATCACCAATATTGCTCCAGCTTGCATACACTTTCACTTGTTCAGGCCATACTTAACAAAGTAGCAAAGCCTCATCATCACTAGTCTCACTTTTCAGTGTTGCTTCTAAGCAAGTGTCAGGTATCTGGGCAGTATGTACTATTCCACACTGCTCACAGGGGCCATCTCGATTACAGGACCGTATTCCACTATGTGTTGCACTGAAAGGCTGTCTAAGCCCTTGTCCTTGGTCTGAAGTGAGATCAAGAAGAGGTCTTGAACAGTCATTCACATCAAAGTCTGATGCTACATCAGAAGACGGAATTAATAGTTCAACATCGTCATCTTCATCTCTTCCTCCATCGACCCCGTTATCAAGCTGTCTCAAGGGACTTTGGTTCTGATTTACTGGGCTTGATCTCCCTAAAGTGAAACGTACCCATCGTAATCGTTGAGTCATACGACTTAGAGCACTAGAAAACTGGTGGCGTCCTGGACTAGAACTTGGAGGTTCCACATTTGCTGTTTCTCTTCCACTGTCCGTACTACAACTAGTATTCTGAGTTGAGGAAGCTGCGCAAACTACTGTTGCTTCCACCGCTGTTGCGGGAGGGACTTTCTGAGGCAAGGAGGCAGCAACACCACCAACAGCACCTGCTGTGTCCCTACGTTCCGTTTCTGTGTCTGTATCATCAGATTCTACTGAAAAGAGGTTTCGGTGAGAGCTGGTTCTTTCAGCTTCTCTGTTACTATTCTGGTTGGCTATATCATCTCCATCCGATGAAACCAATGCCAGGGAGCCAGAGTGACGAGATCTTGCAAAATTAAATATTTGGTTCCAAATGTTACTTGAACGACCAGCCATTGGGAGCCTAATAGAGGTAAATCCAAGTTGAGTTCGCACTGCTAATCTCAGATTTTCTAAAACTGAAGCCTGCAAAACAAAAACATGGTTAAATCAAATACCGCAGATGGAAATACAGGTTAAAAATGATGGCAGAGCTAATGCCATCTCTGTTCCTGAGACTGAACTAGGTGGATCAGGCAGCTATTTAAGCACCAGAGGCCCAAGTCAGAAGCTAAAAGGGCGGTAGCCAAATAGCATTTGTCATTGTATTTTGTAGGTTTGTACAACTTTGGCTTGTCCAATTTTTAAATGATGCTCAGCAGTATTTCTTTTGTGCAGTTGTTCCTTCTTAGTCACAATTTTTGCATATTTGCAATTTGGAAAATGTACAGTGTCACAATTAATTGTTACACATCATTCAGAGCCAATGTTTTGGCTGCCATTTTTGCTACTGCTTTCTGAGCTCCTTTCTTTAGCTTTTAGCTGTACCAGCTGCTATTTTATTTTTTCATCAGCCCCTCAACCCTGCTTTCTCTCTTCTCCATTCAGGGTTCATTTTAAAAAAGTTTTCTACCTACCAGAGCCCTACTGCTGTTTCCTTACACCTTTCCTCTTTGTTTTCTTTCATTTCCCACTTTTCCTTTTTACCATTTCTTTCCTTCCCATTAACAGCTTTGGCCTATGGGAAACTGAGGAAATGTTCACTGGCCAATTCTTCTAACCCTTAATATTCCCTAATTGGGGTTTCTTTGCCAATTGGTAGCCTTTGATAATGGTATTATATTATATTTGAATTGTAGTTTCTTCTGGAAACTACAATTAGTTCTGTATTTGAGTCAATTTTATTTTTTCAAGTAAGATCACAAGAATTGGCCCACTGCCATCTAAGTTCAGCAGTCTCTATTCTCACAGCGACCATCCAGTTGTACGAGGAAGCCCATTAGCAGAGTACAAGCACACAAGAATGTCTTGTTCTAAAACTCTCAGCAGCTGGCCTCTAGAGGCATACCACCTCCTAGTGGTAACAGTGCTAATAGTCACCGATAGCCTTGACTTTCATGAAGAGCGGAGGAAAATCAGTAAGAGGTACATTAATGTTTCCCTTAAGTAAGTTGTAAGAAAATCCATTTCTGCTGAAAGAGTATACAGATAAACTTAAAACTTACTGTCAAACTTGTTTCAATATAACTGACTGCACTGGGTGAAGAAATGTTTAAAGAAAATACAATCTGCATACATTTTCAACACATTTATTGAACCAACTGCCTGGTGATGATTATAAAGATAAAACATTAACATTGTGTATCCAAAATTTAAACCACATTTTAACTGTTCACTTCCTTTCAAATCAGGGCAAATTGTCCTAAAATTTAACAAATTTATTTGGACAAAGTTATGGAAAAACTGTTCCCATCTCACTGATCATCAAATTTACCAGTGTTTGTGGAACATTAGCTTACAAAACAATAATGCAAAAGCAGCAAACACGACATTGAAACAAAAGCTACTATACAGTTAGATATTTATTTTTATTAAAGATTCCTACATATCAAAGAGCTTTTGCACTGCTCTGAGTAAACACTCTATCCTCCACTGCCTTGGAGGATAGATTGCAAGAAAATTCTGCACTTAATTTATGCTCATGCTCATGAAGAGACATTTTTCATGCTCACACTATAATATTATCCATATTCTATCTGGGTTTTCAGGCAGGACTGGCCAGTTTTATGCTCAGCTTTTGCTTGAGGGCCTGGGTGATAGTAAAAGTTGGCAGAGCAGCTACAGAAATTAGGAAAACAATGTCAAATGAATTTAAGATCTTACTGATTTTATTGTTAATTTTTTATTTTTTGTGGTGCCTGTCTAGGAATGCATTACTGATTGAGTGTAACTGACTCTGTATAGGACTAGGAAGCTATATCCAGTGTCACGAAGACCTGTGTCTGTTGTTTTTACTTTAGGTTAATTACAATAACTGAAATAGAAAACCATAGGTATCCCTTTGCTTTAAGGCAAATCAATGATTGCCAACAATTTTAAATAAAAAGAACTAGAGAATTCTATACAACAAGGTTCTTAAGCGCCACCATGTGGCATTAAAATATAACATGCAAAGTACTTGCACTGGCTATTACAGTAACATTTTTCACAAACATTAAATTACTTTCAATGGAGCTGGTGTTTTAACAAGCCAAACATGGCATAGAAACAGTTTCAAACAGCAACTTCTCATGTTACCTACAATACAGTTTGTGATAGTAACTTAGAAAGTGCCTAAGCCCTCCATTCTGAAAATCACTAGCAATTTTCCACCATTTTAGAGAATCTCATATCACTGTAGTTTGTAAGACCAGTTCTAGTCTAGTGAAGGTACCTTCACCTTATATGTCTAGGGAGGAAGTGAAGATGCATCTCTTTGTCTTAGCCTTTGGTTACATAGGAATACACTGTCTCTTCCCACTTTACAGACACAGTTATTGTTTTAATATATACTGTTATTTTAATATATATCTGATTTTAAATGTTGTTACCTGCCTTGAGACCTTGAGGTACAGGGCGGGACAGAAATACAAATAATAAATAAATGGAACAAATAAATAAAACAGCAGAACCATCAGGTAAAATTAAAACAAGAGACAGGTCACAGTGATCACCTTCCAAGGTACAAAGTGCACCAACTTGAGTTTACTGGAGTTAAGTGGAGTAAACCTTAGTTAAGTACTCAGATCCTTAAAAGTCTTGATCCTTATTAATAAACATAGCAAATAAAGCCGTGCCCCTACCACGCTCTTAAATAAGGAGGTATAAGTACTGTGGCTGGGAAACAGAAGAAGACCTAGGGCTGGCTACTACAGCCGCACTCTTGTTGTTTCTATCATATTTTCCCTCAGGCACGTATAATAACTATGTCCACTTTTGGCTACGCTGGAGAAGCAGGAAAACAAAACCTGGGCTGGCTGCTAACTGTGTGCTTGCTGCTTCTACAACATCATTCTGCCAGGAAGGGATAGGAAGTGTAGCAGCAGCTATGTGCTGTTGCTTCCACCGTACTGTTCCCCACAGGGGGATATAATATAGTGGCTTTTTTTCTGCTGGGCGAAAGAAGTGGAAAAACTCTGGATTATATGTTGTTTCTTTTTTTCTATTCTTTATCGAAGGGTGCCTCCAGATGACATGAGGCAATGTGGGATGTAAAGAAGACTCCATGATTGCCTCTTGTCATCCACTGCCATTTGGAAGAAAAAATGTAGGCTTGTGTCTATTGGCAGTTTTGTCTATTGGCAGTTTTGGGAATCAGCTTGCTGGAGCTACTGGAAACCAGCTGCGCAGCCACCCATTTCCATCAGGTTTTGCATGCTTGGCTGTCTTCCAGTAGTCCCAAGCAAGCTGATTCTGAAAGCTACTGACAGACACAAAGGTAAGTATCACTATTACAGGAAATATACAATCATTGCTGGATTTCAAGTGATATTATGGGTTTTCCCAATATAGTACTGTGATAATTGTGGATTTTAGCTTGAGATCACGCAATTTGGGCTTACTAAGTGAAAAACTACTCCTGGTGCAACAAATTTTCAATTAACATGCAAGGTCTTACCTGATTTGGTGAACAGACAGGGAAATCTTCAACTGGTGGAATTAACCCCTGAGCAATCAGCTGTCCATAGGAAGGAGGGGCTTCCCTTCTTAAAAGCTCTGCCTCAACTCTTGACAACTGTGTCTCAAACGATCTATTAAGGAATACAAATAGATTATATTGACACAAATTAACTCTCATGAGCAAGATCATTGTCTTTGTTTTATGTTCTCTTTCCTCTTTTGTTTACTAATGTCAAATTTTAGCATGTAGCCTCTCTAATTAGCAGCCCTGGGCTGAGAGCTGCTCAGTGGATTCAGCTTGTCTGATAAGCACATCACCTAGATTGTGAAAATCTGTCCAACTGGTGAAAGTGATATGCAATGGATAAGGCCATGGAAGCAAATCAGAGATGCCTTGTGTCATGCAGAAAGGGGGAAAAGGTAGACAAGCTGGAGGGAGGCCAGTGTGTGATGCAAGGAGGCTGGGTTTGCAAAGGCAGAAGTGGGGTACAAACTCAAGGAACCATTAAGAATATAACAATATAAGAGAAGTCCCGTTGAATTAGGCCAAAGTTGATCTAGTGCAGCATCCTGTCTCAGATAGTGGCCCATCAGTTGCTTCTGGGCATTCTTAAGCAGAAGACAGAGACAAAACTTTACCTCTTTACAGGCATCCTGCCTGTCTCTCCAGCCAGGAGACAGTACCTAGGGTCATTTCTGTGCCTACCATAGTTAATCCAGATTAAGTAAATCTGGATCTTCAGAATCTGTTCCTTGGGAAATCCATTCTTTGTAGTTCCAGATCTAAACAAAGACATGCACTCTGAGGGCCTTTCTGCATTTAGCCTTATTCTTGAACATATCTCATAACAGGGGACTGTTATCCGCATGCCAATGCAGACTATGGCAGATCCCAGATGAGGCCTGCCACAGTCTGTATTAGCATGTGGCCAACAGACCCCTGTTCTGAAATATGTTCCAGAATAAGGCCAAGTGCAGAAAGGGCTTGAAATCCGGTCTTCCAGGTGCAGGAATTGGTTGCAGACCCCTTTAAAGGGGGTCTAGGGTTAATGTTGAATATGGGGCCTAAAGACACCATTAGATCTGGAACATGATGATGCTCATGAGGACAATTTGATTCCAATGGGGTCTTAATGAATGAAGCTCACAGAAAACTTCAGTGGAGGACAGGCTTATCCGTGGCTATTAGAAATAATTCTAGGGCTGTTTCCACACGGACCCCATAGACCCATTAAGAACTCAGTTGGCGTACCAACCAGGTTCTTAACGGGTCTATGGGGTCTGTGTGGAAACAGCCCTAGAATCATTTCTAATAGCCACTGATAAGCCTGTCCTCCACTGAATTTGTCTAACCCTTTCTTAAAGCTACCCAGGCTGGTTGCTGATACCACCTCTTCCAGTGGTATTCTAATCTGAATCCCTGGTTCTCTCCATAAATTAGCTAAAACCATAAGGAGGTGTGGAGACCACGCCATACCATGGAGACAAAGTGAAGAACTTTCCATGAATATGCAGAGTAATGTTAAATAAATCATGAATAAACCTGCATCTTAGATTTTTTTAAAAAAAGCTTACCTTCGTTCAAACATTCTCAGTGAGTAAAGCTTACAAGTACACCCCAAAGCAATTACAAGAAGCAGCCCACAAATAAGGCTCCCAATGACAGCAGCAGTTATTACTCTGGTGGGCACAATAACTGGACAATTCTCTTCATCACTGCCATCACCGCAATCGTCTTGAGAATCACAAACCCAGCTTTCAAATACGCATCGGTTATTTTTGCAATGGAAGTTTCCGGGCTGGCAAAAGAAACAATTCTTTTCATCTGAGCCATTAGGACAATGATTTTGGTAGTTGCAGCGATCAGAGCGTGGATAGCAGGCACCATTTCGAGCACAAGGAAATTCTTCTTTTTGGCACATGGTACAGTTAGTTTCATCCCTACCATTAGGACAGTGCCAGTAACCATCACAGCGCTGCTGTTCAGTATAACAGCCCCAGTTTCCACCACATGGAATTTCCCATGGCAGACAAAAGCCGTCGACTTGATATGTAGCATTAAATCCTCTTGCAGCATTCACTTTGTCAGCACAAAAATGTACTCTGATCTGACCAGAAGATGAAACAACTGTAAGAGGAGCATGTGAGTCGAATGCCGTTAAAACACGCAATAGCTTGCGTGGATTCTCTTCTAATCCATCATATATTTTGACATAGTCCCCATAACCAGTACCATCAAGTTTAAAATCAGTGAAACGCAAAATAACTTTGCGATGATCACCAGTGTCTATAAGCCAAGTGCAGTTGCTTCCTGGAGGATAAAAGTCTGGATAGTTGGGAGAATTGAAAGTACCATAAAAATATTTTAACAACTGTCCACATGCTGGCACACCACAGTCTATTTCATCTCCCAAGTCAATACAGTCAAGGTTCCCATCACATTTTGAGGATTCTGGAATGCATGTGTAAACATTGAAACGAGACAAACACTGGAACTGGTTATATGCGCATGGCTGGAAGGGAACAGTAGTTGGAGGATTAGCTTTGGCACAGACTTCTTCATCAGAGTTGTCACCACATTCATCCATGTCATTACACTTCCAAGATTCTGGAATGCATTTCCCATTAGCACAATGGAACTGGTTACAATCACAGCTTGGTTCACTGGATTTCCCTAGAAGTTGTACAATAAAGGCAAAACAAAGTATTATTTTCTTTTTAAAACACTTTCAGGCCTTAAATTCTCAATTAGGGTTATTGTTAACTACTACAAGCTTTCACTTTTCAATTAAAATGTCAGCTGGAAATTGTATTTTAATACATTATATGAAACTGTATACAGTAACAGATTCAGCTGAATTCAACTAGTATTTTTTAAAGATTGAGAGGCTCAAAAATTAGACCTCAGGATGTTGCCAAAGTTGCTTCCATCATGTTTCACCACAGAACAATCTGTCTAGGGCGGTGGGAAACTGCACTTCAGGAATACCTGGAGGGCCACAGTTTGAACCTACTGAGTTTGACAGAAAGGAGTCTTCCTCTCCCCTTCCCTGGATTTGCAGTACAGATCAACTCAATGCAGCTAGAAGCAGCATCTTCCATTGTTCCAGGCGGGAGAGGATATGTAATAAATCCTATACTGCCTGAGACAGAAGAAGGAAGCACTGGCCAATCTTGCTGGTCTGATGTAGGTGGGATGAGATTTCATAGTTTCTTCAAAGCCCTTGGCAAGCAATCTGACTTTCATTTTCCCTGCACTGGGCAGCCTGGACCAGGCAAGCTCCTTTTTGTGGTTTCTGGCAGCAAAGCCTATTTTTGCCAAGGCTGACTTTGCAAGTGATTTGTGGGAGCAGATGGAGGAAGATGAAAGGGTAGAGCAAAGTGGCGGCAGTCATACTGCTGCTTTTTCTGAGCTACCTGAGAGGAGCTCCTAAGGGGCTGGCTGAAGTGGTAAGGACTGCTCAAAGTAAACTGGAATATTTATCCATATGATTTGGCATTGTCAGAGAGTTCAGGTGTTTTGGAAGGAAGTAGAAAACATGATCAATAATATATACGCACTTAATATTAATTTAAATGAAAGGATAGTAATATTTCAATTGGATTTGGAGAATATAAGGCCAAAAGAGACTAGGGAAGTAGTTTGTTCCATACTTAGGACGGCTCAATTGGTAGTAGTAAATGGATGGAAGGATGCATCCAAATGGGAAATACAGAAACTGTATGAATATATAATAGCCTCGATTGCAGTAGAGGTTCGAGAATGTCGGGAAAATTTTGAAAATGATTTAGTAAAAATAAGAAGGTGTAAAAACAAATGGATGGAGGTTAAGAATTACCTGGAAGCGAGTGTCAGAAGTGAATTAGTTAAATTACAGTTAAGAATTGTATTCCAAATGTAACCCTTAGCTCATAAATGTTATTGAATATTCATTATTTAGGGGGGGGGAGGGGGGGGAGGGGGGGAAATAAGGGAAGAATGTATAAGTGCATAATTATGTAAAAATTTTATTTAAAAAAAAAAGGACTGCTCAAAGTAAACTGAGACTTAGAATCTAGGACTGGAACGAGAACTGAGGCCAGTGGTTGTAGCAGTAGGAGTGGTCTCTGAACTTTTTTGTAATTGTATTGCTGCACTAATTTACCCTGAGAGGAGAAACAACTGAGTCTTGCGCTGCACCTGTGAGACTCAAGCCTTTACTGAAGCCTTTGCCATGGCCTCCTCTATGTTTAAGTTCCAGCTAAAGATAGAAGAAAAGAAAATCACCAGAGCTGGTTGTTGCTGCAATTTCTCTTTTGACATTTTTGAGCTGTCTTGTATTAATTGATCCTATTGTTCATTTTGTGTACTGTAATTTCTTAGATTACATACTAGAGTTATGTACATTGCTTATGATATATATTTGATGTTTTATTTATTGAAATGGATTTTCTTACTTGCTACATTTGTCTGATGTGATGATTCTATATGTTATTTTATGCTGCTCTTTGGTGAAAGGGGCGTTATAAATAAATATTATGTATGTATGTATGTATGTATGTATGTATGTATGTATGTATGTATGTATGTATGTATGTATGTATGTATGTATGTATGTATGTATGTATGTATGTATGTATGTATGTATGTATGTATGTATGTATGTACGTATGTAGTCTCATTCAAACCCCCTCCTTTCTTCTCTGGGGTACTTATACTGCTGTTTCCTGGTCCTGACCTAAGCATGAAAGCTCACAGAAAATGTGGTTGCAGGCCTGAATCTTTTTAGTCACTACTGGCTATTAGGCAACTGCACTTTTGTGCCCTGGGAGTAAGTAAGTTTTAAATCTGGAATGGACCTGGTCACACCTACTTGGTTGCTGCCCTCCCAGCGCTGAGTCTGGCTAAAGGCAAGCCTCAATGTGCAGGAGGGGCACTGCTCCTACCCTCCCCTGCTATGTTGAATTACACCCCTGCCCCTCCATTGTGCCAAGACTCCCCCACTGTTTCGTGTAACACCCCTGCCCCCCCTACCATGTGGAGACCACCCCTGTCCTGCTGAGTCTCCTCCCTGTCCCCCACCTCTGCCATCCCCTTCTCTTTTTGCCTTCAATCTTTCCCAGCATCAGAGTCCTTTCTAGTAAATTTTACCTTCTCACTAAGTGACCAAACTATCTGAATTTAAAAATTACTTCTTAATCAATCCAGTAGACGAATAAAGCCCATATGAAAGGAAGCATACAAACACACAGAGCCTGTTTTATACATTTTTTAAAGAAACTGATTCATTTGGACAAAGTACATAAACAATGTTATTATTCCATATTTCTAATAATTATGTTTCATATCATATCACATGGCATACTCACCACTATGATATAGTTAGGGACAGGAAAGACAACTGTAAATATTCCATACTGTACTTTCTTTTTCAGTTGCTACATAGTATCTCAACCTTTGTTGTCTTATAGCTAATTTTATAACATTTGTTAATTTTCCCAATAAAGCTATATTTTACAATCTTTCTTTCAAAAATCAGGTTGCATTTTGGACCACAGTTTCCAATGTTTCATTATCATTATTCTGATGAAGTCTCCCATACAGACTTAACCGAGTACTAAGATTTTAGGGAGAGGAGTAGTCCCTCCTCCCTCAGATGAAAGACAGCTTTTTCTGTAGTGGCTCCCAGATGTTGGACAAAACTCCCTCTGGGCATTTGCCAGGTGCCTACATTATATAGTTTTTGCTGCCTCTTCATTCATGCATCTTCAGTCAGGAAGCTTGTATTGCTCTTGCCCCTCCAGTGTACCTGTTGTCACTTTCATTTGCACCAAAGCAGGTGAAACTGATTCACAGTCGTTTATGCTTCCTAAATTAACAGACTGATATTCCTAAAGGTCAAGTGACTTGGGGTTATACTGGGATGCTTAAGTGTTTCCTTAATTTGATCTGGTTAATAAATTTTATATTTTTTGTATTAACAACAGTAATCTTTTTACATTTATAGTGATCTCGCTATCTAGATACCTTAACATGACTCATTCTTACTTAGACATTTATTCTATGTATAATGCATTTTGAAACTTTTTTGTAACTACAAGGATAGGTCTATCTGTTCTAATCATGGCTTGAATTGATTTATAGTAGCTTTCAATTAATTCTGTGACTCAGGAGCTAAACTCCACTGTTCTGAATAATTAAGGAACCAAAGGTTTTAAATATTTAAAATTTTAAAGAATGTGTAGTTAACAGTAGAGTGTGCTTTCAAATGTCTTAGGAACAAAATTCTGTTTTTTGTCTAGTTTATAAGGGAAACTTGTTCACCCAATACAAGATTCAAAACAGAAAACGGTTAGTTGGAACAGTTCTGATTATTTATTTATTTGCATTTTTATTCCACCCTATACCTGAAGGTCCCAGGGCAGGTTGCAACCAAAAAACTGAATATAAAAGAATGACACTAAACTGGTTTTGAAAGTTACCTGTGAAATAAGTCAATCTGAAGCCCTTCCTTGATATGCTGTCATCTGAATGAAATCTGATCCAAACATGTTCCTGTGAAGAAATGTACGGAGATGGAATTGAAGATCCACATACTCTGTAACTCTCCATGTTTTTGTAGGTCCCTATTGTTAGGGAATCTGAGCTGCATCGCCGTGATCCTTGAACATCAAAATCCTGAAAACTACAGAAACAAATAATATCTTATTAACTCATTATTCAAAGATTATTTTAGGGGCAATTTGCAAACAGTAACATGTATCACAATAAAAGTATAAAGTCAGCAATAAAATCAAACAAAAATTTCTATAATCAGCTGTTGGGTAACTAATCTTTCCTGCAAAAAAATTCATTAAGACTGGGCACAGAAAGGTCAATAAGCTCCAAGAATGAAGGACGAGAGCTAAATGGAAGTTTGGAGGCAGGGGAAGTGAAGAAGAGGAAGTAAAAATGAGGCTACAGGAGACACGGACAGGAATAAAAGGTATACCTGGGGGCTGCAGGAAGTGGGAGGGAGAAGATAAGGATATTTGATGGTAGTGGGCATGGTGGACAGAAATGGAAAAACACAGAAGCATCTGAAAACACAGAGCCTGGTTTCATAAGTGAGCCTAACCTCTTGTAAAAGGCACATAAAAAAGCCCAAATAAAACCTGATAGTGTCCGAAGAACTGTTCGGTCCACTTATCTTTGATCTAAGGAGTACAATCATGGTCTCTTTATCATTAACGCAAGTGTGATTTTTATGTTATTATTGAGGTGGTCTGATTACTAATACTAAAAATCCAGACAGTGAATTCTGTATTGCACAAGGCCACAAATAAACACTGTCTTAGGGGCAGCAGTTGCCAGCTTTCAGCAACCACAGCATGGATTAAGGATGTGCAAATCAGAGTTTGTGTTTGCAAATTTAATTGAATATTTCAAATCTGCAGACATTTGCACTGAATCAAAAATCTGGGTTTTTTTAAATATCCAAAATTTTATCAAAACAAAATTTTATCCTGCTTCTGAAAACAAACAATTAGATTGAACGCTTGCATTTCACTGTGTTTTTGGTCTTGAAAAGGACTTTTTCTATGGGAAAAGAGGTCTTTTTTCTTTGCAAAAAAAAAAAAGTTTAGAACTAATGCAAAAATCTTTAACAATGAAAGAAATTATCAGTTTTTTAAATTCAACAGCAAAACAAATGTGAACATGCACCTCCCTAGTACAGACTATACTGTACAAGGCTTTATCTCAGTAACATATAATTTTACAGAGATTAATGGCTAGCTAATAGTAAAGAGTTGTTTAGCTCTTTCTCTTCACCCTATACAGTCACATATTTCTCCTTATGAGAAAGCTACTACATAATATGAGAAGGATATGTATGACATGCCTATAGTGATCATTTGTAAACCTCAAAACACAATGCTATATGCTGACACCTTTGCAATCTTACACAAAGTTTCAAACCCCAAATATGTCACTATTGCATAAAAAAAACCCTTTATCTGACCTGTTGAGAAATATCTTTTATCACCTATGAAGTTTGAAAATTTAACCCTGCCTCATTTACAGACAATTGATATATTACAGGTTCCATCATCCACACTTAATGCCAGAATACAGATTTAATCTCCTTTCCTAACAGAATCTTAATACTGTAATTCAAAATACTTTTGTTTCCCATATCTTGAAGATATCATTACCTCCAACAATCTTTATGGAATTAAGTCATGAACTGAAATATTTACAGCAAAAACACGGTTTGGGACTGTTCTGAATTTAGTACAAAAATGTCCATTCAAAAAAGAGCTTGTTATGAGTTAGGAACAAAACCAACTCCTGCTTTGTCAGAATCTTATGAGTTAGAACAGAACAGAACCTGCAGGTTTGGAAAGACTATCATTTCCTGTTGCCTGCTGAAAACTGGAGCTTTATCTAGACCACACTTTATCCATGTTATTTGGATAATCCTGGGTAAAGCCCCCCTGGATCATCCATGCATTATTCTGGATTATTTAAATAATGCAGATTAAATAAGTACTGTCTGGAGGAAGCTTAAGTGATAGAAGTCTTTTCTCCTCTTTCAGCAGTGGACTTAGGCCAGAAAGAGGGGATTTAGGTCAACTGGAATTCTTAGAATCCTGCTGTAGGAAAAGAGCACTCAAAAAGATTCCTCCATCATAGTTTTTGAGTTTTGACCGGAGTCTGGGCAAAGCTCCAAAAGTGTTCCATTCACATCCTGTCCGACACCTATACTTTTGAGCTACTTTTTGGTCACTTTCCATTTTATTTTGCAGTTTGTTTTCTGCATACGACAGACTTCTAGGAAAAATCAATAACGCATAAGGAGAAGTATATCTTTTACAGTATTTATCTTTTATCTAAGATGTTTCTCTCTCTTTTCACAGCTGTTGTCTGGACTGTACATTGTGTGCCTATTTTGTCTGCTGATAGAATTAGAAAACTGTTGTACCTTCTTTTTCTGCTCACCTGCTTCCCAAACACAACTCAGCCCCTTTTGCTGAAGGCATCTCTTCCCATCTTAAGAAATGTTGACTATGTGCTATATTATTCCCTATAATAAAAATTACTGTATTGTTTATAAAATACTTTTATCAGAGCTGTGCAACTGTGCACTTTCATCCTGTTTGTTACATTTCTGTTATTGTATGCGTTAAAAAAACCCCAACAAGCTAAAGTCACTATATCAGTGATGGCGAACCTTTTGAGCTTGGTGTGTCAAAATTCGCAAGAAAACCTAGCTTAACTCGGGTGCTGTGTCACATCTAGAAATATCCATAATTTTGTGATATTTGTAGCTTTAGTAAAAAAGTTATATTTTTGATATGTGTATTTTATTAAAAGCAAAAACAAATAATTCTTTACATTTGCTGAATCTTCAACTGAAAGGTGGCATCTTGTACACTTCAAGAACAAGCAAGCACTACAAGTCCAGGTGCCAGGGTGACCATGTGTGTCACCCAAAAGGGCTTGGCGTGTCACCTGTGACACACGTGTCATAGGTTGGCCATCACTGCACTATTTGTTTGAATGTTATGAATATTCATGCACATCCCTACCAATAACACCAGTACAGAAACACAAAATTCAGTAACTAAACCCCATAAATTGCACTGCCTAAAAGGGGAAGGGCAGCTGCTTCTTCAGTCAAAGGCTAGAATAAAAAGGTACACCGTCACCCCAGACTTCAGGATAAATGCAATAAAATATTTACAACAATTTCTGAGCAGAAATATCTACAGCATTGAATTTTAGGGTATAAACCTTTCCACAATGTATTATAGCCCCAAATTACCTTATTGTGACAATTTCCCCTGGATTTGCCCGGATATACCAACTACAGTTCAATCTCCCAGGATATTCAAGAGGCCAACCCGGACTGGTGATTATTCCGCTCTGACCTTTAATTTGTTCTGGAATATCTCCACAAGCTGAAAAATATGTAAACTGAAATCATTACATATGAACATATTTTTGCAAATTAAGATTTAGCATATTAACAAGTATTCGAAGAAAGTAGAAGCTTATGACCAGCTGTATTAAATCTGCATTAGTTTCATCAGAAAATAAATTTGGTTTTTGATTTCTTAATTCTATGAAAAATAAGGATTGTGGGTGGAATTTAATTTCACTCAGTAAACTGTGGTTCTTTAGTTTTCAGAGGACCTCCTTAGCACTGAAATGTCCCAGAAGGCAGCTAAAAAATAAATGAAGAAAATCTCAAGGTGAACATGACAGCACTAGAAAGACCACATCAATGGGGTCACCATAGGGGTGACAGTGGCCAAAGTTTAGGTAATAAAAGTCTTATTACTTGAGGTAATTTTTTCCTTTGCCTTGACAGAAGCAGCCATATATTTTCCCAAGGCACTGGATAATTATGAAGAAGCCTATCTGGACAAAATAATTGAAAATGGTAGATCAACAACTGCAGTAATACCCTAGGGAAGAAGAATATTCAGATTTCCTCAATCTGATATTAGGCCAAGTTGCTGCTTCAAAAATAGTTTTGGTTGCCCTACCTGATGTCTTGTATAAGGAAAGAGACAAAGGAAGTGTTTTCTTCTTGATTCTCTATTATATTCTAGAGATTACTTATACCATTAACTACAACATCTTAATGGAGTGGGCTCTATGACTTAGGCATGAGAATAATGCTTTACAGATGTTTCTTCTACCTATGGGATTTGACGCCAGAACACAGCTGGCTCTGTTCAGATTCATGACAGTTGAGCTTCTGGGTTCTGCAGAGCTCCATGTTACTTCCCAAACAATGCAAAAAATTATTTTTGAAACATCTTTCAAACTCTGGTCCTCTATACTATTCAACCAGCATAAATATTCAGCATCTAAAGGGCTGATGGCCAATAAACTGACTATATCCCGGTGGTTCATAAGAGGCTCTCAGTCTACTTGTTTTTTTTTTTTTTTTGCTGGTTCTGTTTTTAATAAGAGAACATACTTTGGAGGTCCTTCTAGATTCGACATTGTTGTCATTAATTTACAAAGGGCAGTACAAAAATAAAAATACGGTGCCTAAATATATAACATAATACAAACAACCTTAGTATATGCATAATTTTAAACACATATAAGATGAACATAGAAATGCTAGGATTTTAAAACTTGAATCCCAAATGTCCTCAGTGAGCACCCATGCCTAGATTTGTCTGGTATACCCACTGCAACTTGTGGCTTCAGAACTCCACGCTTTGACTACCTCAACTTATTGCCTAACTTGACCTTCAAGGATCATTGCCTTGTTGTGGTAGAGGGGCTTCTGCATCTCAATGAAGCTATTAACTGTGCCATGCAGGGCCACCAAAGATGGACAGATCAGACCAAATGCAATCTCCCAGAGAAGAAAATGGCAATCCATTCCAGTGTCCTTGTTAAGAAAATCCCATGGACAGTATCACAATGATAAAAGGTGTGACACCAGAAGATAAGTCTCGCAGAGCATAGGGCCAGAGCTGTAGATGTGTAAAATCAAAGTCCAGTGCTATAAAGAACAATATTGCAATGCAAGATCTATGAACCAAGGTAAGCTGGTCAAACATTAAATGCTAAGGCCGGGCACTGACATCTTCGGTGTCAAGTGAACTAAAATGGACAGTAATGGGCAAATTAATTCCATTGACCATTATATCTACTACAGTGGCCAACAATCCCTCAGAAAGAATGGGGTAACAAGCCCTCACAGTCAAAAAAGCACACTGGTTACAATCTTAAAAAATAATGGCATGATTTCTGCTTGGTTCCAAGGCAAAACCGCTCAACATCTTAGTAAGCCAAGTCTATGCTCCAACCACTGATGCCAAAGAGGCTTAAGCTGACCAGTTTAATGAAGACCAGCAACACTTCCTAGAATTAACATCAAAAAAGTCACTTTCATCAAAAAGGATTTGAATAAAGGGATAACTGTAATAACAACAAACATTGTCATAGAGTAGAAAGTGAAACAGGGCAAAGATTAGTAGTGTTTTGTCAAGACAACTTGCTGGTCTTAGGAAACACTCCTTTCCAACAGTCCAAAAGACAACTCTACAGAAGGGTAACATTAGATGGTCAGTTCCAAAATCAGACTGATAATATATTATGCAGTCAATGATGGGCATGTTCTATACAGACAGTATAAAGAAGGCCTGTAGCTGACTGTGGCTCAGATCATGAACTTCTTATTGCACAATTCAGACTTAAATTGAAAAAAAGGAAACCACTACACCACACAATTTAATATCCCTTATGAAGATGTAGTGGGAGTGATGAATAAAGTTAAAGGATTAGATCTGTTTGACAGTGTTCCTGAAGAAATATGGACAGAAATTTGTCACACGGTAGAGAAAGCAACAAAAGAATCCCAAAGGAAAAAGGAGAAAAGCAAAATGGCTATATGATGAAGCTTTACAAATAATGGAGGAAAGAAGGAAGAAAGGGAAAGACATACCCAAATGAATGCAGATTTCCTGAGGATAGCAAGGATAGATTAAACAATGCCCCAGATACTGGGGTTAATACAGCTATTACAGGGAAACTAGTAATGCTTTCATTATTTTGCATTGGTAATTGACTAACCTGATCTTCTAAAGTAGAGTGGAATGACAGCAACATGAAATACAAATAAAAATCAATAATAGAGCAGTAATAGCAACTTCTAAGCATATGTAAACACAATAAAACAAAAAACGTATGTTTTTTTCGTATTTTAGAAGATATACCGGTGTAGAAGAAGGCTTTATGTGTAAAAATAATATGCTTTAGGTAAATGAAGACCGGCAAAGGACTCTTTATAGTCTTCAGGTATTAAATTGAAATCATTTGCAGCTGCAGTAAATACATCTACCACATGACAGTTGTTAAAAGGAAAATTGGAGCTCTCAGAAATTTAGAAGTCAGATTTTCCCATCAACTGGGCAATGGAAATACACTGGACAGTATTTTACAGACAATTTATTGTTTTTATTTAACCACCCATTAGGTGGTGCTCTCATCCCATTACTCTGTGAAATTCTACATTGACTTTGATGAATATACTGGACGCAATGTTCTATTTGAGATACAAGTGCTGGCTACAGTAAAGACATACTTAAAAGACAAACAGAAAATGTCTTTCCATAATTCTCCATTCAGGATACTCCAAGTAGAAGGTAGCTTTAAAAAAAAATTTTTTAAGGGTCCATTATAATGTGTAACTTATTTTAAAAAGAAGGCAGCTTCTTGCCCTAAAAACACAGGAACAGGAGTTGGTGTTTATGGTTAAAACAGGCATAAAATATACTTCATAGATCAAATTATTGTGTAGTCCATTAAAAGTTCATACCAACCTGCATTCACAGATACAAATTCAGCTTCTTAGAAAACACCCAACTACTATCTGAATTAATATGAGCAATTAATTTCTTTTAAAAGTTAACATCTAGAAGGTGTTGTTTAGGAAAGCGGTGAAGACGTACCTCTTCACTGAGGCCTTTGGCTAAATGCTCTCTATGCTTCCCCCCTTGCAAACACTACTGTTTTTAAAACTGTTTTTGTATCATTTTTATTATTATTATTATGCTGGATTTTAAACCTTGTACGGGTTTTAGTATAGTCTGATACAGTTTTAATATGTTCGTTTTTAAATGTTGTGAGCCGCCCAGAGACCCTTGGGTATGGGGCGGGATATAAATATAAATAAATAAAATAAATGTAATCCAGAAGCTAAACTTCTAATTGCCATGAACCCAGATGTTTTAAGCTGGCAGTTTTTTCTAAATGGATCTCGCTGCCTGGTAAAAGAAGATGATCACTGTTACCATGGGTGCTTTTCCACTGTGCTCCTTAGATCCGGATCCATTCTAGCAGCCACAAGTCCAGTATGAATACACCTACCCTGGCTGGCATAACCTTAGAACCTCATTTTAACCTGTAGAACCTATCTTCTATTTTCAGTTCAGAGTCAGATGTGATGTTAAACTTTTTCACTCCAGTGCGTATTGCCTTGCTTCCTCAAGGTACGTTAGCAGGAGTTAATGGAAAGGAAGTTTCACATTTCTTCCATAGGAAATCTGCACACTTGATCTTAAATTGCTTAGGAAAAGTCAGAGCCTCCTAGAAAAGAGTGGAAGCTAGCTTAGGATCATAGGAAGAGATTTCTGAAGGACGTAAGTAAAGCGTCGGCCCTCCAAAGAATCTCTTCAAGTAATATTTATCTGCATGCGAAAGAATAAAGCAGATCTTAAAACTCCACTGTTCTAACGCACAATAAAATTGTTTCTTGAATTAGAAGAACTGAATAGCATCAAGAGACAAGAAAATCAGATACAGCTTCAAGTCTTCTCAGATAAAAAAAAGTAATACTGCTGCTAGTATTTCTGCTTTTTAAGTTACTATTTCAATGAGTTTCATTTTGTAAAACTTGTATGAAAAATCAAATTAGGACAGCTTTTTAATGTCACATGGGGAAATAATTAAGCACTTAGAAAAGAATAATCTGTTCAGGAGCATGGAGGTATCAATTTATCTTATGAAAATGTTTCCATGTTCCAGTTCCTTCATTCCTTATTACATGCTGCAAAAGGCAGTAATAATTTTTATAGCCAAATATCTCTTCATAAGATACCAGGTGGCTTTCAATATTTACTATATAAGTCATGCATGAAATTTAAACATTACCAAAAAAATGACTTACCAGTTGAGACTCCTGAAATATGCACATTTTCAGAACGTTCTGCAAGAGCACTGTTTCCTAAAATTAAACATAATGAATAAACTCATTTCCAAGACAAAATTTGCAAAATTTCTTCAGATACAATATCATGAAAAAGAAAAGAGAACAAAAAGTGATTTACTTTTAGTATTCAAATACAGTATTTCAGACCCAAGGCCTCTTCTACTACGTTTTAAAAGGAAATATAAATGAATAGAAAATAAAATGATTATACAATCCAGACACAAAAAGCGTGTGTGTTTTACAGCGAACAAGCTAAACAGAAAGTTCAGGAGGCATCACAGTTTGGTTACTTCTTAACAGAGTAGGGATTTTAGATGCACTCATCTAACACACAGGTTCTCGGACACTTCACTTCCAGTTAAGAGAGTTGAAAATTGAGACAGAACATTTGCAATGTGACAATAAAGGGGCAGAACCAGTCACAAAACTAAAAGACATGGAAACGGACCTTAGCAATTACTAGCATTATATTGCTCTGTATTCTAATCCCGTTTGAACAGTTGCTAAATTTGTACTCTCTGTCCTACACCTTAAGGGCATTTTCCAAGATGTCTAATTGTCATGGTTTTAACAATTTAGTTTTGTTTTACCCTGTGATCCACCCTGAGACCCTTAGGCAAAGTGTCTTTAAAGCACCACTTTAAAGCAATAGTGCACTATGATCACTATATGAAAGAGCCCTGTAACCTTAGAATCTATATAGAAACAGGAATATAAGCAGGGATTGCTGGAAGAATATTTTTAAAATTTCTTATACTATATACTTTTAATGTTATAAGATTGAGTAAAAGTAGAGTGAAAAGAAAGACAGCAATCTCTACCTCTACTTTTGTTCAATCTGGCTAACATTTAGAGCAAGCAGCATTAAACCACCAAACAGAATAGCAAAACAAGGAGGACTTTTATATCCTGCTTTTCTCACCCTTTGAGGGGACTCAAAGCAGCTGACAAACTTTCTGTTTTTCTCCCCACAACAGACACCCAATGAGGTAGGTGGGGTTGTGAGAGCCCAGAAAGAGAGCTGTGACTAGCCCAAGGTCACCCAGCTGGCTTCCTGGAAGAATGTGGAACTGAACCAGGACACTAGCGGATAAAAGAGTCCAACACTCTAACCACAAAAGAACAAAAAACTCTACAAAGCTTTTCTCTAAGTAAATGGATAACCACATAGAGGATTAATTATTATTTTTCCTTTTAAGAACTCCCCATGTTCCATGATGTAGCATGGAATGCTGTGTCCTGGATGTGTGTCACCATGGTTTGTATAGATGACCATCTGCGCAATACAGAAAAGAAAATTTGATCATGAGAGGCATGTATGGCCCACATACACACACAGTTTGAAGGAAGAATATACTTTTCTTCCTCCAGAGGACACCTTTAGAACAAATCTAGCATTAAAGTACATTTTTATTTTTTTAAAAAACTATGTTTAGCAGCAAACCTATTCAACAGTGGACGCTGGGTATTTGATGTGTTTTTTCAAGGATATTACTCTGACCTAAAAGCCACATGAGAAATAAGAATTCTTAATCTCTTCTGAATCTAAAGGTTTTATTAGAAGGGGGAAATGTTTAAACAGAGGGATGTATACAGTACTGTTAATTTTAGAGTATTCAAGAGAAAAAAAAGGGATGAAAGGCATATAAGAATAGGATCTGAACTGAGGAAAGAGGCCACCACATTTATAAGAATAATCAAGAGTTGAGACTCAGCCGTGAATTTATAAAAGCAACTACTAACATAGTAGTCTAGATATAAAATGATTAATTCATCTATACTATGAACAATGCTCAATGAGGCTTTGGTTATACAGGGGAAGCTAAATTCAGTTTCCTTGGCATAACACAAAATTTGATAGGCACACTGTGTGTGTTTTGGATCCTGGTTAAAACATACCTTTTCACAAAGCCTTCAGTGGTTAGCTTTCCTGTAGTTCTGCTGGGTGAGGGGACAGAGCAGCTGTATTTTTAACTGTCTTAACTGTTAGACAATTTATCATTTAACTGTTGGGACCTACCTTGGGATCTTTGGGTTAATGGCAGAATAGGAATGCTATTAATAAATAAATTGGACTTCTTCTTGCACTGCTGAAGTTTACAAGTCAATGCTTGCAATGCTAAAAAAAATGGAAGATTACTTATGATTACACACTGGGCATTTTATTTGCATATGGCTTCCAGTGGAATTTCTAGTACAGAAATTCCAGAAAACTTATTCTTAAAATTGGAACAAATACAGACATTAAAGACTAAAACAGAAATAAAAATATAGTTAGATCTTACATTTGCATATTCATAATTATGACTTTTCAAGCCAAAGTTGATCCTAAGTAAAATTTGTGCTTTCTGAACTATAAACCTTGTCTTCCATCATATTAGATATTTATGTCTAAGACCCTGTTTTTATACACAAGTTAAGGAACATCGAGAAAATTATAATAAAAAATGATGTATCGCTATTTGGAAAATACTGAATTAGATAAAATCTTACTATTTGAATTAGGACACAGCAATCTTTTAGTTTTTTGCTTATTCTACATAAGCAGCTATTGTTAATGTTATCCTAACAACTTCCTAGGAGTTCACTCTCACCCGAAAGTCCAAGTCTTTTGTCATTTATTTTTATTCTGCTCCCTCTGTCCTTATGGCATGGAGATATATCTTTCTGATTTTCTGGGTTTCAGTTTATATCCCCTACATGCATGAAGGCTTAAAAAAAGGTGCAGTTGAAATTTGAGCATTAAAATGAGCTAGACTTAGATGAAATATGAAAAGATGCACCTCTTCATTAACAAAATCATATAGATGAGTCATCAATAGAAACCAAATAAATCCATCAGTCTTTATCTACTGAATGTTGTATTTTATCTTGTTCCATCCCTTAAAGCACAGAAGATGTTTCCTTGAGACAATCCTTCCTCTGACAGTTACTTCAAAGCATCCTACAAGACTCAAAGTGAAACCACCTGAGCTCTTCACTAAAGTCAATAAAAAGAACTCCAAATTTGTATTAGATTACTCATTGATTCTTTTTATCACTTGCATTTTGGATAACAAGGGAGGAAGCCAATGGCCAGGTGCCCTAAAGGACAAAAAGGTTTGAGGAGGATGAGAGATTTTGCAAAAAGAGATTCTTAAGGCACAATCTTTTAACAATTACCAAAGGAAGGAAGAATAGAAAGCATCTAAAGAGACCAGGGTGGATGGACACAGAACTGAATAATTTACTAAAAAGAGGAAATGTGTAATAAATGGAAGGGGGGGCGTATCTAAAGAAGAATATAATGCAAATCTGCAAAAACTGCAGGATAAGTGTCAGAAAGGCAAAAGCTCAAAAATGGACTGAAGCTTGTAAGAGATGTCAACAAAAAGTGGGGTTATGTTAGAATCAAAAGAAAAGTCAAATATGCCATAGGACTTTTACAGGAAGAAAACGGTGAATTGGTCAAAAGTGACATTGCGAAAGAACTTCTGAACTCCTGAAGGAAGTTCTGAACTCCTGACCGAAGGAACCGATCAAAGATGACACAAGGGCCATTCAACTGTCTTAAAGATTCCACTGGCTTTTCCTTAGCCTTTTCCCTTCCCAACACCACTCATAGGACACTGAAGCTATTTTGCTTATAGTTGGGAAGACCCAATGAGCTTCCATGGGGAACTATGATTTGAACTGAGGGGCTCTTGTGTCCTAGCCAAGTCCTCTTAACCATGGCACCACCAGAGGGCCTTCATGCTTGCTTGGTTGATTTGCTTGCTTGATTTATTTATTTCAATATTTACACCCCACCCTTTACTTGAAGGTCCCAGAGCCTTGAAAACTCACTTGTGGAATTCCTGAGAGGTCAATCTTATCTTCCATGCACCCTAATGTCTATATGAAGCCACTGGGAGAGGTCATCAGAAGATTTGGGTGAGATATCAGTCACTGTTCAGGAAACACTCATCTCTGTCTCTGTGCCATCTAAACTGAGTTGTTACATGAACTGGTTTATGTTGGAGGAACAAAGGGGAGCTTTCTATTACAAAATCATTTTTATTAGAAAACTATTAAGTATTTTATTTCTACAGAAACACAGTTGAAGACAATGTAGGAAAGCAAACCTTGCACTGAAAGCAGCAGCTTTTACAGGCAGAAAGAGGGAGGGCCTGCTTGATACTTCCCTGTTGAAGGCCACCATCCAATTTGGCTGCTGAAGCTCATTTCCCAGCCTCTAACTGATCTAAACTGGTACCCAATGTACAGATCCACGTACTCTCCCACCACCCAACTTTATAGCTCCTCTCACTCCAAAAGCATCAATGCAGCTAGAATTCCATAGGCGGCTAGCAATATTTACTGTGGTAGCTCACAGGGGAAGAGAAGAAAAAGCAAGAGAAGAAGAGGGAAAACAAACAAGGGAAAAGAAGCACAAAGGGCAGGAAAGCAAGGGCATAAAAAGAAGCAAGCAGTCCAGAGAGCAAGATAGCTATGTTTTCAAAAGCAGGGGCCATTATAGGTTTTTCACTTCAGGGGTGAGACTGGATCAGGACTGAAAAGAAGAAGCAAACATTCAGGGATGGTCACCTGGACTATCCAAGGCAGGAAAACAAAAACAATACAAGGTTTCTGTGCTGTGGTTGAGTGGGGGGTATGACAGGGGGTACGATTATCCAAGGCAGGAAAACAAAAATAAAATGGTTTCTGTGCTGTGGTTGAGTGGGGGGTACGACAGGAAAGGGTGAAGAGATATGGTCACAAGGTGGCAAAAAAGTGGTCACTGGAAGGTCCCATAGCTCTTAGAACTCTTGCCTAAGTGCTAAGATTGGAAATTAACATATGCATACAAATCTCTGATAGCAGAATGTAATGATCATAAAAAAAAGTTGGCTCTCTTTTAGATTTTAAATTATTCCGAGCAGAAATATAGAGTGACATCTCCAACTGAATGGTTGTGGCTTGTCAAACTAGATCCATCCAGTTCTGGCATCTGATGGACTTAATAGCCGCACTCGCAAACGACAACTGCTGCAGGGTATATAGCTTAACTTTTGAACTGATAGCCAGAACCATCCATGCTTTAAGGAGGCAATCTCCTTGTGCAGTTACAGTCAATGCCGGGGGAGGTTAGAAAAGTTCAGCTGGACTGTATCAGCACAGATTTCTCTTTTTACGTTGGCCTGAATTAGTGTGGTCTGTAGGCATCAACATGGTCAAGTCACCCTGCAGCTAGCATTCCTAAATTGCTAGGACTTGCTTCTGCATATTCAAATGTACAAGTGTTTACCAACAGCCAATCTCTTTCATATCAGGGTGAGGTGGCTAAAAAGCATGAGGTGACGTGCTTAAAAGATGCTGGAATGTAGTGATGGGTTGGGTGGGGACCAATAAACTGAAGCTGAATCCAGATAGGATGGAGGTGTTGTGTGTCAGAGTTATGGGTCACTGAAGTAGGGAGACTTCAAGTTCTTGAGGGGGTTGTATTGCCCTGGAGTGGACACGTGGGAAATCTCTGGGAATGCTCCTGGATTCCATACTAATGCTTGAAGCTAAAATGTAGACAGTGACCAGAAGTGTCTGCTTCCACCTCTGACTAGTATGAGAGTTACAGAGAGAATTTGGATACTCTAATCCATCTTCTGGTAACTTCCAGGCTAACTACTGTAATGTGCTCTGTGTGGAGCTGCCCATGGAGATGAGCCAAAAGCTGTGAAACTGATGAAGCAGCAATGAAACTGATGACCAGAACTGCTGGCTAAACATATGTTATGCCAGTCCTGAAAGAATCACACAAGCTGCCAATTCAACATCAACCTCAATTCAAGGCTCTAACGTTAATGTCCCAAATATGTACAAGACTGCATCTTCTCATATAGACTTACCTGGGCCCTAAGATATGCCAGTGAAGCATCTTGGCTGTACACGAACCACAGAAATTAAAGTTGTGGAGAGTATGGAATGGCCTTTGCTCTGAAGTGCATGAGGTACTCACACTAGCCTTTGGCTGAAGAAACAGCCTGCCCTCCTCTCTAATGCCCATTTTTTGTTTAGAAGAAGAAGAGAAGGCTTTTCTACCCCGCTTTTCTCACCCATTTAAGGGGTCTCAAAGTGGCTGACAAAGCTTCTGCTCTTCTCCCCACAACAGACACCCTGTGAGGTAGGTGGGGCTGTGAGAACTCAGAAGAGAGCTGTGACTAGCCCATGGTCACCCAGCTGGCTTCATGGGAGAAGGCAGAATCGAACCCGGTATTCCCAGTCTATAGGGCAGGATAGTGTCCTGAGCTGCAGAGCAAAATTACATAGGCCAGAGATACTCCAGCTACAGAAGGTTTAAATATTTGCAAACTTATTCTTAATCAGAGTAAAAAGAAATGCCTTTTGATGCTACTTAAAGCTCCTCTGTTTCTGTATCATCAAAGCAGCCAGAACTCAGGATATATCCAGCACATTTTAAAACTTTCTTTAAATTCACCTAAAACAAGCCTAAGGGAGGAAAAGAAGCAGAGGGGCACAGAACGAAGGATGTGGTACAAAGAGATAATTACCTAGCACAAGGATTAGGGCCTGTCTAGCTCCGAATGCGGTTTTCACTTTAAATACAGGGAATTACATCATTGAGAGAATAGCTGCTTTCCCCTCCTGTTTACTGTGCTTTTGTACAAGCTGCTGATTCTTACCATAAGTGCTTTTGTATTCACTACTCAGGCTTGCAACATGTGACCAAGTCTACCCCTACAACAATATGATTCAAACAAATGCTTTGAGAAAATGCTCGCGCTAAAGGCAAACTGCCAAACACTGATATTTATCTTCTTCAACTGATGATGCAGATGACAGCGCTGGCTTGTCCCCACTTATTTTGATTTCCTTCAGGACAGCAAAGACGATACCCTACAAACACTGCAATATATTGTAAACAAAATACAGAATGGCATCCAACGATGCTTCATCCACTGCCAGTTTCTTGCCATTCTGTTTCTGGAGAGATATGAGAAAGGGGGACAGAAAGAGAGGAGTCACTGAAAAGTGCATCCTTGGTGGTTCTAGTATCAGAATCACCTGCCAATGGTCAACTAGCACAAGGTATCTCATAGCAGAACCATGTGCAAAAGCATTAAATGCCATCCATGGATTTTGGGTTTGTCTGTCTTGGTTGTCAAGCAAAGCAGATATATGAGGCACCTTTAGCTGTTTTATCCTTATGTCTCTGGAAGATCCAATTTTTATCTATTAAACCTTTTTTATCTGTTCTAAATCCTATTTCTCTCTAATGTATTTTGTTATCCCATTTCTCATCCCTTTTTTCTATTCTATCACTGCTGGAGATTAGAGGTGGAAACAGCCCTAATACTAACCTTTACCTAGGGGCAGATAAATAGATTAAGAGATGTAGTTTGGAGGTAAAAAAGATTAAGGCCATAAACCAGATTAAAACAAAATATAAGTGGGATAATTACAATGCAGGTACTACATGCTACCAGTGGATTTTATACCATTCCTGGTATTTTTATGTATTTATGGGTTCAAAGAACGGCACTGTACAGTTTTAAATAAACCATCAGTTACCAGGAGGCCAATTATTAGTCACTAAATTTTGGTAGTAATCAAATAAATTGACAAGAAAATTATTGGTATACAAAAGTATAGAGAAATGTCTTAATGGAAACAGGAAAAAAAAGCTACACAAGTTGACTGGAAAGCTAGTATTCATTTTGTTAGTAAGAATAACCAGGTGGTGACACCCCTAAGATTTTATGAAATCTGGTGGCACTGCTATATCCACCTCCCTTACCTGGAGTGAGAAGGCAGTAGCGGCCTATGTATAAGTCCAGCTACTTTGTTGGCTTTGACCTTTTCAGACAACGCTTTGAAAACTTCCAGACTGGACTATTTTAATGCATTCTATGTGGAGCTGCCACTGAAGGCAGTTCAGATGTCATAGCTAGTGCAGACTGCATCAGTAAAGCTCAATCTGATGGGTACCTGCTATTATTCAAGGAATGTCACTAGTAGCCAATTTGCTACCAAGCTGACCGCCTTACCTATCTCCAGAGGAACCTGTATGCGGGTCAAGAAGCAACAGTTAGAACTGAACATGGAACAATTGATTGTGTCAAGATTGAGAAAGAGTATGACAAGGCTGTATCATGTCACCTTATTTATTTAACATATGCAAAATACATCATGCCAAATGCCAGGCTGGATGAATAAAAAACTAGAATTGACGGGAGAAATATCAACAACCTGAGATACGCAGAAGATACCACTCTGATAGCAGAGAGTGAAGAAGAATTAAGAAGTCTATTGATAAGGGTTAAAAAGGAGAGTGGAAAGCTGACATGAAGCTCAACGTCAAAAACAAAATAAAATGCTAAGATCATGACAATCGGTCCCATAACAATTTGTCCCCTCTATTTGCTGGGGGGGGGGGGGAACGGAAGCAATGTCAGAATTAATTTTCCTGCCTAAAGGTCACTGGAAAATACTGACTGCAGCCCCAAAATGAAAAGATACTTGGGAGGAAAGCTATGACAAACCTAGACAGTATTTTAAAGCAGACATACACATCATCTTGCTGACAAAGGTCCACAGAGTCAAAGCTATGGTTTTCCCACTACTAATGTATGGCTGTGAGAGTTGGACCATGAAGAAGTGTGAGCACTGAAGAACAGATGCTTTTAAACTGTGGTACTGGAAGAGACCTTTAGGAGTCCCTTGGACTGCAAGGAGATCAAAGCAGTCAGTACTAAAAGCAATAAATCCTGATTATTGGAAGGACAAATACTGAAGCCAAAGTGCACATATTCTGGCCACATAATGAGAAGATAGGACTCACTGGAGAGGACTCTGATGCTGGGAAAGATCGAAGGCAAAAGGAGATGGGGACAGCAGAGGATGAGATGGATAGTGTCATGGAAGCAAGCAGGACAGAGAGGCCTCTCGTGATGTGGTCTATGGGGTGACAAAAATGGGGACCTGACTGAACAACTAAACAAAAGTTACTTTGCTTTCTGCTCCACCACTGGTAAACAATCCATGTTCTACAGTTTTGACTCAAGTTTTGGGTACATACTGCAAATACTGCACTTTGAAAACACACATTCTACTGTTTTGTCTCACAGTACATTTAAATGTAAGCATATCAGCACACAACCAATCACAATATTTTCAGGGAATAACAGACTAAGATATAAAGCACTGGAAAAGTTAAAAAAAATACAGCTAATCAGACTTAAGGAAAGACCAAAAAGAACTCCCCACAACGGCTCTTAGCCTTCTGTCTTTTCCCTTTTAAGGAAAACAAAACATAGGTTATCTTGTGGACATGGCTGAAGTCTAGGGTCTATAGTATACAGGGTCTGAAAATATACTCCTTTTCTCTTCAAAGCAATACCCCACTCTACGCCATTTCATAACTAGAAAAGCCCTGCAAACAATAATTCTATTATACTTCATCCAGCAGTTTCTAAAATAAGAAACATTATTACATTAGTTTTAGAAAATCTTCCTCAGTCAGCTCTTAGCTTACAAATCTTTTCCTAGTTGTTATGCTTCCCTGATTCACCTTATTCTTAAAGCTGATTTAAAGAAATCTGACTGGATTTTCAGTTCTGTTCCCAAGCCTATGAAGTTAGCGAAGAGATCTTTTAACAGTGGAAGAGAAATCTGCCATGGAGAAAATATACTAATAGGTAAACCCAACTCTACATATTAGCTACCCAAAGGAATCACTGTGTGGGCAAGTAACTACATTCTCTTTTTATAGCATAAAAGTTTTGTTATTTCTCCCTGCAGAAACAGCAATCAATAGGTGGGTAGCATTTCTTGCTAAATGCTTAACCAAGCATACTCTCTGCATCCACTTCAGAAACTACTAATAATTAACATTATTAATGAAGCATGCTAATGTTACTTTGGACACATTTGGAAAGTCATATTCTAGAACATTAAGCACAATTTTGTGGTTAAAAACTGGGAAGCTCATCAGTTATGGAACAAAATAAACCAGCACTGGACTGTGGTTTTAATACCCTACATTGTACAATGGTCAGTAACAACTACCAGCATGAAACTGAAATTTGCAAAAAGTTTCCTACTTTGATAACTGATATGAAAGCAGAATTAAAATGGGACCTATTTTAAAGACATGGCTTCTCAAAGTGGGCTTAACTCCTGATAATTGCTTAAACCGGCCCATGACACTGTTTTGGGAATAATATGGAAGTAGTTGGTCCCCAACCTTTTTGCAGGATATCTTTATATTCCGCAATATGGTATACAGCACCAGTTAGTCACAGCTTATCTTCCCATTCAAGGGCTAACAGGCCAGACAACCATCCAAATCTGCAGCACTTAAAAGAAATGTGTCTAGTTACCCTGGCTTTTGGCTGAGGAAACAGCTTCACCTTTCAGACACTATTATTGTGTTTAGCGTCTTCATTTTATATTTTGCTTTTATTGCTGTAACCTGCTCTGAGATCTTTGGGTGGGATAAAAATGCATAATAATAATGATGAGATGATGCCATCCTTCAGGTATATTCTTTCAAGACACCTAGCAAAGCGGAAAATAAAAGTAATATCTATTCCCCCAAACGTGGCACTAGTATTTCTTTCAAATAAGCAGAAAAGGAAGCTAGAACTTCAAGTTTCTGTAATTCTGCTGTTAGTGTAAGAAAAATAAGAACTTTTAAACTTTGTCTATAATTTTAGTATTGGATTAATATTAAAATTCAAGTCAGTTATCAAGAAATCTTTAAAGTGTTCTTCTTCTACAATTTAGCCACAACCTATTCTACAACTTAGACAATACAGGTTAGCCACAAAAGACCAAAAATTAATCAGTTGAATATCCTAAGCAAAACTCCAAGTTCTTATTTCAATTTTTTAATGCTCATTAAAACTTGCTACTTGTAACCCATGATCAACTGCCTTGAATACTGAACTCACTAGGTACAACTACAGTATTATTTTTTGAAAATCTTGCTCAATACGTCAAATCACCTCTATTTATATTCTACTATACAATACACAATGGACATGTATGATTTAAAAGAAGTTTCTCAATGAACTCAAATATATCCTTGGCTAACCTCTGCCCTTAAGAGAAGGAAAGTGCACTCACTTCCCCCTGAGATGGATCATATACCTTCATTATATATGTTTAGATGGTTTGTGAAGATGCACTGCTGTACTTAGGTCACTGAGTAACCTACTCTGTGACATTTAGTATAGGAAGGAATGCAAATGTCAATAAATAAATTTGTTGAGATTCTAGAGGTAGTTGAGATCAGAAGTTTAGTAGCAGCTTATAATTTCAAATAATAGTCCAATCAGGCACTGCTGAGGCTACCTTACTTTGGATAATATGATGCATCCATAGTTCCTTCTCCAAAACCTATTTCCTTTTCCTGCTCATTATATTCAAAGCACTTCCCTAAGGGGTTTAAGAATGTGATAAAAAATACAGCAAATAAAAAAAAACCCTGAACCTTCCATGCAAAATCAAGTGCCTGTCAAGTCTAAGGTTTTCCTATCACATCTCCTTTCCCTCAAACCAGTGATAAGGCTGATTCCCTCAAATCAAGATGAGCAAGGTAAAAATGTTTAAAAGAAAAGACACGCTGTTAGCTTTGCCAGTAGATATGTGCAATATGTAAAAAGGATCTAAATACTTGTGACTTTAGAAGAATTTTAAAAAAAAGTTTAAATGTTATTTTATTGAAATTATTTTACCTGAACAATAATTTCCTCATATATTAAATTATACTTCAATTAAAATAAAAATCGTTGCATTTCCCTATCCTTTACCTTCCCCTCTAAGTTGGCTAGTTCTGGATGGTCTTCTAAAGTCTTTTTTTTTTTCCATGCTGCTTTCGAACTGAGAAAATCCTGAAGCGCTGGCCCATCTCAGACACATATCAAAGTCTGGCCAAGAGTGGTGTTTGTTCAGAGCATGTTCAACTATGTAATACCTTTCTATGATCTGTATTATACTTTTAGGTATTTATGGGAACCCTTAGAGGACATATAAACTTCCTATCCTTTTATCTGCTCCAGTTGAAGCCAATGGGAAACTTGGGTACCTTAAAAACATTTAAAGACTCTGGTAAAAGCAGTTATTCTCCACCACTAACATTTCATAAAATAGTTCTTCTCCACTGAGATGGGTTACTGCTTCAAATAAAGATCTATTACATTCACTAAAAGAAACAGTAACAGAATCCCTTCAGTACTTGCATTTTGTCAGGGTAGATCAACAAAGATCAGGTCACTAAAAATGTGAACAGTTTCTGTTAAAGCTTTAACTACCTTCACACCCTTGCCTGAAATATTTTAGAACAAGCTGTGCTATTCATTGAATGAAGGAGTTTTGAAATCTTCTAATTAGAAAGTGGGGAAAGGGTCACACTACAGTATTTGCAATAAACAGAGTCTTTTCACACCATAGGGGTAATGGAATAATTTACAGAACAGGCTATAAGTGTCAAGACAACACTGTGAGTACAGGCACTAGATCTTCACTCTCTAGCATCCAAGGCATATGGGGCAGAAAAAGTAGCTTAGTTCGAATGGTTAGGTCACCAAGCTTTGATATGAATGAAACTTGTGTTTCTTAACTCCTGTGGTATAATGGTTTAACTATAGTGGAGAAGGAGAAGAGTTGGCTTTCATACTACGCTTCTCTCACCCATTTAAGGGGACTCAAAGCAGCTGACAAAGCTTTTCTATTCTTTTCCTCACAACAGAACACCTGTGAGGCAGGTGAAGCTGTGAGAGCTCAGAAGAGAGCTGTGAATAGCCCAAGGTTGCCCAGCTGGCTTAACGAAGATGTGTGAAATCAAATTTGGTATTCCTAGATAAGAGTCTGGCTCCCTAACCACAAGACCAAACTGGCTCACCAGAGTGTAGTATAATATGCAAATCAGCAATGCTTCATAATCAGAAGCAAAGTTTTTAGTTAATATAGGAGAAACTTCAACAAGACATCCAATATGGACAAGAGCCATCAAAAATTAACCAGAAAGAAGAAGCAGATGACGAAATAACAGCTGAAGCTGCACAAAGGCAACACAACTCTCAGGCAAGGTTATTAAAATTACACTGCCAACAACTAATTGAAAGACAAAATCTGAAACACAAGATTATTAAATACCCCAAAGAAAGAAAAGAGCATTAACAACTGCTTGTACTGAAGATGATCACCTTGTGCAAGCATTAGAAGTTCTCAACAAAGCAGAAGCACGTATTACAGCCTCGTCTCTACGGGAAACCAATCAGCTTACGTACAATGCAGCAGTAGTGATTACAAAAGAATCTGCTACCAAATAAAAAGTTCTGAAAAAAAAACACCAAAATACACCATCAAAATGTAAGCGCAAACTCAAGAACAAGATTAACCTATTGCGGCCAAGTATCAGGAAATGGAAAGTTATAAAAGAAGCTGAAAAATGAAGTTAAAATCACAGCAACTTCAAAGAATTTAATTCAAAATGAATTCCTGTTGGGCAATATAGGCAGAAAGTCCATTCTCAGGCAAAGTGCAGCAGTTTTTTCTGACCACTAATAAAGAAAACATGGAATACATCACACTATCAAATAAAAGATGGAACTGTTATCTGGAAAAATCTGCGGGACAATATGAAGTAGAAGTGGGAAGCTGAACTAAGAGGAAGCCATGCTGAATATCTGAAAATATTCAGTTATAAGAGTAAGTTGAGAAGCAGCTCAAGAGATAAAGTGGATGACACCAGATGAAGATGATCTAACACCTTACCACTCTGATGGATGGATAATAACTGCCAAAATGACTCTTGTAATGGAAGACTATGAAAAAAAATGAAACTCCAATCAACTTTCAGCTTCTTAACAATGTTTAAACTGGGTCAAACACAGCTAGATGCACTGAAACAGAAGATGAAAAGTCACATAAAGACAGCAAAAACTGCCTGTACAAAAAAGGTTGAGGAAACCATGAAAACACCTAACTTGTAGTTTAAAGATGACAGCAAAAACTTAGGAAAGTTATATGAGGATTATGATAGCAAGTAAAATGGTGCATCTTCACAACTTGTCTGAACACATAGAGTGAAGGTGCCTGACACACCTCTGTCAGCCATCACTGAAAAGGCCCTATCCCAGGTGCACACCTCTTTTGTTGCTGAGGGTGGTGGTACAAGCAGGAGGGCCCCTCCTGCAGATCTTAGGGCAAGGGAGATCAATATGGAAGAAGGCATTCCTTTAGATATTTGGAGACCAAGTCACTTAGGACCTTATAAATTGAACACTTTGAATTGGGCTTGGTAGCTAATTGGCAGCCAGTGCGACTCTTTTAAGATTGGCTGTTCCTGTCAGCAGTCTAGCACCTGCATTCTGAACCACTAGCAGCATCAATTTATTGGCCCTCATCCAGACCATTACCTCCTCCAGGCATCTGTCAAGCACCAGTCAAACCAGTTTGGTCTAGTGGTTAGGGAGCCAGACTCTTATCTGGGAATACCAGGTATGATTCCACCCTCCCCCATGAAGCCAGCTGGGTGACCCTGGGCTAGTCACAGCTCTCTTCTGAGCTCTCACAGCCCCACCCACCTCACAGGGTGTCTGGTGTGGGGACAAGAATAGAAAAGCTTTGAGTCCCCTTAAATGGGTGAGAAAAGTGGCGTAGAAAAGCCAGCTCTTCTTCTTATCTCCTCATTTATTTATTTATTTATTATTTACATTTCTATCCCGCCCCATACCCGAAGGTCTCTGGGCAGGTTACAACCTTAAAACAACAGATTAAAACAGAATATGCATTAAAGGACTTTAAAAATTCAACAACACTAAAACAATACACATTATATTTAAAATCACAGTGTCTGACCTGGGTGGTCAGATGGTACAGAGGTAAGAACTGCCTGTCATCTGCATATTGATGGCACCTCACTCCACATCTCCTGATGACCTCTCTCAGAGGCTTCATATAGAAATTAAAGTGCATGGGAGATAAGCTCAGCACCTGAGCTCCCAGGGTGTTAAGCCAGAATCTCCCACAACCACTGTCTGGAATTGGCCAGGGAGATAGGAGCAGGACCAATGCACTGCGCTTCCCCCAACCCCCAGACTCTGTAGCCTTTCCAGAAGGATACCATGGTCAATGATATCAAGAGTATAATAAAGAGGAATACAGAACTAAGACCACCACCACCACCCCAAAAAAGTCAGAAAACTATTTTTTGTCTGGACTGATTAAGTCCAGAGCTTCCTACCTAGGATTCTAATTGATTCCATTTGGAGAGAGTCACACTACCTGATGCTGCAGCAGTTTGTGCTAGAATATTACACTGAAGATTGTAATTTAAACATGTATGTGATTTTAGTTTATAGACTAGTAAGCTTTTTGAAATGTTCAAATTGCCTCTTGACCCTCAGAGGAGAGCAAAATTTCATACCACATAAACATGCATGCTCCACAAGCAATATGGAGCACCATGATGTGGTCTGCTTCAAAACTATTCAATTACAACTTAGGAAAACTGGAGGTAAAGGCCCAGTTTGTCAACATAAAACTACAGCACTGTGGAGAGTGGTACCACTGAGCGTACCAATGTTTGTCAATAGTGTCACAGAAGCAACCCCATTGTTGCAAGTTTTCAGCACTGCGTTAAGAGGCAGGATGCATTTTACTGACCATATAAGAGTAAATCTATTATCATACAGCACCAGGTCGCATGAGGGAAGCTGCATTTTACCAGTTCTGTATGAACAAGACTTTGATGTATCAATATATATAGTATGAGGAACAATTTGAATGTATGTTGATAACTATATCTTTTCAATATACTTGATATATGTATGTAAACTTGACTTTTTGTCTTCTTGGAATCACTTATTATTTCTGGTTTTTTTATTTAAGTAACTGGACATATAGATGTTTCAAACCTATAAAACCTTTTTTAAGAAATGATTCTTTCTATAGTCTTATCCTGATTTGTTGTTGCTGTCTTACATGGAATAATCATGGCATACTTTTCAAATCCACAACAAAATTGCATGTTAATTAAAGGTGACTTTAAAAAGCAGTACCTTTCTTTAAATCTAGGCTTCTGCTGACCAGGTGCCTAAATCCTTCTAACCAGACTGGTTGTTAGAATGGATGTTTTTCTACCAGACTTGCACAGGCCTTTCAGAATATCAGTATTACACAACGAAGTTATTCCAGATCTTCCCTTTCTTTCTGTAAGCACACTTAAAATGTACTTCTGAGTATGCATGGTTGCTATTACAGAATTATTACCCTTCCAAACCTCTCTTTAAAGATAGCACTATGTGTTCAAATGAGCTCTGGAAAACCAAAAGTAATGCTTAGCTTAGAAAACAAAAGCTCTGGCAAGCAGTCCTTGCTGGCAGCAGATGGTGCTAAAACTGGGTGCTGGCATATGCCCTGTTCAAAAATACCCAGACTGGTTGCCAATGCCAGCAAGTAACGTAAGCACAATTTCTTTCGGTGTTTTAGGTTCAGTTTCAAGGTGCACTTCCACTGAACATAGAGACTTATCATTACGGAAATATTTAGGTGGTGGCCAATCTCTCCTGACCATGTCTACTTTCTGCAGATTTCAGAATTCTACGGTGCTAATAGATACATAAAGTTTTGGCTCTAAAGACTGTATCAATAGCCATGGTAGTGCATCATATTTGGAGTGAGCAATAGACACTGCTATTGTGTATCTTGTTTTACTAGTAGGGTATGTAAAATGCTGCTGTTCTTCTCTTATGGAAGTATTTTAAACTCTTAAGTCAGAAGCCCTTCTTGTAGTCATCAGGCCAAGGTAGGAGAGAGATCATGAAGCAAACCCTGCTCAAAAGCATAAAAAACTAGAATTAGAGTGATATGACAACAAGAGAGCTCTCTTCAACTTTGGGGACACACAGAAAAAGGAACTGTTAAAAGATCCTTGGTGCTTCTTCCTTGGAGAAAGGCGATCGGTAACAGCTCCCTTGGAAGCAGCAGTACCTTCAATATTCAGAAGTCTGGATTGTAAAAGTTTGCTTTTAAAAGCATAGACTCTAAGTCTTTCTGCACTAGGCCTTATTCTAGATTATATTCTGGAATAGAGACTTGCTATCTACTTGTGAGTACAGATCACAGCAGGCGCCAAGAATAGGCAGGTCCCTTATTCTAGAATAAGGCTCAATGTACAAAAGACTTAAATCACTGATGTACTCTTTGGGTACACATGAGACTGTTCTTTAAGGATGTTTACAGGAATTCAAGGCACCATGTGACAATCAATGGAAAAACAAAGAAATCTTACTGACTGGGAGAATGCAGAAGTTAGTCAGAATGATTCCACTTCTGCATTTTGCCCCTTGCCATGTGCCAAAGGTCAATCAGTATTAAATCTATAGCATGAGTGAATAATATGACTAATCTCAAGATATGTGGAACCAAAACACACATTCTCATCCACCATAATGCCGCGGCTCTAAGCAACATGGTTCTAACAAATATACAAATGTAGACCTTCTCATATTCATGGAGCTGGTATAGATAAAATTACATGCTTTTCTTAAGAAATCACTTTCATAAAATGCAAATGAAATTTAAAATGAAATTAGAATTTGGCAAATTAAAAGTTTTATTTATTTAAACTTTAATTCTTGAACTTGTATTTTATACAGTGGATTATGTTCCGTCATTCCTCATATAGAATAGTTATGTATTTTGCAGTCTTGCTCATGCGTGGTTGCTTAAATGTGAATGTCTTTTGTATACTGCAAAATAAAACTGTATAAATCAGACTATTCAAATAATTCTTGACAATGGAAAACCTATAATTTATGGAGCCCTCCCTCTTAGCACGATTTATGTAACATGGGGGGTTCCAATAATGGAACTATTATGTTATAAAAAGGCAACTTTAGCCTGCTTTTCCGTGCAAAAGAAACACAGTGAAACATTATGATGATTATTTATAGCTATTAAACAGACACCATGAATATTCACTTTCCAATGTATGGAGAAATACTTTTGTCTAATACTACAGTTAAAACTAATAATATACTGCAAGTTCTTCATACTTTAGCAGCTAGATGGGATACTCAAATGTGAGTTAGTTTATGGTCCTTAGCTTCAAGCTAGAGATTTTGTTCAATGGCTGTGCCTATGCACAGAGAACTGTTAATTTGAAAGCTTGATTAGACTGCAAATAACAAATATTTGAATTCACTTTTCTAAAAAATGAAAAGAGGAAATCTTTCATTGGTTTGGGAGTAGAAATGTGCACAATTTTTTTTTGGCATTCTATTCTAATTGAACTGAATACCTGAAAATCCGTTTTGATTCAAATCTTTTAAATTAGAATTTAACAAGATTCATTTTGTATTTACCAAATTCAAATCTATTTGTTTGAATAAATGATTTGAATCTGCATATACAAATACCAACAACATTCGTATGTGCATGTACACATCTTCCCCACATCCATACATATCTGTACGCATCTATACACGTCCGTATGCATTCCGTAGTTATCTCGTATGCAACCTGTTTTCATCCCGTACGGATCCATACAAATGCATACAGATGTGGAAAAGAAACCGATCTTCAAGTATGCATACAAATGTGGGGATAGTTTGAAAGAAAAGATCCGAAATTCAAAATTCTATTTGAGTTTGAATGTTGGAATTTGGCACATCTGATCAGATTTCAAATGCCTATGAATATCCATGCACATCCCTATTTGGGAGTATGTGGTCTTGGGCCATCTCCTTCAGTTGAGTTGGCATGGGGGAATATTTGGGCTCTTTCTGCATTGGGCCTTATTCTGGATTAAATCATACAATAGGGATCTATGTGCTAGTGCAAACCATGGCACTCAGGGATATAAACCAGAAGAAGACCCAGTGTAGAAAGGCCCTCGATGTCCCCATGTCAGCACTCTATCTGGAGCATTGGGTCACATATAGTGTAACCAGCCTAACCACTTGTATGTAGCCAGCAAGACTAGTTAGGACACTTGTCTTTGGGAATATGGTGGACAGAGCACGATCAAAGGTCCATTAACTTGAAAGAGCTTCCCCACCCTCTCTTTCATCCTCTAGCTATATTCAACCCCAAACAGGACTACTTATGGATACAGTTGAAACTTAGGGACCTGATTTATGATTCAGATTGCATCAGATTACTAAATATGAACAGAGAGAAAATTCACGATTGTTAAACTGAGAAAAGTATTTCCAGGCTCTTCTTGATTGGTTTTCATGGCCAGCAAAGAATCTGAACCCCTGCTTGGATGACAATGATTACTACCTATTATTCTCCTATTTTTAATTTAATCTTCTTTTTCATTGTCTCATTTGTACAAAATTAGGCTGTTTCCCAATGTGCCATTATTCCAGTATTATAAGGCTCATTTCCACTGTACTGTGCACAAAGAAAATACTAGTTCCACTTTTGCTCTTACAGAAAGGTCCCGTTACATTAATAATACATCTTTCGCCACTGAAGCAAATAATTTGTTCAAAAGAAAACATGTAACTGAACCTCACAAGTTAGGGTCATCACTGGAATGAATACTAGGACAAACTATGGAATAGGAAAATGACACCTCCTTTAAAAAACAACAACCAGAAAGATAGGCCAGCGAGGTTTCACGAGATACAAACTCTTTGGGGCTGTTATTAATCTAAGAAAATGAGTCCAATGCTGCCTTCCTTGGGTATGATCGCTCCTGCTAAAGGCACAATACCTAATAGGAAATGCAGGGACAAAGAACACTGGTCTACATGAATGCGCTGAGGCTTTTAGAGGCATATGGTTAGGCTAGGGCCTCATTGCAATTGCCACAGGTCTACTCATTTTAATGTTTACATCTCACAGACTCTTAGGAAAAGGAGAGCATGAACACCCTGAATAGCCAGGCTCACCTGTTTCAACAAGGTCTGCTACACAGCCATAATTAGTCGGAGGTGTTAAGACCAGTTGCAAACACACACACACCCAAAAAAACACACACACCGTATATGCACCCCTGAAATCAGTGCAAGCCCTATACATGACTGTGGGGCGAGAAGGGGAAGCACAACAAAGGATGCGTTCACACCGAAGTTTTAATCCGGCTTCAGTCCACCTTCAGAGTAGAGCAACACATCAGCAAAGGAACAGTGGTTTTTCTCTCCACACTATTTAACTATTTTTCTGAGTTTTTAAAAAAATGCTGAAAGACACCAACTCGTCCCCTCGCTCTGAAAGTGGGCTGAAGCTGGATTAAAATGTAGGAGTGAACACATCCAAAGAGGCAAGGACAAGACCTCAGGAGGCGACCAGCGTCCAGGGCTGTGTAGTGATTTCGTCGGAGGGGCGTCTTCTTCTTCTTCTTCTCCTCTCTCCTCCCTCAGCGACCCAAGGGAGGCCCTCCCGCCTCTCTGTATTTCTAATAAACACTCAGGCGGACGAGACATCGCGAAAGCGGCTTTGTTTGTCGGCTCCAGCCATAACTGCAGGGCAAGGCAAAGCAAGGCAAGGCAGCCAGGCCGGCCGGGGACAAAGGAGGGAGCCAAGGGGCGCATGGCGCTCCTCCTCGGATGCTGCCGGGGCGCCCCCTCCATGCCCCCCTCCCGGACTGAGGGCACCTACCACAGCACGAGGCGGCGACGAGGAGCAGGAGCTGCGCTGACCTCCAAGCAAGGGACCTTTCCGTGCTCCAGCAAGGGGCCATAACACCGCCACGGGGGGAGGAGGGAGGCAGGCGGTCGAGGAGGCCGAAGGAAGAGCTGCTGGAGTGGCCGCCGCCGCCGAGGCCGCCCCGGCTCGGCCCAGCTCCGGGAGGGAGCGGGCGGGTGGGCCCAGGCGACGCCTCAGCTGGGGGGCGACGCCGCCGCCGTAGCCACCCGGACGGCGACGGACGAACGGACGGACCGCCAACACCTCCCTCCCCCCCCGGCAGACAAGCAACCAGGCGGCAGCAGCAGGCGGTCGGCCGGCCGGTCCCTCTCCGTCCGCCTCCCTCCGTCGCTCGCTGCTGTTTCCTCAGCCAGCCGCCGCCGCGCCGGGAGCCATGAGCCGCTAACGCCGCCGCCAGAGCCGGCCTCGGGCCTCCTCCTGTCCTGGGCAGCGGCAGCGGCAGCGATCTCTCCTCTCCGGCGGCGGCTGGCAGGCAGGAGGGGCTCCGCCGCCGGTGCAGCTGCGCATTACGAAGCCGGCGGTCCGGCCTCTGCTGCTTTCAGGCGCAGAAAGCGGCTTCCCTGGGCGGGGAGAGGCGACCCGGGAGACCCAGCCTTCCGCACGGAGAAGGGGGGCAGGAGGAGGAGGAGGAGGAGGAGGAGGCGCGCTCCTGACAGCCGGGCCGGGCCGGGCCGGGCGTGCGGGGTGCCTGGCAGCGAGACACCCGGCCCTGCTTCATTCATTGTTGTCCCGTCCCTTCGGCCCGACGGAAACAGTCTCTGACCAGAGGCGAGATGGGCTGTGGTTACGCTTAAGGTTTGATTCAGCTTCAGTCCACTTCCAGAGTGGGAGAACACATCAGCAGAGCTGTTTTCTTTCAGGCTGCGTCCACATCTACATTTTAATCCAGCTTCAGTCCACTTTCAGAGTGGGAGAACACATCAGCAGAGCTGTTTTCTTTCAGGCTGCGTCCACATCTACATTTTAATCCAGCTTCAGTCCACTTTCAGAGTGGGAGAACACATCAGCAGAGCTGTTTTCTTTCAGGCTGCGTCCACATCTACATTTTAATCCAGCTTCAGTCCACTTTCAGAGTGGGAGAACACATCAGCAGAGCTGTTTTCTTTCAGGCTGCGTCCACATCTACATTTTAATCCAGCTTCAGTCCACTTTCAGAGTGGGAGAACACATCAGCAGAGCTGTTTTCTTTCAGGCTGCGTCCACATCTACATTTTAATCCAGCTTCAGTCCACTTTCAGAGTGGGAGAACATATCAGCAGAGCTGTTTTCTTTCAGGCTGCGTCCACATCTACATTTTAATCCAGCTTCAGTCCACTTTCAGAGTGGGAGAACACATCAGCAGAGCTGTTTTCTTTCAGGCTGCGTCCACATCTACATTTTAATCCAGCTTCAGTCCACTTCCAGAGTGGGAGAACACATCAGCAGAGCTGTTTTCTTTCAGGCTGCGTCCACATCTACATTTTAATCCAGCTTCAGTCCACTTTCAGAGTGGGAGAACACCTCAGCAGAGCTGTTTTCTTTCAGGCTGCGTCCACAGTGGAAGAACACAGCAGCAATGTCTTGTCATTTTCCTTCCATGTTGTCTAACTCAAAAGGGGGATTTTCTAAGTTAGATAAAACCAAAAACAAACTGCTTGTCACTTTGCTAGTGTGTTATCTCACTCTGAAAGTGGACTGAAGCTGGATTAAAATGTAGTTGTGAATGCAGCATCGGTGTTAAATAATTCACTAAATTCATCTTTGGGATAGATAACATGGAAAGGTAATTACTGGCCACTTTGCTGATGGGTTCTCTTGTTCCGAAGGTGGACTAAAGATGGATTAAACCTTACAGTTTTAATCCAGCTTCAGCCCCCTTTCATAAGGCAAAGCATCGAGCTGTTCTCTTTCAGCATTATCTAACTTAGAAAAGCCACTTTTAGGTTAGATAAGGAGGACAGAAAATGGTTAGTCACTTTGCTGATGTATTTCCTCACTATGAAAGTGGGCTGAAACTGGATTAAAATTTAGGTGTGAACACAGCCTAGGTGTGACCACAGCCATGGAGGAGATTGGTACCTGGTAGTCGCTCTGAGGGACTGTTTGAAACAAATCCGTTTTAAAAAAGTTTATTCCAAGAGGGAGAAAGTGGTGGTGGTGGTGGGGAAAGATTTTCATTAGTTGAAATGCTATGAGTTCCTTAGCGAGTAGGACAAACACTTATAGGGAAAGAGAAGCCCAAAGTCTTCAATTTTCTCTCTCAGTCTTACAAACATCTGTTCAGCAGCCCTGATTATTTTCTCCGAAGTACTTGTAGTCCAGGTTAGGCTGCATGCTGCGAAGGGGCTTAATCCTCTCAAAGGCTGTTGATTTCCATGGGGCATGTAGGAATCATGTCACATATAGGCATGTTTTACTCGGGAGTAGGAGGCCGCGATGCTTGGCTGTAAGGCTGATTCACTCTTCTAATAAGGGAATTTATAGGCAGCCTGTTTGCCTGAGCAGAGGACTGGACGCCCCAGGAACCAGGAGTCACTTCGAAGTACCCCAGACCAGGATTAAACACAGTACAAACACACCCATTGGCAGTCAAATGCATCCCATCCGCACACACAAACTATTCAGCTACACCAGCATTGACCCAAAGCTGCAATCCCTAAAGGTCCGTAAAGAAAGGAACATATCGCAGAAACACTTTATCATTTAACAGAGATGATCCAAATAGGCTTGGTACTAGTTTCCCTGAAACAAGCCCCCCTCTCAGAATGATTCGGGTTCAATTCACCTTTGCTTCCAGTTCTAACACAAAGAACTGATAGATTGATTGGTTGCGCTCATACCTTAAGTTTCCATTCAGTTTCAGTCCCACATCAGAATGCATGAAATCAGCAGTGAAGGGATTCATAGCTCCCCCCCCAAAAAAATCTAACACCAAAGGTGGGTTTTCTGAGTTAGATAATACCAAAGGAACACAGCCTGTGTTCTTTATGGAAGCTGTTCCTCTATTGTGCAGTTGGAAAGGCACTTTTGTTGGGGTCTGTTTAACATCTTAAATAGCAACCTTGAAGCCATTGGCCTCTTAGAATCATAGAATCATAGAATCATAGAATGGTAGAGTTGGAGGGGACCTCCTGGGTCATCGAGTCCAACCCCCTGCTCAAGGCAGGATCTCCTAAACCATCTCAGACAGATGGCTGTCCAGTCTCTGCTTGAAGACCTCCATCGAAGGGGAACTAACCACCTCCCGTGCCAGCCTGTTCCACTGGTTGATCACTCTTACTGTTAGAAATTTTTTCCTAACATCTAAACTAAATCTTTTCCCCTGCAGTTTCACCCCATTGTTTCTAGTCCTTCCTTGAGAGAGTGAGAACAGGGCTGATCCCTCTGCCTTGTGACAACCCTTGAGGTATTTGTAGACAGCTATCATGTCTCCTCTCAGTCTTCTTTTTGGTAGACTAAACATTCCTAGTTCCTTAAGCCGCTCCTCATAGGACATGGTTTGCAGACCGTTCACCATCTTGGTAGCTCTCCTTTGAACCTGCTCCAGCTTGTCAGCGTCTTTTTTAAACTGGGGTGACCAGAACTGGACACAGTACTCCAGATGAGGTCTGACCAAGGTAGAGTAGAGGGGGATAATAACTTCACGTGATCTGGACTCTATGCTTCTCCTAATACACTCCAGGATTGCGTTTGCCTTTTTTGCAGCTGCCTCACACTGTTGACTCATGTTCAGTTGATGATCTACCAGGACACCCAAGTCTTTTTCACATGTGCTGCTGCTCAGCCGAATTCCTCCCATTGTATATGTGCTTTTTTCATTTTTCTTGCCCAGGTGCAGAACCTTGCATTTTTCTTTGTTAAATACCATTTTATTAGTTGCAGCCCATTGTTCGAGTTTCTCTAAATCTTTTTGGATCCTCTCTCTCTCTTCTCTGGTGTTTGCAATCCCCCCTAGCTTTGTGTCATCAGCAAATTTGATCAGTTTCCCTTCAACTCCCTCGTCCAGATCGTTTATAAAAACATTAAACATAACTGGGCCCAGGACAGAACCTTGTGGTACTCCACTTGACACTTCCTTCCATTTGGATGTGCAGCCATTTAAAGCCACTCTTTGAGTACGATTACTAAGCCAGTTTTGAACCCACCTTATAGTTGCCTTGTCAAACCCATATTTGATCAATTTTTCAATGAGGATCGCATGAGATACTTTGTCAAATGCTTTGCTGAAATCAAGAAATACTATGTCTACTGTATTTCCTTGATCAACCCATTCAGTGATTTTGTCATAAAATGAAATCAAGTTAGTCTGACATGACTTGTTTGATACAAACCCATGTTGACTACTGTTAATTGTTGAATTCCTATCCAAATGCTGACATATGTGTTGTTTAATAATTTGTTCGAGAATCTTTCCTGGTATTGAAGTCAGGCTAACAGGCCTGTAGTTCCCTGGGTCTACCTTCTTCCCTTTTTTGAAGATAGGAACAACGTTTGCCCTTCTCCTTCTCTTTCTTCATTGAAAAGTATTTCTGGTTTTAAATGGGGTGTGTGTGGAAAGCCCCTGGACAATGGACTCTTGCAGGATGAGTTCAGCATTCACATTGAGACTGTTCTTTCAGGACCACTTTGCTATTTCATGTTCTCTGTGACAGGCATGGGACTCTCAGCTTACTACTGGACAGGATGTATTCTTTATTTAGTTTTTTGCTTCCAAATGTGAGGAGATGGCCTATATATAGGGGAGGAGATTCTGTTACCTCACTGTCGCAAACTACTAGTGAATTCTGGTTTAAAAATGTCACACTTCTGAAAGGGTAGTGATTAATCCAAGAGATTTATGGAACAGCGAGATAAAGTGGGTTGTTGGCACTATTGCTCTCAAATAGCCTCTCCAGCACTATTGCCTAAATTATCCCTTGATTTTCTGAGATGCTGTGAATAATAAAACAAACCAGTGAGCTAGTTAGAGCACATGTGATATGCTACTTGCCATGAAGCTGACCAAATCCACATAAAAACACATAATCTTGCTTACTTCGTTGCAGCAAAGACTGTAAAAAAAAGAAAAGAAAGAAAGAAAGAAAAAGGAAAAAAGTCTTGATTCCGGCACTGGACAACCAGTTCTAGTGTGTTATCTGTCAACTGAAAACACTTCAGCCACTTCAAATTCAATGACTGAATCATTGACATGAACACCACTAAAAAGGTATGCACACTATTTTGTAAAAAAGAGAGTACATTAGTCTATTAAATGTTGCACTTGAAGATGAAATGATAATGACTTGGTCATTAAGTCTATATTGAGTGTCATGTAATTACATAAAAGGCACCACAAGAAATAAAAAATTAAACAAATACCAAAACTGTGCCATGGAAGTTATAAATACAAAACAAAGGTACGTTGAAATGCCTTGTCCACCAGCACAAGCCAAAAATAACTAAAACCCAGAAGTATCAGATTGACTATATGTATAGCATGCAACTTAGCATAAAAGCTAACCAATATTCTTTTAAAAACATATTTTCAAAACAAAGGAATGCCAATTGTCCTCTGAAGATAGATTGATGTAACTGAGGTTCAAATTGGGACAGATTTTTACGATCAGATAACATGTCCTTCATAGGGCAACTTCAGATGTATTTCAGCAATGAATGATAATAGCATCATGGCAAGATCAAAGTAAGAAATGTATTTTTCATGTGGATCTCAGCAGAATTTCAACCTCAGCAGTGTCTTGCCTCGCAGTAATTCTGCTTGTTCTGATCTATCCCAAGTATAATTTGTACCTACCTGGCCTACAATAATATTGGCTCTGGATACGATTTTCTTTTAGTTGTCATGTCCCTCACCTACCAGCTGCGACCAATGTTCAGATGCAGGGTTGGCCCAAGGGGTTTTGGTGCTTTAATAAATATACAGTTTTGGTGCCCTCAACAACTGATTTCAGTGAGATAAACCAAAGCTTCTCAAATGATGCCCCCTGGCCTACGCACTATGACTCTTCCACAAAGATCCGTTTACTTAAAGTATTAGAGGCAGAACCGCTTCTTCATTCATTGTGGAATCAGAGCTTGCACACTCCATGTAGTGTTGCAGTGGAATGAGGATCTTGCTCCCAATCTTGGATAGTGCCCAGATGATTAGGCTCATTTTGGTGTCAATGCCATAAAACCCTTGGAGAGCCCCACCTCCATCATTTAGATTATCTGGGAATGTGCCAAAGGCAAATTTACCTCCATTCTCCCCTGAAGAAAACTAATCCCCTTTCTTCAAAAACAGGTAATAGGAGGTGAGAATTCATCCTTCGCCTAATAAAAAGTACACACCTTTGAAGTGACTCTAGAAGTTGTTGCATCTTTCTATTTGGGAGAAGGGGACCCTGTTCCCTCTACTCATCATTTAATCATAAGAAGATTAAAGTGAAGTGCAAAGGAGAAAATGATCTTTTTCCACCCTGTTCTTAGTGAAGGCCTCTCTGAGCAGAATAAACCTCTGCCTATCTTGTTTTATTATAGAATTTTGACAGAAGTTTATTTAAACTGCTTTGCTTAATCTGCCTGAAAATCAGTACACAGAATACCACAACATAGGTTACTCACAGGTTTTTCATGGAAAACTTAACCAAAAGCTTCCAATAGATACATTTTATTGGATTATCTCACCCAAATGTTTATTGACATAAAGTTTCTGCAAGATATGTTCATTTAATGCTTGTCATTTTCATCTCAAATGAAGCTTTCAACTAGGTGTTGCAGGAGAGATATTAATTGGCCTATAACTTCCTGGAACCCCTTTGGAGCTTAGATTTGACCCAGAGCTGATTGCAGTATAAATCAGTAGTAACATAGGAATCCAAATTACCTGTGTGGTCTTAAACAAAAATAGTCAGTTGTATTAACCAATGAGAAAAGTATAGTCTTAGTTCTGAATTAATGAAATTAATTTTATATTATTATTATTATTATTAGTCTCAAAGCACACACTTTTCTGGCACCCCGCCCTCCGGCAAGTATATCTGAGGGAAGGGACAGGAGACAAGAGCAGCCAGCCTCCATGTCAGCATCTCTGCCAGGAATGACCAGCATGGACAGGGGAGGGAGTCTCAACATTCGACCATCCCACCTGCTGCGAGAGCTACAAAACCTCTACAGCAGCCAGCCCCAACACCGGTATGGACAAGGGGAGGGAGGCTCAGTAGCTGGCTATCCCAACTGCTTTATACATTTTTATAAAAAAAATTTTTTTTAACTATATAATGTATCATTTGTTATATTATGTAATGGTGTTTTTTCTTATGTAAACTGCCTGGGGCAAAAATTGTTTTTGATGTAAGCTGTTGATTACATTTGTCATATTTCTTCACGTAATGATTGTATTTGTGTTGTATTTGTTTTTGTTTTTTTCCTATTTGTTGTAAACCGCCTTGAGCAAAAGCCTTTTGGAAAGGCGGTATACAAATAAAAATGGAAATGGAAATTCCGATCTGTAAGGGGGAAGAGCTAGAAAACATTGCTTTTTGGTGCCCCACTCAATCAGTAAGTTTATGGAACAACAAAATTTTCCTAATCCAAACTCAAATAATTCAAATAGTGAGGAACACAAATCCCAATCTGTCAGTGAGCCAGCCTGGTCTTGTGGTTAGGCTGTTGGACTCTTATCTGCTAGTATCCTGGTTCAGTTCTGCATTCCTCCATGAAGCCAGGGGTGACCTTGGGCTAGTCACAGTTCTCTTTCTGAGCTCTCACAGCCTCACGTGCCTCACAGGGTGTCTGTTGTGGGGAGAAGAACAGAAGGATTGTCAGCCACTCATCCATTTAAGAGTGAAAAAAGTGCTACTTCATATACCTCTCATAATTCATGAAGTTGTGCGGTGTGTGCAGACTATATTTGAGGCTAGTCAGTAATTCTATAAATCTCTGGATCCAGGGAAAGCTTCTTCTGGAGTGCCTCTTTCAAGGTCAGAAGGACTACTCTCTTACACAAAGACGTGTTGACCCCTTGTCACTTCATGGCTAGGTAGCTCTGATAAGCCAAAATGGACAAGGATCCAAAAAGCATGTCATAATTAGCACAAGAATATTATTAGCATTCTCAGGCCTCTGAACTAGAAGGGATCCTGCTGTACCAAACAAGATTGCTCATTGGACATATACAAGCCCTCCTGCACCTACTCTGGACGGTAGCCCCCTGTGAGTGATGGTGGCAGGGCCCCCAGATTTGGCATCAGGTATAAGAGCAAGCACCTAAGGAAGTTCTGGGAAAAATGGCACAACCATTAAAGATGCATTACAATTAGCACATACACTTTCACGTTAAAAGGATGAGATAATGCAGTATGTCGTGTATACAAAGCTCTCAAATTATTTATTTATTTATTTAATAAATTTATATCCCGTCCTTCACCAAATGGTCCCAGGTCAGCTTACAATAAGAATAAAACATATAAAAATAAGAAAATAATAATTAAAAATATCACCCCCTCCCTCTCACATCCACCCTCCCTCCCTAACAGGACAGCACCCTGCATAAGTATTTTATGGGATGTGATGTGGAAGCCTTGGTTTCCAGGTTGTATGACTGTTGTAATTCCCATCTGGAGCTTTTGTTTTCTCCAGGTGCAAAATACCAGGTGCAAAGTATTTTGGCTTAAGGCTCCTTTTTTGTTGTTGGGAACAAAAACCTTTCTCTTAAGAGTGGGCAAGTCTTTACTTCTTTTGTACTTGAATAGTGAGTGGAATCCCATGTACATTTCTTTAGAACCAAGTTCCACTGAATTTTGTGTTAGGGCATATTTTCAAGGGAGAAAGGAAGCATCTCATTATAAACTCCATAAATTAGTGGGATAACTTTTTTTTCTTCAAAAAGTTAAAATAACTAAGGCTGTAAATTGAGTCAGGGCTAAAAATCCAAAGCAGAAATAAGAGTGAGGCTGTGGTCACATTTAATGTTTACTCCAGCTTCAGTCCACTTTAAAAGTAAGAGAATACATCAACAAAATGACACCAAGCTGTTTTCTTTCCATGTTAAATAACTTAGAAAATCCACCTTTCAGACAGATAATGTCAAAAGAAAATTTCTGGTCACTTTGCTGATGTGTTCTCTCAGTCTGAAAGTAGACAGAAGCTGGATTAAACCTTAGGTGTGACCACAGACTAAACAACATAACCAGAATAAAACATAAAACATTTGGCTCTCTCAAGCCAACCAAATCAGAGCAGGGATGGAGGGTGATTAGAAAAGTCATTTCAAGATGAAGCATATCCTGTTGAGGACCAGACTCCATATTATTCTAGGAGTGTGGCCAGAGCACAGAGCTTGGATCAATGGATGGAGATGGATTGGGCTACCCTGATCAGCCCTAAGACACATAACAAGAGCAGTGTGAGCAAGCTATTGTGCAATTAGTGTTCACAAGATGCTACTTGTGTGAACAGAAATGAAGTGCACCCTTTCTTTATTTGATTTGAAGTGAATAAAAACACTCAGGTGTGAATATGTTCATACCAGGCCAAGGTTTGCTCCTTCTCACCCAAAGTAGAGTATGATGTGGTCATATAATCCATCCTTTCCTAACATGACCATGTGCCTTGTAAAGATCCCCTTTCAGTCTCCACTGGAAGGCTGTGCCTGGGCAGAGCTTGAGAACACTCAAGGCCATCCTTGGGCTTATTAGAACATGGTTTTGGCACAATGGCAGTAACTATCCAAACCTCCTTCAGCACAGGTGAAAATAGGAGATATTTGATTTCACTTTCTAGCTGCTTCCAGACTCTGGCAAAGTATACTGCTAGCAAGAGATAATCTGGAGTATTGCTTGCTAGTGGCTGGTGCTCTGGCCTTATCACTTTGGCCAGTGCTGTCTTTGCATGTTTTAGTGATGCACACATCCAACTATTTGGCCAACATAGAACACTTGGATGTTAGCATCTTCATCACAGTGCATGCATGGCCACCTGTTTCAGCTCTTGCACATGCACTGAAATGATGGGGGAGCTCTCCACAAAGATAGGTAAAGGCACTATTGTGCTTTTTAAGGGAGATATAGTGAAGCTATGGTGGTGTTGGCACAGATGCGCAGCCATAATTGTGGTGTATTCCCCCTGTTGGGACAAGACCTCTGTGTTGCAGAGAACTATGTTTTCAGTTCTTTGTTTCAGTTCTGGCTCGGTAGTGTATGTCACTGAGACACACGCAAGCATTCAACACCAAAAGGCAATTCATTTCATTTCAGTTTACTTTTCTTCTTAATGGAAACAATTTGGTTATGGTAACTATACTTTGCTCCATGGCCTATAATATGTAGAATGGTAACCAATGCCAATCTTTAGCCACTGTGGCTGAATATTAAGCAGAAATGGGAAATGTTAAGTTGTGAGATAACTGACTAGTTTCAGAAGCAGTTTTTAAGGGGAGTGAAAATTAACAATGCTTCTCACCTCCTCCTTTCACACTCCAGTAGAAAAATGCTAATTTACTATTAACCTAGTCACAGTTGCCTCACATTTCATTTACTCCATTTCCTAATTCATACAGAAACCTTGGGCAGATAGAAGGAATTCTCTTTACCAAGGGCTCTATTCATAAAATCTTCAAATTGATTCCTTCCCACAATGATAAAAAACATACAATATTTGATGAAAGATAAAACAAGCTGAGGAATTACATAGCATACACACGCGCACATACACAAATACATATATACTTTGTTTACATCTTAGTGCTTGTCACACCAGACCAAAAACAAATATATGCTAAGGATAAAAGGATCTGGAACTGAATGGGTTAGTCTAGTTCATGCAATGGGTGTTTTTCCACTGTCAGAAAGTACCCATTTTTGCACCCATTAAGGACCCATTTGGGTGTGAGCCGGATGATCCCATTTCTACCACAGCACCCATTTGGGACCTGATTGTTTCAACTGCCACTGGGGAAATCCAGATCAAATGGGTACTTTCTGGCCTTTAATCCGGATTTTCTGTAGACCCCATTAATGGGATCTACAATGGGGTCTTCAGGCAGAAAATCCACACTTGTGTGGCAATGGGGTCTAGAGGAGGCTAGGGGGAGGGGGCACCCATCGGGGGGGGGAGCCCCAAAACCTAAGCTTTGAAGTTATTTCAAAGTCACTTCAAAGTCTGTGCAAAATAGCTCCCGAGCGTCTTTGAAGTCTGTGCTGATCTTCAGAATGAACTTCGGAGATTGCACCCCCTGTCCCCTCAAACACCTGGGATGACAAGCAGAACCTTCATGGGTAGATCCGCATTTCCAAATGGGTGCTCCGGTGTTTCCATAGCAGGGAGGCTAGCACCCATTGCTATTGGGTGCTAGACCACCCATGGAAACACATTGGGTACTTCCCTTAATCTGGATCTACTAGATCCGGATTAAGGAATGTACCCATTCCTTAGATCCGGATCTTCTTAGATCCGGATTAAAGGAGCACAGTGGAAAAACACCCAATGATGCAGCTCCAAACCCCTGAGAATCATATATGGTGAAATACAGGAATATCTGTCAGTTGTTTGCATTCTTTCCTGTGTGCAAGATCTGAACTAGAGTTTTGCATTTTTTTGTTCCAGTCTCAGAACAAAATAAAAATGGGCAAGCTGTTTCATAAGAATGCTAGTCAAAATGATGGGAAATGAAAGCAAAACTGTTTTGAGCATTCTGGCAATAGGGAACAATGGACCAATTCAAAATGTTGTCATTAACTCAACATGGGTTGCTCTTATGGACTCTAAAGTGGATTGATAGGTGCTTTCTGTCACCTCACTCCCAAGAAATGGTTTATCAGATGAGTTTGTTTTTAAATCATCTTTTCCCAAAAACTTCATGTGAATCCACTGCCTTCTATTAAATACATTTGGAAGTTCCACCTCCTTCTTTCCTTTTTCAGTCAACAGGACCACAGTATTCTTTAAGCTAAGAAGACTAACCATGTTCCAAAAGACATCCTGAAAGGGAAAAACAAGGTTCCAAAATGGTGATTGAAATACTGTAACAAAAAAACTTTATATAGAGTTGTTTTCAATTTGAGCTCAGAAAAATCCCTTTATGTAAACCTGTTTTGTGCTGAAACATCTTTCTCACCATCAGTGTAGATAGATACAGCAAACATTTCCTATGTTTGTATGCATGTTTGTATGAAATAGTTGTCCTAATTTTTTTTTAGGAATACAGAGCTGACTGTTTTCTTCATCTCTGAGATCTTTGTAGACTGACTGTATAGGGCAGACCAGCATAAACATTATGCAGGAGATCTTTGATAGACTTTCTGTGGTGCCCTAAGTTGATTAGACTGATGATAGCTGGGAGGGAAGCATATTGTTAGGGACTTCAGTTTCCATAACAAAGATGCTTCCAGAGTTCAGGAGTTCATGGTCTCTATAATAACTATATCTGTTATGGACCCATCTCATTTTGCAAGACATACTCTTGACCTAGTCTTTGATAGAGAGTGGGAAGGTGGAAGTCCACTTATAGGTGGACTTGTAGTGGGTCAATTGACATGGATGGACCATTTCTGTGATGAAGTTTGAGGTTATGTGGACAGTTTCTCCTTGAAATAGTCCATAATTGAACCCCTATGGAATCTGATGGATTCCTAAAAGCTCTGGAGAAGTTTCTAGTTGACATGGCTGGTATGCCCATCAAAGCAGAACTAACATGAGAGTTTAAAACCATTGACATAATTGGTCCCAACTGCCTGCAGCCCTCTAGAGTTCATAAAGCACCCTAGTAAATTGGTGAGCTGCCATTAATGTTCTTATGTAATGAAGCAGGAGTCAATTGCTAGTGAAAAATATGTAAATCCTTTTTGAATCTGATTGAACATGGGTAAGAGCATGCTATTGTGCCTACCAAGTGGCAGTGGATGTGGTAGAGGCTGACTTCTCTTTTACTAATGCACCCTCAATGGCTGTCCAGCAGAGCTTTTTTGACTGGTAAAACCACAACCATATTTATACTGCCTTCAGAGGCTTGTAAGGGACTTTCAGGACAAGACTCTCAGGTTTCTAGCTATTCCGACCTTACCCCTAAGGTCTGTTCATACTGCTTGAACATTAGACATGAATCTCCATCAAGATGCACCTCTGAGCACAGAAGTCTATTGCATGACTGGATGTTCCAAAACCTTATGAGTACAGACTTCCTCCTGTAAACATCTATACATTACAGACAGGACAGCATGACCCTGTAATTCCCTGTAGGTTGAAGTGGATATACTGTTTCTTTCATAGATCTACATGGGAACAATACAGCTGTAACATTCCTGGTGTTCCTCTCTTGGTCTTCTCACATCGTCAATAATAATTTACTATTGTATAAATTCCAAGTTTTTTGTTCAATTAAATGTTGCATCCCTGCTTATATGTACCTACATTTAAGGCTTGGCAGATATTTGCATTTTGTACTTTGCAATCCTGGCACACTTTATCAAGTCAGACTTTAGATGTTAACCAACTATAAAGACAATTTTAATTATGCATTATTCCTGTCTGGGGTTGAAGGAAATAAAGATTGCACATTTCAGCAGAAGATTGTAGACTACTTTGCAATGTGACTATAACCAGCGCATAACAAACGACTTCCATGAAAACATGGGTGAAATGATAGAGATGTTGATTTAATTGCTTGTGCATATCTTAAAAGTGGTACATTCTTGCTGATGCTGCAGTTCAGTTTAGAAATGCAAGAGCTGCGGATGGATTTAATCAAGAGCAATTGCTTTAGCCAGCAAAAATGAGAACAATTCAGACTCAGCAATGGAGACAATGAAGACTTGGATTTTCCCGCAGACCTATAGGGTGTCTCCAGATGAGGAGAACCAACTTGCGATTCTCCCCCGGCATCTCATGCATACCACATGCAATTGTGACCTTCCCAATACAGTCACAGGAGACTGAGGCGATATTCTGTAATAACATTATTACGGAAAATCTGGCAACAATACAGTGAGTTTCCTGTAATAGTGATCACTTACCTCTTGTCTGCCTGCTCCTTTCATTCTCATTCTCATGCATATACCTGAAAGCTAGCCAAATGAACAAAAAACTAAAACAAATCAAAAGCCAAAGGCAAGTGAGAAGCTCCCCTAAGCCTTTCCCATGGGGATCACTTCCAGAGCTACTCCATTGCTCCTCCAATGCCTCCTCCTCTAAGGACAAGACTGCTGCAGCTGCGGTGCTTGGACTAAACAGTGGGCAAAAGAAAACACTTCAGAAACATTCCTCCTCCTCCAATGCCCCATTTTACGATCTTGCACAAAATCACCTCCCTAAACCTTCCCCTCTCTTTTTTATTGCACCTTTCTCCCACCCACCCACAGAAGAAAGAGCCAGCCCAGTCTAAAAAGGAAAATGTGAGGGAAAGTGTGGGAAAGTGTGGGTGAGAAATGAAACTTTGTTATCAGTGTAAAGTGGAGTGGGTGAATTGTTACTTGTTATCAGTGTGAAGTGGCTGGAAATGAAACTGTTAAGTGTTCTGCCGAGGGAAAAAGGCTTTAAATCTGGCACTTTAAATCTGGCAAGGGGCTGTCCTGCGCAGGGTGAAACCCCACCCATTTCATGATGCATCTGCCCCAATACTGCTGTACCATTCCCAAAGGAGTAAAGAAATAGTGTTTTAGCAGCAAAAATGGGGGGAAACACTTGTATTTTAAGGTGTTTTTAATTGCAGTGTTTAGTGGTTTACTCCTCGGAAAACATGGGAACCCAATTGGTAATGTGGACAAAGAAAATTCACATCATTTTCAAATCGCTTTTTAACACAAGTGGAAACACATCCCTGGAGTGGATAGATGCTGTTGTCCAGAGTTGACAGCAATGAGGTGATGGGTTGAAGGTGCAAGGGAGTAGTTATTGGGGTACCTCTTCTCAAGGTGATTACGTCCTCAGCTCATCCAGATTGACAGTACTTTCTTTTTGACGTTAACCCAGACTGGAATGAGTCAAGATCAATGAAGTCTGGCCTATTCTAATCCATTGTATAGCATTATTGGGAGGATAAAGTGGAAGGAAAGTGACTGACTCAGAGTCCAAACCAAGAAGCTTAATAACCGAATGAGGATTTTATGTGTTTGTCTGGTTATTGTGAGCAGTTCGGCTTCATACACCAAAAAAGCACATTAGACTTATTAATGCTTGGAATCTCCCGATACTATTTCTGTGTATTACTTTTGAACTCTCTCTGTGTTAATGGCTTTAAAGATTTATTGAATGCTGACATTTTTAACATAGCCATTAAAAAAGAACTGCAAAGAACTGGATTCTATTGCATGTAATGTCACAGTAGACTCTTAAGCCTCTTTACCCAGAAGTAACTTCCAGGGTAATCAATGGGATTTAACCTGCAGTTTTGAGTAAATGAGTGTAGCGCTGTGGCCTTAAAGGAGTCTGTTAAATATTTTTGAGCAGTCTAAAACACAAAACTTTTGCAAAGTTAAGTAAAAGGGTACAGTTTAATTTTTTCCATTCCTGTTCCCTGGCGTGGAAATCAATGCTCCTCATGGCCCCAGTAGGAATGTGCATGGATATTCATAACATTGGATATTTGTATGAATTTGTACGAGTTTGAATTCAAATAGAATGCTGGCACATTCACAGGTTAACATTCAAATTCGAATCTAATGCTTTGGAACATTCATACGAAGCTTTGTTATATTCATGAACCTGGGGAAGTGGGGAAGTGGCTGTGCCAGTCACATCTGCAACAGATCCAGAGTGGATTCAAAGTGGATTGAGAGGGAATTCAAAGTGGATCCAGGACAGATTATATGTGTTCAAAGGAGATATGTATTGGATACGTAGGGGCTTCATAGGGGATGTGTAGGGGATTCGTATGCATTCATATTGAACATTCGTATTGAATTCTAATTCTACCACATTCGAAGTAGAACTATCCAAATAAATACTAATTTTTTTTTTGCCTTTGATTTGATACAAATTGAACCCCCCAAAAAAACATTCGTGAACATCCTTAGGCCCCAGTCCTCTTAAAATTTCTTTGCCTCATTACCTCTGCTCACTCCATGCTTTTCCTTATCCATATGGCAACTCAGGGAAAGGGGGTGAGGTCAACAGAGGCTGCCACTCCTGGATATTTATTCATTGAAAATATATATCTCATTTATCAGGTGACAGATAAAACAAACAAACAAACAAAAAAATCACAAATAGCACCCTTTGCACTGGAGGCTTAACAAATCCTGTGACAACAAACTTTTCACCAGAAGGATATTATCAGGGTGAAACAGGGTCAGAGCCTTTAGCTGAGGAAATGACTTCCTCTCCCCACTTTCAGGCACTGGTATTGTTTTTAGTGCCTCCTTTTAAAAATTGCTTTTGTGGTTGTAACCAGCCATGGGTATAGGGTGGGATAAAAATATGAATAAAAATAAATGTCCTATGATGAAAGCCTGAGGCAATTTGGGATTTTCAAAATGGAGAATAGAAGATTGAGAAGAGATATGGTAATCTGGCACTGCGGTATCTAAAAAGGTGCCAGACGGAAGAAGGTTAAAAAGCCTTGTTTGGACTGGGCAGAGCACAGAGGAAGAGCAGGGAAACTAAAGAGGATCTCTGTGGGTTCCGAGTGATGATGTCATCACCAGCACCTCACAGCTCCACCCCACCTACTGGAAACGCCACAGAGTTAGGAGAATGTCTCTTTGGGTGTTTCCGCATTGACTGCGGAAACTGGATTAACCCACCGGAAAGACACATTAAAGTCACTTACCTTGGAGATGCTTTCTAGCACCCTTTGCAGTGGGCGCTTCTGCATTTTGGCATGCAAGACCGTTCTTTTAAACCACTTTTGCCGCCGAAATCTGTATTAAATGTAAGACCTGAAAAATCAGGTCTTACATCCGTCACTTCCCCCTGGATGTGTGCAGAAGCAGGACACTTCCGCACACAGCCAGGGGAAGAGACGGATTCCTGGTGGCCGCCATTTTGGGAAGGGCGGAAGCAGGACTGCCTGCTTCCAAAGCCCTTCCTCTGGGTGCTGGTCACCGCTGGAAATGTGGTGACTGGCAGCTCCATGCTCCAGTCCCATGGCTCCGGAAGCTGCGTCACCGGTGCGTGAGCCGGAGGACAGATTGGAATGGGTGCTGGTGCATCCGCACAGCACCCACTCCAATCTGTCCTCCGGAATCCACAAATAGTGACGGATCTTCCGGAGGACAGATTGCCGAAAAGCAGATCTATTTAGATCAGCTTTTTGGCGGCAAATGCGGAATGACCCTTTGACTTTATCAAGCTCCCACATACACCTTTCACTCACCTGCACCTCCCTCTTTTTTCTCCAGAGTTGTGGGGCTGAATTCCTTCAGTTTCTCACCCTCTTAGCATGGTTTGTGTTGATTGAACAGGAGTTCCACACATCCCTAGGTACTGTAAAAAAGATAGTGCTTGTCTCTGTGTATTTGTGTGACAGCAAATTCTGCCTGTTAATTATATCTAAGGTGACAAATTAATTCATTTTGTACTGACTTGTGCTCAGTGAGTTAGAAGTCTATGAGAACTTTATAATCCCTAATTGCATTTCTTCAGTTGTATCTTTTTCTGTGCTAAATAAGTCTAAATATTAAATAAAGATCTTTAATCAAGTACATGTATTGTCTCATTCTGTTTCATTGCTTGCTCTGATTGTATTACTTCATTGTCATCTATGCTGGGAATTGATTTTGACTACAGAGTGATCTAACAGATAATTTAAACCAGCCAACCAAATAAGCAAGAAATACTCATGACAATTATTCTGCCATTCCAGGATACCTAAAGATTCTGAAGCTAATTTGGATGCTTAAGTGCTATAAAATTGTTGACAGGGTGCATTTTAAATTATTGTGAACACTAACCAGAGCTGAAGCTCAAAGGTTGCTGGTGGCTAATACCGTTTATTTACAGTCAAATTAATTCAAGTGAGTTTCTGGCTTTCTACTTTTTCTTCACCAAATATTTTTTTTGTATGAAATGTTATACTATCAAATACATGTATGATAATAAAAGCAATAAACAGCCTGTTTATTAACTGTGTCTGACCTGAGATGAGCAGAACACCTGTCAAAGACTGTAGACCGTTTTGCCCCTTTTGGGCAAGGTGACTGAGACAGTGATTGGTCCTGACTGATTTCATTGTGGCTTCAGGTAGAGATATGGTACTAAGACTGCCTAGATCATCTTCATCAATGATAACTAATAAGGAAGGGACAAGGACAATGTCACTCTGTTGGTTCCCCTGAATCTCAGGAGCTTCTTATAGAATCAGCCATGGCATCCCCTCATGAAGGAATATTAAGGGAATTTGGGGGAAGAGATAACTGGGTCAAATATGAAGATCTCCTAGATAAAAATGAACATACAAGGGAATTTACTATAAAAACAAGAGAGCAGTTAAACCAGGAGGGAAAAAATGTTCAATGGTTTACGTATACGCAACTTAAAAATATTTATGGAGAAGACAAAAACAGAATGAATTTTGAATGGGACAAACAAAAGTGGGAACTACAATTAAAATCAGCTGAAAAAGGAATAATTGGAGTGATCTATAAAGTATTGTTACAGATGGACCTAGAACAAGAACAGGTCAAAGAATGTATGATTACGTGGGCAAAAATTTTTGGGTACAATATTAATATGGACCAGTGGGAGAAATTATGGAGAAAGGATATGAAGTTTACTGTGTGTACTGTGTTGAAAGATGTACAGATGGTACCTAACCCCTTATAAACTGTCTAAGATCTATCATGCCATGCCCAATAGGTGTTGGAAATGTGGGACCAATGTGGGAACATTTTACCACATGTGGTGGACATGTGGAGTAGCAAGAAAATACTGGAAAAAAAATTCATCGAGCAATGGAAAATATATTAAAAATTACGATTCCACTTAAACCAGAATTTTTTCTATTGGGAATAATAGACAGTAATTTAGACCCCTTGAATACTTTGATTATGTATATGGTCACTGCTGCGAGAATGATTTATGCAAAAAAATGGAAAACACCAGAAATACCCTCAGTAGACAATTGGTTAGTTAAGCTGTCTGAATATGCTGAAATGGACAAATTGACAAATCTCTTAAAAGAAAGAACAACAGAAAAATATTTAAAAGACTGGAGACCCTACATCGAATTTTTACAAGAAGAAGGATTAACAGCAGCGGGTTTCGATTAACTCTTCTTCTTTTCAAGGAACGGCCGAATGGGACAACACTAGAACAACAGGATAAGATCCTGAAAAAATGGAGGAAGTCACCAGTTGCAAAGAATGGACATTTATATGTTAATTGGGAAAAAGGGGTGATGATGAACCCTGAAGTTTTAATATATTGTAGAATCAAAAAGTAAATAAAAATGATCTGACAAAAAAAAAAAAAAATAGAATCAGCCATGGCATCTTATTGGAGTGATGTTTGGGACTGGGTTTGGAAGGAACTTTTACAGGTAGCAATCGGGGGCTTTGTTTAACACCCTAAGGGAGAAGCAAGAGAAAACTCTGTGAGAGGGTCTTGAAATTCAGCCACTAGAGATGCGACGTGGCTCTGATGCCCTCCTTCAGCCAATGACAGAGGCTGGAGCGTCTCCATGCTTAAGAATAATTAGTGCTTGGCTGCTAATTCGCAGTGAGAACAGTTGCAAAGTTTTTTTTTTAAAAAACGCAGATTTGTGCTTTTTGTCCTTCATGCAGCTCAAATTAGGGCTTTGCATTTGGACTCTCACGAGCCAAACTCACTTTCACCTCACAGTATCCTTACCATGGGGATGCCCAGTGTGTGTCATTAGGTCCCAAATCCAGGAGGTTAAAGAGCATCTGATTCTGGATGATGTTTGCTGTAGTAGCCTAAAGTCCTAAAAAAAACCCAGATCTATATAAACAAGAACAGAAACCACAAAAAGATCTGGATAGAGATCAAATAGAAGGTATTTACTTGATATTATGATTACAACAGTAGAAACAAAGTTTGAACTACTTCATATAGTAAACATAAAATATAATGTAATTTTTAAAAATGACCTAAATGGTCATTTGTTGCTCATCTTGAGATTGCAAAAGATTGGAACACACTATAGTGTGCATATTAAGTTCCATTTGGAGCTTAACATACAGCCACTGAAGAAGGCCTCAAGCGGAAATGTGTCTGGCTGACAAAATAAAACTTCTTTCAAGATATTGATCCTAGATTTCTGGATAAGTCTATCCATCAGCCACATCGTAGCTGACATATGGACCCACCACAATTATATAAACTTCATTGATGATGGCAGTTGCATTTTTAACTTGAAAAGGTGGTACTTTACACTAGGAAGTCTTTTTCTGTAGGGACAGTTTCTTCAAAGTTGGGCACAAGGACTTTTCTCTCGGACCATGTACTACTTGGTTACATTTATCCAATTTAATTCTTCTGCCTCCCTCTCTGAAAAACTAAACTCAATGAGAATAATTCATTTAGCCTCTTTGCAACCACCCTCTTCAATGTTCTCTTTCTGTCCATTGTCATTGAATGGTCCATTGTCTTTCCTGGCTGGATTTGCACTTCTGATGTACTTAAAAAGTTTTTATTACCCCTTTTGATGTTTTCAGCAGTGTGCTCCTCAAAAGCTTTCTTAGTATTCCTGATTACCACCCTGTATTTGTTCAGCCAGAATTTGTCCTCTTCTGTTCTCCTCACAGAGTCCTTCCATTTTATGAAAGTTTTTTTCTTGCTTTTAATGACTTCCCTCACTAGACTTGCTTTTAAAGACGTTTTTACTACATTGGGTATTCTCTTGGAGCTGGCAATGCCCTTTCTTCTTTTAACTGACCCTGTATTAGTAAACAATCTTCATGCATTTTAGAGTGATTGAACTCTTTTAAGATTTCCATTCAATTTTCTTTTAACTAGTTTCCTCATTTTCAGGAAGTTTCCTGTGTGAAAGTTAAAAGTCGCTGTGTTAGATTTTACTGGCAACTTACCAGATTAGGGGTCTACTCTTTGCATGCTACTGTACGCTATGGCAGGTCCCAGGAGAGGCTTCCCGTAGAATGCATTAGCATGCAGACAACAGATTCCTATCCCAAGATATATTCCAGAATAAAGCCAAGTGTGGAAAGGGTCTATGTTTACGTCAGATGTTTGATTGAACCAACATTGTGGTCACTGTTCCCTCCTGGATCAACCACAGTGACATCTTGTTGCGATTAATTTATTTATAAGATTTTCAAGGCTTGCATACATAACCCATTTCCCACAGGCAAAAACAAAGACAAATGCAAATGTTTCCACAATATTTACATAGGAAATAGAGTTTCCCTTATTCCAACATTGTAAAATTACATCATCTGAAATAATCATCACCTGAGGATATTGATCAATTTATCCATTAAACGTTTCGACAGTTTCAAAGTATATCCTGGTTTATTCAACTTGTACAATAATTGCTTTCATTTATCTTCAAAAGTATTCTCTTTCCTTCCAATCATTGTTTCCTTTATAAATGTAATATATTCCACAGAAACTATTTTGCATGATGTATTCTGCATACAGGTTAAGTAATAGAGTGAGCCTTGTCTCACTTCTGTCTTGATCTTGAATCAATCAGTTGTTCCATGTTTTGTTCTAACTGTTGCTTCTTGACCCACATACAAGTTCCTCAGAGACAAGTAAGGTGGGCAAGCACTCCCATCTCTTTAAAAACTTGGCACAAAAGTAAAAAAAAATAGGAAAGATGGAAAAGAAATAGAATCATAGAGTTGGAAGGGACCTCTAGGGTCATCGAGTCTAATCCCCTGCTCTGTGCAGGATTTCCTAAACCATCCCAGACAAATGTAGGTCCAACCTCTGCTTGAAGACCTCCAGTGAAGGAGAACTCACTACCTCCCATGGCAACCTATTCCACTGACGGATCACCCTCACTGTCAGGAAGTTTTTTCTAATATCTAATCTGTATTGACTCCCTTGAAGTTCCATACAGTTGCTTCTAGTCCTCCCATCTTATGCAAGTGAGAACAGGGACAATCCCTCTCCACTGTGACAGCCCTTCAGATACTTGAAGACTGCAATCATGTCTCCTCTCAGTCTTCTCTTCTGTAGGCTAAACATTCCTTGATCCTTCAACCTTTCCTTGCATGTTATGGTTTCCAGACCACTAACCATTTTGGTAACCCTCCTTTGGACTTGCTCTAGCTATATGGAGTTTTAATATATGATAAACTATACAGTATACAATAATCAGAGATAAACCGTAATCAGTCATGAAAAGAACAGAGGCTCATGACAAGCATAACAAAACAAAACTAGAATGAGACATACTTTTAAATAAGTTTTACTACTTGCCTTATCATGGGTTGTGATCCACTCTGGGACCTCCTGGTGAAGGACATGGTAAAAATTCTTAAATAAATGAAGTGACCAAAGATTGGACAGACAATCTTTGCTACAGTGGAGTTTCAGACTTTCTGCTTGAGAGAAATTTCAGAATCTGAGGTCTTTACTACTTAGAGCACTGACGACTCACTTCATGCTTTACCATTATTTGGCAGCATCAGGTCATGGCTGATACAGAAAGACTAGGAATTGGATGGTCACAACCAACAAGAAGGGAACAGGATGGGAGCTGGGCTGGAACACAGGAATGGCATTGGATGACAGGGTCAAGCTTGAGCACGTAAAGTGGCAGAGATGCACGTGATCAGTAGCAGCAGCAGTAGCAGAGGAACTTCCACATGGCAAGAAGGGTCTTGACTGTGGCATGGAATACCATTCCAGTGAGGCTAAAATGAAGCATAGAGGGAACCACTCACACTTCAAGTTCTAAATGGACCAGGAACATTTGATGCGTGGATGGCCTGGTCCAGGCAGGCTGGATTGGCATGATAATAGCCATGGCAACATCCAGTGTGCAGTGGCAATTGACCCACAGTACACAACTGGAAAAAGGCATGAACACTGTTGACCGAGAGCTCACTAGCCACTCCTGGTCAAGCTGTGGACAAGGTTTTATTTGTCCACAGCTAGTGAAGAACAGGGCAGGCTGAGTGAGTTCCAGGACAGAGGTAGTGGCACAGTGAGTGGACAGGCCTCCTCAGGACTGGCTGGAACTGCTCCATGAAGAGGCCCACAATCTATACAGTTCACAAGGAAGTAGGACAGGTTCAGACTAGGCAAAGTTCTTCTCAGTCAAAGTCTATCATTGTTAGGAGATATATCTACATTGTGAGGTCCACCATTGTTGTTTTATTCTTTATAATCTGTGTTTGGCCATTCAAAAAATATGAGTGACCCTGGTCATGGATCTCAATCTCCTAGTGTACATATTTGGCCAGAGATGTGGGATGGGATTCTAGACATCACAGGACTATGCAAATAACTCTTCTCCCAGCCTCCATTCAGTGCAGTTTGTTGGGATAGAGCCAGTGAGTTGAGATAGTAGCACTGATGTGAAATAGCACTCAACATACATGGCTCCTCCAGACATTATTCCCTCATGCATCCTTTAAATACTTGATTGAGGCTATCATTGGTACTGAACGCGACACCTTATAAGTTAAACAAGCTGAAACCACATGTCATGGGTGTTTTGACAGGAAGTACAGATACAGACTGATATACGGATCAGAAACATAAGAGCAGTACAAGGCATTTCCTTGGCAAAGATGTGGAAATGCAAATAGACTTGTGATTTTAATGAATTTGCACCATAAAAAAACCTGTCAAGGTTGACTTAGACAGACCGTTTAAATGTTGGCAGTTAATTATTATTATTACCTGAATCTGTCTGAAGAGCTTGAAGCTTATCTTAAATCTAATTTAAAACACAAAAAAGCAACAGAACACTTTGAAGTGTGATGTGCTCCACTCCTCCTTCCAAGACAAACGTTAAAAGAAAATGTAAAACATAAAATGGAAATTCTTTCTTCAGAAGAGACAATGTTTAAAGATGAGGGGTAGTTTATAAAGTTTGTTGGCAAGTTCTTAACATGCTAAGGCTTAGATCACTTAAGGCTGCCTGAGGGCAGAAGCAGATAGTGTGAGTGAATGCAGATGGAAGTCCTGGTTTGTGGGCTTGGCTTCCTATGATGGCTGCCATGTGATGTCTGGATACACTCAGCCATGTTGGCAGGCATCCCCTGATGGCTCTCTTCACAGCCCAGGTCAAGCTGGAAATATCTCTTCAGAATCATCAGCCACACATTTCAGTTACAAATCATCCTGTTGGTGGTTTCTGTACATCCGTTAAACTGTTGAGTTCACCAGATTGGAACAAATTGTTATTATTAACGTTCAGGCTTTTCATAAACACTTGGATTTGTGAGGAGTCTGAAATTTAAAAAATGACATGAAAAGAGGTATATTAAACATTTACTTTTATTATGATTATTTATTCATTTAAAATATTGATATAACACTTCATCTTTTTTAAAAAAAAATCTGAAACAGTTGTCCATAAAAAGCTAAAAGCAAGGTTAAAATAACTAAAAACAGGCAACTGTTAAAAAAAAGAATTAAAACTAGATGAGGTAGAAATATACTCAGTCATAACAGGAATGCCTGAATTGACAAATAAATTTTCAATAGGTGCTCAGATGATGTGATAGTAATTGTCTCATGAATATCTGAAGGGAGAACATTCCAGAGTATAGGTGCCATCACAAAGAAAGTCCTGCAGCAGGATACCTGCAGCAGGATCTCACTAGATCATTATAGGGATCTAATTGGTCTATAACAGGGAAGGTGATCTAGTAAGTATCTTGGGCTGAATTCACACTTCAGCCTGTAGTATGTAATTAGGCAACATCTGAGCAGGTGCATCAGCACAGTCAGGAGGCATTTACAGCACAGAAAGGCCCCCTGCTTACCCAGAAGTTGCCTAATTACATGCTAGCTGTGAAGCATAAAACTGTGCTCCACAAGCTCACCAAGCCTTACCCAAACTTACCTGAAATCATTCAGCCAGTGAGCATTTGGACCTGCCCCAGCTGAGGAGGTCATTGGAGCTGCAGTGCAAGTGCACTGGCAGCTCCAATGGTCCCCTGACATGACTGCGACTGTGCAGAACATTAGCGTCATCATAGCAATGGCGCCGACACATGTGCAGCCGCAGAGGGTGCTGCACCCAAGATGGCAGTGCCCAGAAGAGGACCAGCCCGGCAATCAAACAGAGATAAGTAGGCTAATGTTGACTAGTGATTGCAAGTGCAAACACTACTCAGTGTTAGTTGATTGCGCTCCTTTCCCATCCCGTGGACTGGAAAGGAAGTGCAAAAATGTCCCAGGTCCCAAGCATAAAACTTTGAATATGACTCTGTAACTGATAAGCAACCAGTACAGCTGCTTAAGCACAGATGTAATGTGTGCTCATGTTGTTGCCTGAATGATCTGGATACTATTCACACCAGCTGCAACTACAAAAACAAGTACAAGAGTAACTCTAAATGGAGTATATTACAGTAATCCAAGTGTGAATTTACCGAGACATGGACATCAGTGGCAGCTTATCTCAAACAGGAGCACCCCAGCCAAAAGTGTTATGAGAAGTGTTCTAGCATTTTGCATGTGCTCATCAAAAAAGATCTTTAGGAACAGAGGTTTGGTTTTGAAAGATGGGTCCCTGCCAGCTGATCCACAGACTGGGGAGACTCTCAATAATATTGTCTTTGGAGTATTTTGTCCTTTCAAATGACAATCCAAGGTGGCTGCATTGAGGGTGGGACACCATTCCCTCAATAACAGGTGCTTTGGATGGCTATCATACCTGCAAGTGGTAATCATGCTCATTATGAAGAACCTGTTGCTGCTGCTGCATGTGGAGACATTATGGCGAAGATGCTTTTTGGAGACACCTCCATTGGCAAGTGGAGACATGACCTTGATCATTTCCATTTATGGATGACATATGTATCAATGGCTAGTAGAATGGACGCCTGAGTACATCTTTCAGGCAGGATGCTTCTATTTATTTATTTATTTATTTATTTATTTATTTATTTATTTATTTATTTATTTATTTATTTATTTATTTATTTATTTATTTATTTATTTATATTTCTATCCCGCCCTCTCAGGGCGGGTGACAAAATTCAGTACATTGCATAAAACAATATATCTTAAAACAGTAATATCTACAACATTTAAAAACCAACATGTTAAAACAAAACAAATATATATTAAAAAACAGTACTACCTAAAAGTGGGGGGAAAGTGTAACAATATTTAGCCAAAGGTGCAAAGAGGTGCATCTTTACGGCCTTCCTAAACATATGCAGAGAAGGAGTCTGACGCACCTCAAGGGGGAGACTATTCCATTGCCTGAGGGCGATGGGACAGCCAGGAGGGCCTCCCCACCATATCTTAAGGCATGGGCTGGTCGATATGGGAGAAGGCGTTCCTTTAGATATTTGGGGCCCAAGTCATTTAGGGCCTTGTAAGTCAAAGTTAACACCTTAAATTGGGCTCAGTAGTGAATTGGCAGCCAATGCAACCCTTTTAAAACCAGCGTGATGTGCATCTGGCTAGCTGTCCTGGTCAGTACTCTAGTGGCTGCATTTTGCACTAGCTGCAGCTTCTGAACCATCTTCGAGGGCAGCTCCATGTACAGTGCATTACAATAGTCCAATCTAGAAGTTACCAGAACATGGATAACTGTGGCCAAGTTGTCTCTGTCCAAAAAAAGCTTCAGTTGGTACACCAGCCATAGTTGGGAGTAGGCACTCCTGGCCATGGTGTCGACCTGAGCTTCAAGCGTCAGTGCGGAGTCCAGGAGTACCTCCAAATTATGCACCTGTCCTTTCCAGGGCATTGCAACCCTCTCAAGGACAGGGTATCTCCCAACTACATGGCCATTTGCTGGGATTCGAGAGCAGGAAAAGTTTTGTCCTTGTCTCTGCTTGAGATGACCATGGGCAATTGGTGGGCCACTGTGCGCGACAGAATGCTGGACTAGATGGACTTCTGACTCAGAGAACGAACTGCAATATGGATGAATCTGATGAAGTGACAAGGACAAAATGGTATTTTAAGTGTTCCAGAGCCACAACTATTTTGTGAGCTAAATTACAGCTCCTCAAAATAGAAACAAACAATGCAAACAAGTAATTGTGAGCTTAGGTATTGCTATTCAGATGCAACTGGTAATCTGTCTACAGAAATGAGGCCAATCCACATTTGACCCCTTAGTTTGCAATAGGTGAACATTTGAGCAGGTGCATCTGAACTTTCAGAATCCTCTTAGAGCCTAGAAATGCCCCCTGCCTGCCCAGATGTTTACCAAATGCAAACTAGCTCTGGTGCACAAAATCTTTTGGAAATACAGCATTTTGTGTGTATGTGTGTGTGTGTGTGTGAGAGAGAGAGAGAGAAGCTCCGCCTAACCTGCTAAAGGCGGGGAGGCAGTGCTTGGACTTCAGTTTGTTTGTTTTAGTTCTTCCTGTAAGATGGCTGAGAGCAGATCAGTCTGTACCATGTTGTTCCTGTTGTGTTATAAGTAAAGTTAACTTTTATTTCACTAGTCTTTTGAGTGGTGCTTTTTGGGATCACTGCAGAGTCTTACACTGCCAACTCTGGGAAAATCACACAAGCCTGATTTTCCAACAAAATCACGTACCACAAGCAATCCAATCCTAACTAAATGTGACTAAAAGCTTACCTTTCGCATCCATGCTGTGACCATTCACACCATTTCCAGTGTGAGGGGTCATCTGAGGTATCGCGCAAGTGCTCTGGTACCTCAGATGACTCCAACTGCACGTGCGCAGAGTGTCGTCGCTGCTATAGCAATGACAATGGTGCATGTGCAGGGTCAAAATGGCAGTGCCCTGCGGAGAATTAGATGCCTGACCGGAAGAAGGTAAGTGTCTGGGCATGTGGGAGGTAAGCTGTCATGTACTAGGATAACCTAGTGCGAACACTAGTACACGTTAGTTTGTTCTGCACCTTTCCTGTCCAACAGACAGGAAGGCAAGTGCAGAAAAGTCCATGTTTGTGTGTAGTAATTTTATTCTAATGTATGCTTATGTGCCCATAAGATTTTCCTTGTCCTTTCAAGCAATTATCATTGCTTTACTATGTTTTTTGCATTTGCGACTTTAGCTTTGGACTTGTGAACTAATATAAAAGCATAATTGTTTCCCTTGAACCATTGTGGAAACATATCACAAGCACAGCCTAAACAATGACCTGGAAAACGGCAGCAGCAGCAGCAAATTTTGTTTGTTTTTGTAGTACATAAATATTGTTTTTCACTGCTTACAAATCAGCATCCTCTAGTGGATTGATAATGTACTGCACTTTTGTATAGCAACACCCAAGGAAATAAAAGCAGAACCATCCTTAACCATCTCAGTTTATACTTTTCAACAATGACTGCAAGCAGGACGATTATTAAAAAATCCAAATGGAAGTTTCATGAATGAAACTGGCTAGACCACATTTTTAACGTTTGTGCAATTTTTTTTCCTGAAGAATGTCAGTGTCTTCAATAAAATGAGTTGATCTTGCTTTGTTACAAAATTCACACCTGCCATGCCAATATGTGAACAAATTCAATTTTCTTCAGCAATTCAGTTTCCCAAAAATATGTATACAGAAAGCTGTATTTTTTTTTTAGGAGGGGGGAGTTTGTCAAGTGAAAATGTTTTAACCTTTCTTCCCCCCAAATGTTTCTGCTAGGGTAAGTGGCTTAAAATTATATATACACTAGATAAGAGTTGTGTTCAAACATGATGCTTAAGAGCAAAGGATTTGTTTTCACTGGGAACTACTCAGAGGAATTCCAGTTCCAGAATTTCAAATCAGCCAAACTAGGGCCAGCACAATCTGCTGAAAGTACAATTCTGGAATTTGTAGTTCAGGAACATCTGGGGGGCTTGTTATTGGATACCACTGAGTTGTGGCCAATTTCTGGTTCACTGAATAGGTGCCTCCATGAGCACCTGTATGCGGTTTTCTTGGCAGAGATACAAAAGTTGTTTGCCATTGCTTACTTCTGGGGGAGAGGCAGGCGATTGAACTGGTAACCCTTTTACAAACTCCTTGTGCTACCACTGAGGAAGAGCCCCTCCCTTTGGAGGGCTACCCTGATTTATAATGATTCCACCTGATTCAGACTTCAGGGAGATCTCTAGGAGGCTTGGGATTTACTGGGAAAAGCTACAGTATCATTGAGGACATAGAACATTATTAAACTTCCAGAACAGTTTTGCATGCTTCATTTTGTGGGTGTCCAGGCCTCGTAACCCCACCAGCACCACCTTAATTAGATGGTTTCATGAGTGGAGATGGCAGAATATTGATGAGAAGCCTAAGGTGGCTATCAGATTGCTTGTAGACTCTTAAGGCAATTCCACTCTGGCTGCAAGCAAGTGTACTAGGAGCTTCCATTCCACAGACGGGTACAATCTAATGAATGTCCCACCAGGACCCTCCCTTAGACCACAATAGTATATAGAAGGTAGGCGTCTGGTATGCTTGTTGGTTCAGTACAGCAGCCAGTGTGGAATTGCCTTAGAAAGCTGTATCCATCCAGAAGAAAAACATGAAAGAGAGGCCTCTAAAAGCCTTTTGCAAGGATTTGAGAGCAGGTGAACATTTTGCCTCTGTCTTCTGTTTGAGATGCTCAGAAGCAACTGGTGGGCCACAGTATAAGACAGGATGCTGGACTTGATGGACAGTGGCCCAATTAAACAGGACTATTCTTACGTTCTTATTTATTTATTTGTACATTTGTGTATTGCTCTACAGTAAAAATGGCCAGCTGGCCTGCAGGCTTTTTAGACATACAGGTTTTTTAAAAGTAAATATGTTTTTAAAAATAAAACAAATATTTTATCAGCAAAACAAAACAGCTTGGAAGACAAAAGAAACATGCTGTGCTTTTGCTTCGGCTAAGCAGCAATCTGAAGCTGTGAGAATCTCCCAGAGAACATCTTTTGGAGAAATGTATTTGAAATATTCTGCCTGTAAGCAGGGTGGGGTTTTGAGAAGCTATTTGCAGACAGCTTTGAAACATTTATGCACCACCTTTTATCACCAGCTTCAAGGCCACATAAACCAATGCAGTCACCTAAGTGCAGTACTGCAGGATTGTGTGAATTTTACCGCGAAGTGTGGCATAGGTAGTGCTTACAATGAACAGGTACAAAAGATGACATAAGCCCGTGATGCAATTATTGACAACTACAGCACTTGAGCATCTTAACGACAAATGAAATGCATTTACTGTAGTTTAAAGCTTTTTAGTAGAGCCGAACTATATATATCTAGTCAGGAATTTTAGTGACTTTGATGAACTTCTTTCAAGGTACGTAGGTATATAATTTCAAAAGATAGTATTTCAAAATTTTCTTGATGAACATTAGCTAACTTAGGCTTGGTAGCCATATTGTGCACATGTTGTAGATTTAAAGAATAGTTTTAACAGGCCTGATTTAACTTACTTTGAATGACAAAGATCCAGTGGATTTTTTTTTTCTAAAAATATTGCAGTCGCTATTCTAGACTCGCCAGCAACAAGCATGCTTCCTGTATTGATTGATTGCTGCAAAATACGCACCCGGAACCAACTGAAAAGTACTCTTTCCAACAGCACAATGCTTGTGACTTTAGTGGAAATGAGAGATAAGAAGAAGATCCTTGAGGCAACCTGGAAAAGGAGAAGCATCGGATTCCAAGGGCAAATGATAATGATTTCTCCAGTCTCCAGCCAAAAAGATAGAAGGCTATAAAGAAGGATTGGAGGAAGCTGTCTTTGTAGATTGTCTAAATTTGGGCATGCTTTGAATCTGTGGAAGGATGGGGTGTTCTACAATGAAAATAAAATTTGATGCCTATGGGATATGCGTGTGTGCATGTGTCTATAACTTCTAGCACAGCTTTATCTTTGCTCTGTGGGATTAGATGCAGAAATTTAGTACAACCCAGAGGGTGGTGGAAATAAGTGTTACTAATTCCAAAGCTGGGGCTTAAAGCAGGAATGGGGAACTCAGAGGGTCTCCAGATGTTGTTGGGCTATAGTTTTCTCCATACTTGACTGTGGTGGGTGAGAGTGTTGGAAGCTAATGTCTAGCAACGTCTGAAAACCAGCAGTGTTTCTTTTCCTTTTAACCATTAAAGGCCGTAGTCAGAAGTTGCCTCTAACTAGTTACTATAAAGTACAAAACAGTGCTCTGATCTGTGTTCATAAGCAGAAATGACTAGGAGTTCGCAAGATCAAGATCCAGCTTTCAAAAAAGAGCCTTTTCTCACCTGGTGAAAAGGTGAATTTGGGACGGTCCAGGCATGGCTCCATTCATGTAGGAGTCGTCCCCCCCCCCCGCCGCCCCGACGTGTGTAGATGCAGTACTATTTACATCTATCCTACCTGGCTCCTGGTGCAGTTTTGTGTGCCCTTCGTCCTAAGGGAGGAGATTCGAACAGAGCCTGAGAGTGGGTGGCACAGGTGAGGTTAGTCCTGTGTCACCCATCACCATGCACCACTGCCATGGCTCCATGATTGCCTTTTTAATGGAAGCGGTTCACATCTCGCCAGTGCTTAGGGATAGATCTGGCATTCCAAAGTGCAGATGCTGGATCTGTCTCCCCCGACTCACCCATCTTCACTTCCCTGGGAAGTTTTTCTAGGGAAGAGAAGGTGCGAAAACACCCAACTTTTCTGCACTGGCTAGACATGATCTAAGAAGTGACTTCGGCTGAATTCATACTCAGGCCTCTGGTATGCAATTAGGACAGCTCTGGTACAGAGTATACAGCTCTGGCACAGAGCTAATTGCATACCAGAGGCCTAAATGCAGATTCAGCCTTCATCTAGGGGTGCCTCCAGATGTAGGCTAAAACACATGATTCTCCCAGGATTATTTTGGAAATGGAACATGTAATTGCTGCATGTCCAATATAGTCCTGGGATATCAAGGCAATATCCCTTAATATCCCTATTATGAGACATTTAGCAATGATGCTGGCTTTCTCATAATTTACTATTTTATTTATTTATTTACATTTTTATCCCACCTTATACTCAAAGGTCTCAGGCCGGGAAACAGCTTTAAAAACCAAATAAAAAATAAACATACGGTACTAAAACAATACAATGTCTGAAAGTAGTGATTGCTTACTGCTGTCTACCAGCTTCTTTCATGATTGCAAATATCCAGAGCTGTGGTCACACCTAAGGTTCAATCCAGCTTCGGTCCACCTTCAGAGCGAGAGAACACATCAGCAAAGTGGCCAGTAATTTTCTTTCCACATTATCTATCCCAAAGGTGAAATTTTCTGAGTTATTTAACCCGGAAAGAAAACAGAGGCATTTTTGCACTACCCTTTCTGTTCGTACTTGGGCACTAGTCAGCTTTACCCGCTCCCTCACCCAGGGATTGGATACTCACCTTATTCAGTCCCAGGGCCCGGTCCTCCTCTGGGCACTGCCATTTTGGCAGCAGCGCCTCCATAACTGCACATGTGTCAGTGCCGTCACCTTGATGATGCTGACCCTCTACCTTTCTTATTAGCAAAATGTTTGCCATTAATATAGTTTCTTTATTTCAAATGTATATGCTGTAGTTGTAAACAAGTAGACCCACAATAAACTTCTTTTTCATGTACCTTTAAATGTCCTAATTTGTACCCTTGGGAGTATGTGTTACCTTAGCTAGAAATCACTGTTCTAAGGGAACACATCTGGCAATAAGAAGGTCTAATCTTGAGGTGGCAGCTTGTTCTGCCGGCTCATCTCTTTTTACAACCACCTCATTCTCCCATCTGTTTGTATGCCCCGACAACCTGTTCAATTGCTTGCTGTCTAAGGCTGCCTCCAGATGGCAGTCTGATATAGCAATAGAAAGCAGTAATGCAGGATATTGCTCCTTTGCTATTTTTGCTCCTATCTAGACAGCACTGGCCTCAGTGCTGTCTTTGCATGTTTTGGTGGCATGCAATCTGGATAATTTGGCTGCTGTTGAATTCCCCAATGTGCACATGACCACCTCCACGCATGTGAGGGAGGCTGTTTCAGCCTCCACATGTGTGCTGGACAGAGCTCCAATTGCTGCTTTGTTCACAAAGGTAGGACTGTTGCTAAAAAGCTCTAAAGCTGGAAAACCTGCTACCAGTGCTGGGTTTTCCAGGACTAGTTTAGACTCTTCTTGGGGATGGAAATGTGGGACTATAGTGGTGTTGCCTACAACACATGAGGTGACCCCACGTTAGCAGTATTGACTGGCACTATTTTCATCCCGTCTGGATTCACTCGAAATCTTTCCCTCAGCAAACAGGCTAATTCAAGAGGCAGCAAGCAAGAAAGTGATGATGAGGAAATAGTTTCAAGAAAGAGCTGGTAAAATGGCAAGTCAGCAGGACAAGCTGCTGGCTGAACAGTAGACCTTGTTATTGCCATGTTTTTGCTCAATTCCACCCCTTGAAGGGAACATTAAACAAAAGGCACAACAGATGTTTTAAAGTACGTGTGTTTGAGTCATGAGTCATTCTTCTCGGTTGAATTTTAAATAGAATCAAACACTCAACAGACAATTTGTTTAATCTTGCTCCGCCAGAGTTCCCATTCCTATAATCACACCATATATACCTTCATCATCTATAACGGAATCAAGTTTGCAAGGAAAATTTCTCGCCAGGGAAGGAAATATCCATTTGGTCTGAAAATGAACCAGGGGCATTGCTGCACTTGCCTTGCCATCCGCTGGACGGGAAGAAGAAGAGTGGGCTTTTCTACCCTGCTTTTCTCACCCATTTAAGGGGACTCAAAGTGGCTGACAAATCTTCCTATTCTTCTCTCCACAACAGAACACCCTGTAAGGCAGGTGGGGCTGTGAGAGCTCAGAAGAGAGCTGTGACTAGCCCAAAGTCACCCAGCTGGCTTTGGGGGGGCGGGGGCGGAATCAAACCCGGTATTCCCAGATAAGCTAACCACTAGACCAAACTAGGAACAGAAGAGACTAACGTGTACTACGTTCATACTAAGGGACGCTAGTACACTAGCCTAGCCCCCGCATGTCCAAAAACTTACCTGCACAGCGGTACCTATTAGAGACAGATAGGGGCAGCCACTTCCGCGCCTATCTGTCTCTAATGTGTGCTTAATGGGTGTTAAAAAAAGACTACATATGAGGAGTCTTAATGCATGTTTCACTGTGAAAACGCATCCGTTTAGGATCCGTCTGCACAGTGAAAGCGTGCCTACCCGGAGTCCTCCCCCGGCCCACCATGATTGGCTCTGCTGGAGCTGAGCATGGCGAGCCAGGGGACTTCGCTGTCACGGCTCGCCCTCACCCCAGAAGTGGTGGATCGCCAATTCTGGAGCCAGGGGGAGCTTCTCCGAAGCCCTTCCTAGCCCACCCGAGGGACAGCTTCGTAGCTGCCCCAATTCTGGCCGCGGGGTCCAGAAGCTTTCTGACATCCGGCGCTGCCAGAAACTGCCCTGACCAATCAGGAGGCATGCAGGACGCAGGCACACAGCCTCCTGGGACCCCGCAGCCAGAATCGGGGTGACTATGAAGAGGTAAGGAGGGGATCGTTCACACTCTCCCCCAGGTGGGTTAGGGAGGGCTTCGGAGAAGCTCCCCCTGGCTCCAGAAGCTGGGTGAGGGCCCCTGGAGCATGGATGTGAGGCAGGTGCTGTGTGTCCGCACAGCACCCACCTCAAATCCAGATCTAAGTCATCCTTCCACCGCATGTGCGGAAGGACAGGGGGTGGGTAGTTCTGGATCTACCCTGCATTCTGGATCTACTGGAAACTGGATTTACTAAACCCAGATGAAGTAGATCCAGATTTACAGCGGTAAGTGCAGAAGCACCTTTTGAAGTGATTTAAGTGAAGCAAATAGTAAACCTTCAATAGTCAAGGAATGGAAGCACGTTATATAAAGAAGCAGAAGCATACGGCAGCAGTTCCGCACCTGTACATGGCTCTCACCCAGAGAACAATGAGGAGGAGCAGGAAAATTTGACAACCCTCTCCAGAGAGAGAGTTTAGCAGGTATTCAGTAACCTCTTGAGAAGACAAAGGGAAGGATTGCTGTAAAGAAGAATAGGAGAGGGGTGGTTGTGGGGGATTCCTTACTGAGAGGAACAGAAACAGCTGTTTGAAGACCTGACATGACCTCAACTTGAACATTAGGCTGAAACTAACAGGATGATATTTGATAGGGACAAATGCGAAATCCTACGTCTCAGTGAGAAAAATGATAAAAATGAATACAGAATCGGAGGAATCAGGCTGATTAGTAGCACAAGTGAAAAGAACCTGAGTGTATTGGTTGATCACAGGATGAATGCACGTCAACAAGGTGATGCAGCTGCAAAAAAGGCAAACACCATCCTAGGCTGCATCAAGAGGAGTATAGCATCTATATCTCGAGAAATAATTATTCCTCTTTACCTTAGTCAAACCTCATCTAGAGTACTGTGTCCAGTTCTGGGCACCCCAGTTTAAAAAAGACATTGACAAACTAGAGCAAGTCCAAAGTAGGGCTACCAAAATTGTCAGTGATCTAGAAACTATGTCCTACGAGGAAAGGCTGAAGCATCTAAGAATGTTAAGCCTACAGAAGAGAAGACTGAGGGTGAATTCCCATTACAAGCTTAAAACAGTTTCAAAATGGTTTCAGTCCTTGCAGTCCCCATGTCAGGTTGGCTTAACATGCTTTCCGCATGTTAAATTGCCCCAAAGCATTGTAAATGTTAACACTCATTTCAACAGGTCTTGCTCCGGTTGATGCATTTGAAACGTTTTACATTTCTTACTGTGGGAACTGTACCGTTTTAGTGGGATGAGAATGCATGTTTAGGGTCCCCACCCCCAATAGCTTGCTTCCAAAGACATTGATTTCACTGTAAAAATCCACCCCTTACAGCAGCCGCTACACTGTAGCAATCTACCCACTTCACCCCTGATAACAATAATTTTGCACAATTCTGAAAGTTCTGACCTTTAGAAAGGGAAAAGAAAGGAAAGCAGCTGCAGGTTCTGGGAGATGTGTGAATGTTTTTAAGGCTGTGGCGGTGAGCAGGCAAAGGGGGCTTGAGTTGCCACTGCTGCTGTGTGCCCTGGGCAATGGGGAGAGGAGGGGAAAGAATTGCTGGCTGCCCGGTGCCGTTTTTCCTCCATCCAGGCAAACAGCAGCCACCCAGCCACCCAGCTAGGCTCCCTGAAGGGGCCCTTTATGGGTGGCGCGTTCACGCCAGGAGGAAGAGGGCAGGGCAACCCCGAAAAGCGGCTTTTAGAAAGTAGCCTCTTGAGTCCCCCCTTGAGTCACGTACGCCACGTACAATCCTCAGAATCCGTATTGAACACGATTAAGTTGAAAGTTATGGAATCAGGCAAATTTGCATTTGCATCCGGTTCTATTATTTCAGTTTAGGGAAAACGTGTTAAGCTTGTAATGGGAATGCGGCCTGAGAGGAGACATGATTGTGCTCTTCAAGTATCTGAAGGGCTGTCACAGTGGAGAGGGTTTGTCCCTTTTCTTACTTGCACAAGATGGGAGGACTAGAAACAATGGTATGAAACTTCAAGGGAGTCAGTACAGATTAGATATTAGAAAAAACTTCCTGACAGTGAGGGCGATCAGTCAATGGAATAGGTTGCCATGGAAGGTAGTGAGTTCTCCGATACTGGAGGTCTTCAAGCAGAGTCTGGACCTCCATCTGTCTGGGATGGTTGAGGAAATCCTGCACTGAGCAGGGGGTTGGACTCGATGGCCCTAGAGGTACCTTCCAATTCTATGATTCTATGATAAACATCATGTTTGGTTTGTGCAGTATTCACACTTCAGATGCAATCCATAAATGGGACCTAAGAAACACTTAATTATAACTGAATATCCATACAGATGAGATTCTAAGCAAATTCGCATTTACCTATGAAAAGAACTCCAGGAGTATCACTGCATGCAACATCCACGTGTCCTGGAACTTCATGTGTGCAGCAGTGCTCCTGCAGTGTGCAGATGTATAGCAGTTCTACCTGCTATACATCTATATGCCACATCACCAGGCACAGCCCCCTTCGAGGTACAAAGGAAGCAAGTGCGATTAGCACTGCGTCACTGCATCACCATGGCAGTGGTGCCACACAAGACTGCTGTTGCTGTTGCTGTGTTTCAATGAAGTGTTGCTACTAGCAGCGATTCTCACCTCTCCAGTGCTCAGAGAAGTGCTGGTGATGTTTGGGGAAGAGGCGGTGTCTGTAAATCTAGATTTCAGGACTCTCTCCCAACTTCGCTTCACTTTATATTTACGTTTCGAAAATCTGTACCAGGTGGAGACACTTTTTGTGTGGAAAATCTCACTCTTATTTTGGGTACATTTTAATGAAACACCCGGCAGTTCCATTACATCAACCATCCCACTGCCACCAGTTATGGTTCATGAGAAAACTTTTGTTCCTAAGTCAGAAAAAGAGCTAAAGGGGATAGTCAAAAACTGATTTATTTATAAGACCAGACAATTTACCCAGCTGAAGCCTTAATCTTCGCCAGCAAATCACCTCCTAAGATGAAAGCTTCATAATGATAGTAGGTGCACAGTCAAAATGACCAGAATTTTATCTCTAGGTCCCCTGTTAATGTAGCCATTATAGCATAATGCTTCACTTTGTGACTCATGGTTTACCTGAAGAATTGAGATCTGATAAAAATGGGCCTAGGTCTATATCTCAAATAATGGAGAACCTTTGCTAGTGTGATAATATTTGACATGTTTTTATCTGGTCCCTGCCATCAGAGTAAGTGCAAATGGGAAACCAAATGTGTTTAGAACTTTTAAAACTGCCATGAAAACTGTGAAGGGAGATATTCTATCTGTAAATCAGAAAATAGCTTCTTCCTTGCTATCTTATCAAACAGCACTGCATAGTTCTACAAAATGTATGCCCACCGAACTAATGGGAAGATAGTTCTTGGCCTAGGAACGGTGAGACCAGATTTTTAGTAACTTGGTGGGCAAATGCTCAAACCACTTTGCTCAAAACAGTCCCATCAGCTTTAATGGGAATATAATTCCAGAGTGCAGGCTTGCAGAATGATAGAGATTTGAAAGTACAAGGCAAACCATTAAAGAAAGAATAGAGCAATTCTCTCATTATGTGAAATAATGGATATGGATTACGAAATGTATGCTGTTTTAAGACTGGAATTGAGGAAAGCTTTTTTTAAAAAAAATAAATCCATCCATGTAACTAAAAAAGATGTGCAAAACCCTTAGCAGGTTGTGCAGGCGGATGCAGGTGGAAACTCCTTCCCTATTGCACGGTTGACTTTATTCATTAGACGAAAGTAAGATTTGCTGGTGCCACATGGACTTCAAATGAAGCCGACAAGCAGCTTGAGGTGAAGTTTGCAGGTTCTTCTTTGGTCTGCTTTCAGTGGCTGCTATTTTTTAGAGCAAGCCTGTGTATGTTTACTCAGAAGTAAATCCCAGTGCATTCAGGGAGATTTATTCTCCTATAACCTCCAGATGTTCCAGACCTTATAGCTCCAAGCATTCCACGCTGGCCCTAATGAGACTATAAGGATGTTCAGAACTACAGTAGTTACGGGTCATGGGCATGAGGGGGTGGTTACAGGGGGGCAGAATGAGGATCAGATGGGAAGCCTCCCTTTGGGTTCTCCAGACTGTGGCCATGTATTTACATCTGTGGGGAAAGGCATCCACAAAAGTGCTTACCAGGCTGCAGCGCTGGATGCTTCTTCATACCCGTTTCAGTGCGTGTGGTGGGTGCTTGGCAAAGCAAGGGATGATCATTAGTGGGGATGTGCATGGATATGTGTAACATTCATTATTCAGATGAATTCCAACATTTGTATATGAATTCGGACATTCATTTTTTTTTAGTATTCATACTAATATGAATATTTTGAGTTATTTGTATGAATAATATGGACATTTGTATGTGTACGTATCTGTACGCATCTTGTGTGTATCCTTACGCTTCCATACAGATACATACAGGATTAAAACAGGATGAGTATAGATGTGTATGAGATTCGTATCACTGGAGGAGGAGGAGGAGGAGGAGGAGAAGAAGAATTGGCTTTTCTACCCCGCTTTTCTCACCCATTTAAGGGGACTAACCCGTACCTGTCCCACGTTGCCGGGAATGTCAAGGGGACGCCCAAGACACATTCCAGGTCCCGTGCCCAGCCCATGGTTGCCCAAACAGCTCCCAAAGAGTGACAAACGGCAGCCTAGGATATGTAGGCACAAGCAATCTTAACAACACAACTAGCACCAAACCCACTGAGTTTTCCAAAGATAAATTTGTATTCATGGTTTTTGAGATCCCATGATTGGTGGCGGAAATATTTGGTTTGCTTTTAGGGTGATTCCAAACTGTTTTTTAATCCATTGGTTTTATTGGGACATTGTAAAGAATGTCTTGTGAACCACCCTGAAGTTATCTTAATGAGAGCTAGTATCTTCTTTCTAAATTGATTTTTTCAAAGTTTCATTTAAAAAAGAGTCTATAAACTGTGAAATTAGGTTTTCCATTATAAATCTCTGAATGGTGGAAGGAAAGTTTTAGCTTTTTGGATCATTTATATTACTCAACCTTTCCTATTCTGTCTTCCCCTTCTACTTCAAAATTATCTTTAACCTTTTTTTTTTTTAAAGATACTAGATGGTAAAAATGCAAGATTTTATAGCTCAACAGTAGAGCTTCTGCAATGCACACCAAAGGTCTCATATGGATCTCTGACATCTCCCCAATGGAGGGCAATGGAAAACTCTTCTGTAATGATGCCAAGAAAACTGCAGAGAAGTGCCCAGATAGGCACCAGGGCCTTTCTGCACTTGGCCTTATTCTGGTATATATCCTGGAATAGGAGTCTGCTGTCTGCATGCTAGTGCAGACTATGGCGGGCCCCACATAAGGCCTACCATAGCCTGTATTAGCATGCAGACAGCAGGCCCCTATCCTGAGAAATATTCCAGAAAGAGGTGGGTGTGCATCAACTGGACAGGATTCAAGTTAAACTCACATTTTTTACTATTTTCTTTAAGTCAGTTTAAAAGCACTGAAAACTGCAGAGAAGTGCCTGGATAGACACCGATTCACACTTTGGCCCATAGTATGCAATTAGGCAACATCTGGGCAGAGGTGTCTGCACGTTCAGGAGGCATTTACAGACTAGAATGGTTGAAAATCTTTTTATCTTTCTTACCTGTCACTTGTATTCTTCAATGAGAACAACCTGTTTGGGCCCTCTTTTACAAAATGTGTCCCACTGGAATGCAGAACATAAGGTGACTTACCTACTGCAGGGAGAAAACGCCCAGGTGACGTATAGGATAGCTTTGTTTTTTCTTAAGGCTGCCCGATTTAGGAAATGTTATTTTTAGTTTGATTCTAGATTTTATCCTTGTATGTTTTATATAATTTTATCCTTTGTAAACTTGATATGGTCATATGACTAATCAATCAAGTTCCAAGAGGGAGAGACTAGAAATGCCCCCTGCCTGCCCAGAGGTTTCTGAATTGCATACTAGCTATGATGTATGATATCGGCCACCACAAGCAAACTAACCCTAACTTAAACCTTACCTTTAGCATCCAGCTTGAGACCACCTGCACTTCTGCCTGCTGAGGAGGTAATCCGCCATCTTGCACAAATGTGCTAGGACCTCAGATGACCCCCTGAGGCGACTACGACTGTGCAAAGTGTCAGCATTGCTGTTACAATGGTGCTGGTGCATGCACAATTGTGCAGGACACCACACTCACGATGACAGTGCCCAGGAGTTAATTGGATGCATGATTGATCAGTCACACGGGGGCAGGGCTGTCATTGAATAGTGCTGGCAAGTGTAAGCACTAGTCAACATTAGTTCATCACACACCTTTCCCATGTGTGTGAGGGGAAGTCCAAAATTGCCTCAGGAGTTAAACCTTTTTTTAAAACTATTTTCTATGTGCCAGCCTTAAGACACTGTTATCTAGATAGATCCCGAAAAAAAGCCTTCAACCATGGGTGGAAATCAGGAAGAACTAAAGCACATTTTACATCGTAAGGCATTTCACAAACTACACGCTACTGCTAAACTGAGGGATAGACAACCAATTACTCTGTGTCCCTTTTTGCACTGGGCCTTAGGTTGAAATTAACTCCTAACCAAAGCCCTCCGTCAGCACCTATAGTGGAATATGTGAAGCCCCTTCCCTTTACATGCTTTGTTTCTACAAGACAAAGCAGTGGCCCTGCATACAGTACACAAATGATGTCATATCTTGGTCATCTTGTGGAATCTTCTAAAGGGGTTCATAACCATAACAGAGTCTGTATTCTTGACTGAAAAGGGCATGAATGCTATACTTTCCATAAAATATGGGAAACTATGGCCTGTTCATACAGAGCAGCACTCATTTTGAGCACTTGTAGCCCACCAAGGAATGTGAGTGGCCCAGGCAATTTGTGCAAAGTTTAGAAGTTGTTCTTTTACTTCCTGCCTTGTGAGCATCATTTCAAAATCTTAGAAGAGCCTGGCCTTCATTTGTCTGTAGAATTTGATCTGGGCCAGCAGCCTCTGTTCCACACTCTTTGACTTGAGCACAGTTCACAGACATTATGAAGAACATCATACCAAGATATTTTAGAAGATCATTTTTTTCAACCTGAGCAGGCATACCTGAAAGTCAGGCTAAGAGATCCTCTAAGCAAAACAACAGTACAAAGGAAAAAAGAAAGAAATCCACAGGAACAGCAATTTTTTTCCTATCCTTTCTCTTCTTCATTTTCCCCCCTTCTTCATTTGCCCTGTGAACATTTTTTTTTTACCTCTGTCCCAAACAATAAGTGCATTTTAAATTTACCACTTCATTTTCTTTTATCATTCTGTGTCTCACTGCAAAAAGGCTTATGCTGATTTGCATCACATTCCACAGCACAGAGGTTGCACGCCCCCCCCCCCCCCCCGGTCTTCTTATCCTGGTCCCTTAATCATATGCTAAACTCTCTCTTACTGGGGCTGAACACAGACCAAAGTCTAATTCCTCTCTGCTGGAATTCTAATTCTCTATATCCCAGTAAAACAATATGCATTGCGCCATAAGTTGGGCAAAGGCTTGAGCCATTGTCACTACCTCATGCATGCTTCATGCCCCACGGCTTATGTGACTTTTGTGCAAACTTCATATGGATATGTCCTGCAAAAATCAAGTATTTCAGAAGACCCGTGTGTGTGTGTTTGCGTGTGGCAGCAGCTGGCAAATCAGGGCACAGCTGGAAGCTCTGGTTTGTCAGGTTTGTTTGAACCTCTTTGTTTGTTGACAAATTTTTGATTTGGGTCAGATCATAGTGAGATCCGCTGGCAGGTGAAAGCGTCAAACCTAGCCCCTGAACTGGAGTGCATCAATATGAGGACCTCCCAGTGGGCATGCATGCCACCACTGATTATATGGAAATCAATTGTATTTTGAAGAAGTTTTATATAACAGAATGCTCATGCAATGCAGTAAATATTGTTCTGGGTCCCTGGCTTTATACCCATGTATAAAATCTATAGCATATTGTACTATGAATGTATTAATTGCTTTCTTGAAAAGAAGTGGTCCAAGGATTTTATTTTCTTGGTTATGATGGACAAAAGCCCTCATCTTGTAAATGGGAATAAAGCTAAAAAATTGCGTGGAATGAAAGGAAGTTACCATGGAATAAAGAAACTGTCAAGTCTCATTTAGTCACTAGGTGGAGATCTTGAGTCAGCCATATCAAAATGCCTTTTGACTATACGCTAGCCCCCAACCTTTTTATCCTCCGCATAATTCATGCAGTACAACTTTTATTCTTTGGGAATTTTAATTTTTGCCCAACTGCATGTGTATGGAGGAAAATTCACAGTCGACGTATACAATAGAGTTCCGTTACACTATAGAAACATATGGAACTGTTGTTTGGCTCAGTGATGACATGGCATATACTCTGAAAATCATTTTGTTTAATATCCAGCGGACTTCTGCCCTGTTTGTTCACGTTCCTGTGAAGCATACAATTTATTATAGAAATGTCTGGCCCTGTAATATATGAGAAGCAGAGGGAAAAAAAGAGCCATAATTTGCTTAAAGGGACCACAGTGACCCACATGTTTTTCGTGGGAATAAAATGCCTGCAAAATCCTTCTGCCTGCATTATGAAGATTCTTTTCTCTCACAAAATTCTCTGAGCCAGGCACAGGCAAGGAAGTGAAATCTTGCCCTGGAAGCAAGAAGGAAAGTAGGGAAGAGGCTAGCTTTTGTGGGCCACCCAGAGAATGCCAGTGATTGGGTGGTTATAAAATTATAGTCAGTAAAATAAATATTTTGCTTACAGAATGCTCCGTATTAGAGTTGCTCATATGGGAGAGAGAACACGGCTCCTCTAACTTTAACTGCTGCATAGAAGAAGGCATTTCAGCAGCTTTAGCTAGTAGTTCAGACCTCCAATCTGTTCCCGTATAACAAAGCTACTGCTATATTCAGGCTTTTGCATACTAAGATAATCAAGTGTCTTTCCTTACACGGAAACAATGGAAAGGAGCTCTGTATTAAAGAAACATTGATAGATTAAAAACAGCAAGTCCCTCCTATAATCTGGCCATAGCTTTGTTGGAAAGCACTTGCTTTTAGTGATGTGCACGAATATTCATAATATTCGATATTTCATATGAATTTGTACAAATTTGGACATTTGTAAACAAATCAAGTGTTACGACATTTGTACATTGACATTCATATTCATATGAATGCTTTGGAACATTTGTGAACCTGAGATGTAGGAAAGCAGCTGTGCTATTGACATTTATAATGGATCCAGAGTGAATTCAACATGGTTTGAGAGTGGATTCAGGGCGGATTTGATGCTTTCAGAGCGGTAACGTATTGGATATGTATGGATATGTATCAGATAAGTATTGGATACATATGTGTTCGTATTGGATATTCGTATTGAATTCGTATGAATACGTTCATATTGAATAGAATCCTACCACATTTGAAGGGGATCTATTCAAATGAATATGAATTTTATTACATTTGATTCAATACGAATTGAATGCAAAAAACCTCATTGTGCACATCACTACTGGTTTTGTCTCAGATCCAATTCTTAAGTTGGCACCATTCGGTAAAGAACATAAGTAGGAAATCTGTGGTCCGCAAGATGTTGGACTTAATAAGAATTAAGTTCAGGCATCCTAGAAGTTACTGATTATGAAGTTACTAAGCATGTGAGAAGAATTCAGGATTTTCTTTCTTCTGCAGGTAATACTGACAGACTTTCTGAGTTTCACATTATATTTTATGTTTATATTATTTCGTATGTTTAAACTTTGTTTTATACTTCTGTACCACCCTTTGGTGAAAAGGGCACTAGAAATAAAGATTATTATTATTATATGAGAAGTAGGTCATCACTTCTACATCTAATTAACATGTGAGAAGCTCAGTTCTATGTGTCTCTCTTTGATAGTATGTTCAATCAGATTATGGTTGCTCCATTTTTGTATTTATTCTGAATTTGTTTTACTTGTAAACCAGATAGAGTATTATGGAAAATGTGCATATAAGTCCAATAAAATAAATAAACAAATCTTGGACTGTGATCATGTCTCCATTTCAGGTGGCAGTTTTCTCATTTGGGGAGGGTGCCCCCCATCTGTGCCATCCTCCTCACATCCATTTCAGAGTGAAGAGGCAACATTTTCTGTGGCACACTGAAATGGAGGCGTCTCTGTGAGTGATCTCACTGGAGAGCCCCAATGGCCTTGAGAAGGGCCCTTTATTTGGTGGCACTGAGTTTACAGAATTATTTCCTTTCAAAATATGGCAGATATTGGCTCTCTGATGTCATTGGGTAAGAGTTGGCTTTTCTACCCTGCTTTTTTCACCCATTTAAGGGGACTCAAAGTGGCTGAGAAAGCTTTATGTTCTTCTCCCCACAACAACATCCTGTGGGACTGTGAGAACTCAGAAGAGAGCTGTGACTAGCCCAAGGTCACTCAACTGACTTCATGGGGGAGGGCAGAATCAAACCACTAGACAAACTCCTAAACTAAACTATGAATCCACCATAGTGAGTTATCTTTGGCTGCCTCCAGACTGCAGTTAAATCTAAAAGCGCAGTATACTCACCACACAGGGAAGACCAGGCATCCCATCTGGAAGTCAGCTCTGTAGTTTCCCCTATCAGAGCTGTGAGGGTTGAGTCAGCATGCGCTGTCACTCAGGCTGAGGCAGCCAATCAAATTTTGAGCTGCCCTTCCTGCCTAGGCAGCATCTTGTGTCCTTTTCCTGCTTTCCTGCCTGCAATAGACCTGATTGTATAATGTGGTGCCACAACAATCTATTGATCGCTCAATCGGGACCGCACATTTGAATGTGCAGTATAATGCAGCCCTTGTGATCTCAGTCAGCTCTGACAAGGGACTTGACTGCTCCACTGTTGTCAGAGGGCCCACAGTTTTCAAGTAGGCTTGCACAAAAGAACCACATGTTTTTCCACAGCAAGGGCCCATCTTGATTCACGAGGAGTGGCCTTGAAGGTGCTTCTCCTGCAAAGAACTCTCAAGCCTCTTTGATAGATGGCACTGTGGAGACTGGCAGACCTCAGTGCCCCTTCAGTGTAGTTTGAACATCCTGAAGGGACATGTCCACTATCATCTTAAATCTGGTGACTGATGAGGCTGTGGCCTTTTCAGCTCTGGGTTATTTCCGATTATATTCAGAAGAGAAGCCTGCTGTCCACACGCTAGTGCAGATGACAGAATAATCCAGAATATGGCATGGTGCAGAAAGGGTCATTACATAGTTCTTTATGATTTTAATACACATGTTTTGATTTTTGTTTGGACACTATTCTATAATTTCAATTGAAGGGCAGTCAGTACATTTAGAAAAATGAACTTTTTTTTAAAGCCTCAAGCAGAATTGAGATCATTTCCAGGGCACCAAAGACAAGCAAGGAAAGGGAAGGCACATTGATTTTGGTCTTTTAAGCCTGGTAATCTTTTCATTCAGCCACCTCTTTACTCTAAAGCATTTCTCTGGAAAATTACGGTATCTTGCAGAGGCAAAGGCTGACAGTTGGGTAAGTCACCTGCTCTTCTAAAACAATCCGTTCTGAAAAATGTTTTCTACCTAAACCATTGTTTCCCCGTGTGAGTGAATTGTTCCACCAGTTACAGATCAGTTCTGTATCCTTTATGGTGGATGGTTCCATCCAGATCAAGAGAGAAAAAAAGACGTATTAAAAGCATGAGATGCATGAAAAATGTCATTAAATAAGTCTTTACTAGCTTTGAAATGGTGATGGTTTGCATAATTGATTAATCATCAGGGGGCATTTTTGGTCACAGAAATTATCATTATTACAGCTCTAAAGTCAAATAATCTTTCTAGTAATAAAAATATGTTATTTCACTGTCAGATCTTCCCAAGATTTCTTCTTTTTAAAAAGCTTCTGTGACTTTACAGCCCTTAACTAATGAATTGGTTCTTAATGTGAAGGATAGGGAAAGTTCTCTTGGCAAGTTTCTGGAACACATTGTGCAGCAAGCAGTGTTTGTCACTAATTAGTTTTGTGGATCCTTTTTTTGTAAAATTATTTGCTTAACTTGGAAATGTGCATTAATGGGATTTCAGTGGTACTTGGAGTTATCATTACTGGATGGGCATTCACTTGATCCTATCGCCAACTCTCAAACCTATTCTTAAGACTCCTTTGTATCAACTTAATGTCAAGTTCAGAACAAATAGAAACATGTCTTTTTTTCTCTTGGAAGATATCCAGATCTGGGGTTTGCTCAGGCTTTCAAAGGGAACATTATACATAAGGAGCAGCTACCAAAATCTCCCTCTATATGTTGAGACAGTCTTAATCTGTCTTATAGATACTGTATTCACTGAGATAATTCCAGACAAATGAGAATATGAAATCCACACTGTATGTAGAAGGGAGGCGCTGGACTCCTTTTTATCATGGAACAATGTCCTGTGTGAAAAGGCTTCTTGACATTTTACCCCCAGTTTTTTTTTGTAAAAAGCACATTTTAATGCATATTAGTGGGAAAAAAACATTTACATGAAATACTACTATCATGCTATAACAAAATTATGATTTTTTTTCACCGTTACAGGAGATTGAGCTATTCCTTGCCTGATTGAAGGGGTCCAACTTAGCTAGTCATGAAATAATTATATGATTTGAAATGGACATATCATCAGTCTGTTGCATCACTGAAGGGATTCAGTTGAAAGTTCCTGTTCTTCTTTCTTTAGTTCAGCTTCGCATGTCCAGGAGGCTGATGGCCTCAAGCCTCCAATGTATCCTGCCCGATTCATGGTTGATTACAGGATATAAAAAATGTGGTGTGGCCCCAGTCTCTTCTACATTGTATGCTGTAGACCAAAACTGGTTGGTTCACCTACCTTTCAGAGTGGGTTATTTACTCCCAGAATGAAAGAGTCCCCTTTTCCTGACGTCTTATCCGCAGGAGTGATTGCTGACCATGTTCAGTGGTCTGCACAAATATTTGTCACATTTGAAATCCGTCTGAATCCGTCCAAATTTGGACTTTTGAATTCAAATTGAATGCTGATACATTTGAAGATTGACATTCGAATACAAACTGAATGCTTCGATACATTTGTATGAAGCTTCATTACATTCATGAACCCAGGGAGGAGGGAAAGTGGCTGTCTCTTTCACATTTGTAATGGATCCAGAGTGGATTCAAAGCAGATTCAGAGTGGATTCAAAGTGGATTGAGAGCAGACTGTACGCATTCGGAGCAGATACATAGGAGATACGTTGGGGAACCATGGCAGGGATTTGAATCAGTTTCGTATTGAAAATTTGATTTACTTCTCCTGAAAGCATCCATTAAGGATAGCAAAAAACTGAGTGCCACAGAGTTTTGAGAGACAGATGTACATATAATAAATTGCTATGTTTGGATAAAGTCATAAACCTCCTCTTGAAAAGTACTTTGTTCTTTCAAATAAGAAGAAAAGACAGGTGCACAATAGTCCCTGTCATACTCTTATCTGGTAGTCTCACAATTCATAGAATCATAGAGTTGGAAGGGACCTCTAGGGTCATCAAGTCCAACCCCCTGCTGAATGCAGGATTTCCTAACCCATCCCAGGCAGATGTAGGTCTAACCTCTGCTTGAAGACCTCCAGTGAAGGGGAGCTAACCATCTCCCATGGCAACTTATTCCACTGACTGATTGCCCTCACTGGATTCCATACTCCACCATGAAGCCAGCTGGGTGACTTTGGGCTGGTCATGGTTCTTGTTCTGAGCTCTCATAGCCCCCACCTACTTCACAGGGTGTCTGTTGTGGAGAGAAGAACAGAAGGTTTGTCAGCTGCTCTGAGTCACTTTAAGGATGAGAAAAGTGGGGTAAAATACAACTCTTCTTCTAGAATGCACCAGCATGCAGACTGGATGTTCCTGGTAGGCTTGCTGGTCCGATATGCCAACCAGTGCAGAATTGACCCTCATTTCCTAGGCTGTCATTTGACACCATAGCTGCTTCAAATATGTGACTAGTATATGTGAAGATGGCAGGAACTGAACCTTCAATGTTTGATATGAAATGCATGTTCTGAATGGCTGAGCTACAACCCTTTCCCTAAATATCAAACAATATGGACTTGAATTTCTGAATAAATCAGTTGGGGCAGGTATAGGATATAGTAATGGAGAACAGTTGATTTGTTGCGCTTAGCTGTTGCAGTTAACCCTTCTCATGGATGAACTAGATAATTTTATTTGGTGCTGTTACTTCCAATGGAAAATCTGTTTCCAGCATTTTATACGTGCCCCTGGTCCGTCTCTTATCATAGTCAAATGCTGACATAAATCTTTTTTCTAATAAAATGAACTATTCAAATTATTTCTTTGCTGAATGATGTCTGAGGCTGATGTATTTTAATCTGCCAGGCATAGAAAATGAAATTTACATGTCACTGAGGTCTTTCTGCTTAATAAATGTTTTAAAAGGCAGAAAGCAGAGAGCCACATAACAGTAAGACTATAAGGTTTAAAACATTTTTTTGAAAAAATAAAGTGTGTTGTATCTTCCTTTTTTTAAGCTAAAGAATATTTATTTATGAGACAGAGTATACATATTTGCAGTGTTTTGTAGCAGTCCTAGGAGAATGTAATGATTATTAAGGATTTTGAATAATTTCCTTCCAGTGAAATATTTTGTCACAAAGGGAAATCACTGTTTAATACCTCTATATTTGACTGCTTCAGTTCCAGTATTTTACATCCGAGTCTCCTTTTTATGCTTGTTTGCCCTGAATAAGGAGGGAAATAAAAGGCCTTAAAAAGGAGTAATCAGTGTTCCTCAAGTGTTGATTTGAATGATTCCCAAATATTATGATCTAATGGCCAATATTTCAATATTTCACCTTCAATCAGCAAGATGCCTTCATAAGCAGGACCAAACATCAGAGACACCCAACACCAGAGGTATAAAAGCAGGTTACATGGAAGGGGTACCTTTATTGGCTTTATGCATTTTGGCATGCGCCTTTTTCAAGAGACTGTGGGCTTTTCCATCCTTGGCCTAGCAGGACAATCAGAGGATGCTTCCCATATGGAGCATCCGCACCATGCAAAGCTGCTTTCATTCTTGTTGTTTTCTTTTACACTCAGAAAACTTGCTTTTTTGTTTTATATGCTGGATTTTAAAGGTTGCTACCTGCCCTGAGACCTTTGGGTATAGGGCGGGATAGAAATATAAACAAACAAACAAATAAATCAAACTATTCTAATAGTAGAGAACATGTTGAAGAGCAGACTTGAAGCATACAACTTGTTTTGTTCAACATAACTTAACTTATGAGTCTTATTACTTACTTACATCAGATATTATTTTTTTTCTTTATTTCTTTATTTCTATTTCTATCCTACCCTATAGCTGAAGGTCTCAGGGCAGGTAACAGCATTTAAAATCAGACACGCATTAAAACAACCCCTGTATGTATTAAAACATATACATGTCTAGAAATGCTAGAGTCCATTTATTCCACTAGCTTGAAGAGAGAGAGTGTGTAAGTGTAGAGAGCATGTGACATTACAAACTGTTACAGCAGAATTAAGCAATCAGCAGCTCCCATACTGCAACTCAGAGAATACAGAGAAAATTAACCCCTTTTACTCTGAAGTGATGTACACTTGCAATAATATATCAACAATTCCAGAAGTGGCTCCGCCCATCTTGGACCATCCCTTGGATGGATAGGTGTGAAGAACTAAAAGTGCACCACAACTATACTAGCCATGTCTGGGATGTGATTGGCACAGCCTGGTACATACCCTTTGCACCTCTTCCAGGGGAAGAGTGCCTGGGTTTGGGTGATGCAGCTGCAGTAATGTGCCACATCACCTGGTTGCCATGGCAATAGCTGCTGCACATTGCCATTGCTCTGGCAAAGCGGTTGTTGCTAGTACAGTGGTGATCAATGCTTTGAACAAAGGCACAAAAGCTTTCACTTTGCAAGCAAAGTTCAGTTTTCAGATATAGCCAATATTCAATTTGAATGCGATGTTTCAAACCTTCGCAATTCGTACGTCACCTTGATGCCTGCTAAGCACCTTCTGGAATCAGTTCAATTGGGGCTCCTAGAAGCCACGCAAGCACACAAAAGCAACAAAAGGAAGTGTGCAGGTCCTTGGATAGCCCCTTCTGAGCTGAACCTGAAAGGCGCTCACCAGAGGTCAAGGTAAGTCTAGGATTCTTCCTTGCATCTAGTGGGGACATCCCAAAAGATTAATGTCAGAAACCACATGTGAAAGCAAGATCTCATTTCCCCCTCTGACATATTTTGAAGGCACAAGGAGTGAATAAAAGATAGGGAGACTTTTGCAAGGGCTGCAGTCTGTTTACATTTTGTATGAGATCATCTGCAATGTCTCCTTGTGCTGATACAACCAACCTGATCAGATCTGAAATACTTTATTGGAGGGAACGGATACATAAATTACAGATACAGTTTTTTTCCATCCAGACTAAACTCATTTCCAGTTATCTTTGCTTCCTGAAAGTTCTTGATTATTGCAAATTGCTGTAGTGTCACAATGACAACTTTGTTTAGTTCTCTCTTTCTCTTTTTTAAATTGCTGAGCTTTTAATATTCTTATTTTATTATCTTCTTGCGACAATTAAGAATTTAGTAAAACTGAAGAATAATAGGCAAAAAGAACTTCAAATCAAGTTGTGGGAAGGTAGTACCAAACACCTTGTCAATTATCACATATTTGTAACAGCATTATTATCTATTGTTGGCATAAGTTAGAGAAATGTCCATACAAATGTGGTGGGAATGTTTAGAGATGCAGCAATTTGGAGATAGTAAAGAAAAAGTAACAAGAATCTGGAAACAAGTATTAAGTGGACCCAAGAAATATGCATTCTTCCATTATCCAAAGACCAGAAGATGGAAGGAATATATATATATTTGGTTTGTCAACTGACTATGGTTGCACAACCTGTAATAGTAGAAGGATTGTAGAATAAAAGAAAATGGGTTAATCATTTGTGGTACCACTGTATCACTGAACAATTATCAGTTGACTATTTAGGAGAAAAAGGGAGAAGATAGAGTGGAATTAAAATTAATTATCCAACAAGAAAAAGATGGGAAGAATTAATAAACTTCATGGTATAACTTCAAAAAGGGAACCATGAAATAAAGTAAGCAATTTGCCTGATTCTCCAAGAAAACAAATAATGTATGTTGTATTTCTTAAGGTCTGTCCCCCGGGTGTGCAGAGGAGGCAATAAGGGAGTTTTGATGAAAAGAGATAGCATTGGAAACAACTTGGTAGTTGGTTAAACATGTATAACGGTGTAATTTATACATTGGATCTCTGTATCATTTAAAATTAATTATAATATCAATAATAAATTTTCAAAGTGCAAAAATAAAAAAAAGAATACTGTAGAAGCACAGTGCAGAGTAGAATTGAAAACTGGCAAAAGAAGGCACTCCACAGACAGTTCCTGGAGAAAATCAAAGGCAAAATTGACAAAGAAAAGACCTGGATGTGGCTTACCAGTGGAACACTGAAAAAGGAGACAGAAAGTCTTATACTAGCAGCCCAAGAACAGGCTATTAGAACAAACGCCATCAAAGCCAGAATCAAAAAGATCCCAAGTGCAGACTCTGCAAAGAAGCAGACGAAACCATGAAGAAGATTGTGCAAGCAGACTACAAACTGAGGCACAATACTGTGGCCCAGATGATACACTGGAATTTGTGCCACAACTGCCACCTGCCTGCGGCCAAGAACTGTTGGGAGCACAAGCCTGAAAAAGTCACTGAAAATGAACACATCAAACTACTTTGGGACTTCCAGATACAGACCGATAAAATCTTGGAACACAAAATGCCAGACCCCATGACTGTGGAAAAGAAAAAAGTGTGGATTGTTGACATTGGCATCCCAGGAGATAGTAGAATCAAGGAGAAGCAACTCAAGAAAATGATGTGGTATGAAGACTGAACTTCAACAGCTCTGGCAGAAACTGATAGATATGGTCCCAGTGGTGATTGGCACACTGGGTGCTGTACCTTGGCCAACACTTGAAAACCATTGGCACTGACAAAATTACCACCTGTCAGTTGCAAAAGGCCATCCTGCTCGGTTCTACACACATCGTCAATACATCACACAGTCCCGGGTGCTTGGGAAGCACTCAATGTGTGATTTAACACAAAAGCCAGCATAGTGATCTTGTTTGCTCTGAATATTATTAATTATTATTATTATTTTATTATAATATATGATACAATGTTCCCTTGTGCTGATACAATCGACCTGATCAGATCTGAAATACTGTCTTGGAGGGGATGCATACACTGTGATAGTAAAGTGAAAACGTAAATTAGAGACCCACGTTTCCCCCTGCCTGATTGCTCATTTCCACTTAGATGCCATCTTTGCTTCCTGAAAGCCCTTGATTATTGCAAATTGCTGCAGTGTCACAATTGCAGCCTCATTTAGTTTCTTCTCTTTAAAAAAAAATTGTTGAGCTTTTGAACTACTAATATTAAACTCGCATTTTCTTGTCTCCTTGCAACAATTATTCAATCAGGTTTTCTATTGTGAAGGATGGAAGATAAATTCCTCCATAGTCTGAACAACTATAGTGTCATGCATGAACAGCTCAATCTTAGCCTTCTTTCTCTCTCTTTTTACGACAAATAAAATTGTGTGTTCTTAAATAATCACCAGATAAAGGTTTCTTCTAGCAATGTTGCCTGATGATGAAATAAATGGCTTTATGGGAAAATTAATAGTGCAAACATGTCTCTCACTCTCAGACTTGCTTGCAAAAGTCTTCCCACATATTTCTATAAGGACATGCAGTGGTTAAAATAGAGGCCCATATGTTCTTCTTCTAGCTCCATTACTTCTCCTGCAAGGTTGAAAGCACAGCTCTTTCTTCTGATAGACCTGGATGTTTGCAGTATTCCAGCAAAGCTTTCTTTACTTTTGACTTTTAGTTGCTTAAGAATAGAAACGTTATAAACAAAGCTGCAGAAAGGGACGCTTGCAAATCAACTCTACAATGGATTTTAAGTTGTGGATCTATGCTGATCACTGGTGCCTCAGCCTTTAGGTTCCTCCTCGCTGGCCTTGTCTGACCTTAGAAACCATGTAGGGTTGGACATAGTTTTTACTCACTTAGCAAATTACCTGGTAAGACAATATGTTGTAAAAGCTACTAGGAAAAGAGCAAACAACATTTGCATTACCAAGACAATGACATGGTTTTGTTCAGCAGTTACTGGGAGTAGAACACCTTACTGGTAATGAATGACTAGGTCAAGAATATATTTAGAAGTATCCCATTCCTTAATAATTTGCACATAGCTGGCCACTTCAGCTTTTGCTTCATAACTGGTTTCGGGTTGCTTTCATGTCACATGTCAACGGTAGACTCTGCAATAAAGAGTCTATAATCCTGGGGTTTGTCTAGGCTTTGGGTTCTGGATTAATCTTTGGTTATCATGTTACACCTTTGCAAACGTCTCATGATTCACTGTGCATCTTGTGGATGCAGAATCATTCTGCATTTCATTCTATAGTCAAGGCAGGGGGAACTCCCAGGTAATGTGTGGGAATATTTCTGATTTCCTGTAGCAATCAACGCTACAGTGATGCATCTGCATCTCACAGACTCGGACGTGTTTCTTAACCAGAAACGTCTCTGTGCATCCCACAGCAATCCCAAGGCAACCATGGTGCAGTTAAAGGTATATCATGTTTATCTTAGCCACTAAGCTGGAATAGCTCAGCAAGCGCCCATTTGTGCATGCAGAGGAAACATGTGACAGGCAGCACACACCATTTGCACCTAAGGTAGGCAAAGTGTGAAATTCTCCTTAGAAAGGCAATACCTTTGTGGTTTGACTTTGTACTTTCTTTTGATATGAAACCCAGAGCAGTGTCCATGCAATCCTGAGGATTTCATCTAGGCAATTCTATACCAACATGTGGAAGGGAGACTCCTAGGACACTTGCTGGTCCAATTTTCTAGCCAATGTGGAATCACTCCTATATACTGTAGCTTCAGCATGGTGATGGCCTCTTCCACTATCTGGCAATCAAATTAAAATTAAATAAGTGTATTGCAATGCACTCAGTATTGGGGCTTGTCCTTTTTATACAGTCACATGGCACAAAGCTGATCCTGCTAGTGGATTGCTTCTAAGAAGATAATGGTGATAAGAAGAGATCTGGATGGGATCTCAGTTCAAGCTCATCAAAATGCAGATTGGCACAATCAAAATAAGTCTTCATCAACAGTTCACAGTAAACATGGGCAGAGAGAAATACTGTAAATTTACTTGTGAGGAAAATCCTGTCAACCAAAAGATTTTTCAGCCACACGCAGTCAATAATACTGTGCCCTTGATTCATCCTGCGGATCAAAAAACATGTCTTCTGAAAAGAGAAGGATAACATGCTCTGATGGTACATTTACAGTATGAATCACAATAAGGACAGTTGATGCTATGAAAAAAATAAAAAGATAGTTGGGCATACCTTTCTGAAAGTGTACTGGACTACCTAGTGGTCAGAGTGGAAGAGAAGGAGTTAACAAGGACACAAAACAGTGAATACATTTGAATATCTGGTTTCTAAAAAACAGTTATGGAGAATTGGAGGGTTTGGATTTTTGGAGTAAGAAAAATGGAAAAGAAAATTCTGGAAACAAATGATTATCCAAACTATGTGCTTTAAAAACATAGAAGTTATCTTTTGACGTCTGAGCAATGTCAAAATAGCCTGGAATCTTCAGCCTTTGGAACAAGAGACGACACTTTTCTCTAAAGTGAAGTGTGCTCACTCCTTGCAGCATAATTCAAATTGGACATGTACTGTAATTCTGGTCCTGGAATTAACTCACTCAACCAAAGCTTGAAAAGATTTAGATTTGCTCAGTCTATCAACAGTACAATAATGTCTCAAAGTTGCACAACCGTTCTGGCTTCTGTTGATATATCCAAACACACAGTAATCTTCGTTTTAAAACTTACTGTTGCTAATTGTTAAAAACAAGAATCTGTAAAAGTCTTCCTGGGTTTGTCTGATTGAGAACATACATAGATTGCTTCACTTTTAAATCAAGACAGGGTTTTAAAATGGAGCTCTTTGAAGCATTTCTAAAATTACCTTCCCCAGGGTGCTGTTTTCCTTCAGACTTCAAATTGTTAATAAGTTAAGTTTGGCACAAAATTCTGCTTTTAAATCTCCTAAGATGAAGAAGGGTGCATGCCACCTTGGAGGAACCAACAGTAAACATTGGCCGTGTCACCATGCGCTGGGGGAGAGGCCCTGAGAGTGAGTGCTGGGCAAAAGCACCTTAATGGCAGAGGTGACCCAAAATGTGGCAATTGAGGTGACCTTCCATTGAGTGGGAAACTGCACCATTCCCGTGAGGGTGCCTTGAACAGCATTCACATTACGTGCACAATTTTTTAAAAGTGTTCAATTCATATGAATGCAAGAAAATTTGTATTCGTTTGAATAAATCCCCTTTGAATGTAGTGGGATTCAAATTCAATATGAATGTTCAATCCCATACGAATCCCATATGAATGCATATAAATTCCATACATATCCCATGTGAATCCCCTACAAAGCTTCATACAAATGTATCAAAACATTTGATTCGGATACAAATGTCTGAATTCGTACAAATTCGTACAGATTTCAAATGTTATGAATATTGCACATCCCTAATTCACACCTTTTGCTGGACTGCAGGGTGCCTCATATAGATGAAAGTGGAAATGTAACAACTAAGGGTGTTTCTGCATTGGCTGCGGAAACCAGTTTAAACAGACAATAAAGACATATATAAGATACATTAAAACTTATCTTCCGCAATGCAGACCTCTTTAGGGACACTTGGAGGCAACTGCTTCCACATTTCGGCATGCGAGATCTGTCTCTAAATGTGGTCTCGCCACCGAAAAACAGATCTAAATGAAGACCTAAAAAAATTAGGTCTTCAATCCGTCCCTTCACCTGGATTCGTGTGGAAGCAGGATGCATCCGCACATGAACAGGCAAAGGGACAGATGTCCCTGTGGCTGCCATCTTGGGAGGGGTGGAAACAGGACAATCTGCCTCAGAAGCCCCTCCCCCATGCACCGCCAAAAACACACAGTGACTGGCAGCTGACTCCTCCAGTCCCATGGCTCCAGGGGTGGTGTCAGCGGCGCAGGAATCCGGATGACTTTTGGAATGGGTGCTGTGGCTTCTGCACAGCACCCAGACCATCTGTCCTGCCGGATCCAGCATCCCTGCACGTGTGCGGACGCACGAGGGCCCTTCGGATCCATCCCTATTTGGGACAGATCCTCTGGAGGCCAGATCACCAAGAAACGGATTTTCTTTTATCTGTTTCTCGGCAGCATGTGTGGAAACAACCATAGGCTTAACAAAAAATTATTTTAAAAGTGTGGGGCCCTTAATGTTGATTAAGGGTCTGTGTAATACACATCTAGGCCTCATAGATCTGTACATTAATCCAGATCTATGAAGTCACATCTCCGCCAGTCTGCTCTGTCTGTGTTTGACAGAGGGCCTTCTTCCATTAAGACCCCATTAGGAACCCAATTGGAACCTGATTGGTACGAATTGTTAAGGCCTTTTCCCCACCTGGACCCAATTGTAGGCCCCATCTGCAAGGCCCTGTCCCCACGAGGGCAGGGCAAATCTGGATTTAATGGGTCCTTCAGGTCCTTAAAACCAGATTTCATGTGGACCTGATTAAAGGTGTTCATAATGGGGTCTTCGGGCTTCTTCAAGATCTGGATCTCCAGGAGGACCCCATCTCAAAGATCCAGATCTTGAAGATCCGGATCTTTGACTACGTGTGGAAAAAGGGGGCTGGTGTGATCCTGATTAGGAAGGCTTTAATGCACCAGGGTTGTGTACAAATACTGTGAAAGTTTGTCACCCTAATCTGATAAAACCTTAACCTAATCACAGGTACTGTGAAGCTGCTACTCAGCTGCTACACAGCTGTAGACAAAGTCAAGGAAACACTTTCATACTTGTCTTACTGTGTCAACGTTTTTGAGTTGGTTAGGGTTAGTACTCCAGTTTTATTAGCCTTTTGGAAAGAAATCTCATTTAACTGGCATTTTTACATCTACATTAATTCTTTTAAAACACTGAAGTGAGTGTTCTACCGCTATGTAAAGAAACGCATTATCAAAGCATTAAGATATGATTAAACTGACATTTTCTTAAGAAAACGAAAGGAGCAGGAAAAAGCCATTCTAAAAGGACTGAGTGCTACATACTCCAGATGTTATCTTCAGTGCTTACTCAGGGATCTTTAAAGAAGCTTATTACCAAGTACCCTAAGAAGACAAGTGCGGATGTGTACAGATCAGAGGAATGCAAGTTAATGCACCTGCCAGATTTTACTATCATACAAAGCATGTCAATCAACGTTCAGACCTTGCGTTTAAAAATATGTTCTCTGAGATTTTTCTCCTAGTGATGCATCATACATTACTATGTTTTCCCATTTGGTAGCTTCCCAGTGTCAGAAACATCATAAATTATGTCACTGAATATGCACAACTACAATTAGTATGGATTTTCTTAGCCTCCTTGGACCCTGGTACAATCAGCAGCACCATTTGTCATGACAGACATATTTAAAAGAAGAAACCTTAATAGGAAGAAGAAAAGGAAGAACTCAGGAATGGAGATTTCATATTGGATGAGCTGGGCTGGAAGAGTTTGGGGCATCAACAGCTTTTAATTGGGGTCACTGTGTTGACTGTAATTGTTTTGTTTATTTATTCCTTGGTTTGTGTTAGTTCTTAATTAATTGTTCATGTTTTATCACTACTTTCTCTCAGAAGAACATGCATGACAACCTAACATTATAATGAGAGAGTGATGATCTCACTTTTCCACTTATTTTATGCATCATGTAGTTTGTTTTTTTATTTACCTCATTTATGTCTCACCATTTTTAGTACCAAAGGCCATATTCATACTTGCTGTTGCTATTCTGGCACAGGATAGGCTGCCCTGTACCAGAATAAGCAATTGTCCGAAGCAGAGCAAGTCCACCTGCACTGGGACAGTCAATTCCATATCTGTCTCCATGCTGGCTTTGAAGGTCAACAACTTCAAACCTGGTATAGGGGGGGAGGAGCTTTTTTGGTGGTGCACCTTGGACTAAGGAGCTGAGCTGCCTGCATACCTTCTTGGTCTCATATACCACCGAGAATATGGGTGTTTTTCCACTAGCACTAAGTACCCATTGAAGGACCCATTAGGACCATTAGCCTCAGAGCAGGATAACCCCATTTCCACTACAGACCCCATTAGAGCCACATTTGTTTCCTCCTCAGCTAGGGAAATCCGGATCATATGGGTCCTTCAGGACCTATAATCTGGATTTCCTGTAGACCCCATTAAAGGGGTCTACAACGGGGTCTTCAGCCATCAAATCCAGATTATAGGCAGCTTGTTTCCAGTACAATTGGTCAATGGGATCTAGTAGAGGCTCGGGAGGGGCACCCATGGGGGGTCCAAAGTTGCCTTCAAAGATTGGCACAGGCTCTGAAGAGAACTCCTTCTGAGAGCAATTATGCACTATGGACTGTAGTGTGAATAGGCTCCTGGTCTGGAAGAGCACGGTCAGCATGATAATACTGTTCCAGCCCAGCTCCTGCACCACAACCCCAAGGCTTGCAGAAGCTTCAGGGCTGGCCTCCAAGGGCTCTGACAGCTAGGTCCCTGACCTTAGAGCCATCAGGGGACCAATTATGGCTCAGAGCTTTGATGATATGCCAAAACGGATTCCTTGGTGGTCTGGAAAATGGAGGCATGCCCCGGAAAATATGAAGTAAAAAGATGCTGATGAATGCTGTGCCGCTGCTGTATGTTGAAGAAAGCTGCACGGCTTTGAAGTGTGAAGTGTTAGCGGCAGGCATATCAAGGGTCTATTAATGGATTGTGCATGTTGCTATCATGCACCTATTTCCCAAAATGGATCCACTGAAGTCAGGATCAAAATAAAGTAACCCCAAATTTGTATTTCAGTGTTTCATTTGAGAGAAGAGGGCATCCATTTTCATCGTACATCTGAAACACAGTAAAATGGGGAGGAAATTATACTTAAAATTTCCTAGTATGGTTTCTGCACAAATCACTTCAGTTTGCAATTTAGATATCAATTAGCTTGGATACAATCTATACTGAGAAGATATTGAATGAAGAATGTTAATCCCTTTCATCACTTCCCTTAACGTTCTCCATGGGATGGTAGGAAGCTGGATTATATTGTTTTGGGGTATTCATGTTACTAACAGATGAGAAATATACTAATAATATACACACAACAGAAAAGTAGAATATTAAACCCATATAAGGAAAAGATCCCTTTGATCTGAGCTCAGCTCTTAACAACTTCATCGATTTACAACCTCCTGTTCAGCCCTGCCATTGCTTAGTGGTCTCCTATCCAAAAGTCAGATCTGAAGCTGCACAAGATCAACCAGAACGATCTAGGCACAAAACATAACACTTATTTTCTAAGCTTTCCATTCCATGAAGGACAATGACTGGCTTGGAATTAATGAAGCTTGCGAAGCTATTTACTTGCTGAGTTGTGTCTGCTCTACCCAGCTGCATCTGTTAGTAGGGCCAAGAGAGATTTTGAAAGGACAATATTCAAGGAGGAACAAATACATGAAATTTCAAAATCTAGAGCCTTTCTGCACTTATGTTAGATCTGGAATACAGGGTGTTCTGTTGTGGAGAAAAGAATAGAAAGCTTTGTTAGCCTTTTTGAGCCCCCTTAAATGGGTGAGAAAAGTGAGGCAGAAAAACCACCACCACCACTGCCACCTCCTCTTCTTCTTCCAGGTCTCCTCTGTCTGCACATTATTGTGGACTAGACAGGCTCTGCCCACTGCTGTTTCACTCCTACTGCACCAGAAGGAGCATAATCCAGATTAGCAGGCTCCTGATCTGAATTACCAGTGTACCTCATTGTGTGCCAGGAAAGGTGATCCAGAACACAGAGGCATATAGAAACATGCCTCCATTTTCTAGACCACCAAGGAATCCATTTTGGCATATCATCAAAGCTCTAAGTCAAAATTGGTCCCCTGATAGCTCTAAGGCCAGGAACCTAGCTGTCAGAGCCCTTGGAGGCCAGCCCTGAAGCTTCTGCAAGTCTTGGGGTTGTGGTGCAGGAGCTGGGCTGGAACAGTATTAACATGCTGACAGTGCTGTTCCAGACAAGGGGCCTATTCACACTACAGTCCATAGTGCATAATTAGGCAACTTCTGGGGAAGAGCATCCACACCTTGAGGAGACTGTTACAGCCTCCAGGTGCCCCCTGCCTTCCCAGAAGTTGCCTAATTATGCACGAAAAGGTTCTCCACACCTTTATCAACCTTAACCAGTTCCTTACCTGGTATGTCCAGCAGTGAGCATCCACACCTTTTCTGGTGTTCTGGGGTCATCTGAGGTGCTGCGCAAGCGCACTGGCATCTTAGACAACCATGGGCACGATTGTGTGTGTGCAGAGCATCAGAACCATCATAAGAACGGCACTAACATATGCACAGTCATGGAGGGTGCCACAAACAAAATGGTGGCACCCTGAAGAGGATGGGCCCCAGGATGGGCCCCAGGTGAGTGACAGATCTCTTGGGGCTTAGGCTGTAAGTGACTAGCGCTTGCAAATGTGGGCGCTAGTCAACGTTGGGTGATTGTGCTTCTTTCCCGTCCAGTGGACAGGGGAGGGAAGTGTGAAATCACCCCATGTCTTGCCAAGACTGAGACCAGAGGGCCTCACATGATTCAGACTGACTGGTCCAGATCTTGGCAAGATAAGTGAAGAAAGGCCCTTAAGTCTCTAGTAGCCAGATGGTTCCTTCAGATTGGGCCCTGTCTAGAATTATACCAGGCAAGTATTATTTTTCTTCTGAGATGGTTATAGGAATGAGAGTGTCTGATTCTCACAGCAAAAGCTCTGTAAGGAGGCCAATTCTCACTTGGCTTCTTAGTTTATAATTAGTTAACATCTGGGCAGGTGCATCTGCACTAACAGGAAGCATTTGTACCCTACAAATGCCCTCTGCCTACCCAGATGTTAACGAATTATAAACTAGTGGTAGTGCACAAATATAGTGCCACAAGCAAACTTATATTAAGCTGACCTGATACGTCCAAAAGCTTACCTAATATGTCCAGCATTAACCATCTGCACTATTTCCAGTGCCAGGGGGTCATTTGAGGTGCCGCACAAGTGCACTGGCACCTCAGATGACCCCTGAGGCAACTGCGTGGGTGCAGAGTGTCATCATCACTGTGATGACGGCACTGGCACCCGTGCAATCTTTTAGGGTGCTGCAACCAAAATGATAGCACCCTGCAGAGGATTGGGTGCATGATCTGAAAGTGTCCGGTTGCGTTAGGGCTAGGCTAATGTGTACTGGCAATCCCTAGTGTGAATCCTAGTACATGTTAGTCTGTCATGCACCTTTCCCATCCAACAGACGGGAAAGCAAGTGCCGAAAAATCCAGGGTCTGGAGAGGAGAGGGTATCTCCACTCCATTATCCGAAATAAAACAGAAATTGCTTCTCTTTTCCACAATGTGTTTTTGCAACCAAGACACAAAAGAGGAAGACTAACCAGCTGTCCTAGTTTAACAACATTAGCGCGGAATATAGTCTCTTTCAGGCAAATGGAAACAAAGTAGGAATCACTGGAAGTGAAATTCCATTACTTCTTTTTTGCTCTTCCTCTGTCTCATCTGTCTTTTTTCTTGTCCCAGATGGTGGCAAAACTGTTTTGGGGAAAGCTGCAACACCAATGCCAACTCCACCTCCCCCCAATCATGTAAGTAAGAGCTCAATTTGGGTGGAGAATGGGTGAACTTTGCCATGTTCCTCTGTGAAAGGAGCATTCTCTGGTGAGGACTCCCTGCCCACATGATGGATGAAGTGTAACTTTTATTTTATTTTTATTTCAACACACACTAATTTAGAGTTCCCTCCTTTTGCAGATTCTTTGATTCAGTTTTGGATTAATTCCCCCCCTGCGTGATTTAGAAGCACTTGTCTCAGATGGAATACAGCTGCCACGATCCTTAATCAGAATTGCAGTGACCCTGGAGTGGCAAAGGCTGAAGACATTTTAGTTCTAAAAAGGCCGTCTGGTGACAAGATTTCACGAACTGCCATTCTGAGTAAAATACAATCAAAACCAGTGTCCCTAAAGGACTTAATCAACAAATGCTGATCCATCAGGCTCTGCGATATGGTATAATGATATCAAAAAACATGTAATACCTGAAGATCTTCATTAATCCTTAAATGATTGCATTAAAAACATTTTGTGACCCTATTACCGAAATGAATAAGGTCGTGAGTGGCAATCTGGATCCAAGTAAGCCTTCTCCTATTGATTTGTTTTGCTGGCCAAGTCTTGGGCAATTGATAAGGGCATACACATGCATCACCTGTTTGCAAATCCTGTTATAAAGTTGTGGCCTGTTTAACCCATCCCTGGCTGTTGTTGTCTCTGGACTGCCTGTGCAAACACACCTCTTGGATAAGCTCTGGCTAGCTTATTGTGTCGCTGACAGCAGCGCTGCAGCCTGCTGCAGAATAGAATTGCTCTTTGAAAGTTAGGTAGCTGTGGCTCAGCATTAGAGGCACTCACATTCAGCATGCTGGGGTTTTCTTGGCTTCTGATTCGCAAGAATGAGGAGCACAAGATTTTGTTGCTTAAAGGCCAGGAAAAAATTGGCATGAGAGGAACCTATGTCAATATTACCCGTTGGTAAGCTACCAGGTGGTAAGGTAAACAGTCATCTGCATTCACTCACACTGGTTCATTCCCATGGGAATTGAAGCTTCCAGCTGCTGCTCCAACTGGGATGAAAGCGGAGAGGAGAAAATCTATGGTTGCTACGTTAGATATAAAAGAATGTGTTATATCACTTGTATTTGACAGCTGGAAAGGGACCAGAGCTTAGTGACACAGCAGATGTTTCACAAGCAGAAGGGACCATGTCCAATCCCAGACATGTCCAATTAAACAATTTGGTTCCTGGTGATGTGAAAGATGAAAAGATAGCTTTGCTTCTTACCCTAGAGAACTGCTGCCAGTCAACCTAGATCAACCATGATGTCCTTCAGAAGTTTTAGACTGCAGTTGTGCTAGCTGGAGCAAATGTAACTGTAGGCGATCAAGATTCTGATGGGTAATAAGGGGGCAAACGATCGGGATGAGAATGTATGGAATGATATATACTCTGGTCCTGTTGCAATGCTGCTGTTGTCGAAGCACCTGATGCATGGTGTGGTGAGCAAGGAAGCCCATGTTGCTGCTTAAAGCAACATTTTGGAGGTGGGCATTTCCTGGTATCTGCATTTCATCTTATTGCAAAGAACAGTTTTTGATCACTTTTGATACTAATCTGCTTGCAGCATATATTGGGATAGGGATTGCTTTCTACGGATGTATTTGCTATTTTGAATGTTACCTTCCTTGATTCGTCTTCAAAGCTATATTGCCCTGGAAGAGTTGATCCTGGCTTGTAAAAATGAAGACATACTTTAGCTACTTAAATCAGTTTACAGTCCCATCATCTGTATTTACTGCACTGGAAATGATCTTCTTTTCAGTTGAAAGTTCTTGCCTGGGATATATTACTTCATATATCCCCAAATATTATAGATACCCTTAATATTTAAAACAGTCCTAAAATCCTGCTGAAAGGCCCCGTTCTAACAATTATGCTCAGTATTACAAGCTTTTCTGTTTTTCTGAAAATCCATAGGAAGCCACAAATATGGGCATATTACCTGAACAGCATCTAAAATGTAAAGAGCATTTAATTGTAGCATATATATGTTTCCATAGGGTCACATTGAGATGGCAAGTCCTGCAGACTGAAGAATGGATGTGCAATTTCCAATTTCCCTCTAACTCTAAATATTTTGTATACCACTCAAAGATCGTATTGACAGATACTGCGTTCGATTAATTTGCTCTATTTTACACCATTTACATTCCATGTTAATACACCCGCATTTCTATAAAACATATTTCAGGACTTGCTAAAAAGAGGGGAAAATAGACACACTTTAAGCAGTTTACAAGAGACAGATCATTATCTCTTACAAAGGAATGGAAACAGAAAAGCTGTAAATAATAAGTTCTGAATAGGAATGACATAAACAGCCTAATCAATGTCTTCCAGGACTGGCAGTGACACAGCTTTGTTTTTTGCAAATAAAAACCTTCTTAACATCACAATATAAACCATTATCTCTGCAGGCAAGGTATATTTAGAAATGTACAAAATGTACATTTCCTGCCAGCCACTAGATCAGTAGGTGGAGATCTAAAGTCATGCAAATCTTACAGTAAATGCAGGAAACCAATTTCTAATTATTCCATATCAGCAGATTTGCGAGGAATATAATTTATTAAAAAAAGAACAGTTTATGATCAGCAGACCTTAGTTATGACTGTTTAGGAATTCAGTGCATTTTGATCTAATCACAAAATCAAAATATTCATGAAACACAATGATATCTCCCGAAAGCAGCCGGGCAGCCATTAATTTTGAAATTCGGGTAATTTATTAACACTTATCTGTAGCTGTAAAAGCTTACCTCTGTGTTTGTAATACGGCTAAAAGTGAAAGCAGTTTTAAAACTGATTCCTAATGATTTATAATGGTTTGCTGTAATTTGAGCCAGAAATTCAATTAAAATGTATGTCTAGTTTTGTTTCAAGATCTTTAGTTAAAAATTCTATTAAAATTCTATTTCCTTCTTGCGTTAAATGTATTTGTTATCTGCACATACAGGAAATATAAGGAAATTCTATCATTTATTCCCCAGAGTCTCTTGATGCCTTTAAGACTATTCATTTTTATTTCATAATTTCCCTCTGGCACTGTTTGGGGTTTAGATGCTGCTCAGAGAAACCTTATATTTTATTTTCATTTTATTTTACTTTACTAAAGGAAAAACGAAACTAAGAAGCATTATTTTTGAGTGCTAGAGCACACACCCAAGATGGTCTTATCAGTTCATCAAAGAGGCAAAACAAAGTTATCAAGTGCTTTAATAGTTCTGATTGTGCCTTTGGGCCTATATGCTGTAAATTCTTATAGACTGTTTGTACAGCCTGCTCATTAAAAAGCTGTGCTCCAATAACTGCTTATCTTATGATCCCACTGCAGATTAAAACACACTGTCATTTTTATTTTCTAAAAATTAATAGCACTGATCTCAGGTGTCACTGAAGGTCTACTCAAGTAGAATGCAACCAATGCTTTATTTTGGAGAAGATGAACCAGGTGGTGCAAATTTGACATAGTATAATTTGCTCTATTTTTTCCTCTGAATCACATGTCACCCCAGCCACCCTTCTACACGAACCCTTAATCCGGAGTAAGACTTTCTGTAGTACACATTTTGGGCTTCTTATCCACATATTAATGCAGATCTGGTTTCATCTGCACAAAACAGAGATTGATCTGGATTAAGGGAGGCCATAATCTGGATCTCTGGTAGTACTGTTTAATTGGTATTACTAGAGGGACTAGAACCCTGTTCTTGAACATGAGGGGGGCATGCAGAAGTCCACCTCCCATGTTCAGGATTACCAGGGGATGTGTTTCAGCTGTGCACCACAGCACACCAACAAAAAAGTCCCCTAGGAACCCAAAGCTAGGAAATTACATTCCTAACCTCCACAGGCATGGGGCTGTGGCTGTGAAGCTCATATAAGGTTTGCAAACACAGCATGTGTTAATCTGGATCTGTGCCGTCAGTGCAGATGGTGCTGATCTTGCCATGTCTTCCTTTGGTTTGGATCAGTTGGCTGTGCTATTCCAGACCCGCTGATCCAGGATTAAAGAGAGGTAAATGCAAAAAGCGGCAGTGAAGGTGGAAAGATCAAGGTATTGCAGAACCGCCCTATGATCTTTTTGAACCATTATTGGTTTCTTGCACACACCGAAATGTGATGCTTGAATACCAAAGTGAGCATTCTGGTGACTCCCACCACTTCAAGTTTGTTTGTTTGTGACATTTATATTCCATCTTTCTTCCAGAGAATTCGAAGTGGAACTCCTTGTTTCTTCCCCCTTCATTTTAATCTCATAAGTACATGTACAGTGCTTTAGAAATAAACTAATAATAATAACCCAGAGAAGCAGATTAAGTTGAAGAGCAGTGACTGTCCCAGAGTAACTCCAGGAACTTTAATGACTGAGTGGAGATTTGAACTAAGGGACTCAGGCCACAGCCATGTGGTCCTTTGGGACCATGCCAGGTGTGTGTCCAGACTGTAGGATTCTAATGCCAACATGCTCCCTGGAAGGCATGGCCACATGAGCATCTTGCCTGACCCCACCCCCCAGGTGCAAAAACTCAACTTGAGAGCACTTCAGCAGAAGAGAAAGTGTTCTCCCTGTCATTCCTGGGCTGGGTTCCATTCTTGGCACCAGCATGCAAATAAGCAACAGTAGTAGTGGGCTATGTCATGCTCCAGAACCTGGTGAAATTTTGCTGGCCTCCAGAAATAGTCCACTTCTGAAACTGTTTGACCCCATCCCCATGGCTCTTTGGTACAGTTCCGAGTGTGGGATCAGCACAGTCCATCCATGGGTTTTGGATTTGGTCTGTGAAAAGCATGCCAACCCCTCCCAAACCGTGCCAGACGGGTGCCAAATTTGATACCTGAAAAAAAGTCTTGGCACGCTTTGGGGGACGTGCACGCATTGCCCAGTGAGCCGGGAACACACATGGGGACACTAGCGGGCTAACAGGGAGATTTGTGCTCATGTCATTGGGAGGTGGGGGGTGCTTGCTGTCCCTGCCCTGTCCATTGAAGATCGCAGCCGCTGACTTTTTAAAATGCCGATCGCAAAGGCAGACTGGAGAACGGCTTGCTTTTTAAATTTTCTGCCATTTCCACAGAGGTAATTCCAACCCCGTTTCAAGAATGCCAAGGCAGGCTACATAATAGTTTGATTTCTGTTCAATCTGAAACCCCCATTTCCCCGTTCTGCAAGGGGATCATAAAAAAAGGCTTGATTTTCAGTTTATGGCTGTTCTCGCAGTCCCTGGTGGAGCGGAGGTTCGCACAACTGCTGAAGTGCCTGGTGCCACTAAACCTCGTACTGGCTTTTGTCACTTTAAATTTTTTTTAAAGTTATTTTTATGAATGAAGCTTTATTTTAACTTGTTTCCATGCCTCCCACCCCAGTCCTGGCTGTCCATGCTGCTAAGGGATGGGGGGATGCGGCACATGGTGGGCTGATGACAATCCGGCTGCCAATGAGGAGAGAGGAGGTAAAGAGGATGTGGCGCTGCTCTGCCAGACCAGGGTTTGGCATGGTTCTCATGGGGATGCCACCATCCATGCCCAACCTGTCCCTGTCCCACGTTGCCGGGAATTTCATGGGGATGCCCAAAATGCATTCCCGTACCCGGCCCATGTGTGCCCAAACTGCACCCAGATGGCAGCATGGGGATGTAGCCTTTCAGACCCGCTGATCCACTCGACTCCCCTGGTCTGCAACTTCAGAGATGGGGAAAAAGGGGTGGGGTTGCTGTCCTCCAGATAGCTGTTCATATAGCTCCAGGGCAGTTCATCTCATTCCTGTTGCAATGGGCAGAGAGCGTTATCTAGGCAACATACTACATGTTGCCATGAAAAAATTGCCATGTTTGTGTTCCTGGATATTATGCCATTTGATTAGATTTATAAGACACTGTAGCCCTTTAATCCTGCTGCTTGGAGTAATGCAAAGTAGCCATTATGATGGCTAGGTGTCTAATTGCCTTCCTCTATCTGCATTGGCTCTGTCTTGGGATGATTGTGCTGCTTAACTCAGATGAAAAATGAGTGATTTTGCTTTGGTTCACTGGCTCACAGAGTTTTGTGAAAACTCCCATCAGCCCCAGCTAAAAAAGTCTGTGTTGCAAATCCAGCCGTAGATGTCAATGGAAATCTTCCAAGGTCAAACACCATGGTTTTAAGAATCAGTTCGGTATTGAAGGCCTTGACTAGTACAGCCCAAAGAAACTTATGAAAGCAACAACCTGGATTAATATCTGTGCCAGCTCAGTTGTTAATTTTCCTGCCTTCAGGGACATTCTTTCCTATGGACTTATCCATTATCAGCCTTGTCTATTGCTACTGTATACTGGGACACTTCAATATTATTCCACCTGCTCTAGGGTTTTATAAAACATAGGTTGAACATCATTATCCTAAGCCTTCCGCATGCCAAGTTTGTCTATTTAGTGCCTTTCCACTAGAATTGTGTTTTATGGGATGTTTCTGGTTAGCCTTGAAACTAAAGAGATACACTTCTGGTTTAAATTCTTAGATCAATATTTCACTGATAGATAATACATAGTCTATTCCATTTGGCAGTTAGTCTTGATTTTATTACTGGTGTACTATAAGACTAGACTCATATTTTTGTCAAGCAAAAAGAATATATTTAACTAGCTGCACTTTGTGCCTGTACTTCCTCAAACTAAAAATATTGTCTTGATAGCAAATATCTATTCATTCATCGTAAGTCATTTCTTTCAAAATAAATAATTTTTTTTGTAATAATTTTTGAAATGTTAGAAGCATCTCATATCAGTCTTTGAAAAGTTATGAAGGAACTTCAGACCATGAAGGTCTTTTGCTTCTGTCATCATGATAAATGGGGTTTACAAAGAGTGCAAATCAACTCTTAATGTGAAAGTGAAAGCCTGTGATGGATTGGCAGTAGCAAACTCATATGTATATACTGCCTCGGACAGAGACTTTTAAGGTATACCTATTAGCTGAAGTCCTTAATGTTCCAGTATAGTAAGCTCACTCTGCAACAAATATTAGGCTGTAGGATTAATGCATCAATGCTGACTTTGCTAATATTAGTTTCATATCTGGTGACCATTATATTCATTTTTTTCTACATGATGTAATATCCAAACTGAAGTTAATGGTTCTTGAAGTGACACTACAATATTCTGAAACATTTGGGAACTAATTTCAATTGTTACAAAAATTGCCAATATGCAGAATACCAACATATTTGTTTTTAATAGGCAAAGAAGGAAAATTTGACTGTCCCAAGAGTAGGTTGATGCAATAATGCAAGGAATACTTTCTTCCAGGAAGATGGTAGGGATTGAATCCATGATCAGCCTTCCATCCAATTATTCTGTCCCTGTAAGCAAGAGGAAGATACTCTTGGAAATGCTGACTCATGTGCATCTCTAGGGCTTAGTAGGCAAACAGGTCCACTCTCTATTGACCTACAGCCATGCCCCAGGGCCTCACAAATTGTTCTTGGAGTCGCCCTATCATTAATAAACCATTCTGAGAATGGTTTTTCAGCCAGTTTGCCTCCTTGAACTCCATACGGAGTCACAGAAGAAGAGGAAGGCAAATTAATAGACTGATTTTGACCTGTGTGGTTTTTGTGGCAGAAAATAGCTAACTTCTGGCATCATTTATGATCTATCACAAATGTCTTCTGTAGCTGTGAAAATTTGAGGGGCTATGGTCTGCTGCAAGGTGTAGACCATTTGCGTTGGCACAGTTTCTCTCTTTATAGTGAATACAGGGGTGCACGCAAATGAAATTCATGCGTTCATTTCGTCTTTGGAGTGAACACAAATTTGCTTGTTTTGCTGTTGAACCATTTAATCATAAATATAGTGGTTTGCATTTGATTTTGCACTGGTTTGAAAAGAAAGCCTTTTTTCATGGGCAAAAGTGTGGAACTTGAGTCTTTAATCAAATAGTTTATGTTTGCAAATGGAAAACTCATTTGGTTCAATTGAGTTTTTGAATATATAAACAACTGCATGTTCATTGTTCTTAGAGAATGATAAGTCTATAATGCCCTGATATGTATGGATGTGCACAAGTGATTGTTTTGTATTCGATTCGTATTGAATCGTATTTGTATTTGATACAAATGTTCGATCCCATAGGAATCGCATAGGAATCCCATACGAATGCATAGAAATCCCATACGAAGCTTCATATGAATGTTTCAAAACATTTGATTTGAATTTTAGTGTCAGTCTTCAAATGTGCCAACAATGATTTGAATTCGAATGTCTGAATTTGGCCAAATTCATATGAATTTCAAATGCTACAAATATTTGTGCACATACCTACTAACATATAGGGATATACACGAATGCAATTTTTTGGGATTCAGTTTGATTCAAATCAAATATCTGAAGATTCAATCAATTTGAATGTTTAAAATTTGAATGTATTCACATTCAGTTCAAATCAAATACATTTGAATCTATTCGTTCAAATTTTCAATGTCGATAACATTCGAATGGGTCTATACACATCCATACGCATCCATACACTTTTGTACACATCCCATTTTTATCCGATATGCATCCCGTTTTCATAAAGTACGTATCTATACAAATGCGTACGGATATGAATAAGATGTGTACGGATACGTATATAATGCCTGAAAAAGATTTTAAAAAGTCATTCAAATGTTAAATTTGAGTTTAGAGACATTCTATTCGGATTCAAATGTTGAAATTTGATCAAATTCAATCCAATTTTGAATTTTTTGAATATTTGTGCACATCCCTACTAACATGGCATCAGGGTGTCTGTTTGTCTTACTACAATGGTGGCAAGTAGCTGGGAATCTAAGCACATATGAACAGCAATGTTCCGGTTCTTTTAAAGAAAAAGCAGGGCAGAAATAAAATATGTAAATCAGTTTGACCCATACTTCTCTGTTTGTTTTCTTTTTAAGTGAAATTTGTGTGGTACATTCTATGAATAAAAATATTCCAGCGTTTTGTTATCAGGAATAGAAAATCTGGATCTTGAGCTGTAGAAAGGATAAAAAAAAAAGGCTCAGAAAGATCATGTATATAATTAATAGTGCTTATTTTCTGAAAGCTAAATTGCCATCAGTGCATAGGGTAATAGAGTTGACTTATTGTGTTTAATCACATGTTTGTAGAAACTCTCGGCGGGAATATGCCAAGGTGCTGAGAAGGAAGTTTCACATAATCAGTGGGTTTAGATCAATGAGAATAGATGCCTTAGATAAGATGCAAAGAGGAGAATTCTACAGTTTTTATATTTGATACTTGCCAACTAGCATGGAATTAATCCTGTAATGAAGTTTTGTGCATATAATCAGAATTCCCCAATTGCTAGCAACACGAGAAGAAAATATTTACACACCTGTAGAGATGCAACTGCTCTAGAAAACAAACAAGCTGAGAGTGACAAAATCCTGTACTGACATCACAAAAAGCCACTCTACTTTAATGGCTTTTCTGCACAAGACAGTATATTGGATCATGGTCCACTTCTGGACCTCTTTCACCTGCACGTTAGACCAGACAAGAAAGAGCCCATGCCACAGGTATGCTCCATTTGCACAGGACAGAGCATACATCTAGTCAGGCTGCTGAAAACTGTGTCCTTGGCCAGTATATATCTCTTTTTGGAGGTCTGCTACAGTAGTAGGGGGTGCTATATCATATCAGACCACAGCGACATCCAGATGGCATGTCCTCATAGTCTGGTATACCACGGAGGACCCATTTTGATGGTCTGGTATACCATAAGGGACTCATTTTGGACACCCCATCCTCTGGGCTGGCTCCAAATATGGCACAAGGGTGTGCTGTGGAACAGGCCTTTCCAGTGTGAGTGACCTTGTTCTGCTTCAGGACCAATTTATCCCAGCATCAGCTGGATTGCTTATTCCAAACCAGAGTATCGCATACTGGGGCATTCTCAATTAGGGTTTCAGAAACACTTTTTTGGGGGGGTTTCTTTGAGTTGAATGGCTCCTGTTGTCCATAGGGCAAACTTTTCCCAACTCTATGTACCAAAAGATGCTTTAAGCCAACAAATGTAGCAATGTTTGATTGTATCCAGCTGGTGCCCTTGTCACTAGTGTTCCATATATTATCAAAGATGCTCCAGAACTTCTGAAGAGACTTCTAGAAGGTTGTTGGAGGAGGAGAGAAATAACTGGCAACAGTTGTCTCCTCCCTTTAATTATTAGCAAGTACCTCATGAATTATCTTTGCTTGAGCAAAGCTGCGCAATACAAATCTTGACATTTGAAGTAGGTGAATATCCTCCACTTCTGGAAAGTGCAGGTGTACTTCAGAACTGATATATGAAAATACGTGGATCCCCATCATCCACTCTGCTCCCCTTCCAGACAAACATGTAGTCTCTGCAGCAAAGCTCTGTGTTGACTCTGGCACTTGCCTCTCTGAAAGGCAAGTGGAAATAAGTTCTCCTGCTACCGTAAGTACATGCACAGGCTTGAGCTTTCTGCTCTGATGCTTGTTCATTCCCACATTCCTGGTTTGCTATTTCTTTCTTATGAAGGATCCTTGCTTTAGTTAGCAATCTAGGATGATTTACAAAGAACAGTGTTTGTCAGTGTGACACCCAGATGTACTGATGGCAAACTGGAGCAGTTCCAGGCCTTTTTGCACGTGAGCTTCAGAGTCTAACCCAAGGGCTCTGGCAGCCAAGAATTAAAGTTCTGGACCTTTGGAGCCCTAGGTGGACCCATTTCAGCAATGCAGTGTGGAGCACCTCCAAAATGGGTTTTCCTGTTAAACTGTTAGAAGAAAGCTTTCTGATACGAAGGCTCCTTGCCTGCTGATAAATGTGTAAGGACTGGTCTACTGATCTACTGGTCTAGATGGCCAAAATTACACTGTGTCCAATGCACACACAGCAAGTTGGTGGGGTGGGGTGGGGGGTGGAGCCTCTCTGATCCAAAAAAAGTGCATAAAATTCCTGTGATACTCATGTTTAGGAACTTTGGCATCCCGGTTGACTGGATAGAACCTTTAGATAGACAAATCTGTTGGATGTACAAGCCACTGGATATATATCTTTCTTCAACAAAGAGAATGCTTCAAAGCCTACTGATGAACAATCCTCCCACCCATATGCACACACTGAGCATTGGTGAACAGGTCTAATGCTCTTTTGGCATGGAATGAAGGCTTGTCATAATGTATATCACAGGAACTGCATATACATTAACTGCAGCTAGATCCAAAATTATTTCAGCTCTTTAGCTAGCACCATTATCTTACACCATGACTGGAAACTGAAACCAAATTCTAAAGCATTTACCTTGAAAGTATATTGTTGATTCAACTCCCACATACTATGTGAGTGTGCAAAAACTAAGGTTTCAGAAAAAATCCTGTTGTTGGGTGCCACCAAGTCATGGCTGACTCCTGGTTAACCTCCATGGGCAACTCAATGCAGTTTTTTGCAAGATGTGATTTGCCATTCCCTACTTCCAGGAAAAGATTGAGGATTTAAGACATCTCAACTCCTACATGTCCAATTTTGCAGTGGGGCATTGCTGTGTTTGATCACTGCAGGAAAAATCAGCCACATCTATTTCTGAATGGTTCTCTGCTGCACTTATTCATTGTGATAAGAAAGACTGAGGCCGTGTCTTCATGGCAACCTTATCTCGGATTCAAAATATTTTCAGTCCTCTGAGTCCGCACGGCAGTTTGGCTTAACACACTTTCTCCGTGTTAAACCACCCCAAAGCGTGGTGAATCTCAATCCTGATTTCAACAGGTCTCACTCCGGATCATGTGCTTGAAACGTTTTACATTTTTTACTGTGGGGACCGTACCGTGTTAAGGGATGAGAATCCATGTTTAGGGTTTCCCTCCCCCAATAGCTTGCTTCCAAAGATAGTGATTTCATTGAAAAAATCTACCTTCAAAACAGCCACTATAAAAATCCAGTCCTTAAAGCTACACTGTAGCGATCTAGCCACTTCACACCTTAATAACAATGTTGCAGTTTTGCGCAATTCTAGCTCTTTGAAAGTTCTGACTTTTAAAAAAGGGAAAGGAAAGGAAAGCCCTGGAGGTTCTGTTTTAAAGGCTGTGGCTGTGAAGGGGGTTTGAGTTGCTGCTGCCCTACTTTGGGCCTCTCTTTTGTATTTAACAAACGTTTTAAAACCGAGGTGTTTAATATGAGTTCATATTTTAATTATTTTTAAATGCTGTTTTGAAAATATTTTTCTAAGGACAAATGCAAAGGAGGGATTTCCAGTGATGTTTGTAATTAGGATTTTGAAATTCCTCAGGAAACATTTTCCTAAGAACATTTTTAATAGTGATTTTTCTTTCCTCCTTTTGCCTAGAAAAAGGACACTTCACACCTTCCTCCCCTCACCCAAATATTCTCTCCAGATCTCATGTATGGTGGCCACCATTCCAAAAGACATGTCCAGATGTGTGGAAGTGGTAGAAGGTTTGGGGAACTGTGGAGTATACGAAATAGGCCTCTCACTACAACTGCTACAGCTCTTGTGGAAGTTGAAAACATTTTTGTTTACCTAGATTGTTGGGTTAGTTGTTTTTCTAATGAATATACTGGTCACCCACTTCTTCGATTTTAGATGTCTGTAGTTCTCTGTGGCTTAGTGCTTTGTTGTTTATGTCACGCTTTTAATCTGTACATATATGGTATTGTGGATAAATTATTAATGGAAGGTGAGCTACCAGTTTAAATAAACAATATTTTCCCCACCAAGGCTATCACTTGAAGGCTATAAACACCAGGTGCTCCTTTCAACAATCTAGTTGAGTTAGCTGCTCCTTGAATTATAAATACCCATTCTCCATTGACATGGTTGTTCAGTAATTTCTTTTTACAAACCTGTTATTTCATATTAGAAAATGGTGTGATTGAATGAATGTGTTGCGCTTCACTAGCTTACATCTCTCAGTGTGAATGCACCACTGCACCTAACAATCTAAAGCAAGCTTTTATGAGCTAGAAGCACTGGAGATTCAATTTCTGTAACCGAATCTCATCACATATGTTTCATGAGCTTCTTTACACATAGTCAGAAGAATGCTTTGGGACCCCAGCACCTGTAAGTGTTATGTTAGAAGTTGTACCAATACGATCTTCTGCGCTCAGTATACAATCTGTGCTTTGGAGCTTCTGCCTTCTCACAACAAGAAACAAAAATTGCACATCATTTATTGACACCTTCCATCATCTGCAATGTGTGTCCTTTTATTAAAATTGGGCTAGGTTAGGCAGATGGGAAAAAAGAAAAAAACTATGTACAAGAAAGGACCTTAGCATATGTTCTTCATACTACAGACTATACATTCTGAAATCTTTTACAAAGCAGGCCCAGAAATAGACATGTGCAAAGTTCCATTCTTGCTAAAAATTCAATCTAATAGTTCATATTCAAAGCTGTCCTCATTGAACTGAACGTGAGATTGTTCGAATATCAGGAAATCTGATTGAACTGTATAAATACAGATGATTCAGTTGAACAGTTCATGTTTGCTGTGTTTTTTGCCTTTAAAGGGTCTTTTTTTAATGAAAACATTTTATCAGGCATGAACAGCCATTTGTTCAATTAAATTATGCACCCACATCCTACTCAAAAACTTTTTTCCAGCTAGCAGAAAGTTAAGCAAGGGGTTCTAGACTAAACTGGTGACTATATTCAATCAGCAAGAATGTCAACAGGTGAAGTTTTTCACACTTTTACTTCAGTATCGGAAAACAAGCTTCATCTGTTGGTTGTTGATCTGAGCACAGCTGTTGAAGCTCTAAGAATTCTGTTCCTTCCAATGCCAAACTGAACTGCAAAAAAGCTCTGAGCTTCACAAGTTATAAACTGAGTGAGCACTGAGTAACAATGCCTCTAAAGGCTGCTTACTGGAATTTGAGAACAGGTGAAGGTTTCCCCTTCATCTTTTGCTTAAGAATGCTGCACTAGATGGGCTCTGGTCTCATCTAACAGGGCTTGTCTTATGTTCTTAAACATGAAGTCAGTGTGTGTTGTGACCAACCTCTGCTCAGGCACACTCATGTGGGGCATGGTAAGTATTATTAATATGGCAGTGAGATTTGGAGAAGGTGGGAATGTTTTGCAGGCTGCATTCTCTTTCTACTTGTTCCTGTTCCTAAAAAAAAACTTTTGAAACTACTAATAGTGTTATAGTTTAATCATTAAGGGTGCTTCCAGATAACGAAAGGAAAGTGTGGGATCTTGCATTTGCCTCTCACTGTCCCTACCAAATGGTAGGAGGCAATCCTGAGTTCATACCTCTTTTGTCATTTCCCCACAGAATCAGTGCTCTTGCAAAAGTACCTGTATGTTGGAAGTGCCCACTCACTTCCCTTTCTTTTTTATATGTTTCCTACTTTTGCAAGAGCACTGATTCCGCAAGGGAATGACAGACAAGGTAAGACATACAGCATGACAGAAAACGTGGCATCAGAGCTGGATGTCTATATTTAATGTTTGTGTGTGTGCACTTTTTTGTGCGCTATCCCAGGAGTATATTGGGATGGCTAAATGTATATGTGGCAATCTCAATATAGCCTTAGGAAAATCATGATTTTTTTAAAAAATCTGGGTAATGAAATCTAATTCTAACTGGGAAGTTAATACTATTTTATATAGGCCCTCATTTGTTGTTTGGCAGTATACTTATCTTAATGGTTGTGGTCACACCTAATGTTCAATCCAGCTTCAGCCCAGCTTCAGAGCAAGAGAATACATCAACAAAGTGGCCAGTAATTTTCTTTCCCCATTATCTATCCCAAAGATGGATTGTCTGAGTTATCTGACACTGAAAGAAAGCTGACAAGTTTAAAGTCTCTACAACAAATGTTATTTTAATTATAGGAAGTTGCATGTGAGCAAATGGTGGTTATAAGGAGAAAACAACCATATACTCACAGGTATGTGCAGGATTTAACTGCTTTTTCATGAGATGTTTCTGGGTATTACCCACTAGCTTTGTACCAGGACAGGAGAAACTTGTGGTTTTCTGGGTGCTGCTAAATATCTGTTTCTTAGCACCATGGCTCAATGGAATAAGGGATTATGAAGTCTGTAATCCAGTAAGACCTAAAGGGTTTGTAGTCCCCCAGCCTGTTTTATAGCTAAATGCACATAATATAATATCCAGTGTTCAATATTGATTTTGGTCATCACATGGCTGGAACAGAACAGTGAAGAAATGGCATTATTTGCCAGCTGTGTCTCACCCTAACCATAGTCTTCCACACTAACATATTAAAAGCATGACAGCTGTGTAAAGAACAAAGTGCTGTAGACATCTTAATAGCTTTCTCTGCCCTCCAAGCCATGGCACTGATCTAAATGGTTAAATATGTGACTCCTTTCATAACCTGATGGCTTTCAGCTTTTCACATTTTGTAAAATGAAAGGCTAAATTACCATCCCGTTTAATGACACTAATTTACTCTTCTTAACAAAAGAAGTGAAAGATCAAAGCACTTTCAGGAAAGATCACAAACACACTGATACTGAGGAAGAGGGAGTCTTGAGAGCTGAAAAGACTGTAAATCATCTGAAGTATGATTGGTAGTTATGACACAAGCAAATCATGAATGAACTCTGAGTTCAAAAGACTTCCTCCTTGTTTTTCTTTATTTCTGCCTTGTATTTTGACTCTTCTCATGGATGCTTCAGACAATTAAATTTCTATCACCGTTCAACTGGCTTTGTTGAGGACAAAAAGTGGGGTTTCCTTACAAATCTAAACACCCAGTATCTGAAGCTCAAAATGGCAGTTGAAGCTGGAAGAGAGAGATTTGCTTTTTGCTTTCCTAACTCTTTTTGTCCTTTCATTCAATTAAAACAATAATGGAACAATGTCCTCTGTTTCTAACTGCTTATTGGTAAACAGAAAGATTCATTCCTTACAAAATGTTCAGGAAACTGGAGCAAAGACAAGAAAGGAGAGAGAGAACTGAGGTGTGTAAAATTTTGCCTAGTGAAAACATGTATGAAAAGAGGTTTTGTTTTTCTACAAATAGTCATAATCTGAGACAATTCATGAATTTTACTGTTGGAAGATTCAGGTACAAAAAGTGGATGGATTTCTTCACACAGTGCATAAATAATTATATAGCACATGAATTACACAATGTAATGCAGGCCACCATTTTCCGTGACTTTAAATGAAGCTTATTTTGGACCGTTAATGAGAATGGACATATGGTAGAGTAACTGCCTGGAAAGTCCAAGGTCCCCAAAATCAGCTCAGAAGAAGATAATGACAAACCATGTTTGGAACTGCGAAGAAAACTACATTGAGACTAACTTGATGATTATCTAACAGTAACAACAACAAAGGCTGTTAAGTTCTATTCCTCCTAAAGATTGAGTAGTTCCTCTCAACAACAAATGTGATGTAGTGTGAGGAAAGTGCTGTTCTGCTTCTATCTTGTTTATGGGTTTCTCAAGAAAACTGGTTGATGCAGACTGATAGCTTATAGTCTATTGTTCTGAGACAATATAATCCTTCTTAAATTTTTAATTAGCAGCCATGTACAGCAAAAAAACATTTGCTGCTGACATCTGGCCTTCAGAAATCTTGAAAATAAGTCTGCATTGCGAAGTGGCTAGCTCAGAGAAGGAGATTGGCAGATCCATACTGAACAGTCGTATAAGAGATGTAGCAAAGTGAAAGAAGAAAGATCTGATGTTTGTGAATGTTCCTATGGAAGCCTTTGTAAATAATTCCCAAGGAACAAGTGCAACTTCACTGAATAATTCTTCCCCACTTTAGTATAGTTGTGAGGGCTTTGGATAATCTCACAAACACACTTTCACTTCAAATCCTTTTCTTAGATTTGATTATGAGTCTATATTAGGAATATGCACAAACTGAAATGTAGTGGCTCAGTTTGAATCAAATCAAATCAAACATGACTTAAGAGTTCAATTTGAACAGTTTTTCCGAATAACAGGATAGTTCATATATGCAAAACACCTGGTTTAGTGCAAACAGCAAACTCACTGATTCCAGAGGCCCTTTTACACTTGGCTTGCTAGTGCACCTTGGGGTAGCTTCTGGGAAGGACTATCTCAGCTTGCAGGAGGTGTTTCCACACCCAAAAAATCTCCTGCTATCCCAGAAGCTATCCCAGTGTCTGCCAGTGGTGGCACATGAAATTATGCACCACACACACCAGAAACCTTACCTTTCCTAGCCAGCGGAGAAAACATTCATACCTCTTCCGGTGTTGGGGGTCATCTGAGGTGCTACCCAAGTGCACTAGCATGTCAGGTACCTGGGAAACTAGCACATGTGCATGTGGTCCTGGTGACGGTGCTGGTACACACACACACTTGCACTAGCCACCGGAACAAAGATGGCGGTGCCTGGACATGTGCCTGAACCTCTGGTAGATCTGCAGATGTGTGTGGGGAGAGACAAAGTGCCCTAGCACTTGCAAATGTGAATGCTAGTGGACACCAATGGAAGTACACTAGTCTTGTTCCCCAGACAGGGTGTAAAGGCCCCAGTTCCACACATCTCTAGTCTATACTAACACAGTGACTTAATATGGAATAAACAGAGTGAATGGGGATCCTTGCATTAATAGAATGTTAGTACAGAAAAATGAATTACAATGGAAGACACTGGATAATCTACAAAATAATTACAAAAAGCGAGAAGACTTTTTAATATATATATAGAAAGAAAGGTGCGATAATAAAGGAGCAAACGAAGGAGACTCCTGTTTCAGGGAAGTCATATGATATGCCGGTAATTAAGTCAGATAGGTTAAAGGCTTGTTTTTGCAAAGATTAACACATGATGAAAACATCCAGTGAATTACACAACGATCCATGGGGTGATTGCATATAAAAAGGCCACGTGACGAGATGTATTTATCATCAAAAGGTCTGTGGCCTTTAAGAAAATGTTACAATAATTATCACACAAAACGTGAAAAGTCAGTTGAGGTGCATATGCCTGTCTGTATTCCTTCTTTGTGATTGGATTCATTTCAACATGACCGGGACCTCCTGACATTTAACCATCAAGCGGAAGGACAAGTGCAGGGGACAGAAATGACATAATTCTCTCTTGATTTGCCCTTTCCCTTATGAAACAAGTCTCCTAATGACCTATGTAGGCTGTGATCTCTTGACTAGCATACACATCCATGTGTGTTGCACGTGCGTGCACACACACACAATATCACACACACAGAGATGCACAAATTTTACTTATTTAGATTTTTATACTTGTCTTTTCACTATTGTCTCAAGGCAGTGTACAGACTAAAAACATAAAAACTGAGAGCAATGTGACATTAAAAAAGCAAAATGTAAAGTAAAGCAATGACAACAAAAATAACTGGACTTGACAGGGGCACAAATATTTTGAGCAAACTAATATTAAAACACCAGTCATTATGTATTCCAAAAATAAGCAGCAGGAAATAACAGGGTTGTCATGAGCAGGTACTGGGGAGGGCCATGGCTGCCCAACCAAGCATGTTTGGAGGAAGCTAATTATCTAGACCCATTTCTTTTGGGCTTCAGGTCGCCTTATGGCACTGAAGTTGCTTTGGTTGCCCTGGTTGATGATCTTTTCTGGGAGAAAGACAGGGAAAGTCTGTTTCTTGATTTTCCTGGATTTCTCAGAGGCTTTTGATAGCATTGACCATGGCATCCCTCTGGAAAGGCTATGAAGTTTTGGAGGCACCACATTGTGATGGTTCCACTCCTACCTCCAAGGCTGATACTAAAGAGTAGTTAAGGGGTATTTCTGTAAAATGCCCTGGTAAGTAATGGGAGTAATTGCAATCAGGTTACATTCACACACTCAGTAAAATGGCTTATGTGTCTTATAGGAGGTATCATGTGGCACTAGTATTATCAGTCCAATACACTTCTAGGCCCCATTCCCACTTGGGTTTTAATGAGCTTTGAAAACATTTTGGAAATCCTTTGTCCTCATTAAAAATTTGCTTCCTGCACTTTCTGAGGAGTAAATTTGCAATTTGAAAAAACCCTTGTAAAAACAGCTCTCCCGTTTTGTCTGCTAGCACGCATTATCTTTTTTGCTTTGGGAACAGTAGCCCAGAATTGGGGGGAGACCCCGTCTTTAGGGTTGTTGTCCCCGATAGACTTCTGGTTGCTCTTGTGGGTGCATCATTAAATGGGTGAGGTTTCACTCTTGAGAGGGCAGACCCTTGCCATCCTTCTCATGTTATTGTTCCCCTCCTCCTTTGTGGTAAGTAAGGAGAAAAAGAAGTCTTGGGTTAGGGCAAAACAGAGGATAATCTTGCCAAATAAAGGATCCATTCGGAGTGTGTTTTCCCCCCTATCTACTGTCCAGATCCAGTCTTTTTCTCATCCTTTCCTCTCTTTTTCTTCTTTCCCCCCTTTTTGATTGCCTCCTGTCTGGTTTTGGGTACCGGTGGCAGCACTCTTCACTAGCAAGGAAGTATACAAAATCACCCGAAATCTTGCTTTTTTAGAGTCACAAGTGGACGGAGAATTTTAAAGAGAGAGGGAGAGGGGGTGGGTGTGTGATCAAAGGGTGGAATTGGAAGTCCCTACATCATGATTTTAGCAGCGGGAGAGACCCAATCAGAGAGAGGAGTGGGAACCTCAACTGATAAAGGGGAGGAAAAGATGCTGTTTTTAGTAATTGCTGTTCTCAGTGGGAACGGCAATATTTTGGTTGACTGCGATTTATACTCAAACAAATGGGAACAGGCAGAATGTGCATTCACCTTTGTATTAAGTTTAATTTTGATTTAAAGTCAAGTGGGAATGGGGCCCTAATGTGTTTTGAAAGTGTTTTTTATGTCTTTTAATATGCATTAGAGGCAGGATGAATACATTTGTGTGACAGCACCAAGTAAGAGCTAATTTGGAGGTGCCTTTGAACTCCTTCCTTCCTTCCTTCCTAAGTAGAAAGGAAACTTCTGTGAGTTTCCCATTCCAATGACTGCTGTAGACAAACAAAGGCTAAGGAGAAACCCACATGATTGCATTAACATTTTCTTCACTTGTGATTCCCAGTATCCAACTTTTAGGGGGCCGACGACCACCAATAATGGAGATAGTACACAGCAATTACAACCAGCAATAGTTGATGTAATCTATCCTCCAATAATGTTTTCACACTCATCTTGAAGCCATCCAGCTTAGAGTACTTCATGAAATAGTTGTTGTAGTGAGTTCCATTATTTCTGTTACAGGAAACGCTTGATGTTTCCAGATGTTAGGATTCACTAAATGGTGCAAATGCCCTCAAACCATAAATATTGAGGGAGTAGGAAATTGTTTCATGAACCTCCTCACTTGAAAGCACCCTAGGAAACCACCTTTTTCAAGACAGAAATGTCTGAGTATGTGATTTTTTGCATCATTTTGTTTGATAGATAGAGGACCACCAGGCTTCAGTCATGTCAGGAGTACAAAGGTAGCAACGAATTACTGTATAAATTATGTCCTTGTGACTCAGTGCCTGTTGGGGTGGTGGTGGAGGTGGAATATAACTTTGACCAAATAAATGTATAAATGTTTCCTTTTATCTATCCTGAATCTTCCAGCTTTCATCTTCATTGGATAACTTCTGATTCTAGTATTTTGCAAGACAAATATTTCTTCTTATCTACTATTTCCACACCACACATAATTTTATACAATTCTATCATGTCTCCTCATTACTCACCTTTTTTGTAAGCAAAAGGCCTGAACATTATAACCTTACTTCGTGGGGAAGTTGTTGCACCATCTTAATCATATTACTTGTTTCTTTTTGAGCATGTTCTAATATATTTTTTTTCAGGCCTGGTGACTAAAACTGTACACAATATTATAAATGTAGTTGCTTCAGTAATTTGAATGGGAGAAATATAATATTGACAAACTTATTTTTTATTTTTTTTCTGAGTGGTCCATATATGATGAAACCAGAATTCATATTTATGTTTATAACCTGAGGTAATTACTAAGGAATCTCAGGTAAAATATTGTCATTTAAGTTGCCAAAGGTATACAGGTTTCAGATCAAAGCATCGTTTAATCCTTTATGTCAAGAATTTGTTTTTAAAAACTGGCCAATCCAAACAGAAAGATAACCGTGGGAGCACAATACACTGGCCAGTTTGGATCTTCCTCAGAATTGGCTTGTAGTCTTCAATTGTCCTCAGGCCTCAATAATTGATTTAAAAAAAAACCTCTTGCACATGATTGGATATATTTTCAAGATCTGCACTGCAATAGGTTGTTGTTTAAACCTGAATAAAAGGCTATGACAAGCTGTTTGTCAGAAAAGATGGAACCAGCAGGATAAGGAGATCACATGAACTTTCTTTTTAATCTTTTTCTTTTCTCTTTATGAGATTGTAATTGATTAATAATAATAATAATAATAATAATAATAATAATAATAATAATAATAATAAAATAGCATAAATTTGTTTCATTAGCAAAAGTCAACAAACATAAAATTCTAATTTGAAAGGATACTTGACAGTACAAGATCATGGTTGGATAGACAAGTTGTTAGTTAACAACATTGCCCAGTCAATTCATTGACACCCCATTTGACTCGTTTTGTGATTTTAATTTTATATATTAGTGAAATGTTACTATCCTTTTCTTGACTTTGCTCTGCTTTAGATTTATTATGGAAGGATATATGCTAATTATATCTCAAGATTTTTCTTTTATTGTATCAAAATAACCACAAAATATTTGAATGTATATTTTTGTCACTTCTTCATTTCATTTTTTCCTCCTTTTTTATTTTTCCTCCTTTTATTTACAGCACTGATTCTGAGCCCTCCCCATGGATACTAAACCAAAAACAACAACAACAAAAATGTCCTTGTCCATAAATGGCAAAGGAAGTTTTCCTATATCCCTTGTCTGGAAATATAACAGTCTAAACTGTGCTGTGCATAAAAGCAGCTGCCTGTTTTGGAATTTACAAATAGGCTAATTTTTATCAAAGGTTTTCCTTTCATGTCCTTTGACTACTAAGCTGTATAAGTTAACCAAAAGATAACTAAGCATTAACCCATACTGCAGTTTTTATCTCCGTTAGCAATACCCCTGGGTCTTCAGCTAAGTACATTAAATAGCACATAAATCTTTCAGTTGTTTTCATTAAGTCACATATTTAGAATACATAGACCAGTTTATTTGATCAATTGTAAAATATTAGCTGTGGCACTGAAGATTTCTGACATGGTTTGTAACAAGTGAACAAATGTTTCTGGAATAGAAAAAATGTGAAAAATGTACTGGGTTGTAAGAATAAATTAACAATTGAGTTTGGTTCATTAATGTCCTCAATATTCTTGAAATACATACTCAAGACTAATGAAACATTCAGGCAAACTTTGGGTGTTTTTCCACTGTCACTAAAAGTACCCATAAATACCCATTAATGGGTGCGTAATGGCATTTTTGTACCCATTAATGGGTACTTAATGGGTACTTCTAGTGACAGTGGAAAAACACCCATTGATGTGGAATTCAAATGCTAGCCAGTTTGGTCTAGTGGTTAGGGAGCTGGAATACTGAGTTCGTTTCTGCCCCCCCCCCCTAAAACCAGCTAGGTGACCTTGGGTTAGTCACAGCTCTCTTCTGAGCTCTCACAGCCCCACATACCTCACAGGGTGTCTGTTGTGGGGAGAAGAATAGAAAGCTTTGTCTGCTGCTTTGAGTCCCCTTAAATAGTTGAGAAAAGCTGGGTAGGAAAGCCAACTCATTTATTATTATTATTATTATTATTATTATTATTATTATTATTATTATTATTATTATTATTATTATTATTATTATTATTATTATTATTATTATTATTATTATTCACCCCTTTACACTTGACTTTCCTTCACTCCCTCAAGGCCTGTTCCTATTTGCCATCTAAGTAAAATGTTGTCCATACTTTGAGTGGGAGCAGGTAGATGGCTTCTGGGCAGTCGTTCACACCCTCTTCCAGGTGTGAAATTGTGAGAGGACATGACAGCATGGCTGCAACTGTGTGCCATATTCCAATCACAATGGCAACATCTGAGCACACACTGTATGTTGATGCATCCACTACCATGGTGATCTGGTTCAGGATTTCCCTAGTCCTTCAACTGCAAATTGCTCTGTCCACACCTGATCTTTGCCTGACTGGAACGGCATTATTATACTACTCCAATCAGGTAAGTGTAAACAGGCCTATAGTTGTCCAAGCCCTCTTCATTCTTCTTCAGTAAGGCAGTGAAAGGCATATTGTTCCTGATAAGAAGTATGGATTCTGTGGGCATTTCTTTCACCTTACATACTGATTCATTTCCAGTGTAAATCTGATTTATTGTTTTTATGATCCTATCCTCCATAAGATGAGAAACAACCAGGTTCCATACTGTAGCTGTGAGTCTAGGGCCTTTACCATGCCCTCCCCTGGGGTGGGAATGAGAAAGAATAGGATAGTAGAGTGTGGGGTCTTTGCCATGCTTTTACCCAGGTATCAGTTCTGGCTGGAGGTGGAAGAATAGAGCACCACTGAATTGGCTGATTTTGTTTTGTTTTTCTTTTGTCGTTTTTGAGTAGCCTTATTGTATTAACTGGTGCTTTTATTTTCTCTTTACCCTATACTGTGTACTGTATTTTCTTATATTAGATAGCTTATTATCAGAATTCTGTTATGTATTGAATTTCTTTTTTTCCTGAGAAACGTTGAGGATTCATTTGGAAAGGTGGTGTATAAATGGAAATACAAAATGCAAATACAGTTAACTTTGGAAAGGGCACTAGTTAAAAGAAAGCTGGGAAACTTTACGTATGAGCAACTTTACATATGTGGTGTTACAATAGTGACTTTCAATAGTACCAAAATGGGTTCTGGAAGGTCACAGTTGTTGGACCAGACCTTGAATCTGAGAACTATCAAACCTAGGCTGTGGTCACACCTTCACTTTAAACCTTCACTTTAAACTTTCCATTCAGGAAAGTTCAGATGGAGGGTAGAAAGTTCACAAATAAAAGAAACAGAAATTGAAACGCTGATTAGTCAGATCTGAAGATGGACTGAAGAAGGTTTAAAGTAAAGGTGTGACCATAGCCATCACATCATTTCTGAAATTAAAACAAACATTTTATTTATTGCTTAGCATGTTCTGCAACAGTTATTCACTTCCCATTTGCATTGGAATAATTTTCTTCCAATGCACATTCTTATCTACTTTTTTTCTTTTATAAACAGTGATCTTCAGATTTGAATATGCAGCCACATTTTTATTTTTCCTTCCTCCTATATCTACTCACTCCGTCTTTGGGTGTGTTTTGACTGTACAGGAAATCAAAAGGTTTCCTACAACTCCTTTCCTCTTTTGCAAACTGGCAGAAGAAATTGAAAGGTTTCCATATTGAAATTGTGGTTATTTTTTAAAATGGCATATAAAATATATCTATGGTTCTCTGTAATTTATATAAAATATAAGAGTACATTTAAAGTTTCTTTAAAAATGCAAAACTAAAGGTTCCACAGTTTTTCATAACTGTCACAGAGTACATACTGTTCGTAATGATTTTTCCTGGACAAACAGACTACCCCATTTAAATTATGATAATAGACCTGTATTTCAGTTTCACCTTCTTGTTGACACTGAACAATCATCAAACCCAATTGAAGTCAATGAGACTTAAGCTGCCCAAAATATAGGATTTCAGCTGCAGTTGCTTATCTTTCTGATTGTTCTAAAATAGCGTTCTTTCAACTATGCTGCATTTGTTCACTACAAACCCCAGAAGACTAAGCAGGAGAAAGCTATGGTCTCAGAAGCCGCACAGTATTGGCATAGAAGGGCACCTGTGTTTTGGTCACACCAGGCAAAAACATGTGTCCAGATGATCAAAGTGAGCTTCTCAGTTGGAAATTAATATCTCCCTCATGGTGATTCAACTCTACTCTTCAATTTTCCTCTTTACAAACAAATCACTTGATAGTGATTTGCTATAGATGTGTCGGATAGCAGAAAATTATTAGCATCTCCCTGAGAAGAGCAATTCCTTTCTTTCTCCAAAGAATGCTGGAGATGGGGGACATGCAGATAGGATGCTTCCCATTTCCAGGACCAGAGCAAGCATTCCAGCTCTTCAAGCAACAGAATCAAATTTCATGTAGATTTTGCCTCTGCATGGAAAAACACCCTGTCATGGAAGCCAACCTGCAACTGGAAACTGTATAAAGCCTTCAGATGCTGATATATGAGCCTGGGACAACTCTTTCATGTATCATCTGCACTTCCTGGAATAGTTATTATTCCAAGGCAGGTGCCCTTCTGGGAGAAGTTCAAAGGGAGCCTGGGGAGGGGCGGCTCAGACACATTTAGCACCATGTTGCCCCATCACTGCAGCAGTGGTGCCATGCAGGCACATTGGCACCACTGCCACAGTTCCATGATCACCACCATAATGGCAGTGATTTGCACCTCACCAGCACATAGGGCCACTCTGGCAAGGTTAGGGAGAGATCTGGCATCCCAAATGTGGACTGTGGAACTATGCCCCATCTCTGCTTCCTGGGGAGGTTGTCCCCGGAAAGCAGAGGTGCAAAATCACCTATGTCTGTGGCAACTGTTTATTTACCGGTTGTTGATAAACGTGTTTCAGTGAGATTATTTTTGTTTCATTTAGAAGTTATTTCATTTAGAAGTTTATTCCTCACGAGACTCCAAATTTTCACTGTTCACAGGCCAATGAGAATTGCAGATCAGAGGCCTCTGGGTGAAGTAAGGAATGGCCGTTTCCTTTTCTATTAATAATGTACTTTCAGGAATCATTAATACATGGTTAAAAATGGTGTGCCACTCTCTTTCATTAGCTACGGCAAATGGAGGCAAGGAAATTGAGACCAACATATAGTGTGGTATCACTTATTTTAAACATGTCATATGTTCAGTATGCATGATAAGTTTGTTTCAAGACAAATTATGTGAGTTGATTAGCCATCAAAAACCAGCATGAAAGGAGCCCTCAATACTCTTTTCCAGTGTGCGGTGGTCCTAGAAAGGATTTCTTAGATAAAAGACGCAAAGCATGAAAGCAAAGAACCTGCTGATAACCCTACTTAAAAGAATGGCTATTAGTAAATACCAGTGCTAAAATATCTAATAAACACTAGAATGACTTTAGATTACAGTTAACCTATGAAGTGACATCTTTAACTAGCCACATGGCAGGATCTGAAGATGTAAACGTGTGTGTTCTGAAATTTTGTAAGGCATTAGGTTTTATTTGACTAAAGTGCAAGCAAAAATAACCTCATTTGTGGTGTGTCTGTGTATATTACGCACCACAAGATCTTACATTTTTAGGATGTAAGACATCTTCCCATGTTTTTCATTGCAAATGTCTCCCTTGGGTTCAGAATTACACAAACACTTGCAGTTTTCTTCCTTGGAGTTTCCTTCCTTGGTGTAAGTCAATGGACTAACCCTCGGTCACAAACTACACTTCTAATGTGACGTAACAAAACTACAACCATTTTAAAAATAATAAAGCACATGCAATTTGTTACTTAAAGGAAATTGTACAGTTGAGATGAAGGGAAAGTGTGTGATAATATAGAATAAAACCTTTAGATTTCAATTATTTTTACTTTTACTGCCTTAATTTAAGCTGATTAATCCAACAATTAGCCATGGTCTGATTTCAGTGGCAGATAGCAGGAGAAAGAAAGATAAGAGGGGAAAATACTTTGTTTATCTCTGCCAAGTCCTTGCACAGCTGGTAGAGAAATTCTGGTCACTTTGAGCTGGACTCAAGGAGGAGGAAACCTGTTGCTTGCCTGTAAATAAACTAGACATTATATGTAGTATAAAGTAGTATTTTATGTAATATTTATGTAATGTACAGTCCCACAGTTATAAGATAAAATATGTATAAAATACATTTAGCTTCCTCCAAGAAAACAGGGATGATTGTCAACACACACAGGAAGGTAAACTTCAAAGGCCTGGGTGAAGAGGTTCGTTTTAACCAGGTGTCCAAAAAAAAAAAAAGAGGCTGTAGTCACACCTTCACTTTAATCCTTCTTCAATCCACCACTCACACCTTTTTAGTCCAATCTGTTTTATTTGTGGACTTTCCTCCTTCAATCAGTTATACAGCCATTATAGTGTTAATCCATTTTCTTTTTTTGGATGTGACCGGGGAAGAGGACTAAAAAGAGCTGAACCATACTATAGTGGGTGGACACTGGATGAATTTGTGTGTAATTACATGCTGTTGAGTCACAACTTTTATCCTGTCAGAGTGCAGAGGGTGTTGTAACGGTTGGGAGGAATGGAGATCTAAAAAAGTCTCACAAAAGTTAGGACATGAAATGAAAGGTGTGAGCACAGTGACCCAAACTGAGGATGAACTGAGGAAGAATTATCTGGTATTGGTTGGAGTTAGTGTGTTTTGAGTCCTGTTTTTAATATGACAGAGTATTTCAGCAAGATATGATCATGGCCATAATGAAGGCACATGGCAAACCTCTAGAGCAGTGGTTCTCAACCTGGGGGTCGGGACCCCTTTGGGGGTCGAACTACCTTTTCAGAGGGGTTGCGACGAGTCTCTTGTCGCCCTTCCTTCCCACCTCCCAGCTGCTCTGCCCCCACAGTTGGGGGTCTCCACAACATGAGAAACTGCATTAAGGGGTCGCGGCATTAGGAAGGTCGAGAACCGCTGCTCTAGAGGGTGTCAGTTCCAGAGTCTGGGGGCTGCCACAAAAAAGTTCCTCTTCTATGTCTCAGCTTCTTGCACCTCTGACAGAGGAAGTACTACTACAAGACCCCCTCTCTGAGATCTCAGTACTTGGGTGGGTCTATATGGGAAAAGGCACTCTTTTCAATAACAGAGGAACAAGCCATTTAGAACTTTGACTAAGTCACCAGTTCACTTTAAATCTTCTTTATTTTTATCTGTTTTATTTGTGGACTTTCCTGAATGGAGGGTGGAAAGTCCACAAATAAATAGAATGAAAAACAGTGATCAGTCAGACTTGAGGATGAACTGAAGAAGGTTTAAATGAAAGGTGTGACCATAGCCTTTATATGTTAACATCAAGACCTTGAATTAGGCTTGATAACAAATAGGCAGCCAGTGCCTATTGCATTTATTTTATGATTATGAGAATTTATGTGTAAAGACAATATATAAATAGTTACAGCACATAGATATCTGTGTGAACGCCTTTAGGGTTTTCTTTAGTCCATTTGATTGCAATTCACTTCATAAAAGGGTAGATAAAATGTTCTGTTGTGGATGCATGCAAACCTCATTTCCAGTTCGGTTTAGTTCCTTCCAAGAGTTAGATGGCCATTAGTCTCCCATCCTCATTGATAAGGATTGGGGGAGGGGGAGTTTTCATTTTATTGCCGTCAGGTTGTGTATATGGGGTGCATGTGTCTTTGTGTGTCATTTCTTAGCAGTTCAAGAAGCCATGCTAATAAATTGTAGGTCAGGCAAAGCATTTCTCTAGTATGCTGCCCTAATCAGTCAGCAATTGACTAATAAAATCCTCAATGACTCTACAGTCTGTTGAGGTTAATCTGTTTTTGCATAAGAAGGAGGACGATTCATTGTCCTTAGGCATAAATACTAGTATAGGGGGCAGAAAGGAATGGACAAAAAGATCCAGGCTAAGTGGCAGGTCAGCTGAAACACAGCCATGCCTTGTTTTATGCAGTTTTCAGGCAACATAGTTTCATTGTTAATGATTGTCAAATTGTGGCCTGCCTCAATTTACATGGCATCATTGATTTGCTGTAGTGCGGATTCCCACAAAAACTTCAAGGTCAGAGGGTAACTGGTACAGAGACCCAGTACTCAGCACTCCTTCCCCTGTTTCTTAAGCATATAGTAGCTTGCTTTGGTGCTCCTATGCCTTAAAGAGCATGTGGCCATGGCCATTTTGAAATCAGGGCAGCAGCAGAATCATAGAGTAGAAGAAGAAGAGTTGGTTTTTATACCCCATTTTTCTCACCCTCAAAGTGGGTGGCAAACCTTCTGTTCTTCTGCCTACAACAGAGACCCTTTGAGGTAGGTGGGACTATGAGAGTCCAAAAAGAGAGCTGTGACTAGCCTAAGGTTACCCAGCTGGCTTTGTGTGGCAGAGCGGACTTGAACCAGGACACTACCAGATGACAGTCTAAGGATGCTTCCGCACAGGCCTTTAAACATCTATTAAGGACACATGTGGAAGCACGCAGTCACACAGCGGCACCTTTTTAGGCCACTTTTAGTACGAAGCATCCGCACAGTAACACCCATTAAGCACACATGTAGGAAACCACATCCGCACAGAGGCGCCCATTAAGAATGGAATGGGTAGACCATGTCCACACAGTGGTACCCATTAGAGACAGATAGGGGTGGCCGCGTCCACACCTATGTGTCTCTAACGTGTGCTTAATGGGTGTTAAAAAAAAGACTACATACAAGGTAGTCTTAATGGGTGTTTCACTGTGAAAACGCATCCGTTTAGGATGTGTCTGCACAGTGAAACTGTGCCTACCCGGGGCCCTCCCCCGGCCTGCTATGATTGGCTCTGCTGGAGCCGAGCATGGCAAGCCGGGGAACTCCACTGTTGCAGCTCGCCCTCACCCCAGAAGTGGCAGATCGCCGCTTCTGGAGCCAGGTGGAGCTTCTCCAAAGCTCTCCCTAGCCCCCCCAGGGGAGAGCGCAAGTGATCCCCTCCTTACCTCTTTGTCGTCTACCCGATTCTGGCCGCGGGGTCCCAGGAGGCTGCGCGCTTGTGTCCTGCCGCCTCCTGATTGGCCAGGGCTGCTTCTGGCAGCGCCTGCCATCAGGAGGCTCTCTGCACAGGCACACCGACTGGCCAGGTCCCTAAGCCCGCCTCAAATCCAGATCTAAGTCGTCCTTCCGGCACGTGTGCGGAAGGACGGGTGGGTGGTAGATCCGTATTTACTATTAGATACGGATCTACCCTCGTAAATCTGGATCTACCCTGCATCTGGATTTAGTAAATCCGGATCTACTGGAATCCGGATTTACTAAATCCAGAAGAGGTAGATCCGGATTTACTGAGGTAAGTGTGGAAGCACCTTAACACTCTAACTGCAAGACCAAACTGGCTGTGCTGCTGCTTTCTTCAGGGGAATGCACTCTCTTTTTAGCTTTCTGCCACATCCATGCTCTGAAGGCATTCTTTAGCATGCCCATACCTTGCAGAGCATATGGCTACTGCCATTTTTTAATCCTAGCTACACCAGTAAAGGGGAGCAGTCTTCCCAGTGACCTCATAGGGCTCTTTCCTAAACCACCATCAACTGACCCCAGCACTTCAGTGGTTTTCTGGGCTCAGGGACCCAGTATGTAAGGGGGACAGAGACAATTAATGGAACTTTAACTGCATTTCCCCCCTAATGCCTGATCTGACATGTTAATCAGTTGCTTGATTTTTGTGGTTTCCATCCACATATCATTTTTTTGGAATGTGTGTTCTCTGCCTAAATTGAGTTATAACTCTATAGCTGTCATATAACTTTCAAATATAGATAAGATTTAACCAAATATCTTCAAGTCAAGGTAGATGCTGTCCTCCTACTTAATAGTAGTGGCTATGGAGGGAGTGGATAGCAGAAGAGTAGGGCATGTTGGTAGACTAGTGGTGAGCTGTTTGTGGATTTTCCACAATAGTGCTTTTACACACCACCTAGATGGAGTGGCGATAGTTGCTTGATCCACCACACAGGTGTGGAGGCTGATTCGGCCAGCCACACATGCGCAATGGTGGTGACACACACACCTGGGAATTCAGTGTTGTCTGAATGCCTGGATTGCACATCACAAACACATGGAAAGGCAGTATGGGCCATGGTTCAGTTTAGGCAGGAATCAATAATGGTGGGGGAGCAAGACCCGCATTGTAGCTTGCTATCATAATATCCAACTTTTTAATTAATTAATTATATTTCTATCCTGCCCGATACTCGAAGGTCTCAGGGCGGGTAACAACCTTTAAAACAACAAATTAAAACCAATTTTAAAACCAATAATATACATAAAAACATTTAAAAGTTTCAGCATACTAAAATACTAAAATAATAGTATTATTATTAGTCTTAATTGATTTATCTGAGTTCTTAGCTGCACCATATTCCTCCTAGAAGGCAGACAACTGCAGAAGTCCCTTGGACTCCCGACTGCTCTTCAAGACAGCTGGTGACCAAAGCTGATTTGTCCATAATACAGACTGATTTAACTACTTTCTATGACAGTTCTGTGTAATTTAACACTCCAGGCTACTCTCATGAAAGCTCTCAGATGCTGGAAGGTGAGACTTAGGCCATGCCTCCATACACATGTAGAGAGGGCCTAAGGGTGGTACCTCACAAGCTTCCTGCTCCTTCTTCTTGGGAAGCAACAATTTATTTATTTATTTATTTATTTATTTATTTATTTATTTATTTATTTATTTATATCCTGCCCTATACCTGAAGATCTCAGGGCAGGTAATAAAATTTAGAATGGCTTTCATCTTTCCTCCCCACATTGTATACAGCTAGTTGTTCAGATCTGAGAAAAATCCAGAAGAACAATAATGTCAAAAGCTATGATTGCTGTTTATTATCAATGAAATCAGAAAAGTCATGGAAGGATCATTCACTGGTAAAGTTTGGACTTGCAGTGGCATCTTCCCTCCACAGTATGCAGTATGTCATCAGTATGCAGATGATACACAGCTCTGTCTCTCTGTACCATCTGAATCAGGAGAGGCGGTGGAAGTGTTTGACAGGTGTCTGGAGGCAGCAATGGGCTAGATGAGGGCCAATAAATTGAAGCTGAATCCAGACAAGACAGAGGTGCTGTGTGTCACAGGGTCTCGGGTCTGTGTAGTTGGGAGATACCCTGTTCTCGATGGGGTTGTTATGTCCTGGAGGGGACAGGTGCGTAATTTGGGGGTACTCCTGGACTCCCCGCTAACACTGGAAGCTTAGGTGGAGGCTGTGGCCGGGAGTGCCTACTCCCATCTACGGCTGGTGCGCCAACTGAAGCCTTTTTTGGATAGAGACGACTTGGCCACAGTTACCCATGCTCTGGTAACCTCTAGATTGGACTATTGTAATGCACTCTACATGGGGCTGCCCTTAAAGACGGTCCGGAAGTTGCAGTTAGTGCAAAATGCAGCAGCCAGAGTGCTGACTGGTACAGCTAACTGGACACACATTACGTCAGTCTTAAAAGAATTGCACTGGCTGCCAATTCACTACCAGGGCCAATTCAAGGTGTTAACTTTGACTTATAAGGCCCTAAATAACTTGGGCCCCAAATATCTAAAGGAACGCCTTCTCCTATACCAACCTGCCCGTGCCTTAAGATCCAACAATGAGGCCCTCCTGGTTGTCCCGCCACCTTCAGTAGTGAGGTTGGTGGGCACCCAGGAGTGAGCTTTTTCAGCAGTGGCCCTGAGATTGTGGAATGGCCTCCCCCTCGAGGTGTGCCATGCCCCCTCCTTGTATTTATTTAGGAAGGCCTTTGGCTAAGGTTTTATTCTCACTCCCCAGTTATAATTACATCATTATTAATGCACTACAGAGTGCATGGTTTTAAATTTGTTGAATTTTAAGGTGTTTTTAAATGTGCATCTTGTTTTATCTGTATTTTATTTTAATCTGTATCTGTTCTTAATTTGTATCTTGTTTTAATCTATTGTTATCCGCCCAGAGACCTTCGGGTATGGGGCGGGATAGAAATGTAAATAAATAAATAAATAAATAAATAAATAAATAAATATCCTCCCCCTCCTCCTCCTTTTCAGGCTCCCAAGAATTTGAAGTTGCCCCTGCTCTTTATTCTCTTCCTATGGTGATGTCTAACAGGAAAAATAACAGATATGATGAGATGCTGCTGTGCAGTCTGTATCCTCACATGCTATGTTTTGAAAATGCATGTTGGAAATCCTTTTACAACAACAAAATAATTAACTTTTTGGAACAAATTATCTGTTAGGCTTGCAAAATGGCTTGGGCAGCACTACATAATGTTCACTTCCTTGTATCTTCCCTTCCCTATGTTGGCTTAGTATAAGTACTGTCATTTTCCGATTCCATCTGCTATATATGATATGATGAATGTAGCCATTCTTCTTTCCCCATCATTACAGCTGGTCTTTGATCAAAAGCAGCTAATTTATATTTACCATCTATCAGCCGCCATCATAAGTTTTAGGGAAAGAGGCCTGAGCACACCTGGGAAGAATGAATTTTCTTTGATGCAGTTGGAGAATATTTCAATCTGTGATTAAGAGTCATCCGTCCTACTCTTGATGGGCCACATGGGAATAATCTTTAACTTTCCTAGCAGAGAACATTTGTTTGTTTAAATTACCATAAATACTTCCAAATTCACTTGATGTTATAATCTGTTATCATCATATTATATTCATGGAAAGGTATGCATTTTCCCTTTTTCTGAAAAAGGAAAGAATGACTGTACATTATTCTCTTAATTCATGTGGAATTTACTGTTAATAGCAAATTAAACTGAAGTTATTTTTTGCCCTTTTATTTAATAGGTGCCCAGATCTTTCTCTCATAATCTTAACAATTAATGATATGTACTTCTCTTCCACTTATAATACCACTGTATAGATATCCTTCACTGCCACAATATAAAAATGCTTCTCTTTCCTTTAAAAATGACAATTTCCACACAACGGTTAAGCCAGATAAATGCTCAAATGCCAGACAGCTTTTCAGCAGAGAACAGAGGTGGGTGCAATTCAGCATAGCTTATGGGAACTATGTGTACGCAGAGCCCTGGCTGGTAAATTGGGTTGGGGGGAACCGTGATCTTAAGAGGCTATTTGCATAGGTAATTCTTCATTCAGTGGGCAATCTGTGAATTGAAGTCTGCTCCAGTGCACACATGACCCAGTTTGATAGGGACGCAGGATAACCTGTGCATCTGATAAACGCCAGTAAGGATTGAACATTATTTTGTTAAATTGCATATCAGGTTGGGAATAGATACAGGGCCATAGGAGAAGCAGTTTAATATTGCACTGAGAGCAGTGTCAGCATAGAGGATTGTACTCTGTGGTTTGATTTTTGAACACCAGAACTATAACACTGTATAGGATGCAGCTTTGTTCAAAATAGTGTACGTTTGCTTGTCTATCATATAATAACGTAAGATTATAGGAATTTAACTACTTGTCTAATATTAGGCTAGCCATACTCTCCAATTAGAAAATAAACGCTTGTGTTCAGTTTTGTCAATCAATGAATCTCAAGTTGGCCTGGAATGTTCATCACGCCCTGTCAGGTTGTTTGGTGTTCAGAATAAGTATAGTAATAATGGGATTTATAGCACAAAAGCATTTGGAGGTGCCCAATAGCTGACAAACACCAAGGTAGGAATTTAGACAAAAGTCCTTGCTATCACCTCCTACCTGATGCTTTTAATTTTAGGGTGCATTCCCAAAGTTTTAAAATAATCCACAGTTTCTGAGTAGGGATGTGTACGAATATTCATAACAATCATTATTTGTACCACCTCATACTAATTCGGCCATTGTATACCCACTGAATGTTACAATATTCGTACATTGGCATTCATACAAATACGATTGTTTTGGAACATTCATACGAAGCTTTGGAACGTTCGTGAAAGGGGGAGGTGGGAAAGCGGCTGCACCAGTCACGTCTGCAATGGATCCAGAGTGAATTTGACATGGTTTGAGAGCAGATTCAAAGTGGATTCAGGGAGGATTTGACACTTTCAGAGCGGATATGTTTTATGGGAGGCTAAAGGGGGGAGGTAACAGGTGGGGGTAGAAGAGGTAGATCGGGGCAGGCGCAGCAGGGACGGGGTGGGAAGAGAAAGTCAGGGCCAGAGGAAGGGGACAGGTGGAGGGAGATCATTGCGATGGCAGTGGCAACTGGGAAAGGAAATCAAGGCCAGAGGGGGCAGGGGGAGGGATATTATGGCAACAGAGCAGAGGAAGGACTGTCATGGTAAGGGGGAGGACTCAGAGCAGAGGCTTACCATGGTTTCATTTCCTGCGCAGCTGGGCAGCTGGCACAGTGACCTCCTGGAAGGGGATTGAAACTTTAATGCTGTGTTGGCCTGAATGAAGGAAAACCCAAATAGAGGGAGGAGAATCCACCAAAAAAAAAAAGGTTTAGCATTTAAAGATGTAGCCAAACGGGCTGTAACCACAGCCTGTCTAGTGTGGAAGCAACCTTTGAGAGTGCTCTACTGCTGAATTGAATAGATTCCATGCTGTTTAAGTCCCAAACATAACCCAGGAACAAGCATGGCAGAGAAGAACAATAAATGGTGATACCTGGAGTAGGTTTTAGCAGGCCAGTGACAGATACTTCACCCTCGACATATTTCATCTTAATGAAATACATGTAATTTGTAAAAAGTTGGTTGCACGCGTGATACACTAGAGAGGGAAAAATTTTCTTGCAAGAAACTAAATGCCTCTAAAAGAGATCTTCTTTCTCTCCCCATCCATTTTCCCTTCTGTTATCTCCCATTAGCCATGGACCCTCCAAAAAAGAAGTTCAGGAATGACTTTGAATCAAACATTTTACAATTTTTTTAAAAAAAATTATCTAAAAAAACAGACTGAAGGGTTTAATTAACAAACTCCAAGTAATAGTTATAACCTTTTCCCTCTGCTATCAGCTTTCACTTTTATTTACGATGGGCGTCCCCCTTGTATCTCTTTTCCCACAGGACCCGCTATCACTAATATTTCTGTGATCTGTGAATAAACCAAAATTTAAACTTAGTTACTTACAATCAATGCAAATTAATGATTTCTTGAAAAAAAAATTTCAATCAGGAAAAGCAGCTTTGTAGTCGAAAATCCCATGCTGGCCTTAGAGTGGGAGTTTTTCCAGCCTCTGCTTAAATCCAAAAAAATACTGCAATCTTCTGGCACAGGCTCACTGTAATGCTTTAAAAACAATTTAGCAACTGTCATTGCTGTAATTACAGTAACTAATTACCATCCTTAGCAAACAAATAGCTTAACATAATACGCAAGCCGAATCAATTTTGAAGAAATGCAAATTCCGAAAGCAAAAAAGGGCATTTTGGCAAACCTGAAAGAGAAGCAGGAAAATAATACACTTTGTTTTATCTCCACATAATTCCCAGGGAATATCATATCATAAATATTTGCATTCAGTTCTTATCAGGACATTTGCATTTGCCTTCTTATCTGTCTGCAGGCCGGACTATGCCAGATAGAGCGTCGAGCTCCACACCATGTACATATTTCTAATGAATCACGTCGCAGACGGAGAGAATATTTTGGCTGGAACTTTATCACAGAGATGAAGAGGTCATTTACTCTCCAAGTCAGTTCATCTTGGAATTGTCTTGAGATTCCAGTGTGATTCAACTGGTTTTTCTTTCCCGTTTCAAAAACCCAGAATTAACCCCAAATTTAGTTCTTCTTAATGTAGCTAACATTTCCTTATTCAAGCAGGCTTCACATATGTCTCTTTATTCCTTCCACCCAAAATGCAAGTGCTTTATATTTATGTTTTACTGTATATATTTTACATAGAACCATTGATAAATCATAATGTCTAGACACTTAAATTTATGAATAAGATTTTTGAAATAAAAATGAAAACTGCATCCAGACATCAGTTAGTTATTCTTCTATATTTGGATATTCTGGAATAAGGTATAGACATTCCAGAATATCCATGCTTTATTCCGGAGTATCCAAATATAGCGGAATAAGTAACCAATGCCTGTATGCAACAGAAATCTCAGCTGAAGCTGTACCAGAATTCTCATCTTTGACTAAACAGTAAATCTAGCCTATGAATAGTTGGAAGGGGGGGGGGAGTCCATGTTTACTTAGATTAAAACAAAATCAGAACATGTTGTTTTAGAATACTTTTTAAAAAAATTTCTTGCATCATATTACTCCCACACTAGTGGATGATCTATGGGTTGAAATAGTTTACCTGGTCCATTAAGATCTACTTCCCAAACTCTTGTGATTTATTTTGCAGTGGATTAAAGCACTATGATCTTAAGAGAAATAGATGTTTTAAAAAATGTACAGTGTGTTTGATTATGAGCCAATGGTTGGAAAGAAGTTGTGCTTGGCTCTGAGGCCAAAAATCAGACACAGAAAACCTGATCCATTGTCTCAGAATTACTTATGATACGCTGATTAAACTTATCATACACAGTTGCTGAAGCTGTAATAGTTGCCCAGTAATCTTACATAGCTTACACTGTTTATTTATGTCATGAAATAGTTCCCCTTGAAGAAAGGGATGGTGCAACTGGCAGGTGTGTGAAGTCGGGGATTGTTTTACATCAGTTGTAGATCTTGCAGCATATTTCAGTTCAGAAGTAGAAGGGAAAATGCCACTTAATTGTCTTTTTCATGTTTCCCCCCCCAAAAAAAAAACCCCACCCCCACTCATAACATAATAATTTCAGTGAGTAAAACAACAGCAGAACAAAATATATTGTAATAGCAGAAATTAAAATCAAACTTTAGAAGCTTTTCTCCCTCTCTGGATGTCTCTAATGAAGATGCCTTAAAGTTGGTTTCTCTTTATTTTCCATACCGTGCTTTATTTATTTATTTGAGCAGAGATTGCAGCTTCTGCCCCATCATTATTCAAATGACTTGACAAAGCCAATTTGTACCCAGGGAAACACTGTATCAACAGTGTACACACAAACTACTCCCGTTGTCACAACTTCTGCTGTTTCTGATAATGGACTGTAGAGAGTGTAGAGGTAAGAAAAGAGAGAGAGTCACGGAGTTTGGATGCAGAGAGATACAGAGAGCTTTTGTCTGTAGGGTGACCCAGATGCAAAGGAGGGCAAGAAGGAGGGACCCTCTGGACTTCAAATTCTGCAGACAGGGTTACCTTGTTGGGTGTGCTCAAGGCAATCCTCACCTCAGAGTCTCTGTCTCCTATACTGATGCAAGAGTGTTTGCATCAGGTTATCCTATTTTCATGCTAGGAAATGGAGCTGTAAGGAGAAGGCAGAAAAGGCCTCAGGTCTCACCTGGTTGACAGTTATGATTGGGCAAGATGAGCCAGTGGACCAGTTCTGCAGAAATCTTTTCTTATAAGCCAGAACAGCACCCTGTAAGGCTGCATCCACACACATTAATAAAGCAGCTCAAAAGAATTAGTAGCATGAATATTCTGATGATGCCATGCCATCTCTAATCTCTAGTGCACAATTTTTTTTTACTGTTATTGTGGGTTAGAGGCACAGGTATAAAGGCACTATGATCTCTATGCTGCTTTTGATTGCGGATGGACCTTAAGACAATCTTGCAAATGGATTGATCACTTAGCAAGTGATTATCGACTCATTTCAAAGAGGAGATAATAGAAGCTTACAACCACATGCCTACTTTTCCCCTAAGGAATTACTGGGGAATCTTTGGCCCTCTAGATTGTTTTGAGCTCCATAAGTCCACAACATTACATAGAAATATCCATACATTTTTCCTGGCAGTACTTTGCCATTGCCTTCTTTTGAGGAGGTGCTGGAATCAAGCCTATGGTCATCTGTTTTCTAGGATTTTGAGCTATCCTTGAGCTAAAGAATGGAAGTGCAAAAGGAAGCCTTCACACTCATGTTCCCCAACAGATGGTCTTTGGACATGTAAGATCTCCCGGACTTAAAGTAATCACAAAGGAAGTAAATATCATGATCCGTAGGCATGAACAGGTAGTTTGGATAAATTAGACAAAATCATATTGTTGCACGAATTCCAAGTAATGCAAAGTTTCACTGGGTTGGGCCAGATGGCAGCAAACAATTGCAAGATCTTCTTTAGACCCCACAATTGCCTCTCAGTGCCCCTGCCAGATGCCTGGAGGAAACTCCTCGGGTCTTAATTCTGCCTGCTAGTTCTTTGTGTTCCTGTTCCTGTTCCAAATACCCGGATGCTAGTGAAGTACCGTAAATCACTTTCCTTTGTTCTCCCCCCTCCCCTCCAGTGGTACAGTAATGCAAGATACAGGCAGATGGAGGTAAGCAATTGGTTACAGAGAACCCAGCATTATTGCCGGATTTCCTTTAATACCAATATATTGGATTTTCAATCTATATTGGACTATACTGGGAATACTACAGATATGTGTGGCATTGCTAATCTAGTCCTAGGAGAACTGCGGTTGGAAGTGGATTCAGAATGGAAACAGAACCATTCAACGTGACTCATGTATATGCTTTAATCAGTATCATATCATTTGTGGCTCACCATTTCCCTTTGCTGCTATTATTCATATGCATCATGTCAGGCCCAGTATGGCACAGAAACAGGCTGTAGGACCTGTTGAATGTGATTGTGACTGGGTATATGAGAGTATCACTGGGCAAGCAGAGAAAAGAAAGAGAGGATACAAGAGAAGAGATGGGAGAAATAGTTGTTTGCAGGAGGAATTTTAAAAATAAGAGAAAAGGAGAAGTGAGAGAGGACAGAGCCAGCACTTCTGGGCATGACCTAGGGAAGCAAGTCAGAGGAGGGAGCAGAAGATATCTGTGTATAAAAGAAAGACAGGAAGGAGAGAAGGGAGAGATATGGAAGAAAATGATGAATAACAGAGAAGCTGTTCTGGATAGGGATATGCACAAATATTCATAACATTTGTTATTCATACAGATTCATCTGAATTTGGACATTCGCACATGACATCAACATTTATATTACTACAAATATTTCAGACATCTGTACAAATAGTTTTGTACATTTGATAAACTGTGGATGTGGGAAAGCGGTTGCACCACATATCTGCAACGAGTCGAGAGTGTGTTCGACATGGATTTAGAGCAGATTAAAAGTGGATTCAAGTCAGGTTTGACATTTTCAGAGCATGGATTTGTTTCAGGTTATGTACTGGATACGTATTCGTTTGTATCAATATGTATTTCATAGCGGATATTGATTTGTTGGTACAAGATACATATTTGTTCATATAGGATTCATATTGGATATTCAACCAAACTGGCAAATGGAGAAAGGCATGGTCAAAGAAAAGATGGGTAGTGTCATGGAAGCAACAAACATGAGCTTTGGCAAACTTCAGGAGACAGTAGAGAACAGAAGGACCTGGGTTGCTGTGGCCCCTGGCATCATAAAGCGTCGGATACAACATTGACTGAATATCTGCATATTTTTTATAAAGACAGTTTGATAAATACTTTTAATGTCTTTTTTCTAAACTATCCAAAGGACTTGGCTATTGGGCAACTATATATAAATATCAAGCAAACAAATGTGAAGCGGGGGAAACATCAGGTATAGGCCAGTCCATTTAATATAGGAAATAGGTCAAATAACAAACATAACACAATCATAACAGAAATACCTGAGCTCTCAGCTTAGCAGCAATTTTTAAAAAGCAAAAAACTGATTTGAACTCCCATCTGCAAAACAGTAAGCAGCAAAGAACAAATAATTTGTCGGCAGAAGAAATGAACATTGTTTAAGTAAATACAAAATGCTTCCTTTTGTCTCTGCTAAATATTTCAATGAATGTTTCAGCAAGCAATTTAACTGAATGACGTGGGAGTACCAGAAGAAAATTTACTCCCCATAATCTCTAATTTTCAGCCAGCAGTCAGTAATGAATGCAGGTGTATTTCAAAAATATCCTTGGGACTACAGGTTCACTAACGGCTGTCCTAATAGCTAATTCCCAATAAAATTTGTGTTTCTAAAAACCATAGAACATAAGCACGTAAGAGGAGCCCTGCTGGATCAGGCCACAGCCCATCTAGTCCAGCATCCTGTCACACAATGGCCCATCAATTGCTTCTGGGCATCTCAAGCAGAAGACAAGGGCAAAATTTTCATCTGCTCTCAAATCCCTGCAAATGGCCTTCAGAGGCCTCCTGGCTGTCTCCCCAGCCTGGAGGATGCATCCAGGCATGCTACTTTATACCATTTAAGTAAATATAATTTATTTATTTATTTATTGCATTTGCCAAAGCAATGTAAGAGTCAAAATTCATATATTTTTTCAAAATGTTGTGATGCAGTTCTGTAAGTCAAATTTTCAGGAAATATACTGCATATTAAAAAGTGTCTATTAGGAAATATCCTTCCAGAGGCTTGTGGGATTGGGTTGTGTGTTGTTGTTTTTTGTAAAATATGTATACTTGTCTGCACTATGTGGGATGTTCCATGCTGCAGCAGGCCTGCTGTAAATTACATGGCCTACTATGGACTGCGTTAGCTAGAACCCACTGTATGGGTTGTCTACCTTACAGACAGCCCATCCTGGCTGACTTCCAAAGTTGCTGGCTAGGGGTATTTCAACTATGTGCCCGATGCAATGGTGCTGGGCCTGGCATACCACACAAGGCCTATGCATATGGAATGTGGTCCAGTATACTCTCTAGATACTGTACCATTTTTGTATCATGTCCCACTCCAAAGCTCTGCCCAGGGCTTCTCTTAGACCACATCAGTATATGGAAGGGAGTATGCTTGCTGGTCCAGTATACCAGGCAATGCAGAATTGGCCATGGGCAGGTAAGTCATACTATCTTGTATTTCAGAAAAAGAAGGAAAACTGCTAACATTATCACTTCTATAAAGATATTATCAAGAGAATGAAAATTGTGCAAAAATGAGTTGCTAATGTTTTGGAAACAATCTCCTGTGGCGTGGACAAAGAAGTTTTCCATTGGGGCAAATTGTGTCCACCATAACTTCTTTCTTATATAACTCAGGGACTTCATAAATGCATCCTGGCTGACCCATTTTCTGACCGTGGTTTTTCCTTCAGTAAAATTTAAGTTAAAAAGGAAAGATGCCATGAAAATTGTCAAAAAGATACAGTCGATGCTTTGTGAAGAATTCACAAACTCATCTGGCATAGAAATCATCTCCATCTTTCAAGCTTTATCATTTGTTTTAGCTTTGTCTTTGAGGTGGGAAGGGCTTATAGTTAAGAGGCTATTATCAGCCTGAAGGATACAGGAAATCCAAAATATTTATGTTTGTCTGTGGCACATGGACAAGAAACAGTGCTCAGGAAAAGGGCTTTCTGATTAAGTGATTGAAAACACTCTGGCGTATGTTAATGGTTTCTTCTGCCCGATAGATAACATCACCTCCAGCTTTATCACTGCTCTCGAACTTATTTTAAACATTCTCTCTTGCTCTTCCAATTATGTACAATGCACTTTTAGACATCCAGCTTCTTCCCTGCTACTCATCTCATTTATTTGCTTTCTAATTTTTATCACCAGCCTGGGTGTTAAAAAAAAGGCTTTAAGAGATCCTTGAAGTGAAATATATTCTTGGGTGAAATTAATTTACATAGAATTAAACCTCAGCCTTGCAAGAAGGGGAAATGACTTTGTTTTAGCTTTAAAATCACAATTTGCCATCTTTAAATTCTGGAAGCAAATAGAAATAATGGAATAAATAGGCATACGGAAAGAGACAGTTCTGATTTTTGAGGGAAGAGTGAAGTCTTAAGATGTCCAAATAGTAAATGAAACCCAGAAGATGTATTAATGGTATAGAATAGAACAGAAACAGAGCTAAATGCTCTCCACATTCTATTCCAGATCTTCACCACCACTGGTATCTTCAGCCTTCACTCCACACATTGGCTCTGAGCCCATGATCTATGTCCCGTTTGTCATTAGACAGGGCACCGCCTTTTTCAGGCAGCCAATTTGGGGAGCATGAAAAGCCAGCAGATGAGTTAGTTGCTTCTTGCACTGCTGTTGCTTTGCAGTTTTGTGTTTTTATTGCTAGGCAGAGGAAACAGACAACTTCTAGGTTTCCTGACTCCAGGGTTAGAATAACAGGCTCTTATGTCCTGACTACCTCCATCTGCACTTCTTCTGGCTGGGGAAGTGATGTCATCTGAGCTGCCGCGCCATGATCATACCTTCACATTAAACCTTCTTCAGTCCATCTTCAGGTCTGACCTCTCACACCTTTTCATCTTTGTCCATTTTATTTGTGGACTTTCTATCCAGGGAAAGCCCAAATAGAAGGTAGAAAGTCCACAAATACAATGGATAGAAATGAAAAGGGGTGAGCAGTCTGACTAGAGGTCAGTTTGAACTTCAGCCCATAGTTTTCAAGTAGTCAACATCTGGGCAGCCTACAAGTGCCGTCTGCCTGCCCCGATGTTGACTAATGGTAAACTAGCTGGGCTGCATGACATCATGCACCACAAGCTACCTAACCTTTACACCATGCAACCAGAAACCTACCTGGAAGTGTCCGGCCAGTGAGCATCTGCACTTCTATATTTTAAACTGGCACATTGTGAGCCAGTTTGGTCTAGTGGTTAGGGAGCCGGACTCTTATCTGGGAATACTGGGTTCAATTCTGCCCTCTCCAATGAAGCCAGCTGGGTGACATTGGGCTAGTCACAGCTCTCTTCTGAGCTCTCACAGTCCCACCTACCTCACACGGTGTTCTGTTGTGGGGAGAAGAACAGAAACGCTTTGTCAGCCACTTTGAGTCCCCTTAAATGGGTGATAAAAGCGGGGTAGAAAAGCCAACTCCTCTTCTTCTTCTTCTGGCTGGGGAGGTCATGTCATCTGAGCTGGCGCACAACCACGCTGGCAGCTCACAAGACCCCCTATCGCAACTGCCCTTGTGTATTTCTGCTTCATGTTTGAGAGGTTTGTGAGTTGATTGCATGCCTTGTTGCAGTCATAAAAAATTGTACATGCAGAGATTTGGAAGTATCTTAGGCCGTGTCTTCACAGCAACCTTATCTCGGATTCAAAACGTTTTCAATCCTCGGAGTCTGCACGGCAGTTTGGCTTAACATACTTTCCCCGTGTTAAACCACCCCAAAGCGTGGTGAATCTCAATCCTGATTTCAACAGGTCTCACTCCGGATCGTGAGCTTGAAACGTTTTACATTTTTTTACTGTGTGGACAGTACTGTTTTAAGGGATGAGAATCCATGTTTAGGGTTTCCTTCTCCCAATCGCTTGCTTCCAAAGACAGTTATTTCAGTGTAAAAATCCACTTAACAGGGATCGCTACACTGTAGTGATGGAACCACTTCACACCTTGATGGTTGGAATAACAATGTTGCAATTTTGCACAATTCTAAAAGTTCTGATCTTTAGAAAGTGAAAGGGAGGAAAGCAGCTGAGGTTCTGTGTGAATGTTTAAAGCAAAGGGGCTTTACTTGCTGCTGCTGCTGTGTGCCCTGAGCAATGGGGAGAGGAGGGGAAAGAATCACTGGCTGGCTGCCCACTGCCATTTTTCCTCCATCCATGGAAGCGGCAGCCACCCAGCCACCCAGTTAGGCTCCGTGAAGGGGTCCTTCATGGGTGGCGCGTCCATGCCAGGAGGAAGAGGGCAGGGCAGCCCCAAAAAGTGGCTTTTAAAAAGTAGCCACTTGAGTCCCACCTTGAGTCACATACCCCACGTAGGATCCTCAGAATATGAATCCAACGTGATAAAGTTAAAAGTAATGGGAACAGGCAAATTTGCATTTGCATCGGGTTCCATTATTTCGGTTTAAGGAAACTGGATTAAGCTTTTAATGGGGATGCGCCCTTAGTGTTCCTTACCTGAACGGATTGGTTTGCATCCAAGAATGTACACTGGTCTTGTCTCTTTCAATTCACACCTGCCAAGTGTCTATTAAACAGGCATGTCAAGGAGTAAAAGTATTCACAGAGCAAGCAGGAAATTACACTGTGGTGCTCAAACATGTTCCTGAGTAATCCCATTAAGAAAAAAGAAGAAACCAGAAAGGATGGTACCCCCTGCTTGCCCTCAAAGTTCTGAATGGCTACTAGAATGGATGCCTAGGTGCTGCCTTCCATTTGTAGAGACAGGCAGAATGCCCCTGAAAGCCATTAGCAGGGAGTCAAGAACATGGATGAGGGTTATTTCTTTGTCTTCTGCTTGAGAATCCCCAGAAGCAGTTGTGGGTTGGAATGCTGGACGAGATGAGCTATGGCTTAGCTCACCAGGGCTCTTATGGTCTCTTTTTTTGGTGACACTTGTGTTATAGTATTACTCATGTTCATGATAAAATATCCTGAGCAAGTCTGCACTGTTCAGTGCCTATGCATTTAGTTTTAGGATTTCAATTGATATCTCATGAGACATATTCTTTCCCTTGTATCAAAATGCTAAACCATCAAGTTATTGCAAGAAAGTTTGTACTTTAAATCTGAAAATAAGGAGGACATTTCTCCAGAAAGCACTTATCCCTCCCTTCACACATTCTATTCATTCCTATTTCTCCAGCCACAGTAAGTATTCCTTTTCCTCCTAGGCATAGGGGCAGAAAAAAGGAAATGGGTCCTCTTTGCACCTAGAAAGCTTAGTGCTGATTGAAATATCATCTTTGGTAAGTCTGTTTTTATAGTTACTAATTGACATTGTCGGCACAAATGGACGTGCCTGTCATGAGAGGCGGCTTGTTTTCATTTCCAGTATATTTTAAACTGGCACATTGTTAGCTTCTCTCAAAGAAAACCTCATATTTTGATTTATGAATGTTTTCAGTGTTTTAAGATTCTCAGAAATGTTGGTTCACCTGTACGTAGAGAGATAGCTTGTTTGGCTAACTGCCCTGAGTGAGACTTGAGTGCCAGGTAATGAATAATGCCACGTTCAATATTCTAAATTTGTGTTCCAAATTCTGAATTCTGAATGAGCCACATGGAAGCATACTGATAAGTGACTGATTTTTTACTCCAAGGATTGTCTTATTTTAAACTTTAAAATTTGCTTGCTTAACTTTACTGAAAGCATTTTTGAACGGAGGAGGGACTGCAAAGGATACTCAACAGCAAAATTTTGATTTCTTTCTAAACTTCAGAAGCAAGCCCAGTAGAGAGAATGTAGGTAAATCAGTGAAATTCTTTTTTGCACAGTAAAAGATCCAAGTTCACCCAGACCTAAGCCCATTTGGGTAAGACAGTTTGGATAACTGCTTCATGAGGACAGTCCTCCTTTTAAATAGATTGAATTTTGGTAATATTTTAAAAATGGTTTAAATTTTTATGGGGGAATCATTAGGCAGCAATTAAAATATTCCAAAAAAGGGGGTAACTTAATTTGATATTTAGAATGCTGATAATTTTTTTAAAAAATAACTTTCTCTAAGGCCTGACCAATCATATTGCACACAATGTGATTGCTTAGTGTATTCTTAAAATATATCAGCTCAGCAGAACTGAGTTTTAATAAACATGTAGACTATGGGAGGGTGGGATTCTTAACCTGAGCAATTAAAAACAGAAAATCTTAATCATGTTTCCAAGGTCATCACAGAGTGAACAAATTGATGACTGAAAAGAGATTTCAGTCAAGTTGTTACTCTGGAAATTACAGGTATAATTTAATGATCTGAGCTACTAAAGTGATCTTAAAGATTTCTGCTTGCACACTGTGTTATTTTGTGTACCTACTGTATGTTAATAAGTCACATCTGCTGAGTTAGAAGACTGATAAATCAGATTCAAATGAGAAAAGGTTTTTAGGAGGCCATTTTAGCATGTGTATGTAAATAATTAGCACCAGAATTAATTGGGGGGGGGGTGTCCCAGAATATTCTAAGTGAGCTGCTGAAGCAGAACTGGAAACTTGGTGATAGTGAAATGACAGGAGTGGGGTCTGCAAAGCAAGGAAGAAGAAGAAGCAAGATCCCAATAAGAAGCTATTTTAATTGAAAATATTTATTGCAAGACAAGAACATTCCTTTCTACAATAACTCCTTTTTGGGCATTTCTTTAAATAAGAACAATTGTATTATTGTGTCCCTGCAATCTTATAGATAAGCTATTTTAGGACGCATGGATGCAGTGCAAGGAATTCTGTGATTACTCTTATACTTAGAAATGAGTAGGGATGTGCACAAATATTTGTAACATTCAAAATTCATATGAATTTGGCCGAATTCAGACATCCGCATTTGAATCAAATGTTAGAACATTGGAAGATGGGCATTTGAATTCAAATTGAACGTTTCAATACATTCGTATGGGATTCAACATTCGTATTTGTGGTGCCTACCTGTATTTCAATGTATATTAAACTAAAATTGTGTTAAAAATGAGCTGTAGGGTGCTTCCGCACAGGCCCTTTCACACCCATTAAGGACACTTTTGGAAGTGCGCGACTGCACACGCGTTGCTGTTTGACACACTTACGGTGAGGTGTGTCTGCACAGCAACGCTGTGTTCAAACCGGTTTTCGGCAGCGCGTCCGCATTTGCGGGATCTATTAGACACACTTCCGGTAGGTGCGTCCACACCTATCCATGACTAAAGTGTGCCTAATGGGTGTTAATAGCACACCACATTTCAAGTGGTCTTGCGCTGTGAAAACGCATCCACTTAGGATGCATCCACACAGCGCAAGTGTGCCTAGCCAGGGCCCTCCCCCAGCCCACCATGATTGGCTCCCCAGAGCCAAGCATAGCGAGCCAGGGGACCTCGCTGCCGTGGCTCGCCCTCGCCCCAGAAGCAGCGGATCACTGCTTCTGGAGCCAGGGCGAGCTTCCCTAAAGCCCACCCTAGCCCACCCTGGGGGGAGCGCGACAAATCCCCTCCTTACCTTGTCAGCATCAGCCTGCTTCTGAGGGTCGGCACCCAGGATGCAGCGTGCCTGCGTCCTGCGCGCCTCCTGAGTGGCCAGGGCTGCTACTGGCAGCCCTTGCCCTCAGTAGGCATTCTGCGCTGGCGCTCCATCTAGTCAGGGCAATGCGCCTGCGCAGAATGCCTCCCGAGGAGCCAATCATGGTGGGCTGGGGGAGGGCCCTGGGCCACGGATGGGAGACGGTTGCTGTGCATCCGCACAGCACCCACCTCCAATCCGGATTCACGCCGCATGTGCGGAGGCACGGGGTGAGGGGTAGATCTGCATCTCTTAGATGCGGATCTTTCCTGTAAATCCGGATCTCCTGGGGATCCGGATTTGGTAAAACCGGTTCCTCTGGGAACCGGTTTTACTAAATCCGGGTGCAGGAGATCCGGATTTCTTTGCCCCTGTGCGGAAGCAGCCTTAAACATTTTGGTAACCAGTAACAGTCTATACCATTAAACGGATTGGAAGTGCTTTGGCAATAGTTGCAAGTAAGCAAGGGGCGGGGCTCGCTCAGTTCACTAGGAAGGAGGAGGGGTGAGTCATCAGCAGCTATCAGCCAATCAGAGGTGACAGGCTCGCTAGAGAAGGATATAAAAGGCTAGCCCAACGGCTGCCAGATGTTCTATGTCTATGTGATATGTGCTATGTTCTGTGGTCTTGTTGGGGTGGTTGGTTGGCGTGAAAGTTTACGACATCCTGAGGGAGTAGAACTACCATAGAACCAGGGATCACTGTGCTAGGGAATTAGGCAGGTGGATCTCTTAAGAACAAGGGTTAGAGAGAGGCAAATCTCTTAAGAAGAAAGGTTAGAGAGACACAGGTTGAAATGTTTGATCTTATTTATTGTGAGATCTGGTGTTCCATTTGGAGTTGAATTTGTAAATAATAAACTTGTTCTTGTTAATTTCAAAAGAGCTTTGAGTCAAAGAGCATTTTACTTAAAATCTCAATTGAAAGACAGGCCGGTTAAGGCTGTAGTAGCTTTAATGGAAGTGAGAGTGGAAAGGAAGTTTGGCACTACTATTGGTGAAGCTGAGAACCACTTCACACCTAGTTAAGGGAATTTGAAGGAAAAGTGATGAAATATTACATCAGGGAGCTGGATCATCTTAGATCTGGATTAAAGGAGGTCAGTGAAAAAACACCCTAAGAGAGATATATTTAATTATTGAATTTCTTCAAAATATTGATTATTACAAGCTACTCTGGCTGTGGGAGGAGCGTTGCAGTATTGAATTCAAATCCCACCACGTTCAAACAGGATTTATTTGAATTAATGTGACTATTCTTGAATATGGTTCAATACAAATCAAATACAAAGCCCCTCCACATGTTTGTGAAGTGACCATGTTAAGATGAGTTTAAAGTTAAAGGACCTGACAGAGAGAACCTGAGGAACTCAAAATTGCCACTCCACAATTAATATCTTGACAGTGGCATCAGTGAGAGTTTGAAATTACTGCAGGTTTGTGGCAAAGAGAAGGAGGCTATAGATAGAACAACCTCAAATTGATCATCCATCACTATAGATTAGGGATGCACACAAATATTCATGCCATTTGACATTTGTACAAATGTATATCAAAAGGAATCAAAAGGAGCCCTGCATTCATAGGCCCCCATTCCCCCACAAATCAAATGGATCTGGCCTTTGTTAAAGCTTCATTGAAACTTTGATGAATGCCGGATCTCCCCACACCTGGCCTCCTATCCCCCTCTGGCCTCCCATTTCCCCCTAGCCACACTCCTTACCTTTGGATGCAGCTGCACCTATGCCCCCTGTGGCCTCCACCACCATTGCATGCTCCTCTGAGGCCAAACTAATTTCTCACAATTCCAGGATGGGCCAACCTCTCCAGCTGTGTGTGCAACTCTGGAAGACCTAGTTGAGCCTCAGAGGAGAGCACAGTGGTAGCATACAGAGACCATGGCAGATGGCCGTGCCCTCCTCCAAGGCTCAAGTAGGCCTTCCTACTTGTGTGTGTACTTTCTGTGGGTCTATTTGAGCTTCAGGGGCAGGCACAGTGGAGCTACTGGTCGTGGATTTACATGCAAGGGGTGTGGCCGGGGAGGATGCGAGGCTAGAGGTGGGCAGATCGAGCCCTCATCAAAGCTTTGGTGGAGCTCCGATGGAGCCCAGATACATTTGACTCGTGGGAGAATGGAGGCCTACAAAGTTTCTGCAAATGTTCAAATTTGTACAAATTTGTACAAATTGTGGACCTGATGGATATTATTTGCCCATTCCTACTGGTAACATGACCCTAATTTTGACTAAATGCCTGACTTCTGCAGTCACTTCCTGTGCTGTCAAAAATAGTTATTTGCCCTGCTGTTGGCAGGGAGTGTGGTGTACCAACTGCATACTTCTTGCTTTTACTGCCACAGGAAGTGCTCTGGCCCAAAAAGAAGAAAAAGCGGAAGAGTTGGCTTTTCTACCCCACTTTTCTCATCCATTCAAGGGAACTCAAAGCGGCTGAGAAAGCTTTCTATTCTTCTCCCCACAACAGAACACCCTGTGAGGTGGGTGGGGCTGTGAGAGCTCAGAACAGAGCTGTGAATAGCTCAAGGTCACCCAGCTGGCTTTGTGTAGGAGTACGGAATCAAAAGCCAGTATTCCCAGTTAAGAGTCTGGCTCCTTAACCACTAGACCAAAAAGCAACAGGAAGTGCTGTTAAAGTGAATCCTTTTTAGTAGCCACTCAAATTAAAGGCTGTTACATCTGTGGTCACCCAAAGGTAGTGGTCCTGGCTTACGTTGTGCTGGGTCCTGTCCCATTGAGGATTCTGAAGCCTGTAGTCACAGACTTTGGGAAAGAGGGAAGCAGTAACATTAGCATAATTTCCAACTGTATTGTGTTAAAATGTTCTCAGAGGTGCAGGCCTTTCTCAGGGCAGGAAGAATAAGACGCTTATATATCCTTAGAAGGAATGCAATTCATACATGGAAATTCTGTATGTAGAAACTGTCAGTGAGAAATTTAGGCTGGGACTCCTGTCCTTAAAATCTAGTTTCCTATTTGGAGAAACAATTTTGTATGTCTGAAACATTCACCAGAGGTTGCTCCCACACTGATCTGCAGTGTAAACCCAGGCATATATTTAGCAACTCAATAAAAGCTAGGCCTTAAGGAATTTATCTTCTTTACTTTCCCCATCTATTCTCAGGCGTCTCCCAGCAAGCAAAGTTTAGTCATTCATTTTTTTAAAGTTTATTGCAAAGGCCCATATAGATGATAGCATCAGATAATACGAACACATGATTTGGTATTTTGTTATTTGGATAGCAACAGATAAAAAACTTCAGTTGCTTGAGTGGCACTTGAATCTATGTGATACAGTGGAAACCCAGCATATAAAGATCTGAGTCAGCCAGGGGCTAACCTTAAAATTAGGCAAAATCAATCTTGGCAAGTTGATAAAGGGAAATTACGCACCATAAAAACATGCTTCACTGTTTCGGTCTCTTCATCATTATGTGAGCTCAGCCTGCGTACCTTGGGAACCCCCTCAAAACTGCCCTTAAGAATATTTATCAGGAGGACATTTAGTAAGCAAAATTCAAACTTCTGTTGTACGGGATGCATCCTGGAGATGAGGTGACTTAGATGAAGCATACGAGAGCTCTCTGGCAGCAAATTATTGATGAACAAACATCACTCACCCCTTAGCAATTCCTAGCCTGAAAAGTCTCACAGTGAGAAAAGATCTTTGTCCCAGACCAGAAATGGTCATGGGAGGCAACTGTTATTTTGTCTGGCACAAAAGATTCCAGGACAGAAACCAGGCAGTCAGTTGTAGTCCTCATTTCTCAATCCAGTTGCTCTACGGGCACATCTCCAAGCACGTTTTGGTCCAAATTGAAATCGGGTTCAGCAAGAGGTGTCCCCATGCATTTTAGATTTGGTCTGATTTCTGTGGATCAAATCGTCCAAACCAGGACCAAACCAGAATGAAACCAGAACCAAATTTGGGTACTGGAAAAAAAACAGGTCTGGGCATGGTTTGGGGGTTTGGTACACACTGTTTTGTGAGCTGAGCCTGCGCATGGGGACTGTCTCGGGCTTTTTGGGGAGGAGATTGGCACTTCCATCAGTGGGAGGTGGGGTTTCATGTCCTGTGCTTGCCGTTCCTGCCCTGTGCATTGGAGAGTGCAACTGCTGAGATTTTGGGGGAGTAAATGTGTACTTTTGGTGTTAAAGCCAAAACGATGAGGGGGTCAAATTGCCTTCACTGCCCCACGAGACTCTTTTATACAAGTATTCCACCACCACCACCCCATTTCCCGATTGCCAAGGCAGGCAGGATAATGGCTTGATTATTCTCCATTTTAGACAGAAAATATTGCACCCCTGTTTCCTGATTGCCAAGGTGGGCTTGATTTTTCTCCATTTTAAGCTTGCCAGGTGTTCTCATGGTTCCCTGGTGGAGCGGAGGTGCGCAAAACTGCTCAACTGCCGCTTAACCTCCTAGCGTCTTCGGTTTTTAAAAATTATTATTTTTTCTGTTCAGTCCTGGCTTCTATGTGATGCTAAGGGGGGGATGTGGCATTTGCAGCAGGTGGCACAGGGGTGGGGTGATGGCAATCCATCTTCCAATGAGGGGTTTGGCACGGTATGCATGGGGATGGCTGAATCTACACCCAGTCTGCACCCAATGGCATGGGGATGGGCAATATTCAGTTTCGGTCCCGCACCTTCCTAATGCGTGCCCAATCAGACCCAAATGGCTTGCATGGGGATGCGGCCTAAGAATTATAAATCAAAACTTACAGGTAAGTTCATGCTTTAGGCACAGGGATCAGGGCTCCTAGGTCATTTGGAGGTTGTCCTAGGACACCTGTGTGGGATGTGGCATTAGTGTACCTAAGAACATGACAAAAGCCTTAGCATTTTCATTGGGGATGAGGAAACTATGGACTTTAAGATGCTGTAAAACTACTACCCAGATGGTCAACTGTAAGGCTGATGGGAATGACAATCCACATCTGGAGAACTGTGGAATCTTTTTTACTATGTAGCTGCTATACATGGTTAAGGTGAAAAAGAAACAGTGTTTAACCTATCTGTCATCATAGAGCTACTAAAAGCAGATTTAATATTTTATTTATTTATGTATTTCCACTTCTGTTCATTCTACCACTCTTCTCAACTAATGCTGATAAACAGCAGTCCTTTATGCTCAAGATGGCAAAAACTTATGCTCTATATATTATTTGAAGATTGTGCATAAATTGTGTTTTTATTGCTGCTTAAGTAGGGTAATATGAGGTTTCCATTACTTTAGCAATTATGCTAAGCTTATGAAAGCAATGTAAATAATCCAACAATTGTTTATGCATTGTGTTAGCAACGAACACAGCACTAGCTCAGTGAATTTAGAATTTAACAAAGATTGTTTCTTTTCTTTTTGCTTTCTTTTTTTTTTAAAAAAATAGGGCATAGTAATCCCACTGTATCAGTGGCTCTATCCCCCTTTTTGAGCAGAGTTCTCCTATCCCACAAATTGGATGGAAATCTCATTAGTGGAGCTATAATGAGCTGGCAACGAGGCCCCTTCAAGCTTTCGTGCTTACGGCCATTTGCTTGTTTGTCTTACTCTTCATCATGAATCTGAATTGCCCATTAGGGTTGCAATGAAGGGGTGAGTCTGAAGCTGAAATAGTGACTGCGCCACCAAGCAAGCTGAAATCAAACAACCCCAGAAGAAGATGCAAGGACTGTGCACATGTTGTGCTTTTGTCCTCAGCTCAGGCAGCTGCACAATAAATGAGATATGGAAAAGAAATGTAATGAAGGAGTGGGGGAAGGATAGTATAGCATAGTATTAGAAGAAGATTTCTAAATGTAGGCATCTTATTATAGTTAGAATAAGGAGTAGACAGAACAAGGAAACCTTATAATGACTTTGTGCATGATCCAATGAAGTTTATTTTCATTGCCATGATAGCATAATCACTAAGGGTCTTTCCGCATTGGGCACTAAATACCCATTAAGCACCCATTAAGGACAGATTTTAAAAACCATGTCCGCACCACAACACCCATTAGAGACCCCTGCGTCCGCAGTGGTTCGTGCGCGATGTGTCTCTAATGGTGTTAAGAGGCCCTTAATATGTATTAAGGGAAGACTACCTTCGAGGTAGTCTTAATGGGTACTTGTGCAGTAAAGACACATCCATTTAGGATGTGTCCACACTGCACAAGTGTCCTTAAGTGGGCCCTCCCCCCAGCCTCCATGCTTGGCTCCTCCGAAGCCAAGCATGGTGAGCCGGGGGCCTCCTATCTTGGGGCTCTCCCTTGCCCCAGAAGCCACAGATCACAGCTTCTGGAGCCAGGGCAGGCTTCACCTACACCCCTCTACCTACCCTGGGGCAAGCGCATGCGATCCCCTCCTTACCTTCAGGCAGCTAGGCCGATTCTGACTACTGGGGCCCGGCGCGCTTTGCGCATGCATGCAGCATGCCTCCCTAATGGCCAGGGCAGTGCCTGGCTTCAGGAGGCCCTCTGTGCATGCGCGTAGCCCTGGCCAATAGGGAGGCATGCTGCATGCACATGCAAAGCATGCTGGTCCCCGGCAGCCAGAATCAGCCTGCGTGCCTGAAGGTAAGGAGGGGATCGCACATGCTCACCCCGGGGTGGGTAGGAGTGGGTGTAGGTGAAGCCCCTCCTGGCCCGAGCAGCTGCGATCTGCGGCTTCTGGGGTGAGGGGAGCCCCAAGGTAGGAGGCCCCCAGCTCACCATGCTTGGCTCCAGGGGAGCCAATCAGGGAGGCGGAGGGAGGGCCTTCAGAGCACGGATTGAGGTGGGTGCTGTGCAACCGCACTGCACCCTCCTCAAATCCGTATCTATTCCATCCTTCCTTTGCAGGTGTTGACGGAAGGGGTCTTAGTAGGTCTGTATCTACTAGATACGGATCTACTAGACATGGATTTCCAAAATACAGATCTAATAGATCCTTATTTCAGAGGTCCAGTGCAGAACCACCCTATAAGCCTAAATTCTGTTGTCCATCTTAAGGTAGCCTTGAAATCAGTACAAAAAATGTTCTTTAGGTAGCATAAACCTTATATAATCTTAAATATCCTAACTGTAGATAATTCACTCATTTATCTGTTTCTCCACCTACAGTGCAGGAAAATTAGTTCACTGTACAGTATTGCTGAACTGCAAACCTGGGTTTTTCTTCCACTGTGTGCTACATTTGATAAAAAATACTGTCTGGGAGGAGATATTGATGTACGCACCTTTGCTTCCTTAACTTTCTGTACAGTCTTCCCCCTAAGCACATGGAATAGTTGAGAAGAGATTGAAGAATGATGTCTCAAAGGTTCAAGCATGCTTCTCCCCTACAGATGTCTGCACCGCCAAGAGTGGTGTGACTGGAATTGCCATGCTGCAGTGTTTATACCACATTCTGGAAATAAGAAATAAAAATGGATGTCGTGCTAGAAGCAGCTTTGGCAATACCATTTGCTCCATGAGAATGCATCCACTAGCCCAGGAGCCTTAGGTCTACTTACCGGAAGTGGAGTCAAAGCCATAGACCAGGAACACATTCTAGAACCCCAGATTTCTACTGTAGTATGACCAAGCACGGGCATAAATGGTCACATAATTTTGCTGATGTTGCAGGAATATGGCATACGATTTAAGTAAGTGAGGCCCTTTTGGAACTTGGCCTTATTCTGAAATATATCTCAAGAGTTGGGTCTGTTGTCCACATACTAATGAAGACTATGGCAGCCTCACCACCATATGAGCTCAGGCCAGTCTAGAACACACAAGCATGCAGAAGTCACACCTATGTTTTCTACCAAAGCTCACCATCAAAATGGTTCCCCAGGGGCTCCAAGGCTAGGAACTTTCATTCCTATCAGTTGGAACCCTTGAAGGCCAGCTGCAAAGTTCTTGTGAGCTTCAGGGCCATAGTGGGGGCTGATCTGGACCAGCACTATTGTGCAGATGCATTGCTGTGGTCCAGACCAGAGAGCCTTGCTGGTCCAAACTCACTGGGCGGCATCATGGCTATGTAAGTGCAGATAGGCCCTAAAAGCATTCTATTTCTGTATTGTCTTTGGAGATGGTACCTGGATTCAACAATCTCAGAATGACTCAGTCTGTTAAAATGGATAGCAAACAGGACAGATGCAACAATGGATGAAGAGGGGATAAATACAGTAATCACTGACAACAAAATGGAAGGAATATTAGGTTAACAGGGAAAATCTTCCTTTTATTAGACTGTAGAATCACAGCTTATCAGAAGAAATCTTACTTCAGCTTGGATCTCTGTACTTGTTTTTCCTGTTTTTGCTCATGTTCCATGTACACAGAAATGGTGGTTCAGGACTATGTTCAACTGCAGAAAAAGGACACACAGAATGCTCAAAAACATTGGGCCTTTCTGCATTTACTTGTTAATCCAGATCTAGGAGCTAACCATGCTAAGGTTACTAATTCAGATAAGTGGTAGACCAGATAAGTATGGTTTACATCCATGTTCGCACTCCCTGATCCAGCTCAAGGAAAGGACATCAGCATGTAGAACAAATCTAGAAAGAATATGGCTGTGGTGTTGAGTTACACATGCAGTTACAACGTAACTTTGAAGATGCATTCACAGCACCTCTGAAACAGTGCCACATTGATAGCAGTGGTGCCTTTGTATACGTGGCAAAGACACCTCACTCGTCTGTTACCTAGATGTGGTGTTCAACTGATGGGAACATGGCCAATTCCATTGGGTGTTAGAGGTGTCATGGGCCAATTGCATCACGGTGTGGATGGTTTGTATGGTGGTAGTTCTAAAGCCCACTCAATGCAGATGCCTCTGCCCGTGGCTGATCCAGATCTAACTAATCTGGCTTCACTAACACAGATCAACAGAGATAAGTGCAGAAAGACCCATTCACTAATTACAGATATGTGGACAGCTACTGAAATACAACTTAACTTATACATTATAGTATTTTAATATTTACAACAATACATGTTTACAAAACTCCAGAAAGAAAAAGGAAGATGAAATAATACAGTGCAACATGTCTGTACATTTGTAAAAAAAAATTCCCTTGTACAAGTAGGAACATAGTTTACAGTGCAGGATTAATCAGAAGTAATCTCCCTTGACTTCAATGGGAGTTATTTGCAGATAAGAGGGAAGGGAGAGGCTATAGGTGGAAAGATCAAGGATTTCTCAATGCCTGTGAAATGCACATTTCCTCTGGAGAAGATGCAAGTAGAGGATTCTTTTTTAAAAAATGATTTCTTTCTTTTTTTAATGAAAATCAAATGCTGATTATGCTATTTTCTACAAGTGGCAGAAGTTAACAAAAATGCAGTTAAATAGTACTCGAAGCAATGGATGCAGAAAGAAAAGTTTTATTCCCCTAAAGAAAAAGGAAGTATTGTAAAAAGAAAGTGCCATTTTTATGACCTATACTATAGAAGGCAAGAAATAAACTATTTTAAATATAAATTTTAAAACTCACACTGTTATTTTAGCATTTTGCAGTTAAATTACCACCTACAAAGCAGTACAGAACACAATATCCATGCAAACATTAACCTGGCCTGAAGTATATATCATCAGCCTCCTCACCCAGACCTCCCCATTTCCTTTGTCTTCATAGATTTCCATGGTCCATAAGAACATAAGAGGAGCCCTGCTGGACTGGCCAGCATACTGTTTCACACAGTAGGCCACCATTTGTTATGGCCATTCTCAAGCAGAAGACAAAGGCAAAATCTTAACCTAATCTTGAATCCCTGGAAAGGAAATGGTTTCCAGAGGCTTCATGCCTGTCTCTCTAACCTGGAGGCAGTGCCTAGTCATCAGTTCTAGTAGCCATCAATGTACCTATCATCCACAAATTTGTCTAACCTTTTTTTAAAGCTCTCCAGGGTGATTGTTGTCACCACGCCTTCAGGTGATGCACCTCATGTTCCATTCTGCATCCATATAACAGATAAATTCTTCTTTTATAGTTCAAAGGAAGGTAACATCTTGCTTTGCCATCTCAACCAGAACAGACTCTCATCTTTAATAATGCAATTGGGTAATTTGCTATGGCTTCTTGATAATTCCATTGATATAAAGAATGAGTTATTAAGCTCACATCCTTTTAGAAAGCAATAAAGCTAAATAAATAATATGAGAAAAATGAACAAAGACAGACTTTTAATACAGATACAAAATCTTTCAGGTTTAAAGGATTATGGCAAACTGATCTAGAATGTCAATTTACCGAAGAATGGAAATATGTATCTATCATATTTATTGGGTAAAATCTACCTATGCCAAAGAATTACAACTAAAAATAATTTATAGATGGTACTGCACATCAGCTAGGTACATGTATGGTGGGAATGTCTAATTCCACAGAAATTATGGATGCAAATTCAAAATTAATACTAGACATAACATAATGCACAAACTATGTGGAACTAAATAAGTACCTCCATTAGCAACTTAAAACGTCAGCACTGGGTCTGGTATATTCCTTTGCAAAATATTGGCTCATGTGTGGCTGAATAGCTGCCATCGCAACAAATTAGATGCCAGACTAAATGACACCATGTGGATAATTACAGGGTGTATTAAAACTACACCCACATGTTGGTTACTAGCACTGAGCCCCATATACTCTCATATTCCACAAATAGCAGTTGGGAGACTTAAATCTAGAAAACCTCCATTAGTCTTAGCAGAACAGATGAACAGTTTTAACTTTAACTCTCAGTGGAAAGAGGCATGGTTTGCCGATTGCCCAGATATAGAAGAAATGCAGATGATCCCACAAAACAAGCAGCTGGTTTTGACTTACCATGGCTGCCCTGGAAAACATTAAATAGAATGCATACATCTCATGACATCTGCCAGGAGACAATAAATGGGGTATAACATCTTCTCCTCATTGTAACTGTGGAGCCACACTTCACCATATTGTGACCAGCTGTGAACTAAGGTCCTAACCAGGGTTGGTGTGAGAATTTTGATGTTGTTGTTAGTCCATGTGTTGCTGCCATATGATAAATAAATTGGTCAAAATCTACCTATGCCAAAGAATTAACAACTAAAGACTATTTATAGATGGTATTGCACATCAGTCTTACTGTACAAAATTAGGAAAACAAAAGCCAGATTGTATTCAACTAGGTACAAGAAGGGTAGGAATGTCCAATTCTACAACAATTCTAAATACAAATTCAGTAACAAATTGCCAAAAATACTTAAGATACTAATTATATTTGAAAAATGTATACCATTTATACAATATATAACCCTGGGTTTTTTAATGATAAAACAAGAAAACTTTTAAAATGCAAGATTTTATCTGGAAAAAGAAAAGTAATTACATTATGTTGGGAAGATAAATCCATGCACATTACAAAAATATGGTATCATAAATTGTGGGGAACTGCTACCTCTTAGGGCCTGTTTGCACTTAACTGCCTAGAATGTCATTCCAGTGCAGTCCAGTGCAGAGATGGTGGCCCGTGTTCACACTGCAAGTGCTGCCCAGTGCCATCCCCAGCTATACTCTCTGACCATCTGAATCACCATAACAACAACTATGTCAACTCCTGCTACAAGCCTGGTCATTGCCATGGTGATCATGACACAACATACATTTGCAAAACTGTAGCCATCCCGCCCTACCCTCATGCAGCATTTGCATTGGAAGAAGGTGAAAACTCTCTAACTTATCTTGGTAAGTGCAAACAGGCCCTTAGTTCCTGGACCTTTTAAAAATGTTGCTGGGGCAGTGTCACTAATCTGCCATCTCAAGAAAGTAGTCAGGATTTCATCCAGGTGAGGAAGTGAAAGGTAAATTGTATCACTTCTGAAAGGCAATATTCCTTGTAGAATTATCTACAGGAAACCTCTAAGACTTCTGCTAGAATCACTGGGCTAGAATCCCGTGTCTTCCACAGCAAAAAGGGTAGGCACCTGTAATAGGGCCTTCTCAGTGATGTCCCCCAGGCTATGGAATGATCTCCCCCCAAAAATGCATCAGGCACTCTCACTTCACATGTTTAAGAGGGCAGTGCGACACAGCTTTTGCCCTGGCCTTTGGCTGGGTAGGGATATAGCTTTTTCTTCCCATCTTCAGATACTTTTATTGTTTTAACATGTTTATCTTTGGTTTTAAATGTTTTAACCATCCCTGAGAGCTTTGAGTCTAGGGCAGAATAAAAATGCAAATAAATAATAAATAATAAATAAATCTGGTATCCATAGGTCATCAGATGTTGTGATGCTGGAGGCACTGAGATCCATTCCAAGGTGTTTTGTTTGCATCGTGTTATGGAAGGAATCAGTAGGACACTGTGAAAAGCTCTTGACTTTCCAGCACTGTCCTAAAAAGATGATATCAGAGAGCAAGGTTCACATCTGTGAGAGGCAGCAGAGTGGCCAGAGAGATACTCTGGGGGTCAGTGCCATATGCTATATATATTGCCGTGCTTCCGTCATGGCTGCTGGAAAGGAATAGGAGTCATCCATCTTGAGGGTCTGATGCAACAACACTGACTTAGCAGGAACATGGAACATGCGTGGCCATTCTAATTGACTCTGTAAAACCTCTGAGATGTATGTATGTATGTATGTATGTATGCATCTATGCATGTATGTATGTATGTATGCATCTATGCATCTATGTATTTGCATTTGTACCCCACAAATGCAGGGTTCTTAGGGCAGGTTACAACATATAAAATGAACACATTAAAACCAATAACGTATTAAACATATAATCTTACCTGCCCGCAAACATTTTTGTTTCCAGTGCTTCTGCATATATATTGCAATAAACCTAAAACATTACATTTTGCATTAAAGCTATGCAGATGGAAAATAAAATTGTGGTGTTTTTTAAAAATATATATTAAGAACTAATGGAGAAATGTTTTGAAGTAATGAATCCTGAAAACTTTTCAAGTGGGGTGATTTCCAATTTGATCATTTGCCAATACCTTCAACTATACAAATTCATGAGTGTGTAATACCACGTTATCTCCACTTAAGTCTCTATTTACCACCCTAAACAAACACAAATTATTTTATTATTTTATTTATCAGTTGCATTGGAATCCTTTTCTTCTTCCAAGGAGCTTGTGAATTCATTTTTGAAAACAAACAACTGATGCTCCAGACAAGTTGAACTATGACATCATAGATAAAAGGGTAATATTTACTGCTTCTGCCTTCTTCTGTCTTGTTCCTCTAACACATTACATGTTATAATGTAATCTATGAGATAGAAACAATACTAGGAGCCCTAATTAAATTAAAAGTAATTACCACTCGTACAGATACGGCATTCAATTGAGCAGCTGCAAGTTGATATTTTGTCATGCCCAGTTTATCTATATGCAAGTGCCTGATTCTTTGTATCAGTTATTAATGGTGTTTACTTAGTGGCCAGGAAGAATAGAGAAAACTCGGAAAGAGAAAACAAGTGGAATTATTAAAGGAAGGAAGGACGGAAGGAAGGAAGGTAGTAAGAAAGAATTAGAGAACGGCCAGAGATGATTAATGCTGCCTTTTCCATTAGTATGTTGGCAAGATATTTAGGAATATCTCTTTGTTTTTGAAGGTACTGATCTATGTTTTGTCTGTTAAGTTTAATGACCCTAGGTGTACAATCCCATACTGCAAGATTGAGTAATATAAGGATGTACAGATGTTCCTCAATGACACCTTCCTTTATTCTTTCCCATCAGCCATGCTGTCTACAGCTCATCTGAGTTAGGTTCACTCCTCCAAAAACTTCAAAAACATAAAAAAAGCAAAGTAGACTGCTAAATATTTAAGGCCATTAAAGATTACACCATAATACAATGTACAGCACAGTAGCAAATATGTGTGTATTTTGTACTTATTTTGTATCAGCAGAAATATAAAAATACATTAAAATTGCAGAACTGTGTTAAGTATAACACTGCATCCTATTACTGGAGTGAGTTAAAAACCTGAACTGAGAAACCAGAGCAGACTTATGGTAGGCTTCTTCATATCTGGAACAAGAATGTAATTTAAGCCCTTTCTGCATTGGGCCTTATATTGGATTATACCAGGATGACACCCTGCCATCCACATGACAGTGCAGACTACACTAAGCCCTGAATTGGGCCTGCCACAGTCCATACTAACATGTGGGTGGCTGGTTTCTATTCTGGGATATAATCCAGAATAAGGCCCAGTGCAGAAAGGTCTAGTGGCTAGGGAGCTGGACTATTGTCTGGGAATACCGGGTTTGATTCCATACTCCTCCATGAAGCGAGCTGGGTGACCTTGAGCTAGTCCCAGCTCTCTCTCTGAGCTCTCACAGCCCCACCTACCTCACAGGGTGTTCTGTTGGGAGAAGAATACAAAATGTTGTCAGCCACTTTGAGTCCCCTTGAATGGGTGAGAAAAGCTGGGTAGAAAAGCTAACTCTTCTTGTTCTTCTTCTCAGAAACTTAATGCTTGGTTAATTATTAATGCTAAGGTCCCATAACAGTTTACACACTTCTCTTTGGATAAGCCAGCAACTCTAGCTTACAACCTCTTTTCCATCATCCTCAGAAACAGTTAGGAAGGGACCATCACTGAGTACTTAAGAAGAAGAAGAGTTGGCTTTTCTACCCCGCTTTTATCACCCATTTAAGGAGACTCAAAGTGGCTGACAAAGCTTTCTATTCTTCTCCCTACAACAGAGCACCCTGTGAGGTAGGTGGGACTGTGAGAGCTCGGAAGAGAGCTGTGACTAGCCCAAGGTCACCCAGCCGGTTTCATGGGGGAGGGCGGAATCGAACCCGGTATTCCCAGATAAGAGTCCGGCTCCCTAACCACTAGACCAAACTGGCTCACACAACTTTTTTTCTTCCCCTCCTGTCTCAAGCAAGAGGCCTACTGATAGCAAATGGAGAAAGGTCACTGCCAGGATCATGATGGGGACCTTTCTAGCTTGTACAGAGTCATCTTTCTTCTATTCAAGGACTTCCCCGTAGGCTGTGAATAGTAATGAACTATCAGAAGAAAATAACTTGAACTTTCCCACCAAGCATTATCTGGATTTAATGGGCTCATATCTTATTTTACATTAGCCACACTGACCATGGTGAACAGTATAGATTTAATAGTAGATTTAAATTTAATAATTACAAACAATTAATCAATCAATTGGTTGATTGGTTGGTTAACTGATTAATTAATTGACTAATTAAAATATTTATATCCTGTACCATATCTCAAGATCTCTGAGTGGCTTACAGTAAAAACCCATATACAAATAATATTAAATATATGTATCGTTTGTAATATGTCACATGTTTGGTTTCTGATCTCATGTGTATCACTGTGATTTGTGTCTTAGGTGTTAGATGCCAAGACTGGCAAACCTCTGGGACGGTACAGGCACCTACATGTCCAATCCATCCCAAAGTTACCCAGCACTTTGATATGTGCCAGTAAATGTGAATGCTGCTATACCAGGAGCATTCACCTTGCTGCAGCAAAAGTGCAAATGGGATCAGACAAGATCTTTATTCTTTGGAAAATTCAATACCTGGGATGGGTGCATATGGTCAATTGTAGCTTCACTAAGACATGGGAAACTTGTGGTCATCAACATGTTCCCAAACTACAGTTCCCAGCTTCAGTTAGTCCCTCTGGAATGTTGGGAGCTGTAGTTCTGGATCATACGGAGGGTCACAGTGGCACAAATGCACATTGGTTAGCATCATCCATCCACCACAAGTTATCTACACCTTCCAAATATTTCCTTCTTTAGCATTTAAATAAATTCCACTGATAAATCACATGCTACCTTCATAATGGCAGAATTTTACCTTCATAATGGCAGAATTTTAAAAAAAGAAATAAGTGAGGGTCTTCTAATTAGAGTATATAAAGTTTTTCAGATAAACAATTAATTGATATTGATTTTAATGCCATCTTATTCAACCAGTGATTTTTTAATTAAAATAATAATAATAATGCTGGTTGAAATTGGATCTAAACACAGTAAAGTTTAGATCCAGTTTCAACCAGCATATTATTATTTTAATAAAAAAAAATCACTGGTTGAATAAGATGGTATTAAAATGATGTGAGATATTTTCCCCCCAGCTTTAGACTGAAATGTGCCTGACCTCCAAATGAAGTCTCATGTAAGAAGAAACAGGCAATTGTAATATAAAATGGTGCCCTATAGGATTGCCAACTTGCTGTCTTTTCTCTAGATAGGTCTTAGAAATTGGATAGACTCCAACCAAAATAGTTCACAGCTGTTTGGGGAGGGGGTGTTGTCCATTTGACTGACTGTTATCTTACTAGGATGAAGCTGCTATAAATATGAGCAATTATACCATAAGCAGTCAAATTAAATTTTCATAACTAGGAAACCACATTTTACCTTCAGGCAGAGCCTGATGTCTATTGCTCAATTCATGAGTCCTTAATACTATGCATTAAATCTAAACAAATCAATGTTTACCAACATTAATATTTTAACATTCTGTGCTTGTCTTGGCTGTCGACATCTTCTGCCTTTATAGGAAGCATTTTTTAAGTAATTGAACATGAATATAGCACAGAAAGCCCGTGCTTCTTTCTTATTTTGTTCTGATTTCTTTGATCCATCTGCTAAGCCAAAATTTGTCCTCAACCTGGAATTAGCATAAGGTCAATTCTCATGCGGTAAAACATCAGCCTGGCTAAAGCCATAATATTCTGTAAGAAATTCTCAGAATTCTTTGTGGCAGGAATAGGGTTAGGGAATCCAAGGCCCTCTAGAATTTGCTGGACACTGCTCTCCTCTTGTCTCCACTGGACTGGAGTATTACTTCAAATTCTGTAGAGTCTAAAGCTGTTCCTGCCATACAGAATTCTGATAACAGCAAAAGGACAACTGTTCCTTTAGCAGGTGGTACCATTGAGAATGACCAGCTTAGCTTCCCATCAAAGGTATACTGGAGGCCTAATGGAGACTGGGCCCTACTCCCCTTGGTATCACACACTCCATTTTGGCTAAGTAGACATTATTGGTTGACTAGTTTGGGAGATGCTGTCCTCCATAATGCCAGCTTTTGGTCCATTTATGCCACTGTTTTTCTTGTTTAATTAATTCTTTATTTGCTTTTTTTTAAAATATTTTTTTATTATTTTAAATAAGTAAACCTTACATTCTGATCTTCTCTAAAACCACATAATATATGAATCCAAATTCCACATTACATATTTGATCTCCAACCTTTTCCAGCGGCTCTTTTTCTATTTCTGATTTTCTGCTTCTCTTTTTCATCATTTATTTTTCTCACTGTCTAGCTTTTCTTTTACGCTTCAGAACCTGCAAGGAACAAAGTCCAAAGTGGTCACATTTATACCTTCTCTTCTTTTGCATCCTATTCAAATGGTTTGTGTGTTGCCTTTCACAGATAATAATTCAAGGCAGTTTACAACATCATAGATTTTTTATGAATCATAATACCCATAAACATTGCAAAATGGATACAGTATGTATCATGGTAAGCCAGTATTGAACAGTATAATAATTTATCAAAAATCTAGAACATATGTATTTATATTAAATATTATACTTAACAACTTGCTTTATGCTCTACGTTTTCTAACATTTCCCCATTTTAGCCAATGCAGAGACCCTTTAAGTGACAAGTTAGGTAAACAAAGATCACCCACATCCTAGGGATGTGCATGAATAGAATATTTAAAACATTCAAAATTCGATCGAATTCATTTGAATTTGGACATTTGAATAGAATGTCAATGCATTCGAATTTCAACATTTGAATGAATTTTGAATTTTTGGATCTATTCATTTGAATTATTCAGACATTTGTATATGTATGGATACATACATGATGCGTACTTGTACGTAAGCATCTTTCCCACATCCATACGGATTTGTACGGATTTGTGCGGGATGAATACGGGAATCATACGGATGTGTACAGATGCGTACAAATGCATATGGGATGCATAACCTTGTTTACGGGCACATATGAATGTTATCAACATTCATAAGTGCAAATTCTAATTGAAAATTTGAGCAAATAGATTTGAATTTCCTTAATTCAAACTGAATGTGGGTAAATTCAAATTTTAAAGATTCGATTTGAATCGAATTTTCAGATATTCAATTTGAATCAAATCAAATCCTGAAATTTGCATTTGTGCACAACCCTACCACATCCTCTCTGCAAACAGAAAGTCAAGCTGTTTAGCTGCAGTGTAGGGAGGGTGTTCTAGGGAGGCTTGTATGGTGCAAATAAGTTTCTCTAAAATGGTGAGTGGAGACAGCTTAACACAGATCAGTCTCAGAGAATGCACAGGGGACATTTCTCCTACATAACTGTAAATCCAAAGCTGAGCTACCAGCACTCCTGGGGTGGGGGGTGGGAATCTTTTATTTCATTTAGATCTCTCCTTTGCTGCAGTTTATTGGACTCAAAAGGAACCCAAGGCATCCTCACCATTTCTAAATATGGTACCCACAGCACACAGATTACTGAGGCCACCACTAGAGGGCGGAGAAGAACAAACAGCCTGGCCCTAGAGGCAGGAGTGCCAGCGGTATTTCCTGCTTTGCTGTTTTTAAACAACTCTTTCTTCTCCTCCTCCGAAGGGAGAAAGTGGAAGCAAAATCAAACTCTTGCTATTAACCTGCCAGTAGATTGCTTGGTTTATCCCCCTTGGATAAGATGACAAGATGTTTTAAAAGTGCAGGGAAAGGCAAGAGAATTACACAAGCCCAGGTTTTTGTCCATGCCTAGGACTTATAAATCAGAAAGCAGAGTTCAGCAGGCTGTGTCCATCAGCAGTGGTGAGAGAAGGCAGATAATATGGAAGCAGATAATTACCAAACAAACATCACTAGTCACATTTTCTTGGTCCTTTTTTATTATTTGGGGAGAGGGGGGAGAGGGAACCTTAAGTCCTGATATCTAGGATGTCCGTTGTGTTTTTCTGGCATCTCCTCAATGTTTGAATGCCCGCTGGGCTGCAAAACGGAGGCTGGTTTAAAAAATAAAATAAAGCACACTGCAATTTCTAGGCAGCTACTTGGCTGTTCTCTGTGCCTGGCTTCAAAGATTTTTAAAAATATATTTTTCTGCACCACAGCTCAGAGTCGCTAAATCCAGAAATTGAAACATTCTGGGAACCAAATCATTTTGGGGACAAATCAAAGCTCTTGGAACGCTGCCTTCAGGATTTTCGAGATAGTAGTTAATAGTGAAAACAGTTCAATATTTTTAAGGAAGTCCCAATTACAGCAGGCTGCACTATTCAAATCCTCGAATGAAGGCAGCATAGCTAGCAGAAGGATAGATGCTGGGTGGGGGAATGGCTGTCTATATTGCACATATCAGCACAGAGGTATTAATGGGAAAAGTCTTAGTCAGGGGTCTCAAACTGCAACCTACCAGATGTTCTTGAATTACAACTCCCAACATTCAGCTCCTGGGGTGTAATCCAGGAACATCTGGAGGACCATACTTTGAGACTCTTAGTCCCTATTCCACCTTGCTCAGGTAGGCCTTTGTCCTGTGTTTCAACCAAAACAGGCTTTAGACCTGTTGTTATTTGTGAAAATGGTCACACATCAAAACAAGGTTGTTCGATTTATTCCAGAAATGTTTGTTTGTTCAGTGGAGAGATGGTTGTTTCTCGTCTTTCTTGGAGATGCAGGGGGCATTTTTGAACTTATTTATTTATTTATTTATTATTTACATTTGTATCCCACCCCATACCCGAAGGTCTCTGGGCGGGTAACTTACCTTGTGAGATAACCTTAATCGTTCTGGTCGCCCTTTTGTGCATCTTTTCTAGTTTCACAATTCCTTTTTTGAGATATGGTGGCCAGAATTATACACAGTATCCCAAATGTGGCCTCACTATACAAGCCCCTTTGCCTAGATGACAGGTTGTTTGCAGGTGGTAATGAGTGGGAGCTGGCTACAGTGGTGAGCTGGATCAGATGCAGTCTGGCTGCTCCAGGAGGTTGTTTATATGACTTCTTCCCCGACCAGCCTAGGAGTGAATGAGGGAACCTGCATGTGGAGGCTGGGTGTTGTTGTTCCTTCCGTTCCACACCAGATGCTGTGCCACACAGGTGCAAGCAAACTCTCTCCATTTAATTCAAAGTGTGTGGAATTCCTGTTTTGAAGTCAGTGTGCCTTATTCCTTGCCTTGGGGCCACAGTGGTGGCTTCAAACCACTTTGATGCAGAGGAACATTTAAACCTATGTATAGACATGTCTTTCTTGCATTTCTCATAACTTGTATCCTGCTTCCCACTGATCTTTTTATCTACTGCAGTCTGTCTATTACAGACTACTTTTTATCTACTACAGATATTCCATCTAGGGATGGGCATGGATATTGGCAACAATTGATATTCATCTGAATTCATACAAATTTGGACATTCTTATATGAATAGAATCTTACAACATTTGTACACTGACATTCGTATTTGTATGAATACTTTGGCACATTCGTGACCTGGGGAGGTGGGAAAGCAGCTGCACCAGTCTCATCTGCAACAGGACTGACATGGATTGAGAGTGGATTCCAAGTGGATTTGGGGCGGATTTGATACTTTCAGAGAAGATATATTACGGGATATGTATCAGATACGTATGGATACATATTGGATATGCATGGGATACATATGTTTTCATATCGGATATTCATATGAATTTGTACAAAGACATTAGTATCGAATAAAATCCTACCACATTTGAAGGGGATCTATTTGAACAAATACAAATTTTCTTACATTCAATTCAATAAAAATCAAATGCAACCTGCCCCATTCGTGGACATCCCTAATTCTGTCTTCTCCATATTGCTAGATCTGCTTCTTTTTTAAAACTATATTATTTATTTTTCGCTCAAGGAGTCCTGCAGCTGTTTGTTTTACTGTTCCTCCTCCTCTCCTATGGAATCTATCCTCATTGGCTTCAAGAAAATGAATTAAATACAAAAATGCATCCTTCCGCATGCCTTTAGCACTTTTGTTTTTCTAGACTGCATCCTTTAACATGCCTCTAGTGGTACCCATTTGTCAGTATTTAAGGATTCACTGTTTATTCAGGATAAAAAAAGAAAGGGTGATGGAACCCTTTCAATAAATGTGATTAAATTTTCACATTAAGAGAGATATACTTCAAAGCACAAATATATCTCGAGATGGATATATTCTAGTTCTGAAATCTCTTAGGGAATATTCACTAGCATGAAAAGTTGCAAATGATGGTAGGAGGACAAATGATGGAAGGACATATGTCATGCATGTTATTTGTGTAATTCTCACTTGGAACATTAAGAGTTGAGAATTTATGGAGACTGAAGACCAAGAGAAAAGAGACTATTCTGTTGTTGAAAAGAACCAATGAAAAGATGTTAGGATGCTTGGTTAAAGTGCATTTTGATAGCTACTATACTTTTCCTAATATGCTAGTAACATATTATTTCTAAGCTGCAAATCAAAGCATCGTGCAAATGCAAGAAGATGAAAAAGGGAGGTAGGTGGACATAGCTCATATACTTGGCATGGCAAAAGACATAAAACTAATGTCAGACAAAGACTATTAAGTTTGGATTTGTAAAGTTTATCTTAAGAAAGCTACCTAGAGAACTTTTGATAAGAGGAAGGACAGGAAGTAGTATTATTAACCATAATGATAATACAGGGATCTCAAAGAATGTCCATCATTTACATTATTATGATCCAATATGCACTGTTCCAGCCTGTTCTGCAGCATTCCCTGTGCTGTCTCTGAAGCTTGTGGGTGGGTGGACATTCAGATATACCATCCCTAAATCTATGGGTTAAACCACATTCTACTGGTAAGCCATGCTAGGACACCATTTGGGATGCCTTAGCTCAATCTAAACTCCATCCTGTGCAGACAGAGTGTACTAGGAAGGTGTGGGGCCTCTCTTATCCCACACCAGTGTTCAGAAAAGAGGTCGTGAACTAGGAGCACATGTGGAAAGAGCACTACTTTGATTCTCCCAGCCACTCTTGCTTTTGAGTCCCCATATGGAAATGACTCCATAGCCCCTTCTTGTGTGTTAGTTTGCTCTGTATTTTCATCTTGAAATCCATGCTCCAGCCAGCAAGCTAGACCTTACCAGATCAACCCTGAATACACTTCAATATGACTTAATATTGGTCACTAGTGCAAACTCACTCTGAGTGTAAGGGCAACAACCTATCATCATTTCTTATGTTCCTATGGAGCCTTCATAATGAAGTAGTTCTAGTAGCCATGACATTCAATATGGCATGACAGCTGGAGTGTTGGACTAGGACTTGGGATTCATAATGCAGAATGAAGATACAAAGAGCCTTGCTGGTAATCATTTTCTTTAATTTTTTTAAGGGACTGGGGCCTAGTTCTGATCTCACCTTTAGACACATGGACCTTTTCCAACCTGTGGTAAATCTGGATCAATGGATCCAGGATAACTGGACCTACTGATCTAGATCTTGTGGAATTGTGGGCCAGATCGGTATCACCTGCAGTACAGCACCAGTATAGCCCATGCCTCCCTGCAGCAGCAAAGCTTATGCAAGCTTTGCAGCTGCCCCCTCAATATCTCCAAAGGCTAGAAATGATAGTTTCTAGTCTCAGAGCCTGGTGGTGGCGGGTGGTTTTCAGTGGCACATGATGTACCACTGACGCAAGGTAGCCCCTGTGATCCAGAACAAGGTTCTTGGTCTGGATCATCTTTGGGCATAGGGTGGGATAAATATAAATAAATAAATAAATAAATAAATAAATAAATAAATAAATAAATAAATAAATAAATAAATAAATAAATAAATAAATAAATAAATAAATAAATAGTAGAGCTGATTAATCAATATCTGGTTCCATCTTGTTCAGACAGAGCTGGTCTAAAGGGTTGGGCTCTCCTTGATTCCCATTAATGTGCAGATGAGGAAGTCCAGGATCTACTCTAAGAGGATCCTTAGATTGGATTAAAGCTGAGTGAAGAAAGAGCAACAGACATGGGAGCTGGAAGTGCTTACAACCCAGCTCCATTTGAGCAGTTCAGATTGATCAAGCTGAAGTTTCAGTACATCCTTGCCAAGCCGATGGTTACCATCCATCCCTTTGGCCTGTTCTAGTCTGTTCAGATAAGCCCATTTCTAGTTTGCTCCCTTGTAGAAGCAGCAAGCATGTAATTCAAAGCCCTGCAAACATTATACAACATACCATCATCATCATCATCATCATCATGGCTTGGCATCACAAAAGGAAGGTTTAGGAATGGCTCAGTTCATGCTTGCTGCATCTGCACTGATGGCTGAAAAGGCCAAACAAGTCCAGTTGCAGAAGGTACATAAAAAGGTCTTCTTAGGGGGTACTGTAAATGTGCGGTTCTTCCTGCATTGTCTTATCTCCTCGAGACTGGGTCTCTGAGCATTCTCAAAGGAAGTAGCAGCATTAGGAATGGTGCATCTCCATGCCTCTCAGTTTGAGGCCAGAGTGGACCACTGATTGTGATTAATATGGCCAGGGCTGAGGGATTGTTTTAGGGAGTTCTTGTATCTCTTCATTCTAGAGATGTGCCCTGCCCAGTGCAGCTGTGTCCTCAGCAGCATGGCCTCAATACTGGTGACCTCTGCTAGTTCAAGGACAGCAACGCTTGTTACGTAGTCAGACCAGTGGATGTTTCAGATTGTGCAAATATAACTATCAAAGAGGTATGAGTCATTTCATTCTTTCCTGCTAATGATGTTTTTACATTGGAGTCAGCCCTTCTCTGTATCACTGCAGGAAATCATGTTACGCAAATAACAATAAGGGAGAAATAAGAGGTTTTCCTAATTATTGGTTTTTGTTATCATACTGTATCAGTCTTTAAATCAACTTTTAAATCAAAATGTTTTCAATAACTTTAAGAATACACAGTTTCCGTACGTCAAAGTTCTATCAACATTCAAAAGCAAAATTGCACAGTTGAAAATCAGGCTATCAAAGGAACAATTGCATTTTATTCCATTTTATACACTTCCCAACAACATAACCCGAGGAGATGTTATTTCTTATTCTTGTATCAGTAACTAGGCCAAACTAGTCCTTTCATGGGGATTATATTATCACAGGGCTGACTTCCTAAAATGGGCTTGTCCACCATATAATATTTGTACGTAATTGTCGTAAGAATTGTCTCATCTATATCAAAAGCAATTGTAGGCCAGTGAAAGATCACTCATTATATGCAAGCTGTTCAGTCAGAAGAGAGAGACAGAGAGAGAGAGAGAAAATAAGTATTTCCTAATACATCTTTTTCTATCTCTTTCCAAAATACTAAACTACTATTTGTGTGCTGACATTTCTCCAGGTATATTTTGGTTCTATGAAAAACTAAGCCCACCCAAGATGGGCTTGTTTTGCATATTTGCTTCAGGAAATTTTTGTTTTTTCATATTTGTCCTTTTGAATAATTCCCCAGATTTTTATGATCATCCTAATTACTGTAGGTACAAAAGAGCTTCATATACATTTACAAAAAAACACAAATGCTCACGGTACTTTTGTAACTACAAAGTCTGCCATTAAATTAGTATTTCATGTGTTTACGTTTAAATTATTAACTATGGTAGAATACAATGGAAGCAGGAAGAACATGTAATTTCGCCGATAATAATAGAACACGATTAGCAGCATACAGTATCTTTCTAAAACCAAAATGTGGCTTGCATTTGCATGCCTTCCTTGTTTCAACTGCTGTCAGGGCAATGCAAGTATTCCCTTTCCTTTTTACCTATTAGGATGCTATATGCCGCTTAATGGTTTCATTTCTTCTGCCTTTTCTTCCTCTCCTATAAGATAAGTTATACTTGCCACAGCAACCAAACTAAGCACAGAAGCACAGAAAAAATAGTTTCTGTATTGCTGTGATACATAACCAAAGTGAACATAAGAACAAAGGAGGAGGCCTGTTGGATTGGGCTATAGTACATCTAGTCCAGCATCCTGACTTATGCCCACCTATTGTTCATGGGCATCTCAAGCAAAATACAAAAGCAAAATCTATTAACTACTAGCGAATTCCAGCAAATGGTCTTGAGAGGCATCCTGCCTGTCTCCCCAGCTGGGAAGATGTACCTACCTAGGCATCCATTCTAGTAGCAGTTAGAGTTTATATTTGCCCTGACTTTTTGAAACCATAAGAACATAAGAGAAGCCCTGCTGGATCAGGCCACAGCCCATCTAGTCCAGCATCCTGTCACACACAGTGGCCCACCAAATGCTCATGGGCATCTCAAGCAGAGACAAGGACAAACCCAGCAAATGGCCTTAGAAGTATCCTGCTTCCCACCCCCCAGCCTGAAAGATGCACCTAGGCATTCTTTCTAGTAGCCATTGATACATCTGTCGTCCATAAATTTCTCTAACCCTACCTTAAAGCCATCTAGACTGGTAGCTGTCACCACCTCTTCTGGCAGCACATTCCATAAACCGATGACCTTCTGGGTGAAGAAATATTTCCCCTTGTCGGATCTGACTCTCCTACCCATCAGCTTCATAGAGTGCCCCCTGGTTCTAGTGCTGTGTGATAGGGAAAAGAAATTTTCTCTATCCACCTTATCTATACCATGCATAATTTTATATACTTCAATCAGGCTCCCTCTTAAACGCCGTCTCTCCAGACTGAAGAGGCCTAGACATTGCAGCCTGATTTTGTAAGGGAGGTATTCCAGAAGCTTAATCATTCTGGTTGCCCTTTTCTGCACCTTTTCCAGTTATATCCTTTTTGAGGTGTGGTGAACAGAATTGTACACAATATCCCAAATGTGGCCTCATCATAGATTTATAAAGAGGCAAAATGACACTTGCTGACTTATTTTCTGTTCCGTTTGTAATTATTCCCAGCATTGAATGAGCTTTTTTCACTTCTGCTGCACACTGGGTTGACACCTTCACTGAACTGTCCACCGAAACCCCAAGATCCCTTTCCTGGTGTGTTGCAGAAAGCTCAGACCCCATCAGTTTAGGCCCCAATGCACATTACTTTGCACTTGTTAAAATTAAAGCACATTTGCCACTTGGTTTCCCAATCACCCAATGCTAAGAGATCCTTCTGGAGCTCTTGGCAATCTCTTTCAGTTTTTACTACCCTAAATAATTTAGTATCATCAGCAACCGTTGCTATTTTACTATGTACCCCTTCTTCTAGATCATTGATGACTAAATTAAAAAGCATTGGTCCCAACACTGAGCCTTGAGGGACCCCACTTTTTACCTCTTTCCACCCTGAATATAAGAACATAAGAACATAAGAGAAGCCTTGCTGGATCAGGCCACAGCCCATCTAGTCCAGCATCCTGTCACACACAGTGGCCCACCAAATGCTCATGGGCATCTCAAGCAGAGACAAGGACAAAACTTCTCCTGCTCTCGAGTCCCAGCAGATGGCCTTAGAAGCGCCCCAGTTCCTCCACCCCCACAGCATGAAAGATGCATCTAGGCATTCATTCTAGTAGCCATTGATACATTGATACAGAAAGCTCAGACCCCATCAGTTTATAGACGTAATTTGGATTCTTGTCTCCGATGTGCATTACTTTGCACTTGTTAAGATTAAAGCACATTTGCCACTTGGTTGCCCACTCACCCAATGCTAAGAGATCCCTCTGGAGCTCTTGGTGATCTCTTTCGGATTTTACTACCCTAAATAATTTAGTATCATCAGCAAACTTTGCTATTTTACTGTGTACCCATTCTTCTAGATCATTGATGAATAAATTAAAAAGCATTGGTCCCAGTACTGAGTCTTGAGGGACCCCACTTTTTACTTCTTTCCACCCTGAGAATTTGCCATGTATTACTACTCTCTGCTTTCTGCCCTTAAGCCAGTCACAAATCCAGGACAGAACCTGTCCTTTTATTCCATGGCTGATGAGTTTACTCAGTAGCCTTTGATGTGGGACTTTGTCAAAAGCCTTCTGAAAGTCCAGATAGACAATGTCTACTGGTTCACCTTTATCCACGTGTTTATTGACACTCTCAAAGAATTCCAACAAATTTGTGAGACATGATTTACCTTTTCAGAAGCCATGCTGGCTTTTGTTCAGCAATGCTTGCTCCTCCATATGCACACTAATTTTGTCTTTAATAATGGTTTCCATCACCTTACATGGAACTGACGTTAAGCTAACTGGTCTGTAATTGTCTGGATCACCCCTGGATCCTTTTTTGAAGATTGGTGCTACATTTGCTACCCTCCAGTCCTCAGGTACGGAGCCTGATGTTAGGGAAAGATTATATATTTTTGCTAGAAGGTCGGCAATTTCACATTTGAGTTCTTTAAGGGCTCTTGGATGAATACCATCTGGTCCTGGTGACTTGTTAACATTTACTTTATTAAGACATGCCAGGACCTCTTCCTTGGTTATTTCTGTACAGTTTAACTTTTCAGAAAATACAGGCTCAGCTACTGGCATGTGTCTTCTGTCTTCCTCTATGAATACTGAAGCAAAAAATTCGTTTAGTCTCTCTGCAATCTCCATGTCTTTTTTAATTACCCCTTTCTGTCCTTTACCATCTAGTGGTCCAACTGCTCTCCTGGTTGGATTCCTGCTTCTGATATACTTATAGAAGTTCTTGTTATTTCTTTTGATGTTTTTAGCAATGTGCTACTCAAAATCTTTCTTAGCTTTTCTAATGGCCGTCTTGCATTTGTGTTGCCAGTGTCTATGTTCCCTCCTGTTCTCCTCATTTGGACAAGCCTTCCATTTCCTAAATGAACTCTTCTTGTTTTTAATGACTTCATCTACTGCATTTGTGAGCCACATTGGTTTCTTCTTGGACCTAGAAGTCCCCTTTCTTCTTTTAGGAATGCATTCTAGTTGCACTTCCATTATTGTGTTTTTAAGTAGTCTCCATGCATTTTGAAGTGATTTAACTCTTTTGACTTTCCCTTTCAATTTCCTTTTCACTAATTTCCTCATTTTGGGGAAGTTTCCCTTATGAAAGTTTAAGGTCTCTGTGTTAGACTTTATTAAGAACTTACTCCCTGTATTTAAGTTGAAGGTTATTGCATTGTGGTCACTGTTCCCAATTGGATCTGCTACAGTGATGTCCTTTACCAGGTCCTGAGCATTACTTAGGATCAAGTCCAGGACTGCATTTCCCCTGGTTGGTTCCATGACCATTTGTTCCATGAAACAGTCATTTAGCAGGTCTAGGACTTTTCTCTCCCTTTCCTGAGTTGAACAGGAGTTCACCCAGTCTATGTGAGGATAATTGAAGTCCCCCATTATAACTGCCCTATCTTTATGGGATACCTCCTTTACCTCCTTCTCCAACTGTTCATCTCCCTCAGGCGTATGGTTGGGAGGACGGTAGCATGTCCCTATTGTTAGACTTCCTTTTTGGCTTGGTATTTTTACCCACACTGCTTCTGTGGAAGAGTGAGACTTACTCTATCTATCTATCTCTTCTATCTCTTCTTTAATATACAAAGAAAGACCACCAATATTAACTAGGCCCTTTCACAGCAGAATATAGGTGACTACAGCTTTTCAAAACATTGCCCTAAGCCAAACTCCCAAGAACTGCATGCTGTTCCTGCCACAATTTTAAGGATGGAGGCCACATTACTTCTTAAGGAGCAAGGTTGGGAAAGGCGGTGGAGGCCCCTTGACCAGACACTGAAAAGGACACCTCTACATGTCCATTTCTGAATGAGGAAGTCCCATTTCTGGCAGCTACTTATTTGTTTGTTAGTTTTATTTTATTTATTATTTCTATCCCACCCTATACCCAAAGGTCTCAGGGCAGGTAACAATGATTAAAAATAAACATATATTAAATCAATAATGCATGGCAGCTCTGACTGTGATTGTGCTGATAAATGGGGAGGCACAATTGCTGCCTTTGCACTGCATGGAGCCACTTCTTCACCAAATGTGAAATCACTAGGAGTTAAGTACAAATAGACCCATCATGTGATTTAGGAAGTTAAGTAAATTGGTCTGACTACTTGGGGTGTTTTTCCACTGTCACTAAAAGTACCCATTAATTGGCATTTTTGTACCCATTAATGGGTACTTAATGGGTACTTCTAGTGACAGTGGAAAAACACCCATAGTCTCTTTCTGCACTGGGCCTTAATCCAGAATATACCTCAGGACAGGGAGTTGTCATCAGTACACTGATAAAGACTATAGCAGGCCCAACTCGGGGCCTGCTGTGGTCTACATAGGCATACAGATGACAGGACCCTGTTCTGGGATATAATCTGGAATAAGGCCCAGTGCAGAAAGGGCCTTGGTTGGAGACTATTTGGTAGTTCGAGGTGTTGTAGTTTAGACAGAAGTGGGGGGAAATATCCCAGAAGAAGGAAGCAACAGACCATTCTAGCCTTGTTGTCAGGAAATCTGGATTTGGCCATGTAATCACTTTACTGTTATAGGAATAATTATTTTACTTCACAATTCCGTGTAGGAGCTTGGGGCAACATATATGAGATTATTCTGTATTTCATTTCATTTCATTTCATTTTATTGCCACAGTTGTGTAACAGATGCTAGGATAAATGATTTGCCCCGTATCTTCCAATGACTGAGCAAAGATAGGAATTCTTATCTTCCTAGTCCAAGCTTAACGGTATATCTGCTAAACTATTTCTGAAAAGGAGGTGGATATAGATCTCATTTTTGAAAAATTATATTGCTAGATTATATTGTGAGGGAGAAAATGTTTCAAAATAATTCACAAGGGCTTCAGAAAACACACATTATGATTAGCTATGTGATCTGGTGATTCTGAAATTGATATTAAATGTTATTTGTAGTCCTGATTTTAGTGTATCATTAGGTCAGCTTAATAATATCTTTTCTCCTTTTCTTCTTTATTTTGTATCTATCAGCCAAACATAAGAAACAGCCTTATGTATTATTACAATATGCTGCTCACATTTAATATTTAGGGACTCAAATTCTTTAAAACAAATGCCCATTCATCTTCTAAACGTCTCTGCTAAGAATTTCTCCACTTGTGCAGAGGATTAATTTGGCCCAAGTCACATGTCCCTCGCTCCCTCCCTCCTTCCCTCCCTCCTTCCCTCCCTTTTTGGTTCCAGAAAAAGAATTTCCATGACCTTACATTACGGTCTGTGTTTTTTAAAAAGTTTGTGACTGCAACCCTAAATGTTTTATCACCTGTCAGACATTTCAGCGATAATAAAATGTTACATCCTTTAAATTAATTAGACATGATTAAGACTTCAAGCCCACAGGCCACTTAATTATGCAAAAATTATAAGTTAGCTATTTAAATTACCATTAAATTGATTCTTATGTTAATTGATATCTCACTTATAACCCTGCATTTCACTTCTATAGGATCACAGAAGAAATCATTAAAGTTTAATGCATATACCTGAAATTGGTTAAGCAATCTCACCAATGCAGAGAATATACCAAGGAAGACCTCATGATACATAAATAATGAAGGCGGAATAGAGTGTATAGGTAAATCTAGATATACTAAAATAATAGTCACTTTAATTAAATACAGCAGGCATTGTTTATGCATACCCTATTATTATGCAAATTTGTTATGATTTCCTGCCCTTCGCCAAAGCAAGGGTTTGATCGTCTACACATAAACAGTTAGAGCAGAAACTGAAATGGAATATAGTGACATTAATAGATGGAAGAAGTATTAAAAATATGCTACTCTTTATGAGTCTCTTGTCATCCAGGTTCACATCGAGTCACAACATTCTTTTTTCCCCTTCTAATGTTTTGCCTACCAAAAAATATTCAGTTTCAAGGATTTGTAAAGTAAAAATTTTGACCTGTCCTCAGAGTTTTTTTCCTTGTAATTCTGGAATACCTTCTTTGCCTTCCCTTCTTCCCTTCCTTTGGTTGCTTAAAGTGAAACCAACCTACTTCATTAGAATTCCTTAAGAAGATATGAAACGCCCTGCTGGATCCAATTGATAAACCATCTAATCCAGCAACTTGTTCTCATAGGTCATTTCCCATCAAGACAGGGGAATGACTCTTTTATGGTGGGCTTGCTTCCCATATCCAAAGCAGCTGAACTCCGCTGTCACCCCGCCAAAAAGTGCTAAGTACTATTGCTGGAAATTCAGCACTGGTTATGAGTTTTCCAGCAATAGTACTTTTTACTTACCTATTGGACAAAGCCACCATCATAGCTCTGTCCACCACTCATGTGTGGAGGCCAAAACAGGCATCCATGCAGGCATGGAGGTGTCAATGCACACATCTGGGCATTTGGGACACCCATATGCCTGGATATAAACAATAGTAAAATCCACAAAGACAGTGTCAGTTGCAGTGCTGTCTGGCTAGGAAATGGTAATTGTGGAGAGAGGATTTCCTGCATTATTGCCTCCTCTGGCTGCAATCTGGAGGTGGTCTCAAATATGACCCACCCACCCTTTCTTCTTTCCTCCTTCCCACTGTTCATTCAGAGAAAACTACACATCAAAGGCCCATATGAAGAGTTATCTTTTAAACAGGCACCAAAAGCCATATACATAAGAACATAAGAGAAACCTTGCTGGATCAGGCCGCAGCCCATCTAGTCCAGCATCCCGTCACACACAGTGGCCCACCAACTGCCTATGGGAATCTCAAGCAGAGACAAAGACAAACCTTAATATAAAGTTGGTACCTGGCATACTTTACTGGGAGGCACCACAGAGAAGGCCCTATCACCAGGATTACCTGATTAGTCCAGAAAACAAATCACATATGAACACATTTAAAAATGTGAACTAATATTTGTTTTGGGGGGTACAAATTATATTTATTTATTTTCAACAAATTTAAACGTATCCAGATTGGAAACAATGCATCCTCCCTCCCCTTCTCCTGACAGTATCTCTATATTTCTGATTTATTTGGGAAACCAACAGTACTTTCATATTGGTCAGCTGTGTCTGATCTATGGTATCATTTATGCAAAATATTTAAACTTAGTTGCTTTATCCTATTATTACTTCCCTGTTTCTCTAATTTCCTGTATAATGTCCCTTTTAATAATTTGTAATTTTTCCTTCCATGCATTAAATATCATATCCTTTATATCTTCACTATTCCCTACTAACAATCTATAAATCCTTTTACTGATACCTTTTAAGCCGTCCAAACTCCTTTTCAATGCACTTTCAAAATGTTCATCATCAGCCCTATAAATAACTTCAGTTCATAACTTATTATCCCTAAAATTTAAAACCAATTATTATCCCCATGAATTTTCACCAGCTTCTCCTTTCTGATCAACTCTCCCTCATCACAAGAATCCGTAAGTATCTTATATCCATCTTCCTGTAGTTTATTTATTAATCTATCATCTTTAATTATTTTAAGGGACACATTTTAAATTTACCTTTTAACCTTTTTTCTTTTGTCATTTTTCCCATGCCGTAATGGTTTTCTTAAAATGACCAGAGCACCTATCCTTTACCCTCTTTCCCTTTTTCTCAAACATCATCACTCTACTACTCCCTATATTATTAATTTCTTTTAAAATGTGAACTAAATGAAATAATTGGGTCTTTCTGCGTTGGCTTGTATATCAGACCTACAAATGTACTAGAGGCGAGTTCCCATTACCACTTTAAATTGGTTTCAAAACAGTTTGGATCCTCATCGTTCCCATCCCCCAGTCAATTAAAACGGTTTCAGAATGGTTTGGATCCTCTTAGTCCCCATTCCCAATCAGTTTCAGGGGTATTTTGAGGATTATTTGGCTTAAAAACAGAATAAAGCTTTTGCTTTTTAAAATGTTTATTCCTTGGTGCTGTGGGAATGCGAGAGTATTCCCCTATACAACAGACTGTTTCATTGTAACAATTCAGTGACCTCACACCTGATAACAATGTTTCCTTTCCCACCCACACAAACCTAAAGATTGCAATTCTGGCTGGTTCCCTCCTTCCTTGATCTTTAAAAAGGGAAAGGGGTGAAGCTGCTGCAAGAACTGGGAGATGTGTGTATGTCTAAGTGTGTATGCGCAGGCGGCGGCGGCAGCAGAGCGAGCCAGCCAGCCAGGGTGCTTTTTTTGGAGGGAACCCCACCTGGGGATGGTGGCTGTCACGGTGGAGTGGGCAAATGGGACTTGAGTTGCCGCTGCTGCCGTGCGCCCTGGGCAATGGGGAGAGAGGGGTGGGGAAAGGCTGAGGAGGGGAAAGAATAGCTTTCCCCAATCTGTTTTTGGAAGCATTTTAAGTGTTTAAGAGTGGAGGTCACAAAATTGGGGTTGAATCTGATTGCCAGATACTCCTTTGCTTCCTTTTAATACGCTTTACATATCGATGTAAATCCCGATGTAAATAGCGTTGTATATAGCGCTTTATTCCTTGAATGGGAACTCGCCTAAAGATTCTCCCTTCCACATGCTAATATAGTCTAAAGGAGAGCCCATCAATTTGCAGAAGTGTTAAGTCTATCCCCTCACCCTAATCTCCTAACTCTAACCCACTAACCCAAACCTTAACCCATTGACCCTAATCCAAACCCTAATCCTCTAATCCTACTTCCCTAACCTTAACCCTAGTATGTTGCTGGTCTGGTATACCAGCCACCCTTTCAATACCCAGAGCTAAGATGTGTGTGTGTTTTACTTCTAGCAGTGGGGTAGGGAGGACACACACCATCCATTTTACTTGAAATAAAAGTTTCTGCCTCCAACGCAAAACCTGAATGGTAGTTACAAAGATTAAAAATTGTTTTTCAGACAGTTTCTTAAGACAAAGTCTTTAATGTGGCACTTGTTTAATTAAAAAGGATACACATGAACACCTTTCCCCCTGTCAGGTCTTAGCTTTTACTTTGGTTGAAAATACTTTAGCTCAGTCAAGGCCAAGTTCCTTAGGGTTATGTTGAAAGAAGGTTGATTTAAATATTGGCTGTCAAGAAAATTTACAGTTCTGGCACTTATCAGACACCTTCGTTCTATGCAATGATCGAAATGTGACTTTGATTTTTTTTCTTTTAGTTTCAAAACGAATGGTGCATTTTTCTTTAGTCCCTAATTCTTTTGGGGCATTTGGCCCATATAATGTATGCGAAATGAACTCTTTAAAAATTTATGCTAACGTTTATTAAATAATGTATCATAAAATAAGTCAACTTGAAATTCTAAGCTGAACTCCTTGTCTGCTTGTACAAATTTTCTATCATCGCTTTGGGGGCCACAACCATTTAATAGTCTGTCTTAATAAGTCTGGATATTTTTAACGTTATTGTAAAATGATGGACACTGAGCTACATGGTAAGATTCCTTTTTTGGACTTTACATTTAAATGTCTTTTTAAAAAATGGTAAGCAAAAAAGCCCATAGGGGTTGTCAGAGAAACTCTTGCACTGGTTACATTAACTCAATACCACACCTATTTTGTGTGTAGCTTTTGGTAATGGGCAGGGGTTTTGTTAATCTAAGGATGACTGAAAATAAGATGTCAAAAGATGTAAAAGCATCTCTAAAGGGCTGCTTTGATCTCAGTTTGATCCTATTCTACTGATTTAAGTGGGGTTAATTGCTTGTTTTAAACAGATACTGGATTTCTAGTAGTATAAATCTAAATGGAAGTCTTTGCATTTCAGATTATTAATTCATTTACAAGATCCTAAATTCATTTACTTGTAAGACTCTCTTATGTCAATAAAAGTCCCAAGTATATGGTATATAATATTGTGGATCTGGGGATGAAAATCTGGAAGCAGTTTGATGACTTTTGTCTCTTGGGATCCCTGAATTAATACTACAAGGTCTAGTACTCAGGAAATACATGGGTGGTCAGGCAAGGAGAAGAGCAGCAATGGAAGGTTTAGAGATTTTTAAGTGTCACAACTAAACACAAAGAAGAGAATGATTAACATCATGGTTTTTAGTGGTGTTTTGCATGGATGTGAGATTGGGACAGTGATGAATCAAGACCAGAAACATGTAAACTCTTTTGAACTCTCGGTTGGAGATAGCTCCTCGGGGTACCATAGTTAGAAAGACAAGTGGGTTCAAGACCAAATACAACCTTAGCATTCATAAGAGTTGCAAATAAAGACTCTTAAACTCAGTGGGAAACATGGTGATGCTTGGGAAATTAGGGAGGAGGAGGAGACAGCTATGGCCCTTCTTAGCACGCTCTGTTTGCACATGGTGCAGCATAAATTGGTCTAGGGCACCCACAATGGCATCCTTGCCTGGTCTACCAGTGGATCTCTGCATCAAGGTCTACTAGCATTCTGCCCCCTGGCCTGGATCAGTGGGCCAGTTGCAAAAGGCATATGGCCCTCTGTGCCTGTATGTGGGGAGAAGCATAGATATGCAGCTGGTTGTACTACTGAAACAGGGTTTCCAGGAGCAATGTAGGTCAAAAACTTTCATTTCTAACCTTTGGAAGCTCCAGCGCTGGCTTTGAAGCTCTAACACAGACATCCCTGTCCTGTGCAAAGGCAACCATTCCCATCCTGAAGTACTGCAGGTGGTCACTTACAATTGTAATAAAATCTCCCAGGAAGATTTCAGGAAGATCATAGACAGCAAGGGAGTCTGGCAGATGTCAATCCAGCTGGTTGCCAAGAGTTGACTCCGACTAGAAGGCACCAAGTATAAGTGTCTCACTTATACTTTAGTGTTGCATCTGGACATTGATGGTGCCAGAGATAAAGTGTAAAAGAAACCAGAGGAGCTGTGCAGCCAACATAAACCACCAGTCTTCTTAATCTTTCCCCCACTTCTTACCTGTACTATCAGTGTGTGGTGTGTGGGCTAAAGTAAAAGCAGAGATTTGCACCTTGTCTTTCATTGGCAGCAAGGTGCATTTTGATTTGTAGTGGACCAAACTGCAGTTTGGTGCAAAGGTGAATTACCAGTCACCTTCTTGCCCTTCCCTTCTGCCCGCTGTGCAAAGCTGTAACTGCTACATATCAGAGGGGGTTAGTAAACAAAGGCACATGCTCCACAATCACCCCAGCCTCATCGCCCCCCCTAGCCAATTAGAAGCCTCTTTGTCCCTCCTACTGTCTCCCCTAACCAACCTCCCAAGAATATGGTGGGGCTGCAATCCAAATTAGGTTTTGTCCAGTTTATTAACTTTTCGATCAGGATAATGAAATAAATTAACAACCTGTGATCCAGTTTGCTAACATTTTGATGTTTTGTCTCCTCCTTCCATAGTTTCTCTTTAGGACTTCCTCTTCTGCCTTCTTTTGGAGGCTGCAGCTCTTATGTGCACTATTTGGGCAGCCTGCCTGCCTGCCTGGATATTTGGAAGCTTTCTTCAAAGGGCTAAGGGCCTTTCTACACTGCCTTACCATGACTAGAACCAGTGGGTCTGGACCAGCATGGCCCTTTGAAGAGCACCATCTGCATGACAGACCTGGCCCAGACCAGCGCCCACGCTGGCCACAAAGCTCACACAGGCTTGCCAAATGCACAGGTAATTCAGAGCTTCCAGCTTGTGTCTGGCAGGTGATACAAAGAGGCAATTGTGGGACTTTGTTTCTATCCCTCATAGCTTCTTTTATTCTGGGGATAGCTTTAGTTGTGGCTATTGCTACTAAAAGAAGTGATGGTTACTTCATAGTTTTGTTATGGTTTGAGTAAGCTGAGTGTCAGACCTCATGAGCTTCTTGGCATGGTAGAGAAATGGATTGTTATTTCCTCCTTCAGTGATGTTTTTCTGCTTCTTGATTTAGGCTATAAGATCAGATGTTTCTAGGTGATCTCTCATCCAAATATTAATCAGTAACTGAGAACTTATTTCAATCCTTAATCCTCCTCCTCCTTCTTTTTACTCCTGGAGATACGTAGAACCTCTTCCCCACAAGGTAATATTTTACTTTTCAGTTAAAATACTGTGTAGAAAACCAATTGGTAATTCTGCTTTAAAAAGCTGAGGGCAGCGGCAGGCAGGCAGGGCTTGCTTGCTGCTCAGTGTACCACCTCTCCATGCCCTGGGAGTGTCTCAGCCACAGCCAAAATGGTGGGCAGCCAAGTGGGTGGGCGAGCAGCCAGGCAAGCAAGGTGGTGGCAGCAGTACAGCCCAAAAGGGTGGCCGGGCAAGGTGGTGATAGAGGCAGTTGAAATGGCAGGCAATGGAGTGGCCAGGCGAGTGAGGTGGTGGAAGTGGCGCAGCCTGAAGGGCTGGCCAGGCGAGCAAGGCGGCGGCAGTAGTACAGCCTGAAAGGCAGGCTGGGCAAAGTGGTGGCCAAAATCGTGGGTGGCTGGGTGGGCGGCTGAGCAGCAGGCGAGCAAGGTGCCAGCTACGGTGCAGAGAGGCAGCAGCAGTGGTGGCACAGCCTGAAAGGGCAGGCAGGCGGGCAAGGCAGCGGTGGCTGAAAGGGCGGCTGGGCAGGTAGGATTTACTATTTGTACCATTCCGAAAGCAAAAAATAAAGTCTGTTAGAAACAAAAATGGGAGCAAGAGTTGTTTAAACAAGTGTTGTTGTTTTTAATGCAGTTTTTGACAATTTCTTCCTTGGAAAGTCTGGGAAGCCAACCTGTAATAGGGACAAACTATTTTCAAATAGTTTTCAAATCATTTTAAAGCATGAGTGGGAACGTTGCCCAGGAATAACAAAGATAGTATTATTTATTTATTTATTTATTATTTACATTTATATCCCGCCCCATACCCGAAGGTCTCTGGGCGGGTTACAACCTTCAACAACAGATTAAAACAGAATATACATTAAAAAAACTTTAAAAATTTAACAACTTTAAAACAATACACATTATGTTTAAAATGATAGTATGTGGCCTGGGTGGGAAATATAATCAACTCAGCCAAAGGCCAGGGCAAAGAGGTGCGTCTTCAACAGACAACAGAGAGATTAGGTGCGGTTTGGAAATTTGATGTGGGCAAATTGGAAGTCTTACCCTGGTCCTACAGAACTGCATTTTGATCCCACATGAAACAAGACATGTCTGGTAAGAGCAAAGTGGTGCTTCTAGGCAAAGATGTTTTCCACTCTTCCCACAGCTAACAGTGCTCCATGCCAGTTGTTTCAGACCAGGTTCTCATCACTGAAATCAGTACACTAAAAAAAAAAGCAATAACTGAAATAATTCAAAGCAGAACATTAAAATAATTAAAAACAATAATTGAGTACCATAAATTCTTATGAATTTTTCTTCCTAGGCAAAACAGCTCAAAAAAGCAATGTATCTTCACTAAACCTGAAGGAATGCTGTTTTATTCCCATATTTGCAAACTGTTTCAAGGTTCCTGATTGGGCAGTGGTATAGAATTTTTTTAAATAAACAAATGAAATACAGTCTTCCTTATATACTACAGTTTGGTTCCTACAACAATGATTCCATATATAAAGTTTGCTGTAAAGGTCAGGAGTGAATTTCATTGTCCAAGAATTTCCACTGCTTCAACAGTGACTTGTAACACAGAAATTAGAGAAACCTAATAAAAGCACACTTTAAAAAATTATTATCAATACAAAAATAACAATACAAAATAACAATAAAATACACACAAAACTGTGACATGCATCCCTCCACTAAAAGACAACCTCTTTTAGATTTTTCTTCTTTTTTTCTTCTTCTTTAGTTGGACCAAAGAAATAGTCTTATTATTTCTTCTCTCAAGACTTCTGGTGCTTGGGGTCTCGATGAGTAATATAGTAAATCTTTCCAGTTTTCCTCCACTATGGAGTGTAGTTTCAAACCTTGGCTTTTAAATCTTAATTCCCTTATTTTTTCAAATCTCTATTGTTCCATTAGATATTTATACCAATTTTCTATTGTCCATTTTGTACTATCCTTCCATCCCAGTACTACTGCAGATTGTGCAGCATGTAGCATTTGTTCAAGTAAATATTGTTTATAATAAAAGCACACTTAATGTCATTGGAATTAGACTATAGCTGTTGATACCAGTGCATTTCAGGTTCATTGGTTGAAGATTAAGGCCAAGTGGTGACTCAGTGTTGCCCTTTTAAATGGCATTTAAACAAACTTTGGTAGTAGAAATTGTCTTTCTCTGGCAATTCCACTGACCCATATTAATGTATAAGTTGTGCCAGTGTTTCAGAATGACTAAAATTTTGAGCTGTGAATTAGTGAGCTGCTGCTTCAAGACTATCCAATGTCAGAAATGTTCTGGAAGGTCTTACTGTCTCTGATTTACCTTTAGCTTTGGCTCAGGTCTTGTGGCCATGCAACTATCTATATGTGGCAATTGGCATATGCAAGACTATACATCAGATAGGGATAAAAAAAATCAGAAAAATAAAATTAAAAACATTTTCCAGCCATTTTTGTGTGTGTGCAGAATCATCCTAACATGCCATTCCAAAAAAGGCTTTCCCATGTGTTACCAACCTTCAGAGAGTGGCTTTCTTGCTGTTAGGTAGAGCTAACTTATTAGTTTTATTATATAGCTAAATCTTATGAGCTGTTGTGGTGCCCACACTAAATTCTAGTGCTGGGAGAAGTAATTTTAAAAGTGTAATGAAAGTGCATTCAATGTGTTTTGAGGAAGAGAGTCTAAACTGACAGCTTAAACAGGCAGGAGGGGTCGAAGCCTCCCTAATTTACATAATGGGAGGGGGAGGAGCGCACTCTACCAATCAGGCTTCGAGTTTAGACTAGTGAAAGAGTATAAAACCCGCCTGCTAGAGGAAAGGATTTGTCCTTGCTTTTGGGTTTTGGGGGGAGAAGACAGGTTAGACTGTCTCTTTACCTCAGGGAAGGAACCAAGCATTGAGCCCGATCTGAGCTGGAGAATAGGCCAGAAGGGGGAGGAAGGAAAGTAAAGGTCCAATTAGGGATTTAAGAGGGCAGTTAAAGAACTAAAGAGGTGTGGCTTTGAACTGTCAGATGTGTATTCTTCTTCAGACCTTTTATTGTGTTTCCTGTTACAAAGAATAAAAACTGTTGATTCCTTTGAGGAGTCTCTGCCAGCTTCCCTTATTCAAACTCAGAAGGGGTTGCAGTAGCAAAGTTCTCCTTAGAGAACCAACCAAGGAAGTTGGGAGGAGTTAAAATAAAACAGCAGCCAGAAGTTTATAGAGGCTGGAAAGTGAAGAAACATAGAAAGCCTTGTTGGTGTCCGCTTGTGGGGTGCGAGGCTAAAACCAGTATATTGACACGCTACCAGAAACATATATAAAACATGCTACCAAGATTCTGAAATTATTAAAGCCCCTTTACTGTGTTTCCCCCCGCATTGGGGGAAGGGCGGCGCCACAGCTGTATAAATAAATAATGTCTTAAAACAACCCATTTGAACCCCAGTTGACTTAATGTTCAGGAAGACCCCTCTGTGTGTCTGCAGGAATGTTCTTCTTCTGAAGAAGAACATGGCTAAGCTAAGTCCAGAGGAAGGCAATAGGTCCTTCAGTGCAGATGAGAAATGTATTGTTTTTACTTGTTGATTCCTCTACTCTTTGCAATAATGATCATTTTCTGGATTAAATCCAGAAAAGGTTTTGGGCTAAGAATTCAATTATGGATAAAGTAAGTTGCTGAAGAAATATGACTTGATATGTTATGAGGTGATAAAAATTAATGCATTTAAGTAGTACCAAAACCTGCATTATCTCAGCTCTGGACAAAGAAAGAAATTTGCATAGGTGGATAAGAACACCTAGCCAAGATTACCAGGGGGTGTTCATTAAAGTTATTGCTTTTATAGCCCCATCTGCCATACCCATCTGTGAGAAGGTGTTGCATCTATGCTTGGCTACTGAAGGAGAACCATTATCAGTTCTTTGCCTACAAATAACCAGTATAGTGGATTAGCTAGAGAGTTGCCTTAAGATCAAGGAGTCTTGAAACCAAGTCCCTGCTCAGCCACAAAGGCAGACAGGGTGACCGGGGACTAGTCATTGCTTTCAGGGGTTTGGGGGAGATAAAATGGAGAGGAAAGGGATAACATATGCCACCTTGAGCTTTTTGGAAGGACAGACATACATGTCATCAAGTTCTTGCTTTTTTTGCTAAACATAACATTTTTGCAATGCCAGAATAATGAAGGCCATACTACTGGCATTTCTTTATTTCAGAAATAGTGGGATGAACAGTTGATATCTCTTGTTCTGCAGTTTGGGTGGAGGTGGGATTCTCTGCTTTGGAATTAATGGTGTTTAACTTTCCTCAAGTCCTGCTTTGATTCCCATGGGATTGACATTTAAATAGTAATGATTTTTTTTTAAAAAAATTGAGGTTTATTCATGGTAATTTTCCTTTGAAATCTACAATTTTCCAGCAATATGACATAGGCTGCCTAGAGAAGGTTAGAGGAAAATGCTACAATTGTCTTTTGCCATCCCTGCCACATGGCAGGGTGAAATTTTGGGACAAGCCTGGGCATGGTCTGGGCATGTGTATTGTGTGGAGAAATTAGCATAGTCCAGCCATAAACCAAAAAGAGAACTTCAGCACTTCCAGGTGTTAATAATGATAAATCAGCATGTACTCCATTAAAATCAAGTAGGCAGCAAGCAAGACTTTAAGAAACAGTTACTTTAGTTTTTTATTAGGAAAGCAGCAGCAAAATAAATTTAAAAAATAAAAAATAGAAATTTCAGGTGGCTGCTGTGCAAAGCACTGCCAAAATGGATGAAAAATACAGATGGAAGGGAATCCCAACAGTGATGTAAGCACCAGGCTGACCAAATAAGGACCAGTAGCTTGACACACAGGAAAATATCAATAAAAGGCAATCCTAGGCAAACTTCGGTGATTAAAGCTAGTGGACAGAAAAGACAGTAAAAGGACCTTATCCTTGCAACACCCTACACTAGAGCCTAGGCAGGAGCAGAAGGTTCTCATCCTCATTAACATGAAGAGGACTTGAGTGTGTTGCTCCAGTAGATGGTGAAGCTGGACCAGAAATACCTCTTTACTGGAGCCACATATGAGCAGTTTTGCACAGATGTCAAACACTGCTGCTGGGCTGGACCATGAATTAAAAGGTCGGTGAGTGAGTTGTCTATAGGCAAAAAGATAAAGCTAGAGAGAGTCCTGGGATGCAGCACATGGCTTCAGACAGGAAAGCAGTGCACAGGAGCAATTGGAACGGAGAAGCTTCTTCAGAAGCAACAGGATACTGGATCAAAACAGCAGAGAGCACATGGAGAACAGGAACTGGAGATCAAAGATGTGGATGTGGTGGAAAGTTGCTGATGGGAAAGAACTGCAAAGTGATGAAGAATACTGCTCCCTGGTGCACTATTTTTATACATTCTAATCTGGGGGAGGGGGTAGAAATCCTGTCCATACAGTCCAGTTCAAGGGATGGGGGTCAGAAGTCAATGACATAATGGACAGTAAAGTTAAACAAAGCAAGTGTGCAACCCATAGGCAGGGGCTAAAAGTTCTATTGAGGTGAATGGAGAAAGGAGGGGCTAGGAAAAAGGGGTGATGTGACTTGAGGGGATTCTTGGTTACATTATATCCAAGCTGATGATCTGGCTTCAATGCAAACAACTATCTAGTCAAGTAGGACAAAATATTTTATTGGAACACGTTCAGTCCTGCTCAGCATTCCTGAAAGAGATCTCTCCAGATATTTACTGTAAATAAAAGGTTGGTCTCTGTTGTGAATGTGTGGATGCCTGATACATTGCAGAAGTTTGCTGGCTTGTAAAGGTTTTCTGGTTGTAAAGGAAAGGTTAGAAAGGTTAGCTTGTTTTCGTAAATAATTCTCTAACAGTGGCCAATTTCTGAAGTGATAGGATTTTCTTCTTCCTGGACTGATACAGATTCTGTCAGCTCTTTAACTACTAAAAACAACCTTTGTCTCCTTCATCTAAAACACAGGCTTTTCCCTTAAAAGTATATATTTATATATTTTAATTTGGTCTGATACAGAATCTCCTATTTAATTCTGTACTTCCAGCCTAGAGACCAATAATAATATGACAATCATATATTCATATCCAGTTCAGAGATGTCTATGCTTTGGCATAGCCCTGCCTTTGCTGGCATAGCACTCTCAAAACTGGGAATTCTTGGAAACAAATCTCCTATATCCCAAGACTATATTGGGATTACCATGTATTTGTGTGACAATCCCAAATTAGTGTCTGGATAATCCCGAGTTTTAGACTCTGGGACTTTTTGCACTCTTGGAATTTGTTAGGTGTGAAGGCCAGCAAATCTTCAGGATGGATTGGGCATCTACACTTCAGAACACCCAAAGTTACCTGGGGCTTTGTTATATGCTGGGTAAATCCAAATACTGTGGACTTTGCTGTGGCAGTATCAGACCCATTCTAGTCATGATGATGCCTCCCATGTTCAGGTCTGTCAGGGGACAACCCCCAGAGGCCAGTATGTGCATGCGTGTGTGTGTGTGTATGGCTGTGAACCTTGTGCAAGCTATCCAGCCCTTATGGTATCACAGTGTATATCTGTCACTTGTAAATTTTAACAAGATGATTATGTTTCAGATATCACTTTTGATCATTTTTTTTAATACTGCACCATAGTTCTCAGAAATCCAAACCAAGGCTGCCATCTGAAGCATACTTTTAAATGAAGTAAATTCTATTAGCTCAATAAACCTTTTCCTCATATAAATATGTTTAGGACTGCAGTTATTCAGTCAATGTTCATAGGGTTATATTTTAAATGTGTATTAGTACTATTCTATATATTTTAGCCTTTTATGGCTGTGACCCACCCTGGGAAGGGCAGGATATAAATTCTTAAATAAAATGAAATAAAAAATAAAATACTTAATGCACATAACAGTTTAATTTTTTTTATGGGAAGCAGAGATATTATTTATTTAATAGAATCCTGAATATTACATACTATTATGCAAAATTAAAAGTGGTATATTTAAGAGATTGATCATTCTTTAGCTATTTTCTCTACAAAACATGGAAGCAAGGAAACATAGATACGTAACTAATTTATTTAATGTAAATTTGTCATATGTTTCTGATCCTTTCCAGTTTAAATGGAGTACTAAGCACCACACTATGAAAATAATTCTGACTAAACAGGATATACAAAAGGGGAAATGAATGAAGAACCCGTGTTTCCATCACAAATTATGAATCCAATGAGAACTTTTTTTTAAAAAAAAAACCTTTTGTTTTTTTCCAAACTTTTTAAAAAAATTGCTGGCTGTAAAATTAACAGACGGAGAAAGCTATTCCTGACCTCAGCTTCAAAATTAACTCTCTACCAAGCACTTCAACATGGCTATCTCTTTCTTCTAAATTGAAATGCAATAAACCTCATGGTAATTTTTGTAAATGTGAGGATTACAGCATGTCTGCATTGTTTACCTCCTATCACAACGTATAAGATGCTTTCAGTCAACTGGAATTCAGAGTGTAAAAAACAGTATGTGTTATTATTTTGTTTTGAAAGATAGACGCACACTGCTTGTTATCTTTGACCACAAAGCAGAGGTAAATTTTTTCCGTCACACTAGATGTACCCATGTTTTATGTATGCTCATTGCAATAACATTTCCATGAGAATATAATCAAATGGCACGTTCTTTTTCGTCTTTACATTGTAAAGATTTATGTAGCATGAGCTACATATAGTAGCCTGTATCATCATGAAGAATGCGATTATGGTAGGTATAATATGTGACTCCTCCACAGGAACATAAAATATGTTTATACAGTGGTTTTCTTTCATAAGTTGCATAATTTGTTTTTATTTTCCCCAGGGCATTTGTTTTATTTTCTACCATATAGTTCAATGAGTGGAGAGAAAAAAAAATATTTACAAGAAAAAAAAACCCTGAAAATCTGGATGTGTAATAGTGCTGAATTGATTGTTGCATTAGGAGTGTGTCAAGCTAACCGTGTATTTATGTGTTTGAGGGTCAAATGTTTTTATTCTACAAATTTATTAAAATGTATATGATCAAAGTTTAATTCAGATAACACATTCCAGGTGTGTGAATGTATGCCTGTGTAAGTACAGTTGAGAGTGAGATTTTTTTCATGTGTGTGTGTATGTTGATATGTATGTTCACTAGTTAGTATTCCTTGCTGTCTGCTCTTTCAGAACTCTTCTGTGTTGCTTTGTGCACATGAAAGACAGACTATGCATCACAAAATTCAGTGAGATTACCAATATGGATATTAAAAAGAAGTCAAAGGAGCAAAACCCTCAGTAGCTATTCTAAGGCTGTGTTCAGATGATAAAGGGGTCACCCAGAAACATCTCCGAACCACTGTTCAGCCCTCATGTTCCCAAGCCTTCTGTAATCCACCTTTTCTAGCACATAATGTTCAGGACAGGGGGAGAACTAGATTGGTGTGGGAAGAATCCCATCTGAAAGCCTTCTCTAAGGTATGCCAGAGGTGCTTTTTTATTGTGTCTGATCACAGCCTAAGTTGCTTCTGATTAAATTGCTCTGTCAAGCAGTGGCTAACATCTTTCTCTCCAGATGTTGCTGTTGGCTACGCACAATTACAAACCAAGACATAACAAATATTGAGCATTAGTTTGCCAGCCAAAGAGATTGCATAGATTTGTTTTGTTACATCTGAGCTTGTCTTGACTTTAAGTGCTCCCCCAAGGAATACACCATACCAGAATCTGTGTTCACTTCCCTTTTGGTTGTGTTGAAAATACTCCAACTATTCAAAACACTTCCTGGAATCACTCCCACTTTTGTTTATAAAAAAGTCCCCATCTAGTTGAAGCATATTTTGACATGAGCTACTTTAAGTAAGGTGATACTTGAGGGGTCTTCAAGAAACTGGACCCATATTTATTTCTATGGCACAATCCAAGTGAATTCCCAGATGAAAAGGTGTTGTTGTTATCTTGAAGTGTAAATTCTAGAATGTATTTTTATAAAGATAATATTTTTGTTTCCCTGTTTGTTGCTTTGGTTTTTCTGTTTAGAAAAGTTCAGTTAACTCAAATTACAGTTATTCATCCTAATATTAATTACTCAGCAACACTGGCAACTTACAGCATGGAAATGATTGAAACATCCTTTCATTCCATGAGATGTACTGTGAGTCACAAGGGCTGCTCCTTCACCTCTTGTCGGCTTTGTTTGTGAGTCTATCCGTCTTTCTACTTATTTTTATTTTGTGTGGTTTTCTCTATAGTGCCAATGTTGATTGGCAGGAAATAAATATTTTAAGATGGTACCCATACAGTCCAGTATAAATCAGTGCTAAGGCAGTCTAAGGCTGGGCAGAGGGAAAATGAAACTGCATTTTTTTTCTTTGTAGATACAGTATGTCTTTTTACCATGGTAAATTTGGGATGTATAACCCATGAAAAAAGATTTTTATTGTTGTTTCAGGCATCAAGCCAAAAAAGCCCAAAGGAACTTAAGGTAGTTTAAAGCTCAGTCTTAAACAGATCTGGGGACACATAAATATGCATGTTCATTATATAAGCCCCTTGTTTCTTGGTGAAACGAAGAACGCATTAGAGTTGGGTTCTAGCCAGGTAATAAAGTTCATTTGTTCCTTGCACTATTGGGGGAAGGGTGAGTGAGTGGCCCTTTCTGCCCTCGGCCTTATTCTTGATTATATCTCAGTATAGGGATCTGCCATCTGCATGCTAGTGAAGACTGTGACAGTCCACCACCTCAGAGAGCCTGCCGTAGTATGCACCAGCATGCAGACAGTAGGGCCCTACTCCGTGATATAGTCCAAAATAAGGCCCAGAACAGAAAGTGACAGTTACAAATAATCTATCGTTATTGTGAAAGTTCCCCACAGTTCTACTTTAAAATGTGTTTAAAGCTGCCCAATTGCTGTACACAAAAACATGGGCAATGATTTCACTCTGTGTTACATTTTTAAAAAATTGGTTGGTAGGTTCTCTGAAGCAAATTCTTACCAACAAAATCAACAAAGCTGCATTCATTCATACTAGATTGACATTAGATCTGGATTCAGGCATAATTCAGCTCCTGGTAAATGAGCATAGGATTCTGACCTAAACAAAAACAATAATTCATGGTTGCCACTCCCATATACCATCTGACTAATATCCCAGTGATTGTGGCCTTTTCAGCACTTCCCTGCTCTATGCTGGGGTTAGTGGGTTCAGAATAGCCAGGCCCACTGATCATTACTGTCTGCAGTGATGCAGCTAATCAGAAGTAGCCCACACTGTGGCCTCAAAGCTTGTGTGAGCTTTGTGGCTACACCTTCACACCTCTGAGGGCTAGAAACAAAAGCTCCAGTCTTGGAGCCTCAGGGAGGTGCTTTTCGGTGGTGTGCTATGGGGTACTGATGAAAGGCACACACCCACATCGGTATCCTGATTACAGGAGGCACATCATTTTCATGCCCACCTTGTGGGAGTGATTCCAGGAATCAGAGCCACATTGGTCACTGGTAGATCTAATTAAAGAGCTCTATCAGTGATCTAAATTAAGGCCTTCTTAATTTGAAGCAGATGGGGCCTTATTCTGGATTAAGGGCCTGTGCAGAAAGAGTTTATGACTATTTTGTATTCATCCCTTTTTTGTACTACAGATTGCATGTACTACAAATTGCAATTACAAAGTTAGCCACAATCCAATCATTCTTTGCAGTCCAACAATAAATACTCAAGCAACCACACCATTTTATGGAGTGAAGTTAAGTAAGTGCATGTAAATTTAACACTGAATAACTGGGTACACCAAAGAAATACAGTCCTCTGGGGCTCTTTCCCTCCTTCACTATGATCTTGTGTCCTATTTTAAGTGCAGTGTTTCTCCCACCCCTCGGAGTTATGTCAACATTTCAGGCACATACACACCTGGTGTTGCCAAGGAGTTATTAGCAACATGTTAATCTGAAGGCGCCGTTCTTTTATCCACCCAAACTTTTGTTGATCTGGAATAGGAAAGCAGTGCTTGATTACATGGTGTGTTTTACTCTTCGCTATCCAAATTAATATTAGCTAAACTCCTGCAACAATTCGAGAGTTTAGGGTCACTTTATTAACAGGGAACATCAATCCAGGGTATAATTCAATTAAAAAACATCAATAAAAATCTAATTTCAAAAGTTGCGAGCAGGGTGCACCAATATACCACATCCGGCAGTCAGAAAGCACTCGGCTCCTATTGAATGGTTGCCGGTTTTAATAAGTATTCAGAAAATTATACCAAGACTTCAAAAGAAATTGTAAGGAATTGTTAGCAGGTTTATTAATGTTTTATGTTTTATTAAAAGTTTGGGTGTACATTTCACAATGAGCAACATCAAAAATCAGACTTTCTGCCTGTAATTTTGCTTCCTCCTGTCTTTCTGCCTTTGGGATCCGCTCTTTTCCTTTCATCAGCTGCCATTTTCAGCAGCATGCAGTAATTTCATGGCTCATTGCAAGCGCTGAAAACCTTTGAAACCACAAATGCTAACCTACCTGGCCTGCAGCCATTTAGGAAGAGATTAATTTAGCAAACAGAAGCAAAACACTTTCTACTCCTAGCCTGTGCATAATTTCACTTCTATCTATATTTATTTTACAGTGAACAGCGTAATGACAATTTCAGTAATTGCAACTCTGTGAAAATTTGCCTACCTAGCTTATCTCACTATCACAAGACTGTGAGTCAGTCAGATTAGGGGAAAATAAAGTACAGTGTGAAGCTACATTGGTCGCTTTCCAAAAAAAAAGAGTGCTTTTTAAATATCAAACTTAAGTGAGGCTTTGCCTCTTATTTGTATACTTATCTACAGGACAATAGACACTGTAAGATGATGGGTAGGGATGCATGTCTTTTAAAAATACAGTATGATTTATAGGTGCTGTTCTCTGCCTCGCTATTTCCCTATGTCATAAAAACACATAGACGCACCATCGGCACACTGCAACTCTGTAGGTGCCAGGCCGTTGCTACAGAGTTCCAGTTACAAATAGCTGTTGTGCGATCTGAACAGAACTGAAAGTCCATCTGGGGCAAATTTAGGCTATCAGGCTTGGAATGCATTCAGATTCTAAATTAGCTCACAAACTGTTAGCTTTAAAATGAAGTTCAAATTGTTTTATTGTTGCTAATCCAAGAGGGAAAATGATAAATATAAAAGCTAGCCCATGGGCTTTTCTGCTAATAAATCTTTTCTTACTGCGGTCATTTTCTCCAAACCTGACTTCTTAAAAGTCAGTTCTTGGATATTTATTTGCAAATTAAAATAGAACATAAATGGTCTAAGTTTTGACATTCGCTGCCATGTGGATATTCTCAGTAACCCACATGCATTACTTCTGCCAACGCAGAAATTATCACTGCTAAATTTTCACCCTTCATATTCAAGGGATGTGGGGTTCCGTAGCTATAGCTATGGAAATTCAGGCTAAATGAAGCACCTCAGGGGCTGTGGTCACATTTAAGGTTTCATCCAGCTTCCATCCACTTTCAGAGTGAGAGAATACATCAGCAAAGTGACAAGCTGTTTTCTTTCAGTGTTAAATAACTCAGAAAATTCACTTTTGCTTATGGGTTCTCTCGCTCTGAAGGCAGACTGAAACTGGATTAAAGCTTAGGTGTGATCACAGTGGAGTCAAATGGGGCTTTATAAAGTTGTCCCTTAAAAAATATAAAGAACTATCCCATCCCCAGTCCCACAAAAAAGAAAAAAAGAAAAAAAAAGTCAGGCAATACCTACCCTGACTACAGATGTAACCCCTCACCTCTTTACTTAATGCAGCTTCCTGGCCAAGCTGGCCTTCAGAGCTGTCTTCAAAACTATGAAACCCCAAATGATAAAGAGTTAACCTTTCTGGGCCTTCAAGGCAGGGTATTAAGAATGCAAAGGGGGCGGGGGGGGGGGGAGAATCTTCTGTTTCAGACTCAAAGTTACCCAGAGTGTGTGTCATCAATATGTTTAGGCACACCCTCAGTCAAGATAATCCACTTAGGATGTGTTCAATCCTGCACCTTTGTGACTGAGGTCGTACAACGGCAGGGTCTGTGTCCACAGGGATCCACATACAGCAAGCTACTATCCACACATAGGCAGTCACTGCTGTACTAAGTTGACATTCTTATTTGTATACTGTCTTCCCCTCTCCCAGTGCTCAAGGCAGTTTACAAGAGACAGAAGAAAAAAAACATAGAGTAAAAAAGAATATAAAGTTACTTATCATAAAAATAACACATTAAAATTACACAAAGGCTGGGAGAGAGCAGAGCAGGGGCAGCAAACTCCCAGGTGCAGCAACCAGCTGGATCTTCTTCTTATATCTTACTCCACTTTTGTTTAGGAGGCCATTTTGCTATGACATTGCCTTAGGTGGCCCTGTCATTTTAGCTGAGAAAAAGGCTCACAGAGCAGTTCCTTGAGCTTGAATAGCCTCAGCATGTGATTTCATACAGGCAGGGGGGTAAGCAGCATATGTGCAGGCATATAAAACACTACAAGCATAGTACTTTTCAGCAATTCCTAAAAGCACTCTAGTTGGAGCATAGTAGGAAAAGCCAAATGCAGATTCTGCCATAGATTATGTTGGACTGAACTCAAAGGGGAACTGGCTGTCAAAATCCACTGATTTCTGAGCTAACCAAGGTTTTTTTTTTCCACTGACCTCCCTTAATCCGGATCTAAGGAATGGATCCATCAACTAATCTGGATCTAGTAGATCTGGATTAAGGGAGGTACCTGATGCGTGTCCATGGGCGGTGCAGCACCCGATAGCAATGGGTGCTAGCCTGCCCACAGTGGAAATGCTGGAGCACCCATGTGGCAAATTCAGATCGACCCATGGGGCCCACCCATCACCCCAGGTTTTTTGGGGGACAGGGACGTAGTCGCTCCAGAGATTTTTCAAAGATTCTCCGGAATGGCTCCGAAGAATCTCCGGAGCTTTGCTATAAGCTCCAGAGATTCTCCAGAGCAATCTGCTGCAAACTTCAAAGATTCTCCGAGCCTTTGACAAAGGTTCATAGGATTGGCATTGCTCTCATGTGGGGTCCTCTTCAGAGCCTGTCCTATTCTTTGGAGCCGGCTCTGAAGCTGGCTTCAGAGATTGTGCACAGGCTTCGGAACTTTGAGTTTTGGGGCATCCCCCATGGGTGCAGCCCCCTGGAGCCCTCCCTAGACCCCATTGCCCAATCGCGGTGGGGTCTACAGGAAATCCGGATTATAGGTCCTGAAGGACCCATTCATTCTGGATTTCCCTAAAACTGGTAGAAACAAATGTGGCTCTAATGGGGTCTGCAGTGGAAATGGGATTTTCCTTCTCTGAGCTTAATGGGTCCTCAATGGGTACTTAGTGCTAGTGGAACACCCCCCCCCCGGTCTTCAAGAAAACAGCAGAGAGTCTTTTCTATCATCACCATCGTATCAAAATCATATTCTGCCCTTCCAAGATAAACCTTAGGGTGGCTTACAAAAAGTTAAGAACCATGTCCTACTGAAATTTAAAAAAACCATTAAAATTAACATGGAAAACAATGCAGTCAGTTGCCACCAACAAAGGTTGTCCCCAAGAGGAACGGTGAGGTGATTCTTAAGATTTCCATAATAATAATAATAATAATAATAATAATAATAATAATAATAATAATAATAATAATAATAATAATAATAATAATAATAATAATAATAATAATAATAATAATAGCAGGTGGTCCTTCAGCTCTTCTCAAAAGAGGCAAGTGATCCAGATAGCTTCAAGGAAAGAATATCTCCATTTGTGTTATTTAGAAGACAAATTAAAAAAAAGTTACTTAGTAAGAAAATAATGCAAGACTGAAACAGCTTTCATTTTCTCCTATTGTTAAAGTCAGCTTCCAACACGGTAGTCCTGATCTATTATTGAACCACAGCTGAAGAGCCTAAGTAGTGACCTTGTGCTAATCACTGGCTCTCAACCTCACCTGTGTTACTCTGTTGTTGTCAGGATAAAACAGAGGGAGGTAATGACAGAGGTCTCATGTTGCCCTATACAACTGTCAATGGTTTTAATGTGCTTTAAAGCTATCCAGGCTGGTTGGTGTCACTGCCTCTTCTGGTAGGAAATTCCTGAGAGTTGGGACCCAACAGTATGTAGAGGAGCAAAAATGTGGAGTGTCCTTATTAATAGAATGGTTGTTATAAGATCATCCTAGACCCTACTATACTTCTATAGTCTACTGTGGAGCAGTAGCTTGTGACAGTCACTCATGATGCCATGACATCACTGCATGTTTGCATCTGCTGACAAGATGTGAGTCATTTTTCAGCTATCACCATGGCCATGGTTTTCATGGCAAGAATAGGAAATGTGCTCCTAAGTGACCTTGTATAACTTTGTGTCTTGAAATTTCATTTGCTGTCACTGTTGGGCAAGAGTTCTAGTCATATCACTAAGAATGACAAGACAACAGTCTGGCAGTGAAACAGCCACAAAAAAGGGTGATATAAAATTGCATTTAACATAGTGCAGGAGACTTATTTTAAAATACTGTATATTTTCTTTTCTTTTTTTAAAAAAGGGATAATAAAGACACACACACATAAGCATGAGCAACTGAACATCTTTTTTATTCTTTACCAGGCTTTGAGAAAACATGACAGTTTTTCTATGAGGGAAAGTGAAGGGGAGAACATTAAACTTGTTTATGCACTGTTTTTATAATAGCTAATTCATTTAAGCGCACAGATACACAGACGGCAGTGGGATGACAGGCCAACCCACACAGATGTACACCTCCAATCTGGCATCCTACAACGTTCATAAAATATGTCAACACAGCCTGGATTCTTTCCATCGTTTATGTTAAACTACTGGTGTTCATACCATAGAAGCAAAATATTTCATGTTGTTAAAATTTGTGTCCTTACTAAATAAATATAGGAATAGGAATGCTAAATGCTGATGTTGCTGGCAGCGAAAGCCAAACAACGTCTTCTGAATGCACTTCCAGTATAGAAATGAACAAAACTCCACTTCACTTCTGACTATTTTGTTGTGTATAATTTTGGCAGGATCCACACAGGAATGGAGGAGGCACTGCAACTGTAGCATATCGCCGCTTTCACATTAAAATAATTGTGCTACTGTTGCAATGCTATTCGTAATGGGAAGTTATTGCCCTCAAGCTTCTGCTCCCTGCTGTCAGTTTTCAACACTGAGAGTGAGTCATGGGGTTTGAAGACCTATCTAAAATGTCTTAGAATCTTAACAGCACTTAACAGTGGCACAGTAGTGGAAGAACAAAGCATTTGTGCAAACATTGCATTCTTTCAGTGCAATCAGATACACTTAAAGAGGCATCCTCTGGCTGATTCTGGTCCTGGATTTTTCTTCCTCAATTCACCTTAAGCCTAAGGTGTTTGAGAAGCCTCTCCTTCATTCAAGATATGATAACACTGACGGTGGCTCTTTCTTTTAATCAGACTGTGCAGGTAGCTACGTAGCCACAGGTGGAGATGATGGAGCTAATCCCCCTGTGTGAAATAGTTGCTATGGACAATTGATAGGTCAGAGCCTCAAAAACCAGGCAAATGAGAGGCCAACCATCAAGCAACACCTACACTTTGGATGACACTCATTTGATTATTTGAACGGCTCTTTTGTGTGTGCATCTACACAAGGGATGCTTTTTCCTAAAGGTTAGATTAGAAAAAGCTCTGTCCAATTCACCCTTCTTCTGTACTCAATGCTCAGTGCTCATTACGCACTAAATGTGCCACACAAGCATTTTGCAGATGTTGCCTTTGGTGGGTATTTTTTCTGCTTTACTGTTGGAGGTCTCATGAAAGGTATGACAGTGTTATTCTTACTTGGTCTACAAGGAGCATAAATCTACAAACAAAGCCTTTTAGTTTAAAATCAGGTTTGGATTCCTTGGCCGGTTCCCATTACAAGCTTAAAATGGTTTCAAAACTGTTTTTATCCTTGCAGTCCCCAAGTCAGGTTGGTTTAACACGCTTTCCGTGTGTTAAATCGCCCCAAAGCGTTGTAAATGTTAACACTCATTTCAACAGGTCTCGCTCCGGTTCATGCGCTTGAAACGTTTTACATTTCTTGCTGTGGGAACAGTACAGTTTAGTGGGATGAGAATGCATGTTTAGGGTTTCCCTCCCCCAATAGCTTGCTTCCAAAGATAGTGATTACACTGTAAAAATCCACCCCCCTAAGTAGCTGTTACACTAGCAATCCACCCACTTCAGACCTGATAACAATGTTGCAATTCTGCGCAATTCTAAAAGTTCTGACCTTTAGAAAGGGAAAAGGGAGGAAAGCAGCTGAAGTTTCAGTGGGATGTGTGAATGTTTAAGACTGTGGCTGTGGAGGTGAGTGGGCGAAGGGGGCTTGAGTTGCTGCTGCTACTGTGTGCCCTGGGCAATGGGGGGGAGGAGGGGAAAGAATTGCTGGCTGCCCTGTGCCATTTTTCCTCCATCCAGGCAAGCGGCAGCCACCCAGCTAGACTCCGTGAAGGGGTCCCTTATGGGTGGCACGTTCACGTCAAGAGGAAAAGGGTAGGGCAGCCCCGAAAAGCGGCTTTTAGAAAGTAGCCACTTGAGTCCCCCCTTGAGTCACTTTGCTGATGTGGGCTGAATTCACCCTTAGACCTCTGGTATGAAATTAGGACAGTTCTGGAACAGATATTCTGCAGAGATTTTGTACCAGAGCTGTCCTAATTGAACACCAGAGGCCTAAGTGAAAATTCAGCCGTGTTCTCCCACACTGAAGATGGACTGAAGCTGGATTAAGCCTTAAAGTTGAACTCACTTCTGTACCTACACAAGCTAGCACAATCATGCAGCCTTAACCTTGTCTGTGTATCAGTACTTAATGTCCAAATAACTAGTGCAGCTAGAATTAATCACAAACATTAAATTGGATAATTTGTTTGTTCATATGTTGGCTATATGCATGGAAAACATCTATTAAACAGGTTCCAGAGAAAGTCAGTGCTATAATAAAGTCTGTCATATTGTCCCTTGTAAAGAAAAGGAATACGGTATATCTACTGAATCTGTTACCAACTCAGAATAAAGATCAATATTTGAGATTATATCAAATACAGCCCTAACAGCAGACCTAATTTGATTTGCTTTGAACATGTTACGTTTTGCTGACATTATTTGATAAGGTCTGATGAATTTGGGTACAATTTGTATATTTTGTATTTTTGTATGTATCTTTAATAATAAGTAAGAAAAAATAATCCAAATGATTAGAATAAGATATTAATTTATAGCCCATGAAGAGCTTGGGGCAAATTGCTTCAATGTACCCCAGTATTTATTTATTTATTTAAAGTAAGGGTTTTTTAATGCCAGTTCTCATTCTAAAATTTGCAGTGTGGTTCTCAACAAAAACAGATTAAAAACCACCGGCAACCATAGAAACATGACAACTGTATAGTTATTTCCTTTTGCACCTATTTTCAACCATGTGAGTCTGCCCCATCGAGTTGCCACCATTAAATATAGCATTGATACTTCTTTGGGGCAAACCTGAGCATTTTGCCTAAAAATGCTCTGAGAATCACACTAAGGCCAAGCGTTTTCTAGTATCATTGGTTTGTCCATTCAAAGTTTACAGCTAATAGGTTCTACGTGGACTATTATTGTTTATGAATGGCGAAGGCTCTTCCATTTAGGTATCTTGAATATTTTAGCCATGGAGAAAACAAATGAAATGAGATTACAAACTTGTAAACACAGTGTATGCAATGGAGGGGGTGGGGAAAGCAAGGCAAAGTATGAAAAGAAGCCCAGATGCAACCTTAACTCCAGCCATACAAATGGTCCTGCTATTATTTACTATGGTAACATTATAAAAGACTACACTGTTTGGGACCATTATCCTTCCAGCTCTCTTTTCAGTACAAATCATTATATTTATTATCTGTCGTCTTGTATAGAGGGTCATGAGAAAGGCCAATCGAAAGCAGAAGAAGCCTGCTTTTCACAAGAAAATTGGACCTATTTCTAATTCTCTTTCATTCTCAAGTACAAGGAAGTGCAGACTTTTTTGTGTGAAAAATTGTTTCATGCAAGATAAAAGTACAGATTATCGGTAAGAAAATGGCACAGTCTTTCTGACATCTTGCAGATTTTGGGGAGATATTGCCAGTTTTCCTGAAAGATTTTTACCTTTTATACCCAGAAAAAATGTGTCTCTTCCTAGGCTCTGAGCATCAGGCACTAGAGTTTATTTTTGAATATGCTGCATATAAGGGGGGCCTGTGATTTAAATACAAGCTTATATTTATATAAGTATACTTACATACTTACAAATATAAGTTTATACAACAGAGGAAACAAATATTTTTACAAATTCATACTCTGACATAATTAATATAGTTTATGAATATTCTGAAATCATATGTCGATTCCTTCCTTCCTTCCTTCCTTCCTTCCTTCCTTCCTTCCTTCCTTCCTTCCTTCCTTCCTTCCTTCTAATAACTCTTACAACAAGCTCGTTTATCTCAAGGGTGTGTGTGTGTGAGGGAGAGAGAATGAAAGAGAGAGATGAATTAGTCTAGCATGCCAAGGCAGTTGTCCCCATTTCCCTAAGGGTTCAGTTCTACTTCCCACAGTCACAGCTGCTGTTTCTACCATATTCCTTTTTTCCCATTAGGGTGAACCAGAGAACCAGATTTTCTTTCAATAGAAATAACATTCAGGTAAAATCAGTAGTAAGATACAGTAAAGATACAAGGAATTCAGCATTGTTTACATCCTTCTTGTAGAATGTGTACTGTTGCCTAAGGCCCTATCCAAACAGATCCCTATGTGGTGGGACTGAATGGAGCCATCTTACCTCGAAGCCTTCAAAGATGTAGGGATGGAGCTCCATGCTGCTTAGTATGTGTATACAAGCATAGTTATACTTACACAGGCATTTTCCCCATCCATGGTCTGATCCTCTAGACTATGAGTCAGCATGGAGGTAGGGAAAACACTCAAATGTCTCCATGCCAATCTGGGGTGATTTTCTCTTGGTTTGAAGTTGCTGTATCTGGGGCACTGGCATTTGCCTGCCTCAGATCTTAGCAATTTCTAAGTTGACTTTGTGGTCCATGAAGGCAGTAGTTAACTAGGTCTTCAGTCTGATCTAGAAGGCGTTTCCTTAGGCTCCTCCATTTACCAGAATAGGATGAACTTGTATTCAGAAGAAGGTACATGCTTCTGCACCACCTCCATTTTTGGCAGCAGCAGGCACCTTTGAAGCACAGGCCATTTTCTGGTGTGATCACTCAGGCATGCGCCTGTTGTAAAGCAGTTTCTTACCACCCTGCACAGAGGTATCACAGAAAATGGTACATCCTTGATCCAAAATGGAGACAAGGAGGACACCTTGGATGAAAACACCTACCTCCATCTGCCCCAAATGCAGTAAGGCCACATTTGGAATATTGTGTACAATTCTGGTCACCACATCTCAAAAAGGATATTGTGGAACTAGAGAAGGTGCAGAAAAGGGCAACCAGAATGATTAAGGGTCTGGAACACCTCCTTTATAAAATCAAGCTGCAACATCTAGGCCTCTTCAGTCTGGAGAGACGGTGTTTCTTTTCTCTATCGCACAACACTAGAACCGGGGGGCAGTCTATGAAGCTGATGGGTAGGAGAGTCGGACCCGACAAGGGCAAGTATTTCTTCACCCAGAGGGTCATCGGCTTATGGAATGTGCTGCTGGAAGAGGTGGTGACAGCTACCAGTCTAGATGGCTTTAAGGTAGGGTTAGACAAATTTATGGATGACAGATGGATGACAGATGAATCAATGGCTACTAGAATGGATGTCTGGGTGCATCTTTAGGGCTGGTGGGGGAGCAGAGCACTTCTAAGACCATTTGCTGGGATTCAAGAGCAGGCAAGGTTTGTCCTTGTCTCTGCTTGAGATGCCCATGAGCATTTGGTGGGCCACTGTGTGAGACAGGATGCTGGACTAGATGGGATGTGGCCTGATCCAGCAGGGCTTCTCTTACGTTCTTATATCCTTATGCAGCCACCTAAATTTGAGGCGGATGGAGACATGGCTTTGCCACAGTTTGTGCATGTTTTTGTACCAACAAAGCACAAATTTATCTAACATCCTCAGTCTCCCTTTGACAATTTACACAAACTGCATTCATCACCTGCATCATATCTCACATAATTTGCAGGCACACACACACAGTTTAAGCAATTTTTTAAAAGTGCTTTTGAGGCACTTCAGGGACAATTCCTTATATTATTTAACTTCCAAATAAGAATGCATTCTCTGAAAGCATGTTAGTATGATTAAGACTGATTTCATTTTATGTTTTCCATTGCATTGCCTGCAACATTTTCCATGTAGTATATCACAGAAAAAGTTGCAGCATTGCAAAGACAAACACATTTCATGCCACATTGAGCATAACAGGATCAGATGTACAATCTGGTAGCTGGGCCTAGGCTTGTTGCCTCCTGCTCAGCAGAACAACTGTGCCACTGAGGATAGCCAGAATGGGAGAGGTGGTATTGTTACAGTATCACCTGTCCTACCAAGTTGTTTGAACGCTGTTCCTTCCTCCAGAAAGCCAAAATGCTCCCTCTGTTTTAACCTAACCGCAGAGGGTTCCTAAACTCTTGACTTGACTGTTAGGGGTGTGCTTGAATATTTGAAAGATTTGAAATTCAATCAAATTCATTCGAATTTAGACATTTGAATTTGAATCGAATGTATATAAATTCAAATTTAAACATTCAAATAAATTTTGGATTTTTTAATTTATTTGTTTGAATTATTCAGACATTCGTATATGTACGGGTAAGTACACGATGCGTACTTGCACATACGCATCTTTCCCACATCCATACGCATTTGTATAGATCCGTACAGGACAAAAATGGGATGCGTTCGGGATAAATACAGGATGCATAATGATGTGTAAGGGAACATATGAATGTTGTCGGTATTTGTATGTGCATATTCAAATAAAAAATTTGAACAAATAGATTCAAATCTATTCTAATCAAATCAAATGTGAATACATTTGAACTGTAAAAATTCAAATCGATTCAATTTTGGGGGTATTTGATTCAAATCAAATCTCAAAAATTTGATTCAAATTGAATCCCAAAAATTGTATTCATGCACACCTCTACTGACCATATGTACTGGTGACCATCTTCACCTTTCTTCTTACACTCTGGCCTCATCCCCATGCAAGCCATTTGGCACCCATTGCGCACTGTTTGGGCACGCATGGGCTGGGGATGGGAATGCATCTGGGGTGTCCCCATGACATTCCTGGCAACGCGGGACAGGTACGAGTTTGGTGCAGATGCAGGTGTCCCCATGAAAAGTGTGCCGAACCCTGGTACAGAGGAGCAGCGCCCCCTCCTATCTGCCCCCTCTCCCCTCATTGGAAGCCAGATTGCTTTATCTTCTGATTTGCCAGGCAAGGGTGGGTAAGGAAGGGCTTGATTTAGCTGAATGCACTCAGCTGAACAAGATTTGTCAAGCCAGCTGTCAAACAAAGGAGCGCATCTCTGGTAAATAAGGGGGGGAAAGCAGCTTTATAATGGAATTGCAGGGAATAAAGGCTTTTCCAGCCCAGATCATGAAGGGGGAGGGCAGAGGGTACATTGTTCTCCATTTTCCAGGGGGGCAATAAGGTTGCCACCTTGGAAACAGAGAGCACTGAAACTTCTGAAGCCTCTGAAAGTGGCTGAAGCCGCAGCTTCCCCCCCCCTTATTTACCAGAGATGAGCTCCTTTGCTTGACAGCTGGCTTGACAGATCTTGCTCAGCTGAGTGCACTCAGCCAAATCGAGCCCTTCCTTACCCACCCCTGGCTTGCAAATCGGAAGATAAGTCAAGGTGTGTGTGTCATGCTTGTAGCCTTTGCATTCTTGAAACGAGGTTGGAACTACCTCCATGGAAATGGCAGAAAATTTAAAAAACCAAGCCTCTCTGTCATGTCACAGGCCGGTCCGGCAACAGGCAAACACTTGCGCAGCTATTCAGTCCCAAGGGTTCCAGGCGTTCTCGAGGTGAGTTCTGGTCCAGGGTCTAGGAGTCCAGAGAGTCAGCAAGGGTCAGGCAGTCCAAAGGGTCAGCAGGTCACAAGGAGTCCAGGATTTCAAGCTCAGGTAACACAAGGCTGCTAAGATGTTGTCTGCAGCAACTTGAGGCAAGGTGAGCTTGTTCTTAAATAGAGGAGTCAGAGCCATGCCCTGGTGCAGCTGGGCTAATCGCTCTGATCTCCGTCTCACCTGCTTCTGCTGCCTAAGCAGGCGATGAGAGAGCCTTTGATTAGTCTCACTGCTGGTGGATTCCTCATCAGAGCTGTCCGGCTGCTCACCTGGGACTGGTCTTTATTCTTCCATGCCTGCAATGCCATGCTGTGGCTGCTCCTCAGCCTGTGGTAGCATTGCAGGAATATCCTCCTCTTCTGATGAGGCTGAATAGGGCATGACACTCTCCATCCTGCCTTTGCAGTCGACATTTTAAAATGTCAGCAGCTGTGATCTTCGATGGTCAGGGACACCAAGCACACCCAGCTCCCAATGACGTGGGCGACAATTTCCCGCTCGTTAGTCTGCAATCGTCCCCATGTGCATTCCTGACTCACTGAGCAATGTGTGCTGGTCCCCGAAACTATGCAGAGACTTGTTTAAACAGTTACCAGATTTGCCACGGTTCTGGCACAGTTTGGGGGTGTTTGGTATCGCGGACCAAATCCAAATCCCATGGGGACGGACAGTGTCAATCCCGCGCTCGGAACCGTGCCAAAGTTGCATGGGGACAGGGCCTTTATTGTCTTGGACTGGAACCAAAACAACACCAACCTAACCCAAAATATACTGTATAAGTAAGTTATATTTTAATTTCATGAAGACAAATGATCTATTAAAAACTTATTTTGGAGGAGGTGTGATGAGTCAATAGTGGCAGTATGCTTTTATTATCAGCAGGACAACTTTAGTTAATTCAGTAAATATGTCAAGCATTGTAAACACTGGCCAGTGCACTGGCTGCTAATACAAAGCAGGCAGACTGACAAATACCTGTGTTGAGAGACAAGACTCCATGTCTCTGTAGATCAGCAGCTTGCAGATAATTGAAAGAAGGCTCTGAGTTGCTGTGATTGCAAACAGTTTTTTTTTTAATGGTAATATGACTGTTGAGTGACAAATATATTTTGTATTTCAATAGTTCACTAGCCTTAATTTTACACTAAGTAGGCAGAGTTCTCCATCAAAGTGCATCTGAGATGCTCTTCACAGTTTCTGGGGCACAGTTTTTGCCTGACTGAATTGGTGGTTTTTTAAAGGTTCATTTTTTGCCTTCTTCCAGAGTTTGGGAGAGTTTCTTTTGAAAACTACAGTTCCTGCACGTGAACTGACAATAAAACCTGAATAACTGTGAGTCTGGGTACAGCCCAAGGCAAACAGATCCTAGCTTACCTTGTTCTTATATTACTGTCTTCAATATGTCCTACACTTGGTGAGGCAGAAACTTTATTCTTCTCTGCGAAGAATCTCACTGAAATTCTCAGAGGAGAACTGATTTGTGTGTGTGTGTCATTTCTGCTAGGTAGAAGTCTGGGTAATTCCTCAAAGAATGGAGTCATTTCCCCTAACAAATCTATACAGATTGTTTCAGTGTCCTACTAGAGATTCCATGATTGGTCACTTCATTTCCATTCTTGATAAGCTTACCTGAAGCTTCAACTATGATTTCTTATCTTGTCTTCCCTTTCTATAGCACGGCTCAGGAAGTGGGAAGGAGACACAGGGGAAATTTGCATTTAACTTTCCTAGGAAGTTAAGATCAGGGACAAAGGCTGGCATTTGCATTGTGAATGCTAGCCTCATCTGAAACCTACCTGAAACTTACACTGCAGCAGGTCCTTAACCCTTATTATATTTGGGCTGGCCCAGTGTGAGATGAGCTACCTAATGTGGGCCAGCACAGTGCGGAATGGCTCTTCCCTTTCAGAAGTGATCAAAGAGTACAGAAATGATTCCAGAAATTATCTATTTTCTACATAGCAGTGGCAAATGAGGATGAAATCTCCCCTTATTATTATTATTGTACACTGTGCACAGGGTGTTCCTGAGGGCAGATTTAGTGCCTCTTTACTCACATGTCTGGTGGTGCCTGGCATTTTTGCCACCAGACTAATTCTGAGTCCAAGGCTAGTTATCATGAGACAATAAGGGCCTTTTTCATATTTGGGCCAGGGCGAAAGTTGGGGGGTGCTCCCACATTGAGCACCCACACGATGTGGAAGCAGCTCCACACATGCTAGACTATCCCTCAGGCAGATAGTTGTGGAGGACTAAAAAGTGCTCCACAGCCATCTTAGCCACATTTGGGACACAGCTAGTACAGCCCAGCATCCACCCTTTGCACCTCTTCTGTGTGAAGGCTGCGTGGGGCAGGGCAGTGCAGCCACAGTTGTGCAGCACATCACCCAGTCTCCATGGTCTCCATTGCCACAGTGACGTTACCTGAGTAAGTTTGGGATTCATCAGGCATCCCAAAATGCAGATACCAGGTGCATCCCAGCTGTGTGCTAGTTTTCATGCCAAACCTAGGTGCAAAAGCACTTTAAAAATTCTCACTGACTCTGTGCAAGGGCTTCAGGTTACCATGTCATGGATGGTGCCAACCACAACTATCAAACTTCTCAGGCTGGTCTGGTTAAAGTAAATTATACAGGCCTGAAAGCAAAATGATAGCTTTAAAGATCATACTAATTACAAAGAAAAGGCCATAGGGCAAGGCTGAAAATAAGCCATGAAAATGTATCTTACAAATCTGTTGCATTCATATTTTGGATTGGAACATGGCAAGCTTACCTCGGCTGATTTGCCTAATTTCCCCTCTAAGACCCCCCCCCCAAATGTGCCTGACATAACTTGTTACTGTCTTGCATGAGAAATGAACAGTGCAGAAGGGAACTGACATACTGCTTTTTAATAATTAAAACCCTGGACGCCTAATAGTGTCTTTCATCAGAAAATCTCAAAGAGTTTTACAAACATTAATGAATTAAATAAGCCCCCAATGTGCCTTGTGAAGTTGGCAGGTGGTAGTTGACTTCAGTTTAGAAAGAAACAAAAGTGACATTGGGAGAAAGCAGAAGCTGTGTTGTGGCATCTAGAGACTAAATTATATCACTTGGCCTTATCCGGATGCATGACACTGTTTAGCAATGGCTGGCAGGACTGGGATTGCAGAGGTCACAGTGGTAGAAAGGAAGACCCAAAGTGCAGAGATCTCAGAATACACTGAAAAGTTAAATTTGGATTGTGTATTTCACTATATCTTTGAGAGCTCTACACTGATTTCTATACTGTAGCCTTCCTTATTTGCTGACCCCTGACCCGTCTCACCAACTAAGTATGGAGAGTCTGAACTCTAAGGTACAATCCACATGGGTAGTGGAAGAGGCCCCAGGGGTGCCTATGGGCACAGGGAACTTCTCTGAGGGTGCTTGCCAGTTAGGAAGTAGAGATGTGTGACGGTTTCTAGGTACAGGCTGCAAACTGTTTTGCTTTCTGGCCTTGCAGGCTTCTAGCTAGCTGCAATAGCCAGCCTTGGTGCAAACAGCCTTTTGCAAACCCTGGGTTTTGGGCTGCAAAAAGGGCGGGAAATCCTGTGCGGGCCCTGCTGCAATGATTGGTTGCAGCTGTAATTCGGAGGGAAAAGCTGTCCGGGGACCTGAGTGCTGGAGGGGGTAGTAGGAGGAGTTCCCACCAATCAGGGGTGAGGGACAGGAGTTTCTATGAGGACTCTCCAGCAGCATTTTATTTCAGCAGCTTTCCCCAGGAGGTAACAGCCAATCAGGGCCAAGGGAAAAAAGGTATAAAGGAACACAGAGTACAGCAGACTAGGTCTTCATGCTGGGACAAGAGCTGAAAGGAACAGAAGAGATGAATCCTGAAGGAGCCGGACCAGTAGTTGACCAGGGGTCTTTGTGCTGGGACAAGAGCTGAAGGGAACAGAAGAGAGCTGAATCCTGAGGGAGCTGGACCAGTAGCTGACCATTGGTCTTTTGGCTGAGTGATTTCTGAAGGAGGCAATCGTGAGGATTGTGGCTCTGAGGGAGACTTCACTAGCAACTGACCAGGCTGGATGATTGGACAAGCAAGGACGGACTGGGCCTTGTGATCATCTAGGGCCACGTTCTGGTACACTGGCTTGGCTTGAGCTATGGCAGAGCAAGCCAGAGGGGGAGGAACGTGGAGAGGTTTGTCTTTTAAAAAGGGAACTATTTTCCTTTAGAGAAAGGGGAGCTGATAGGCTGGAAAGCTGATAACCTTAAGAGACTCATAGACTTAAACCAACAACTACCTGAACCTTATTTTCTTTCTAGAATTGCTTGTGTATAATAATAAACTTGTTTTAATTTACTGTTGAAACACTTGCTACCAGTGTCCAAACTGTAGTATTCACTTGGCCGTTGCACGAACTCAGCATCCTAACAGGGCCAAGCTACTCCTAGAGAGGGCAGGCACTTACTGGAACGCTGGGGATCATGACAAGATGTCTTTCCTTCAGAGTGGGATATAGAACTGATGCTCTCAGGTGTTCATGAAGCCACTGAGTAAACAAACTGTGGTCACATGGACTTCGTAGCTTGCATGTTATACACAGATGTGATACTAAAAGATGGTCCATTTTCAGAGCCATTTCTGGCACAAGTAAGGAGCAATTTCTATGAAGCCTAGAATGTTCCAAGCTTCAAATGTCCTCACCTTCATTAGAAAGACAGAGGATGAAGTTCAGGTCATGTGGACATCATGGCCCTTTCTGCACTGGGCCTTATTTTGGAATTTTTTCCAGAATACAAGACTGCTGTCCACACAGTAATACAGACTAAAGCAGGTGGCACTTCCCCCATTCCTGCTATTGACTTCAAAATTGAGTTCTACAATTGGCCCATGGTCAACATATGAGACCACGGAGGTATAAGAACATAAGAGAAGCCCTGCTGGATCAGGCCACAGCCCATCTAGTCCAGTGTCCTCTTGCACACAGTAGCCCACCAAATGCTCATGGGCATCTCAAGCAGAGACAAGGACATAAATTCATCTAACCCTACCTTAAAGCCATCTACACTGGTAGCATCCTGCTTCCCGCCCCCAGCCTGAAAGATTTACCTAGGCATTCTTTCTAGTAGCCATTGATACATCTGTCACTCATAAATTTGTATAACCCTACCTTAAAGCCATCTAGACTGGTAGCTGTCACCACCTCTTTTGGGAGCACATTCCATAAACCGATGACCCTCTGGGTGAAGAAATACTTTGCCTTGTCGGATCCGACTCTCCTACCCATCAACTTCATAGAGTGCTCCCTGGTTCTAGTGTTGTTTGATAGAGAAAATAAATTTTCTCTATCTACCTTTTCTGTATCATGCATAATTTTATATACTTCAATCAGGTCCCCTCTTGAACGCTGTCTCTCCAGACTGAAGAGGCCTAGACGTTGCAGCCTGGTTTCGTAAGGGAGGTATTCCAGCCCCTTAATCATTTTGGTTCCGCTTTTCTGCACCTTTTCCAGTTCTATAATATCCTTTTTGAGGTATGGTGACTAGAACTGTACACAATATTCCAAATGTGGCCTCATCATAGATTTATAAAGAGGCAAAATGACACTTGCTGACTTATTTTCTATTCCCTTCCTAATTATTCCCAGCATTTAATTAGCTTTTTTCACTGTTGCTGCGCACTGGGTTGACACCTTCATTGAACTGTCCACCAGAACCCCGAGATCCCTTTCCTGGTGTGTTGCAGAAAGCTCAGATCCCATCAGTTTATAGACATAATTTGGATTTTACTTTGCACTTGTTAAGATTAAAGCACATTTGCCACTTGGTTGCCCACTCACCCAATGCTAAGAGATCCATCTGGAGTTCTTGGCAATCTTTTTTGGTTTTTACTACCCTAAATAATTTAGTATTATCAGCAAACTTTGCTATTTTACTATGTACCCCTTCTTCTGATCATTGATGAATAAATTAAAAAGCATTGGTCGCAACACTGAACCTTGGGGACCCCACTTTTTACCTCTTTCCATCCTGAGAATTGGCTGTTTATTACTACTCTCTGCTTCCTGCCCTTAAGACAGTCACAAATCCAGGACAGAACCAGTCCTTTTATTCCATGGCTGATGAGTTTACTCAGTAGCCTTTGATGTGGGACTTTGTCTACTGGTTCGCCTTTATCCACTTATTTGTTGACACTCTCAATGAATTCCAACAAGTTTGTAAGGCATGATTTACCTTTGCGGAAGCCATGCTGGCTTTTGTTCAGCAATGCTTGCTCCTCCATGTGCACACTAATTTTGGGTGCTTCCACACTGGGCACTGGGAAACGGATTAAAGAAAATCTGTTTCTCGGCGATCGGTCCTCCGGAGGATCCGTCCAAAATAGGGACAGATCCAACGAGGCCTCGCGTGTCCTGAGGGCCAGATCTTCTGGGTGCTGTGCAGAGGCCACAGCACCCATTCTGAAAGGCAGCCAGCCTCCCGCACCGCCAGTGCTGCCCCTGAAGCCGCAGAACTGGAGCATTCAGCTGCCAATGACAGCACATTTCTGCCAGTGCGTGGCATGTGGGGGAGGGGCTCCGGAGGCAGACCAGCCTGCTTCTGCCCTTTCTAAGATGGTGGCCACTGGCACATCCGGCTCCTCGCCTCTTTATGTGCAAAAGCATCCTGCTTCCAAATGGATTGAGGTGAGGGGAGTGATTGAAAACCTAATTTTCCAGATATTTCAGCGGTGAGACCCCATTAAGAACGGGCCTCACACGCCGGTGTGCGGAAGCGGCCAACTCAAAGGGTCCCGGATGTGGCCTCCAGTGCAGAAGCTAAGGCTTGTATGTGTCTTTAATGTGTCCTGTACGTGTTCTTTATGGGGTTTCTGCAGCCAGTGTGAAAACACCCCTAGTCTTTAATGATGGTTTCCATCACCTTACATCAGTGGTTCTCAACCTTCCTAATGCCGCGACCCCTTAATGGAGACCCCCAACCACAGGGGCGGAGCAGCTGGGAGGTGGGAGGGAAGGGCAGCAGGAGACTCGTTGCGACCCCTCTGAAAGGGTAATTCGACCCCCAGGTTGAGAACCACTGCCTTACATGGAACCGATGTTAAGCTAACTGGTCTGTATTTGCCTGGATCACCCCTGGATCCTTTTTTGAAGATTGGTGTTACATTTGCTACCCTCTAGTCCTCAGGTACAGAGCCTGATGTTAAGGAAAGATTATTATATATGTGAATCATACGACTGATAGTCAAGTATGCTATGGGATATACCGTTTGATGGTGTTTCAGGAAGTGCCCTTTGGTTAGACTGTACCCTAGAATTTTGTCACTGCACTGGCTGGGGAAACCCTTCCTGAAGGGATAAGACAAGGAGCCTGCATGAAGCTTGCAAAAACTGCTGTCAGAACTGCATATCAAAACCACAATCATATTAGAATTTATCATTAGAGATGTGCACGAATATTCATAACATTTAAAATTTATATGATTTCCTCCAAATTCAGACATTCAAATTTGGATTGAATGTTGGCACATTTGAAGACTGGCATTCGAATTTGAGTTGAATGCTTCAGAACATTCATGCGAAGCTTCGTTACATTCGTGAACCTGGGAGGTGCGAAAGTGGCTGCCCCAGTCATACCTGCAATTGATCCAGAACGGATTCGAAGTAGATTGAGAGTGGATTCAAGGTGAATTCAGGGCAGAGTTGATGTGTTCAGAGTGGATACATAGGGGATAAGTATCGGATGCACAGGGGATGCATTTTGTATTGAACATTTCGTATTGTATGCAATTCGTATTGAACATTCATATCAAATTTGTATCAAACTTTGTATTGAATTCAAATCCTACCACATTTGAAAAGGATCTATTCAAATTAATACTTTTTTTTTTTGCATTCAATTCGATACGAATTGAACCCCCAAAATTATTTGTGCACATCCCTGGTTAAGTTACAAAATAAATAATTATCAGCCATCATAATTCAGGGCACATGCTCCTACTCATGTATGCAAAACGTATGACAGACATCATCAACTTTTAAGTCATCAGGTTCTGCTTACAAACAGTTCCATATCAGATACAAATCATCTGGTCAAAAAGAAATGCCTTCATAAGGATTCCTCCTCCTGCGTTTTCTAACTTTTCCAGAGTCTCTCATTGTTCAAGGTACGGTGCTGGCCTTCAAGGATGACACCCTGTATGTAACAGAGATATATCATAACTCATCGAGGGTCTCTGAAAATTCATTTGGATCTGCCACCAGCTATCAATTTAGACAAGAAGTGTATCTGATGCTACTTAATTAGAGTGGACGAAAGCACAGAAACAGTCCATTGTCTGGAGTCTTTGCAAATCAGTGACGGGGGGAATCGAAGTCCTGTGTTTTGAAGCATTTAGAGATCACTTAATCCTGAACTAACAGCATAAAGTTTGACAAAGAACACTGGTTCTTCAGTAAATAAGCAAATCTTGTAATCTTAGCAGTATATGTTATGTCAAACACATGATCTGCAGGTGTACTGGAAAATGCTTAATCCTTTACCACGGTATGTTGATGGGATAAGGCCATGTTTACAGAAATGGAACACAACCAATTTTTAGACTTTCCAAGATTTCTATCAATCATTACTAAAGGATTATCAGATTTCTTAAAGTAAAACATTATTTTGGCATAGACAGAGCTTTCCCCAGATAGTTAAATTGTATCCCTGCTGAAGATGTGTTTGAATCCTAATACTGCCTGTGGACATCAAAGAAGTTTGTTTTTTAAATTTTATTTTAATAATACAACTCTTATCTTGGCTACAGTAAGTAAAAGCATAGTTTTATGCATAAGCAAAAGCATATCTTCAAGATGCATATGTACTTACTTCTTCCATTAACTGCTTGAGAATATCTTAAGTTTTCTTCATTCCCTATTAGGAGAGATTGTCAATTAAGAATCTTTGCCATGATTCTATTAAAGATAGGTGTGTTTTTTAAAAAAGATTATCCTGTTAAAAGTTGCCTGCAATTTGACCTGTAACAAAGTGCTTTTTATATTTTTCTGTCCTCTGTCTTTCTTATGACATATTTATGATTTTCAAAGGAGTAATTATTCTTCAACCAAAATTGTAACAGGCATGAATCTGGGGTCAAAATATGGGGTAGTTTTGAAAAAAAAAAGGCTTCCCAAAATGAAAAATAAGGTGTTTTCCCAGTCTGACCTCACATTTGTTTGAATTGAAAGAAGATTCCTTCTTCTGTAGCTATGTCCCATAAATGATTATTCTGATTTTTTAAGGGCAGAGCACTGGATTTTCTCCAGTTTTGAACTATTTGGAATTTTGCCATCCCTAGCATGTCACTTAATATTTTGTTCAGGTGTTTTTACTTCGCCATCTGAATAAATGGAGTCAGAGTCTTAGTGAAAATTTTATGTCTTCTTTCATGATATTTTTAAATTTCCAATTGTTTGTTTACAGGCCATCACATAGGAGAGTATGTTCCCTTTTCTTCTAAACAGTTCCAGAAGGTGGGAGGAATACTTCTGTTTGTGTGTGTAAGTGGAACTTCAAAGGTGTTCTATTTTTAGATCCCATTTATTCCAGACTCCAAATGCTAAATTATTATTTCATTGTTTGAAATATGTGTCTTTGTGGCTAATTTCGTTGCAGCTGGGCTGTATTTCTAAATAATTGTTCATGGTGCTCTACTTGTAAGGTATTGTATTAGCCTTCTATTGTTTGTCTGTATAGAAATATATTTGGTGGTTCTAATTGAGAAGATAACCAAAAATTAAATTATACTTACAAATGAAAACATTAAAACAATAAACCAGAACCTTAGAATAACAATGGGTCCTTTCCCACTGTCACTAGAAGTACCCATTAAGTACCTATTAATGGGTACAAAAATGCCATTAAATACCCATTAATGGGTACTTAATGGGTACTTCTAGTGACAGTGGAAAAAAACACCCAATGTCTGCAATTAATAGCTTTTAGAGAGAAATGCTCTGTTTAGGTGTACTTACAGGGGAGCCAGATGTTCTATTTAGCAGCGCACTTACAGGAAGTGCAGGATCCTGAAATGGATATTTACCACTGGGGAAAATTTGTCACAAATAGCCTTCATTAACCATTCACTCAGGTAGAGGTGCAGCCCTCAGCTCTTCAGCAAACAGCAAGGATCAGTATAGCAATTCAACAAAAAATACCAAGCCCAACACAAGGTGTTAACTCTGACTTACAAGGCCCTAAATGACTTGGGCCCAAATATCTAAAGAAATGCCTTCTCCCATACCTACCTGCCCATGCCTTATGATCTGGAGGTGAGGCCTTCCTGGTTGTCCTACTACCCTCAATAGTGAAATTGTGTGTGGGGGGGGGCTTGATAAGGGCCTTTTTGGTAAGGGCTCCCAGGTTATGGAATAGTCTTCACCTCGAGGTGCATCACGCCCCTTCTCTGTACATATTCAGGAAGGCAGTGAAGATGCACTTCTTTCCCCTGGCCTCACACACACAATAGATACTATTATTTTAATATTTGGCATACTCTTTTAAATAGGTTGGATCTTTTAACTGTTTTATGTATATTGTTTTTAATATATATTGGATGTAATTTTGGATATAATTCAATATTTATTGGATGTAATTTTAATAGATATATATTGGATGTAATATTGTTACCCACCCTGAGACCTTCAGGTATATGGCGAGATAAACAAACAAACAAACAAACAAGCACCATGATAAAAGGTCTCCAGATAAAAGGGAAGTTGCCAGGGTTACCCTTGCCATTCTGACTTCTGGCACCATTATCTTTTAACTTCTCAAACACATCTAGCATGTCCTTCTAGAACACAGGAGGTATCCTGATGGCATGCCCCCCATGTTCATGACTAATAAAGGTTGCTTTCAGCAGCAGCACGCCATACTGCACTGCCAAAATGTGCACACGCATGCACGCACGCACGCATGCACACACACAGCCCTATATTCTTCGCCCTCAGAAATGTGGAGGTGCAAGCTGTGGTGTGACTGATATGGATCAGTGTCATTGGTGCGTATGGTGCCGATCCAACCCAAGCTTTCCTGAGGTTCAAATCAGTGGGGCAGGCTATTCCAGGCCCACTTGTTCAAATTACAGTCAGGTAAGTTTAGAGAGATATCTACAACTCGTCATTGGGAAGAAGGGTAATTGAATGGAACCCTTAGTGTAACCCAATTATATTATTATTCATTCATTTTATTTATTGGACTTATATGGCACAGATTTAATAAAGACTCCATGCAGTTTTCATATTAAAAGGATAAAACTATTTCACATTTGCCTTGGTGGCACAGCCAGGGGGTGCTCCCACATGAAACATCTGTACTGCACACAGCCACTTCTGTCCCAGATGTGGCTCCGTGCGTGCTCCGTAGCTACGCTAGCTGCCAGCTAATGCACACTGGCATGGCTCCATTCATGTTTCTTCTGGGTGATTGGAGCATGAGGCAGGGCAGCACAGCTGTGGTTGTGCACTGCATCCCCCAGTCACCATGGGAATGGTGCCACACATGCCCATTGTTATCAATACAGTTGCATTTACCTGGAACTGAGTGAAGCCCAGGGTAAGTTTTGGATGCATCAGGTGTCACATAGTGGGGATGCCCAATACATCCCAGAAGCTCACTGCCAATCCCGCCTAATAAAGGTGCCAAAAAGCTCTTAGATTTACAATATATGAATGAACAAAACTAATGATAACTGATGACAGTCGCCCCCTCAATCATTACCAAAGGCAATGTTAACAGTGTTCACAGTGAAGGAATTTAGAACATAAAAGGAGTCCTGTTAGATCAGGCCACAGCCGTTCTAGTCCATCATCCTGTTTTGCACAGTAGCCCACCAATAGCTTCTGGGCATTTTCAAGCAGAAGACAAAGGCAAAACCTTCACCTGCTCTCAACTTCCTGCCGTATGATGGAATTCTCCACTTACAAAAGATGGTGCATGTCTCCTGTGTCCTGGAGTACTGCTAAAATGCATTACTCAGAAGCTCTAAGGCTAGGAACTTTTGTTCCTACTCCTCAGATGCATCAGAGCCTGGCCTCAAAACCTGTTCATGCTCTAGGCTCATGGTCTGGTCTGGACCAGCATTGGTGTACAGATGGCACCAATCCAATCCATGTCTTTCCATGGTCAAAATCAGCAGGCCTGGCTATTCCATTCATTTCAATCATGGGAAATTCAGTGCAGAAAGGCCCATAGTGACTCAGTCTGAACATGAACTTGTTTCTAACCCTCCAGTCACTTAGCACCTCTTGAGACTGGAATAGCATGTTATTGGAGTCACTGGAACAGCTGTGAGTGGAGACACACAAGTGATGTACTGGTGATGACTCATCCCATACCAATGGATGATCACTCCTAGCAGCTTCCTATAAATGTCAAAGAGTACTGGAGAGGAGAAATGGGCACTAAGGAATTCCACATATAAGTTCCCAAGATAAGGCAACATTTGTTACCGAGTGTCACTTAAATTATTTCAGATTAAATGTGTACATCCAGACATTGAATATTAGCCTTTCTGTGCTAAGAATGCAAATAACATTTTCTCAGAGATTCAATGAAAATAGCTCTGCACGCTCCCACATGTATAATAATATTTGTTTTTATTTCATTTAATCTTTAAAAAAGAAAGAAAATCCCAGAACAGAGGGAAAATCCATGAATGATTTTTTTTTTTGCTGGCTTAAAGGTGACTTTCAGTTTTATGCTGATTTTACTCTGGACATGTTTGGAGGTCCATTCGGTGAAATAAAATTGCTTTGCCATTATTTTTAGTTAGAGAAATATGACAGCTAGAATTTTTATGTTAATTAATCTTTGTTATTATTGTGTGACTGAGAATCATAAATTTCCTTGCAATCCTGCATTAATACATTCTATAAATTACTATAATTTCTCCTGTTCCCTGCTATGACTTGGAAATAGTTAACTCTGCATGGTTGCTTATTTGTTTACTCAAATGCCTTACAAAGTGCTGATTTCAAGAGAAACACTGTTTCTGCAACAATTGCCCTTTTTTTTTTAAAGATAAAACACAGCAGTTGAATGCTTCTGCCAACTTATACTGTTCTTGTTAGTTTGATTTTGACTGTATTAATGGTATTGCATTAGTGCTATTTTAAAAGGTTAAACATAACCGTTCCCCACTAGATGAAAAGCCTTTGTGGACCGAACCTACAACCACCAGGCATTATGTACCATTTTGGTATCCATTCTGGCATGCACATTTGCAATTTATTTTCTTCGTCAAGTATTATTAACTGAAAAATATGAATCCTGTTATTTTCTAAATAACCTAATGCAACATTTTAGTGTGAAAACTGGAGTTTGGAAGAGTTTCCTTTCTGCGATCACAGATTCTGAAATTCTTAGCTATGGTAGCCAAATATGGTAGTTCAATGTGGGTTCACTACTAAAATCATCTCTGACTGTTCATTGGAAGGACAAATACCAAAGCTGAAGCTGAAGTTCTTTTGCCACATAAAACAAGACTCATTGGAAAAGACCAAATGCTGGGGAAAATTGCCAGCAAGTGGAGAAGGGGATGGCAGATGATGAGATGGATAGATGATGTTATGGAAGCAACAAATGAGCTTGGGAAAACTTTGGGAGATGATAGAGCACATGACAGAGGGCTTGCACTGGTGTGTGTATATGTTGACTGTGGAGTTGTGGATATTCTGCATTCTTCCAGCACACACACTGCACCCTGAAAATGCAGGGATGTGCTATCCCTGGCACCTCTGTATGCTGTCATGGCAGCATAAAAGTGAGACTGCAGCCAGTCTATGGCCTTTTCTGTGCTGGGCCTTTTTCCAGATTATATCCTGGGGCAGGGACTTGCCATCTATATCTTAGTGCAGACTACAGGAGGCCATGGGTGGGGTTTGCCATACCCTCCACCAGGATGTGGATGGCAGGTCCTTCTTCTGAGATATAATCCAAAATAAGGCCCAGTGCAGAAAGGGTTCCTCTACACCAGAGGAACATGGATGACAATTTATTTAGCAGACTGGAATCACCAGCTGTGTTAGTGTGTGGTGATATAAGCATCTGCATCTAAATAAAAAAATTACCATATTGTCAATTATCTCATCAAGTTTTGCTGAGGACAAAGTAAAGTAGGTCTGGATTTTCTGTCTCAAGGACCAAAAGACAGAGAATCATCAGGCAAAAGTGATGTCAGGCACTGTTAATTTCCTTTAATTACTTTTGTTTGATCCTTTAATCATTCCATAAGCAAAGATCAGCTGTTTTACTTACAGTAAGGATAAAGTAAGATATTTTCTATTGTTACACTTCATTGCTATAAATTTCCCCAACAAATCTTACACAGTTGGTTTTTAAAAAGCAATTTCTTTATGCCTTCTGAAGATTAAAGTTCCTGAGACTTTTCTCCCTCTCCAATATTGTCAGGCCATTCCCCCTCTATTTAGGCATTACTGCTGTTGTGAATGGCACTTTGGCTAAGATCCAAGTTCACTTTTTACAAGAACAACTTTCATTCCCCCCCCTTTAAAAAAATTAATAAATATTTTTAAATAATCATTTTTCATTTCTAATTTAGCTCTCAGCACAAAATGAAGGTTTTGAGCTCCAGGGTGGGTGTCAGGAAAGGGATAATGTTTGTGGCAGAGTCGTATACAAGGCAAAGAAATAGCTTTTGTGGGGTGATTAAATGCTGAAGTGAAGCTGAGGTGTTTGATAACCACAGAAGCCATTTATTGTGTGTATACTCCAGTGCCATGAACATCATTTCTATTATACAACAAGACAAAGGAATATTCAACAAACCATAACGAGGAAAGAATGAAATTTCCCCCCCTTTCCCCCCTTTTTTCCTTCCTCCCCCCTCCAGAACAACCTGATAGAACTTTTAAAGTTCTGAGCTTCTGCTCTCTCAAGATTACTTCACTATTCATGTCCCATTAAGGGTGGAGCTTAAGCCAATCAAAACACAAGTGGCCTCTATGGGAAATGAAAATGCGGGCTGTGAGGGAGCTTATCACTCGGGGTGTCAATATGTATGTTCTGAAAAGGTAATGTTGATTTCCTCCCTACCAGGCTGTGATGAGTTGGGGGAAAGTCTTCTCTGGCTGTATAATGTGCAGTAACTGTTCCTCTTTGATAGAGGAAGACACCAAACTCATAACATCTGGAGTGGGAGACTTCCGATATCAGAGCACAGTGCTTATTTTGTTACACATTACTGCTCAAAAGAATCACACTAGTCTCCTTAATTATAGGAGCATTTCTAATTTTGCTTTAAAATAATGAGGAACACATTCAGGAGGGAAGAAAAGGTGGATTTCTAGTTACCTGAGAGAAACGTATTTTGTCATGAATTCACAATGACATGTGGCAGTGTCTGTGTGTGTGTGTGTGTGTGTGTGTATACGCATGTGCATTTGTACTCCTATAACTGCATGTGGTACTGTTTTGTTTCTACTTTTTGAACACCAAATTTCCTAACAATTGTCTCAATTGGCAGAGATGTGTGTTTATCAATTTCCCTGTATCTTCCTCTCTCCAGATTTCCTATCTTTCATGCAGTGCAATTGTCAGAACAGTATTGGTTCCTGCCTCAATTATAGTGAGGGACAGGCTATTGTAAGTATTTGCAGAAGAAGGCCATTTTTGTAGTGTGCACTAACCTGATAAAGGCAACTCGGCCTACAATGGGCAAGGCCAACACAGTCCCACTCCAAGGGCTGTCTACACTGTAGATGGACCAAGCACACTCCACCTCCCAATAATGCGAGCACCAATCTCCTCCCAAAATAGCCTGGGATCATCCAAATGCGCAGTCTCGGCTCACTAAGCAATGTGTGCTGGGACCCCAAACCATGCCCAGACTTGTTTTTTCCGGTAACAAATTTGGTCCTGGTCTGGCACGGAAACCGGACCAAATCTAAAATGCATGAGGACATCCCTTGCTGAGCCCGGTTTTGGTGCCAGGCCAAACACGCATGGGGACACACCCTAAGAGGCCCTTTCTGCACTGAGCCTGATTGCTGATTATATCCTGGAATAAGGCCCTGCAATCCACATGCTGGTACAGACTATGGCAAACCCCACCAACATGTGGATGATAGACCCCTATTCCAAGATATAATCCAGAATAAGGGCCAGTGTCTCTCTTTCTTTCAGATAACCACATATGCCAACAAAAACACTCAGGAAGATTTACATGGTAATAAAACACTGGAATTATCAAACTATTCTCAAAAATAATATTTCAAAAAGTCGGTGCATTTTTGAAATGAGGGTAGTAGCAGTGAGGAGTGAGGCGGGAAATTTGGATTGGAGCTTGGGATGCACCAGCCCAAAGTCCCATCTTCTGGCCATGCTATCTCTCAAAGGTCAAACTGTGCTAATGCCTAGAAAATAAGAATACTTTCTTGCCCCTTGGTGAAGTGCAACCTAAGTGGAAACCTTTTGGAGTGTTTCATTTTCTTTCTTCCCCAGTAACTACTTCCATTAACAAAAAAAGTAAAAATGTACATCGTCTTCAGATGACATCCAATGTTGGGGTAATTGGTGGTCAAAAATGTATTCTAATTCCACTTCAAACAAATGAGCTGAAATATTTGTGTGGAATAACCTTTACAAAGATGAAATGACGGTGTTGAGACCAGCCAACACCCTGCTGCCAGATTTAATGGGCTTGCATGGGTGGAGGTGGCCCTTCAGTGGATGGCTTTGAAATTCCTAGCAGTCTGCACAAGGGTATAGAGCAATGCATCATTGTTAGCTTCATTAACTTCAGTGGTTCCTATCTTGCAATTTCTTTGTCTCTGAGAGAAGGATTCTACAAATGTGCATCTCTGTAATACACAAATGGGACTGTATATTATGCTACATTTCTGAAACTGATCATCTGTTTTCTTCAAATCAGCGTATATACTTGATTCTGTTTTCATAGTCATATACATCCTCCATAATTCAAAGTCAGGGTAACTAGTTTCTAGAAAATGAGTTTGTGCTAAAAAATAATAAATAATAATCCATTTGTGCTCAGATGATAACTGTGGAAGTGGCATTCTTCCTTTTGAGATGCTGCTGGTCCGAGTCTTCCTATGAGCATTTGTCTTGCTAGTTATTGAAGTACCATGATTTTTAATGCTGAGGAAATGTCTTAGTATAAACTAGGAGGCAGTTGAGCAATCAAGCACAAAAATGATTTCCTGTACAAACAGAAGAGTGGCTAACCAGAAACTATGTAGTTGATACCTTTCTAAATTCAAATTAAACTTATAAAATTTACAGAGCAACTGACATCAATGAAAATGAGCAGTAATTTGAAACTTTCCTCCCTAAAACTCCTAGTTTTGATTGTTCTCTGAATACCCTCAGAGATAATGCACTGCTAGAGAGATAGAAGGGAATGTGCCTTCCCGAACCTCCATTGTCTCCAGTGCTCAGCTATAGTTCTAAACAGAGAGATGTTTCTCAATTCATCTGTGTGCAGACATTTGACTTGACCTGACGAGAAGTGCTACCCAGGTAGCAAGCTGGCCTCTTCTGCAGTGGTCTTCGTCTCAAAGTGGAATATTCCTTTGTTCTCTTTGGCTGTGGTCACAGCTTCAGTTTAAACCTTCTTTAATCAATCTTCAGGTCTTCCTCACATCCTTTTATTTCTACCCATTTTATCCGTGGAGGGTGGAACGTCCACAAATAAAATGGATAGAAATGAAAAGGTGTGGGCGGTCAGACCTGAAGGTAGACTGCAGAAGGTACAAAGTGAAGGTGTGACCATGGCCTTTGATATGTTTTAAAATAGGCAACAATGAAATTAAAGGGGAGATTTGCTGTTGTTGGGTATCACTGAGTTGTGGCTGACTCCTGGTTGACAGCAAGGGCACCTCCAGGCAGTTTTCTTGACAGTGATTTGGCATTGCCTACTCCTTGAGATAGGCTGTGGATTGAACTGAAAACTCTCTGCTTTCCATGCAGTTTGACCTACCATTGAGCTACAACCACTCCCAAATGGAAAGTTAGGAATACAGTAACAGAAGATTTATGAAAGTTCAGACAGTTTTATGATAGTAAAAGGAATGTGCCTGCATGACCAAAGAGTCACATGTGTTTATATGCCCATCTTTCATGCAGAGAAGGGGATTGTGGAGCAGTCTGCTCTCCTGCAGTTCCGTGACAGTGCTGCTTCCCTGCTGTGTCAGATCAGGTGTCATGCAGTGCCTGTCATTGGCAGTGCTGCTGAGCAATTAGCTGAACTGGCCAGCTTGACATGAAGTATGGCTGCCTTTATGAGCACAGATTACACCACACAGCTGTATAATGCACAGCATGACATGGAATCACAGAAGTATTAGACCTGTTGCTTTTGTAGCAGGGTGCTTGTCTCTTCTAGTCGATCTGTGATCAAGGCCATAGATTATATCGAATAAGGTTGCAAGTGTTCTCCTTTGCAGAGGGCACTTTTCTGTTTTGAACTATTCCCTTTAGACTAAGCATTTACAATATAAAGATATTAATTGGGGGGTGGGGGAATAGAGGATGCACATCAAGTTAAATGTTCAAATCTGCTTTGGAAGAAGAAGAAGAAGAAGAAGAAGAAGTTGGCTTTTCTACCCCACTTTTCTACCCATTTAAGGAGACTCAAAGCAGCTGACAAATCTTTTCTATTCTTCTCCCCACAACAGATACCCTGTGAGGTGGGTGGGGCTGTGACTAGCCCAACACTACCCAGCTGGCTTCATGGGGGAGGGTGGGTATTCCCAGATAAGAGTCTGGCTCCCTAACCACTAGACCATACTTCATTCACTTTTGACCTCTAAATGTTCCCACAGTTTTTTTCACATTTCTAACACAATTTAGGTTGTGAAGAATTAACCTTGAAATTTAAAACTGTGGTCTTACACCCATTATAAAACATCTTAAACCAATTTTCTCTACTTAGGGTACAGTATTGGGAGTAAATGTTGAATGTGGAGTAATTTCCATATTCTGTAGTTTATAGATGAATCAACAGCAGAAAACCCAACTACCACTAGACTCCACTTACTTTAATATCTTTCATTCCATTCTATATGTCGCTCCCAAAAAATGTAGAGTTCTAGATCTATCAGCATATCCTTCTCCAAATTCTTCTAAAAGGCATGTATTGTGTTTGTGACTGATTTGTGTATCTCTGCTGATGTAACATAATTTTTGAAATCTTACTAATTTCTTTACAGAATAATCCCCATATACGCACACTCAGAAATGGACAGGGACAAACTCCCAAAGAAGGGTAATCCCATTATACTGAGTATTGTAACCTACAATGAGATGCTTAGTTATATAGGGTGAGATAGAAATACAAGTAAATTTAAAAAATAAAAACCAATCTGTGCAAAATTATTCACTCAAGCCTGGTTGTTGGAGAAATAATCTCTGAAAAAATGGTGGTGGGTCTTACATCATAAGAAGGGAGCAATGTAATTCTTAGATGTCTACACCATCGCTTAGTGGGGTTAGTTAGACGAACCCTTGTGATACACTGAAATCTACTTGAAGAAGCATAGCGGTGCATGGTTAACTAATTGCCTCTCTCAAATCCCAACATGAAGCTGCATGGGTGGAAAATGAAAAGGGAAGAGAAAGAGGCAATTTAGCATTCTTAGCTAAGTGTGGTCTGTTATCCAGGCTTCCGCAGATGAAGCTTGCTTGCTATTGGCAACCCAATTAGAATACAAGCTGAGGGTGGGGTTCAACTTGTCCCTAATCATTATTGACTGCACAAGTGTAAGCATTCTTCTGTATTTCGATCAGGGTTAAAGTATTTAGGACTAAGGTGCTGGTAGCTCAATAACAAGACTTGTGCAAGTGGCAATTTACATGGACAAGTCCGTCGGACCATGGTTTTCTTTGTTTTACTCTCCTCGCGTTTCTTCTTTTATGTCTCACTAGAAATTTGCAGGTGATGAGAGAAACCTTCATTTCTGATAAAAGAATAGGCCAACTTACTGATTGCAGAAAATTACACAAAGTTTTTTTTTTTAATCAAAGTCTCTGTGGTCTGCAGTCTGATTTTCTAGGCCAGATGTCAAATGTTTTCACTGATGTCGATGTTGAAGTAATCAGTAAGCCAATTCCAAGAATGAGTAAGTGAGACTGTAATAACATTTCACTTCAATATTACAAAAGTCTCTCTTTTAATCCCCCCAGCTATGAAGAAAGTAACAGAACCCCTCAGATTCAATATAATTACATAAACCATTACTTTGAAATTTGTAAGACAATTTTATGTGTGGTCAATTGCTATATACATATAGATGGAAGGTCTTGGCAGTATATATGTGTGTGTGTGAAAATACATTTACAAAGTTTTATATTTTTAAACATTTACATTTAATTTAAAACATAATTGCATTTTTAGTATTTAATCTATTTTATGAAGTTTATCTTTGCTTCTACAATATTAAGCAGCAGTTTAAAAGGAGAAAAATTCCTGAGCAGAAAGAGCTCTAGTGTGAAGGTTAAAATGGAGACACAGAAGGATTGATGGATGATGAGCTATTGTGAATCATCTCAGGTAATCATGGAAAGTTTATAGGGCTTTTTAATGGAACAAGCATGTTTTTTGTACTTTTTGTGCAATTGTTCTTAAATATATAATCAGGCTTGCACAAAAGTATCGTCCTTGGCTACTGAGGTGCTGCTGTATTGCTCCTTTGAACTAGCCTGACCAATGCAAAATAATCAAGAAGTGTCCAGATCAGAAAAAATAACTCAAAAGTGACGGGTAGTACTCAGTAGTTTCCAGAAAAGTCTTTTATTCTGCTTCTTCACTATCTGCAGGGGTTGCCAGTTTGCTTGCAGGTTTAGTTCAACTGGAGGTCCTAAAGTGAAGATCCTAAAGCACTGCACTAAGCTCTTTTTGCACTTAACTGTTGATCCCAATTAAAGAATTGCTTAATCCAGATCATGGACCTCTTTATCTGCATATTAATACGGATCAGGGAGGGCCCATCCATGCTGATCCAGTTCCATTTGCACTGAATAGATAGAGGGCCTTAATCTGGATCTTTTGTGAACCCATTTAATCAGGTCCAGAAGCGGACCAAAGGCCTTGTTCTGAAACATAGGAGGCATACAGACAGCACGTCTTCGTATTCTGGAATTACCAAGGAATGCTTTTTCAGAGCAAGCCATAAAGTACCACCAAAAAGCACCTTCCCTGATTCCAAGGCATGGAGGGTGTTGTAAAGGTCTTGCACCTTTCACAATCACAAGGAAATGTGGGCTGAATTAGCACTATCAGTGAAGATGGCACTGATCCAGCCCATACCTCAATCCAATCTGAATCTAAGAGTGTATCCACATGACATCTGGGCATACAGATGTGAGAAGGAAAAATGCTTCTGAGCCCATGTAGCCCCTGATCTTTCCTAACTTATAACTGTGAAAACCTGAGGCCTCTTTGCACTACAGTGAAAATGCTGTAGGGCGCTTTGGCCTGAACGCGTCTAAGACAGTTTTCCATCAGCACAGGCAGGTAAAGGATGCGTTGCAAATGCGTCTTTTACCTACCTACATGTGGATGGAAAACTGTCTTAGACATGTTTGGGCTACATGGCTGTCCCGGGACTCACAAGTCCTGCCCCCCGTCTCACCCCATTGGCTCCTGTGGAGTCAGGGGTGGAGAGCCCTTGCGCTTCCCTTCCCTGGGTTCACACAAAGTGTAGGGGCCCAGATTGGGCGCCTGCAGCTAGCGGGAACCCACCCACCCTGGGGCCATGCCCATGTGCCGGCTCCTTACCTGGCGGTCGCAGGGTCACTACTGTTGCAATCGGGCCGCCCATGCTTTGCGCTTGTGCGTGGGGTGGTCCCTGATTGGCCAGGTGTGTGCCTGGCCAATCAGGAACCGCCCCACGCACAGGGGCAAAGCACAGGTGGCCCAATCGCGACAGTAGCAACTCTGCAACAACCAGGTAAGGAGTGGGTGCACGGGCATGGCCCTGGGATGGGTGGGGATGGGGTTCCCACTAGCTGCAGGGGCTTGATCTGAGCCCCTGAACCATGTGCGAACCCAGGGAAGGGAGGCACAAGGGCTCTCCATCCCTGGCTCCCCACCACAGGAGGCAATGGGAGGGAGGCTGGGGGAGGCCAGGGGAGGGGCCCAGCTGTCACAGAGGGAGAGTGTGTGAACACTTTCTCTCTGGTATGGCTGGGAATGCGTTGGGATGCACCAAACATGCCAGGATGGTTTCAGAGCACTTCTTTGTGTTCTGAAACCGGAACACGTGGAGTGCACTCTGTGATGGACTGAGGCATTTCCAAAGGGACCTGCCAGCCCACAGGAGTGAATGCTCTGTCCCCACATGTCCTCCATGCATTCTAAACCCCCTTGTGTGAATAGGCCACTGGTTGGAGCAGTTGACTCCTGGCACTGTTTGGATACATGCATCATCCAGAAGTCAATTGGGTAAAAAATAAGTGGCCAAAACTGCTGCTGCAAACTGAAAATGTAGCAGACTTCTGGCTGTACCTCTAGTCTGTAGTGTTTGGAGTTCTTGCAAGTGGCATTACAAATATAAGAATGTTTCTAAGGCACAATGACCCAGATCTTGAACTTAGGAGGATGTAGCCAACTCTGGTGCTGATGTGATTCAAAACAAACACTTAAAGACCTCCAGGTTAGAGAAAGCAAAGCATTTTGGATTTAGGTACCATGAACTCCTTTCTCCCCTGCTAAGCATATTTTACTAAATCTGGCTTCTGTCTCTCAGGCCATGTTTTCACGGCAACCTTATTTCGCTTTCCCTAAACCGAGATAACAGAACTGGATGCAAACGCGAATTTGCCTGTTCCCATTACTTTCATCTTAATCGCGTTCAATCTGGATTCTGAGGACGTACGTGACTCAAGGGGGGACTCCAGTGGCTACTTTTTAAAAGCCGTTTTCCCTCTTCCTCCTGGCGTGAACGTACCACCCATATCAGACCCCTTCACGGAGCCTAGCTGGGGGGCTGCCTTGCCTGGATGGAGGAAAAACAGCACCAGGCAGGCAGCGATTCTTTCCCCTCCTCTCCCGATTGCTCAGGGCGCATAAGTCAAGCCCCTAAATTCGTCACAGCTAAACATTCACACATCTCTCCAAACGGCAGTTGCTTTTGTTTCTTCTTTTTAGAAGGTCAGCACTTTCAATAGCAAGATGGTTATCAGGTGTGAATTGCTTGTTTGCTGCAGTGGATTGCTTGGATTGCTATTCGGGCTGCTGCTGCTTTTACAGCTTGCTTTGGAAGCAAGCTATTGGGGGACAGAAACTCTCATCCCTTAACACGGAAGGGTTCCCACAGTAAAAAAATGTAAAACGTTTCAAGTGTACAAACCGGAGTGAGACCTGTTGAAATCAGGATTGAGATTCATCATGCTTTGGGGTGCTTTAACACGGGGAAATCGTGTTAAGCCAAACTGCCGTCTGGACTCCGAGGATTCAAAACATTTTGAATCCGAGATAAGGTTGCCATGAAGACACGGCCTCACAGTGTCACCATGCAACTGTGCACAGCTTGCTCCCCCTTTCAGAAACAAAAAAGCAACCCCCAAAACTCAAGAGTCAGTGCTACTCATGTCAATAAGATAACCTTCCTATTCAGGAGAGACCTAACATGCCAGTTGCATCCCCGTCTTATTCAATGCATTTTGTGATGGGAAATGGATCTTTGGGAAGCAATACCAGTGGTTGAAACATGCCACCTTTGGATGCGGTTCAATTTCTGTGTCTTACAGTTTTCCTCATAATAGTACAGCATATAGTCATGAGAAAAAAGCGAATGTGAGAGAGAACTTTTTGTATAATTGTGACTGCGCATGTGCACCATTAACATAACAGGTCACAAAAGCATGATAATGTTCCACTGTGCTGGGCGGAGAGGCAGTAGGATACCTCTGTGAGCCAGTCTGGTCTGGTGGTTAGGGAGCTGGACTCTCATCTGGGATTAGCGGGTTCAATTCTGCCCTCACCCATGAAGCCAGCTGGGTGACCTTGGGCTAGTCACAGCTCTCTTCTGAGCTCTCATAGCCCCACCTACCTCACAGGGTGTCTGTTGTGGGGAGAAGAATAGAAAAGCTTTGTCAGCTGCTTTGAGTTCCCTTAAATGGGTGAGAAAAGGGGGTAGAAAAGCCAACTCTTCTTCTCCTCCTCCTCCTCCTCTCAAGGCCATTTGTAGGACCCAAGAACAGGTGAAGGCTTTGCCATTTTCTTCTGCTTGGAATATCCAGAGCAATTGGTGGGCCACCATATGAAACAATGCTAGACTAGAAGGGCTGTAGCCTGATCTAGCAGGGCTCCCCTTATGTTCTTATATGAGTGCCAGAAAGTGCCATTAGAATGGCGTGAAGCTTGTTAGAGTTTCCACATTGTGATGTTTTGCTGGTTGGCACAGCTACTAGCATCCCGGAGGTTTTTCACCATAACCTAAGACTGATTTTGCACTGGCCAGTATACCAGACTTTCAAATTTACTCAGAGCTTCCCTTTCACATGCTAGTGCAGTCTAATGAATGCCCTTCTAGGTGCCTCCCTTAGACCACACCAATGTGCAAAAGGGAAGCTCCCAGTACATTTACTGGTCCGTTATACTAGCCAGTGAAGAAACACTCTATGATACTGCAGAAGAGTTTTGTTTGTGGAGAAATGCTTGTCTCTGTTGACATTTTCTGGGAGAAAAAGACAATTTTATTCTAGTAATGTCAGCTCTGCATGTGTGTTACTTCAATAAACAGCCAAATTATTAAGGCAACCCAGAGAAGAGTAGGACTATTCTGAAACAGAAAGCAAAGAGTGAAACTGGCAACTAAGAGTTAATGGGCGAAAGGCTGCATTTGGATCTTTGCTGAAATATCATTCCATTTTGATTGATGGCATTTCACAGTTTATCATCAGGATCCTATCTATAAAGTATGTGGGGGATATAATGAACTCCTCCACAGGTTGTGGGAAAGATGGATGAGATAGGGATTTAAAACACTTTCCCCAGGAGAACTTGTAGTTACTTAATTAATAATGGCATATACAAACCCAGATGATATGTAGGTAAAGGGCACAGTGATACAAACCTCACTGCAAATGATAGCTGTTTTGCTACTTGTGCTCATCTGAAAAAAATAGAGGTGGTTTTGCTTTAAAATCACTGCCACAGACCACACGGAGAAGCAGCAGCATGGGTAGCTCTAAACTCCTCACAATGTGCATCTGTTTACTCCAAATCTGGGAAATTCCAAAGGGTGCCATTTTCATGGCATTGGGGGGGGGGGGGAATCCAAAAATGGATTGTTCTACAGCTGTTTTATTTTCATATCTCAGGTATCACCTGTGTTCTCATGATTCACACAGAAAGGTAGGATTCATCTGTTAGAACGAGGCAACATTTTTGTTCATTATAGAAAAGGGGCATTTTGGCTAAGCCTAATATAGACTGTAGAATAAATCTGTGCACATAAAATCCTTAGCCTTCTTGCACCTGTGTGGCTTCTGGGCATGCCAACATACTCCAAATAAGGTTTGCAGGCTCAAGAGGAAGAGAGGAGTTAGGTAGGCCTGTGGTCCACAGTTCAATGAAACATAAAATGTAAAAGTTATAATGACTACAAAGAAACATTGAGCCTTTTCACAGTTAATCTCCCAGGAAAGTTAAGATCAGGTATGGAGTCCAGCATTCCCATCCCAAACGTATCTGAAACATACCTTGCAGCCAGGTAAGTGTACATACTGCCATTGGACAGCATCCTCTTGCTGCCACACTGGCCATATGTGGCTGACTGTTGCTATGGCAATGAGGTGATACGGAGCATGACTGTGCAGCTGCAGGTGCCCCGCCTTGCCCCCATGCAGCTTTTACACAGACGTAAGTGCAAATGCTGTGACTGGGGCCGCACTAGCAGTATCTAAGGAAGATGGGGCTGTTCTGGCATGTGGTGACCCGCTCTGAGATGGAAAAGGCTCTGCAGTGTGTGGATGCTCTGAGACAGAGTTTCCCTGGACCTTCTCGTAAAACCACCCTAATCATTCTATCTAAATGTTATCATCATCATCATCATTATTATTAAAAATTAAATCATAAGAAACAACAGCCCTTTCTGCACTCCGTCTTATTACAGATTATATCCCAGAATTACACCCTGCATAGTCAGCACTGGCATGTAAATAGCAGGGTCCTATTCCAGGATATAGTCCAGAATAAGACCCAGTGCAGAAAGGAGCTGGGTGTTTTATCTGCTGGATTGGATGGTGGGATTTAGGATTGTAAATGTCCAAGGATAGTGTTTGGTATACTTCAGTACTTGTTTTGGCGGCTGAAAACTTTGGTTCCTCTGCATCCCACTCTATTCACCAGGATGTGGCCTAAGAAATGCTTCCATTACTGTTTTATATCTGTGCCTCTGAGACAGCACAGACTGGTATATGGAATCAGGGGTTCAAATCCTGACATAGCTATGAAGCTCACCAGTAGATCTTTAGACAGTCACGCAGTGTTAGCTAAATCTTCCCTAGAGACACCGCATTTAATCAGGGGTGATCTGTTGGGGATCAGCTGCTTCCAGTGGGCTAGGAGAGACTAAAAAAGGGATTGCGAATTCACCCACTTACATATGCTCTTCTCTTTTTGTTCCACCTATTTTCTCTCTTTTTACCTCAAGGTTTTTTTTTAAATCACCTGGGATCACAAGTTGTCCACCCTGTACTATGCAAATACCCCTTTGCTTCTTAATTAACAAGTTTTAAAACCTGAGTATGTGCATTCATCTCTGATAGGCCAGACAACCAAGAAAAGTTTAAAAACTTTGTTGATCAGCAATGCAAATTCTCATTCGCCCCTGCTTTTTTAATTAACTTTTTAATTTTCAAACACAAAGATAGTGTTGATGATGACTGGTAAGCTTGGACTGGAGATGTACTGATCTAATGCTGTTCTTTGGAAATCTGCAGAGAAATGAATCTCAGGGAACAAATGAAATGATAATGGGATTTTGGTTCATCAGGGTACAATTCTGCAAAATAAATGTTCTGTTTCACAGATTGTTTGTTGAGAAGAAGGTGCCTTTTGCTGTAATGAACAAAATGGATTGAAGGCTCAGGCAGCGATAGGAAAAATTATTATCACTAGCATTTTTTTTTAATCAGGACTTTATAGTTAGTCTATGTTGTTTACTGAGAAAAGATTCTTTGATCACTGTGAACATAATTGGCCAGTTAAACTGACCAGATGCAAAGAAGGCCTGGCTTTCTCAGCACCTGGTACTCCCAAAAAGCTCTTTTTTTCCCTTAATCCACAATTATTCCTGCTGCAAAATCCCAGATGTTCTTTGCCTGAAAGCCCTATCTGCATTGGGTGCTATTCCAGATTAGATCCTGGAATAGGGACCTGCCATTTGCTTGCTAATGCATACTATGGCAAGTCCCTATTCTGGGATATAATCTGGAATAAGGCCCAGTACAGAAAGGGCCAACATCACCTCACAGGGCATCAGGTCTCATCAGGAGTCCAGCTGGTACCACACTTGCACAACAGCTCTGATGACCTCCCCAGCCAGTAGAGGTGCAAATGGTTGCCTTCTGGATGCTATCAGGTAAGTTGGTAAGGATGTGGAGCAGGCAGGGGCCGATTCCAGCATGTAAATGCCTCCTGCAAATGCAGATACACCTACCCAGATGTTGCCTGATTGCTGGCTACAGTCTGAAGTGCGAATCGGTTGTGGTCGGTGCTGCACGTAAGATGGCAGCGCCCAGAAGAGGACTGACCAGCAATCAAGTAGAGCTTAGTGTTCAATCATGCGGGGTGGTGGTGGTGTGTAGGCTAACGTTAAGTAGTGACTGCAAGTGCGAAAACACCCCTGGACTGGAATAGATAGCACTGGCACACTTGCCTGCCTTTTCAAATTGATCCACTGCTAAGATGGAATAGTGGATCAAAATGGCGCTAGTCCTATGGGGAAGAAGTGTACTAGCACAAAGCTTGTTCCGATATACCAGGTAAGTGTGGGAAGGGTGTAAATGCTCATAAATCAACAGGACCAGGTGACATTCATCCAGGGTTCCTCCTATGTTCTTACATTCCTATAATTCTTATACAAAGAAAATGTATATACTTTTAAGATGTAGTAAACCAGCAAATATATGACTGTGGTCACAGTTGAGGTTTAAGCCAGCTTCAGTCCACTTTCAGAGAATACAACAGCAAAGTGACAGGCTGTTTTCTTTCAGGGTTAAATAACTCAGAAAATTCACCTTTGGGATAGATAATGTGGAAAGAAAATTACTGGTCACTTTGCTCATGTGTACTCTCACTCAGAAGGTGGACTGAAGCTAGATTAAACCTCAGGTGTGATCACTGCTTATGTGAAGCATAGTAAATCTTCACTTTTACTCCATCAAACTATTTTATGTTCTGCTATGCGTCAAAGAGTGTGACGGTTTCCGGGTACAGGCTGCAAACTGCTTTGCTTTCTGTCATTGCAGGCTTCTAGCTAGCTGCAATAGCCAGCCTGTGTGCAAACAGGTTGTTGCAAGACCTGGGTTTTGGGCTGCAAAAAGGGCGGGAAATCCTGTGCGGGCCCTGCTGCAATGATTGGCTGCAGCTGTTATTTGGAGGGAAAAGCTGTCCGGGGATCTGAGTGCTGGAGGGGCTAGAGCAGGAGTTCCCACCAATCAGGGGTGAGGGACAGGAGTTTCTAACAGGAGTTTCCAGCAGCATTTTATTGCAGCTTTCCCCAGGAGGTGACAGCCAATCAGGGCCAAGGGGAAAAAGGTGTAAAGGAACTCAGATTACAGCAGACTATGTCTTCATGCTGGGACAAGAGCTGAAAGGAACAGAAGAGCTGAATCCTGAAGGAGCCAGACCAGTAGTTGACCAGGGGTCTTCGTGCTGGGACAAGAGCTGAAGGGAACAGAAGAGAGCTGAACCTGAGGGAGCTGGACCAGTAGCTGACCATTGGTCTTGTGGCTGAGTGATTTCTGAAGGAGAAAATAGTTGAGGATTGTGGCTCTGAGGGAGACTTCACTAGCAACTGACCAGGCTGGATGATCGGTCAAGCAAGGATGGGCTGTGCCTTGTGATCATCTAGAGCCACGTTCTGGTACTCTGGCTTGGCTTGAGCTGTGGCAGAGCAAGTCAGAGGGGGGAGGAACGTGGAGAGGTTTGTCTTTTAAAAAGGGAACTATTTTCCTTTAAAAAGGGGAGCTGATAGGCTGGGAAGCTGGTAACCTTAAGAAACTCATAGACTTAAACCAACAACTACCTGAACCTTATTTTCTTTCTAGTATTGCTTGTGTATAATAATAAACTTGTTTTAGTTTACTGTTGAAATGCTTGCTACCAGTGTTTTGTGTCCACACTGTAGTATTCACTTGGCCGTTGCACGAACTCAGCACCCTAACAGGGCCAAGCTACTTCTAGAGAAGGCAGGCACTTACTGGAATGCTGGGGATCGTGACAAAGAGTCATTCAGTAAGATGAAGATATTTCAGTCAGAACCTTGCCCCATTCCTTCACTATGCTTGTTAAAGTGCTCCGTAGCCCCCCACTAGAAAGGGTCAAGTCAAATTATTCTATGTGAACTGAAACACTGTGTGTCAAACAGATGTGTTGGGCTCTAAGGGCCAATGCATTTGGAGTCTTCCAGAATTGTATGGTGAACATTGGCCATACCTCCACATGGCATTCAGAATGTGTTGGAGGGCATCCTGCACTGAAGAAGGAGAGCTCATGGCGAGACTTCAACCCCCCTTCAAGGTGCATACAGTTCAATGCACAAAATGCACCTCTGAAGTTGCTGCTTGCAGATTGAGTTGGATCTTTGCCACAGTAGAATATTCCACATTTCTATGGAGGCTTCTGCCCTTGCACATAGAAGCAAGGAGGCCATGTAAGTGGAGCTGTCAGATCCCTTTCCAAGGCTGCTTGAAGCCCGAAGAGGGAACTGAGAGAGGAGCTATGCAATCATACTACAGTTCTCTGGTCTAAAGATTGGTAAAAAAAGGTTCAGTTTGGGGGTCTGGACCAAAGCTATTTGGGCTCATATCAATACGAACAGGAAATGCCATAATATGTAAGTTCAGTTTCCCACTTTTCACATTTTTGCAGAGTTCCACCATCTTTCCACTCATGACGATTGTGCCTGATAATTTGGAGTAACTTTAACTTTTCCTATTAGCAGAGTTTGCAAGGTCATGCCTTACAGTTGGTGCCCTTGAAGATTACAAATAGACAATATTTGCTGTCACAATCAAATACATTCATCTCTCATCATGGCATGCTTCTGCTATGTCTTTACACAAGCTGGCACAGAATGCTAGGAAGAAAATGCTGACAGTTGTGCGGGAACACCTGAGAGCCACAGGCTGAGGGTTCCTGCTCCAGGGTCACATGGAAGGCTCCTGCTTAGTGGGGGGGCCTGTTTTTGTGACTTCTTTGTTTTGAAGTGATGAGAGCAGGTGACAAGAGTAGTCACATGACCTGTCTTTAGGGCTGAACCCTATTCCAAATTCTATCTGCTCCTTAGACTTTACATGTATCTGAACAGTTCTATTAAGTTGCTGCTTCTGATCAATTATTAGGATTCTGGATTATATCCCAGAATAGGAGCCTGCCATCGGTATGCTAATGCAGACTATGGCAAATCCCAGAATATGCTTGCCATAGTCTACATTGGGATGAGGATAACAATTCCATATTGTGGCATATAATCTGGAATCTCGTGCAGAAGGGTCTCTCTCTACTGGACTGACTATATCTGTTCCAATTCCATTAACTTATATTTTCTGTCCATCCCTAGATATAAACCTGTGAAGCTATACTTAGATAACTATATGCATGTCTGTTTATAGGAACTTACAAAACTGCTTTATAGTGAATTAGATTGTTAGTTCATTGCAATCTACTGACCACAACAGCTGTCTGAAATCTCCCCCCCCCCCGTTTTACCTACTTCTTTCTCAATAACCTTTAGTGGTGGTCTTATATGTTTGTAATGTGTCAATTATCTGCTCAGCCCTTATGTGTGACTTTTTATCCTGACTGTCTTTATTTTATGAAACACCATGCCATGAATAAATACGTGTATGGTAGAAGAAGAAGAAGAAATTATGAACTTGTGAGACTCAGAGATCCTTTCATTGGAATTTACCATTTACTTATTTTTATTTATTTCAATATTTACAGTACATACTGCTCATATCTATGTAAAACTGTTTAAAATGCTGGATGAATAGGATAGACAATTATTATCTTGGGGAATGCCTGAGAGAATCCTAATAGGTTGGTACAAACCACTGCTTGGCAAAACTGAACCATGATACAAGGATCGGGATTGCAAGGTGCTTCATTCAGCTAGCTTAGGCTCTTTATGGCACCTAAAGATATTACAGCTCAGGTGAATGCATACAATGATGTTATGTACAACATGCACATAATGACATCATACAGAAAGGCAATAATCCCAAGGTCTAAGCAAGACAGTGAGTTCTCTGCATATGATTTCCCTGTGCAATGTGTGGTTGCCATGGTCCTAGGTGTCTTTTAGCAAAGTTGCCCTTTGGATCTTACTATATTTTCATTTTTATCCTTGCAATCCTACTCTGATTCATTCATGTATCTTAAGAGCAGCTTAAAAGTGCCTTAGGATATTTCTGCTCTAAAAGGCCATGCCCCAAACCAATGGGGCCAGATCAGGGAGGCCCACTGGTTTTGACCATGGCAAGATGTGGTCTGGAAGAAGAAGAAGAAGAAGTTGGCTTTTCTACCCCACTTTTCCCCACAATAGAACACCCTGTGAGGTAGGTGTGGTTGTGAGAGCTCAGAAGAGAGCTGTGACTAGCCCAGGGTCACCCAGCTGGCTTCATGAGGGAGGTTGGAATCAAACTCGGTATTCCCAGATAAGAGTCCAGCTCCTTAACCACTAGACCAAATTGGCTCATCTGCATGCCAGTGGTGGTCGAGACCAGCCTATGCACTAGCCCTGCAGTTCACACATGCTTCAAGGCCAGACTCAAGGCTCCAAAGAGTTAAGAATTAAAGTTCCTGGCCTCAGAGCCTTCAGGGAATCCATTTTGATGGTGTTTGGTGCTAAAGGAGTCACCTGCTAGTTATGAGCATGGAGCTGTGCCTTCTGTATGCCTCTGTGCTACAGACTAGGTTGCACTGGTCTGCTGTTAGTCCTCAGTGTCAAGGACTACCAATGGTACAGATCAAGGCCCCTTTGATTTGGATTATGCTACATCCTATGAGAACAAAGTTTATCAGCAATGGGTGACGTTTCTGTATTTGACTGTAATGTCCAAAAGAGAGGTCCATAGTGCATTTGCTGATAAGAAATACCAGCATTTGCAAAAAGGCCCTTAGAAGTGGCAGCATGGGGCAGCCAGCATTCTTAGTGCATCTCTAACTGCATGAAAAGTAGGAAGGTATACTTGTGGTACATATCAAGCCAGTTTGGTCTTGTGTGAGCTGGTTTGGTCTTGTGGTTAGAGTGTTGGAGTCTTGTATGGAAGTCTCCCAGTTCAATTCTGCACTCCTCCACAAAGCCAGCTGGGTGACCTTGGGCTAGTCACAGCTCTCTTTCTGAGCTCTCACGGGGTGCCTGTTGTGGGGAGAAGCTGCTTTGATTCTCTTACATGAGTGAGAAAAGCAGGATATAAACGCCAACTCTTCTCCTTCTTCAATCACTTTTGAGGCCTTCTCTTTTAAAACTGCATGTGGATGCAACCACAGTCTCCACTCTCAGTGCCACTGACAAAAATCAAGAAGAAGGTGGCCTGACATTGTAATCCCAGGAATCATGACAGACTTAGGAAGAGTAAACCAGGAAGTGTTTATATTTTCTTTGCCAGACATAATTGATATGTTTGCCTGGGATTCACACATTATTTCTTAGATATCTCAGACGGAGGGAGGAATTTTTTATTGCAAAATATTCTGCATTTAAAATACTATTTAATTATGGTTTGTTTCCTTAGGGATTTTATCGCCATGTGATTTAATTTGGTATAGGCCCTAAGGGGCCGCATATTTTCAATTATAGAATATTTCCTCCAGAAACAATAATGGTTCAATGATTTATTGAGGGATCCTATTATAAGGTAGCTCTTGCAAGTGAAACCTGAATGCAATGGCCTTTAAGAACACAACATACACAGCACTAAAATGCATGCAAGTGGAATGTGGGTGCTCTCTGCGTACGAGAGGGGAAAAAATTGCATTTATATACTTTCATCCTTTTGCATAATACTTCAATTATTATATCGTGAAAAAGCGGGGAACTCAAAAAGCTGAGAGCAATGAAACATTTACATTATTATCTCTTCAAAAAGTTCATTTTTGGACAAGTATCATTTGGATAGGGATTAACTTAATCAGAGATTTTGAATCTTCTTTACTTTAATTTTTAATCTCTCTCTCTCTCTTTTTTAACTCCCTCCCCCCAAATGTCTGCATCTTAAAAGACCTAAACCTGTAGTCACAAAGTGATGCTTCAAAAAAGAGGGGAGGGGGGGATCGAGAAAAAAGAGAAAGTTTTGAAAGCAACCACCAGCTGTACGAGAGATAGTGAAAGCAACAGATTTGTGACAGAGCTGAGCATGAAACCCATCAGCTGATGAGTGAAAATCCCTGGTTTCTAATTAATCGAGGTACACAGGCCAAGGGATGAAGAGGATCAGGGAAATGAAATCAGGAAAAAGATACCATCAGTCATTTCTGTGGCCCATTGTCATACCTCAGAATCTGCTGTAATGAATCACTCAGGCATTCCAGAGATACATTCAAATGGTGAAGAAAATTCATTGTCCGGTGAAGAGTGTTTGATAAAAATCTCAACCCCCCCCTCCTTTGTCAGAAGCCTATGATCAGGGGGAAAAAAGGAAATCCAGACAGCACAACAGGTGTGCTTTAGCAAGCCTGCTGAAATCTGCAAATGAACAGATTCTAAAGAATGTGGTTTTTTGTACGAAAATTTCAACAAAATGGAGAAAAAGGAGTACCTTGTAATAACAGGCAGCGGCAAAAGGGGGATGTAAGACCCTGGGGGACTGCATGAGGAGGATGCTCTGAAAATTAAGCAGATGGGAAGGGGGCAGCTTTTATTCCAGGGGGTAGGGATTGTATCCTTATCAAAAAAGAGAGAGAAAACGTGAAGCAAATACGTGTACCAGTAGTTGAATGTTTGCTCCTGCCTAAAAAAAGAACACTTTGTAAAAACTTGTAATAGCCATTAGTTGCATCCTCTGGAATTTAGCTGTTGCTTGTTTGTTTTCTTCATGCTGCCCTGAAAAGGTCCCATCAAAATTCTTCTCCTCACACAAATATTGAAATTATAAGGACCTCTTCTTGAATCTTATATTCCCACATGCCTTACTTCAGACCACAGAACAAATAATGTGGTCGCAAGGAAAGATTAAGAATGCTAAGGAATTTTATGTCTCCCTCCGCCCCCTATTGTATATACATGCTACTATTTGACAGATTGCTTTGAAAGTACATTTCACCTATGGTTCAACTTTTTGTCCCTGAACAATTCCTTTAGGCAGTGCAAAGTAACATGCGCCATTAAATGACATCGAAAGATAATTGTTTTTAAATAATCAGGTACTGTACTGAGACATATAAGGATAGCTGATTCATTTTAAATTTAATTACCATAATATAGGGTTTCAGTGTCTCCAGTATCAATCACTAAGACACTTTATAGTTGATAATATTAAAATGGCAACAATAATGAGAATTTCTACTTCATGATGAAAATAATTTTAATCACGGGTAGATTACAAATCCATTTGCTGTTACGGTTACTGAGGATTCTATTATCTTCCTTCTATTGTGAAAGATGTTAAAACTTGTTTTCAGGAAATGTAAAAGATTATAGATGTATACAGCTTCTGCAAATTTTCCAACCAAGCTCAAGTGACAGGCAGAGGAATGCCTTAAAAACTGCAGCTCTGGGCTTGGGATTCTGTGGACATCCATGTGGTTCTCTCCAGATTTGATTCCAACTGGCAATGAATAAGGAGATGGACAGAGGACATAGATATAGCTACAATACCAATACTTGGGTGAGCAGAGGCAATGCCATATTCAGTCATCCTCCTTTTTGAACAGAACAATTGAATAATTCTTTATAACTGCATCAAAGTAAAACAGAGGACATGTATGATAGGGATGAGGAAATGGTGTATCTTTAGGCATGTTTATGCTCTAAAATCTAATTCCCATGAACCACAGAAACCAGGTCAGTGATGGTAAAAGATAGGGAGATATCCTATTCTGATGAGGTTCCACCCCTGTTGAAGCAGCAGGTGCATAACCTGGGGCTACTCCTGGATTCATCTCTGTCCCTGAAAGCTGAGCTGGAGGCAGGACTACCAGCTGCAACTCTTGGGCAAAGCCAGACAGGCTACAATATGGCCTACTGCAATGTGCTGTACATGAGGCTACCCTTCAAGACAATTCGGAATTTGCAGTTAATACAAAATGTAGGGGTTATATTTGGCACACCAGGCCAAGCAAAAATCATACTGATCTTAAAATAACTGCATTGGTTGCTAATCTGCTACTGAGCCCGATTTAGGGCATTAAATTTGACTTAAAATACCATGGGGCCCAAAGGTCTAAAGGAGCACTTCCACCTAAACCTGTCCATCCATTAATATCTATTAGAGAGGGCCTCCTGGTATGCCACCACTCTCAGAAGCTAAAGGGCGTGGGGATGCTGAGAGACAGCATCCAAACTGTGGAATGACTTCCCTTCTGGGTGTGTCAGGCACCATCATCATGTATTTGGGGGCCCTTGTTTGGACCCCTGTTCTCCCTTCTTGACATTGTACTGTAACTCTTGTGTTTGCAATTTTCAATTCTGTTTTTGGCCATGGTTGCACTTTGAAGTTTTAATCTTTCTCAGGGTCAGCAGCAGCAATAATAGGGTTGGGATGTCATCATCATTGGGGGTCAGGGATTCACTGGTGGGGAGAGGTGTGATGGGGTGTCTACAGTGGCATCAGTGGTGAGGGAAGGAAGTTACCAAGGTTTCAGTGGTGTCCACAGGGATGTAGTAGCAGTGGCGGGGTGGCTGGCAGCACAGATCAGTGTAAGTGGTGGAGGCAGGGCATATCTGGGGCAGCAGGGTCTACCTGGATGCCACCCTACAATGGCAGTGGTGAAGGTATCAGGATGCTGGCAGCCCTTTACCTGGTTGGGTGAATCAGGCTGGGATTATCTGATTTCTAGATAGTTCCATTCCAGGCAGGAAAGTCCTCAGAAAAATCATAAATGCACTTTGACATTTAGTCTCTGAGGTCCCAGAACTGCTTCCATCCTCCTAAAATTTAAGGTGTGACCACACCTTTTATGTGTTTTTTGAAATAGTTGGAGCCTGCCCTGAGACTTTAGGGTGGGATATAAATGAAAATAAAATAAAACCAGATAAGCTAAATGTACCATTTTATTAACCTATCTGGATCCAAGGAATGGGCTTTACATTTCATTATGAGATGGTCTATGGATTAGAGAGTATGTAACTTCATATAAGTATATTGGAAGCCAGATACAGAGCTTAATGTCCACCTAGCTGACTGTCCACCAGCACTCCTATAGCAGACCTGATACCTTGAATAAATAGCATTCAGGACTAAACCTAAACTGAATCAACACAAGCATCAAGGGTGCACTCAGTTGACCCTGAAGCTGGGCATCCACGCATCTAGATATCAGGGGGTGGATGACATGTGGCCATTCCCTCTTGTCCCCCAAAGCCACTGAAACCCCCATGAGAGATGACAGACTTAGCTTTAATCTTCTCCAAGAAACTCTCAGGATTGGTTATGGTGGCCAAGTCACCTTTCCACCCTGCATATGGGTGGATGTACAGAGGAAGAAGTCTTAGCCAGGCCTGATTTCTGCCCAGATCACTTTCTGAAGAACCAGATATGGACTGCTTCTGACATACTTCTGATACTTCGAAAATCTCACCGTTTCAAGGTAAGTTCTCTCAGCAGTGTACTCTCCAAGAGTGGTAGTCACGGTGAGACCTGCTGCAGTTCCTGCACCTGTGGTGGTCTGCATGTAAGTCGCACCTCCTGCCCTTGATCCTGGCTGCATCCTTGGGTGATGCAGTTTTAGGTATATCTGATGGGAACTGCATATATCCTTGCACTCCTAGACAGAAGAAAGGGAAGGCACAAATCTAGGAAATAAAATAAGATTTAAAACTTAAATCTTGCTACATAAGCAAATTTATATAGTAAAGTTCAGACCTCTCCAAAGAAAAGGAATACACAAAAAGAAGAAAATAAAATGAGATTTCAAAACTATTAGCAAACTTAGGTAATCAAGTTCAGACATCTCCTGCCCAAGAACACGGCCTCTCATATGAAGTTCTGAGACAACTCCCAAATACCTTCCCATCATTCCCAAAGATCCTCTCATTGATTTTTGGCCAACTTCTTTTATCTTTGGCAAGGCATGTCTTGCTGCAGCATAGAGAGGCAATAGGATAGGTCTGCAACATGTGTTTGAGGGCATAGAAATATTCCTGAGAGCATTCCCTTTGCTGCTTGGGAGGGTGAGCCGAGGGTAAGTGCAGATTCTAGGATGCTAAAGAGCAACAAAGCTTGGTGACTTCTGTCTGGAGCTGCTAACTAAGAGGGAAAGAAGGATGTACACTTAGGCAAGAATTAACTCTCTCAAACTTACCAGAACAGACAAATTTGCCAAAATATTGCCATTAACACTGGCTTTGGAGTTCATTTTACTCACTACCTACTTGCGTGCTCCTTTCTATCAGAGGGTGAATAAGAAATCTGAGTAAGATAAGTCTTATTGGGGGTCCAGTCCTGGGACCTTTGGGTAAAAGATAAATCGAATGAATAAATTGCCAGCAGTTTGGGGAATGGGGAATTTTAAATGTTTAGCTTCAACCACATTGGTTTCATGGACTTCTTTTCACTCCCCATGAACTTAAGCCAAAGCAACTAGTGACCTTATTTTGTATAAGTAAAACGTAGCTGGTGAATTTTTATTTTGTTGTTTTGTTTTAGCTCTTCTGGTGAAACTTAACATCTTTCTGTGCAATTAAAAGCACTGAGAAACATCAGTTGGGTGCATCTATCTCATCTGAAGTTTGAGGTAAACTTTTAAAGGACCCACAAGTAATTTTTTTTTTATTCTTAAGAATGTGAACTGCATACAACTGGGATTTTGGGTAGGCCTTTTTATAAACTTTTGAAAAGCACATGAGGAAAGACTAGTCTAGCTTGACATTTTGACCCCCATTCTGGGACCCAACAGAACTTGGTGGCAGCAAACTACATATTAAACCTTCCATACTGCACCTTCTTGATGCATCCATGAAGAGGGCAGGGTAGTCCCAGCCATTTTATTTATTTATTTATTTATTTATTTATTTATTTATTTATTTATTTATTTATATTCCACCCTTCACCAAATAAAACCAAATGTTTTATTTAAGAATAAAACATATCAAAAGAAAAGAAACATAATTAAAAATATCACCACCTCCCTCCCTCCCACATCCACCCCCTCCCTAATAGGACAGCACCCTGAGGAAGCTCTTTAGATGGCCAAAGTGTGGTTGAAAAGATATGTTTTCACCAGACACTGAAAAGTATACAATGTAGGTGCCTGGCGAACCTCAAGAGGGAGGCTGTTCCAAAGTCTAGAGGCTACCACAGAGAAGGCCCTCTTGATGCCCCTGTGCCTCGTACCTCCGCAAAAGAAGGAACTACAAGAAGGCCCTCCCCTTGATATCTCAGTGTACGGGCAGGTCTATATGGGAGAAGGCACTTCTTCAGATACCCAGGGCCAGATACCCAGATATGCAAGCCACTGGTGACAAAAACTACTAAATATAAAAAAAATCATTACAATGAGGGAAACACTATAACTTCTTAGGGTAATTCATTTCGTATATGTACTATACATTTTGAAAACTTGGATCTTTTCTATGCGGGTCACCTGTAGAATGGTTGGACTGCATTCTGGATCAGAGTAGGGGAGCCTCCCCTCCCCCACTATAATGGTCTGTCTGCATTGGTTTGGGCCATGAAGTAGATATGGTACCAAAATAACACCATATCCCAACTCTACCAATGGACTGCTTTTAAGCAATCCACTAGCATCCCACTGTGGAATACCAGACCAAAAGGAACATGGGGACAGCAAGCCTCTGTGAACTGGTATGCCACTTCTGTCCTCTTTTTGGATGGGGACTCAGAAACTATGAAAGAAATGTGCTGCTCCTGGGTGCGTGGCCCAAAGTACCCCAGCCAGGAACTTTATAGGCCAAGAAGTTTAAAGCTGGGTTTAAAGCTTTATCTCTAATGCAGCCAGCCTTAACGTGGCCCAGCAACAATCTAATAGACCATGGCACAGGTTGCCTATTCAGGAACACTGAATCCCTCCCTAGAATAGGACAGTTGAGTCTTGTGCAGAAAGGGCCTTGGCTTCTGATTTCGCAAAACATTGAAGGGTCCACTTTTTGGGAACATTTGTCCAGAAAAGGTAAAGATTCTTTAAAAACTATTGAGACATTGAAGATCCAAGCCAGTCTCCAAAGTGGCTATATGCTGTGTTGGATCATGGCTTTTGTTTCTAGTCTTTACCTTTAAAGGCTCTGTTAATGGAGTCAGAACTATTGCTTAGATCTCCCTGTACTACATTTTACTCAGTGGAAGATCAAACTATAGTTTGGTTAGATCAAAGGGAAGACTCTAACCAGAGACTTGACCTCTCTCCACCACCCTTGCAGTTCTGCTCTTTAGATCACTGCTGTGCAACAGTGTTTTTACCCCATGCATCTGTCTTATTTACTGAATCCTTTTGTAATGGTAATCTTCTGTTTGCAACATATGCCCAAAATATGTGAACTTTTGCTTGCTGATCATATGTATTTATTCATTATTTTAATACCAATTCATCAAGATTCATTATAGCACTGGTTAAATCCTAAAATCCAAAAGCACATTAATAAGATGGTCCATGTAAAAGAGAAGATAATTTAATAGCTTGTGACAAATAATGGCTCAGTAAAAAAAGCATATAATGAGCAACACTGGCAGATCTGAGTCATGCACTCAGTATTGCAGGTATTAGGAGAGGTACTACTTCAGCTATTTGAATGCTAAGCAGTTTAAGGCTACAATGAGAAAGATGCCTTAGACCCGGCATCCTGAACCCTTCATCTCACAGCTTCCCCTCAATATGCTTTTGTGAGACAACTGCAGGAAATGCTGCCCCTGGTCATGAGAGATTCCTCTGAGCACGGGCTCTGCTACTTATCCACACGCCCTGGCCAGTGGCCACAAAAAGCTCCAGACTTATTGGCCAGGGCATATTGATGAAGTGCCTCCATCAGTCATCCTCTTGTGTCCTGGAGTTGCAGCCTATATAAGGTTGTCTCCAGGGTCCTCTTGGCACTATAATCCAAATGCCAGAAGTACTCCAAGCATTCTGAATATAGTGCCAATTACAGCTATATTACAGAAAAGCCAGCACCATTGCTGGGTTTCCTGTTATAGCTCTCCTCCCCTTCATGTCTGGCAAACACATTTCATGATTGGCCCCAATTAGGGCTACTGGAAAGCCAGTTAAGTGCATGAAAAACAACAAAAGAAAATTCAGCAGGTGCTTGGCTGGCTTCCAGTAGCCTCAGATAGGCTGATTATGAAAGCTGTTCACAAAATGTGGGTACGGCAAAACCCAATCTCGGGATCTTATTTAAATATTGTGTACAATTCTGGTCAACACATCCCATAAAATATATTGTACAAATGGAAAAGGTGCAGAGAAGGGCAACCGGAAGGATCAAAGGCCTGGAACCCCGTCCTTTATCAAACCAGGTTGCAACATCTAGGCCACTGCAGCCTTGAAGGGCAGTGTTTAAGAGGGACCTGGTTGAAGTATATAAAATAATGCACAGTGTGGAAAAGGTGGTAAAGAAAAAATATTTTCTTTGTTGCACAACACTAGAACCAGAGGGTGCTCTATGAAGCTGAAGGGCAGGAGCGTTAAGATTGACAAGGGGAAGTATTTTTTTCACCCAGAGGGACATCAGTCTATAGAATTTACTGCCAGAAGAGGTGGTGACAGCAGCTAGTCTTAATGTCATTAAGAAAGGATTAGATAAATTCATGTAGGACAGGTATATCAACTCTTGTTCTTCTTCTTCAACTGGCAGTACCTTGAATTAGCTTAGTAATATACAAGCAAACAATGCACAGCCTTCAGTGGCTCCAAAAGGTAAAGATAATCAAGACTCCAGCTGGTGCAATATTTTGTTTATCTTTGCATATTTGTCCCTCTTTTCCTTCAAATTGCTCAAGGCAGTGGGCATCATTCTCTGCTACCTTTTTATCCCCTTAAAACAGCCCGGTGAGAGAGGGCAGGTGGAGAAGCATCAAGCTTCAGGACTAAGTGGGGATTCAAGCCACTTCTATTACTGTGCAAACAGCACCTCATGGTCACCGCAAGAATTCAGCCAGGAGCTGGCAGAGAATGGAAGATCATGAGAAGAATATTTGCTTTCCCTACCACCATCACCAGCCAAACCTTAGACTATTGTTTTACAACTCTGTTCAGGGAGGGTTGTATTTTAAATATGTCTTAATTCTTCATATATTTTATCTTTTTATTATTGAGACCCGCTCAGGGACCTTTTGGTGAAAGGTAGCACATAAATTCTAAAATAAATTAAATAAATAAGAAAATTATCAATATCAAATGCAGAATTTCTTTTTATCCTAGTGGGCAAAGAGCACCTCACAGTGGTCCTCAGGGAGAGAAGAATTAAGTACAGATCTGGTGTCTATTTTTATTTTATGTTTGTTTCAACTGGTACTGTATTTGTAACCACTTTATTCGATTTCCTTTGCTGCTGAATGAATCTAATGGAAGGTTACCCAAGCATTTAAGAATCCCGTATCCACTCTTAAGGGGCAGCTCTTTTTTTTTTTTTAATTGTGGCCAGAGGAATTAAAAGCAAGAGCAGTGAAATATATTTGAAGCACATTCTGATAACTGAGAATCCCCATGTGGAATCTGATTTGCACAAGGGTATTATAGTCTCAAAGAAAAAGAGGGTGCCGAATAGATATCAAGGGAATCTACTTTGGGCCGTAACCTCCCCCATTGTCATTCTAAGCTGATGTGTGGGCTTTCCTACGGATCCATTGTAAAAACTTTCTGGTCAGTGCTGAGGACACCAGTTAGAATACCCCATGTTCATCAGTCTGCTTCATAGCTCAGTTAAAAAGAGTTCATCAAAGAGATTTTCTGATAGTTTGCAAGTGATCAAGATAAAACCCCCACTGCTGTTGGATTTCACGTGTTTATCCTATAAATGTTTGCTTGAAACACGCTAAGGATGAGGCTTGGGCACCATGGACTTTAAGATAGGGTGCCATCAGAGACATCCATCTGATTCGGATTCCAGGCAGAAAAGAAGAGTCTTGTACAGGCCGAAGGAAAGAATGAAATGGGAGGGAGAAAGAAACAGCAAGCATGGGCAGCCCTTGTCTACAGTTCTAATATCCCAGTGCAATTATTTTGCGGACATCCACTCCTTGCCTGCACAGGAGATAGGGCTATAAGTGTATGTTATTTTTTAATTACAAGGGGGTAGAAAAATCCTGATGATGGGCTGGAAGGTGCCATTGCATTGTTATTTTTTTTGCTCCCTTCGTTTGCTGATTATGTGAGCTGGGCTCCTTTGCTAGCCGATGATAAGCAGAATTTCCATGTTCTCTGCATAATTAATCCATCTCTGCCTCTCTTCATGCCAACTCGCCCGTTATCGCCGGCACATGCCTGAATTGCAAAAGAATCCTCTCTTCAATTGGAACTTATTGATATTCTAAGAAAAAAAAAAGAGGGGGGGAACTGAAAATCCTTAAGTTTAAGCCGCAGATTTTTAAATGGATTAATTTTGTTGCAATCGCAGCCATCTAAGGCAGGAAGGCAGGCAGAGCGAATTGAAAGCATCTCCATGCTAGCAGAATTGGGTCCAGAACACTGAAATGTATTGGCAGAGCTCTCTTTTAAAGTCAGAAAAATTACCATTAATTTACATCACATGAAATACTTTTTTATGCTAGAAATATTCAAGAGACGTTCTTTAAATGCCTGCTAATGCTTGATAACATTTCTAACTTTCAACGTTTTGCTAGACTTTGATATGACACGATAGGCATTCCTACCAGTGAGGAATATTATATGTACCAGTAATCTCTTTTTATCACATATTTAGATGATACCATCTTCTTCTTAAACATCCTGAAGTAGGCATTAAACAATGAAATCAGTGTCATGGACTCCTGCTTAGTAGAAACATATGTGTCAAAGTCAGTTGGGTATATTAAGACTTTGGGAAAGCCCCTCCCCAAAGTTATTATTTTGTAGAGTGGTATATAATATCTCTCTCTCTTTTTTTCAGAAAAGGGAGGTGTGATCTTGTTTCCAGATTGTGAAGGAATTCTTTGGCTTTAAGAAACCAAACCAAAAAAAAAAAAACCCTATGTTTTTCAACCCTAAATTCATAATTCTTATATTTTTATATTGCTCTTTACATCCTGAAATATTAACCTGTGCTTTAAAGAATGCCAAGGTTATATACACAAGTAGTCAAGAGTTAATGGGAATGTGGGTGATATCTCACTGTTTCTTTCATTCTAATTCAAAATATCACCAAATATTCTGCCAGTTTTAGGCTGCTTGCCGTAATACAAGCCTTGCAGTAATTTTTCTGATCCCAAGAAGGAGTAAAGGCAGTTTTCAGTAAGTCTGAGGTTTTCTTTAAGCCTCAGCTAAGCTTCAGTATATCTAACATTCCATATTCCCACACTGGAAAATATATATAAAGTATAGGAAGCAATATTGACATTCACAATGAAAAACGGTGGAGCAAAGTTGCTACATCCATCATATAGACTACAGAAGGGAACTTAAGTTATTTCAAATTGTTATTATAAATCTCACCTGTTTGACTGGGAACATTCTTGAAATAGTGAAAACCACAAAACAAATACAAATGACATTTGGGGAAGATATTTGCTCCTAGTATGTTACAATAATTTGAATGAACCAAGGGTCGTCACTGTGCTTTATGGAATGGGAGAATCTGTGGTGCTAATAAAAGCAGTTAAGGCCATCATCCTGACTCTGGAGCCTCTGAGAATAAGCATCACAGACACAATGGGTTTACTTTTGAGTAGATAGGATTGCATTACACAATATGTGTACTCTGGCTTGTCACTGCAGGCAAAAGGCTAAGGTTTGAAATAAAATTCCACCTACGTTTTAAAAAAATCAGAATAGAAAGCAAAGAGTGTGCAAGTGTTTTCAAAAGTGAAAGTACTGTTAAATGTGTACAGAAAAACAGCAATAGCATATCTGAATGTTTGTGTATTGAATTGCTGTTGTGCTGAAAGGGGATTTAACAGGTATATTTTGGTTTTCTTGAATTAATGCAGAATATTGCTAAAAAAAACTATTTAGGTAACATGTTCTTTAAAAAATCTCTACAGCAAAGGAATTAATTAGGAGCCATTTTTGAAGCAAAGGGTTTGTACTGTTAAATGCTGTGACACTTTTGAGTCACACATTTACTAACATCAACACCTTATTCTAAAATAGTTATGTTTGGCAATAATATTTTAACAAAAAATATTATAGAATGCAGTCATTTAAGTTACAGCTCTGCATTCCTTTAGACTCTATTTATACTCCTGAAATAGGGCTTTTGAACATCAGGCTAAAATGGATACATTTTTATGACATAGGAATATTAATAGTGGCTTAAACTGAGTATCCTCCCTGAAAATAATATTTTTTGTTCCTGAATTGCCATATGACTGCAAGAACTCATAATCTGTAACATTTTGAAATAATTAATTGCAAATACATTTTTTGTTTTTTAAATTTTTACATAAAATTATATCTGACTCTCCAGACCTGTAGCATTAAATAAAGAACTGCTGAATGGCAAATCTTTTAAACCTCTTTTAAAGCATAATTTTGGATTTCCTATCAGATTAGCAATATTTAGATTTATTATTCTTATTTGCATTTTATTTAAAATATTCTACTATTTCCATCTTTTCTGTAGGGGTACACCCTATGTCAGTGATGGCAAACCTTTTGAGCTTGGCGTGTCAAAATTCCCAAGAAAACCTAGCTTAACTCGGGTGCTGTGTCACATCTAGAAATATCCATAATTTTGTGATATTTGTAGCTCTAGTAAAAAAGTTATATTTTTGATATATGTATTTTATTAAAAGCTAAAACAAATAATTCTTTACATTAGTGACTTTTGTTGCTAAATCTTCAATTGAAAGTTGGTATTTCGTACGCTTCAAGAACAAGCAAGCACTACACGCCCAGGTGCCAGGGTGACCATGTGTGTCACCCAAAAGGGCTTGGCGTGTCACCTGTGACACGCGTGTCATAGGTTGGCCATCACCGCCCTATGTGTTCCTAAGATGACCAAGAAGTTGACCCTGTCCAGAAAGCATGGAAGTTTTATGTTTTTATTTTGTAAAATGAGAAAGGTAATCTAGATGATGAGTTGTATTAAACTATTAAAATTATTTGAAATATCAGTTCCACATCATAGGCTACATTTGAAGATTACTTTAATATGCACACTAAGTCTCATTTCTTAGGTTTTTAAGTCTTGGGTTTAAGGGTGATTGAACTGGATGATATATTTAAAAAGCAAACATATTAGCCACCTTTCCACATACTGATGCAGTCTAAGATACAGGGGACCTGACTGAAGTTTATGAAATCATGCATGGTATAGAAAAGGTGGACAGAGAAAATTTCTTTTCTCTATCACACAACACTAGAACCACGGGGTACTCTATCGAGCTGATGGGTAGGAGAGTCGGATCAGACGAGGGGAAGTATTTTTTCACCCAGAGAAATTTATGTAATTTGCGGCCAGAAGAGGTGGTAACAGCTACCAGCCTAGATGGCTTTAAGGAAGGGTTAGACAAGTTTATGGATGACAGGTGTATCAATGGCTACTAGAATGGATGCCCATGTACATCTTTCAGGCTGTGGGGACAAGCAGGATGCTTCTAAGGCCATTTGCTGGGATTCAAGAGCAGAAGGCTTGCCCTTGTCTCTGCTTGAGATGCCCATGGGCAATTGGTGGGCCACTGTGTGCCACAGAATGCTGGACTAGATGGGCTGTGGCCTGATCCAGCAGGGCTCCTCTTACGTTCTTATGTTCTTCTTATGTAGAAGCCACTAGAACACTGGTGCATCTAAAGGTAATTGTCATGGCTCAATCTCTGTTTGCTATAACAATAGCACTCTTCTCCTGGAAGGTTGCAAAACTGAATAAGATGGTTCACCCATGGAGACTAATAGACAACATGCCCATAAGGACCACACCAGGTATATTCTGGGAAAAGTCGAGGGCACACGGGCCTCAGGCCTGACCTGCTTGGCACATAGGGCCCCAAATAAGAGTTCCCATTATAAACCAGGGATATAACTGAGGTCTTTTGGTGAGGTGGGCTGAAGTTATCACCAATTACTAAAAGTTATCTTGCAGTGTCCTTCAGACAGGCATTCTTCATGGTGTTCTCTACCGTCTGAAATGCATTTCCCTAAAGCCCCTGTCTTCACAACTTATCTCTTCACACAAATGTCTATCTCCTCATACTACTCAGTTTTAATGTTTTAAATTTATCTCTTTTAATTGTTTTAAGTGGGTTTTTTTTAGTATACTACTTATTTTTAAATTATATTTATATGCTACTCCCCATTTAAAAACATTTATTTTATAAGTAGTTTACGAAACAAAGAATAAAAGCATCAAGATAGTTATATAAAAACATAATAAAATTAAGGATGAAGAAAACAAACATTCATTGTTGAAAAGACTGAGTAAAAAGATAAGCCTTCAATTGTCACCTAAAACGAGAATGTAAGAGCCCTAGGAATACCAGAGGGGAAACTATTCCAGTGGGTGGGTGCAACCAGAGAAGGCAATCATAAGTTGTCATTCAGTGATTCATGGTACTTGCAGCAGGATCTCCCCTAATGATCATATTACTCTCCCAGGCCTACACTGAGAAAGACTGTCTACTAAGGAAACTGGTCCCAAGTTGTTAAGGACCTAGCATGTCAAAGATAAAACCATGAATCTGACCCAATAGCTGTCTGACAACCAATGCAGGTACTTAAGTGCAGGTGCATGGCGAGGTGCCCTTGATAACCTTGATGCAACATTCTAGACCAGAACCAGGTACAAGGCAGCTCCACGCAGAGTGTAGTGCATTATTCACCAACCATTAGGTAAATGTTATTATTAGTATAAGTAAGGAGCTTCACATTAATGTTAAACTTACCAAATGGGCCAAATAGTGCCAAATGGGGTGCAATAGTTCAGTTAACTCAAGGTTAGCCCAGAGAGGAGAAGGAGAAAGAACTGAAAATAAACAATGTAATGATTTTATAGCATGGACTACATTTTAGGATTCACTTAGTCCCCCTTCCACTGGGTCTGCTACTCGTAGATTTAGCACCTGATGAGGAAAGGTGCAGGGCGAGAGGATGCGCCCTCTCCAGTTGAACATCGCCTTGTGTGATAGTGTTGATGATCCTAGTTACGATCAACTTCCTGAGTGAGAACCAGGAAGCTCTTCTGTTGTCCCAGTGCTTGCCATTGATCATGTTGATTGAACTGAGTCTAAATTGAGGGGGGCTTTTAAACAGATGGTACTGGTGCCTGGGTGAAAGAACAGAGAAGTCATGGGAATCTCAATTTAGTTTTAATGGCCAGGGTAAGATATGGTGATGAGAGGCAAAGAAGGAGGTTTCAAAGAAGGAGTGTTAGACATATTAAGGCTATCACTCTATCTACTCAACCTTCAGAATGGGGAGAGGCCTACTGGCCTTCCCATTCACTTGGCAGTGCTGCTCTTAAATGCTAAGCAGTCCAAAATAAATCATGGATGAAAGGGTTGACCTGGTATGTAGTGTAGAGACCTGGGTGATAGTGTAGTGCGAAAGGGGAATCTGTCCCTGGGGGCCTAGCCCAAAAAGGCTGGTGCGGGGGCGGGTTGCCCCTCCTAGGCATGCCCCCATTAGGTCAAATTTGACCCAGGGGTGGGTAGGCCTGTCATGTTCCTTCCCTGGTTCCCGCTGGCCCTAGGGGACTGGATCAGGTCCCCTAGAGCCCACTGGAACCCTCTGGGCACCCACCCACCCTGGCATGGGCTTACGCAGGGACGCGTGTGTGAGGCACTTACCTCATGTTTGCTGGGTTCCGAAGTGGCCTCACAGCACAGAGTGCCACCGGCCGCGCTGGACACTTTGAAACCTCATGAGCACGAGGTAAGTGCTTCATGCGCACGTCCCCACGTAGGTGCCTGGGGGGGGGTGTCCTGCAGGCTCTAGGGGACCCAATCTGGTCCCCTAGTGCCTGTGAAAACCGGAGACGGAACGTGACCCTGCCCAATGCAGGCAGCCAGAGGCAGGGCCCACAGCTGTCAGGGAGGGAGTGTGAAAATCCTCTTGCTCCCCTACAGCTGTGGGATGGGACGGGATGGCCAGGAACGCCCTGGGCCGGGTGTAGAGCACGATTTCATGCTCTAAACCCGGAACATGAGTGGGCACCCTGGGACAGGCTGGGGTGGTTCCAAATGGAACCGCCAGCTCAATGGAGCGAATGCTGTCTCAGGGCGTCCTCTACATGTTCCATAGGCCCTCGTGCAAAAAGGATTCTGGATGAGTCATTTTCTGGTGAAGCTTGGGCTTATGGCATCAGTTCCTTACTGCGGGGATGAAGGACCCATTGAGATGGTCCAGCCTCAGAGACTTATAGAAACTGATAGATTTCCGATGGCTCGGGGTGGGTGGGTTTCCAGTTAACATGGCTGGCAGTCTTGTTGGGGCTCTAATCATACTTTGAAATCAGGGATTCAAGAGCAGGTGTACTTGCCCAGGAAAGCAGGTGGTAGAGGACTTTTGCAAGTGAAGCAAACAGTGGAAGAAGAGAAGCATGCATTAGCACATTATGTGGCAGAAAGCAAAGAATCAGCTTTGATTGAAGTCAACAACCAGAAGCTTCTCAAGGTGCAGCAAACCAAGAACCAGTACCGGAAAACTGCAATTCAACGCCGAACTGACAGCTGGCGCAATAAAACACTGCATGGACAGTTCTTGGAGAACATTGAAGGCAAAGTGGACATGGAAAAGACCTGGTCTTGGCTTATGAATGGAACATTGAAAAAGGAAACAGAAGGACCAATTCTTGCTGCGCAAGAACAAGCAATAAGAACAAATGCCATCAAAGCCAGAATTGAAAAATCAGGAGAAGATCCAAAGTGCCGACTCTGCAAAGAAGTGGATGAAACAAGCGACCATATACTCAGCTGCTGCAAGAAGATCGCACAAACTGATTACAAGCAGAGACACAATGCTGTAGCACAAATGATCCACTGGAACTTGTGCCAAAAGTATCATCTGCCAGTGGCAAAAAACTGGTGGGATCACAAGCCAGAAAAAGTTGTTGAAAATGAACAGGCAAAACTACTTTGGGACTTCAGGCTTCAGACTGACCGAAAATTGGAGCATAACACCCCTGACATTACAATTGTTGAGAAAGAGAAGGTGTGGATCATCGACATTGCTATACCAGGTGACAGCAGAATTGAGGAGAAACAGTTGGAGAAGCTCACCAGATACGAAGACCTGAGAATTGAACTTCAGCGACTCCTTGTCACCACTGCTTTTTATCATCGCTGTTATCCCACTTTCATCAATACTGGGAAAAAAAAAACAGTTGGGACTATCAAACTGCCAGAAATTCAAAGAAAATTTCTCATTTGGTGTACATGGATGATTTAAAGCTGTACCGAAAATCGGAAACTGAAATCCAGTCACTGACCAATACAATTTGAATCTTCAGTACTGACATCAGCATGGGATTTGTTCTGAACAAGTGTGCCACAGTGGCATTCAAGAAGTGAAAAATCATAGACAGTGAAGCATAGAAATCCCTAATGGATAACCAATAAAGTGCTACCAGCCAGCCCAAAGCCTACAAATATCTGGGCATATTGCAACTGGACAACATCAAGCATGGGTATGTGAAAAATGTGGGTCAGAAGCATTTTTGAAGAGTAAACTGAATGGTGGCAATACCTTCAAGGCCATTAACACCTGGGCCATACCCGTCATCAGGTACACTGCTGGAATAGTGAACTGGACGCAAGCTGAACTGGATAAGCTGGACAAAAAAATGAGAAAACTAATGACCGTCCACTATGTATTGCATCCACATACTGATACCAATAGGCTTTACCTATCCAGAAAATCAGGGGGCAGGTGACTTCTACAAATGAAACAAGTCCTAGGTGTGGCTTACCAGTAGAACACTGAAAAGAAGACAGAAGGTCTGATACTAGCAGCACAAGAACAGGCCATTAGAACAAATGCCATCAAAGCCAGAATCAAAAAGATCCCAAGTGCAGACTCTGCAAAGAAGCAGATGAAATTATGGATCACATACTAAGCTGCTGCAAAAAATTGTGCAAATGGACTACAAACTGAGGAACAATACTGTGGCCCAGATTATACACTGGAATTTGTGCCACAACTGCCACCTGCCTGTGGCCAAGAACTGGTGGGAGCACAAGCCTGAAAAAATGAACATATCAAACTATTTTGGGACTTCTGGATACAGACCGATAAAATCTTGGAACACAATATGCCAGACCTAATGATTGTGAAAAAGAAAAAAAGTGTGGATTGTCAACATTGCCATCCCAGGAGATAGTAGAATCGAGGAGAAGCATCTCACAAAAATGATGTGGTATGAAGATTTGAAGATTGAGCTTCAGCAGCTCTGGCACTAACTGATAGATATGGTCCCAGTGGTGATCGGCACACTGGGTGCTGTACCTAAAGACCTTGGCCGGCTGGTGAGGTTATAGACCTAGCATCTAAAGTGCAGATGCTGGAACTATCACCCATCTTAGCTTTCTGGGAGGTTTTCCCCCGGAAGCAAAGGTGAAAAATTGCCCTGATTCCTATCATATACTCACAAGACGCTACTCAGGTTAGCAACTCTCCTCTTGTGACTAGAGGAACGAATTTTCCAATGTGTTCCAATGTTCTAAATTAAGCAGATGAGTATTTGCACAGGTTCGTATGGTGAGGCAGAGGGAGGAACAAAGTGGTGACTGGGCCGGGCGTGGTTTATTGTGCTGGTGACCTCACTTTTGAGATGCCTCAACATGTGTACTGGTGCTACATTGCACCTGCCCATCTGGAGAAGTTAAGGAAATGACCTTCTTTGTCCTCAGGAAATTGGGATTGGGTCATGTTGGCATTTCCTGTGTCACCTGAAATGACAGCACAGCATGCATTGAGGCCTAGCCCAGAAAAGAGAAGGCAAACAAACACACACACAATTGCTCTCCCTTCATATATCACCTACACATGGACTTCCTTTTGCAATTTTCTATGACTGAATTCCCTTGCTGAATCTACTGCAGCAGGATTGGACATCCTATCATTGTTTTTCCTCATTATGTTGCCTGATTGGGGCATTCTTCTTCTGGATACTTATCTCTTAAATACTTATTTCTATTAATCAGTCAATGGAAAGACCCACCTGAATTTCCAGTGGTTACACTCAGTGTCTATGGAATAAAATAGAGAACATAAAAGTGAAAAACTATTTGAGAGTAAGACCCCCAAAATTCATTCTTAAACATGAGGCAAGTTTCACCCCAAAATATAAGTCCTGCTTATTTAATAATTTCCCAGGAATTTCCCAAGAATTGTAACTGAAACACATTCACTAGAAATCATAAATTCATATAATGTACTATAACATTTTATTATTGAAATCAAAGTATTCCTTTTTTAAGCACTATTAATTACTAGCACCATCTGTGCTAAACAAGAGGGAACACAATATTTTACTACAATGACTGCATGCATGCCAGTTATCTTAATATTAAACCCTGCAGTTTTGTTGTGATGATTTACCAGTCTATTAATTTAAATAACTTATGTTCTCACAAGGTTAAAACTGTGAATACATGGATTAAAATTAAATATATTAAGATTTACAGCACAGGCTATTTTATTTGATGCAGGTACGCCATGATTGATAAAAGTCCCCCCTTATGAAGTATAATTATATTATCAAATCTTACCCAAATTAAATTTTTGAACTAGGTATGTGTGGTGCTGAGCCAGGGAGACAGTGGCTTGGTGTGACTTATAGGCTATCCCCTGCCAGCCACTCCCCACCCTGCAGCTACTTAAGAGCAACACCTGGCTGTACCTGATGGGACCCTTCCTTCTCCTGCGCAATTACATAAAAGCAGGGAGAGAGGGAAGGTGCTGAACACCATCTGGGAGCTGCCTGTTGGGCTCCTCCCTCCCTGCAACTATCTAGGACCAATAGGGGTCAAGGAGAGTGTACTGCCTGACGGGGCTTTCCCCTGCTTGCATAAATTATTAGTACTGAAAGGTGGTGTGCATGAGAGTACCTGTGTCTTTTTAAAAATAGTACTATTTTTATATTCTTTTCACTGTTTAATATTGTTTTAAACTTGGGGGGGGGGTGTTTGCATGTGTGACTGTTTGTGTGACTAGCCAGCTTCCAGCTAGCTTTTTTTAAACTACTATATAATGTTTTATTTGTTATAATACACTATATATTTTTTGGCATGTAAACTGCCTTGGGGAAAAATTATCTTTGATTTAAGTTTTTTATATTTGCTGTATTTTTGATGTAATGTTTGCATTTTGCTTTGTATTTTGTTTCCATTTGTTGTAAACCACCTTGGGCAAAAGTCTCTTTTGGAAAGGCGGTATATAAATAAAAATGGAAATGGAAATATCATGCCAAGTTCTCCCTGAGTCAGGTTGAGGGCAGAACATTTGGCTGGATTGGCACCTCTGCGCCAGCGCAGAATGTGGCTGAGAAGCCAGCTTGCCCTGCCGTTGTACTGGCGAACTATGACATTTAATGACAGGGCAGCCCAACGAGCTTTCCCTTACTAAAAACAGCCACCATAAAGACAGAAAACTCCCAAACGGAGCAAGGTGAACTGTTTCCAAAACTGACAGCAATCCCCACACCCAAGAGGGAAGACAAGGGAGATAATAGGGACAGGACCATGTCCATATAAGGCACACCAAAGACAACAATCTTGCCAAGTAATGACATTAAATCAGCCCACAGCTTACAAGTGAAATCCATATATTAAAACAATAATCCTCAGTACCTGACAAGGTCCTGTTTCTTTTAAACTGGGCTTTCAGCATTATCCAGATGAGCCTGGTCTTGGTGATCTGTCTGGATGACTGCGACTGAGGAAAAGTCAAAGAGGGCAACAGCTGGAGCTCTATTTTTAGGTTTAAGGCTGCACCCCCTAGTGGTCATTTCTGGTATAGCAGGAAGAGGATAACCCATAGGTATTCTGCTTGAGTCATCTGAGAACAACTATTCCTACACTCAGAACCTGAGGTGGTGGTTTTTGGTGGTGTGCTATGGAGTCCTGCTGAAAAATTGCCCCCAGTAGTTCCAGATCATGGAGGGGTGCCAGTTGCTCACCTCCCATGAACAAGGGCCTTAATCTGCTTGTAGACCCCAACCAGACCAATAGGGGCAGGGCCTCCCTAACCTGAATTAATATGTGGATGGGAAGCCTGTGATCAGCATTAAGAGGCTCCTTAATCTGGATCTAAAGTGACTGTTTTAGGATTGATTTGTTGAAGCTTCAAACATTCTTGATGATTAACACTAAAAGCTTCTGTGTCCTCTGAAAGTTGTCATGCCAGGGTTATGTTTTAAGAATGTTTTACTGTTTTAGGGACTATTTTTGTTGTAAAGGGCAGAATATAAATATATGAGTGAGTGAGTGAGTGAGCGAGCGAGCAGCTTTTCCTGCAAGTTGAGAAAATGATGACTGAAGGAAAATCCTGGACATAAGTAACTGATCCTTCTGCTATATGATCCTGAATATGTTGAATTCAGAAACTTATCAAAAGCAATAAGAAAGACAACATAAAAATATTATGACTACAGATATTTATAGCCATTCCCACTTTATCCATTATTTTTGTACATTTAATGTATTTATTGTTTGCCTCATAAAAGACAGTTTATATAAAATACATTCATCCTAGCAAACCAAACAATACAGGGCATAAAATATATTTAAATTATTGCAGTACTGACAATTAAAGTATTGCAACTTTCTAATAAAGATATAACTATTTACAATCAGTAAATGAGCAAAAAATAACTGCCTAGCCAACCATACCACCACCTACCACTGGACAGGAGGTTACTAAGCTTCAGACCCATGTTCCATGCCCCATGGCTGCAAGGGGAAATTTGGCTGTGGTGGACTAGTGGTTTTCGGGCAGACCTACTTGGGCAGTCAGTTGGTGAGGAGGCAACTCCATTCTTCCGTTTCCACAATGGACTGTTTGCACGGGAACTAAATGGTGGCAGAACCATATGTTCATCCTGACCCATGGTCACCACAAGGGCTCTGAAAAGGGTCCATGTGTATGTAGCCAAACAGCCTTTTCATTTTCACCATTTGGCTTGCATCAAGAAATCACAGTTTTGGTCTAGATGCTTCTGAGAAAAACCTATAGTAGAGGGTGCAGACAAGATAGGCTAGGAAAGAATCAGCCATGGATAAAGATAATCACTAAACTCTTGAATGTATTTATTTGAGCTTTCTTGAAATCTACTGATGAAGTTCTTAGTGTGATCTTTATGGCACATATACTGCATCCACATCTGAAGTTGGGAGATATCCTGCTCTTGGTTGGGTAGTTTTCCCTGGAAGGAAATCTTGGAGTACTCCTGCTGACACTTGAAGTTCAGGTGGATGTGTTGACCAGGGGCCTGTTTGCACTTGGCCATACTCTGGAATATATCTCAGGATCTGTTGTCTTCAAGCTAATGCAGACTCTGGTAGACCTCACCTGAGGCGTTTTCGCACCAAGGCGAAGATGCCTCGGAATGCTTCCCCCCGAACGGGTTGAGAACACTTTCTCATTTGCTAGAGGGCAGGTAAGGAACACTTTGAGAACAGTTCCCTTACCTGCCAGTGCGAACGGGAAAGTATTCTCAACCCGTTTGGGGGAAAGACCCTCCCCTGGGCTGCTCCCATTGGCTCCCATGGACCCAGTGTGGGCAGCCTAGGCACCTTCTTTCCCTGGGTTCCTGCTCACTCCCAAACCCCAGATCGGGCTCCAGGGGTGGGCAGGAACCCCAGCCAACACCCACCCACCCCACCCCTGGGTCGCATGCATGCATGAATGGGCCTTATCTTCTCTTCCCAGCCTGATTCTGCTAGAATAGGCTGGGCCATTCTGAGCATGCTCGAGGGGCTGGCCCCTCATTAGCCAGGCACCCGCACATGCTCAGATGGCCAGTTGAGGCCAGGTGGGTGCCCAGACCATGGCAGAGGGCAACCCCAGAGCCAACAAGGTAAGTGATTTCTGTGACCCCACCACCTGTTGCCAATTTTCGGCCAATTGTGGCAAGGGGGCGTGCCCGTGGCTGTCAGGGAGGGAAGCATTTGTGAACACTTCTCTCCCTGGATGGCCGGTGATGCTTGGAACACAGAAAGACACGTGTAGAGCAGAATTAACTGCTCTACATCTCAAACACGCGGAGAACACACGGAGATGGGCTGGGATGGAACCGCCACCCCAGCAAAGCGAATGCTCCATCTCCGCGTGTTCTCCACGCTTTCGAGACGGCCTTGTGCGAAAAGGCCTCTTCTCTGTAATAGCTCCCAGGGTGTGGACCAGTCTCCCCACTAGGGCTGCACCAGACATTTGTTACTTATTCTACTATATTTGGATATCCATGAATCAATCCGGATATCCAAGTAACCAATACCTGGAGGAGCCTTAGGTATGGCAGGCATTTTCACCATACCTGTTTGGATGGCTGGTGAAGAGACAACATCTTTACTCAAGCCTTGTTTGACTAGTCTATCCTCCATTTCTGAGGATTGTAAATTTCATTTTACTTTTTCTGCTATTAATAAGTAATTTTAATTAGCTTATTCTTTTTAATCTGTTTATCTTGCTTTTATAACTTGGCCCACAACCTTTAATAAACATGGTATATGAATATCAATAAATGAATAAATAAAAGAAAGTTCAACATCATGCCTAGAGTTTACATGTATAGAACCCTGTCTGCACCTGCAGGATATATATTTGTGCAATATGCTTAGGTCAGGCACAAGACCAGCAATATGGAACTTAGGTAACAAGTGTGGTCTTGATCTCCTGTCCAAAAGAACTATAATTCTGTGACCCTAATGCTTAAAAAGAATTCTTGAGAAAACTCCTGTGACTACAAACCTCAAATAGTCTTTGAGAATGACCTTAGGCAATTATTTTAGAAGCTGAGCAAGTTCATGCCAGAGGAGATCTTCAGGCTAAAGCAAAATTATGTAGGTTAAAACTAGTACACTGAGCAGTACTTAAAAATGGATTAGAAGTAGGGATATGCCTCACCTAATAGTCCTAGACTCTCTATGGCACCCAGAGGGAGTAGGTAAGACTTGTGTAAGTGATGCAGGGAACTCACCTCTCGGAGGTCCTCTCCGAGCAACAAAGCCACCCTTCCGTTATTATCCTCACTGGGTGAGGCACCCGACATTTCCAGGCCTCTCTCAGCAATTTGTTTCTTACAGCTGCAGCTGGCACTTTCCTGATTGGAAGACAGTGAAACAGTTTCATCACTGGCCACATATACGCCGTATAGGAATGAATAAATTATTTGCAGCCAGTGGCCGATGGTTATATTCCATTTTAAGCACAGTATTACTGCATCATGAACAATGGGAAATATCACAATCTGTTCTTTAACATTTTGGTTTTGTTTCAGTTTGCCAACTATAACAGAAACTGGTAGTGCCAAAGTGACACTGTGTTTTCTGGGAGAAAGCCACAGATTTTCTTATACTGATCCAAATTGCCTACACCATTTATAAACTAACTAAAATAGCTGGTTTTGCAAAAGTTGCAGTACTTAGTTATTCAAAATTGTTGTGTCTCAGAAGTTGAATCTAAGTGGCTTAAAAAAAAAACCAAGAGAGTTATGTCTATAGGGTCCCTTTGAGATGCTTGCAGATTTTTAGGTCTCTGGAGCCCTTTCTGCACTGGGCCTTATTCCAGATTATGTTCTGGAATGGGGGCTTGATATTTAACCCCTGGCAAGGCCTGACATAGTCTGCACAGCAAGCAGACAGCAGGCTCCTATTTCAGGATATAATCCGGAATAAGGCTCAGTGTAGAAAGGTTCTAGCTCCCTTTTTCCACACACAGTCAAAGATCTGGATCTTCAGGATCCAGATCTTTGTGCTGGGGTCTTCCTGGAGATCCGGATCTTGAAGATGCCTGAAGACCTCATTGTGGACACCTTTAATCAGGTCCACATGAAATCCAGATTTAAGGGTCTGAAGGTCTCATTAAATCTGGATTCCTACTGCCCTTGTGGGGACAGGGTCTTGCAGATGGGGCCTTCAATAGGGTCCAAGTGGGGACAGGGCCTTCCTGATTGGTACCAATCAGGTACCAATTGGGTTCCTTATGGGGTCTTAGAAGGATTCTAAGCCCTAGTGGAAAAAGGCCTCAGGGCTAGTCCAGACAGCAGGGTGAAGAGAGTTACAAATCTAGTGCTCTTCTTTCTGTGCCTTATGAGTAGTGCACTATTCTTAAAAGGGGTGGTGTGATCTTCACACACTGCCTTCTGCACCTGGCTAAGATAATATCCCTACCACTCAGCTGTTCAAGTGCTCCAAGGAAGGTCTGCCACATGGAAGTGGGCACATCAGCGATCTACAACCATGCAATGCAAATGGGAATAGAAAGACATAGCAAGAAAGAAGAATGCATGTGCAGAATGAACCTTTCTGTGTATGCCGGTTGTTGTTGTTTTTACCCCTTTACATTTATATTGTATATAAATGTTATTGTATATATATATATTTAAGCCCTTTTCTCAGGCGTCTTCTCTCTGTCATCTCTTCATTCATAACTCGCCATTATTAGCTGCTGCCTGGCTATTTTTTTTTCTACCCCTTTGGGAAAATATGCATTCTTGCTTCTTGTTTTGCTCTGCATGATGCACTCAGCTGTTTCACTGCTTTTAAGTGAACAGTTTTCAGGAAACCTTTGCTGATTCTCATCCTTAAGCTGTCATTGGCATACATGACCTTCAAGTGTACATGTCAGAAATGAGTTGTAATGGTTTTTATCAGAATTTTCACGTGCTGGTACACTTTTTTCATATGCATCTAGGATAACACTCTTAGCAAGAAATTTGCAGGAGAGAAGTCGGTAATGAGACTCCAGTAGCTTTAAATTGCCCAAAGCACACATTCTCCACAGTAGAAATTAACTAGTTATTTACATCATCCCTTCACTATATAGTAATGTACAGTTTCTTTTCCATGGGATATCGCTTTACCCAAGGCCATCTGCTGTCTTCGGCGGTGCTCAGATCTGAGTGTGAATGTCGTTTCTGACCGTGCCGTGTGCCTTGCCCTTCCTCAGAGCATTTTGGCAACTGTCAGGCTAAATGTTTTCAGATTGACCAGGAATACTTGGCTCTGACCTGCCTCAGGAGACTATGGCATTTCATTGTCTGCAGATTTTTCCTCCTCCACAAAGCTAAGCAAAACCCTAAAGACTGCATGTTTGTAGCTTCTCTCCAGTTATAAAGGCAAAAGAAAAATATAAGGTTTGCACAAGTGTTTCCTCAAAGAGGTCTTTTTATATTTTGTGTGAAAGATAAATTTATGCTTGTAATAATCAAATGCATGCTAGAGATCTTATGCAAATATATCAGTGCTTGGATGGAGCTTTAGATATCCTGAAGCTATCGAAATCGGTAACTGTTTTTGCAGTCTGGACAGTGCAGCCACATCTATGCACCTCTTATTCTGGTTTACTGTGAATAAGTAATATGCTCATGCACATAGGCTATATCCACACAGTGGGAAAAGGGAATATGGTGAAAACCCTGGGACCTGGATTTATACATCACTGCCCCACCAGGCTGCAGCTAGCAACCTGCTGGTAAGTCCCAGTGCCGCTTTCCAGTGCTTAAGAAGAAGTGTTGGCTCTTCTACCCCATTGTTCTCACCCATTTAAGGGGACTCAAAGCAGCTGACAAAGCTTTCTGTTCTTCTCTCCACAACAACAACACCCTATGAGAAGAGAGCTGTGACTAGCCCAAGATCACCCAGCTGGTTTCATGGAGGAGTGCAGAACCAAATCCACTATTACCACATAAGAGTCCATCTCCCTTCATTGGTGCAATTAGGAAAAGGAAACGAGGAAGCTGCATTAAATATGACTTCTGCAACAGCCACAATCCTTTGCTTGTTGGTCTTTAACAAGCCCATTTTAAAACAAGATTACTTATTGGAATATGAATTTTGCTTTTTTTAACGGACCAACAAAAAAGGTTTCTGAGTTCTAATATCATGGTATGTCATGCTTAATTGTGGTTTCCAGGTGTGCCTTTCTTGTTCATGTGAAGGGAGGAGTGAAGTGCATAGCTTCTTTGTGATTAACCACAGCCATGTCCAGGCATTCAGATCTTTCATTGATTAGAGGAAAGGGCTGAAGGGTTTTAAACATAAATTCGATTGAACATGCAAATGTCCAGGCACAGAACATAGGAAGCCAGTACTCCTGACTTATTGAGATTTGTAAAGACAATCTCAACTATTACAGGTGTTTTTATAAAGCTTTGAAATCCTTTTGGAGTTGACTATCATTTTTTAATTTTTTAAAAATAGTAAATGCAAGATACATCTTAAACACACATATACTCCTTCAATTAGAATCTAAGAACTATAACGATATGCATTATGTACTGCCAAGATATTTTTCTGTTCTTCTTTAGTATTTAATTATTGGTGAAGCTGGTAATAGAATATAACCATATAGAACTTCCTGCTTATGTTTGTCTAAGCAGATATGTCACCATTTTAAATGGCCCTTTCTGCACTGAGCCTTATTCTGGATTATATCCCAGGGCCTGCTGTAGTATGCAGATGGCAGGTCCCTATTTCAAGATATAATTCAGAATAAAGCCCAGTGAAGAAAGGGTCTGTGGGCCTTTCTGCACTTGGCCTTACTCTGGAATATATCCCAGAATAGGGACCTGCTATCTGCATGTTAGTGCAAGCTATGGAAGGCCACAAGTGAGGCCTGCCATAACTCTGCATTAGCTTCTGGCCAGAAGACTGCTATCTCAAGTAAGGATGTGCAAGAATATTCAAAACATTCAAAATTTGATTGAATTTGTTCAAATTCGTACATTCGAAGTCCAATTAAATGTCTATACATCCGTTTTTAACATTCGAACAAATTTGAGTGTTTCAAATCTTTCATACAAATTATTTGGACATTCTTATGTGTATGGATACATACACATTACATACGTATCTGTACACATCATATTCACATCTGTATGCATTTGTACGGATACATACACGATGAAAATGGAATGCATACGGGATAAAAGTGGGATGTGTACAGGTGCGTACGGGTGTGTATGGACACGTACGAATGTTGTTGAAATTTGTATCTTCAAATACAAATCAAATATTTGCATGAATAGATACGAATGTATTCAAATCAGTTTGAATTTGAATACATTTGTTTTTTCTCTGTTCGTTGAAATTCAAACATTCAAATATTCTATTCAGATTGAATCAAATCTGAAAATTGCATTCGTGCACAACCCTAATCCCAAAATATATTCCAGAAAAAGGCCAAGTGCAGAAATTGCTCATGTCTGCTGCATATAATTTCCTGTTAATAATTGTATTCATCTTTAAGGAAGCTGACAGGTAAGATGATGAAACTAATACGTTGTCCCTCATTGTTCACAATTTTAATCATCACTGACTTTGGAACTTCCTAGTCTTTGTAATGAGTACTGCCCTGCACCTACAGGCACAGCCAGAAGCGCCTTGATTGTATCACAACATGGATCTCCTGCAACTCCAAGTGAGATCTTTTCAGCCCTGTGTTGCCTTCACGCAATGCCAATGACTCAGTGGATGCTGGTTCTCTGAGCTGTTACTGTGCTTCATACCACCGACTGCTACAGCTTGCAAGTCTGAGCTCTGACACTGCTCTGAGCTCTGAACTTTTGAGTTGTGGCATTGCTGATTTTGCTCATTCTAGGCACTTCTAGGTACTCAGAAGTCCATCATCTCTATTTGGTAGTAACGCCTATGGTCTTCAAGGGCGTTTAGTAACATCTTTTAGACTACCAAGGAGAAAGAGGTTGATAGCATGAGCTTTCATAGACTAAGCCTACCTTATCAGATGTGTGGATTGAAGTGGCCAGGGGAGATAAACTGTGTTTGTGAATAGGAATAGAAATGCAAAACTATGGGTATGGTGTTTAGATAAATTAAATATAATGATGGTCATTAAGGGCACTCCATCTCAAACCTCAGAATAGCAGTCCTTGAACAAAAAACTGCAAAGGAACATTGGAAATAGAAACAGCAGATTAATTTGACTATGCCTTTGAATCCTATGGTCTTGTGCAGCATGAGGACCAAGTGGCATCTTCCCCCATCTTTTTCTATAGCGTTTTCAAGAGGAATGCACTGTAACTTCCATGATGTCTTAACTGCAGATTTGAATTTACATAGGGAGAAGTACAAGGCAAGAAAACCTTATAAAGCACACCTTATAACATCTACAATTCATGTAAAAGTTTTTATTTTTATTTTATTTTTAAATTCTGAAAGAGCCTAAACAATTTTTACTGTCCCAGGATCAAGACTGACCGTTCTAGTCCTTGCTAGTTTGATTCTGATTTCAATGAGACATAAATGTCCAAAGTCAATTCCTTTATATATCGTCTAAAAATACAATTTTAACAAAGTGCCTCTGCAGAACTGATTTTTAGAATCAAATCTTTCTTCACAGATTGGCTGTTAAATAAATCACTTCTAAAGACATTTCTGAAATAATTCCCTTCCTAGATAACTCAGGCTTCACAAATGAATCATGTACCACATTGCTCAACCAAACAATAGTTCACATTGCGCACTTGTTTAGAATCTGCCATATTACCAGATTATAGGAGAAATCCCATTTTGAATGTCCCAAATTTCTAGTTATTCAACAGCTGTAGAATTGGCTGGAACTGTGCTAGCCTGAAAGAACAGAACTCTGGGCAACAAGAGACGAAAATGGGGCCTGAGGCAAACATTCTGAGGAATTTGCCACCTGGCACTATGGCATTAGCACTGCGACATGCTTCTTTGAAGCTCTGTCGCATGAAATACACAAATGTAGAGAAATTAATTCAGTTGTAGAAAGAGGCTGCTTTTGTTTTTGTTCTTCAGAACAATCTACAACTTGGGCTTTTAGCAAGAAAAAATTGATGTGGTACTCAGGTCACCAGCCGACACAACTAGAAACAATGGCCCTGGTCACACAAGTAGTTTAGGATGATCTGAGATTGTCTTCAGGTCATGTTACTCACATTATTTTAATTTAATTCATTTTCCAAGCTGGCCTACTCCCATTAGATTTTCCTAACCATAGTCCTCATTTTTACAGGACTGAGGAGGACTCAGCCCATCTTGGCATTCCAGGCCATCTTCGCTTTTTCAGGTGTGAGCGGGCGAACAGGCTAAAGGAGACTGAACTGCACTGTGGTTGGTGGGATTCAGTCTTTCCTTTGGCAAATCAACATGAGCATAGTTTGTGAGGTACCTCCCCTTCTCTCCTCAGTTTATGTGTATCATTCCTCTAACATTTTTATGTAAATTTATTTTTTTAAGAAAAACAATTTCAAGTAGAAGAAAAGCACATAAAAAGAAGGGGCCATGGAGGTGGGGGAGCAGGCTTAAAAAAGAACCACAAACACACACCCTCACCTCCCTTGAGTGACAGAACAGCATCCAATTGGAAAGGAGATAGATATGACTGAGGGAAAGGGGGTGGAGAGCCAAGAGGACTGTCGGGTCGATCTTGGAGAAAGGTGTAACTGATGCAACCCAAAGCAGGAATGGTTTGAGGACAACCAATAATGTTCTAGGTGTAACCACCACTGGTATGATCTCAGATTGACTTAATGAATAGGCAATCCTGTCTTAGACTTGTGTGGCCAGGGCCTATGAGAAAACTTGTAAAGAATTGAAGAAGGACAGGGAAAGTGAGCAAAGTAGTGGAGGTTTTGATGAGTTATATTAAACTAATTATTGTTTTGGTTCACCAGTTTGCTTCTTGAGAATCAAAGAATGGTGGATCAGTAACATCCAATACCCTTTCTGCACTACAGCTGTTCTGCCTCATACAGTTTAGGCCAGTAGGCGTGGGCCATGGTAGAGTACACTAACAGTAGCCTTCTGCAAGGCCTGTTTGCACTTGGATAGCCCATTGAAATGCATCCCAGAGCTCAAATCTTGGAGCCAGTTCCTAGGGTCTAAAAGCCAACAGTGAATGCTCTTGGCCTTCACTTTTGCCAGGTGGACCCATTTCAGTGCTACATTGACTTCCGACACATGTGGTGGCATTTCCCGGTGCATCATTGCAATGAGAACCCCATTGCATTCCAGCCTATGAGGACTTGCTGCCTGTGTGCCCTTCGAAGTCTGGAATCTATATTCTTGTCTGCCTAGGGACCTATTGCATCTCATATGGATGAACCATGCTAAGGGGTGGTGGGTCTTCCAGTATTCCACGTTAAGCGCAGAAAAAACCTGTTTGAGCAGCAAGAAGGAGCAATGCATCAGTTGTGCCAATCTTCTATGGTTTGATGTAATCAAAGGTACCAAACCAGTGCTAGCCAATAGGGCCTCCCTTGTACTTGTTTTTTTAGTCTCCGGTGGGTTTGCACTTAAACCTTTGTTATAAAGCATCCTGTCTATATTGGAAGGCTCAGCACCTGATTTATTTACTTGGGTTTTTTTTTTAAAGTATTACATTTATATCCCATCCTATATCCTGAGGACTCAGAGTGGGCTGTAGCAATTAAAATACATAAAAGCAAATATTGAAAGCAATTTAAAAAAAAAAAAAAACGGAAAAAGGGGATAATTGTCATTTCAACCTAAAGCCCAAGTGAAGAGTTGCATCTTTAATATCCTCCAAAATATGCAGTGTTATAGTGCTTGAGGTATCCCAGAAAGGTGGTCTTTCCACAGCATGGGGTCGATCACAGATAATGTGTTCTCACAGCTCTTTGTCCTATTAACCTTTGAGTTCCATTGCCAAGAGGACATTTCCAGGTATTCTTAATGCATGGGTAGGTTGCTTTGGAAAGAAGAACAACTCTAGAATTTATGAGAGAAGCAGTTCTAGAGTCCAAATCATTTAGGGAACATAACTCAAAAGTTAAATCTTTGAACTGGAGTTGGTAGTAAATAGGCAACCAGTACAGTTCCTTTAAGACCAGTGTGATCTGCATCTAGCCAGTTATGATGATCAACAGTCTTGCTGTTTCATACTGTAAAGGTTGCAGCCTCTTGAAATGTCTTCAAGGGCAGCCCCACGTAAAACACATTACAATAGCCCAGTGATGGCGAACCTTTTGAGCTCAGTGTGTCAAAATTCACAAGAAAACCTAGCTTAACTCGGGTGCTGTGTCACATCTAGACATATCCATAATTTTGTGATATTTGTAGCTCTAGTAAAAAAGTTATATTTTTGATATATGTATTTTATTAAAAGCAAAAACAAATAATGCTTTACATTTGCTAAATCTTCAATTGAAAGTTGATATTTCATACACTTCAAGAATAAGCAAGCACTACATGCCCAGGTGCCAGGGTGACCAGGTGTGTCACCCAAAAGGGCTTGGCGTGTCACCTGTGACACGCGTGTCATAGGTTGGCCATCACCGCAATAGCCCAATCCAGTTACTTAGGATGGATTACTGTTGCCAAGTTATCTCTGTCCCAAGAAGATCATACCTGCCTCAAGCTGAAAATACACACTTAGAGAGATCTGGATGCCAATAAGATCTTACATGTATGGACAATTTGTATAGAAGAAATATAGCAACAACAAATTCAACATTACCTGAAAGAGAATTTTTGATGAAATGGATTGGAAACATCTTATGTTAAATTAAACCTTGGAGCTCACAAAAGGATGGGGTGGTGGAGGGTGGGAGTAGAGTCATGGGTGAAACACATATTGTATAAAGAAGGAAATGTTCATGTTTATATTGTTGATTATTAGAATTTGTACAAAAATTCAATAAAGATATATTAAAATACACACTTAGAACCTTGTGAGATCACCACTCCAAATCATACAGTCAAACTATTTAGATACCCCAACTATTTGCTGCAGAAATGCATTGCCCATCACAGAGGGTGAAGTTGATGGCCAAAAGAAAAAAATACTTCTTTCCATCCAATGATGGTAATGGCATATGACCATTTTGTATTCTGTATGCCACTTCCTTTGGATACGTGCTCAAGTTCAAATTAGACAATTTTTGCTTTTTAAATTCGGTAAAGAAGAAGCACAGTCATGGTTCCATTAAGCATAATTTGATTTTACATGTGCTACATCAATATCTAGCACAGTGACGTTGCAGAAGAAGGACCACTGCTGCCCACCTCTGCATTTGATTGTTCTCACTATGCCAGTCTTTGTGTGCTGTTGAGGATTTCATCAATGGCATCCACAAATCATTCAATGACCCTGAATTTAAAAGATGAGCTCATATTTGCAAAGATAGGACTGTTTCCCAGCTTCCTACATTCAGCTCCTAAAAGGAATGACCGAACAACTTCCTCTCTACTGTGTGCCTTGAAAACGGTTTCCTGGCGTAGACTCATAGTGGACGTTTATAGAGTGCTCTTTCAGAAACCAGCAGCTTACGGCTCTCTGAAGCCAGGTATTCATTTACTTACTACTACTACCACCACCCATTCTTGAATTTGAAATGTCATAGAGTAGTATTGACCTTCTAAGGGTGAATTCTGGCTACTGTTCCAGCTGCCAGGAATCCTATGGCATGAAACCTCTTACACTTGAGTATTCTGTTAATGAGAGATCTTCTGCCCTGATCATTCACCACCCATGAATGATCCCAAACACAGTCTTGCTTAAGGGGGAAAAGTTGCCTATTTCAGACATTAATTATTCTTTTTAGAACTATTAGCTAACTTCTCATTATGATTTACATTAGTTAAAGTGCGATCCTAACCATGCCCCTTTTTTCCACACACAGTCAAAGATCCGCATCTTCAAGATCCAGATCTTTGAGATGGGGTCCTCCTGGAGATCCGGATCTTGAAGATGCCTGAAGATCCCACTGTGCACACCTTTAATCAGGTCCACATGAAATCCAGATTTCCCCAGCCCTTGTGTGGACAGGGCCTTGCAGATGGGGCCTTCAGTGGGGTCAAAGTGGGGACAGGGCCTTCCCAATTGGTACCAATGAGGTACCAATTGGGTTCCTAATGGGCTCTTAAAAGGGTTCTTACCTCTAGTGGAAAAACACCCTTGGATATATTGACAGGATAGCACAGATTTCCATAAAGCAGTGTTGATGAAACCTTCAGTTTGTAAGTCCAATAAGCAAGTAAATATTTTCATGTTGAGAGAAAGCAAAAAAAATAATGTAGCTAGGAAATATCATAATCATGACAATAGGACTACTAGAAGGGATACCTAGGTACCATCTCCCAGTTGGAGAGACAGGCAGGATTACCACTTAAGGCCTTTTGCAGGGATTCAAGGGCAGGTGTTTCTCTTCTGTGAATCCACTTGAGAATCCCCAAAAGCAATTGGTGGGCCCCTATGTGAGACAGGATGCTGGACTAGATGGACTATGGCCTGTTCCAGGATTCCTTATATGTTTTAGGGCAAATCTAGATCAAAGAAATGACAGATTTGTGATCTCCTTCCTGTTAACCCAGGTCTAACTAGTGGTTCCACCCTGCAGTCTTTTAAAAACTATTAACAACATCAACTCCAAAGGCTTGTAACTGCTGGAGACTGCAAAACAAGGTAGTGGGTGGGACTCAGAGGACTTTTACAGGTCACCATATTCAAGGTATTTGGCCTAATTACAGTCCCTCAAAGGCTGTTGAGAGGAAACAATTACCAATTGTTGAGTAGCATGCCAATATCTGTCCTTTAAAATAAATTCATTTCAATTTTCTTTTGTTTCCTTGGTTTTCATATTTTCTGTCCATGGCATATTATTAACACTTCCAACTATCTGCCCAGAAAAAAAAGGATTTCCTACTCCACTGTTTTCATATCATTCTTCCCCCCCTGTTGTTTTCTGAAGTGATCTTATAATCTTCTTTGTTGACTCTGTGATATCTCCGTTCCCTGTTGATCCTTCTCCAGCTGCAAAAAGAAATATTTCACGTCCTTTCCCAGTATTTATAGTGTTCTTGCTCCTGTCAGTATTATTTCTGGTTATAAGATCAGACAAATCATATCTCTAGTTTTGCCTTTACAGCATTTTTTCACAGCTCTGAAGATAGGCTCATTGTTTCTTATTTTGTCAATTCGTTGCTCCTGATATATATATGTTTCTGAGGTGTGAGTGTTGGGAAGTATGTATGTGGGTCTTTATCAAACTGAAGGGCAAGTAAGAAAGATGGCAGTAAAATTAAGAGTTATCCAACCAAATAAATTTAGTGTTGGAAATTCTTGGAAATTTCTCAATTGTCGAATTTTCCCATGAGGTAAGTATAGTCACCAAAACTAACAGTATTCGAAAACCCTGAACTCGTGGTGCCGATGCTTGATCAATATTGTCAAGGAGGTTGTAGAAGGACATAACAAGCACAGAAAATCTGGATATTTCTGACCTTTGCCAGCAGATCCCAGGGTACACTTAAGACACAGCCTAAGTGAAGTATATAAAATCATGCAGGCTGTGGAAAAGGTGAATAGAGAAAAAATGTTTCTCTATTTTTGATTGGTGAGGCTGCATCAAGACATTGCTTACTTATTTCATTGCTTTTTGATATCCTGAAATAAAGCATAGATTTTCCAGAATGTGGAATGAAGGCTCCTCGTATGCTTCCTGGTCCACTATACTAGCCAGTGCAGAATTGCCCAGTAATTCTTTTGTAATTGTACCTGATTTGTCAGATGTTACCATGGTGTTCCCGATATAGTCCTGGATTATAGATTTTCCAGGTTAACATTAAAATTAATTATCATAGCCCAGAACTGCAAGCCAGTTTGGACTCTGGTTTGATTCTGTTAGGAAAATTCCAGACCACTATGAAAACAAGTTGCTGCTCTATCAGCAAATGCTATTCCTATTAGTTTCTTAATAAGCAGATGGGTCAGAGAGAAAAGATTCTTTTACTTTGAATATGCTGCAGCATAGGAAGTCTGCTTTCCAAAACCCCATCAAGACAAACTTCGAACCTCCCACTTCCAGCACAACCTAATATACCTAAACCCGGCCGATAATTACAATATGCCCAGTAACACCTTCCAAGTAGGAAGAGAAATACATATCAGATTTCTCTGACATGCGCAGTGGAGACAAATTCAGTGGCTGGCTGGTTCAGACCAGTTATTCTTTAAAGCTACCTTATCAGTTTGTTTTTGCAGACACAATGTCCTAGAGAGCATTCCTCACAATTCCATTCTCCTCCTTGAAGCCAGCTGGGTGACCTTGGGCTATTCACAGCTCTCTTTCTGAGCTCTCACAGCCCCACCTACCTCACAGGGTGTCTATTGTGGGGAGAAGAACAGAAAGTTTTGTCAGCTGCTTTGAGTCCCCTTAAATTGGTGGGGAAAGTGGGATATAATGGATGTTTTTCCATTAGCACTAAGTACCCATTAGGCTCAGAGCAAGAAGACCCCATTTCCACTGCAGACCCCATTAGAGCCACATTTGTTTCCACCTGTTTTAGGGAAATCCAGATAATATGGGTCCTTCAGGACCTATAATCTGGATTTCCTGTAGACCCCATTAAGGGTTCTACAATGAGGTCTTCAGGCATCAAATCTGGATTATATGGAGCCTGTTTCCACCACAATCAGGCAATGGGATCTAGGGGGGTATCCCTATGGAGGGGGTGCCCTAAAACCCAAAGCTCCAAAGCCTGTGCACAATCTCTGAAGCTGGCTCCGAAGTCAGCTCTGAAGCCGGCTCCGAAGAATAGCACAGGCTTTGAAGGGGACCCCAAGTGAGAGCAATGCCGTTCCTATGGACCTTTGTTAAAGGCTCCAGAGGATCTTTGGAGTCTTCAGCAAATCTTTGGAGTTTATAGCAAAGCTCTGGAGAATCTTTGGAGTTTATGGCAAATCTCTGGAGAATCTTTGGAGTTTATAGCAAAGCTCTGGAGAATCTTTGGAGTTTATAGCAAAGCTACGGAGATTCTCTGGAGCCACTCTGGAGCTGCTGTTGGGAATCTTCGAAGAATCTCCAGAGCATCTATGGAGATTGCACCTCCTGTCCCCCAAAACACCTGGGGTGATGGGCGGGCTCCATATGGGTAGATCTGGATTCGCCACATGGGTGCTCCGGCGTTTCCACTGTGAGCAAGTTGCACCCATTGCTATTGGGTATTAGACCACCCGTGGAAATGCATTGGGTACTTTCCTTAATCCAGATCTACTAGATCTGGATTAGTTGAAGGACCCATTCCTTAGATCCGGATCATTTTAGATCCGGATTAAGGGAGGACAGTGGGAAAAAACCCAATAACCAACTCTTCTTCTTCTTCTGTCTGGATTTTGTGCCAGTGGTACAGCAAGAATTCAGTGTGAGCTGTGCTACCCAGGTATTTACTTTAAGTGATACAGCATGATTCCACAACTGTGGCAAGTGCTAAAACACAGAGTAGTGATCTAATGTCTAAACAGTGTGTGATAATTTTGGATGTGCTTTATACTAGTAAATAATAAACTGAATAACTGTTTTTTAATATTGTAACCCACCCTGAGACCTTTCTCTATACAGTGGGATAAAAAGTGAAATGAATAAATAACAATAAAAAAGTGATCTCTGGAAGCGGTCTCAGTGTGTGCTATTCAGACATTGGCAACTGTACATGTTTAAGAGAATAATCTGATTGAACAGCTAGTCTGGTATGTATTTATCTATGTTGCCTACTGAAATTGCATTAACCATGTTACATATTTAGAACCTATATGAGCCAAAGAACATACAATAAAGATGAAGTGATTGAATACCAGTAAATTGTATATTCCACACGTGGCCCTTCATCATTTAAAAGTAATGCTAACTATGGGTTTAAAATATCAACAATAAAAATATATGCTAAAAATCCATTTAGCAGGGACAATAGAAAAAGAAAGCCTAGCTGATATGCCAGAAGTTATGTACACATTGTTTGTATCTGCTACAGTAGATCATGATGTTCTATATGAAGGCTGCACACTGTGATATGGGTTTTTTTTTAAATTCACGAACATTTACATAGCCATTGGAGGTACAAATACACTGGACATTGAAAGAAAGTGATGCTTCCTCATAAACAAGTCTGCATTTAAAATAGTACTATTTAAAATAGTACTGCAACCATCTGCTTAAAGAAATTCAAACTCTGGGACACAAATTCCTTTAGGTTTGCAAGCCTCTGTGTCATGCCCATTATATCTAGGATAAAAAATGTCAGTAATCTACCTGCCACTGTTTGAACTGTTTGCTCAGTCTTTTTATCTAACATGGGGATGTGTCACAAAAAAGACACTGATTCTGCCAAACCAGAAAAATATCTACAACTCACTCTGGAGCCTTATGATTAGATTTGTTGCTTATACATTTATCAATGTTCTTTCCTGGAATTTTGTGGAAGCCAGTGGTAGAGAGTTCAGTTTGCAAAGTATAAGTGTGACTTCACATGTGCATTCTCCATGATGCACTTTTGACTGTGAAGGCAAGTTGTCTTTCTCCACCACAACATTGAATTGTGTACCAACTCTTGTCATTCAGACTAACATTGGAGGACCTTTCATGCTTAAGTTCAGTGGGATACCATCACAGAAGTTAAGTTCAGGGATGGTGGCCAGCATTCCTACTGCAAGTGCTGGCATCATCCAGCGGATGTCACAGAGGAATGATTTAGTAGGAAATCCCAGCTAATTAGTCTTAATTAAGGAATTTCATTTTATTGTAAATGTGGGACTAATTTGCTAAATTGTTTAATGGGTCCTGTTATTCTTTATTCTAAATACTGTAGCCTCTTTCAAGCTTTTCCCTTTCCCTCCAAACAACTTAAGAAAACTTTTACCCTTTCTGCACTGCCCCTTATTCTGCAACAATTTCAGAACAAATTCCAGAATAAGAAATATCAGTCCAATGCTAGGGCAGACTAGGTCAAGTGTTGAATGAAACCTGGACCAGGCTAGGGCACTGAAAATTGCTTTTTAGCTCAGTATAGTTGTAGACCTCTTTAAAGAGGTCTATTGCTGGCTCAGAACGAATATACAAGACCATGGAAGCACTAGGATAAGATGCCCCTATGGTCCAGAATACCAGATGGGATCCTTTTTGATGGCAGTTCAGGAAGCGCTGCTGAAAGTAGATCCACCGCAAAATCAGCCAAGCCAGGAACTCCAAAGGTTGGAGCCTTGCTGGTGTGTCCAAGGCAGTAGCAAGGACTGAAGTGAAATGGGTTGTCTGAATGTGTCCATCCTTGCTCTTCTCTACCAGCAACCTATTCCACCTTGGGATGAGTTGCTTGTTCTGGGATAGAGCAGGCCACAGTGTCCTAGAAGATTGGACTTAAGTGCAGAAAGGACCTTAGTCGCCTTACCCTCCTGTTGCGCGCTTAACTTTTGTTGATCGAGTTAGAGATGTTGAGTCACTTTTCTTCAATATTTACTAATTGGAGGTAAAGCTGGAAACTTGTGCTGCTAAAACTGTTTAAATCAATTTTTGATTTTTAATAAAAGTAATATTGTTTAAGAACCTGTCTTGTCATTTCCCCTTCCCTAAGGATTGCCTGCCAGTTCCTTGCCTGAAAAACTAAGCTTATCATCTCAAAAAGATCTCATGCCTCTGTGCAGAGCAAAATGGCACAACTTAATTCCCCCATAAATGGGGATTGGGTATATTTTCCATTTGTCTTACATTTTCCATAGTTACTGGTGCATGGATAAATAGTAAGAAAACACAATCAACTAGTGTTAAAAGGCCATGATTCAGTTTTGCTGAGTGCAGCAGTACTTCTTTAGATAGTAACTAAACTGTTCTGTTGTCCGTGTAAGGTGTTCTCTGTACTGTATCACAGTAACTGGTGATACCAAATCATCTGGGCCTCTTCAGTTTTGAAAGACATCATTTAATTGGTGGTGTGACTTAAGTATTTAAAATCATGCATGGTGTGGAAAAAGTGGATAGAGAAACAACACTATCACACAACATTAGAACCAGGGACACTCTATGAAGCTGATGGGTAGGTGTGATAGGACTCACAAGGTATTTTTTTTTACCCAGAGGCTAATTGGTCTATGAAATTTGCTATCAGAAGACGTGGTGACAACAACCAGCCTAGATAGCTTTAAGAAAGTATTAGCTAGATTCATGGAGGACAGGTGTATCAATGGATACTAGAATGGGTGCCTAGTCATTGCTTCCAGGTTGGAGAGACAGGCAGGATGTCTCTGACAGGCAGGATGTCTCAAGAGTTTTTGTCTTCTACTTGAGATGCCCAGAAACAATTGGTGTGCTACTATGTGAGACAATGCCATGTGGTACTATGCGAGACAGTACTATGTGCTACTATGCTGGACTAGATGGGCTGTGCCTGATCCAAGAGGACTCATCTTGTGTTCTTATAATTAATGTCTTGTCTTTGTGCAGTCATTGCCCCACCCTTCCCCTGTCCCAACTGTTCTGTTTCACTAGTTGCTGTTGCTGCAGAGATACGGATATTATATATTTTTTACAGGAGTTTTCCCCCTTTCATACTTGTGCACAACAATCCTTACTGAGCTCCAGCTAGATCAATGAGATCTGAATCATGAATTCATCTCACTTTATATTACATTATGCAACCAAACCCAAATGAACAAATCTTCAGCTCTATGTCTGTCACATTAATCCATATTGATATTTTCCCATGCCTATTATTTCTGCTTTTTCTAGCACAAGATATCCAATACTTACTACAGAGGCAATTGACAGTTACATTTGCTCTCTAATAAAATCATGTATTGATGTATGGCCACCATACAGAATAATAAATGCATTTTTTACAAGATACATGGAAAGCAAGAAATATTGCATCAATGCTACATTTAATTCCATTAATACCAACTATCAAGACGTATACTTGACTCAAAACCATTCTGTTACAGTTTATGTGTGAAACATTAGCAGTAGCATCGAATAATCCAAGTAGGGCATTACATGAGGTGATGGAAATTGTCTCAGAAGTAGGTCATATTTAGTGATCCCTGTAATGGCACCAGGCAAATATGTTGCTCCAGAGTCTACTGGCCCTTTCTACGGAAGCCACAGGGGCAAATTGGCCCACGCTCCCTTTTGCAGAGCAGTATTTAACTGCTCTCCGCAAGGAGCACTTCTGGAAGCAGATACTGTGAATGGGTGTAGTGGTGTGTTTGTGTACTCATTATATACACAGTGATGTGTGGTCCCCATGACCTCAGTTGTGGCCTAATGGGGTTATAGGAACTATGTATAACTGTTTAATTGCATTGGTTTTCTATTGCTCGACTGGATACACTGGTATTGGTTTAACAAATTTCTAAGACAAATTGCTTCCTGAAGATATTTTGCCATTTTCAGCAACAGCAATTTGTTATCCCTATGCCTAAGCTTACTATAAACTGGAAAAATGTACCAGCCTCTGTTGGGTATTGGCTCCTGCAGGTAGGACATTTCAATGTGTAAATTTGGAAATATAAACCATTTTATGTTAGAAACAAAATGAAGGGCCTTTCTGCACGTGATAGACGGGGAACTTTTGTTCCTCTACTTTTGTTCCTTGTTTCCACCTAAGAAAGTTTCCATGAACACAGGAAATGAATACAGATTGGGTTATTTTCTGTGTTTATGAAAGCAAAAGGCCCAAAGACAGCACTGGGTCCAAGAATGTGTTTACTGCCACCCTGTCTCCATTTTCTGTGGCAGTGGGCACCTCTAAAGCAATCACACATGCTGTTTGGGGCAAAATTGCATGCAGAGATCTATCCGAAATAGGGGCCGCACCCCCATTACAAGCTTATTTCGGTTTCAAACCGTTTTCAAACCTCACAGACCCCACATCAGTTTGGCTTAACACGCTTTCTGCCTGTTAAATCGCCCCAAAGCATTGTAAATGTTAACCCTCATTTCAAGAGGTCTCACTCCGGATTGTGCGCTTGATACGTGTTACATTTTTTACTGTGGGGACCCTACCGTTTTAAGGGATCAGAATCCATGTTTAGGGTTTCCCTCTCCCAATAGCTTGCTTCCAAAGACAGTGATTTCAGTGTAAAAATCCAACCTTCACAGCAGCCGCTACATTGTAGCAATCCAGGCACTTCATACCTGATAACAATGTTGCAGTTTTGTGCAATTCTAGCTGTTTGGAGTTCTGACCTTTAAAGGGGAAAAGAAAGCAGGGCAGGTTTTGGGAGATGTGTGAATGTTTAAAGCCCCCTTGCTTGAGTTTCTGCTGCTGCTGTGTGTCCTGGGCAATGGGGAGAATCGCTGGCTGCCCGCTGCCGGTTTTCCTCCATCCAGGCAAGCGGCAGCCACCCAGCCAGGCTCGGTGAAGGGGTCCGTTATGGGTGGCGCATTCATGCCAGGAGGAAGAGGGCAGCCCCAAAAAGCTTTTAGAAAGTAGCCACTTGAGTCCCTCCTTGAGTCACGTACGCCACCTATGATCCTCAGAATCCGGATTGAACACAATTAAGCTGAAAGTAATGGGAACAGGCAAATTCGCGTTTGCATCCGGTTCTGTTATTTCAGTTTAGGGAAACCAAATTAAGCTTATAATGGGGATGCGGCGAGGGAGATTTCTTCCAACCTGGAAGGGAGGCCCTCCCACCCTCAGTTGTAAAAGGGGTGGGCATCTGAGGGAGGGCCTTCCATTCCTAGGTTATGGAATAGTCTCCCCCTTGAGTTGTGTCAGCCTCCTTCACTGTATATGTTTATGAAGGTGGTGAAGATGCACCTCTTTGCCCTGGCCTTTGCTTAAATGAGAATATACTGTCTCTTCCCACTTCACAGACACTGTTACTGTTTTAATATATCCTGTTGCAGTTTTAATATATGTCTGATTTTAAATGTTACCCATCCTGAGATCTTCAGGTATAGGGCAGGATAGAAATACAAATAAATACAAATACAAAAAATCATCATCATGGTGCTTTCTGGCTCTGAAATGGAGATGAAGAGGATGCCACAGATGGGAGCTCATCCCTCATCTGACTGAGACATAGGCACCTCTTGCAGAAGAGGAACACTGTGGTGGCTTCTTCCAGGATGCATGACGGAGTCACCTGGATCACTGCTTAAAATGGCACCTCCCCATCTCTATAACAAGGAGACATTCTCTGAAGCAGTTCTTCGAAGTGTCTCCACTGAAAGCAGTTCATGCAGTGCCTTGGACAGTAGCTTGGACACCACACCTGGTAATGTGGTAGTGTGATCGCTACAACCCACCTACTGTTTCTGCAAATGGAGCTGCATCATCATAAGATGCTTTATATGGGGTTCCTCGTCAGGTAAGTAGAAGTATGGCCTGGGTGGTGAAAGAAAATAGGGACATGCTGTACCTTTTAAAGACACTTGTGTGACAAGAGCACAGATATATAGAGTTCATGATCTCTCCACAGTGCTTTGAAAGTCCCGTGTGGATCTTGCCACATTAACCCAAGTAGAGTTTGTGGCGGTCCCACAATTTCATTTTATCCCCCAGGAAGAGGCAAACCTTCCTGAGAACAGATAGATAAAGCTGCCAAGTCAAACTTGACCCCTGGTGTCAACACCACCAAATCTGGCTTGCTTGCTCTTGGATGGGGAGCCACTTAGGATTGTTAGGTTTAGTATGCTAGACTGAGACGTTGAAAACATTTTTCGAAAGAAGTGGCAAGGAACAGGTGCACGGCTAGCAAGAACAGAGCATAAGCAAATTATAAGTGATTTCCCATTTAAGTGCTAACCAGCCAGAACTCTCGCTTAGGCTCTGAGATCGGATAGAATCAGTAAGAGGCAGTCTGCATGCTTGGGCTGATTTGAAGATAATCTTCACTTCCTTTTACATCTTGTTAGTAGATAAAGGAATTTCCTTTTCTACACCAGGAAGGACATCTGCTGCTTTTCTTACACAGATCTGGGAGGAGTGCCCTCAGAAACACCCTTCTTTGTGGAATTCTTTCCATTTCTTTTCTGATTACCCAGGCATTTTGGAGATTTTTTATGTTTTTTTTAAACAGAGCTACTTTTGCTATTGAAGGTTATATAGGTGCCTTTTGTTTTGCTTCCTTTTTTGCTCAATATTTATTTTTGCACATAGTTGTGACCTGTTTGTTAAAGGATGATTAGAGGGTTTTTTTAAAGTTTAAGAAGTGATGTAAACTTTTGTACATAAGACTCTAGAGCTGTGTGTTACGTCAGGATTTCTTGGGGCGAGTTCCCATTGAAGGAATAAAATACAATTTACATTAGGATTTACATCAGGAATTAAATTGATTTGTAAAACGTGTTAAAAGGAAGCAAACAGCATCTGGCAATTGGATTCAACCCCGATTTCTGTTCCCACTGTCCTACCATTTAAAACGCTTCCAAAAATGGATTGGGTAAAGCATTCTTTCCCCTCCTGAGCCTTTCCCCACCCCTTTTCTTGGAGGACTTTTCTTTTTCCAGAATTCATTCTTACTTTTTGTTTCCCAATTCTCTTCTTCCACTCAGCTTCTCCAGCTTCTACACAGTATCTTAGGAAGCTATTACTGATTCATACTTTTTATTCTTTTCTCACTGTTTTTCTCTGAAACTGAAATCTGCTGTGTGTAACTTCTTTTAATTTTTAAGTAACACTCTTGCTGTACTTTCCATTCAGTAATTCTTCTCCGATCTGAAGATTCCTTCCTAGAAAAATGTCTATACACATACAGCCTCATAATATTAACTGACCATTCACAAAAGGACAAAATCCAACAACGATTGGCTGAAAATAATTATTGTCAAGTTTAATTTTCAAGTTATTTTATTTTTGCATTTTGTTAGCCATTCTTAGTGCAAGTCCTTCTGAAGCCCTTCCATGGACAGTTCTCACTCTCACTCAGGTGGGCTGTGTGATGTCCACATGCCTTGTCCCTTGCTCCTCTCGTTCTCTGAAGCTGAGAATGCCGCTTCAAGGAGAGTCCCAGAAATGAGCTTTTTTAAGCACTACACCTATGTAAAGCAGGCATGGTAAGCCACTCTTACTGTTGACATGTGTCTACCTGGTGTCAGTAAGAGTGTCTGAGGATGAGGTGCTTTAGACCTTCTGGCACCTTGTGCTGTTTGTGAGTGCCCTGGACATTTGACTCCCTTGCCTCAGCTTGGATATCCATCATCAGAGTGGGTAGACTTAAGGGCCTAAGTCTACCCACTCTGATAATGGATATCAGCTGCAAGATCCTCTCCCAGTTCTCTTCCTAAGTGTCATACGTTGGACATAGCACTTCTTGCAGAAGCCAGTGTAACCAATATTAGAGGTTCTTTCTTCACTTTTGAAAGTGCAGTGTGCAGACATAAGTATGTGTGATTAGATTATGGAAATTCTCCTCCTGATAAGAGACAGGGACCTTTGTCTGCACCATTGAGACCCTTGGATCAGAATATATTCTGTTCCAAAGCCAACCTTTCTACATCTGTGGCAGAATAAGGGAAGCCCTGCCACAAGGGACAAATGGACAGATTCTATAGACCAGAAGCACTGCTAAAAATTGGTGTGCCTTCAAAATGGACCCCCCTGCAAGAGCAAAACCCAAGAATGTTTGTTCAGTGTCTTTAAAGGCAGTCCTCACCAGTTTCAAAGCCAGCAAGTGAAGCAGGGCTAGGACAGACTATCCGAATGTTGACAGCTCTGTTGTGGCCTGTGTTCACTAGACTGCACTACATGGGCCTAATATTTATATGTCCCAATAGGTACTTAAATTTCGTACCGTAGTGAACCTGGTTTTGACATTTGCTTTTAAAACATGCAACTGTTGTTTGTAACATTTGCTAAAATGGTAAATGTCAAAAAATTTAAAATTTGAATGAACAAAAGGAAGGGGCATCTGCAAATAGAACAGACCTAGAAAGACAATGGGCGTGGTATTGTGACATGTGCAGTTCTAATGTGACTTGGCAGGTCCTCTGGGTCAGGAGCTGCACTGATGGCAATGGTGTCTTTGTAGCACCTGCAAAGACATCTCACACCTGCAGCGAACACATTTTCACACTGCCTTCAAAGGCAACAGACCCCCCCACACACACATACATACTACCCAGATGTAACATTTGTCAAACAGTTCAGAATGTTATGTTGTTATCAGGAACTGAAAAGTCACAATGAGTCAGCAACTCATGACTCAGAGTCTTGTGATTCAGATGACTCAGAGACCTGTGATTCAGAGTCTTGTGATTGAGATGATTCAGAGTTTTGTGATTCAGTCTCATGCTGTTGCAGTAATTAGATGATATCATTCTGAAACCTCATGATGACTAGCAGTTTGTGTGCTATAAAAGTAGCTCTGTGTTGAACAAGTTTTTGTCTTTAGTTTGCTGTTTGAAGAGAAGTTCTAAAATAAAGCTGCTGAACCTTCCAGTGAGGAAAGAAATATTTTGTCTCTGGATTTATTTGTCTGAATGACTGTCCAGCTATTATCTGAGATTGACAAGTGATCTGACTCCAGTCCAAATCCACTACACTACTTGACAACATTCAGTCAGCAGGGACTATTGCACTGGGTGTTGGAGGTGCTGTAAGCCAATTGCATTGCAGTCTGGGCAGTGAGTACTGCAGTAGTTCACACCTACAGTACATTGCACCTGCAGTACATTGCTCTTTACCACACATTTGCCATTCTAAAGCCTACTCAATGCAGATGCCTCTGCCTCTGGTTGATCTGGAACTAGCTCATACAGATCTAGCTCATACGGATCTAGCTAATACACATCGGAACAAAAGAGGAGCTCCAATTGCTTCTGGGGGTTCTCAAGGAGAAGACAAAGGCAAAACCTCCACATGCTCTCGAATCCCTGTAAATGGCCTTTAGAGGCATCCTTCCTGACTCTCCAAATGGGGAGGCATCCATTCTAGTAGCCATTGAAACACCTGTCATCTGTGAATTTGTCTCACCCTTTCTTAAAGCTGCTGTTTAAGGCTAGTGGCTGTTACCACCTCTACTGGCAGCAAATTCCATCAACTGATGACGCTCTGGGTGAAGGAATACTTCCCCTTGTCTGATCCGATTCTCCTACCCATCAACTCCATAGATTAAGTAAGTGAAATGAAATGAAGTGAAGAAAGATCCTGTGATCCAAAAGCCAAGATTTGAAACTTGCTCTCCAATACAGAAGAAAATTGGAAAGATTTATTGTATATCTCAATGAGACAGCAAGCTCCATAATGGCTGAGAGACAAAATAATAAGACTATCTATTTCGTCCAGCTAAATTAAAGGAAGATGAGAAGAGCAAATTAAGACATTATCAACTGATGTGCACTGTCACTTAGGTGTTGTTAGGGTTTTTTTTAACAACAACAACAACAACAAATCATCTGCCTTTCATTTGTTATATAGGCCTGAGCATATTTTTAGGGAATTCTGATTCATTAGTCAATTATTCCAATAATAGCAGAGCCCCTGAACGTCTTGAACACCCCCAAACAATGCTAACCTTTGCTGTGCTGTTCCTCCATACATTCATTTTGAGAACACTTTCTTGGGGTATTTGCAATGTTGTTATGTAGCATAACATAAAGAAATTGAATCAATTTGAGAGTGAGCCCTTAGATTGCCTTCCATCTACAGTGTTACAAGGATTCCATGCAAAATTCTTGTGAAAAATATCACAGATCAGTGTGGAAGCAGAACCTACAATGATCTCAAAAGAGAAACACAGGCAAAAGTGTCAGAAATTGGAATTCCTCATCTTTGTCTATGCAGCTTCAGTTTCCATTTTAATGCTAACTATATTTGGCCGTGTCATCCAAATTAATTCATGTTTGCCCTTCATATCAGAATTGGAAGTTCACCTGGGAAATTCTTACTTGCAGGCCAATTACTTCAGTAGTTACTGGTGATAAGTAATACTTAATCTAGCTTGTAAACTGTCCTATTAGAATACAATTACACAACAGACTTCAACCAGTTTAGCAGTCATACCATTACCAGAAAATTTAGGAAAATGTAACTCAATGGGGACTGGGAGCAAATGTTTCTTGTGAGTACTTCGTAACACTTTCCAAAAACTGCAGATTGCCCCAGACCATGGTATTTAAACTTCTATAAAACCTATGCAAGTATATAGTGTAAAAGACACATTTAGAAATTAATTTGGCCCTTTCTGCACAGGGCCTTATTCCAGATGATGGGTCTTTTAGCACTTGGTCTTCCAGGGTGGCTGCACGTGTTCTGGCACAGTTAATTCACACACCACAGAGTCGCTTCCATCCCAGAATGGTTCTGAGTATGCACAACCATTCTGATCTTCAAAAGCTGTGGAATGAAGAAGACATCCCAAACCCAGGGGCCTACCTGGGTCTGGATGAAGTTTTGGACAGGCTAGCTCTTGCAATGTGAATGCCAGCCTCCATCCCAATCTCCTGCCATGGCATAGTATCTTATGGCAGTTAAGTGTAAAAATCTCCTTTATCTTGGAATAGGAATCTGCCATCCTCATGTTAGTATACATGTTAGCAGGACCTGCCCAAGAGGCCAACTGAAGTCTGAACTAGCATAGGCGTGGTGGATCAGAAATGCTACCTGTTCCACATGCAGGATTAGCCAGACAGGCAGAGCTCGGGAGCCTCAATCCGTGGATTAGGCAGTGGTGTCAGGAGGAGGGGTTTAGATTTGTTAGGAACTGGGGAACATTTGGGGACAAGCCAAACCTGTACAAGAGGGATGGGTTACACTTGAACCAAGATGGAACCAGATTAATGGCACTTAACATCAAAAAGGTTGCAGAGCAGCTTTTAAACTGATCCCTGGGGGAAAGCTGACAGGAACTGGGCAGCATCTGGTTCAGGAGAGTGCACCCTTGAGTGTGGAGGGCTGGAAATATGCACATAATACTGAGCAAAGTGGGGGATTAGTCAATAGTACGCAAGCAGAATGATGCAAGGGGCAGTATAAGGATTCACAGGTTCCTCGACAGCTGAATTTGGACCAGAGGAGTGAATATAAATGTATATATGCAAACACCAGAAGTCTTTTAGCTAAAATAGGGGAGCTAGAAAACCTAGTTATGGATAATAGGATTGATATTATTGGTATAACTGAAACCCGGTAGACCAGTGGAAACCAATGGGCTACAGTCATCCCAGGTTACAAACTGTACAGGAAAGGCAACATGGAGGTGATGTAGCCTTGTAGATTAAGGAAGGGATAGAACTGTCCTCTATCTTTGCAAAGTGCAGTTTGATGACACTATAAGCACATTTGCATTTACCTGTTTAGAGAACTCCAGGACCACTCCTGCACACTCCCTGGAACAGTTGCTGTTCCAGGGGTGGCTTCATGCATTCAGCAGGGCTCCCAAAGCATCTAGATATAGAGGAGTTCTAACTGCTCTACATCTACATTGCACACCACTAAGCACAAACCTCTCCACCTGTTGGGAGAGGTTTGAAAGGAGCCTGGGGAGGTGTGATGCAGCACGTTTAGTGCTGTGTTGCACCATCACCATGGCAACAGTACCACACAGATGCATTGCCACCATTGATGCAGTCCTGGGAATCACTGCTGCTAGCAGCCATTTGTACCTCACCAGCGCTTGGAGAAGCACTGGTGAAGTTATGGGGATAACTGGCAAACATAAATCCAGACACCAGAACTATCCTCCATGCTCACTTCCTGGAGAGGTTTTCTCTAGGAAGCAAAGGTATGGAAACCTGATTGGGGATGCTATGACTAAATTCATTTACTGATACACCACCACAAATCTTTTTAAGACTGCATTTATAATTATACTATGAATAAATGCTGTATGATGGTTGTTGATTGTTTATATAACTCTCAGTCTTAGAGAGACATAAACTTATTTTGCTAATTCAGCTTCTAATTTAGTTGTAATTTTCAGAAATAAAAGTATTCTGACATAGGTGAAATAGTTTGCAGGCGCTTTAAAACTGTAGTTTACATAATAACTGTGTAGGGACAATAACTGGCAAGGTCAAGTACTGGATTTAATCAAATTAATGTTGCAGATGGAAATTTAGCCACGGTCACAAGATAAAGCAGTCCTGTCAAGTAAGAAATGCTAAGAAAAAGCAGTATGTCTTCAGCATAAAGTGGCATAGATTCCTCCCAATCATTTTCATCTTTTTGGGAATTATCAGCTTTAGGAAGTATCATCTTTAAGTGTACCTCCAATGTCACCAGGTGGTAATGCAAAACAGTTTGTAGCCTACTTTAAGAGCAATCTCTGGAAATCAGTGATATGCTGATGCAACTAACCTTAAAAATAAGAATTTTGGCTCTGTATTTCTATTTTAAAGTCTGTGTTATGTCATAATAAGTCAGCTGTGCTTTTAAAACTTACTGCATAATATTCTTCTGGATGTTTGTCATTTACTCTGCCATTTCTAGCCATGAGATGCAAAAGTAGTTGCAATTTTGACTTCCTTTGGCATGGGAGGACTGTTAGAGCTGTACAATCATGTTAGTATACATGTTAGTAAAACGATGGTTTTAGCATCGTTTTATATAGATTTGATATGTTTGTGTCTTAAAATGCTGTGAGCCGCCCAGAGACCCTCGGGTATGGGGCGGGATATAAATATAAATATAAAATATAAATAAATATAAATCATGAATGGTGCAAATTCTTTTGAAGCCTTTCAAGACGATGGCCAGCACCACTTCTTGTGGTAGAGAATTCCAAATACTGTGTGTGTGTGTGTGTGTGTGTGTGTGATCATTTGTTTTTGCCCATATCCTTCCATGATTCAGTTTCATCTGGGGTCCCCAAATTCTAGTGTTTGGGGAAGGGGAGATAATTGTCTGATCCATACATCTACTAAGTCCTTCTGCACCCATCTTCTTATAAGATTTGAATGTCCCATCCACTTCTGCTTTCTTCATTTCCTTTTTCTTTACCATTTCAGCTGCCCTCCTTTGAACCTTTCCTAAGTCCACTATATCTTTTCTGAGATATAGTGACTAGTATTCTAGGTGCAGTCATACCATTGCTTTACATAGGGGAGTTATTATTTTGACAGTTTTATTTTCAAAATCATTTATTATTACCCTTAACAGCCTTAGGAAGGCCTTTAGATCTGAAACAGAAGTATGCCACTGAAGTCATCTACAGGGCCAATTACTACAGACAAGGGCAAACAGATGGAGAGACAGGTTGAATATTATCCATTCTCTGTTCACAGGAGAATATTGTTGCTAATCCCTTGCTTGTAAACATCAAGAGCTTGCCTATCAGCAAAGAACTTGATGTTCTGCCTTCTTTAGGTAAACTAAGCAGGGCAATGGGTTCTTTTACTAGCAGAAAAACTCTACGCAGGGATAGATTTCCATCTGAAATCAACAAATTAGGGGATATTTATTTCAAGTTTGTCAGTGTTAGAAAGAAGGGATTTTACTTCTTGATAGCTGTAAGGCCAATATCATTAAGTTATATAAGAACCAAAAATGCAATTGCAACAACTATTTTACTATTGAATATAGGAATTAGGAATACATTTGCGCATATGATTCTCAATAGATTGTAGTCACTTGCTGGGCATGTGTACCTAGAACAGTAGTGTGGCTTTATCGCTGGAAGCAACTCTTGACATGGATGTCTCACTTCACCTGCTGAGATTAGAGACATCCTTTTTATGCTTTGTTGGAAGATTGGCTGCCCACCCAGCTTCTCAGGATCATTGCATCTTTCTATAAAGGGACTCTTAAGTATGGCAGAACATTTCCATTTACAACAAAGTAAAATAGCATTTGCACCTACAATCTTTGGAATATTTTGTTTTTGCTGCTATTGCAGTATTTGTACAAAACCTCTGAGTTAAATGTGCATGTAAGGACCAAAGGTCCAGCATGTGTAGTCTAAGGGTGTTTTTCCACTGTCACTAGAAGTACCCATTAAGTACCCATTAATGGGTACAAAAATGCCATAATGACAGTGGAAAAACACCCTAAGTTACGTTTTACAGATAGTGCTGCCTAACTATATTTATTTGTTTGAATTTTTATCTTTCCCTATACCCAAAGGTCTACCAGTCCAGGACAGGACCTTTCTGCTTCTTCCATGACTGGTAAGCTTCTTCAAAAGCCTTTGATGAGGGACTCTGTTAAAAGCCTTCTGAAAGTCCAGCTAGATTATATCAAATGGGTCACCTTTATCCATGTGCTTATTAACACTCAAATAATTCTAACAAGTTTGTAAGGCATGATTGATCTTTGCAGAAGCCATGCTGGTTTTTTTTCAGCAATGCTTGCTCCTCTATGTGTGCAACAGATAAGAAATTGATATTCTAAACAAACCCTAAAATAACAACGGAGAAAACAAAAAATACCTTTCCAACAAACAATCTTAAATGCTGGAGAAGATGGCAAAAGAAATTACTTCCCATCCCTAACTCTTGTTCTAATATTGGATTGCCATTTTACTGACAAAGTAGAACAAGTAATAGTAGGGGAAATTCGAAAATTGCTGAACTTAAAATTTCTAATTGGGTGATTCCATATGTAATAAGGCAATATATAAATGGAAACTTAGATCATTGACTAACCTACCAAAATGAAATTAGAATCCCCGATAAAGGAAAGGAATGAGAAGACAAAAAGTTGGACTTCAAAAATATATTAATGACTATATTAATTAAGACCACTTCTGAGTGAAACAAGTATAAATGGAAAAAAATGGAAAGATGATTGGGAAGGAGGTAATTCCACAGTGATATTCTCTAGGTAAATGATCCTTAAGACAAAATGATGTTGGCTTTTGACCTCAGTGGGACTAAAATATATGTAGAAGAAATCTACAGGAAAATGCTAGATAGTATGTGTGACATATGGGTCATATATACACCTGTTGATATGTTTTATAAGGATGTCAGTACAGAAGTGAATAAGGTACTAAAGAGTAATATAAAAATTATGCCTGAAACAGGACTACTAGATGTATGGAAAGATGATACAATGTGGAGAAATAGAAGGCAAGATATACTTGCATTATTAGCCATTGCTAACAATATCCCAAGAATGAAAAGATAAGCAAAGTTAATAGTAAATGATATGACAATCTATGGATATAACTATGGCATATGTTGAAGAACAAAAGAATTAGCAGCAGACTGAAAAGAGTAAAAGTGCCTTTAAAAGCAATGTAAGACGGAAGGATTTATTGCAATTTGTATAGGAATATATACAAAATATGTGTAAGAAAAAGTCTGGAAAGAGATTGTTAGAAGTTGTATTTATTGTAATATTTATGTTTGGTAATGTTTTTATATTATATTACTGTATATGTTGAAAAAATATGTTTATGCTGGATCTGGTCCATATAAAATAAAATATACTTTATAAAAAGTCAATTATCTTTATAAACTCAGCCCCTTTTGACAGGTTGCTGGCACATGAAAATTAGTGCAGGTGCCTAGTTTTAACATCTGAGAGTCTTTATCTTCAAAGACTGCAAGGGAATGGCCACTTCTAACCATCAGCAGACAGAATAAGCTTTGGCTTTAGTAAAAAGTACACTGGTCACCTCAGCTATGGCCAAATTCATTTCCATCTCGTACAAATTGATCTTAATGATAACTAAACAAGGGAGAGAAGATAATTTCAGTCAGTTCGTTGCTACTCTGAGGTTGCAGTTAATCAATAAGGTCTGATCATTCTGCATCTTGATTGAAAGTTGAAAAAACAACTTGGGAACACTCCAGGCCTGTATGGACAAAAGCTTAGCATTTTGAACAGTCATAAGAAGATCTTGAAGGATATTCTAGCAGTTTCTCTAGTCATATCTATTTATCTCATTAGTTGATCTCCTCTTCCTCTTCTTTTCCCAACCTTGCCACTTATATTTCCCAAACTATGTTTTTGCTTCATTGGGTTTATTTAATCAGTTTAGTTGCTTCCTTCTTTAATCTTAGGTTTCTTAGTAATCATCTCCATGTTTATAATTTGAACGTATCTGTCTTCTCTTTATTGTTATTTCTCAATGTCCAGCTTCCACAGCTGTATATTACCAGGAAAACCAAGAATGTTGCCCATACTTAAGGCTTGGAATTGTTTTTAGTCAATACAGGACATTTTCAACTCCGTGTTTTGTTTGAAGTGGATTAAAGCAAGACATAAACATGCACACCAGTGTGGAGAATGCAGAGTTCAAGCAATGGCCCTACATAGTAGATGGGACAGATGTGCAGATCAACTATACAAATACAGAAAATTTTGGATTCAGAATGCAGTTGAAACTTCAATTCTATGCAAAAATGTTAGTATTAAGACAGCAGAGACATGAGCAGGCAACGAAATGTGAGGCAAGTGCATATTCTGTGGAGCCAGCTAACTGGTAATCAAATGGTAATTTTGCTTACATGCCTCCTGAGTCTATTTGTATATTTATGCTAATATTGCCCTAAGATTAATATTTATGCCATCATGCTGACTGTAGATGATGGGAGATTATTCTGCATCTGTTGCCTGAATTTAAAGATCTGGAAGACACAAGTTCATTTGTTCCAATCTCACTTTGGGTGACACTGCTTGAATTGCCGTTTATATATACATTGGATAGTCTGCAAATTTTTGAGCAGGCAAGTATTTCTTTCTCTGTTTTCCCCCAAAATGTACTCATGCTCATGTACACATTTGGAAGAAATTCATATGTATAGAGTATGCTGAGTGTTATTAGAAATAATCACCTGTGAAGGTTGATAAGGAATAACTATTTTAAATATTTTCTTTGTCTCATAACAAAAAAAAAATGAAATATGTTAGAAATAATAAGAAACCAAGCAGAGATTGATTTGCTGCTTTAAAGCGATCCCTTAGATGTAAGAAAATACATGGTTTTTATTTTTTAAAAAAGGAAGGTTTTCTTTAGGTTATTACGATTAAGCAGTAAATCAAAATAGTGGAAAGAAAGACAATAAGGTCTTCTATTGTGCACTAATTCCACAGGTTTTGAAATGTGATGCTTTTATGAGTTAGTTCTGAGACTGGAGAAACTCTGCATAAATATCATACAAAATCAGGTGAGAAGTATTTACAGGAAAAACCTAGGAGGCAGCGATGACATGACACCCACTTTTTGTTTATTTCTGTGGGAGCCAAGGGAACATGCTGGGACCGTAGTCTGAAATTTGTTTCACAAAAGGTGAGAAAGACCTCTAAGAAAATAAAATTTGTAATCTAAAGAATTAAGATTTTTATTTGCAATTAGAGCAAAATGTCATTCTTGATACTGGGAGGGGTAAGTTGTCACTGGTATAGCTTGGTCAATGCAGTTTATGTAGCCACCTTCTGCATCACTTTGTGGGGAAGGAGGTCTGAGTGTCAGTCTGTCATAGCAAGTTGCAACTAGTCACACTAGTAGTTTAGGATGACCTCAGATCGTCTTCAGGTCATGTTATTTTTATTCAGTTCGTCTTCCATGCTGGTCTACCCCCGTTAGATCATTTTAACCGGAGTCCTCATTTTCAGACGACTCAGCCAATCCTGGCATTCCAGGCATCCGGGCAGTCTTTGCTTCCTCAGTGTGCACTCAAGATGGCGGTGCCCTGTGGAGGATCAGCTATGTAATCAAAAACAGGTAAGTGATTGATTGGGGGGGGGGATAGACTATCATTTACCAGCACTCGCCAAATTCTAATGCACCTTTCCTGCCCGCGGGACGGGAAAGGAAGTATGAAATTGCCCTAAGTCTGAATTGTTGCAACACTCTTCTTCCTTGGATTCAACTCCAGTGATACTTTTGAAAAGTTTCTTTTCCTATGATAAGCCTTCTTGTAAGAATGCAAAATGTATGCAAAATTTCCTTGTACGTTGTTCAGAAATGGCACTCATCTGAATGGCAATACTGGACACTCTTCCATATCAATGTGCCTCTGCTTTAAGATCTGGAGGGGAGGCAGTCCTGGTTGTACTACCACTGTCAGTAGTAAAAATGGTGGGCACCCAGGAGAGGGCCTTCTCAGTGATAGCCCCTAAGGAATGGAATAGTCTCCCCCTTGAGGTACACCAGGTACCTTCACTGTAAATATTTAGGAAGGTAGTGAAGTCATACCACTTTGCCCTAGCCTTTGGTTAAATAGGGATACACTTTCTCTTCCCACTTTCAGATACTGTTACTGTTGTAATATAGATATTTGGTTTTAAATGTTTCCTGCCGAGACCTTTGGGTACAGGGTGGGATAAAAATAAATAATAAATAAATGGGAACACAATGTGCTGTTTTATAAGACAAGGAGCTATGTGTGACTGGGCCCAATAAAATAAGTATAAACAATGCTAATCCCTTCCTATCAGATATGTACCAGGGATAAATTTTCATTCTTAGCAATATTTGTAACATCAAAGCTCTGCCTTCCAATAATATAAAATAAAAATAGTAATGAATATCACAATCAGATAAAGCTAAATTCAGGATAAGTCCTACAGTCACATAAAACAGTTGAATTGTTTATTGAATATGTGCAGTATTAAAACTTTAGAATTATTGGTATCTTCCACACACGCCATTTGCGGATGGGTGGCTATAATGCTAGTCCTGCAAATTTTGGCTACTCCCTATTGTTGTTGTCTTATGTACGAGACATCTAGGGCCAGAATATTCTTTCTTGCATTTTTCCTCTAATTCCTTTCTTTCTGTTATCTATCTAGTAGATTTTAAATATTGGCAGCAAGAGTTATTTTATCCCTAACACTAGAAAACTGTCCACAGTTTTCAAAACAAAAATGCTGAATCACACTCTGGTCTTCCCTTTCCCAACTGTGCCCTGCTGGCACCCCATATCAAGTCCTCTTTTTATCTCTTCTTCAATCATGTTCCACCAACCCTAAGACTTGATCAACAAGTGGGGATGACTAGGGCACAGTGCAGGAACATTCAAAGCAATGAAGCATTTGTCAAATTCATCCCCAGTTCATTTTTGGTCTAGTCCAAAAAACCTTTGGTTAAAAAAATTAGCAACTTCCCCCATGTCTATACTAACTAGTTCCATACATACTGTAACTGCTTCAACACACCCGTACTTCTAGAAGCTGTCTTTCTTTAAAATCTTGGATTAGGTTGAGCTAAGGACCACAATCTATATTCTGCCACTGGAGACAGAGGTCCATCAGTAGGAAAATAAGTCCACACTTCCATAAGCTGTAGAATGCTCCATTGGGAGCTGTCCACTTGGAAATTTTGTGCAGAGACCAAGGGCAAACATGAGCTTCTGAGCTTTGTCATGGGAAGGCCATTGAAAGACTTGGTATAACAGATTCCAAAGCTCCCTTATTTTCTACAAACATAGCAGGTCTTGAACATCACTACCCTGTAGATCTTAAGAAATGGCAGCTGCCCAAAGGGGATTCTCCTCTGCCTTAGGTTTTGTTTAAAAGTTTAAATTTTGTAAACAAAGTAAACCCTTTTATTTAGTGTCTTGAGGCTTCCAGAATGTTATAATTTTCCCCTGTCCAAGTGAACTGATAAAAAATGCTTCCTCTAAAATAAAACAAAGTATATTAAAACAGAATGCAACATTGCTGCTCAGCCCTTTCCTATGAACAAGGCTAGTAATTTGAAAATATCCAGAAGTTACATGAGCATGATTTAAAGATAATTTAACAGTGTTTGATATTTGCGTTGGAAAAAGCATCGTATAAATATATATACCAGAAAGTTATTCACATGGAACATATTTTGAAAGGAATTAAAAAATAAATATTGTGGTGTACATCTGAAGTTTGTGGCAGCAGCACCTATGATCTTCTTATGCAACAGCTTTTCTATACCTTGTTGGGATTGTAGAAAGGGGCATAAGCAGACAAAAATTAAAAACTTAATATATTTTTAAAACCTCAAAGTTGCTTTTTAGCATACATGCTTCCTGATGGTACAACTATCCATTATCTGCCTGAATAGGCCAGGATACAGCAGACCATCTGCTCAAAGAAATTTGGCCTAGAGATATCCCGAACTGGTTTGAGTTTGACTCTGTTTTAATTGAACCAGTTTAAACTCCAATTGAATCAAACCCTGTTGATGAGAATAGTTCAAATCTAACCAAACCATGAAAATATTCACACGAAATGGTCATACACCCTTGGTCAATTCAAATAGGTTTGCATTTGAATCACTTGCCTTTTAAAAAAGGCTTTTAAAACAATTATGTGTGTAAATGCAAACCAGTGTTCAAATAGGGCTAAACCTGTCTGACCTAATTTAAGTTTGAACAGAATGCAACATGGTTCAATTTGAACCAAACTATTTTTTTAAATGTTTATGCAAATCTCTAATCTGTCCCCAACTGTACCTTTTCCATTAATACATCCAACAGCAACAGCTACCAGCAGGAGCAAAGCACTGACAAGCTACCAAAAAATAAGAAATCTACTCATGGTACCAGCTTCTTAAGAATTGAAATTTTAAATTGAGAAGGGGAAATAACTTTAATTGATAATAAAAAGTGTGTTTATCACAGATAAACTAGAAACACAAAGTGAAATCAAATGGAGTAGTGATATACATCCCCTACTAAAGTGTGCCATTTATATTTACAAAACAAACTTGATTTTGCTTTTCTAAATATTATACAAAGAAGAAGGAGGGTGTGAATATAAATACAGGTAATTATCAGAAGTCTGATACTTTTTGATTTATAGGTCAAGAAAACATGAAATTAAGAAAGAAAGAGAGAGGGGAAGGAAGGAAGGAAATGGTAAGTTAGATTTTTCAATTTAAGTATAAGGCTGCTAATTGAATTATGTAAAGTTAATTATTCACCTATGTAAAAACTGAATGATTTTACATATAAGCAAACAAACAAGTATCCTGTTCATTAATTATTGAAGAACAATTTGAAAGAAAATTAAGAAAATTTGTGGCCAGTATGAAATCATTGTTTCCGCACTGCAGGCTCCATCTATACATAGAAAAAGGAAAACATGGTTTGGGATTTTATAAATGAATTAAAAGACAAATTTCTAATGGATGGCAAAATCTTGTTACAGGACATATAGAGGAAACAATTTTTATTGATTCACTTACCCTTTGTAGCAACAACCAACTACTACTTTTATAGTAAAATACTAGGCGCTTGTTGCTCAAGTATCTGGAAAGCAGGTCACCAAGCTAGATCCCTGGCATTTCCCCAAAAGAAAGTAAAAGTAAACTACTTCTATTCGCGACAAGAACACTTCATTGAAGTAGTCACCAGTTGATCCTGAGTTAATAGTATGAAAAAATAACAAAGAGCAAATTTTCAGCTGAGAAACTCAAGCTTAACTTTCAGGAGAAGACGGCTTTCTAGGATTGTGCACAAATATTCATGGCATTTGAATCAAATGCAAAAAAACCAATTCATGCACATCCCTACAGTTTTTTTTTTAAATCTCAAAATTCAGCAGAGAGGTGGTAGCATAAAGACACTAGTGTTCCCAACCTACCCCTAATCCATATTAAAGGCCAGAGGTTGAATTTTAGAAATGCATTTTCTGGCCTTTAATCCCGAGTGAGGAACTACCACCTCTAATCTGATTTTGAGCCTTTTTCTTTTTCTTTTTTAAATGCAGTGTGGATGCAGCCATAGAGGGACTTAGATTATCTCCAGAGGGTAAGGGGCAGAAGCAGATATAAAAATATCCCATAACTGCCTCTTCCCATCGGCTACCAGATCTGAGCAACAAACCATGGAATTGCTTTTCTTACTTTTCTGTCTGGCATATGATGTCTTGCTGGGGACTTCTGGTAACCTCCCAAGTACCCATCCTTTTATTTTGTTGGTTTTTGTGTGTGTGCATATTTGGCAGTTTCTCGGAAGTACCTAATAAGGCAATCTCATATGCACCTCATCAAATGTGAAGATAAGCAAAGCTATTATGGGAAACTGGTGTCATTGCTGAATTTCTCCTAATAGTGAAGCAAGATGTTTCTGGTGTGTTGCAACTGACCTTGCATTGGGAAGGGATATCTAGTAATCGAAGTGCAATACCCAGGAGGACTGCACAGGTGTCTGGAAGCAGCCTTATTTCTTCATATCTGGAATTTAAATTATTTCTCTCTTTAAAAATTAGGTACACTAATTTTTGGGCACAAAATGGTACCCATTAAACTGTGAGTATAATGTTGGATGAAGTGCAGTTGGAGAACCTTCTGACTTTCACTTATGTGGATCAGAGAAATCAAAGCAAGACTTTTAATTGTGTTTCCTAATGCTCCAGATCCTCCCCATAGACTCCAATCTGTATGCCCCGGCTGATATAAATGACTCAATTTCCATACCACTGAAAACGAGTTAGTATGGTGCAGCGGGGAGAAAATTAACTTGATGTGTTTGTGGGACTACGTCTTTGAACCTCAGTATATTCCTGGGAGATGGCATGGCAATCTAGTTCTGTATGCCTGCTAGCCCTGAAACTGTATGACGTGTCCATGTGGGTGGCTAGCTCTTGGTTACCAGATCAGTTGAAGTTTCCTTTTAAAAGTAAAGGGTCTCTGTTTATTTATTTTTGAGTTTAATGTCTGGTGAGCCAATCGGATCCATTCAGCAATGATACACAAGAAGCCTCCATTGCCTTTTCCATAGCAGTGGCATAAGTAACTAATGGATATGGTCTTCTTCCTGTGAAGAGCTTGGTTGTTACTCCCCCCCCCCCCGAGGTTAGCTGATGCTTTGTAAAGATCAAAGTACTAGAGGTACTGAAGATATTGGTAGATACTTTTCATTTATGGAATAAAGATCATACACAGTTGTTTCTATGATTTGTGTGTTTATTACTATTTTCTTGGAAAACATAATAAAAAATTACCATCTTCAAACTACAAAAAATTAAGGACAGTGTACATGAGTGTAATACAATTATACACAGTAAGTGAAGATACAGTATATGTATGCAAAATACTTTCTGTATGTGAAGTACATATACAGAGATGGAAGAACATGAGCATACATGACCACAAGCATGAATAAAAGTATTTGTTTTACCTATGTCTGAGATTATATGAGAAGTATAGTATATTGAACTGAATTTATCTAATCTTTTCTTAAAGCCATTTAGACTGGTTCCTGTAATGAATGTAACTGTAAATATATATTTTTACTACATTTTAATTAGTATAAATATTTTTCAGCAATTTTAAAATCTTAAGTGCTTTCCTTTAAAAAAAAACTTGTTTAGCAACTCACCTTCAACGTAAAAGGTTCCATATAAATCCTGAATGATTTGCACCTGTGTGTTTTAAACTAGTTTTCTGTGTTATTGCGGTCAGTTTATTAAGAGAAATAATACATTAAGTGGCAGGAATGATCTATATGATTTTAGAATATCATATAATGAATACTGATACCAGCAAGCTTGTGAACAACCCTTAATGCAAATCCCAAGGGTAAAAAATGAGGATCCCAACCTGTTCATAGATAATTCGTAATGCAATAAAAGTTTTTAAATAAACAATGTCCAACAGTGATTAGTTCTAGATTTGAGAATCTAGAACTGTCAGTTCAACATTCTAGTATACGATCAAAATGCCTATTATCCTGATAGGTGAATTGTGGGTAGAAGGCAGCTCATCAATTCCAGTATATGTTCTGCAACCAATTTTCAGCTAATCTCTGAAATCACCTAAAATTCATTTTGAAAATTTCCCATATGGGGTGGGTAAACTCGAACTTAACATCACTTAATGAATATTGTATGTAAAAAAGAATACATCCGGAGGAGATTCCTTTTTTTTCCTGTGTTGTATTGATTTAGAAATATCAGAAAACAATTGTCTGTTAGTGTATAGGATTTATCAAAAGTATATTTTTAAGAGTTTGGCTTTAGTTTTCTTGTTTCACAGAAAAATCACAATAAATTAGTAGTGGATTCAAGTGGCGGCAAGGTTCAGGTTCAAAATCTTTGCTAAGCATAAGTGTGTTGTCTAAATGAGCTTAGATAAATAAAGAAAACCTAACTAGTAGCATTTTATGGTAAAATAATGCATACAAACCATTACTATAGGCTAACATTGCCTGTCACAAGCTCCTTTTTTGCATGATATCTAAAAGCTAAGCAGATGTGAGAGTTAAGCGTCTTGGAGCTGCCTCAAGAGAAATGGTGTCCAATGTCACAACACACAAAAGGATGTTTTTCTGATGAAATGAGAATAGAAGATTCCGCACTGCCCTGTATACTAGACCAGCAAATGAACTAGAAGCCTTCCTTCCTCACCCTGGTGCCAGTCTAAGGGAAGCTTTGTCCAGGGCCTGTCTTAGACTGCATCAGGGTGTGGGAGACCCTGGTACACTTGCTGGACTGTAGAAACATCCTATACCATTTTATAAGGTTAGTATAATCACTGCCCGATTCTGTCCAAGACTTCTAAAGAAAGAGCGCAAGAGTAAATTATTCAGAACTAATCTCCACTGAATGATAGAAATTCCAGTTCTGCATGCAGGGAACCCAAAGAGGGACATATCCTGGAACAGCCCCGGGTCAGAACTTCCATTTTATTTCAGGCCCTGATGGTGAACTTTAGTGCAAGATGCTACCTGACTCCTGAAAGACACCCATTTAGTGGAAGGCATTGATTTATTATTTATTATTTATCTGTGTGGTGTAGTGGCAATCCAAAGATGAAAAAGTGGATGGATATTTTTCCTTCTTCTTTTTCTACCTGGAAACTTGTCCAAGTGGCAGGAGATCTCTTGGCTGGGCGAAGAATGTGGATGGAGGACAAACGCTCACCTGTCCTCCAAGGCTAACAGACAGAAAGCACCCTTGGGCTTCACCCCAGCAAGCTCCACCTTCCCTGCCCCTTTCGTTTCCCCTTCCCACCTCTTCTTCTTCTCCAACTCAGGAGTGGCTTTCCTGAGTGGGCAGAAAGTAACTCAGGCTCTGCTGCCGGATCGCCGGGCGCTCTCCGAAGACCCACAGCGAAGATTTCTCAACTCCAGTCCTCACAGGACCGTCCCTCTTGCTTCGCCGATGGAATAAATGAAATAAAAGGGGATCTGCAGGCGCGGGGCTGGCAACCGACTTCTGGGACTCCTTCACGCCTGAAGCGCTACTTCCGGTACCCACCTGAGTCTTGCTGCTCAACCTTGGGGAGCCCAATAAGTCTCACCCCGAAACTGGACCAAGGGGCCTTTTCGCCCACCAGACGAGGGCCGGCCGGCGCGGACCCTCGCCCTCAGGTCCCGACTCGCCGCCCCCTCGGCCGCAGGGGGAGGCAGGATGCTGCCGCTGGACTAGAGGCTCCCCTCCGCTCTCCTCTCCCGCGCCACCCCACCCCACCCCACCCACCCTGGCTGGCGCAGCAGCCGAGCAGTCTGAAGGGAGCGCGACTCGGCCAACGTCGGCGGCGGCGGCGGCATCTGCTGAGGGAAAAAGCACCACAGAGGGTTGCAAGGGGGAGCGAGCGAAGCGAGGCAGCGCAGAGCCGGGGAGAGGAGGGAAAACGCTCTCCCCCTCCCACCCTCCCCCTCCCTCTTTCCCCTTCTTTTTCTCTCTCCCTCCTTCCCGCTCTCCTTGGCTCCCTCCACTTCCTTCTCTAGTTTCCCCCCTGTTTTTCTCCCTCCCCCCCTTGCCCCCCATCCACACCAGAAAACCCTTCCTCGCCCTCCCTGGCGTGGTTCATCTCCCCCCTTCTCCCTCCCCCTCTCCCGCACACGCATCGAGAGGCGCGCGCCGACTAGCCGAGCCGCCTCGCGCGCTTCCTCTTCTTCTTCTTCTTCCTCCTCTTCTTCCCTTTCCCCCGTCATCTCTCCCCTCAGCTCCTGCCCATGAACTCGACACGCTGACTTGCTTCTTTCTTTCCTTCTTTCCTTCCTTCCTTCCTCCCTCATTCATCTCTCTCTCACTCTGCCCCCCACCCCCTCTTTTCCTGGCTTTCTCCCTCTTTTGTCTCCCCCCTCCCCAGCCCGCACCTACTTACCTGGCGTCCCCCGTTCCCGCTCTCAGTGCACCTGAAACAAGACCAGGCGGCACAGGAGGCGGCGCAGCAGCAGCAGCAGCGGCGGCGGCGGCGGCAATAGCAACAGCAGCCGGCGATCCAGCAGCATGTCCCGAAGGAAACAGAGCAAACCCCGGCAGATTAAACGTAAGTTTTCTCTGAGGGGGGGGGGAGAGGAGAGAAGAGAGGGGGGAACGAGGGGGGGGGGAAGGCGGCGGCGGCGGTAGTGGGGGGTGGGAGAATCGCCAGGGCATTTCCTCCTAACGCCATAAAACCTCTTGGCTCAAAATAACAACAGCAGCAGCAGCAGCCCAGGAATGTCGAGGAGCAGCTGTGTGGTCGCACTCCAGGCTCAATCCAGCTTCAGTCCACTTTCAGAGTGAAAGAATACCTCCGCGCACAGGGACCAGCTGTTTTCTTTCCCTGTCAAATAACTCCAAAAATCCACCTTTGGGATAAGACGATAGAGAAAGAAAATGACTGGCCGCTGCTCCTGATGCGTTGCCTCGTTCTGAAGGCGGAGTGAAGCCGGATTAGACCGGTGTGACCACAAAAGTGGC